>CM046000.1:19074719-20324719 GCA_025175895.1 Wurfbainia villosa | reverse complement strand
ATTGGTTAATACCTAGAAAAGTAGGTTCTTATCTACAACACATCAATTGGCAGAATTGATTATGAGAGGCTGTAGAGAACACTTTCTAAATGTTCCTAGTCAAGTATTAATATGCAAGGGCAATATTAATACATAAAGACTAGCATGTAGGTCAATTGATGACTTGATCTCACAAGTCATGGATATATGATATCAAGTTGACACATGGGTATATATTAGAGAATATATACTGAACTGACCCGCCATGAGAAAGTTTCATGGATCGTTATATGAGTGTCATAAACTTTCTCATGTGACTATTGGTATGAATAGTCCTCAGACCTGAAGTCACTACGGTTCCCTACATAAGGAGTTGTGTACTTTGGTATCGTCAAACGTCACCCGTAACAGGGTGGACCATAAAGGCGATTACTGGGTATATAACAAATTATGCAGAGGGATGTGAGTGATGTAGATGGGATCTATCCCTCTCATATGACGAGAGTGATATCGGTGGGCCCCTTGATTGAGTAGAACTACTAAAACGCATGGCCATGCTCGAATGAGTCAATATGAGATATTGAGCTCATTTGTTTGAGTTAGTTTACTCAGGGATCAAGAAACACATAGATTGATCGAGGATGACACGGTCTATGCCTCATTGATCAATCTGATATCAAGGATAGAAGGACACGGTCATACATTATAGTAGTCACGGAAAGGTTAGTCGAATCTTGACTTATCTCATAACTTGGGTAGCAATGATGTATTGCTAGATGCCGCTCATTGCTTGTGTATCTAAAAGAGTTTAGGTCCACTGCCAACGTTATGAGAGCCTATAGGGTCACACACAAAGAGCATGATGATTAGAGGAATTAGAGTATTCTAGTTTGACTAGAATAATTTGGGAATAAGCTTAAGTACAAAATGGTTTTTGGACTTTAAGCTTAATGAGAATTTTAGCTAATTGATTTAATGAGATTAATTCAATATTTTACCTTATTGAATTAATAAGATTAATTCAATATGATAACATAAGCTTAATTGAATTAATAAGATTAATTCAATATGATAACATAAGCTTAATTGAATTAATAAGATTAATTCAACATGCATGAATGCCACATAAGAAAGCCACATAAGCATGCCACCTAAGCATCCACCTAAGCTAGATAAGGTGGAAGGAAACAAAATGCTTTTGTCTCCTTAAGTGGCCGGCCAAACTTGTGTCCCAATGCAATGGATTGCATTGAATGTGTGGAGGTGAAAGGGTTTTTCCAACCCTATAAAAGACCCCATGAAGTGGCCGGCCATAGGATGTGTTGTTGTGGTTGTGAGAGAGCTTGGTGGAAGCTTTAGTTGTGTGGGTTTGTGAGTGTAGGCTAGCAAGAAGAGGAGTCTTCTTCTTCCTTTCTCCTTTTCCCTCTCTTCCTCTCCTTTAGGGACTTCTCTAGCAAGAAGTAAAGGAGAGCTCTTCTAGTTTTCCTTTTGTGAGACAAGAGCGTGCTCGTGTGGATACGTATAGAGGCACGGACACTTGAACGTGCTAAAGATCCAACAAACCGAAAGGAAAAGCGGGATTGCAAAGGGCACGCAACAAAGGTAGAACTCTCCTATAAGATAGGCTTGGTTTAGAGAAATTTATTTTATACGAGTTTGCTTTCGCATGGATCACTTGGAAGGGATCCTATTTTCCGTTGCGCATATGCCATTTGGCATACGAGAATTCCCAACACCAACACCATGAAATATCAAGCTAGATGAGATAAAAGGTTTTGCTGAGAATTAAAATCCCGGCGCTACCGTGGTCTTGGAATTCAAACTCCCGGTACCACCGTGGTCTTGGAATTCAAACTCTCAGGACTATTGAGGTTCAAGCAATTTGAGATAAAAGGTGGTGCTGGGAATTGAAATCCCGACACCACCATGGTCTTGGGATTAAAACTCCCAACACCATGGAGGTTCAAGCAGTTCGGGATAAAAGGTGGTGCTGGGAATTGAAATGTCGGCACCATCATCGTATTAGGATTCAAACTCCCAGCACCATGGAGGTTCAAGCAGTTCGAGATAAAAGGTGGTGCTGAGAATTGAAATCCCGGCATCACCGTGGTTCTGAGATTCAAACTCCCACCATCAAACAGATTTAACCTGGTTGAGAGAAAAGGTGTTGTTGTTAATTCAAATTCCCGCAACACCGTGATCCTTAGATTTAAACTTCCAACAACACCATGGTGCTGGAAATTACATTCCCAGCACTAGGGACATTTAAGTTGCTGAGATAAAAGGTGGTGTTAGGAATTAAAATTCCAGCAACACTGTAGTCCTGTGATTAAAACTCCCAGCACCATAGAGATTGAACTAGTCGAGATAAATGATGGTGTTGGGAATTTATATCCTAGCACCACCGTGGCATTGGGATATAAATTTTCAGCACCATGGAGATGGAACCTGGCCGAGATAAATGGTGGTACTGGCAATTTATACCATGGAAGTTCAAGTAGTTCGAGATAAAAGGTGGTGCTAGGAATTAAAATCCCAACAACACCGTCGTCCTTGGTTCAAACTCCCAATGCCATGGAGGTTTAAGCAGTTCGGGATAAAGGGTGGTGTTGGGAATTGAAATCCTGGCACCACCATGGTCCTGAGATTCAAACTCCCATCACCAAACAGATTTAACATAGCTGAGAGAAAAGGTGTTGTTGTTAATTCAAATTCCTGCAACACCATGATCCTGGGATTCAAACTCCCAACAATTTAAGTTACCGTGATAAAAGGTGATGCTGGGAATTGAAATCTAAGCAACACTGTGGTTCAACCCTAAACTCCCAGCACTATGGAGATTGAACTGGTCGAGATAAATAGTGGTGCTGGGAATTTATATCTCAGCACCACCATGGTGTTGGGATATAACTTTCCAGCACCATGGAG
Organism: Wurfbainia villosa; assembly: GCA_025175895.1. NCBI lineage: Eukaryota > Viridiplantae > Streptophyta > Magnoliopsida > Zingiberales > Zingiberaceae > Wurfbainia > Wurfbainia villosa. The sequence continues at coordinate 20,321,812 of CM046000.1, read as the reverse complement.
ATGGAACCTAACCGAGATAAATAGTGGTGCTAGCAATTTATATCGAAGATATATAAAGTCCTCTAGGCGAGTGGAGTGTAAGTGTGGCCTAAACTATCATCCTCCACCTTTCCTTAGGCTCCCAAATTGTAGTTGTAAACATTCAGGTTCTGTGCCAACAATCAGACGAGTGTGCCAATTGGCACGCTCTGTGCCAATTGGCACGCACCCATAATTGCGGGCAGGAGTGTCGGAACTAAGTATCCCTCTATGCATGAACCTTCTAAATGTCTTCCTCTTCTATTCCATATCGACTGTTCCTAATTTCAACATCTCTAGGTCCATCAATGGGTTTCGGTCAAAACCCATTGATGACCATATCCAGCTCAAATATGTAGGTTAGTGAAGTGCATAATTGGGAAACCTAACCCTAAACTCTCATCCTCCACTTGTCCTTAGCCTTCTAAACCCTAGTTAAAAAAATTCAGCCTCCGTGCCAGTATTGTTAGCACACTACATATAATTGTTTTGATTTTAAAAACCTTTGCAGGGATGACCCACTTCCTGATGAAGTGTTCTCATTTTTGGAAACAATTGAATCAAATTTGAAGGATAAAGAGTTAGATGATCAAGACTCCATAAATGTGTCCCCAAGTAATATTCCATCTTCATCTCAGTTTACTGACATGGGGAATAGAATTACCAGTGATCAACACCTTGATATAAATAGAGAAGCTTCTTCTATACTCGAAGAAGAGTTTGTCACTACTACTACAGTAGTTGATGAATATTTTGAAGAAACTTGGAGTGAAGAGGAGGTAAGTGATATACAAGTGATAGAACAGTTAGAATATACAAATCCTTTGGAAGAATTCTTAGCTGATGATATCCAACATGAAGAAGGTGAGTTAAACCCAGATCAGTACAGTGACTTAGAGGAAGTGTTCCCAATTGCTGATGATCCTTATGTTTTAAATTCACGAATAACATAATTGGCAGCTATCAGTTCATCAGATCCAAATGAATTTTTCACTGGATAAATTTTTTTTTCCTGACAAGAGTTTAAAGATGCACTAGTAAGGCATGCGATGCTAAAAATCTTTAGATACAAGCCAGTTGACACCAGACTTAATAGAATTAAAGTTATTTGCTTCAATCATCCATCTTCTTGGAGAGTAGTTGCAAGGGGAGATGTGGAGTTCACTGTCACAAAATATGTAAAGCATCATGAATGTGGCACAGTTAGGGAAATAGCAGATCACCATGCTTGCACGTCCACATTTGTAGCAAACTAGATTGTAGGACGGTTAGCTACTTCTGATGATTACAAACCAAGGTCAATTCGAAGAAAATGCAATCTAGGTTTGGTGTTCACATTTCATACAAGAAAGGATACACATCAAGACAGAAAGCATTAAAAAGAGTGGTTGGTGATTTTGATCAAGCCTATATTGATCTTCCAATGTACTTGCATGAGTTAAGAGTTAGAGATCCTGATACCTATGTTGTCATACTAAGAAATGGTGAAAATCAATACCAGCGATGTTTTTGGGCATTTGGTGCTTGTTGAAGAGTATTCAAGTCTTATTTGCGAAAACTAATTGGAATTGATGCTACACATATCACTGGCAAGTATCTTGGTGTGTTGCTAATGGCAACTGTCGTTGACGGTAATGCACAAATTCTGCTAGTTGCATTTGGAATTGCCAAAGTTGAATATGGATATGTCTGGGAGTGATTTTTGGATCATATAAAGACATTCCTTGTTGTCCTTCTAGAGTTGTTGAGCATTATATCGGATAGACATCGGGGGATTATATTAGCAGTTAACCAAGTGTATCCATCTGCCCATCATGCTTTTTGTTGCTATCACTTGTCTTGTAACATGGTAACAGATACCCAGGATAGATCTGCATTAGGTTTATTTTGGGCAGCAACAAGAGCCAATACAATAGTTGAGTTTGATCGATTAATGCAGAACATGCATGAAAAACACAAGGATACATATGCATGGCTACAAAATATCAATCAAAAAAGATGAGCCAATACACACTTTCCTGGGAGGAGATACACAATGTTAACCACTAATTGTTCTGAGAGTTTAAATTCATTATTCAAGGATACATGTGAACTCCCCATCAACAGTTTAATTGATAATACTAGAAGAAAGGTTGCTCAATGGTTCTTTAACCGTAGGGAAGAATCTTTAAAAAGGTTAGGTTTTCTAACACCTTATGCCATCAAAGAGATTGATGAAAGGAGAGAAAGAACTCGATTATATTCAGCGTTCCCATACTCACAAACAGAAATGGAAGTACACACAATAGCTTTTTTGTATATTGTTGATTTGGAGAGGCACATTTGCATCTGCGGTGAGTTTCAAAATTCAGGAATTCCTTACTCGCATGCTATTGCAGTCATTATATATCGGAACATGGATCCATATCGTTATTGTGAGCATTATTTTCTAAGGGAAACTTGGGAGGCCACTTACATGAATCCTATTTACCCATGTCGAAGTAAGAAATTTTGGCCTAATGGTGACAAAAATTTTGGAGTTCTACCTCCTCATAGCCTTGTGCAGCTGGGTCGAAGAAAAAAGGTACGCATTAAGTCTAAACATACTGGGAAGGTGAAAAATAAATGCAGCAGATGCAAACAACTTGGCTATAATAGGAGGTCCTGTAGAATGCTACCACCTACTAATTCTTAATTGTAAATAGTGGTTGTGTAATTATTTGTAAAGAAAACAATGTTTATATTATATTTATTTACCAAATAGTTGTAATGGAAACAATGCTTATAATGGAAACAGTCATATATACAGAATTTCTATTCTAGGCATATATATACCTTTGAAAATGTATAAAATCTTGACAATGTAAAGATGATATATCACTTACTGTGGAATTCCTTTGGAAATCACCTAAACCTATAACCAATGCTGGGAATTTGTGTGGATTGTGGTAGTTGTATTAAAAAAATTTCTAGCACCAATGCAGACAAACAATGTTTGCTGATTTCCCAAACATCAACACAAAAGTATGCGAGAAGGGTATTTTGGGAATATTACAAACCAACCCTCTGGCGTCCTCATTAACTCTTTTTCGTTAGGCTACATAAGGTGAAAAATCGTCGAGGAGCTTCCTAACCCCTTCCTTACAATAGATCATCTTCTTATTTTCTTTCTTAGTCACCTCCTTCTTCATGGCTTCCCGAGGCGAACACAACCTTGGGGAGAAGTCTTCTTCCTCCTCGAACGTTGAGGAGGGCTCCTCGGACCCTCCTCCGACTCAACCCTTCTTTGTACCAACACTGGAGATGCAGCGTGCTATGTTGAGAAGGCACGTGGAGACAGTGAGCTTTCACCGGGAGGAGGCCACCCAACGCTTGGAGGTTATTCTCCAGCATGAGCAAGATGTACGCGCTGCTTTGGCGTTGGTAGAGAAATGGTTGGTAGAATGAGAGGGCACTCGATAGAGGCAGGGGAACGAGCCTAGATTCTCTTAGATCTATACCTGGATCATCTTAGATGTCTATGTTATATATATCTAAATCTGTTGTGGTTGGCCTAACTAATTGAATGTTGATCTATTTTGCATAATCGTGGGCTGCATGAAACTTATGGCATTATAAACATACATGTTTATTTGACGCTTATGTGATCCCTGAGTTATCATTTCATCCCTGTAACTTTGTTTTCTTTTTAAGTTAGAGCAGTATTCCTATTCCAGGAGTCGTGCCTTTACCTTGTATTATCTGCCAACTAGAATTCCACCACGGTTAATGATTTAAATCTTATAACCTATAGCTGCAAAGATGTGGAGCAAAACTGTAATAAAAATCCAGGCCACCACACCCGACCCGTTAATATAAAATCCCCCGTTGGCAGTTTAAATGACTAAATTTCATTTCTCTGTTGCTCCTTTCGATCTATCTCTTGTGGAATTGCCTGACGCTTTGATTTTTGGTGTTCGTAAGTTTTGTAGATTACTTAACTTCTTTCGTTGACCATAATCTTTTGTCCCACCATTTATGTAAAATACCACAGAAAAAAAAATAAAAAAAAATAAATGTTGGGTAATTAGGAGAATACCCTATGGAATTTTCCAGGAATATTTAGAAATTTTCCTGGACTTAAATGAAAATTTCTATGCAGTTGCGGGGAAAGATTTAATAGGCTTTGGGAAAGCCTGTTAGAGTTAAATGTTTATAGGGTCTAAAATCCGACCTGTTATCCCCAAACTCTGACCCGTTTGGCCGAGTGTTTCACTCTGTTTCTACATTTCGTCGTCGCTCTTTAATCCCCACAACTTCTCATTCTTGCTCGATTCCTTTCTCCTCCAGCCGCCACACTTCCTCTTCTCACGAGTGCACGTCACCGCCATGAGAGATTGGTTGCCGCCGCCCGAGGGCCTCCTCTTCGTCGCCGTAGTTCGAGTGCTCCTCTTCACGGTCGCCGGTGCCCAATCTAGGATGATCTCCACCCGATCCAGTTGATCTCAGCTTTATCTTCGCCCGATCTCTGCTCGAGCTCACTATTGCCACCGTCCCCACTCGACGCGGGATCGATCTGCCATTGCATTGCATCCCTTTCGCTCGCCGTCACTCGGCCAGATTCTGTCGTCTCTTTATCGTCGCCGCTCATGCTCTCACTGTCGCCTGTTGTCACGTCACCGCGGGAGATATCCGATCCCCTTCTCTTCCCTTTTACCTTCAGCCATCGTGAGTTGGATCGCCGCCGAGCCTAGCCTCACGTGCACCGTCGCAAGTTGGATTCATTGTCGCCGTGAGTTGGATGGATTGCTACCGCCGCCACTCCTCCACCTCCTCGATCCCTAGCCTCCCAGATCGTTCTAATTGTCGCTGTTGGCCTCTTCTTTGGTTGTTCCATCATCGGATATGCTCACCATGAGTAGCTATTGGTCGCCTTTCTGCTCAGCCGTTGTCGACCCTCCTCCGATCAGTGAAGTAGCCTGCCAACAACGTTGTTGACACTGCGATCTCAGGTTCTTCCTTCTCTTTTCATTTCTGAGTGTGTACGAGTTGTGGTTGACATAACTCTTGGTGTTCAATTTCTATTGATCCGAAATGCAGGAAGCATTGGGGTGAGCAAGCTGGGGGAATCAACAATGGAATTTGGTTTTAGATCTGCTGTGTGAGTGAAGCAACGCTTGGAGGAGAATGTTCTGGATGGGATGTGGGAGATGAACGACTGAGGTAAGGTTTAAATTGAATTGATGATACCTGTGATACATTTGGTAATTACAAGTAGAGATGGGTTGTTGACTTTAATTCAGTTGAATTGTTCATATCATATTTTCAAAGGTGAATCAAGAAGTTGGATGATTTGGACAAATGGATTTGTTCTCCCAGATTAGCCGCAGGTAATTGAAGCAATGCTAGGTAAGGGTTTTGTATATTAATTAAGTTAACATATTCCTATAGGATGAATAGATTTCCTATAGCAGATCCAGGAGTTGTGCAACTGCGATTGTGCAAGGTAAGTTGGATTGGATTAATTTATAATGAATATCATTATCCTTGTGATATAATTGATCTAGTGATAGTTGATGTCAGAAGTTGACCTGGTTGTGATACAAAATGAGGATAGGTGTGAAGGGTCAATTAGGTTAATTGGATAACTAAATCAACCTTATGGATTGAGATACGAAGTCGATGTGGGGTTTGATTCGATTATGTGATGTAAGATAGAACTTAATTATGTTCTATGTTGTGTACAGGATGTTGATTTGAGATAAATTCTTGGACGTGAAGGCAGATGATATTTCCAGATAGTCTACATTATCAGGTGGGTAATTTCTACCCTGGTCAGGTAGTTGTAGTTGCATTCAGATTTAGACATAGATATGATCATATTATATGTTCATATTATCTTGATCCTGCTCTTATTTATCCTTATGCTTGATACTTGTCGTTGGCTATATATGCTCAAATATTGATATCACATTTTCCTTTATCATGATTGAGGAGTTACAGATGTGATGTAAGTAGATCTATAAATATTTAGTAGGGTGTAGATGTTGGAGTACAGATGAGGACCTGATTTGTAAATTGGGTAAAAGGTCATCCGTGGATAGGTAATGCCCTAAATGTAGGATTTATTTCAATACCCGTATGTTGCATACTTATTACCAACCATGTGTTGTGTAAATGGTCAAGTGAGTAGTGAATAGTGTGTCGCTACGGACCGGTGGTCATAGCCTGTTATGATCAGTTGAGTACGACTCTCTACAGGATAGAGAGTGTATTGATCAAATGCGTATGACTCTCTATTGAACAGAGAGTCTGTGGTAGATGTCTGTATGTGTGACAGTACATTCATGTCATTTGCATGCATACTGACGACATAGTCTCTCTTGGGGTTGAGAGAGTCGTCAGTCATCCTGCCTCCCAGAGGAGTAACTGGTGTGAGGGTAGAGCATTTGTTGTGTCGTACTCTACCACTATAGACGGTGGTAGTTGGAGTTGCATGCAGTTGTCTTGGGTGCGTGACACTCGACCACTCATAGGTAGTGTAAGTCAGAGTGGCCAGAAGTAGGGACCCCCGTTGTGTAGCGAGCTCTTTACGCTCATATGCTACTTGATCATACTGCCCACTCGGCCACTCTATAGCAGTGGTTGGTGTTGAGTTGATACAATTGTCATGTCGTGCCACCTAGGCCACACTGGGGTCGTGGTAGCGAGTAGGGGTGCGCAGGTATGACCATGCATGCTGCATTGTCGTATCATATGCCGTTTTGCATATTGCTATATATATATATATACATGGATGATGGTGATTAGTATACATACTGATGCAATCTATATATATACTCACTCTGATGATGCATTTGTATGCACTATGTTTATTGCATTTGTTTGTACATATTCATACATGCTATTGCATTTTCTGTATGGTAGTAGGCCGAGTACATGTATACTTGTGGGTCGGTCATTGTGATACCCTCGACCCGTATCATGATGTAGTGTGAGTTAGTATTACTCTTCATACCTTATGTTGTGGATATATGCCCAGGTTGGATGAGTGTAGAGTAGCTGGCTGTCAGGTATGTCAGCATCTTTTGTTGTTCAGTTTGTTTAGTGGTATGCATGTATATATATTTATTATGCTGATGTATACCTGTCGCACTTGTAGATCATACTGTTGAATTACATGTGATATTGATATATTTACATGTCCTATCTTATTACCTGCTGAGTTATACTCACCACCACGGACCCTGGGTTTTTTTGTGGCTCAGGTAACAGGTAGAAGTCTTCGTGACGGCTTAGAGCACCACTGGCTGGCATCGTCTCATCTCAACTCCAAGGGTCCAAACTTTTGGGATTTATCGTTGATGTTTCGATGTCTTTGGTTTTATGTGATGATTTGTAGTCTTTGACACTATTATTGTTGTACCTTTTGTAAGATATGGGAAAAAAATAATAATAAAATAAAATATACCTTGTTAATTAAGAAATTATCTTATATAATTTATCAGGAATTCATAGAAATTTTTTCGGATTTAAAAGGGGAGGTTAGAGGTTAATTAGAATTAATCTAGGTTTTTGAAGGCTTATAAAAGGGTTCGGATCCATTTCATTTTGAGCCGACCTGACCCGTTTCCTTCCTCTTCTTTTCTCAGCCGCGATTTCCTTTCAGATCGCGAGCTCCTATTTTTCCCCCGATCACAAATCTCCTCTTCCTCACTATCGCCGCACTATCGCTGCTGCCAGAGCTCACCATCGCCGACCACGCTGGAGTTCTTCTCCTTCCTCTGTTTTCGTCATCGCGACGCCCTCGATTATCCCCAATCCCGATCTGGTTCTCATCGCAAAGCTTAGCTCATCGTCGGTGTTCTTCTTCCCCTCTGCTGTGCCGATCTCCATTGTCGTTGGTTGCCTCGCCGGCAGTCACCTACCCTAACTCGAGCTCTATTCCTCCCGATCTCGACGACAGTGAGCTCCTCTAGCCGTACGCGATCGCCGACAATTTCCCCAACTTTGTCAGCCACTTGCTTTGGTTTGCTCTTTCGACAACTTGCGATGGTTTTGCGGAGTTGTCGATCCCTTCTATTTTCCCCGATCGAGCAGATCGCCCTCATCTCATCGAGTTGATCTGTTGTCAGCCTCTTCTTGTGATCTCAACAGCAGCAAGGGTTGTCTCCATCTTCATATCCTTGTTCTAGATTGTCACTGACATTGTTTGCCTCTTCACGAGGTAAATTCTTCCTCCATTCTACGATGTTGTGGATTTCAGTTTTTGGATGAGTAGTTTGAGAGTGGTGTGTAAGCTGTGATATTGTGATTTTGGATAGGAAGGATGATCAGAATAGTGGACTGCCATTGAACGGATTTACTGTAGGAAGATCCAGGAATTTTTCAATTGTGATCGAGGAAGGTGAGTTTGATGAATTGTTAATTTCGAAGCTAGATCTTTGTGGTGATGGGCAGCTATGAACTCGAGAGAAAGATTCAGTCGTATTTCTATGCTTCACATTGGAAGAAGTTGTTATATTGGTTGAGTTTCCGTATTTGAATTGATATGGATGGTAAATTAAGTTAAGTGGATAAATGGATTGGGTAATGATCTTATGATAGCTGTGGTATCTTGCGATTGTCGATTGGAATTGGTCTTGCCTTAATGTGGTTGTTTGACACAGATTAGATATTCGGAATTGAGGAAAGAAGTTGTACTGGTGAAATTAATCAAGGATGTTGATTTCAGGATCTTGATTCAAGATAGATTCTCGGACATGAAGAAATTTGGTGTTTCACATATTAGGTGGGTAATATCTACCCTGGTCAGGTAGTTTTGACTTATTCCGGTGCATGAAATTGGACTTATGATGATACCTTTGATCTTAAATCCACTCTTATTTAATCATATGCTTGTACTGCCTTTGACCTTTGAGATATATTGTTGTTACTTCATTGATTATCTATCATGGATATGAACTACAAACCCTATGGTGTGTTAGCTGATAGATGTTCAGTTAAGTACATGTGGTTAGGGTTATCTTTGTGACCTCAGATTGGGTTACTATGTTACATCACTAGGGTTAGGTGATGGATCAGATTATGGAGTCGATTGTTGTATCGTACATATATTAGTGGTGAATATATGGTAGATCTAGTCATCTGTGCATAGATAAGGGTGTGGTTGTCAGTATGTGACTATGGACTGGAGGTCCTAGCGTGATTGTATATCCATTATGAATCGTGTATCTGTGTATGGTTATATGGATTGTCAATAGTATATCGCTACGGACTGGAGGTTTTAGCGTGGTTGACTATCAGTTGTGTATGACTCTCTATTTGGTAGAGAGAGTGTCTTGTGGATTAGTAGTCCTTGCATAGTTGACTTTTGTTTGACCAGGGCTCCCCGTGGGATAGGGAGTGTTGCGAGGATACATATGTGGAACTATGCATCATTACATTGCATGCATGCTGTCGACTGGGGTCTCCCTTGTGGTTGAGACGGGTTGTCAGTCATCCTGCCTTCCCGGCCACTCGGGGTAGTGGTAGCAGGGTTGAGGCCAGAGCATTGGATGTGCCGCACTCGGCTACTATAGACGGTGGTAGCTGGGGATGCGCACTTGGCCACTGTGCAGAGTGATAGTTAGCTCAGTAGCCCACTATAAACGGTGGTTGCGTGATGTACAGTTGTCCTGTGTGCGGCGTTTGTCTACTTATGGGTAGGGATGGCGTGGCTAGTAGCAGGGACCCCTAGGAGTAGTTAGCTCTTTACGCTTATATGCTACTCAGCTATACTACGCAACTCGGCCACTCGAGAGTAGTGGTAGCTGGAGTCGGGATAGTAGTCATGTTGTACCACCCTGGCCACTCTGGGGTCGTGGTTGGATGGGTCCGTAGACATGGCCATGCATATGCATTGCTGATATATATGTATGCATGTATTTGATATATGTTCTACATATGCTTGTGAGATGCTGCATTTGATTGGGCTATGTTTGCTGCATATGCTTGTCCATCATGATACATGTCATTTGCATATTATATATTGTTGTGTGTTGAGCATGATATATGTGTTGGTTCAGACCTTTGTATGCATTTGATTAGCGTCATGTCATAGCACAGTATGGACTGGATTATTATTACATGTGATTATATACTGTTCATATGTCTGAGTGTTGGTCAGATATGGGATTGACATTGTACGTTATATGGGTTATGTTATTGTATACCTGTTCAGAATAATATAGCTTATGGTGTTGCAGACCGTTAGGTACGTTGGTACATTACTTCATGTTCAGTTGATCAGGTTAGTATATGCATTGAGTATGACTATATTGTGGTTACTTGTTATTACATTTAGGACTGTATGTCTATTGGACTCATTCTATATACCTGTAGATCTTCACATGTATACTTGTAAATCTCTATATCCTATATGTTATTCATGCACTTTCTATATATTACCCTTGAGTTTATACTCACCACCATGGACCATGGGTTTCCTGTGGCCCAGGTAACAAGTAGAAGATTCCTTGGATGTTCGGAGCTCCGCCACCTGATCCCATCTCACACCGAAGGGTTGGATATTTATTCCGTATTATTGTATTCTTGTGGATTGTTGTTTTGAGATTTTATCCTGTATTGTTTTTGTATTTGTGGTTACGGATGTGTTGTATGTATTCGACCTTTGGTGTGGTCTTTATTATGGTTTTCGTTTTGTCAAAGTCACTCCGAAGTGCATAGTTGAGTCGTTTGTATCTTTATTATTTGTTAGTATCTTCCGCTGTGTTTTATGCATTATGTCCATATATATGTTATGTGATTGTGGCTGAAAGGCTTTATGTATATTAGGGAATTATATCACGTACATGGGAGATGCTGTCCAATTTTTTTCGGCTCGGCATACTCTCGGGGCGTGACAATTTTATTGGTATCAGAGCCCTAGGTTGCGAAGTCCACTTTCGGATTTTATTTCATTCGGGCATCGAGTTTTGCTTTACTCGATTTTGGTTTTGTGAATTCTGGGATCTGGCTGTTGCGGGACATCTCCGAGCTGCAAGGGTTAAGGTATGATAACTGTTATCACATATCCTTCTATTGGCTACGCATTTAGTTACTTTAACAGGGATGACTTGTAGTGTGGTAGTCACTATTCGTAACCGTGGTTTGAGTTGACCACAGGAACAACATGTAGAGTCTATGTGTCTTGGACCTGCTGTCGAAAAGGTAAATTACCTTTGAGAGCCAACTGATACCGAGTCGGAAAGCAGGGGTAGGCTGTCACATTTCTTGTGAAGGTCAAAGATTACGGTCTTAGGTATCTTCACTAACTGTGCTAGTCAGATCATTACATGTGGGGTAATGAACAAACTTGTATACTATTGTTGATACAGATAACGGAGGATTAGTATATGGTGTTTCATTGGGATTTTGACCCCTGAGATTGTCATGCTAGGTTGTATAACTTTGAAAGTACTTTTTGTTAGTGCATATAAGATCCACATATCTCCACAATGGTATGATATTGTCCACTTTGGGCCCAAGCCCTCATGGTTTTTGTTTTTGGGCTTTACCCAAAAGGCCTCATACCAATGGAGATATCTTTTTTCTTATAAGCACATGATCTTTTCCATGTCTTACCAATGTGGGACTTTGATTGTATTCCCCATACTCCCAACAATCCCCCCCTCAAACGAAGGACCACATTGGGCCCCCCTCAAGCCTATCCCTCCTCGAAGGATTTTCTCTGCTTGATGTCCGATCTTCAACCCACCAGGACTTCCTGCCAGTTGTTCGGTCCCCCCGACCCAACTAGACTTCCTTCCTGATGTCTGGTTCTCTTGATCCGGACGTGGGAGCTCAACTTCCTTCGTTCGAGGTTCATGGCTTGACATGGACCATGGCTCTGATACCAATTGTTAGTGCATATAAGATCCACATATCTCCACAATGGTATGATATTGTCCACTTTGGGCCCAAGCCCTCATGGTTTTGTTTTTGGGCTTTACCCAAAAGGCCTCATACCAATGGAGATATCTTTTTTCTTATAAGCACATGATCTTTTCCATGTCTTACCAATGTGGGACTTTGATTGTATTCCCCATACTCCCAACAATCCCCCCCTCAAACGAAGGACCACATTGGGCCCCCCCTCAAGCCTATCCCTCCTCGAAGGATTTTCTCTGCTTGATGTCCGATCTTCAACCCACCAGGACTTCCTGCCAGTTGTTCGGTCCCCCCGACCCAACTAGACTTCCTTCCTGATGTCTGGTTCTCTTGATCCGGACGTGGGAGCTCAACTTCCTTCGTTCGAGGTTCATGGCTTGACATGGACCATGGCTCTGATACCAATTGTTAGTGCATATAAGATCCACATATCTCCACAATGGTATGATATTGTCCACTTTGGGCCCAAGCCCTCATGGTTTTTGTTTTTGGGCTTTACCCAAAAGGCCTCATACCAATGGAGATATCTTTTTTCTTATAAGCACATGATCTTTTCAATGTCTTACCAATGTGGGACTTTGATTGTATTCCCCATACTCCCAACACTTTTGAGTACTTAACTTGTGTTATACAAAGAAAGTAGTATTACTTGCATACCATTATCGGGATCAAGCCGATACTTGGTGGAAGAAATAGGAAATAACCTTCGGGAAATCACACATCACTTGGCCACGGTGTAGTGATGTTGTGAGAGAGTATTTTCCCACATTATCTTCTTTGACTCATTGTCAGGGAATTTTTGAGTTTCAAGTAGGGTGATCATTTGGTAACGAAGGTACCATGCATAGTCATTAGACTTGCGAAGATTATGACCACCTAATAGCTCAAGAATGTGATTGGGTTGATTTCAGCCACTCATGGTTTATTGGCTGATATTTTGATCAGGATGTTTGGATTTTCTATCAGATCCTATCGGAAGTCCTTAGACCGAGTCATGTGTATAGAAATGACTCCATAGCAAGTGTTTTAGGAGTTGAAAATTTGATAGGCAGACATTGCAAGTCAAATTATTGGAATCAGAAGTATCCGTATGTTGGATAAAAGGAGCAAGATTGGAATCTTGGGCTATGAGCGACTATTGGAGAGTTTTTAGATCATAGAAGGACGACTACAGATCGTCAACATCTTCTCCTGTTTATCAGCAAAATCAGAAGAAAGATTCCGAAGAGATTATGTGCGTGTAGTGCGGGTCACGACGACATGCAGAGTCAGATTATCCGATGGATTATTTTATCTGCTTCTACTATTAGCAGCCAGTATCTACGAGGAGAGCATGTAATTTGAAGACTCAGTTGAAGACTATGAATGATGCTTTCGAGAGGATGATCCATAACCTCGAAAGTCGAGATCATCGCAGAAGATTGGATTATCACATCAGCAGTGATCTACTACCTTAGATACAGTTGGAGGTTTTTTGATACTTCCATCCCAGAGAAGCAATTTACTCAGTAGTATCAGCAGAAGATATCTCAGAAGATTCAGACATCCAGATGACAACAACTCTTACCTTCCCAGGCGTGGTTATGCTTTGTACAGAGGAGAGAGTATATGACGATGGTCGTATCTATGTTGTATTCTCCAGATTCAGTTATACTATTCATGAGTTGGAGCGCATATGATATGGGGTGTCTTCAAGATCTTAGAGCGCAGTGTACTTTCACAAGACACAATGTTGTTTTCCATCTCCATCATATTTTGGGTATTGCATCTCGCTCAAAGAGCTTGATTTCAGGTTCTCCATGGTAGACTTTTGCAGCTACTTGAGCTTAGTCGTCAAGAATAGATGTTGGGCGAGTTTACATGATTACTCGAGAAGAGGTATAGAAGACTGAAGAATTGATTATGCGGGGTATCACTTTAGGTTATCCTATTTGCAGATATATCGAGAGATACGGGTAGTTTACAGGTATCTTTATCTAGAACATTCTTAGATAGGATTAGAAATGTTCCTATACATTGACTTGTGGGTTGGTGATCTTTCTCTACCGTCAGGTGAGATGTTGATCAATAACCAAGAAGTCAAGGGATACCCTTAGCCTTTGTTAGACATACCTCTACTATAGACATATCCTTACGGGTAGTTAAATTGTTGAAATGAGGGTATAGCATGTATCTCGAATGTGCATATAATTCGAGAGTATTCGGATGTAGTTTTGGATGAACTCCCGGGTTTGTCATTGCATGGGCAAGTGGAATATGCGATTGGGGGTTGAATTCGAAAATAGTTTCGATATTGAAGACCTCATACTGGGAGATGATTTTATTGGTATCAGTGTTGCTAAACACTATGGGAATTGGAGGATTGGAAGTTGCGATTATCAGAAGTATTGGATGGGGGATTTATCTTTCCTAGTGTTTCTTCTTGAGAAGACTCATAACTCTTTGTTAAAAGAGAGACGAACCTTTAAGGTTATGTATCGATTATCGATGATGGAATGCAGTAGTTGAGAATGAATATCCGTCATTATGGATAGATGATCTGTTTAGATCAGTTAAAGGACACCTGTGTATACTCTAGGGTTGATTATCACTGGAGTGTTGATATTGTAGTGACTTGGTGTCATACAATTATCATTGTTGGTGTGATGATTGAAATATCATCAGCGTAGAGTAAAAGGATACAAGTGTGTAGAAGACGACATTTCATACTTGGTATGAATTTTAGGAGATGTTGATAATGTTGTTAGACTTATCGACGATTTAGTCATTCATGGATTTGAGGAATCAAGTATTCTTGGAGTATTTGAGATCGATTGCCATCATATCTGTGGAGGATATATTTATGGATATATTCACAATCTTAAGGGAAGTTGTGGTTTCCCTAGATTGATTTGTTATTTATCATAGATGTTGATAGGATGTTTCTAGCGTTATTATACCCCCAACTTGTTGGACCAAGAAGGTGCTGGGAATTACTTGGTCAGAAGTTTATGAAACTAGGTTCCAAGGCCTAGACAATGATTGATTTCATAGCTTGATGTTGGTGTGCCAACAAGTAAAGGTGGAATATTAGTGACCAGTAGGGTTACATACCGAGATGGAAGTGGTAGCCTAGTACGCTGGACTGTGTTGGGAGATTATCTAGAATTCAGAAAAGATTTGACGTGATTTGGGTAATCGATGATCAATTAGCTAGGTTCGCTCGTTTTCTTCCAAGTCGTAAGATGGATTTCGTTGGATCACTTGACGGAATTATATTCACGGAGTATCCTTGAGTATCATTTCCGATAGTGATGCATGATTCACCTTACGATTCTGGCAAAGTCTCTCATCGATTACGGATATAGAGCTCCACTTTGGTACAATTATTTACCTTTTGGTAGATGCTTCATAGGAATGTGGTAATCAGACTTTCAAAGGATCTATTGAGAGTATCCATGATAGATTTTAGAGGCTCACTCCCTACTTAGTCACTTGAGGTGTGTGACTTTTCTTCGGATACTTGAGATAGTTGTTGTGATGTCTTGTACTCGTACATGAGTCAGAAATTTGGGGACCAAATTTTTATTAGTGGGGGAGAATGTAAAATATGGGAAAAAATAATAAAAAAATAAAATATACCTTGTTAATTAAGAAATTATCTTATATAATTTATCAGAAATTCATAGAAATTTTTTGGGATTTAAAAGGGGAGGTTAGGGGTTAATTAGAATTAATCTAGGTTTTTGAGAGCTTATAAAAGGGTTCAGATCCATTTCATTTTGAGCCGATCCGACCCGTTTCCTTCCTCTTCTTTTCTCAGCCGCAATTTCCTTTCATATCGCGAGCTCCTATTTTTCCACCAATCGCAAATCTCCTCTTCCTCACAGCCGCCGCACTATCGCCGCTGTCGGAGCTCACCATCGCCGGCCACGCTGGAGTTTTTCTCCTTCCTCTATTTTCGTCATCGCGACGTCCTCGATTATCCCCGATCCCAATCTAGTTCTCATCGCAAAGCTTAGCTCGTAGTCGGTGTTCTTCTTTCCCTCCGCTGTGCCGATCGCCACTGTCATCGTTTGCCTCGCCGGCGGTCGCCTACCCTCACTCGAGCTCTATTCCTCCCGATCTCGACGACAGCGAGCTCCTCCAGCCGTACGCGATCGCCGATGACTGCCCTAGCTCCGTCAGCTGCATGCTTCGGTTTGCTCTGCTGACAACTTGCGATGGTTTTGCAGAGTTGCCGATTCCTTCTGTTTTCCTCGATCGAGCGGATCACCCTCATCTCGTCGAGTTGATCCATCGCCGACCTCTTCTTGTGATCTGAACAGCAGCAAGGGTTGTCTCCATCTTCATATCCTTGTTCCAGATTGTCGCTGACATTGTTTGCCTCTTCACGAGGTAAATTCTTCCTCTGTTCTACGGTGTTGTGGATTTTAGTTTTTGGATGAGTAGTTTGAGAGTGGTGTGTAAGCTATGATATTGTGATTTTGGATAGGAAGGACGATCAGAATAGTGGACTGTCGTTGAACGGATTTACTATAGCAAGATCCAGGAATTTTGCAACTGTGATTGAGGAAGGTGAGTTTGATGAATTGTTAATTTCGAAGCAAGATCTTTGTGGTGACGGGCAGCTATGAACTCGAGAGTAGATTGAGGTAAGATTTGTATTGATTTATGATTCGGTCGTATTTCTATGCTTCATATTGGAAGAAGTTGTTATATTGGTTGAGTTTTCGTATTTGAATTGATATGGATGTTTAATTAAGTTATATGGATAAATGGATCGGGTAATGATCTTATGATAGCTGTGGTATCTTGCAATTGTCGATTGGAATTGGTCTTGCCTTAATGTGGTTGTTTGACACAGATTAGATATTCGAAATTGGAACAAGAAGTTGTACAGGTGAAATTAATCAATGATGTTGATTTCAAGATCTTGATTCAAGATAGATTCTTGGACGTGAAGAAAGCTGGTGTTTCACATATCAGGTGGGTAATATCTACCCTGGTCAGGTAGTTTTGACTTATTCCGGTGCATGAAATTGGACTTATGATGATACCTTTGATCTTAAATCCACTCTTATTTAATCATATGCTTGTATTGCCTTTGACCTTTGAGATATATTGTTGTTACTTCATTGATTATCTATCATGGATATGAACTACAAACCCAATGGTGTGTTAGCTGATAGATGTTCAGTTAAGTACATGTGGTTAGGGTTATCTTTGCGACCTCAGATTGGGTTACTGTGTTACATCTCTAGGGTTAGGTGATGGATCAGATTATGGAGCCGATTGTTGTATTGTACACATATTAGTGTTGAATCTATGGTAGATCTAGTCATCTGTGCATAGATAAGGGTGTGGTTGTCAGTATGTGGCTATGGACTGGAGGTTCTAGCGTGATTGTATATCCATTATGGACCGTGTATCTGTGTATGGTTATATGGATTGTCGATAGTATATCGTTACGGACTAGAGGTCTTAGCATGGTTGATTGTCAGTTGTGTATGACTCTCTGTTTGGTAAAGAGAGTGTCTTGTGGATTAGTAGTCCTTGTATAGTTGACTTTTGGTTGACTAGGGCTCCCCGTGGGATATGGAGTGTTGCGAGGATACGTATGTGGAGCTATGCATCATTACATTACATGCATATTGTCGACTGAGGTCTCCCTTGTGGTTGAGATGGGTCGTTAGTCATCCTGCTTCTCCAGCCACTCGGGGTAGTGGTAGCAGGGTTGAGGGCAGAGCATTGGATGTGTTGCGCTCAGCCACTATAGACGGTAGTAGCTGGAGATGCACACTTGGCCACTGTGCATAGTGGTAGTTAGTGCAGTCGTCCACTATAGATGGTGGTTGTGTGATGTTCAGTTGTCCTGTGTGCGACGCTTGTCTACTCATGGATAGGGACGGCATGGCTAGCAGTAGGGACCCCTAGGAGTAGTTAGCTTTTTACGCTTATATGCTACTCAGTCATACTACCCAACTCGGCCACTCGAGAGTAGTGGTAGCTGGAGTCGGGATAGTAGTCATGTTGTGCCACCCTGGCCACTCTGGGGTCATGGTTGGACGGGTCCACAGACATGGCCATGCATATGCATTGTTGATATATATGTATGCATGTATTTGATATATGTTCTACATATGCTTGTGAGATGCTACGTTTGATTGAGCTATGTTTGCTGCATATGTTTGTTCATCATGATACATGTCATTTGCATATTATATATTGTTGTGTGTTGAGCATGATATATGTGTTGGTCCAGACTGTTGTATGGATTTGATTAGTGTCATGTCATAGCGTAGTATGGACCGGGTTGTTATTACATGTGATTGAGTGTTGGTCAGATATGGGATTGACATTGTACATTATATGAATGTTGTTATTGTATACCTGTTCAGGATGATATAGCTTATGGTGTTGTAGACCATCAGATACATTGGTACATTACTTCATGTTCAGTTGATCAGTTTAGTATATGCATTGAGTATGACTATACTGTGGTTACTTGTTATTACATTTAGGACTGTATGTCTATTGGACTCATTCTGTATACCTGTAGATTTTCACATGTATACTTGTAGATCTCTATATCCTATATATTGTTCATGCACTTTCTATATATTACCCCTGAGTTTATACTCACCACCCCGGACCCTGGGTTTCTTATCGCCCAGGTAATAGGTAGAAGATTCCTTGGATGTTCGAAGCTCCGCCAGCTGATCCCATCTCACATTGAAGGGTTGGATATTTATTCCATATTGTTGTATTCTTGTGGATTGTTATTTTGGGATTTTATCCTGTATTGTTTCCATATTTGTGGTTATGGATGTGTTGTATGTATTCGACCTTTGGTGTGGTCTTTATTATGGTTTTCGTTGTGTCAAAGTCACTCCGGAGTGTATAGTTGAGTCGTTTGTATCTTTATTATTTGTTAGTATCTTCCGCTGTGTTTTATGGATTATGTCCATATATATGTTATGTGATTGTGGCCGAAAGGCTTTATGTATATCAGGGAATTGTATCACGTACAGGGGAGATGTTGTCCGATTATTTTCGGCTCGGCATACTCTAGGGGCGTGACACCTTTCTTTTCTAGTTTTGTTATGGTGTTTCTTAGTTTTGGTGTTAGTCATACTGGTATGCATGCTGTGTGGGATTATATTTTTGTTGTGTTGTTTCCGCTGTGTTTTGTTGTGTTATTATGGTTACATTTATATATGTTATTGTTATTGTGGGCCCAAGGGCCTTGTATTAACACGATATGTTGCCACGTACAGGGGAGATGACGTCCGTTTGCTTTTCGGCACGACATGCTCTCGGGGCGTGACAATTTAGACTCGCAGTTAAAGGTGCATCCCATCTAGGGTTTTTCCATTTCGTCAGCGATATCATTTTAAGTCAGGTCGGATAGGGTTTAGGGTTTAATAATCCATTTGAGCAGAGGTAACATTTGTTTCTATCATCACACATGTTTCAATCCATTTCATCTATTAGTTTAAAATCATTGTATTATAATGCATTTTGTTCATAACATAACGTAGTTTTTTTAGTTCACGATGGCTTCAACTGTTGAATCATCAAGCGATAGATCTGGAAGAACCCTTGCATTGATGCGAGGAAGAATAAAGAGAATGAACTGGAAAAGCAACGTTTCACATTTTAAAAAATTTATTGCAAGTGTGCCACCGGCTGCGGAAGAAGAAACACTGATTCGGAGCTCCCCTTTTTGTTGGTGCAATCGACCCAGGTCGCGATTGACCAGACTCGAGTTTGGGAGGTGGCTAGAAGGCTTAGGTCTAGGCTAAGGGTGGTCTAGCAAGTATGAGGGCATCATACTTGGGTTAAACCTCATGTTTGAGGTTTATCAGTTGACTGGGATTATGATCAGTCGATTGATGGGAGTCGACTAGAGTTCGGCTGCATCCGTGTGGCATTTGTAGTCGATTACCAGTATTGGGCAGTCAACTAGACTAGCAGTTGACTGCCATGAAGGTCAGTCGATTGATGGATGATGCCACAGAAGCGAGGTAGGCTTAACCAACGGCTCGATTGCCTGTGCATCAATCGACTGATAAGGTTTTTCAGTCGACTGATGGGCTATCCGTTGGAACTTTTTTAGCATGGATCGAGTCATTGTGAGACAACGGCTACAGAAGAAGTTGACTGATGGGTATGAGCAGTTGACTGTTGGGTGCGAAATTAGCTCGATGCAGGTTATTAAAGGAGCTCGAGTTAGAGGATTTTGCAGCGATTTTTAGGGAGATTTTGAAGGGGAATTGTTGCTGCATTCCAGACCTTCTAGAGCTAACCAAAGCAAGCAACAAGCAAGAGTTTAAAGCAATTATTGTAAAGTGTTTTTTACTTGTGTTTCATTATTGTCTTTGTATTTTCTTGTACATTTTTGTATTACTGTTGTAATTGCTTGTACGAGGTTTCTCCACCTCCGACGTGTTGTCGAGAAGGAGATTTAGTAGTGGTGTGTGCGTCACTAGAGCTCATTGAGCTTGCCCCGTGGAGTAGGAACCCTAAGGTTCTGAACTACATTATATCGGTTGTCTTTGTGATTGTGTACTCATGTTTGTATTTGTGTTAGTATTATTATTATTCCGCTGTGCTAATGAGTATTGTAGACAATCAAGCACGAGTGATTTCCATCGAGTATGATTAGTCTATTCATCCCCCCTTCTAGCCTAGCCATCGATTCCCAACAAGTGGTATCAGTGCGAGGAGCTTACCATCGGACTCATTGCCGTGATAAGCACATCAAATGGTCAGCATGAACATCCACCCACCAAAATTCGAAGGAGACTTTTCATGGTGGAAGAAAAGAATGGAGGTATTTTTTGAAACCGTTTTTGATATTATGATGATAATAGAGAATGGTTTCGAGGTTCGCAAGGATGAAGACAACAAGCTAATGGAAAAATCAAGATGGACTGAGGAGCAACGACAACAATTCAAGACAACCGTTAAGGTAACAAAAATGTTAGTAAAATTGATACCTAACAATATTTTGTCTAGATTAGGGAGTTATAGGGATGCTAAGGAGTTGTGGAATAAGTTGGTAAAATTCCACGAAAATTCCGAACCGGCACAAGTAGAGATGGAAGTCGAGGAAGAATGTTCATCGGCTCAAGAGTGTGAGAATTCGAAGGTTGAGAAGGAGTCAACATCTTGATCGGAGTTTAGATCACCGGAGTAAGAGGAAGAATTGGAGGAAGCATCCACCTCTGGAAGAAGTGAAGAACCTCCCCATATCACCTCTATTGATCTAGGTAACTCATGAATTTTAATTAAGAATAAAAATCACATTATATGTTTTAAGTGTAGGGAAGCTGGGAATTACAAGAGTGAGTGCCCTAAAAGAGTCAAGAAGACTCAACTGGTGCCAAAAGTTCAAGAAAAGACCAATGAAGCCGGAGCCCCGATTAGGAAGAGCAAGGAGAACGTGGTGTGCTTCAAGTGCCATCAAAAGGGGCATTATAGAAGTCAATGCCCTAGGGGGAGGAAGAAAATCCATGAAAGAGCATCACATGTAGGAGGAGCTTCTAAAGCAAACCCTAAGGTATCGCTTATTAATGCATCTTCAAGTTCTAATGTTAAAAAGCATGCCTTCAATTCACTTGCAATTATGCACAATCATAAGGAGCATGATAAAAATAAATATTTTTGCCTAGGTGCTAAGAGTGATAATTTTAGGTTTAAGGATAAGCCTAGAAAAATTCTACCTAAGGAGGCAATTAGAAAGGTAGAAGATCATTTAGGCATTAATCCCAAGATGTATAGGCATATGCCTAAGAAGAAACTTTCCCAAAAGGTTAATGAAAAATCAAAATTAGAAAAATTAGAATTAGAAAACTAAGCCTTGAGGTTAAGGCTGCCTTGAGGTTAAGGCTGCCTTGAGGTTAAGGCTTGAGAAACTAGAAAATACCCTTAGGAAAATGCAAAATCAAATTCAAGGGTTAAATGGTCAAAATCTAGGTTCTAGAAGACAAGAACCGTCTAGGGGCAAGAAAGGTTTGGGTCACAAACCTAACCTCAAGAAGACCTATCACGATGTTCCATTCGATTATGAAACCATTTCTAGGTCTAGGAAAGTCAAGGTTACTAGGGAGGTCATCCCTAAGGCTAACCATGATGTGTGTCTAGTGGCAAAGGGTTCTATAAAACCTAGGAAGACTACTAAAAAGGTTACTAGGGAGGCAATCCCTAAAGTTAACCTTGACAAGACCACAATGACCAAGGCTTTTAAGCCTAGGAGGGGCATTAGGAGGGTATCTAGGGAAGTTATCCCTAGTGAATACCTTGCAAACCCAAGGAGCTCCAATAGGTATTGGGTTCCTAGAAGTGTGATCCCTTCATGCTAAATGGGTTAGATTGTGTCAACTTGAATTGGTAAGGTAGTTAACCTAACCATAGCAAAGTTGACACTTTATGTCATTTTCAAGGTTATGGGTACCTTGGAAATAAGATTAGAATTTATATCCTAAAAGATTTTAGGATGTGCCAATTAAATTTGAGAAGTTTGAAAAATTGATCAAATTGGCACAACTTAGGTTTAGAAGTCATGGTGGGTCATTTTGGGTTTTTGGCACACTTGGGGATAAGTGGTAATATGGCAATATGGATTTAATTCTAAAAATGACAATTAATACTAAAATTTAGGTATTTTTATACCTTTACCCTTTATTTGTCATATCTTATTTGTCATTGCCATGTCATGACATCATATTTCATTTTAATCATATAAAATGTCATATTCATGCTTAGGGTTAATTTTTAATGTTATGTTGTGCTTAGGTTTATGTTATATGCCATGACATCATGATTATTGGCACATGTCTTATTTGTGTTATCATTTATGCCATAATCATTATTCATGCATTAATTAAAATTGAGTTAAGGACAATGACATGATTTGAAGTCCCATGTATAAGGGAATCAAATAGAGTTGCCTAGAAAATGCATGAAATCCTAAATAACCAAAATCCACATCTCACAAGAACACTTGACTTGTATGTGTCTTCATACACCTTAGATACAAGTGAGATGTTAGAAAAATGGATTAAGGTTTTAAAATCATTTCAAAACCATTTTGAAAAACTTTGGTGAAGTCTATCTTTTGATAGCAATCACCATTGAAGGAGGTGATACAAAGTAGAGTCAAAATAGTGAAATTTTCAATGGTTTTGAACATTGTGTCAATCTCATTATTTTATAGGTATTTTATTTTTCAAATATTTTTCACCCATAATGATTGACTTAAGTATTATACATATGAATTTTCGTGATTTTTCAATATATGTATAATTACTTATGAATTTTTGAAGTTCACTTCTAAATTCTGATTTTTGCAAAGTGTAGAAATCAGTCGACTGGCCTTAAGGGCAATCAACTGGTAGCTGGCAGAGTCGACTGCCAAGTGCTGATTTCGAGTAAACAAGGTCTGTTTAGCCCATGTTCAGCTATTTCTAGGTTTCTTAACTGCTCCTAACCCTAGGATATGCTTTGGAAAGCATTAGAAGGGTGAAAATCCATTAGATATGGATTAAGAGAATTGTTTAGGGTGTGTATCGAATTTTAAAAGAGATGAACGTTCAATGTTGAATCTTTGCCCTTAATTTCGATTGTTTAGTATTCCTATTAGCTTAGGGACTCTCCAAGAACATTGTTGGTGCAATGGTCAAGGGGGAGCAAGCCTTTAGGGGAAGGTTATCGATCATGGGATGATGGATGTGTTTTTCCTCATGAGGGGGAGAATAAGGATTGCCTCTCATTTAGTGATGAGTCTTATCACTAGGAAGAGTGAAGGAATCCTAGATATTTTTGGACCAAGGGGAAGATTGTAAAATCTCATTGGGATATGAGACATTGACACCTTTGGGGAGAGCCTTTTTGATGTATGTCAAAAAGGGAGGAGAATGTGAGATTTACCAATTTGGGACAATTGAGAGATTTGAGTTAGGTGACCTAACTCAAAAGTGTTTGTAGTTTTTGTCAAACATCAAAAAGGGAGAGATTGTTGGTGCAATCGGCCCAGGTCACAATTGACCAGACTCGAGTTTGACTCAAGTGGTATTTTGATGTTTGACAAAATGTATGACAATGAAATTGTCAAGGAAAGTCAAAGTGTGTAGCCTTGTCCATGTAAGTTCAAGTGTGTAGCCTTGGCGGTGAAAGTCCAAGCATAGGGCTTGGCAATTGGAAAGTCCAACATGGAGTCGCCATGGGAAGTCCAAGTGTGTAGCCTTGGCGGTGTAGACTAAGTTAGCATGATAATAGCAGATGGAAGCACCTGGAGGTTAGCGTATGGATGAACAAGTCATGGATAACTTGGAGGGATCCAAGTATGGATGAATGAGTCGTGGATGACTTGGAGGGATCCGATAGGCGCAAGGCTAGTGGAGGTGGCTAGAAAGCTTAGGTCTAGGCTAAGGGTGGTCTAGCAAGTATGAGGGCATCATACTTGGGTTAAACCTCATGTTTGAGGTTTATCAGTCGACTGGGATTATGATCAGTCGACTGATGAGAGTCGACTAGAGTTCGACTGCAGTCGTGTAGCATTGGTAGTCAACTGCTAGTATTGGCCAGTCGACTACCATGAAGGTCAGTTGACTGATGGATGATGCCACGGTTGGCGGGCGAAGCAGTCGACTCCGCACTCGGCATGATCGTGATGGGCTATCCGTTGGAACTTTTTCAGCATGGATCGAGTCATTGTGAGACAATGACTACAGGAGTAGTCGAATGATGGGTATGAACAGTCGACTGTTGGGTGCAAAATCAGCTTGATGTAGGTTATAAAATGAGCTCGAGTTGGAGGATTTTGCAACAATTTTTGGGGAGATTTTGAAGGGAAATTGCTGCTACATTCTAGACCTTCAAGAGCAAACCAAAGCAAGCAACAAGCAAGAGTTCAAAGCAATTATTGTAAAGTGTTCTTTACTTGTGTTTCATTATTGTCTTTGTATTTGTTTGTACATTTTTATATTATTGTTGTAATTTCTTGTACGAGGTTTCTCCACCTCCAACGTGTTGTCGAGAAGGAGATTTAGTAGTGGTGTGTGCATCACTAGAGCTCGTTGAACTCGCCCCGTGAAGTAGGAACACTATGGTTCCAAACCATGTTATATCGATTGTCTTTGTGATTGTGTACTCGTGTTTGTATTTGTGTTAGTATTATTATTATTCCACTGTGCTAACGAGTATTGTAGATAATCAAGTGTTGGATTGAGAGGCATGATAAGGGGGGGGGGGGTGAATAGTGAGCATAAATCTTTTCTTTTCGTTCATCGAAAACATAAGTAAGTGTAGCGGAAGTAGAAATAAGCAAAAGTAAATAAAATCTTTGTTTTTACTTGGTTCACAACCAAAAGGTTGCTACTCCAAGGCCCCGTGATCCTAGATCGCGTACGAAGGGGCAATTCACTAAAGATCTCCTCCTCATTGGAGGTAGGAGACAACGATTACAAGGGAAACATGATCGAGGAAGAGGCACAAGCCCAGCTCTCCTCTTTATAATGAAAAGCTTGAGAAATAGAAAGCTCGAATACAAAAGTAGAAATCTCGAAGTAAAGTATGACAACTACAAAAGGTACTGATGAAAAGATAAAGCTACCGATGAATGAATTTGGAATCTTGGCGCATCGTCGGTGTTATGGCGACATAGAGTTATTGGCGTTGTGGGAGCACTTTGAGAGCAATTAGAGATGATCCAAAAGGGAGAAACCCCTTTCTTTTATAGCCCTTCAAACCCTAGCTCGTTGAGATCCAAATCTAGGGCAAAGGGACACCTCACCCCAAGATAAGGGGATCTTGTCTTGACCTTCATCAGTGGCGATTTGAATAGCGATCGTGATTAGCCTTAGCGAATCGACTAATGCTAATGTGATTATCGCCAATAGTGTCGATCGAGGTCACTCTTATGTAGTAAAGAGTTAGCACAAAACTAACAAGTAATGGATAATATGATGACTACTTTTCATCCGATCTCGACCTAGACCTTCACTGAAAGTCTTGTCAGATCGCCGCCTAAGTTCATCCCATACAAAGGACACAACCTCACCATTACTCTTCACTCAGTGCTTACCTCTGGTCCATCTAACTTGTCACTTAGTTTCTGGTCTCCACTGAGGTTCCTCGACTCCACGAGGTTCTCTTGGTGTCGCCCGACCATCATGATTCCTCGACTCGAGATTCTCTGGGTGTCGCTTGACCTTGGGCTTAGTTTAAACACCTTTTGCACACTTAACACAGCTCATGAGATAACAATAACAACCTAACTTAGAACCTTTGTCATAATCAAAACCTAGGTTCAATTATCTAGTGCCCCTGCACCAACAATCTCCTCCTTTTTGATCTATGGCAAACCGATTCAAAGTTAAGGAAACTTTTAAGCATAAAATGAAGTGAGTAGTAATAATCATGAATAGCATGTAGTAATGAAATATAAGTAAGCAAGTGTTAGTTAGTATGAGTAACTTACTATAAGTATGAAATAAATATGAAATGAGTATAGAATGAGCATGAGTAAACTCTTTTTCAAATCCTCCCCCTTAGGTGAGTTTTTTAAAAAGAAGCTTAGCTCTCCCTCTTAACGTTTGGCTACTTAAAGAAAGTTTAAGTAAGTTAAGTTTTCAAAAATAAACTTTTGTCCCTTAACTTTGGACTCTCTTCTCCCCCTTTTTCCATAAATCAAAAATATTTGGGGTTTGTAAAAGAACTTTAGAATCACTTAACTTTATAGATAAGCAATTAATAATTATAAGTCCAAGCATGTTCCTTTTAAATTTTGAAAATAGTAGCTTCATCATAAACTCAACTAATATCATGTTCAACTCTTTCTAATTTAATTGATATGAAATGATTAATAAGTCTTGATTAAAGTTGGTTATTTCGAATAATTATACTCCATGATTCATATCGATACACTAGATCTACATCTGAAATCAGGAGTAAGGTCCTAACATCTCATGCCCATCTACGTGGCTCAGTACACAAACACATTGATCCTATGTGTTGTGAGATGTGTTGGCTCCTTAAATCTATAGGTGCATGTTTTCTAAGGGAAACCCTAAGCTAGTTCCATGTAACAAGAAAAATAAAGATAAAGTATGAGTAAGAATTGAGTCCTATTCTATTACGCACATCCCTAATCTTCGTCTGAGCAGACTAAATTCTGCTTTGGATAAAGGTTTCATGAAGATGTCCACTAGGTTCGATTTCGACTCAATATATTTGAGTTTTATGGTTCCATTTGCTACGTGTTCTCATACAAAATGTTGTTTGACTTCTATGTGTTTAGTCCTAGAGTGACAAATTTGTTGGAATGTAGGTGGCCCCGGCTAGAGGGGGGTGAATAACCCTCAATCGTCATATGGTGGAATTGCTTGTCTATAAAGAATATTAGCGCAACGGAAACAAAACTAAACAAGAAATTAAGACAACACAAATATAAAACAATGCTAACAAAAGATATAACGTGGTTCACGACCTCGCCTCTAATCCACGGTCCGATTCGTCTCCGGTGAATCACTCCGAAACCAATCTAATATGGTCTCTCCCTTTAACCAAAGCAAGGTGGAGGTAAACCTTCTTACAACACAACACTCCTTCTTACAATAAGATTGAAGTAAGAACAAGAAGAAGGAGTTTAACACTTGTGGAGTGTTGGAATGTATACTGAAAGCCTAGCTCTTTTTGTATGAACATTTTATTTTGAAATAAGAATCACATGATCATTGTTTGCACTTTATATATTTATTATATGTGTGCATATTGTCTAATATTTTACATTGTAGATAACATGGTGCTTGGTGTGGCACAGAAGATCATGTTAACAGTTCCTTGTAAAATATAAGTAGAGGCTCACAACCAAGATGGTTTTGGATAAACCATTGGCATGGTTGTAGTGTAGCTTGGTATTGTTTTGTCTTGAACATAGAGTTACACTGGTACACTTAGGTGTATTGAGCAGGACCGACATAGAGGTGATTCAATTTAGTATTGACTACATAATTGAATCGGACCTCGGATATTATGTTGTACATGCTCTTAATCCCGATATAATAACGGGCACATGTACTTAGTATTTATTTCTTTGATTTACCAGTGGGTGAGATTTAGATGGATTAAATCAATATGCCCGGTAAGTTGGGAAATAATATTATTTACATGGTGTGCCGTTGATTATAGGAGAAAACCGTGTCCTATATATTAGGTTGATGATGTCCCCTTGAGGAGCTCATAAAGTTCATCATGTAAACCCAGCTAGTTGACTTAGTCAACGTGATGATAAGGTTGAGTGGTACTACTCGAGGAATTAGATTTAATTAATTGATGGTCAGTAAATCAATTAATTGATGGACATTCGATATCTTAAACATGGAGAGATTAATGTACGAATAATATATGGAGCCCATATTAATTTATGGGGGTTGGTGAGGTAGTTCAATGATGATCCTCTAGTGGAATGGAACATCATTGATGGATCAAGTTAGTGTGGTTCCGATCCATTGGGTGGCCAAGACCCAACTCCTCCTTATGGTCCCTATCGTAGCCTAATATAATCCTTGTGAAGTCTAGATCCAAGAATGTAAAACAAAACCTAGAACCAACGGTTGGGATTAAATCCCTAAGATCCGATGGTTAGGATGAAACCCTAGAACCAACGGTTGGGATTAAATCCCTAAGATCCGATGGTTAGGATGAAACCCTAGAATCGACGGTTAGGATTAAATCCCTAGATCCGACGGTTGGGATAAAACCCTAGATCTGACGGTTGGGATGAAACCCTAGATTCGACGATTGGGATGAAATCCTAGATCCGACGGTTGGGATGAAACCCTAAATCCGACGGTTGGGATAAAACCCTAGATCCGACGATGGAGATTAAATCCCTAGATCCGACGGTGGAGATTAAAGGAGGCTTAAGACCAATTCTATAAATAGGGGGCTTAGGTTTGGGCGGCATAATAAGAGATTTCGAATTGGGGCTAGGGTTTTTGGGCGGCTAGGGTTTGAAGCAAAGTGGGCGGCAACCTTCATCCTTCTTGTTGATTGCCGGCGCCCATCTCCTTTGATCATTCCTTGGCCGACGCCCATCCTAGAGGCCTCTCCCTTCTTCCTTGGCCGGCGGTTCTCCTCCCATTGGTGGCCGGTTCTCATCCTCCTCCCTATTCTCCAAGGTAGCCGCGCCTTCCTTCACTGTGGCCAACCATATCATCTTCTCTTCGAATTTCCTCGTCACCTTTGGAGCCGCCAAACAAATTCCCTAATTTGGTGGCTGGCTCTAGAAAGGATAGGTATTTGTAAGTTCTTCTCTTTGTTCGCAGCGGACAAGGTAGAGAAGAAAGCGATCTAGAAGGCTTCTACTCGTGGAGGATCTTCGTCCACACGTCGTCCACGAGAAGGATAGGACATACGGTAGAAGATCGTGAGGTATAAAGTTATTTTAACTTTATTTACAGATCTGAGCTTGTTCTTTTATGTTTTGATTATGCATGTGTAAATTAGTAAATATATTGTATAATCATGGACCCCGAAGACAAACACAAAAACCGGCGATCCGTCCGTCGTCTCTTCCGCGGCTAACCAACTAGAAGAGTTGTGTTGCTTGAACAACTAGTTTGTTCAAGCGACCACTCAAGTTGTTAGCACGATGACGAAATGGTTGTGCTAAGGAAGCTCATCCCATCCGGATTAATTCTTTCATTAGTGAAAATTTTAATCCGGGGACATGGGAGCCAATGAGCCTCCGAGGCAACCACCTACAAGTGGTATCAGAGCCACGGTTTCCGGTTTTGTGTGTTTAGGATTCGGTTAATTTTTTTTATGCATTTTTTATATATTATATGTGTCGGATAATAGTAGGATATGCGTAGCTTAAATCTTTGGTTGCAGGCGTAAGATCCAACTATTATGGCCATGTGTGTGTATGTGAATGGATGTGTGTAAAAATTTATTATTTGAATCCTCGGGGTTGACGAGGCTAGATTAGTATTTATTTTTTGTAATTAAATACGGCATTGTTTAGCCGCTCATTTTAGTTTACTTTCGATCTAGATTATTTGTACACTCCTTCGTGGAGTATAGGATCGATGGATGTAAATTAAAATAGTTTTATCTCGGCTCGGATCTCTTTGGTGACTTGCGCATGGGAAAAGATGGAGCGGACGAGGTGGCGACACGACGGGATGCATATTGGAGGACAATGCCATAATAGTTGTAAAAATTCTGTTTTTTCCATATTTATTGCTTATTTGTTTTATATGCATGTTGTGTATGATTTAAAATTCCTCATTTGCAATTTACTAAGTGGGAGAGGGACATTTTAATTAATTCCCGCGGCCTCCATTACAATTTGACGTGTGATGCAACAAACTTGTGTGTCGGCTCTGAGTGCCTTCCTCCCTGAGGACGAGTTTGTTTGTGGATCACTAGGTCAAATAATGGTTATAGGAAATTATCTAGGAGCATGTGTACTTCCACAGAGGTAAGACACATAATCCAAAATAATTCCCTTAGTATCGTGTAATGGTGCACACTTAGATGCAAATAAAAGTATCCTCCCCATAGGAGTCATCGCTTTATTTGTAGGGCCAAAGAGGAACCAACTATTAATTTTATTTGTCAAAAAGTAAGGTTGACAAGATAATAAAATTAATGGGTAAAACCTCCTCTTACAAATGTAGAATTCAGATATCGCCCACACAGAGTGGCATACGAAATTCTCTGTTTTGAGGTGTTGGTTGATTTCGAATTTTATTGTTTTGAGGAATCAATAATATTTGAAATCTAATATTTTGATCATTGTGATTTTTAGGATTTTCAAATGGCTTTCAACCCACTTGCTGATTTTAAAAGAAAACAAACTTATCGTCCAAACTACATTGATTGGAAAAGAAACTGGATATTGTCTTAATCATGAGGAGTACAAATTTGTACTCTTCGAGGTCTGTCCTCCTAAGCCCACCGATGACTCTGATGAAAAGGAGAAAGAACGTTATAAGAAATGGGTCAAGGCAGATGAGATGGCGCGGTGTTACATTTTGGCATCTATGTCAAATGTGCTGCAACATCAGCATCAGGCCATAGCCACAGCTTATGACATGATGTTCAATCTCAAGGAACTTTTCGGACATCAGAGTAGAACGGCTAGGCAGGAGGCAATGAAAAAACTTGATGACGACCTCCATGATCGAGGGAACACCCGTTAGGGATCATGTTCTCAAGATGATGGCTCATCTTAATGAGATGGAAGTCCTAGGAGCTGAGATTGATGGGGAAACCCAGGTCGATATCATTCTCCAGTCTTTGCCTAGGAGTTTTGAGCAGTTCCGCCTCAACTACAACATGAAAAAAAGGTTGTATTCGTATGTAGAGCTTCTGACAGAACTCCAGGCGGCAGAGGGGCTTTTTCGTCAGAGTGCTCAAGCCATGGTCGCTCAGAAGGTTTCTTCCTCTAAACCGAAAGGTAAGAAGAAGAAGAAACAAGGTGGAGCGAAGAAAGTGGCAGTGGGACCTCAGGCAGGAGTGAAGAAGCCGAAAGGCAAGTGCTTCACTTGCAAGCAGACTGGACATTGGAAGGCGGACTATCCTCGCCGAAAGAACAAAGGTATATCTTCTTGTTTAGTTGTTGAAACATGTTTAGCGGTGTTATCTACCAGTGTCTAGTGTGTAGATACAGGAGCCACTGATCATGTTTGCAATACTTTGTAGGGGTTCTAGGAAACTCGACGACTAGCTGAGGGAGAGATTACCGTCTTCATGGGCAATGCTTCAAAGGTGGCGGCTATTGCAGTGGGAGACATTTATTTATCTTTTGATAGGAATAAAGTTTTGGTTTTGAGAAATTGTCTTTATGTACCTACTTTTAGAAAGAATTTAATTTCAGTTTCTAAATTGTTTTTGGATGGGTATTCTATTTCTTTTAATGACAAAGTGGTTATAAAAAGGAACAGGGAGATTATCTGTTCTGGTACATTGGTTGGCAATTTATATACTCTTGAACCAAAAACTCCCACGATGCATATAGAAATCAATAACTCATCTTCTAAGTCTAATAAGAGAAAAGAACCTTCTCAAATGAACCAGACATATCTTTGGCATCTAAGGCTTGGTCATATTAACCTAAGCAGAATTCAAAGGTTGATAGCTGATGGACCTTTGGGTTCATTAGTGGTGGAGGATCTCTCAACCTGCGAATCTTGCTTGGAAGGTAAAATGACCAAGAGGCCTTTTAAGGCCAAGGGGTATAGAGCCAAAGATGTGCTAGAATTGGTTCATTCTGATTTGAGCGGTCCTATGTCTATCCAGGCAATAGGTGGCTTTGAATACTTCGTCTCTTTTATAGACGATTATTCAAGGTATGGATACATTTACTTGATGCGCAGCAAGTCTGAATGCTTTGACAGGTTCAAAGAATTCAAGGCTGATGTGGAGAACCGTCAAGGTAAAAGTATCAAGACATTACGATCTGATCGTGGTGGCGATTACCTCTTGGGAGAGTTTAGGAATTACTTATCAGAGGCTGGGATTCAATCCCAATTGTCTGCACCTGGCACACCCCAGCAGAATGGTGTAGCAGAGCGAAGGAATAGGACTCTTATGGAGATGGTCAGATTGATGATGAGTTATTCTGAGTTACCTGTTTCATTCTGGGGGTATGCACTGGATACGGCAATGTACACTCTGAACTTGGTTCCATCTAAATCAGTACCTTCTACCCCTGTAGAATTGTGGACTGGGCGAAAGCCTAGTCTGAGACATATTCGGATATGGGGGAGTCCAGCACATGTGCTGAAAGCTGATGCTGGTAAGTTGGAACCTCGTACAGAAGTGTGCATGTTTGTTGGCTACCCTAAGGGAACGAAAGCTGGTTTGTTTTATAATCCTAGAGATCAGAGGGTGATCGTTAGCACAAACGCCAGATTTCTAGAGGAGGATTATGTAATGAACCACAAGCCCAAGAGTAGGATTGTTCTTGAGGAGTTGACAGGGGAAGTCCCGACTTCAGTACCACCGGTACAAGAGGAGACACCACAAGTCACTGCACCGCATGTCACAGAGCATACACAGGAGGCACCTCATCGTAGTGGGAGGGTTGTTAGACAACCCGATAGATTCATGTTTTTGGGGGAGTCTTCGGACTTAGTCCCTGGTAAACATGAACATGATCCCTGGACATATGACGAGGCAATCCAAGACAGAGAAGCGGTATCTTGGCAAAGAGCGATGAATTCAGAGATAGAATCTATGGATTCTAATCAGGTCTGGGAGCTAGTAGAGCCACCCGATGGTGTAAAATCCATTGGATACAAGTGGATCTACAAGAGAAAGAGAGGAGTAGACGGGAAGGTTGAGACCTTCAAAGCTAGGCTTATAGCGAAAGGGTATACTCAGAAAGAGGGTATCGATTTTGAGGAGACCTTTTCGCCGATAGCTATGCTTAAGTCTATCCGGATTCTCTTATCTATAGCTGCTCATATGGATTATGAGATTTGGCAGATGGATGTCAAGACAACTTTCCTTAACGGAAGTCTTGAGGAGAACATCTATATGCGGCAACCAGAGGGATTCATTGCTAAAGGCAAAGAGCATCTTGTATGTAAGCTTAATCGGTCCATTTATGGATTGAAGCAAGCTTCTAGATCTTGGAACATCCGCTTTGATGAGGTAATCCAGTCATATGGATTTATTCAAAGTCCGGATGAGCCTTGTGTATACAAGAGATGTGACAAAAACATAGTGGTGTTTCTTGTACTATACGTAGATGACATTTTGTTAGTTGGCAACAATATCAAAGTGTTATCAGACGTAAGGGTATGGTTGTCCAAACAGTTTGATATGAAGGACTTGGGAGAAGTGGGACACATCCTTGGGATCAAAGTTATAAGGGATCGCAAGAAAAGGATGTTGTGCTTGTCTCAAGCTTCATACATTGACACTATCCTTGCTCGTTTTAGCATGCAGAACTCCAAGAAAGGTTTTCTACCTTTTGGGCATGGAGTTCCTTTATCTAAAGAGATGTGTCCCAAAACATCAAAGGAGATAGAGGACATGAAGGCGGTTCCTTATGCTTCGGCAGTAGGAAGCCTTATGTATGCTATGCTATGTACGAGACCGGATATCTGCTTTGCCGTGGGCATGGTTAGCAGATATCAGAGTAATCCTGGAAAGGGACATTGGACTGCGGTAAAGCATATATTGAAGTACCTGAGAAGGACTAGGGATTATATGCTGGTTTACCAGACAGATCAATTAGTCCCTGTGGGTTACACGGATTTGAATTTCCAATCAGATAGGGACAAGAGTAAGTCTACCTCGGGGTTTGTGTTTACTTTTGGAGGTGGAGCCATAGTATGGAGGAGTGTCAAGAAGAAATGTGTGGCGGACTCTACCATGGAAGCTGAGTATATGGCAGCCTCTGAGGCAGCCAAGGAAGTTGTATGGCTCAGGAACTTCTTGATGGACTTAGATGTGATTTCTGGTTTGCCCAGAACTATCACAATTTATTATGATAACAGTGGTGCAGTTGCAAACTCGAAGGAACCACGAGCCCATAAGGCAAGTAAACACATAGAGCGCAATTACCACCTCATACGAGAGATCGTAAAGCGAGGAGAAGTTGCTGTCGCCAAGATTGCATCAGAGGATAACCTGGCGGATCCATTTGCTAAGGCCCTTCCAGCGAAAGCGTTTGATAGGCATGTGGAGGACATGGGGATCAGATATATGGTAGAGTGATGACGGCATAGTCTTTTAGTATAAGTGGGAGATTGTTGGAATGTATACTGAAAGCCTAGCTCTTTTTGTATGAACATTTTATTTTGAAATAAGAATCACATGATCATTGTTTGCACTTTATATATTTATTATATGTGTGCATATTGTCTAATATTTTACATTGTAGATAACATGGTGCTTGGTGTGGCACAGAAGATCATGTTATCAGTTCCTTGTAAAATATAAGTAGAGGCTCACAACCAAGATGATTTTGGAGAAACCATTGGCATGGTTGTAGTGTAGCTTGGTATTGTTTTGTCTTGAACATAGAGTTACACTGGTACACTTAGGTGTATTGAATAGGACCGACATAGAGGTGATTCAATTTAGTACTGACTACATAATTGAATCGGACCTCGGATATTATGTTGTACATGCTCTTAATCCCGATATAATAACGGGCACATGTACTTAGTATTTATTTCTTTGATTTACCAGTGGGTGAGATTTAGATGGATTAAATCAATATGCCCGATAAGTTGGGAAATAATATTATTTACATGGTGTGCCGTTGATTATAGGAGGAAACCGTGTCCTATATATTAGGTTGATGATGTCTCCTTGAGGAGCTCATAAAGTTCATCATGTAAACCCAACTGGTTGACTTAGTCAACGTGATGATAAGGTTGAGTGGTACTACTCGAGGAATTAGATGTTAATTAATTGATGGTCAGTAAATCAATTAATTGACGGACATTCGATATCTTAAACACGGAAAGATTAATGTACGAATAATATATGGAGCCCATATTAATTTATGGGGGTTGGTGAGGTAGTTCAATGATGATCCTCTAGTGGAATGGAACATCATTGATGGATCAAGTTAGTGTGGTTCCGATCCATCGGGTGGCCAAGACCCAACTCCTCCTTATGGTCCCTATCGTAGCCTAATATAATCCTTGTGAAGTCTAGATCCAAGAATGTAAAACAAAACCTAGAACCAACGGTTGGGATTAAATCCCTAAGATCCGATGGTTAGGATGAAACCCTAGAACCAACGGTTGGGATTAAATCCCTAAGATTCGATGGTTAGGATGAAACCCTAGAATCGACGGTTAGGATTAAATCCCTAGATCCGACGGTTGGGATAAAACCCTAGATCCGACGGTTGGGATGAAACCCTAGATCCGACAGTTGGGATGAAATCCTAGATCCGATGGTTGGGATGAAACCCTAGATCCGACGGTTGGGATAAAACCCTAGATCCGACGGTGGAGATTAAATCCCTAGATCCGACGGTGGAGATTAAAGGAGGCTTAAGCCCAATTCTATAAATAGGGGGCTTAGGTTTGGGCGGCATAATAAGAGATTTCGAATTGGGGCTAGGTTTTTTGGGCAGCTAGGGTTTGAAGCAAAGTGGGCGGCAACCTTCATCCTTCTTGTTGATTGCCGGCGCCCATCTCCTTTGATCATTCCTTGGCCGGCGCCCATCCTAGAGGCCTCTCCCTTCTTCCTTGGCCGGCGGTTCTCCTCCCATTGGTGGCCGGTTCTCATCCTCCTCCCTATTCTCCAAGGTAGCCGGCGGTTCTCCTTCACTTGGTGGCCGACGCATCATCCCTTTGATTCTTGGCCGGCGGTTGCACCAAATTCCCTAATTTGGTGGCTGGCTCTAGAAAGGATAGGTATTTGTAAGTTCTTCTCTTTGTTCGCAGCGGACAAGGTAGAGAAGAAAGCGATCTAGAAGGCTTCTACTCGTGGAGGATCTTCGTCCACACGTCGTCCACGAGAAGGATAGGACATACGGTAGAAGATCGTGAGGTATAAAGTTATTTTAACTTTATTTACAGATCTGAGTTTGTTCTTTTATGTTTTGATTATGCATGTGTAAATTAGTAAATATATTGTATAATCATGGACCCCGAAGACAAACACAAAAACCGGCGATCCGTCCGTCGTCTCTTCCGCGGCTAACCAACTAGAAGAGTTGTGTTGCTTGAACAACTAGTTTGTTCAAGCGACCACTCAAGTTATTAGCACGACGACGAAATGGTTGTGCTAAGGAATCTCATCCCATCCGGATTAATTCTTTCATTAGTGAAAATTTTAATCCGGGGACATGGGAGCCAATGAGCCTCCGAGGCAACCACCTACATGGAGCACTTGGATGATAGTTTAGAGCATAAACTGAAGGTCTTGGAACCGAAGCTCTGATACCACTTGAAGGTAGGAAACTTCGCTTCCCACTTCAACTTGGTCGCTTGTTCATGGCGATCCCATCGATGTCCCCAGATTAAAAAAAAATTAATCCTAGACAAAGGGATCACCCAAGCAACCGTTTCATCGTCGTGCTATTCGATTAGAGTGGTCACTTGAACAAACTTGTTGTTCAAACAACCAACCTCTATTCTACGATTAGCCACGGAATAGACGATGTACGGATGGCCGGTTTTTGTGTTTGTATTCGGGGTCCAAATAAATTTAGCCACATACATAAAGTAAACAACCACATACAACATGCATATAATTGAAAAATAATTATAGACATAATACAAAAGAGCACTAATTAAAATAAACAAGATTATACCTCTTGTTATACCTCTTGATATTCTATTGTATATTCTTCCTCCTTTTGGATGTTGTGTGGGCGACGATCTTCCAAAAGTTGAAGCCTCCTAGATCATCAATCTTCCTTTCCTTGTTCAATTCGAACAAAGGAAGATCATAAAAACAAAACTCTTCTTCCTATCTAGAACCGGCCACCAAGTCAATGGACTTGATGTTGCCGCCAGCCAAGGAAGAGAATATGGAATATGGGAACCGACCAAAAGAGAATCAAGGAAAGTGATGGGCGTCGGCCAACTCTTGGAGAAGAGAAAGGAAACCAACCCTTCACCTTGTAGCCGCCCAAAACCCTAACCCTAGCTCTCCTAGTTGTCGTCGGCCAAAGAAGAGGGGAAGAGGAATAGGTTAAGCACCGGCCAAGGAATATGGGAAAGAGATAGGCGCCGACCACCAAGGAAGAAGAAGAAGACCTCTCCAATTGTTGCCGCCCACTCTACCTCCGAAACCCTAGCCGCCCAACTAAATCCTAACCTCCCTAGGATTACTTGCCGCCCAAGCTAAAAGGAAGCAAACCCTAATCCCCTTCCATTATCTTGCTGCCCAAGCCATAAGCCTCTATTTATAGAGTTAGGGATAAACCTTGTTTTAATCTCCACCATTAGTTCTAGGGATTTAATCTCAACCGTCGGATCTAGAGATTTAATCTCAACCATCGGATCTAGAGATTTAATCTCTACCGTTGGATCTAGAGTTTTGTTTTCATCCATTGGATCTAGGATTCATGAGGTTTTAATAGGCTACAATAGGGACCATGAGGAGGAGTTGGATCTTGGCCACCCAATGGATCAAGCCCACATAAAGTCCGATCCATTAATGATAATCCAATCCACTAAAGGATTATCATTGATCTACCTCACCAACCCCCATAAGTTAATATGGGCTCCATATATTATTTGTACATTTTTCTCCCCGTGTTTAAGATCTCGAATATCCGTCGATTAATTAATCAACATCTAACTCCATGAGTAGTACCATTCAACCTTTTCATCATGCCGGACCAAGTCCACCTGTAGGGTTTACATGATGAACCTTATGAGCTCCTCAAGGGGACACCATCATCCTAATATATAGGACACGGTTTCCTCCTATAATCAACGACACACCATATAAATAATATCATTTCGCAACTTACCGAGCCTATCGATTTACTCTATAAATCTCATCCAATGGTAAATCAAAGAAATGTATACTAAGTATATGTGCCCGTTATTATATCGGGATTAAGAGCATGTATAATATAATATCCGAGGTCCGATTCGATTATGTAGTCAGCAATAAATCGAATCACCTCTAAGTTGGTCTTGCTCAATACACACAAAGTGCACTAGTGTGATTCTATGGTCAAGACAAACCAATACCAAATCACACTACAACCATACCAATGGTTTGTTCAAAGCCATCTTGGTTGTGAGCCTTTACTTATACTTTACAAGGAGCCGATAACATGATCTCCCGTGTGACATCACACACCATGTTATCTACAATGTAATGTATTAGACAATATGTATAACCATAAATATGCAAACAATGATCATGTGATTCTTATTTCAAAAATAAAGATGTTCATACAAAAGATAGACTTTTCAATATACATCCCAACATAAACATTAGTCATCCAAAAGCCCACACCTTATCTATAAATAGAGAAGGCTATTTTCTTTCCATTTGCCACTAGCAGTCGACTGATGCCCCGATCAGTCAATTGATCCTGTAGCCGTTGCCCAATAATGGCTTCTTCCACATTGGATTTCATCCAACGGCTCCCACATCAGTCGACTGATGGAGCTATCAGTCGAGTGCCGGAAGTCAGCACTCGATTGCTCACCATTCTGTGCCTGAAACCCTTGCGATCATCAGTCCACTGGTGGTCTTGGCGATCGGGCCAACTCATGCTTGATCGTGATGGCACATAAACCGGACTCATATACGGTCGAGTCACGATCGACTTGGGCGATTGTGCCATGTCATAGCGATCGGCCCGATCTTAACTTTACATCCGTTTGAGCGCCCGACGGTCAAGTAAACCTCAACCCTTGCGGTTGAGCCTCCGACACTTATCCATTCGACCAAGTTCACCTAATAAGCTACTTACATTTCACTCATTCTCTCATCTCACTTAAAGTCCCTCGCCGAAGCTCTCTTCGTTCACGGCCACGTCCCTCGACAGCATCAAGCGCACGGCTCTGCAATGCTCCTTCGTGTCTCTTGCCCTCGAAGTCTGCTTTTTTGGCTTCGCTTCAAGTCATCTCGTCCGACGGTCCCTCGGATGCATCAAGCGCACGACTTTGCAATGCTCCTTCTCTGACTCAAGCACGAGGTTGTGAGTTGGTGAAACTTGCCAAAGCTCCATGTGTGAATTACTAAGTCCTACAAGACTCCAACGCACATATCAAAACAATTACAACCTAACTTAAACCCTTTGCCACACACATCAAAACCATATCACATGGGTTGATTGCCCTAACAATCTCCCCCTTTTTGATGTGTGACAATCCGTTTAAGTTAGGTAAACAAATAACAATAACAACATAAGCAAGGAAAGCATGTAAATAATATGAACATCAAAACTCCCCCATAAACAAGCAACTCCCCCTTAAGACATGCTAAATTTTTCCTTTTAGCATGATTAACTTAAACCTATCAATTCTCCCCCTTTGACACAATCAAAAATATTTTCTAAATGTTATACACACATGGCATCATCTCTAAGGAGGAAAAATACCTAAAAACCAAACAAAACCTGATAAAATCAGGTTACTATGCTCATGCACAGTACATCAGTCGACTGGTTTAGACTACCAATCGACTGGCACGCAAATTTCAGGTTTTTTTATTTTCAAAATCCAATTTCAAAAATACGTTAAAAATTCTAGGAAATTCGAAAAATCATGAAATTTGAAATACATATTTCTTGTGAGTTCCTTTATCAGTGAAAAATTATTTTTCATGAAAAATCATTTTATTTTTGAAATTTTGGCAAAAACTCAAAAGTTACAAAAATATCTAAACTTTATATCCACTTTTAAAACTAGTTTTGCCATGTAACTTCTAAAAACATGAACTCACTGTTTGAAAAGCATAAAATGGTTTTAAAATCATTTGAAATATCCAACCATGATCTTTGGGCAATATTTATATGAATTAAACATATGCTTTCCCCATGATTGGTCTATTATTGCTCTATTGATACACTTAATGACCCATCTAAATGACATAAGCATTAGTGGACCATTTGTATCATCCTATCATCTCACCCATGCTATGTTTTCAATCAAGTTTAGCCTTAAAGTGGGATGTGAGATGTTCCTAATGTTATTTGTACTTAACCAAAATTTCATGCATTTCTACCCATGGTTAAGTATCATACTAACATACCACATGATCATAAAGACATATATGCATTGATTTCACATTATGATCATGAAACAAATGTATCAATCAATTTGTAATCATGCATTAGATATAAAATCATGATAATAAGTCAAGTAACACCTAAAGCATGATTTAAACTATTTATGGGTGCATTATCTGTTGGAATGTATACTGAAAGCCTAGCTCTTTTTGTATGAACATTTTATTTTGGAATAAGAATCACATGATCATTTTTTGCACTTTATATATTTATTATATGTGTGTGCATATTGTCTAATATTTTACATTGTAGATAACATGGTGTTTGGTGTGGCACAGAAGATCATGTTATCAGTCCCTTGTAAAATATAAGTAGAGGCTCACAACCAAGATGGTTTTGGACAAACCATTGGCATGGTTGTAGTGTAGCATGGTATTGTTTTGTCTTGAACATAAAGTTACACTAGTACACTTAGGTGTATTGAGCAGGACCGACATAGAGGTGATTCAATTAATTGCTGACTACATAATTGAATCGGATCTCAGATATTATGTTGTACATGCTCTTAATCCCGATATAATAACGGGCACATGTACTTAGTATTTATTTCTTTGATTTACCAGTGGGTGAGATTTAGATGGATTAAATCAATATGCCCGGTAAGTTGGGAAATAATATTATTTACATGGTGTGCCGTTAATTATAGGAGGAAACCGTGTCCTATATATTAGGTTGATGATGTCCCCTTGAGGAGCTCATAAAGTTTATCATGTAAACCCAGCTGGTTGACTTAGTCAACGTGATGATAAGGTTGAGTGGTACTACTCGAGGAATTAGATGTTAATTAATTGATGGTCAGTAAATCAATTAATTGACGGACATTCAATATCTTAAACACGGGGAGATTAATGTACGAATAATATATGGAGCCCATATTAATTTATGGGGGTTGGTGAGGTAGTTCAATGATGATCCTCTAGTGGAATGGAACATCATTGATGGATCAAGTTAGTGTGGTTCCGATCCATCGGGTGGCCAAGACCCAACTCCTCCTTATGGTCCCTATCGTAGCCTAATATAATCCTTGTGAAGTCTAGATCCAAGAATGTAAAACAAAACCTAGAACCAACGGTTGGGATTAAATCCCTAAGATCCGATGGTTAGGATGAAACCCTAGAACCAATGGTTGGAATTAAATCCCTAAGATCCGATGGTTAGGATGAAACCCTAGAATCGACGGTTAGGATTAAATCCCTAGATCCGACGGTTGGGATAAAACCCTAGATCCGACGGTTGGGATGAAACCCTAGATCCAACGGTTGGGATGAAATCCTAGATCCGACGGTTGGGATGAAATCCTAGATCTTACGGTTGGGATGAAAACCTAGATCCGACGGTTGGGATAAAACCCTAGATCCGACGGTGGAGATTAAATCCCTAGATCCGACGGTGGAGATTAAAAAAGGCTTAAGCCCAATTCTATAAATAGAGGGCTTAGGTTGGGCGGCAAAGAGATGGTTCAATTGGAAATTAGGGTTTTGCTCATCTCAAAGTGGGCGGCAACAAACCCTAGAGAAGCTAGGGTTTTGGGCGGCTAGAAGTGGGCAGCAAGCTTGGTTCTCCCTAGGGTTTTGGCCGGCGCCCCTCATCCTCTTCTCATCCATTGCCGGTGCTCCTCTCTTCCTCCTCTTTTACTCCTAGGTGGCCGGCGGTTCTCCAACTCCTTGGTGGCCGGTGCTTCTCCAACCTCTAGGTGGCCGGCGGCAACATTGCAACAAGTTGGTCGGCTCTCATCCATTCACTCCTTGCCCGGCAGTTACATCGAGTTCTTTTGATTGGTTGCCAGTTCTAGAAAGGAGGAGTTTTTTGTTTTGTTCTTCTCTTTGTTCGCAGTGAACAAGGAAGGGAAGAATGCGATCTAGAAGGCTTCTACTCATGGAGGATCTTCGCCCACACATCGTCCATGAGGAGGATAGGACATACGGTAGAAGATCGTAAGGTATAAAAGTTTTACAACTTTATATTCTGATCTTAGTATGTTCTTTTATGTGTTGATTATACAAGTGTGCATTGGTATATATTTTGTATAATCATGGACCCCGAAGACAAACACAAAAACCGGCGATCCGTCCGTCGTCTCTTCCGCGGCTAACCAACTAGAAGAGTTGTGTTGCTTGAACAACTAGTTTGTTCAAGCGATCACTCAAGTTGTTAGCACGACGACGAATTGGTTGTGATAAGGAAACTCATCCCATCCGGATTAATTCTTTCATTAGTGAAAATTTTAATCCGGGGACATGGGAGCCAATGAGCCTCCGAAGCAACTCCCTACAAGTGGTATCAGAGCCACGATTTCCGATTTTGTGTGTTTTGGATTCGGTTACTTTCATGCACATATCATATATTGAGTATGCCGGATAATAGTAGGATGTGCGTAGGCTAACTTTTTGGTTGCAGGCATAAGATCCGACTATTATGGCTATTTGGTTGTATGTGATTGTTTTGTGTGTGATTGTATGTATATAATTTGAATCCTCGGGGTTGACGAGGCTAGATTAGTATTTAATTTTTATAATTAAATATGGCATTGTTTAGCCGCTCATTTTAGTTTACTTTCGATCTAGATTATTTGTACACTTCTTCGTGGAGTATAGTATCGATGGATGTAAATTAAAATGATATATCTCGGCTCGGATCTCTTTGGTGACTTGCGCACAGGAAAAGGTGGAGCGGACGAGGTGGCGACACGACGGGATACGTATTGGAGAACAATGCCATAATAGTTGGAAAATTTTTGTTTTTTTTCATATTTATTGCTGATTTGTTTTATATGCTTGTTGTGTATGCTTTAAAATTCCTCAATTGCAATTTACTAAGTGGGAGAGGGATATTTTAATTAATTCCCGCGGCCTCCATTACAATTTGACGTGTGATGCAACAAACTTGTGCGTTGGCTCTGAGTGCCTTCCTCCCCATCGGATGGGTTTGTTTGCGGATCACTAGGTCAAATAATGGTTATAGGAAATTATTTAGGAGCGTGTGTACTTCCCCATCGGTAAGGCACATAATCCGAAATAATTCCCTTAGTATCGCGTAATGGTGCACACTTAGATGCAAATAAAAAGTATCCTCCCCATCGGAGTCACTGCACTGCTTTTATTTGTAGGGCTAAAGAGGAACCAACTATTAATTTTATTTGTCAAAAAGTAAGGTTGACAAGATAATAAAAATAATGGGTAAAACCTCCTCTTACAAATGTAGAATTCATATACGTCCACACTATCGTGACATGCGATATTCTCGGTGTTTTGAGGTGTTGGTTGATTTCGGAATTTTATTATTTTGAGGAATCAATAATATTTGAAATCTAATATTTTGATCATTGTGATTCTTAGGTTTTTCAAATGGCTTTCAACCCACTTGCTGTGATTTTAAAAGAAAATAAGCTTACTGGACCAAACTATATTGATTGGAAAAGAAA
The DNA here is from genome assembly GCA_025175895.1 of Wurfbainia villosa. Taxonomy (NCBI): domain Eukaryota; kingdom Viridiplantae; phylum Streptophyta; class Magnoliopsida; order Zingiberales; family Zingiberaceae; genus Wurfbainia; species Wurfbainia villosa. Next base: position 20,277,743 of record CM046000.1, on the reverse strand, counting down.
TCTGGATATTGTCTTAACTACGGAGGAGTACAAATTTGTACTCTTCAAGGTCTGTCCTCCTAAGCCCACCGATGATTCTGATGAAAAGGAGAAAGAACGTTATAAGAAATGGGTCAAGGCAGATGAGATGGCACGGTGTTACATTTTGGCATCTATGTCAAATGTGCTGCAACATCAGCATCAGGCCATGCCCACAGCTTATGACATGATGTTCAATCTCAAGGAACTTTTCGGACATCAGAGTAGGGAGGCTAGACAGGAGGCGATGAGAAACTTGATGACGACCACCATGATCGAGGGAACACCCGTTAGGGATCATGTTCTCAAGATGATGGCTCATCTTAATGAGATGGAAGTCCTCGGAGCTGAGATTGATGGGGAAACCTAGGCCGATATCATTCTCCAGTCTCTGCCTAGGAGTTTTGAGCAGTTCCACCTCAACTACAACATGAACAAGAGGTTGTATTCGTTGGCGGAGCTTCTGACAGAACCCCAGGCGGCAGAGGGGCTTTTTCGTCAAAGCGCTCAAGCCATGGTCGCTCAGAAGGTGTCTTCCTCTAAACCGAAAGGTAAAAAGAAGAAGAAGCAAGGTGGAGCGAAGAAAGTGGCAATGGGACCTCAGGCAGGAGTGAAGAAGCCGAAAGGCAAGTGCTTCACTTGCAAGCATACTGGACATTGGAAGGCGGACTGTCCTCGCCGAAAGAACAAAGGTATATCTTCTTGTTTAGTTGTTGAAACATGTTTAGCGGTGTTATCTACCAATGCCTGGTGTGTAGATACAGGATCCACTGATCATGTCTGCAATACTTTGCAGGGGTTCCAGGAAACCCGACGACTAGCTGAGGGAGAGGTTACCGTCTTCATGGGCAATGCTTCAAAGGTGGTGGCTATTGCAGTGGGAGACGTTTATTTATCTTTTGATAGGAATAAAGTTTTGGTTTTGAGAAATTGTCTTTATGTACCTACTTTTAGAAAGAATTTAATTTCAGTTTCTAAATTTTTTATGGATAGATATTCTATTTCTTTTAATGACAAAGTGGTTATAAAAAGGAATAGGGAGATTATCTGTTCTGGTACATTGGATGACAATTTATATACTCTAGAACCGAAAACTCCCACGATGCATATAGAAGTAAATAACTCATCTTCTAAATCTAATAAGAGAAAAGAACCTTCGCAAATGAACCAGACATATCTTTGGCATCTAAGGCTTGGTCATATTAACCTAAGCAGAATTCAAAGGTTGATAGCTGATGGACCTTTGGGTTCATTAGTGGTGGAGGATCTCCCAACCTGCGAATCTTGTTTGGAAGGTAAAATGACCAAGAGGCCTTTCAAGGCCAAAGGGTATAGAGCCAAAGATGTGTTAGAATTGGTTCATTCTGATCTGTGCGGTCCTATGACTATCTAGGCTAGAGGTGGCTTTGAATACTTCATCTCTTTTATAGACGATTATTCAAGGTATGGATACATTTACTTGATGCGCCGCAAGTCTGAATGCTTTGACAGGTTCAAAGAATTCAAGGCTGATGTGGAGAACCGTCAAGGTAAAAGTATCAAGACACTACGATCTGATCATGGTGGCGAGTACCTCTTGGGAGAGTTTAGGAGTTACTTATCAGAGTCTGGGATTCAATCCCAATTATCCGCACCTGGCACACCCCAGCAGAATGGTGTGCTAGAGCGAAGGAACAGGACTCTTATGGAGATGGTTAGATCTATGATGAGTTACTCTGAGTTACCTGATTCGTTCTGAGGGTTTGCTCTGGAAACAGCAGCACACATTCTGAACTTGGTTCCATCTAAGTCAGTACCCTCTACTCCCACAGAGTTGTGGACTGGGCGAAAGCCTAGTCTAAGACATATTCGGATTTGGGGTAGTCCAACACATGTGCTGAAGGGAGATGCTGGTAAGTTGGAATCTCGTACAGAAGTACGCTTGTTTGTTGGCTACCCTAAGGGAACGAAGGGTGGTTAATTCTATAGTCCTAGAGATCAGAAGGTAATCATGAGTACGAATGCCAGATTTCTAGAGGAGGACTATGTAATGAACCACAGGCCCACGAGTAGGATTGTTCTTGAGGAGTTGACAGGGGAAGTCCCGACTTCAGTACCACCGGTACAAGAGGAGATACCACAAGTCACTGCACCGCGTGTCAAAGAGCATACACAGGAGGCACCTCGTCGTAGTGGGAGGGTTGTTAGACAACCTAACAGATTCATGTTTTTGGGAGAGTCTTCGGACTTAGTCCCCGGTGAACATGAACCTGATCCCTGGACATAAGACGAGGCACTCCAAGATAGAGATGCGGTATCTTGGCAAAGAGCGATGGATTCAAAGATAGAATCTATGGATTCTAATCAGGTTTGGGAGCTAGTAGAACCACCCGATGGTGTAAAAGACATTGGATGCAAGTGGATCTACAAGAGAAAGAGAGGAGTAGACGGGAAGGTTGAGACCTTCAAAGCTAGGCTTGTTGTGAAAGGGTATACTCAGAAAGAGGGCATCGATTATGAGGAGACCTTTTCGCCGGTACCTATGCTTAAGTCTATCCGGATTCTCTTATCTATAGCTGCTCATATGGATTATGAGATTTGGCAGATGGATGTCAAGACAGCTTTCCTTAATGGAATTCTTGAGGAGAACATCTATATGCGGCAACCAAAGGGATTCATTGCTAAAGGCAAAGAGCATCTTGTATGTAAGCTTAATCGGTCCATTTATGGATTTAAGCAAGCTTCTAGATCTTGGAACATCCTCTTTGATGAGGTAATCCAGTCATATGGATTTATTCAAAGTCCGGATGAGCCTTGTGTATACAAGAGATGTGATGGAAACGTAGTGGTATTTCTTGTACTATACGTAGATGACATTTTGTTAGTTGGCAACAATATCAAAGTGTTATCAGACATAAGGGTATGGTTGTCCAAACAGTTTGACATGAAGGAGTTGGGAGAAGTGGGACACATCCTTGGGATCAAAGTTATAAGGGATCGCAAGAAAAGGATGTTGTGCTTATCTCAAGCTTCATACATTGACACTATCCTTGCTCGTTTTAGCATGCAGAACTCCAAGAAAGGTTTTCTACCTTTTAGGCATGGAGTTCCTTTATCTAAAGAGAAGTGTCCCAAAACATAAAAGGAGATAGAGGACATGAAGGCGGTTCCTTATGCTTTGGGAGTAGAAAGCCTTATGTATGCTATGCTATGTACGAGACCGGATATCTGCTTTGCCGTGGGCATGGTTAGCAGATATCAGAGTAATCCTGGACAGGGACATTAGACTGCAGTAAAGCATATATTGAAGTACCTGAGAAGGACTAGGGATTATATGCTGGTTTACCAGACAGATAAATTAGTCCCTGTGGGTTACACGGATTCGGATTTCCAATCAGATAGGGATAAGAGTAAGTCTACCTCGGGGTTTGTGTTTACTTTTGGAGGTGGAGCCATAGTATGGAGGAGTGTCAAGCAGAAATGCATGGCGGACTCTACCATGGAAGCTGAGTATGTGGCAGCCTCTGAGGCAGCCAAGGAAGTTGTATGGCTCAGGAACTTCTTGATGGACTTGGATGTGATTTCTGGTTTGCCCAGAACTATCACAATTTATTGTGATAACAGTGGTGCAGTTGCAAACTCGAAGGAACCACGAGCCCATAAGGCGAGTAAACACATAGAGCGCAAGTACCACCTTATACGAGAGATCGTAAAGCGAGGAGAAGTAGCAGTCGCCAAGATTGCATCAGAGGATAACCTGGCGGATCCATTCACTAAGGCCCTTCCAGTGAAAGTGTTTGATAGGCATGTGGAGGACATGGGGATCAGATGTATGGCAGTGTGATGACGGCATAGTCTTTTAGTATAAGTGGGAGATTATTGGAATGTATACTGAAAGCCTAGCTCTTTTTGTATGAACATTTTATTTTGGAATAAGAATCACATGATCATTGTTTGCACTTTATATATTTATTATATGTGTATGCATATTGTCTAATATTTTACATTGTAGATAACATGGTGCTTGGTGTGGCACAGAAGATCATGTTATCAGTCCCTTGTAAAATATAAGTAGAGGCTCACAACCAAGATGATTTTGGACAAACCATTGGCATGGTTGTAGTGTAGCTTGGTATTGTTTTGTCATAAAGCTACACTAGTACACTTAGGTGTATCGAGCAGACTGATATAGAGGTGATTCAATTAATTGCCGACTACATAATCAATCTGACTGATATTATGTTGTACATGCTCTTAATCCCGATATAATAACGGGCACATGTACTTAGTATTTATTTCTTTGATTTACCAGAGGGTGAGATTTAGATGGATTAAATCAATATGCCCGGTAAGTTGGGAAATGATATTATTTACATGTTGTGTCGTTGATTATAGGAGGAAACCGTGTCCTATATATTAGGTTGATGATGTCCCCTTGAGGAGCTCATAAGGTTCATCATGTAAACCTAGCTGGTTGACTTAGTCAACATGATGATAAGGTTGAGTGGTACTACTCGAGGAATTAGATGTTAATTAATTGATGGTCAGTAAATCAATTAATTGACGGACATTCATTATCTTAAACACGGGGAGATGAATGTACAAATAATATATGGAGCTCATATTAATTTATGGGGATTGGTGGGGTAGTTCAATGATGATCCTCTAGTGGAATGGAACATCATTGATGGATCAAGTTTGTGTGGTTCCGATCCATCGGGTGGCCAAGATCCAACTCCTCCTTATGGTCCCTATCGTAGCCTAATATAATCCTCATGAAATCTAGATCCAAGAATGTAAAACAAAACTCTAGAACCAACGGTTGAGATTAAATTCCTAGATCCGATGGTTGGGATGAAACCCTAGAACCAACGGTTGGGATTAAATCCCTAGATCCGATGGTTAGGATGAAACCCTAGAATCGACGGTTGGGATTAAATCCCTAGATCCGACGGTTGGGATAAAACCCTAGATCTGACGGTTGGGATAAAACCCTTGATCCGACGGTTGGGATGAAACCCTAGATCTGAAGGTTGGGATGAAATCCTAGAAGCTTGGTTCCCCCTAGGGTTTTGGCCGGCGCCCCTCATCCTTTTCTCATCCATTGCCGGTGCTCCTCTCTTCCTCCTCTTTTGCTCCTAGGTGGCCGGCGGTTCTCCAACTCCTTGGTGGCCGGTGCTTCTCCAACCTCTAGGTGGCCGGCGGCAACATTGCAACAAGTCGGCCAGCGCTCATCCATTCACTCCTTGGCCGGCGGTTACATCGAGTTCTTTTGATTGGTGGCTGGTTCTAGAAAGGAGGAGTTTTTTGTTTTGTTCTTCTCTTTTTTCGCAGCGTACATGGAAGGGAAGAACGCGATCTAGAAGGCTTCTACTCATGGTGGATCTTCTCCCACACGTCGTCCACGAGGAGGATAGGACATACGGTAGAAGATCGTAAGGTATAAAAGTTTTACAACTTTATATTCTGATCTTAGCATGTTCTTTTATGTGTTGATTATACAAGTGTGCATTGGTATATATTTTGTATAATCATGGACCCCGAAGACAAACACAAAAACCGGCGATCCGTCCGTCGTCTCTTCCGCGGCTAACCAACTAGAAGAGTTGTGTTGCTTGAACAACTAGTTTGTTCAAGCGATCACTCAAGTTGTTAGCACGACGAAGAATTGGTTGTGCTAAGGAAACTCATCCCATCCAGATTAATTCTTTCATTAGTGAAAATTTTAATCCGGGGACATGGGAGCCAATGAGCCTCTGAAGCAACTCCCTACATTATCATCACCCAACACTATTTCAAAAATTAAGTCCCGATCATCCTAAGTCAACCAAATAATATGATATAAGTAAAATCCTTATGGTTGACTATCCTAGGGTTTTTCTAACTCTTAAGGATGGATTTAGGAACCCAATACAAGTTCTTTTCTATGGGGTTCACTAAATATTCTTTAGGAATCCATTTTCTAGCTATTGTTTTGTTCTTGGCTTGACCCCTAGCAATCAAACATTTATAGGCTTTTTCATTTGTCTTTCCCTTATAACCTAGGCCTTTTCTATTGAAGCTTTCCCTTTGGCTCCCTATGATCATGTTCAAGGTATTGGAGCCTATTGTGATTTTTTTTAGGGCTTTAGTCAAATGGTCTACCTTTTCCCTTAAAGCCCTATTTTCTTCAATACATGCATCATTAACATCAAAAGACATATAGTTATCATGTGAGCATGCATTATCAAAACTAGAAACATTATCATTAACATTTGAGCATGCTTTTTCCAATTTTTCTTCTAGGGCTTTAATTTCATTTGTCATGCATTTATTTTTCTTTTTATCCCTAAATAGGTCCTTAGTAAGGCTAGAAATCATGGCAACAATTTTCTTGGGCGAGAGGTTCGTTACCATACTTTCCATGTCTCTTTCTTGTGATTCCGATGATGATGAGGATGAAGCTCCCCCTTCACTAGAGCTCTCCTCACTTGTGCTTCTTTCTTCTTGCTCGGAGGAGGAGGTGGAGTCTAGATCATCAAATTCCATTAGGGCAAGGTTTGTGACAAAAGCATTTTCTTCCTCCGATGATGATGATGAGGAAGGATCATCCCATGTCCTTGCCTTGAGTGCTTTGGTCTTCCCCTTTTCCTTGTCCTTCTTTTCTTCTTCCTTTCTCTTACTCCCCTTCTTCTTTTCTTCTTTCTTCTTCCTCTCTTCTTTGCTCTTGTTCAAGAGGGGACACTCATCTCTTATATGTCCCTCTTGTTGGCAATTATAGCAAATTATCTTCCTCTTATGCCTTCTCCTATCATAAGATTTGTTAAATTTTAAATTTCTTAAGGCATGCTTTACCTTCCTTACCATATAAGCATCTTCATTGCTATTCATGGAGGATGAGAAAGATGCTTCATCGGAGGAGGAGGGAGTCTCTATCTTCTTCTTCTTCCCCTTGTTTGCTATTAGTGCCACTCCCCTTGATGGCTTGATGCTTGATTCTTCAATTACTCCCTCAAGCCTTGTTTCGTGGAGCTCCATGGTTGAGAAGAATTCTTCTAGGGTGCTCACTTCTAGATTCTTTGAAATATAGAAGGAGTCCACCATTGAGCTCCATTTTGATGACCAGGGAAAGGCATTGATTGCTTTCATAAGCATATCCCGGTTCAAAAGTTTTTCTCCTACACTCGTTAGTCCAATTAAAATTTCTTTAAAATGAGAGTGTAATGAGGTTATCTTTTCTCCCTTTTCAAGTTTGATATTTGTTAGTTGGGAACGGAGGAGGTCTCTCCTTGCAAGCTTGGCCTCCGAGGTACCTTCATGAAGCTCTAGTAGCTTCTCCCACATCTCTTTAGCACTTGCACACTCTCCAATCCAGTTGATCTCTTGTTGGGGGAGTACATTGTACAAGTGATGCTTGGCCTTCGAATTTGCCAAGTACTCCTCTCTTTGTCTCTTTGTCCATCTTGTCTTTTCTATTTGCTCCCCATCTTCATCCCTAGGTATCTCGAAACTATTTTCCATTATCAATAAAATTTCGAAGTCGGTTTTGAAAAATACCTCCATTCTCTTCTTCCACCAAGAGAATTCTCCTTCAAACTTCGGTGGATGAATGTTGGAGCCGACCATCCTTGATTGTGCTTGTTGCGGCGGTTAGTCCTCGACAAGCTACCTTGGCTCTGATACCACTTGTTGGAATGTAGGTGGCCAGCTAGAGGGGGGGGGGGGTGAATAGCCCTTAATCATCGTATGGTGGAATTGCTTGTCTACAAAGAATATTAGCGCAATGGAAACAAAACTAAATAAGCAATTAAGACAACACAAAGATAAAACAATGCTAACAAAAGATATAACGTGGTTCATGGCCTCGCCTCTAATCCACAGTCCGATTCGTCTCCGGTGAATCACTCCGAATCCAATCCAATATGGTCTCTCCCTTTAGCCAAAGCAAGGTGGAGGTAAACCTTCGTACAACACAACACTCCTTCTTACAATAAGATTGAAGTAAGAACAAGAAGGAGTTTAACACTTGTGGAGCACTTGGATGATTGTTTAGAGCATAAGCATTAGCCATCCAAAAACCCACACCTTCTCTATATATAGAGAAGGTTGTTTTCTTCCCGTTGGCCACTAGCAGTCGACTGATGCCCTGATCTGTCAACTGCTCCTATAGTCGTTGCCCAATAACAGCTTCTTCCACATTGGATTTCATCCAATGACTTCCACATCAGTCGACTGATCGTCCCATCAGTCGACTGATGGAGCTATCAGTCGAGTGTTGGAAGCGAGTACTCGACTGCTCACCATTCTATGCTCGAAACCCTTACGACCAGTCGACTAATGCTATCATCGATTTGGTGGTCTCCGATCGGCGGCAATGATGCCAACCTCGTGATGGCACGATGGCACATAAACCGATCAGATACCGATTACAATGGAGCGAGTCATTGCCATGTCATGGTAGTCGACTAATGCCGAGTAAACCTCAAATTTTACATCCGTTTGAGTGTCCGATAGTCAGGTAAACCTCAACGCTTGCAGTCGAGCCTCCGACACTTAAGCCATTCGACTAAGTTCACCTAATGAGCTACTTACATTTCACTCATTCTCTCATCTCACTTGAAGTCCCTCACCGAAGCTCTCTTCGTTCGCGGCCACGTCCCTTGGCAGCATCAAGGGCATGACTCTACAATGCTCCTTCGTGTCTCTTGCCCTCGAAGTTTGCTTCCTTGGCTTCGCTTCAAGTCATCTCATCCAGCGGTCCCTCGGATGCATCAAGTGCACAGCTTCACAATGCTCCTTCTCTGACTCAAGCACGAGGTTGTGAGTTGGTGAAACTTGCCAAAGCTCTATGTGCGAATTACTAAGTCCTGCAAGACTCCAATGCACATATCAAAATAATAACAACCTAACTTAAACCCTTTGCCACACACATCAAAACCATATCACATGGGTTGATTGCCCTAACAAAATTGGGTTTTTAGTAACATTAATAGAACTAATGTTATCGATTAAAATTCTTGTGTTACTAAAATTTAATTGAAAGTCTTGGAGAGTGTGCTTCATCCAAAGCATTTGAGCTACACACTCACCCATGGCAATGTATTAATCTTTGGTGCTAGACAAGGTAACACAATATTGCTTTCTACTACACCAGCTAACTAGACTCGAGCCTAGGAGTTGGCAACAACCATTCGTGCTTTCCTATCGAGTTTACTATCAGCATAATCCGAGTCGGAGTAGCCAATTAGTTCGAACATGCTCGATCTAGGGTACCAAATTCCTATGTTTAGTGTTCCTTTTGGATACCTAAAGATTCGTTTGACTAGCGTTAGGGGTGATTCCTTAGCGCAAGATTGAAATCTTGCACACATACTGTGAAAAGTGTGTCTGGTCGACTCGCAGTTAAGTATGCAAGGCTACCTATCGCACTCCTATAGTACTTTAAATCAATTACTTTTCCTTCTAAGTCTTCTCCTATTTTTACATTGGTAGCCATTGGTGTATTAATTTCCTTAGCGTTTTGCATTCCAAACCTATTAATTAACTCCTTAGCATATTTACGTTAGTGTAAGTAGATTCCTTCTCTAGTTTATTTTATTTGTAACCCTAAGAAGAAATTAAGTTCTCCTACTAAGTTCATTTCAAATTCACTTTCCATTAGTGAAATGAACTCATTTAATAATGTTGAATTAGTTGTACCAAAAATTATGTCATCTACATAAATTTGTGCAATAAAGATCTCTTTCCCTATAGTCTTTACAAAAAGAGTTGGGTCAACTAAACCTTGATTAAATCCCTTGGTCTTAAGGTAAATTGAAAGCCTTTCATACTAAGCTCTAGGATCTTGTTTTAGTCCATATAAGGCTTTTCTAATCTTGAAAACATGGTCAGGTTTGTCTAGACTTTCGAATTCAGGTGGTTGGCTAACATACACCTCTTCCTTAATGAATCCATTAAAAAATGCTAACTTAACATCCATTTGAAATAACTTGAACCGTCGATGTGCAGCGTAGGCTAATAACATTCTAATTGATTCAAGTCTAGCTACGGGTGCATATATTTCATCATAGTCTAACCCTTCTACTTGACTAAATCCTTTAGCAACTAACCTAGCTTTGTTCCTAACAACTTCTCCTTTATCATCAAGTTTGTTTCGAAATACCCACATTGTCCCAATTATTGTTTTTTCCTTAGGTGGGGGTACTAACTCCCAAACTTGACTCCTAGTAAATTGAGCTAACTCTTCTTGCATGGCTATAATCCAATCGGGATCAAGAAGAGCTTGTTCAATTGTTTTGTGTTCGATTTTTGAGACGAGTGAAATTTGGCTTAGGTTTCTATAGGATGCTCTAGTTCAAACCCCTAAATTGGGATCACCAATTACTTGATCAATAGGATGATTTGCTTGTAATCTAGATTTATTTGGGTTAGGATATACACTAGATTTGTTTTATGAGTTAGATTCGAGTCTAGAGTTAGGTTCAGGTCTAGAGTTAGGTTCAGGTCTAGAGTTACGTTCAGATCTAGAGTTACGTTCAGGTCTAGAGTTAGTTTCATTAATCAATTCTAATCCGGGTTTTGTAGTTTTATTTTCCTCATCAAATACTACGTTGATTGTTTCTTCTATTTTTAAGGTTTCATTGTTATACACTCTATATGCTTTACTAGTGATTGAGTATCCTAGAAAGGTTTCGGTACTAGTTTTAGAGGTGAATTTCCCTAAGTACTCTTTAGTGTTTAATATGTGTACCCTACATCCAAAAACCCTAAAATACTTAATGTTTGGTAATTTTTTTGTAATAGATTTCATATGATGTTTTAAGGTGTCTTTTAACTAATAGAATCCTATTTTGAACATAGCAAGCCGTATTGACCACTTCGACCCAAAACCTAATAGGTAAGTTGAATTCGCTTAACATAGTCCTAGCGGCTTCTTGTAGAGTTCTATTCTTACATTCAACTAGACCGTTTTGTTGAGGAGTCCTAGGGAAAGAAAACTCATGGTTGTACCCGTTTTGGTTACAGAAGTCGGTGAACCTATGGTTTTCGAATTCACCACCATGATCACTTCTAATTTTTTTATCTTAAGGTTCTTTTCATTTTATAATGATTTGCATAAATTGGTGAGTTGATCTAAGGTTTCACTTTTATATTTTAAAAACCTAACCCATGTGAACCTAGAGTAGTCATCGACTATAACTAGACAGTATAGGCTTCCGTTTAGTAACTTGGCTTTATGAGAGTCAAAAAGGCCTAAGTGTAGGAGATCAAGTAAACTCTTTTTTCTTTCTTGGTTAGTCAATTGATGTGATGTCCTAGTCTGTTTACCTTGTTGACAAGCATTACATATTTTATTTTCCAAGTTGTTTAGGTTGGGTAGACCTCTAACTAGACCACTCTGACTCATTTTGTGTATGAGTCTTGGATGAGAGTGGTTGAGTCATCGGTGCCACAACCAGGATTCCTCTTGCTGTGTCATTAGACACTTGGTTGAAGAGTTAGGTAAATTAATTGTATAGATATTACTATTCCTAGTTCCCTTAAGTATAGTTTCTGAGGTATCATTATTTTTAATTAGGCATTCATTTTCTAAGAAGATGACCTTATAGTTGTTGTCATACAATTGATTAAGACTAAGAAGATTAAATTCAAAATGTTCAACTAAAAGTACATTACGAATTATAAAGTTCGAGTTTAGCTCAATATCACCTGAATCGATGATTTTGAGCTTCCCGTTGTTTTCGAATGCTACCGATCCTTGGGGTTTGAATCTAAGCTTCAAAAAATTTAGTTGGTCTCCAATCACGTGTCGGGAGCACCCACTGTTCAACATCCATTGATCCTACATACATAGTAGTTGGATCGGATATTGGAATTTTTAAAGTTGTTTGAATGTTTTAGCCTAGGAATCATCTCACTCTTTCTACATGATCAAACATGTTATCCTTATATGTTTTGTGAGACGACTTCAATTTTAACTTGATTAACTTTAGTGATTTCAAGATAGTCAACCTTAGGTTAGATTTGAATTTAACCTTTAGATCATTAAGTAAGCTTTTCAAGAAAATGACTTCCAGGTCGTGGCAAGGCACAGAGGCCTTCTTTGATCGAAACAATGACCACTTCCTTAGACAAAGCTAATTTCAAGAAAATATTCACTTAAGTCACTCAGGGTTAATTCCTGGTCTAACTAGTTTAGGATGTGGCGAAGTAGCTTTAGCTAGTTCAACTTAGACGAGTGTACCAAGCTAGATATGCCTTATCTAGCTCGGATACACAAGACCTCGTATCTCTAACGTACTATCATTTCGCTGCGTCCTGATACTATGTTATCAAGGTTGACTAACTATTGATCCTATCTAGCCATTCTAAAAATTAAAACAAAAAGTAACTAAGCATGTAAACTTAAATCAAGAAGTAAAGCATACAATTTTAGTACTAGCTTTCCCTGGGCCATTGAATCGATGTTGTCTTTCCACACAGTAGATTTGGTCCTTGGGAACCCAGTACTTGGTTGATCTTAATTGTGAATTCAAAAAGGTCTTAGGGACCCATGCTTGGACTTTTTGTTTATTTCGACTAACAATTGACGTGTACGATTTGTTTGTTGTAGTTGATTTAAATCCAAGTCTAGCCTTATTGTACACGACCCTTTACGATCCAAGTAGTAGGTCAAGACCCTTGGATCCCAAAGTAAACCTTTCCAATGTTCTCCTAAGCTCTTGAACTTGTCCTTTCAAGAGAGAATTCTCTTCCTCAAGTTTTTCAACTTGAGTTGAGTTTCCCTCTTGAACTTGACTAGTCGAAGAGGTTAGGGAGACCTCATGCTTAAGGAGTTTGACTTCCTTAACCGGGGTCTCGACCTTGGACTCGGACTTAGCTAACTTCTTAGTTAAATATTTAATTGCACTATACAAAGTACTAATTAGAGATCGACTCAACTTGATTGAATCTTTTGAACTGGATGTGGATCCGTGGCTTGTCTTGAATTGAAGTTCATAGTCGTATCCGGAGTCGGAGTCGGTCTCAGACTCGTAGTTCGTGTCGGGTTCGGATTCGTCTTCAGGCTCAGTTGGCTTGGCCATGAATGCTAGATTGTTAAGTTCGTCTTCTTCTTCCGACGACTCTTCCCAAGTTGCATTGAAGGCCTTTTTTGTTTGTGCTTGCTTGTTCTTTAGCCTTGGACAATCGGATTTGAAGTGGCCTCTTTTGTTGCATTCATAACATTTGTAATTCGAGCCTTGCTCGGGTCTCTTCTCCTTGGATTGCTTGATAGGTCATCTTCTTCCTTTGACCATCTTTCGAACTAGATTTACTAGATCGGTCTCCATTTCATCGTTCACCTTCGATTCGTACTCCTCTTCTTCTTTGAGAGGTGGTTTGCTTTTCGCCTTCTTCCTTTGACCTGCAACTAAGGCAATACCTTTCTCGACCTAGGTCGAGTTAGATTGTTCGTGCAATTCAAATTCTAAAAAAATCTCATCTAATCTAATTTTAGATAAATCTCTAGATACCTTGTAGGCATCAACCATGTATGCCCACAAGGTGGTCCTAGGAAAAGCGTTCAAGGCATACCTTATTATGTCCCTATTCTCCACCTTTTGTTCGATTGAATGAAGACCGTTGATGATGTCCTGGATCCTCACGTGGAGTTGATTGGCCGACTCATGTTCCTACATTTTTAAATTAAATAATATATTTAACAAAAGGTCTCTTTTGCATACCTTAGTGTCGGCGGTTCCTTCATGTAGCTCGATGAGCTTGTTCCATAAATCCTTCGCACTGATGAACTGTCCGACTTGGTTGAGTTCTTATTTGGAAAGCTCACATTGTAGGATTTGTGTAGCTTTCACATCAGCCTCCACTTGGCGCTTCATAGCGTTCATCCACTTGTCGCAGTCCAAGTATTCACCGTCTTCATTGATTGTAAGGGTGAACCTGGTCTGGATGACAATCCATATCTCTACTTGGGTCTTGAGATAACACTCCATCCGACCCTTCCAGTAATGGAAGTTGTCTCCATTGTAAAATGGAGGTTGGGCAGTGCTAAACCATTCGAGATGGGCCATTAAAGAAAATCCTTGCACAAAAAAATTAAACAACAAAAAAGTTCCCAAACTTTGTCTTGGATTAGTAGTGCGGGATAAGCTAAAAAGACTTAAACTAAATTACAAAATAACAAAACATGAAAAGAAAAAAAACAAAGTGCTTAGATCGGTGGTTGCACCAAATCTGAGCGCCTCTACTCTGATACCAATTGTTGGATCGAGAGGCACGCTAGAGGGGGGGTGAATAGCGAGCGTAAATCTTTTCTTTTCGTTCGTCGAAAACACAAGTAAGCATAACAGAAGTAGAAATAAGTAAAAGTAAATAGACTCTTTGTTTTTACTTGGTTCGCAACCAAAAGGTTGCTACTCCAAGGCCCCGCGAACCTAGACCACATATGAAGGGGCAATTCACTAAAGATCTCCTCCTCATTGGAGGTAGGAGACAACGATTACAAGGGAAACAAGATCGAGGAAGAGGCACTAGCCCACCTCTCCTCTTTATAATGAAATGCTCGAGAAATAGAAAGCTCGAAGTAAAGTATGACAACTACAAAAAGGTATCGACAAAAAGATAAAGCTACCGACGAATGAACTTGGAATCTTGGTGCGTCGTTGGTGTTACGGCAGCGTTACGGTGACGTAGAGTTGTAGGCGTTGTGGGAGCACTTTGAGAGTAATTAGAGATGATCCAAAAGGGTGAAACCCCCCTTCTTTTATAGCACTTCAAATCCTAGCTCGTTGAGATCCAGATCTAGGTCGAAGGGACAACTCACCTCAAGATAAGGGGATCTTATCTTGACCTTCATCGAGCTGGCCAGTTTGAATGGCAGTCGACCGATTACCCTTAACAGTTGACTGATGCTAGTAGCAGTTGACTGCCAATAACTGTCAGTCGACTGAGGTCACTCTTCTGCAACAAAGAGTTAGCATAGAACTAAACAAGTAATGGATAATACAATGGCTACTTACCTTCCGATCTCGACCTAGACCTTCCACTGGAAGTCTTAGTCAGATCGCCACCTAAGTTCGTCCCGTATAGAGGACACGACCTCACCATTACTCTTCACTCAGTGCTTACCTCTTGTCCTTCTGACTTGTCGCTTAGCTTTCGGTCTCCACCGAGGTTCCTCGACTCCACGAGGTTCTCCTGGTGTCGCCCAACCACCATGGTTCCTCGACTCAAGATTCTTCGAGTGTCGCTTGACCTTGGGCTTAGCTTAAACACTTCCTGCACACTTAACATAGCTCATGAGATAACAATAACAACTTAACTTAGAACCTTTGCCATAATCAAAAACCTAGGTTCGATTATCTGGTGCCCCTGCACCAACATCAAGCACGAGCAATTTCCATCGAGCATGATTAGGCTATTCATCCCCCCTTCTAGCCGGGCCATCAATTCCCAACACTTTTGCATGGGGTTTGGACATTCTAGATATTACCCATGTCAGACCCCTCGTTCAAAATATGTTTGATAATTGAGACTGTGAGGAGAAATGTTTTATATTACACGGTAAGAAATTACATTTCACAAAGACTGATGTCTCCCTCATCCTTGGTCTACCAAATGATAGACTCGTAGTTCCTATCAACAATGAAGCTCCCTCTGGTAAGCTATATTTGCAATATTTTGTGGAAGTTGACTGCTCTAACAAGCATCTAGAGGAATTAATGAAGAGTTCCAGATCTCCAAATAATTTGGGATTTGAAAAATTTTATTGTCAGTTATTTATTTTATACTTTTTCTCTTGTGTGTTTTTTACTACCACCAGCAGTAAGCCTAGAATACCTATGTGATCACTTATAGATTATGTAGACGATTTTGATAACTTAGGCATGTACAATAGGTGCGAAGCACTTTATACCTACATGGATCCTCAAATGGAGTCAATTGGTATGAGAGTGACATTGTTGTTGGTGCAATTGACTCAGGTCACGATTGACCAAACTTGAGTTTGACTCGAGCAGTATTTTGATGTTAGACAAAACATGTGACATATGATTGTCATGGGAAGACCAAGTGAGTAGCCTTGGCCACGTAAGTCCAAGTGTGTAGCCTTGGCGGTGAAAGTCAAAGCATAGGGCTTGGCATTGGAAGTCCAACATGGAGTTGGCAAGGGAAGACCAAGTGTGTAGCCTTGCCCACGTAAGTCCAAGTGTGTAGCCTTGGCGGTGAAAGTCCAAGTTATGGGGACTTAGCATTTGGGAAGTCCAAAGGGTGATTTGTGGAATAAGGGCAAGCGGTAGTCTTGGGAGAGTAAGTCCATATGTACCTTGTCGGTATAGACACTGAGAGCATGACAATAGCCCAAGGAAGCACCTAGAGGCTAGCGTATGGATGAACATGTCATGGATGACTTGGAGGGATCCGTGCATGGATTATCAAGTCATGGATGACTTGGAGGGATCCGATAGGCACAAAGCTAGTAGAGGTGGCTAGAAGGCTTAGGTCTAGGCTAAGAGTGTAATGGATGCTCAAACATGTTGTTTGAGGTTTTACCCGACGGTCGAATGCTTAAACAACTTGTGCTTGAGGTTTTACCCGACAACAGTAGATTGATGATATGTCCCAGTTGACTGGTGGTAGTAGACTGGCGTTCGTATTCTGATGCTTGGCGATCGGTCATTGCCGGCCTTAAGCGATCCCATCGCGGTGTTGGTCACGAGCACAGAATGCTCGTGGCCGTGATTAGTCGATTCTGAGGTTGGCAATCGATCGATGGCGGCGATCAAGCTGCGGTGTATCCGTTGGCCAGATGCCAATGTGGATAAGGCCATTGTCTCACAACAGCTACATGAGCAGTCGACTGGGGACTTATGGTAGTCGACTGCCAGGCACAGAATCAGCCCGATGTTGGGATGTATACTGAAAAGTCTATCTTTTATATGAGCATCTTTAGTTTTGAAATAAGAATCACATGATCATTGTTTGCATATTTATGGTTATGTATATTGTCTAATACATTACATTGTAGATAACATGGTGTGTAGTGTCACACGGGAGATCATGTTATCAGTTCCTTGTAAAGTATAAGTAAAGGCTCACAACTGAGATGGTTATGGACAAATCATTGGAATGGTTGTAGTGTGATTTGGTATTGGTTTGTCTTGACCATAGAATTACACTAGTACACTTTGTGTGTATTGAGCAGGACCAACTTAGAGGTGATTCGATTCATTGCTGACTACATAATCGAATCAAACCTCAGATATTATATTGTACATGCTCTTAATCCCGATATAATAACGGGCACATATTCTTAGTATTCATTTCTTTGATTTACCAATGGGCGAGATTTATAGAGTAAATCGATAGGCTCGGTAAGTTGAGAAATGATATTATTTATATGGTGTGCCGTTGATTATAGGAGAAAACCGTGTCCTATATATTAGGATGATGATGTCCCCTTGAGGAGCTCATAAAGTTCATCATGTAAACCCTGCAGGTGGACTTGGTCTGGCATGATGATAAGGTTGAGTGGTACTACTCATGGAGTTAGATGTTGATTAATTAATTGTCAGTAAATTAATTAATCGACGGACATTCGAGATCTTAAACACGGAGAGAAAAATGTACAAATAATATATGGAGCTCATATTAAATTATGGGGGTTGGTGAGGTAGATCAATAATAATCCTCTAGTGGATTGGATTATCATTAATGGATCGGACTTTATGTGGGCTTGATCCATTGGGTGGCCAAGATCCAACTCCTCCTCATAGTCCCTATTGTAGCCTATTAAAACCTCATGGAGCCTAGATCCAATGATGGAAAACAAAACTCTAGATCTGATGGTGGAGATTAAATCTCTAGATCCGACGGTTGAGATTAAATCTCTAGATCCGACGGTTGAGATTAAATCCCTAGAACCGACGGTTGAGATTAAAAGGAGGCTTAAGCCAAACTCTATAAATATGGGCTTAAGGCTTGGGCGTGGGAATTAATTGAGAGAGGTTAGGGTTTTTCTTCCTTGGCTTGGGCGGTAAGGAAGAAGTGGGCAGCTAGGGTTTTTTGAGGTGTATTGGGTGACCACAAATAAGGAAGGTTTTCTTCTTCCTTAAGAGTTTTCGGCGCCCTTCCTTGTGTTCTCTACCTTGGCCAGCGCTCAATCTATTCCTCTTCTTCTCCTTGGCCAGTGGAAACAAGGGCTAGGGTTGTTCCTTGAAGCTCTTGGCCGACACCCACATCTACTTGTTCTTCTTCTTGGCCGGCGGCAAGCACCAAGCTTGGAGCTTGGTGGTTTGTTAAGGGAAGGGGAGAGTTTTGTTTCTTATTCTTCCTTTTGTTCGGAGCGAGTAAAGAAAGGAAGATTGGTGATCTAGGAGGCTTCTACTTTTGGTAGATCATCGCCCAAACGACTTCCAAAAGGAGGAAGGACATACAATAGAAGATCTAGAGGTATAGTGCTTGTTTTGCTTTCCTTTTGTTTTTTTTGTATGTTGTATATTTTGCTATGTGGCTAATTTACTTGGACCCCGAATACAAACACAAAAATCGACGATCTGTACATCGTCTATTCCACGGCTTTTAGTAGAATAGAGGTCGGTGGCTTGAACAACAAGTTTGTTCAAGTGACCACTCTAATCGAATAGCACGACGATGGAACAGTTGCTTGGGTAATCCCTTTTGTCTAGGATTAATTTTTTTTAATCCGGGGTCGAAGACAGGATCACCATGAACAAGCGACCGCGTCGAAGGGGAAGTGAAGTTTCTTACCTTCAAGTGGTATAAGAGCTTCGGTTCCGAGCAAAACCTTCAATTGGTATCAGAGCCACGGTTTTCGATTTTGTGTGTTTAGGATTCGGTTACTTGTATGCACTTTTCATATATTATATGTGCCGGATAATAGTAGGATGTGCGTAGGTTAACTTTTTGGCTGCAGGCATAGGATCCAACTATTATGGCCATATGTGTGTATGTGATTGTATGTGTGTAATTGTATTTTTTTATTGAATCCTCGAGGTTGATGAGGCTAGTATTTAATTTTTGTAATTAGATACGACATTGTTTGGCCACTCTTTTTATTTTAGTTTACTTTCGATCTAGATTTCATGTACACTCCTTCGTGGAGTATAGGATCGATGGATGTAAATTAAAATAGTTTTTTTTTCTCGGCTCGGATCTCCGGATGACTTGTACATAACGTAGGGAGGAGCGGACGAGATGGCGATACGACGGGAGACATATTGAAGACAAGAGCCATAATAGTTAGAAAATATTTATTTTTCATATTTATTGCTTATTTTTTGATATGCATGTCGTAGGCTAGAAAATTTCTCAATTTTAAATTACTAAGTGGGAGAGGGATATTTTTATAAATTCCTACGACCTGCATTACGATTTGACATGTGATGCAAACAAACTTGCGCATCGGCTCTGAGTGCCTTCCTCCACATTGAATGAGTTTGTTTGCGGATCATAAAGTCGAATATGGTTATAGGAAATTATTAAGAAGCGTGTGTACTTCTCCATCGGAAGGCACATAACCCAAGATAATTGCCTTGGTACTGAGTAATGGTGAACACTTAGATACAAATATTAGTATCCTCCCCATCGGAGTCACTGCTTTTATTTGTAGGGATGAAGAGGAACCAACTATTAATTTTATTTGTCAAAAAGTTAGGTTGAGAAGATAGTAAAATTAATGGGTGAAACCTCCTCTTACAAATGTAGAATTCATATACGTCCACACTATCGTGGCATACGATATTCTCGGTGTATTGAGGTGTTGGTTGATTTTAAAATTTTATTGTTTGAGGAATCAATAATTTTTTGAAATCTAATGTTTTGATCTTTGTGATTCTTAGGTTGTTTTCAAAATGACTTTCAACCCACTTGCTGTTATACTAAAGGAAAATAAATTTACTATACCCAATTATGTTAATTGGAAAAGGAATCTAGATATTGTCTTAACTTCTGAGGAGTACAAGTATGTACTCTTCAAAGAGTGTCCTCCTAAACCTACGAATGAGCTGGAAGTCATTGGAGCTGAGATCGATGGAGAAACCCAGGTCGATATCATTCTCCAGACTCTACCTAGGAGTTTTGAGCAGTTTCGCCTGAATTACAACATGAATAAGAAGTTGTATTCATTGGTGGAACTTCTGAAAGAACTCCAGGTGGCAGAAGGGCTTGCTCAGGCTCAGGCCATGGTTGCTCAGAAGGTTTCTACTTCTAAACCGAAAGGCAAGTAGAAGAAGAAACAAAGTGGAGCAAAGGTGGTGGGAGGATCTCAGGGACGAGTGAAGAAGCCGAAAGGCAAGTGCTTCACTTGCAAGCAGACTGGACATTGGAAGAAGGACTGTCCCAATCGGAAGCAGAACAAAGGTATATCCTTTGGTCTAGTAGTTGAAACATGTTTAGCGGTGTTATCTACCGGCACCTGGTGTGTAGATACGGGAGCCACTGATCATGTCTGCAATACTTTGCAAGGGTTCCAAGAAACCAGACGACTAGCTAGAGGGAAGATTACCGTTTACTTGGGCAATGCCACGAAGGTGGCGGCTGTTGCAGTGGGAGATGTTTATTTGTCTTTTGATAGGAATAAAGTTTTAGTTCTTAAAAATTGCCTTTATGTATCTTTATTTAGAAAGAATTTAATTTCAGTTTCTAAATTATTTATGGATGGATATTCTATTTCTTTTAATGACAGAGTTGTTATAAAAAGGAATAGGGAGATTATCTGTTCTGGTGCATTGATAGGAAATTTGTATACACTTGAACCAAAAGCTCCCACGATGCAAATAGAAGTTAATAACTCATCTTCTAATTCCAATAAGAGAAAAGAACCTTCGAAGATGAACCAAACATATCTTTGGCATCTAAGGCTTGATCATATTAACCTAAGCAGAATTCAAAGGTTGATAGCTGATGGACCTTTGGGTTCATTAGTGGTGGAAGATTTCCCAACCTGCGAATCTTGCTTGGAGGGTAAAATGACCAAGAGGCCTTTTAAGGCCAAGGGGTATAGAGCCAAAGATGTGTTGGAATTTGTTCATTCTAATTTGTGTGGTCCTATGTCTATCCAGGCAAGAGGTGACTTTGAATATTTTATCTCTTTTATAGATGATTATTCAAGGTAAGGATACATTTACTTGATGCACCGCAAGTTTGAATGCTTTGACAAGTTCAAAGAATTCAAGGCTGATGTGGAGAAACGTTAAGGTAAAAGTACCAAGATACTACGATTAGATCGTGGTGGTGAGTACCTCTTGGGAGAGTTTAGGAATTACTTATCAGAGGCTGGGATTCAATCCCAATTGTCTGCACCTGGCACACCCCAGCAGAATGGTGTAGCAGAGCGAAGGAGGACTCTTATGGAGATGGTTAGATCGATGATGAGTTATTCTGAGTTGCCAAATTCATTCTGGGGATATGCTCTAGATACGACAGTGTATATTCTGAACCTGGTTCCATCTAAATCAGTGCCTTCTACTCCCATAGAATTGTGGACTGGGCGAAAGCCTAGTCTGAGACATATTCGGATTTGGAGGAGTCCAGCACATGTGCTGAAGGTAGATGCTGGTAAGTTGGAACCTCGTACAGAAGTGCGCATGTTCGTTGGCTATCCTAGAGGAACGAAAAGTGGTTTGTTTTATAGTCCTAGAGATCAGAAGGTGATCGTTAGGACGAACGCCAGATTTCTAGAGGAAGACTATATGATGAACCACAAGCCCATGAGTAAGATTGTTTTGGAGGAATTGAAAGGGGAAGTCACTACTTCAGTACCACCGGTACAAGAGGATATACCACAAGTCATGGCACCGCGTATCACAGAGGATACATAGGTGATACCTCATCGTAGTGGGAGGGTTGTTAGACAGTCTGATAGATTCATGTTCTTGGAAGAATCTTCTGATTTGGTCCCTGCGAACATTAACCTGATCCCTGGACATATGACAAGGCAATCCAAGATAAAGATGTAGTATCTTGGCAAAGTGCAATGAATGCTGAGATTGAATCTATGGATTCAAATTAGGTATGGGAGCTAGTAGAACCACCCAATGGTATAAAAACCATTGGATGCAAGTGGATCTACAAAAGAAAGAGAGGAATAGATGGGAAGGTTGAGACCTTCAAAGCAAGGCTTGTTGCGAAAGGGTATACTCAGAAAGAGGGTATCGATTATGAGGAGACTTTTTCGCCGGTAGCCATGCTTAAGTCTATCCGGATTCTCTTATGTATTGCTGCTCATATGGATTATGAGGTATGGTAGATGGATGTCAAGACAGCTTTCCTTAATGGAAGTCTTGAGGAAAACATCTATATGAAGCAACCAGAAGGATTCATTGCAAAGGGCAAAGAGCATCTTGTGTGCAAGCTTAATCGGTCCATTTATGGATTGAAGCAAGCTTCGAGGTCTTGGAACATCCGCTTTGATGAGGTAATCCAGTCTTATGGATTTATTCAAAGTTCGGATGAGTCTTGTGTATACAAGAGATGTGATGGAAACGTAGTGGTATTTCTTGTACTATACGTAGATGACATTTTATTAATTGGCAACAATGTCAAGGTGTTATCGGATGTAAGGGTATGGTTGTCCAAATAGTTTGATATGAAGGACTTGGGAGAAGTGGGACACATCCTTGGGATCAAGGTTATAAGGGGATCACATGAAAAGGATGTTGTGCTTATCTCAAGCTTCATACATAGACACCATTATGGATCATTTTAGCATGCAAAACTCCAAGAAAGGTTTTTTACCTTTCAGGCATGGAGTTCCTTTATCTAAGGAGATGTGTCCTAGAACATCTAAGGAGATAGAGGAGATGAAGGCGGTTCCTTGTGCTTCGGCAGTAGGAAGCCTCATGTATGTGATGCTATATACGAGACCGAATATTTGCTTTACCGTGAGCATGGTCAATAGATATCAGAGTAATCCAGGACAAAGACATTGAACTGCAGTAAAGCATATATTGAAGTACCTGAGAAGGACTAGGGATTAAATGCTCAGATTCCAACTTCCAATCAGATAGGGATAACAGTAAGTCTACCTCAGGTTTTGTGTTTACTTTGGGAGGTGGAGCCATTGTATGAAGGAGTATCAAGCAGAAATGCATGGAAGACTCTACCATGGAAGCTGAGTATGTGGCTGCCTCTAAGGCAGCCAAAGAAGCTTTGTGGCTCAGGAACTTCTTGATGGACTGGATGTGATTTCTGGTTTGCCCAGAACTATCATAATTTATTGTGATAACAGTGGTGCAGTTGCAAACTCGAAGGAACCACGAGCCCATAAGGCAAGTAAACATATAGAGCACAAGTACCACCTGATACAAGAGATTCTAAAGGAGGTAGAAGTTGCTATCGCCTAGAATGCATCAGAGGATGACCTGGTATATCCTTTCACTAAGGCCCTTCTAGAGAGAGCTTATGATAGGCATGTGGAGGGAATGGGAATCAGATGTATGGTAGTTTGAGGGCAGCATAGTCTTTTAGTATAAGTGGGAGATTGTTGGGATATATACTAAAAGTCTATCTTTTGTATGAGCATCTTTAGTTTTGAAATAAGAATCACATGATTATTGTTTGCATATTTATGGTTATGCATATTGTCTAATACATTACATTATAGATAACATGGTGTGTAGTGTGACACGGGAGATCATGTTATCAGTTCCTTGTAAAGTATAAGTAATGGCTCACAACCGAGATGGTTATGGACAAACCATTGGAATGGTTGTAGTGTGATTTGGTATTGGTTTGTCTTGACCATAGAATTACACTAGTACACTTTGTGTGTATTGAGCAGGACCGACTTAGAGATGATTTGATTCATTGCTGACTACATAATTGAATCGGACCTCAGATATTATGTTGTACATGCTCTTAATCCCAATATAATAACGGGCACATATACTTAGTATTCATTTCTTTGATTTACCAATGGGCGAGATTTATAGAGTAAATTGATAGGCTCGGTAAGTTGAGAAATGATATTATTTATATGGTGTGTTGTTGATTATAAGAGGAAACCGTGTCCTATATATTAGGATGATGATGTCCCCTTGAGGAGCTCATAAAGTTCATCATGTAAACCCTATAGGTGGACTTGGTCCGGCATGATGATAAGGTTGAGTGGTACTACTCATGGAGTTAGATGTTGATTAATTAATTGTCAATAAATTAATTAATCGACGGACATTCGAGATCTTAAACACGGGGAGAAAAATGTACAAATAATATATGGAGCCCATATTAAATTATGGTGGTTGGTGAGGTAGATCAATGATAATCCTCTAGTGGATTGGATTATCATTAATGGATCGGACTTTATGTGGGCTTGATCCATTGGGTGGCTAAGATCCAACTCCTCCTCATGGTCCCTATTGTAGCCTATTAAAACCTCATGGAGCTTAGATCCAATGATGGAAAACAAAACTCTAGATCCGACGGTGGAGATTAAATCTCTAGATCCGACGGTTGAGATTAAATCTCTAGATCCGACGATTGAGATTAAATTCCTAGAATCGACGGTTGAGATTAAAAGGAGGCTTAAGCCTAACTCTATAAATATGGGGGGTTTTAGAGGTGTATTGGGTGGCCACAAATAAGGAAGGTTTTCTTCTTCCTTAAGAGTTGTTGGTGCCCTTCCTTGTCCTCTCTACCTTGGCCGGCGCTCAACCTATTCCTCTTCTTCTCCTTGGCCGGAGGAAACAAGGGCTAGGGTTGTTCCTTGGAGCTCTT
The DNA here is from genome assembly GCA_025175895.1 of Wurfbainia villosa. NCBI lineage: Eukaryota > Viridiplantae > Streptophyta > Magnoliopsida > Zingiberales > Zingiberaceae > Wurfbainia > Wurfbainia villosa. The sequence continues at coordinate 20,253,035 of CM046000.1, read as the reverse complement.
GGCCGACACCCACATCTACTTGTTCTTATTCTTGGCCGGCGGCAAGCACCAAGCTTGGAGCTTGGTGGTTGGTTAAGGGAAGGGGAGAGTTTTGTTTCTTATTCTTCCTTTTGTTCGGAGCGAGCAAAGAAAGGAAGATTGGTGATCTAGGAGCCTTCTACTTTTGGTAGATCATCGCCCACACGACGTCTAAAAGGAGGAAGGACATACAATAGAAGATCGAGAGGTATAATGCTTGTTTTGCTTTCCTTTTGTTTTTTTGTATGTTGTATATTTTGTTATGTGGCTAATTTACTTGGACCTCGAATACAAACACAAAAATCGGCGATCCGTACATCGTCTATTCTGCAGCTATTCATAGAATAGAAGTTGGTGGCTTGAACAATAAGTTTGTTCAAGTGACCACTCTAATCGAATAGCACGATGATGGAACGGTTGCTTGGGTAATCTCTTTTGTCTAGGATTAATTTTTTTTAATCTGGGGTCGAAGATGGGATAGCCATTAACAAGCGACCGAGTCGAAGGGGAAGCGAAGTTTCTTACCTTCAAGTGGTATAAGAGCATCGGTTCTGAGCAAAACCTTCACCCGAGACAAGCATAAAAGGAGGAGCTTGAGGAGGATTTCCACAACCATTTTTGGGGAGATTTTGGAGGGGAATTGCTGTTGCATTCCAGACCTTCAAGAGAAAACCAAAGCAAGCAACAAGCAAGAGTTCAAAGACATTTGTTGTAAAGTTTTCTTTATGTATTTCATTTCGTCTTTGTATTTGCTTGTATATTTTTGTATTACTTTGTAATTGCTTGTACAAGGTTTATCCACCTCCGACTTGTTATCGAGAAGGAGTTTTAGTAGTAGTGTGTTCATCACTCGAGCTCGTTGAGCTCATCCTGTGGAGTAGGAACCATAAGGTTCTGAACCACGTATATCGTCGTGCATTGTGTGTGCTTGTATATTTCTTTTGTGTTTGTATTCGTATTTCCACTGTGCATACTAACGAATTGTAGAGATAAGCATGCAAGAATGATCAAAGTCCATCATCTACAAATTGGGCTATTCAACCCCCTTCTAGCTGGGCCATGATCCTCAAACAATTACGACCAAAAGTAGAGGTCGATGGTGAATCTACAAGACCAATGCTTAAGGGTTTCACCCACTTATTGGTTGTAAGTGATTTTATTTTTTGTTTTCCACAAAGAGTATAGATCAATCTATCTATTAACAACAAATTTTGGCATTCCAGGTATGGATGTGTGAGCATTTGTGTATCCTACCTCCACACGTCCCTCATGCTTTGCCAAGAATGTTGAGATGGAGGTGGAGTTCCACAAATGTAAGGGTTGTTAAGAAGATGGTAGATGGTCTCCTACCAGATAAAATAATTATTGATCTAATGCTAGTAAATTCAGAGCTGCATCTGATACAGAACACTTCTCCACCTAGGATTTGTGCTTCAACTCCTCAACCTGAAACTCAACTCGACGTAGGAGAAAAGGCATGTCCAGTATGCCAGGAGAATGCAGAACTAGTTTCAACTCTATGCACCAAGCTAGTTGAAGCAAGGACTAACTTGGATAGCACCTCCCTACTTAAGGATGCGACCATCGAAGAAAAAGAAAAGAAATATAGGAGCTTCTTCAACAGTTGGAGGAGGTCAGAAGCAGGAAGACAAGGAGATAAGTGAAAGGGATAATATAATTTGTGAAAAAGAAGCATTAATCGCTGAAAAGGATAGTTTAATATTGGAGCTTCAACTGAATTTATAATCTTGTAATGTAGAGGGGTTACAATCACAGCCCATACAAGTTGTACAGACCCAACAACCTACTATTGCATACACTAGGAGGAAGGTTTGTGTGCGAAAGAGGGCTCTTCATGGTGTATCACACCCTACAAGTACAAGCATTCCTCCTTCATGGTTTGCTAACATTCCTAAAAGAAGGAGAGTTGAAACTCAAATAGTCCCCAGCAAGGCTATTGAGTATCACTCATCATACCTTAATATCGCTCCTGAAGAGGCAAATTTTGAGCATGAGTTAGGCTAGGATAAAAAAAGGGAAATCAACTGTCGAGGAGTGTGAACTTGAAATATTATCTACTGCCATAGAAGTCTCGACGGACAAACAACGACCACTTGACGAAGTCTAGAGAATGATATTGGAGGTGAGCATAAGTTATCATGTCCATTCCTATTTTTCATAGAAAATATTTTTATTCTAACTATTTTTTTGTTTACAACAAGCTTATAAAGAATTCACCAATAAGATGGATCAAACAGTCGGAGAGTGTTTATTGAATCTAAAAAAAATGAAGTAACATCATACACTTTATCATAGTAATCTTATGTTTTGAGAGTTGCTAATAACCATTTCCTTATGTAGTGTGACAATATCAGGACCAGTGTGGATGACGGATGCTATTAACTTATATATGGACTCTTTCCTTAAAATATTTGATTGGAATTCGTTGACACATGGGGATTGCATCAGTGCTTATTTATCAGTCTTAGTTGATGAGTGTAAGGAGACTGATAAGCCATACTATAGCTCAATATTCTGTGGAGTTGGATTCTCGGTAAGTTTTTTTCTCCTTTTGCACAGAATTATTAAATTTAAAGCTTTAGTGTTTTGATAGGTTTTTTATACATAGGATATGTTTAATATGATCTATGCCCAAGCATTCTAGCAAACTTTTAAAACCCCAGGCAATGATCCAATCATATTCATATTTTGTCCAATAATCAATGATGACCATTGCCACCTACTAGTGGCGGACTTGCAAAATGCAGAGTTTATCCACTACAACTCATTGTCCGTCAGGAAAGCTTACACTAGTCAATTTGAAGAAACAATAAGCAGTGCCTTTTTATATGTTACTTAAATAAATCGTTTATGTATGGGGGATTGATAGCATTTCTTTAGGTGTAGGTTAAATTTTTTAAAAAGATCCACTCTTCGTATTATGAGAACTGGCATCCTGGCCTAGCTGATAAATTCCATAATACAAATTTTTCCGTGCATCAAGTGTAGGGTCCCAAACAAAGCCCTTTGTAAGACATTTAATATTCTTTGTAAATACCATATTTTATAAGTTAGCAATGGACAAATTATTCATATTTTTTTTACAGTTATGACTGCACATTTTTTATAATGCGATACATTTAGAGTCTATTATTTGGGTACCCTACAAGATTCAGACATCAAGATATGAGGAGCTTTAGATTCTTGGTGGGAAATAGAATAATGCGCAACTCACACTTTTATTTGCAATTATGACTGTGTTGTAATTTGGGATATGTTGTAATAGTATACAAAGTTGTAAATTTTTTACTGCACCAAGGTGCCTGCCTGTAAAAGTCATTCTGAAGATGTAAAGTGTAAAGCCAAATTGTGTAGTATTTGTAAAATTATAAAAAATTTATACGTTGTTAAATATGTGAACCACATGAACTTTATAATTTTGTGATGCGATTTAGGAATGTATATTTTCTTGTGATTGCCATTTTGTATACTTTATATGCTAAATGATTTTAGTTGCTGAAATTACATAGTGTTGGGAATTATAATCCCAGGCCCACTGTATTCCTGAGAATATAATTTCGAGCACCATCTTTTTTTTGGCCAGTTGATATTGTACGTGGTGCTGGGAATTTAAATCCCATCACCATTGTGTTCCTGGGAATATAATTCCCAACACCACCTTTTTTCAAGGCCAGCTTGATATTGTACGTGGTGTTGGGAATTTAAATCCCAGGACCACTGTGTTATTGGGAATATAATTCCCAGCACCACCTTTTTTTTAGGCGAGCTTGATATTGTACTTGGTGCTGAGAATTCAAATCTCAGGACCACTATGTTCCTGGAAATATAATTCCCAGCCCCACCTTTTTTTCAGCCAGCTTGATATTATACGTGGTACTGGGAAATTAAATCTCAGCACCACTATGTTCCAAGTAATATAATTCTCAACACCACCCTTTTTTCTGCTAGCTTGATATTCTACGTGGTGCTGGGAATTTAATGTTGGTGCAATCGACCCAGGTCACGATTGACCAAACTCGAGTTTGACTCGAGTGATATTTTGATGTTCGATAAAACTGTCACGCCCGCCCTTTCCAGGGGTTCGGAGGGGTGGCACGACGCGATTGTACATACATGCATTTCAGCGGAAGACTACATATACTTCTTACAGCGGAAGACTTTAGACTTATTTTTTTTCTTCTTTTAAACATAAACATGCATCATCATTTCATAATTACTTCTTTTTAAACATAGAGCATGCATCATCATTTCATAAGTACTTAGTTCAAGTTCATAAAAATCATCTTAAAGGAAAACATGCATAAGGAAACATAACAGATCTCCTCCACCATGCCACTACCACACACACTTTGCCCCTCCTGCTGCTCCCTTTAGTTTAGCCACCCTTTACCCTTATCTGCAGTACAAGGGAACACAAACTATAAACACATAGGCTTAGTAAGATCCTGTCCTACTCACAAAAACCATACGTCAAACATTAAGCATAGAGTAGTGACATGATCATATAACACATATAAGCATAACATTCATATAAACATACAACTACATATAAACGAACATAACATGCATGTAAACATACAAGAACATAAGCAAGCATAACATGCATATAACATACTAGAACATAAGCATAGCATTCATATAAACATCTAAGAACATAAGCAAACATAACATGCATATAAACATAAGCATAACATGAATATAACATCATAACGATCTAGACATGAACTAAGGATATATGCAGGATGCTCTTTGAAAACATATATTATAGGTATTTAAACATAATCTCAACATATTGGGCCCGGCATTGTACCACATCATCATCATCATAGCACGCATCCCTAAATAGACCCGAGGTAGCTAATCCCGAACCTACTAGGTTACTAGGCCCATACTATGTCTGTCGACCTAGAGGCCATCATCATAACATAGAAGCCCACCCTAGGCCTGTACTATGTCCGTCGGCCTAGGGCAACTTAGGAGCCCATCCCTTTGGACCTTGTTAGGGTCCGGTACAAGCCATGCAGAAAGTAAAATACTTATCATGCTTCATATCATAACATATCATATTTCTTTTCATAAACATATCATATTCCTTATCATGGCATATCATGTTCCTTCTTCATAGCATATCATGTTCCTTCTTCATAACATATCATTTTTCTTTTCATAACATATCATATTCCTTCTTCATAACATATCATATTCTTTTCATACATATCAAGTTCCTTCTTTATAACATGCCATACATTCACACAATTCACATGGCAATGAGCATAACAAGATCATACAATTTACATGGCAATGAGCATAACATGATCATACATTTAACATGGTAATGAGTAGAAATTTATCATGCATCCCTACTATTAACATAGACATATGGTAGTGACATAACCCAATCATGCTAAACCACTTGAGCAAGGACTCCTTAACATCATGTTAACATCACACACATATAGGGCATGGCATAGACATCATGAACAAGCATACATAGAGTGATCTAAACTTCATGGAGCTCTACCAAAGTTTTAAACCCTAAACAACTTATATATGATCTAACTAACCACATATTAATTCTTTCACATATAAAGCATGGCATGGAAGGCACTTAGGAGTTTAGATAATTCTTGGCCGAGAGTTTCATGAAAACCTAAGATCCATTTCTTAAATCTAGCTTAGCTTTCACATGTTACCTATACCTACATTCAAAACATAGCATGACAATTTATAGATCATAGCATGGTAGACCTAAATGGGTCTTGGCCGAATGGTTCAAGGAACTTAAAAGATCAACCATTTAAATTTAGGTTAGCTAACAACATGTTACCTTCATCTATATTCATAACATAGCATGACATCTTATGGATCATAGCATAATAGACCTAAATAGGTCTTGGCCGAATGGTTTAAGGAACTTAAAGGATAAACCACTTAAATTTAGGTTAGCCAACAACATGTCATCTTCATCTAACATCAAAACATAGCATGAACTCATCTATAGCATGGCATAGAACATGTTATCTTCATCTAATCATTAAAACATGGCATGAACTCATTTAAAGCCTAGCATAGAACATGTTATCTTCATCTAACATCAAAACATATCATGAACTCATCTAGAGCATGGCATAGAAAAACACATTAGGGGTCAAAAGAGGCTTGGCCGAGAGTTCTAGGAGGGCTTGAAGATCAACCACTTAACCAAACCCTTCTAGAAACCTATCATCATCATATTCATACAAGGTATAGCATAGATCATCATGGAGAGCACAAGTAATGGTCTTGGCCGAAAGTTTCTTGGGGTTTTTAAGATCAAACACTTAACCAAACCTATCTAGCAACCTATCATCATCATATTCCTACAAGGTATGGCATGGTTCATCATTGAAAACACAAGTAAGGGTCTTGGCCGAATGGTTCATGAAGGGATTTGCTTAAAAACATCAATCGAAACAACTTGTATGCAGGTGAGGGGATACTTACATCCTTCGCTTTGTTAATAGTTGGAAAATACCCTAAGGGATGCCAAACCTAAAGCCTTCTTCTTGCTTGGATAGGTCTTGGAAAATGGAAGAGGGAGCTTAGGGTTTTCGATGAGGAAGAAGAAGAGAAGGAGAAGATGCCAACTTTGATTTCTCATGTCTCCTCATTCCCCTATTTATTCACTTGAAGGTGTCCCTTAGCCTCCCTTACCCTTATCTATCATTTCTCATATTCCGCTAATAGTACAACCCTGCTGGGCTTTTGGTTATTGGATGCATCTTTAGGGCTTAGCTATCTACTAGAGGTTTAGGGTTCAATTCCTAGGCCATGCATCCTTTTTGGCTCTATTTCTTTTATTTTTGATAAAGCCCATCATAATCATGAGAAAATTCTTGTAAAATTGCTAGGAATTTTACGGGCGTTACAAAAATGTATGACAATGTGATTGTCATGGGAAAGTCTATGTCTTGGGTACATGGCAAATGGAAAGTCTTGGCAATTGGAAAGTCCAACATGGGTTGGCAAGGAAAATTGGTGGTGTAAAGTCCAAGCGGTAGTCTTGGTAGCATAAGTCCAATGGTTTGGTGACGTAAAGTCCAAGCGATAGTTTTGGCAGCGTAAGCCCAAATATGCCTTAGCGGTGTAGACCACGTTAGCATGATAATAGCTAATGAAACCATATGAAGGCTAGCGTATGGATGAATAAGTCATGGATGACTTGGAGGGATTCGATAGGTGTGAGGCTGACGGAGGTGGCTAGAAGGCTTAGGTCTAGGCTAAGGGTGGTCTATCAAGTATGAGGACATCATACTTGGTGTTAAACCTCATGGTTGAGGTTATCAGTCATGGGGCTTTGAACCAGTCAATTGGTCAAATGTTTTGACACTTGGAAACCGAGTCGACTTGTATCAGTCAACTGAGATTATGATCGAGTCGGTGATAGAATCAGCGGAGTTATTATTGCGAAAATGGCACGGCAATTGCCCGCCAACATTGGGTAGTCGGTGATGGCACGATAAGTGCGCTATAGTTGGCGATCGGCCCGGACCGATGGTCGGCGTCGATACGGTTTCCAGAGTGAATTGTTAGGGTTTGACAGTCGAGTGATGGCTCGATCAGTCGATTGATGGGCATGATCAGTTGACTGATGGTCTATCTGTTGGAACTTATCCAATGTGGCTCGGGCCGTTATGAGACAACGGTTACAGAAGCAATTGACTGATGGTCTTGATCAGTCGACTGCTAGGCGAAATCCAACCCGAATGTAGGTTATAAAAGCAGCTCATGGAGAGGTTTGTACCATCGATTTCTAGAGCGATTTGGGGCATTTTGCTGGTGCAATTTAGGGTCTCCAAGTGCAACTCAAGCAACCAAACAAACAAGCATCCAAATGCGTATTTGTAAAGTTTTCTTTATGTGTTTTTGTGTATTGTATTTGTATTTTCTTGTTGTACTTTCATTTATTGTTGTAAACACTTATACGAGATTTCTCCGCCTCTGACTTATTGTCGAGAAGGAGTGTTTTGATTGTTAGTGGTGTTTGGCATTGCTAGGGCTCATTCAAGCCCAATCCGTGGAGTAGGAATCCTAAGGTTCCAAACTATGTTATATCACTTGAATATTTTATGTGATTGTGTATTCGTCTTCATAGTTGTATTGTATTTCATATTTCCGTTGCGCTAATAAGTTTTGTAGAGACGAACACGATCGAATTCTATCTTCGAACGAACACGCTATTCACCCCCCTCTAGCGATTACCAATATCTACAATTGGTATCAGAGCGAGGCCGCTCTTCAAGGTTTAACAACTAAGAGAGCATCGCTAGATGGTGTAGAAGAATATGGAATTTGAAGAAAAATTAGGATGGGACATCAACACACCTCCATCATACGACCAAGAAGATTTTCCAGCATGGATGGCGAGAATGGAGACATTCTTGATGATGGAAATAGAAGATTGGTTCATCATCATGGAAGGTTTTGCACCCCCTAGGGATAAGAAGGGAGATGTCCTAAAATTGAAGAAGTGGACCCAAGAGCAATGCCTAAAGTTCAAGACCGAAGTTAAGGTAACAAAACTTTTAGAAGATTTGATACCTAATGATATTTTGTCTAGACTAGGTGAATATCAAGATGCCAAGGAGCTTTGGATAAAATTGGCAAAGTTCCATGAAGGACCATCACCGGCTTCAAGTGAAGAACAATCACAAGAAGCTGAAGAATGTTCATCGGCTCAAGAAGTGGAGGAGGCTGAAGAAACAAGCTCTTCCTCACAAGAAAGTGAGGATTCGGAAGTTGATAGAGAATCAACATCCAGATCGGGATCGGGATCAGGGATCGGTGGATGAAGAGGTAGAAGTAGAAGAAGTCTACACCTCTAGGATTGAGGGGGAGGATATTAGATCACCAGAGCAAGAGCAAGAAGAGCCATCTACCTCCGGGAGAGATGAAGAACTCACTCCAACCACCACCATTAACCTAGTAACTCAAACACTTCAATTAATAATAAAAATCATATTATGTGTTTTGAGTGTAGGGAATATGGGCACTATAAGAGGAAGTACTCTAAGAAAGTCAAGAAGACTCCGCCGACACCAAAAGTCAACAAAAATTCAAAGGAAGCCAGAGTCCCCACTAGCAAGAGCAAGGAGCACATGGTGTGCTTCAAGTGCCAATAAAGAGGGCACTATAGAAGTCAATGCCCTAAGGGGAGGAAGCCTAGCAAGGGTCAAGAAGGAGCATCACAAGTAGGGGGAGCTTCTAAAGCAAACCCTAAGGTAAATTTAAATAATGCTCATTCTTTAAGTAATAGGAAAAAGCATGCTAGAATTAATCTTGTTTTTGTTCATAAAGAGCATGATAAAAATAATAAATTCTATTGTTTAGGTGATAAGAGTTACAATTTTAGTAAATAAGAAGAAATTTGAGACTAATGTCCCTAGAAAAATCCTACCTAGTGAAACCATTAAGAAGGTAGAGGACTATTTAGGCATTAACCCTAAGAAGGGTAGACATATGCCTAAGAAATGGAACAATGTCCAAAGACTAAATGACAATTCAAAGATTGGGCAATTAGAATTGGAAAATCAAGTTTTGAGATCAAAACTTGAGAAAATGGAGAAGACCCTTAAAAAGATGCAAAATCAAATTAAAGGGTCAAATTGTCAAGATTTAGGATCTAGGAGTCAAAATCTAGGGTCTAGGAAGCAAGGTCTACCCAAGGGCAAGAAAGGTTTGGGTCACAAACCTAAGCCCAAGGAGACCTACCATAGGATTCCATTTGATTATGGAACTCAACCTAGGTCTAGGAAAACCAAGGTCACAAGGGAAGTCATCCCTAGAATTAACCATGGTGAGTGTCTAGTGGCCAAGGTTTCCATGAAACCTAGAAAGACCACTAAGAAGGTTACTAGGGAGGCAATCCCTAAGGTTAACCATGATAAGACCCAAATGACCAAGGTCTCTAAGCCTAGGAGGGTCATTAGGAGGTTATCTAGGGAAGTTATCCCTAGTGAATACCTAATTAATCCAAGGAGCTCCAATAGGTATTGGGTTCCTAAGAGTGTGATTCCATCACGCTAAATGGGTTGGAGGTGTTAACTTGAATTGGTGGGTAGTTAACATAACCATAGTAAAGTACTTTATAGCATCTTCAAGGTTGTGTGATACCTTGAAAATAATCTTGGAACTTAATCCTTAGGGATTTTAGGTTGTGCCAATAAACCTTGAGAATTATGGAAAATTGATCAAGCATGGCACATTTAGGTTTAGAGGTATTGGTGTGCCATTTGGGTTTTGGCACACTTGGGAGATCAATTTATCAACAAAATTTTTTCTTTAATTTAGAAATGACATTTGAGCTTAACACTCAAGTACCATATAGCTTGATATGTTACAAACTTCCCATGCTTCATATGTCTTATCATATGTTTGCATGGAAGGTACATTTATAGTGTATTGCATCTCACAAAATATATGATTCACCTTGATTGTGTATTTCAAACACTTAGAAAGGGTGAGATGCTAGGAATTAAAATTCTTGGATGTTAATGCTTGTGAAAATGGAATAAAAATACCAAAACACATTAATAAATATGCAAACACAAGCATAACACTGATATATTCAATATACATGCATGAACACGTTAAAATGGAACAAAATTAAGTGAAGAAATCAAAATTCACATAATTTAAAAATAGAAAATCAGATATCAATCGACTGATTCAGTCAATCAGTCAACTAAAAACATTATAGCACCATACATCGAGTTCATCAGTCGAGTGCTGAACCCAACACTCGACTGATTGTTAATCAGTGGACTGAATATTATAATCAGTCGACTGATGCTACTATATCTCGGCACAGAAGGTACAACAGTCGAGTGCTGAATCCAACACTCGACTGCTTGCCAAATCAGTCGACTGACTACCCATAACAGTCGACTGATGCTACTGTAGCTCAGCATAGAAGGTTCAGCAGTCAATTATAGAACCCAGCAATCGACTGCTAGATTGTGAACCGCTCAATGAACCGCGATCAGTCGACTGATCACCGTGATTTTATAAGACTGAACCCCTAGGGTTCGGCTTCTTCACGCGACACTTCCTTCTCCGAGCGCTTCCAAATCTCCGACCGTCATTCTCGTGTCCACTCCGGCAACTCCAAAGCTTTAGGTTTGAAACCTAAACTTGTTTTTCCTATTTTACTCCACCTATCATGCTAATAGACACCTCTGACGCTTTCCACTCTCCTCCTCCGCGAGTTAGGGTTCCAGCGAGCCATTTTCCGGCCCTTCTTCGGTGTCTTCCCCAGTATTCGGCAGCTAAGATCATTTCTCTCAAACCTCAACCCAAATGGCACCTAAGTATACCCTCTAACTCAAACCCTATTTTTTTTACCTATACAATATCTTGATTTAATCATTTTTTGTATGTCATTGCATTGCATTCATCATATCCATATAGAAAATAACATAAGACTAAGCCTAGTGAAGTTTCCTCATTATTATACCAACCCATGCCGGTTAGGTACTTAGACGAGCCATTCTTTAGGTCATATTGTGGGGATGTCATTCATATCATATGGCATTACCAGTTGATGAAAATTGTCTTCTGCACTCATTCCATAAACATTGATCTCCTTAAGGAGTTTTACTCTAATTTAAGGAAGGTTGACGATGGCCCGACTTACTCCACTTGCATTGCAAAACATGATTTAGAGTTCACTCCTACGATTTTGTAGGAGTTCTTGGAGTGTCGATCATCCGATGACTCTTCTATTTTCTATCCTGGTTTTGATGTGCCTCTTCCTACTCCTTTTGATCATATATCACTTGAGTCCATGCATGAGCATTTCTTCCTTAGACCTCGTCCAATAGGTCAAAATCTATTCCCAATAAATGATTTATCTGCACTTGACAATGTACTTTATAAATTCATTGTTGGGTGTATCCTTCCTATTGTGACTCGGGGTCAAGCCAAGATTTGGCCTCCCCATCTTTTTCTCATGTATGCTATGCGCCACTTTCTGGACATCAATATTGCACTGAACATATTTCATTGAATAGTCCACTTTGTGACCCCTGTACAAGGGAAAGTTCATATGCCTTTTGGGCATATTATTACTGCATGGTTAGAGTCCATAGGCATAAACATTTCCAAGGGATCCCTGAAGCCATTATCCGACACGTATGATCGCATCACAGTGCGGAACTTCACATTAGCCGACATGCGGACGAAACTTGGGAGGATGGAGTGGGTGGCTTGGCCTTAGCCTGGGGAGCCTGGAGAGCCAGCTGGGGAGCCTGCAGAGCCAGTCACCGAGCATGACAAGCTAGCTGCAGAGGAGGATGACCCAATGTTATCCGATGCTCCGTCAGAGAGTCTCTCGGCATGACTTGAACTCTTGGAGACTCGGCTCGAGGAGTTCTATGAGAATGTTGACACGCGATGGGTGGAGCTCAGTCTGGAGCAGTCCGTCATGGACCTTCGCATGTCTTCCATGGGTCAGGAGATGAGTCAACAGCTGAGCAGGATAGAGCAATGTCAGATCGACATGTTTGAGATGATGCGGACCTGGACCCTGAGTCAGCAGCCTCCACCACCTCCAGGAGATGGCTCCAGAGATGACAGTTAGGCACACATTATGTATTTTGCTTTTATTTTCGTAGTAAGGTCGAGAGTGTTTGGACATCCATTTTGCTTGTAGAACTGAATTTATGTTGAATGGAATATTTTATTTGTGCAAAATCATGTGTCTTTGCCTGGTTAATGTGTGTGTTGATTTGTATACTCTATCTTGCCACATCATGACATTATATCTCATATTTTATCATTTAATATGTCATGATAATAGGTTTATGTCATGTATATTTAGATTTAATCATATGTCATGACATCATGATCATTGGTCATGCTTATTTATGCTATCATTTATACCATGATCATTCATGCATTAATTAAAATTGATCTAAGGACTATGATATGATTTGAAGTCTCATGTATAAGGGAATCAAATATAGTTGCCTAGAAAATGCATGAAGCCCTAATAATCCTCATCCCACATCTCACATTTACATTGGCTTGTGTGTGTTTTATACACCTTAGATACATGTGAGATGTTAGAAAAATAAGTTAAGTTCAAGGTGCATAGATGTTGCATCTAGATAAACTTTAACTTATTTCAATCATAAATATGGATCATGAGGAAAGCTAATGTACAAGTCATGTACATCTAGCCCATAGTCCATGGTTCAAAATAGGTTTTCAAAACCATTTTAAAATCCTTTTAGAAAACCTTGGCAAAGTCTATCTTTTGATAGCCATCATATTGAAGAAGTTGATATAAAGTAGATCAAAAATATTGAAGTTTCAATAGTTTTTGAACTTTGTACCAATCTCTTATTTTAATGGGTATTTTATTTTCAAACTATTTTTCACCCATTATATTCCATGTAAGTAATGTGCGTATGAAGATTCAAAATTTTTCAAAATATGTATATTTACTTACGCATTTTCAAAACTCATTTCTGAAAGCCTGATTTCTGAAAATCAGGGATCAGTCGGCTCTTACAGTATGTCAGTCGACTGATGATGCTGTCAGTCGACTGATCGATGGTGGAGTCGACTGATGGGCTGATTTCAGGTAAACATGGTTTATTTAGCCCATGTTCAGCCATTTCTAGGTTCCCTAACTACTTCTAACCCTAGGATATACTTTGGAAAGCATTGAAAAGGGTGAAAATCCATTGGATATGGATTAGAAGAGTTGTTGAGGTGTATATCGAATTTTAAGGGAAGTGAAAGTTCAATGTTGAATCTTTACCCTTAATTTTGATTGGTTAGTGTTCCTATAGGCTTAGGGACTCTCCAAGGACATTGTTTGTGCAATGGTCAAGGGGGGAAAAGTCTTTAAGGGTAGGTTATCCATCATGGGATGATGGATGTGTTCTTTCTCATGAGGGGGAAAATTTTGAGAATTGGGAGAGTTTTTTAAAGGAGTGGATCTCTTGAGTGATATGAGACTTATTACTAGGAAGAGTGAAGGCATCCTAGGTGTTTTTGTACCAAGGGGGAGATTGTAAGATCTCATTGGGATATGAGACATTGACCTCCTTGGGGAGAACCTTTTTGATGTATGTTAAAAAGGGAGAGATTTGACGGGAGAATTTGAGATTATCAATTTGGGATAATTGGTAAGAAGAATTAAGTTAGGTGGCCTAACTCAAAGATGTTTGGTTTTTGTCAAACATCAAAATGGGGGATATTATTGGTGCAATCGGCCCAGGTCATGATTGACCAGACTCGAGTTTGACTCGAGCGATATTTTGATATTCGACAAAACGTATGACAATGTGATTATCATGGGAAAGTCCAAGTCTTGGGTACTTGGCAAATGGAAAGTCCAAGCATGGGTCTTGATAAGGGAAAATCCAAGCTTGAGTCTTGGCAATTGGAAAGTCCAACATGGGTTAGCAAGAAAAGTCCAAGGGCTTGATATTGGCGGCATAAAGTCCAAGCGTGAGTCTTGGTAGCATAAGTCCAATGGTTTGGCGGCATAAAGTCCAAGCGGTGGTCTTGGCAGCGTAAGCCCAAATGTGCCTTGGCGGTGTAGACCACGTTAGGATGGCAATAATTGATGGAAGCACCTGAAGGCTAGCATATGGATGAACAAGTCATGGATGAATTGGAGGGATTCGATAGGTGTGAGGCTGACTGAGGTGTCTAGAAGGCTTAGGTCTAGGCTAAGGGTGGTCTAGCAAGTATGAGGACATCATACTTGGTATTAAACCTCATGGTTGAGGTTATCAGTCGACTGGGGCTTTGGACTAGTTGATTGGTCAAGTGTTTTGACACTTGGCAGCCGAATCAACTTGTATTAGTCGATTGGGATTATGATCAATCGACTAATGAAGTCAAGATTATTTGTAGGAAATGGCACAGTATTATTTGTCAACATTAGGCGATCGGTGATCTTTGATCGAT
This sequence comes from Wurfbainia villosa, assembly GCA_025175895.1. NCBI lineage: Eukaryota > Viridiplantae > Streptophyta > Magnoliopsida > Zingiberales > Zingiberaceae > Wurfbainia > Wurfbainia villosa. The sequence continues at coordinate 20,238,029 of CM046000.1, read as the reverse complement.
TATTCTATGGCTGGCCGTCGATTGATGGTCAATATTGTAAACACAGAAGGTTCTAGAGTCGACTGTTAGGGTTTGACAGTGGGTGATGGCTTGATCAGTTGACTGATGGGCATGATCAGTCGACTGATGGTCTATCCGTTGGAACTTATCCAACGTGGCTCAGACCGTTGTGAGACAACGGCTACAGGAGCAGTCGACTGATGGTTTCAATCAATCGACTGCTAGGTGAAATCTAGCCCGAATGTAGGTTATAAAAGCAGCTCATGGAGGAGGTTTTTGCCATCGGTTTTCAAATCAATTTGGGGTGATTTGCTGGTTCAATTCAGGGTCTCCAAGTGCAGCTCAAGCAACCAAACAAGCAAGCATCCAAAAACGCATTTGTAAAGTTTTTTTATGTGTTTTTGTGTATTGTATTTGTATTTGCTTGTTGTACTTTCATTTATTGTTGTAAACACTTGTATGAGGTTTCTTCGCCTCTGACTTGTTGTCGAGAAAGAGTGTTTTGATTGTTATTGGTGTTTGGCATCGCTAGGGCTCATTCGACCCTATTCCGTGGAGTAGGAACCCTAAGGTTCCGAACCATGTTATATTGCTTGCGTATTTTGTGTGATTGTGTATTCGTCTTCATAGTTGTATTGTATTTCATATTTTCACTGCGCTAAAAAGTTTTGTAGAGACGAACACGATCGAATTCTATCTTCGAACGAACACGCTATTCACCCCCTCTAGCGGTCACTAACGTTCCTACATTTAAATCCCAACACCACTATGTTTTTGGTAATATAATTCCCAGCACCACCTTTTTTTTTTGCCAGCTTAATATTGTACGTGGTGCTGAGAATTAAAATCCTAGGCCCATTTTGTTCCTGGGAATATAATTCCGAGCACCACCTTTTTTTCTAGGCAAGCTTGATATTGCACATGGTGCAGGGAATTTAAATCTCAGGCCCATTGTGTTCTTGGGAATATAATTCCTAGCACCACCATTTTTTTGGCCAGTTGATATTGTACGTGGTGCTAGGAATTTAAATCCAAGCACCATTGTATTCCTGGGAATATAATTCCCAACACCACCTTTTTTCTAGGCCAGCTTGATATTATATGTGGCGCGGGGAATTTAAATCTCATGACCACTGTGTTCCTGGGAATATAATTCCCAACATCACCTTTTTTCTAGGCCAGCTTGATATTATACGTGGTGTTGGGAATTTAAATCTCATGACCACTGTGTTCCTGGGAATATAATTCCCAACACCACTTTTTTTCTAGGCGAGCTTAATATTGTACGTGGTGTTGGGAATTCAAATCCGAGGACCACTGTGTTCTTTGGAATTTAATTCTCAGCACCACCTCTTTTTTTGGCCAGCTTAATATTGTACGTGGTGCTGGGAATTTAAATTCTAGCACCACAATGGTATTGGTAATATAATTCCTAGCACCACCTTTTTTCGGCCAACTTGATATTGTATGTGGTGTTGAGAATTTAAATCTCAATACCACTATGTTTCTGGTTATATAATTCCTAGCACCACCTTTTTTCAGCCAATTTGATATTGTATATGGTGCTGGGAATTTAAATCTCATGCCCTCTGTGTTCCATGGAATATAATATTGGGTTTCCGGCACCGCGGCGAGTGTGTGTTCGAATATGTTTCGTAAATATGTGCACAGCGGAAGAAATAAAAAGTAATAAATCTAATTTATTACAACACACACACCACACGCATGCATAGTACAACATGTGTAGACATAATCGTAGTTTCAAATTTTGCAATAAAAGGAAATTACTCTACGTATACCTGACGTATCACGTGTAGCGGGAAAGACATCAACCGGAGCAACTCTCACTAGAATCGCCTCTATCCGTATCCACGCCGAGTATCATCGGGATGACTTCACAAAGCCATGAGCCTCGTCTTCGTACGAGTCACTAGCCTCTTGTCGAAGACGATGTGATCAAGAGAAGATCACAATCCGAATCAAAATTCGGATTCAAAAATGAGTCCCTAAAACTCGCTTCTTTGGAGAGGTATTCTTTAACCGTTTGATGAATCCTTCGTCCTCCACCTATGAGGATTACCGGAGATCAAATCCCCGGCAAGGAAGCCGCTGTCGGAGCTCCAAACATTATCCAAATGACGCTCCGACAGGAAGGGAGGAAGCCGTCCAGAATTTTGAACAGATTGGTGGAGGGGTTGCGCCGGCCCAAAGAGGATGGTCGGCCGCTCCTTGGTCACCTGAGACAAGGGAAGTTGCCAGAGGGTCGCCGGAGGATCGCCGGTAGGAGCTTGGACGCCGACAATAGCTTGGACGACGGCACAAGAGCTAGGCGGCAACAAAAGTTGGGGCGGCAACCTTGTTGGGCGGTGACACAAGAAGAAGAGAGGGAGGGGGCGGCACAAAAAAAATAGGATTAGGTTTTCACAAAACCCTTAAGCTATGTTTTTATAGAGAACATATTCTTCTAACATTTATTGGTTAATAACCAAAAACCCGTTAACCTTCTCAATTAACTTAAGTTAAAATAAACCGAACCAAGTTGGTCTATTTTAAGTTAAAACGAACCGAACCAACTTTGGTTCATTCATTTAAAACAAACCAAACCCCTTTGGTTTATTCTTCACCATTGGATTAGAACCAAACCAATTTGGTTCATCCATCATGTCTTCATAAGACACGACCCATCCACGCTTCCATTGCGACTGAAACGATTTCATGCTCGATCCTTGTTTGGTCCAACCAAACCAAGCTTCTCCCAGTCTGAGAATCTCATTCTCAAGCTCGTTTTAAATCCTTCGGATTACTCTCCTTGTGCATGTGACCAAATAGGTTCTCGATTTATGTTGGCTGTCTATAATTAACCATTAATTATAGAACGATCATGAGTGACACCTAGTAGTATATCATGATCCCCAATTAATCGAAAGATCAACGATAGATCCAAAACTATTTCTGAAACCCTTCAGCAGCTATAATGAATCGTGTCCCATTCCTTTCATTCATATTATACCCACTTGGTTCAGGACATGGTCTATAGTGTCAGTCCCCACTAGGTTGACTATGTCACACCTAGCCCAAGTATCATTTCCTCATCCTACGGATTCTAGTTACTGCACATGTATCCAAGAGTACCTTAATCTAAACATGTAATGCTTTGGCCAAAGACTTTAGTAACAATCCGACGAGAGGCCATGGGTATACATCTGCTCACAAGGAGTGGTGAATCCTTTATAGGCTATTCAAACACCTTCGATCACTTCGATATATGCCCAATCATCACGGGTCCACATCTCCTCAAAGATGCTTGCTTAATATGTCAAAACATAAGTCTTTATGACCAAGATGACTTGAATACCGTAATTCAAAGGAACATCGTACTTAAGCTGCAGTAAGAACTTCATTGACTTATCTATATATGCAGAGAACCATATGAAGTTTTATAGCTGGTCACTCCAATGAACTAGTTACCATAACTAGCATCCACGATTAACTCCAGACATTACAATGTCTCCAGCCAGTGAGAATCAGCTGCTTGGATACACCAAGGAGTATACTTTGTGCTAGTCTCGACAGAATTGATGGTGTCTAAATCCATCAATTCATCGACTAGTGATAATTCAGATACATCACAATTACACATGTAGAGATACTCACTAGTTGTGATCCAATCACAAATTCTCTCATACTGTGAATCGTATCGTGGACATTCAGTAAATGAGTTTAAGATCTAATCAAATACAAGAAAACATGTATACTCAAATAGTGAATCTTCATTTATCATATAAATGGTTCAAATATAAGGCGATTGCCTTAGGATATCTCTCATATATTACTAACAAACTCCCACTTGGCCTAATGCCAATCGCTACAGTATCCAATACCATAAGCTCTAACATGACCCTCAAACTTACTTTGAGGTAATGCCTTAGTTAAAGGATCCGCTAAGTTCCTTTCAGTGGGAATCTTTTCGATTTGTATTTCCTTCCTACTTATGATCTCTCTGATCAAATGATAGCGACAAAGCACATGTTTGGATCATTGATGAGACATTGGCTCTTTTGCCTGTGCAATTGCTTCATTATTGTTGCAGTAAACCAGTATTGCTTCAACAATGGCTGGAACCACACCAAGTTCATAAATGAACTTCTTGATCCAAATTGCTTCCTTTGATGCTTCCGAAACTGCAATGTATTCTGCCTCAGTGGTAGAATCCACTAGAGTGTCTTGTTTGGATCTTTTCCAACTCACTGCGCCCCCATTCAAGGTAAACACGTACCCAGACTGAGACTTAGAATCATACTTGTCTGTCTAGAAGCTGACATCCGTATATCCATGTATCACCATGTCCCCTTCTCCATATATTAGGAACACATCTTTATTTCTTCTTAAGTACTTAAGGATTGTCTTAACAACCGCCCAATGATCCATTCCTAGATCAGATTGGTATCTACTCGTGACACTCAGAGCATACGATACATCGAGCCTCATACATAACATAGCATACATGATAGATCCTATTGCGGATGCATAGGGAATCTTACTCATGCAAATCCTCTCGTCTTCTGTGCGCAGACACATAGACTTCGAAGGTGTATCCCATGCCTGATGGGTAGGAAACATTTCTTGGATTCCGACATGCTAAACCTCTTTAGCACTCGGTCTATATATGTAGACTGTGAAAGACCAAGCAACCATTTCGATCTATCTCTATAGATCTTAATCCCGAGGATGTAGGTTGCTTCTCCCAGGTCTTTCATGGAGAATGTCTTGGATAACCAAATCTTAACTGACTGTAAAACAGAAACATCGTTTCTTATAAGTAATATGTCATCGACATACAATACTAGGAACACGACTGCACTCCCACTAACCTTCTTGTACACATAAGGTTCGTCCGGATTTTGTGAGAAATCAAACTTTTTGATTGTCTCATCAAAATGGATATTCCAGCTCCTGGATGCTTGCTTCAGTCCATATATGGACTGTCGCAATTTACATACCTTGGTTTTATCAACCGATGTGAAACCCTCAGGCTGTATCATATATACATTCTCGAGTAGGTTTCCATTAAGGAAAGTTGTTTTCACATCCAACTGTCATATCTCATAATCATATAGCTGCTATGGCCAAAAGCATCCGAATGGATTTAAGCATAGCAACAAGTGAATAGGTTTCGTCATAATCAACACCTTGCTTTTGACGATATCCTTTCACCACCAATCTAGCCTTATAGGTAATCACATTACCATCCATGTCGATTTTCTTCTTGAAAACCCACTTGCACCCTTTAGGCTTTATGCCTTCAGGTGGGTCATCCAAGTTCAAAACTTGGTTTTCATACATGGAATCCATTTTCGACTTCAAGGCGTCAAGCCACTTATCCCTTTATGAACTTTTCAGAACTTCTTCATAACTGGTAGGCTCCTCATCATCAATGAGTAACACATCGTTCGATTCACTTATGAGAAATCCATATCTCTCAGGAATATTGCATGTTGTACCAGATCTACAAAGATGTAGTGTCTCAATAGGTCCAGCCGATGGCTCATCACAATGAGTTATTGGTTGTGGTGCTTCACCAGGTGTCTCATCAAAATGTCTATTTGAGTCTCTCGAGCCTCCTCAAGCTCAACGACACTCCCACTATTTTCTTGCAAGAGAAACTCTTTCTCTAGATACACAACATGCCTTGAAACAAACACCTTTTGCTCCACAGGATGATAGAATTGGTAACCCCTTGTTTCCTTAGGGTATCCAATAAATAGATATTTATCAGACTTAGCATCCAATTTTTCTGATACAGTCCGCTTCACATAAGCAGGACAACCCCATATCTTCAAGTAAGTACATGAGGTTTCTTACTATTCCATATCTCATATGGAGTAATAGAGACTACCTTGGTTGACATTCTGTTTAACAAGTAAACAGTTGTCTGAAGTGCATAGCCCCAAAAGGACTTGGGAAGATTTGCATGATTCATCATTGACCTGACCATGTCCAATAAGGTCCGGTTACACCTCTCAGAAACACCATTATGCTGTGGTGTATAAGGCAGAGTCCATTGAGACAAAATATCATTGTCTCTTAGATAATCTAGAAACTCTTGACTTAAGTATTCACCTCCTTGATTCAATTGAAGTATTTTAATACTCTTATCATGTTGTTTCTGTAGTTCATTTCTGAATTCTTTGAACCTTTCAAAGGCTTCAGACTTATGTTTCATCAAGAACATATACCCAAACCGTGAGTGATCATCGATGAAGGTAATGAAGTAGATATAGCCTCCTAAAGCTTGAGTTGACATAGGTCCACATACATCAGTATGTATTAGACCTAGCAACTCTTCCACTCGTTCAACTTTTCCAGTAAAAGGTAACTTAGTCATCTTTCCTTTTAAGTATGATTTTCATGTATCGTATGAATCCAATTCAAACGATTCCAGAATTCCACATCGGTGTAATTCGGACATGCATTTCTTGCTTGCATGTCCAAGACGACAATGGCACATATAGGAGTCTAATTGATTATCCTTTCGAGCATGCTTGTTGCTCACTTCGATATTTGAAAATATCACTGGATACGTCCAATGTATAAATACCATTACTCAAAGTTCCAGTCCCATAAAGTACGCCATTCAAATTTATATAACAACAATTTTTACTAAATGTCAAATGGTAACCATTTCTATTTAAGCAGGAAATAGAAACAATGTTCTTTATTAGAGAAGGAACATAATAGCAATTGTCCAATTCTAAGACTAGTCCACTAGGGAGCTTCAGCAAATAAGTTCCGATGGAGACCGCAGCAACCTTTGCTCCATTGCCAACTCGCAAATTTGACTCCCCTCTGATGAGTCTTCTTCTATTCCTTAGCCCCTGTATGTCATTACATATATGTGAGCCACACCCAGTATCCAATACCCAAGTGTCTAAGGAAATAGAATAAAAATTAATAACGAAGATACCTGAAGAGGATCGGGCATCGGATGCCTTCTTCTTCATGGACTTAAGATAAATCTTATAGTTTCTTCGCCAGTGGCCTTCCTTGCCACAATGATGGCAAGTGTCCTTTTGTGTTGGTTGTTCCTTCTTAGCCTTTTTGTTCTTTCCTTTCTTCTGTTCCTTTGACTTCTTCTTAGAACCTTTTTTTGAGGAATCAACTAATAGAACCACCTTCTTCTCATGCTTCGTAGAAGGCTCCACAGTCTTCAACATATTGAGGAGCTCAGGAATAATGGATTCTAGTTTGTTCATCCGGTAGTTCATCACAAATTATGAGAAACTCTTGGGCAAACAATGCAGAATTAAGTCAATACTTAATTCATGATCCATCACAAACCCGAGGGTAGCTAGTTGCTCGATGTACCCATTCATCTTTAGCACAAACTGCACTACAGATGAACCTTCTTGCAACTTAGAGGTGAAGAGGAGCCAGGAGACTTTGAACCTTTCGGATCTCGCTTTCTCATCAAACAACTCATGAAGATGGAAGACTATGATATTAGCATCCATATGCTCATGCTACTTTTGCAACTCGGGTACCATCGCAGCTAGCATGATGCAACTCACCAGTTCAGAATCTACCACATTTTTATGATAGACCAACAATTGGTCTGAAGTTGCATCGTCCCTAGGACGATTGGGAAGAGGCTCATCGAGGATATACGCGAGCTTTTCTGCCTTGAGAACAATTCTCAAGTTTCTAAGCCAGCCCAAGAAGTTAGGCCCAGTCAATTTGTTTGAATCCAAAATAGTGTCAAATTCAAAGACGTCAGGATCAATCGATTAACCTAGAAATACAAAATGAACATATATGAGAAAGATGATTTAAAATGCATCAATATACATTCATAAATCCCATTCATTTTTTGAATTTCAAAACCCCAAAATTACTTCGGGAGATCGTAGGTCCATCTCTGAATGGGCTGATATCCAACATAGATATGAACAACCTTGGAGAGAGTCCAACAAGCCATTCATAGCTACGATGGTAGGTATCAAATATACCGATTGCATATCATATATATGCAACTATCACAATGTGCTATCAACTAATTGAATGTTCACACATACATCGGGTTGTTAACTCATTAACAAGTATGCATCATATGCATAACACCCAACTTCACCTACCTTCACATCGACCTTGGAGAGAGTCCAACAAGTCGATGCTCCAGGTTAAAGCCAACCCATTAATCGAGAAATAGTTTTAATATGGTTAGAGCGCATTCAACCAATTAGCCCGTCTTGGAGAGAGTCCAACAACCAAAGCTAACGATTGACCTCTGACTCTTACCATATTAGTATTAAACTATTTCATGGTTTGAACATGTTCAGGTTCGAGCCGGGCTTGGAGAGATTCCAACAACCCAAACAGGAAATAGAACTCTGGTTCTAACCATATTAATGGAAGGTGTAGACTTTAATATTGAGTAAGGGTTTTATGTCTCATCCTCTTTACATGCAAATAACTATAATCTATATGGCATGGCATACATGACATACATCTACATGTCACAACACGCATGACATAATGATATGCATCTAATGCAATTATATGACATACAATTATGGCATGTACAAGATTTCCTTATATGTCATAACTATTTATAGAAATAAAATATATTTGAGATTTGAATCTCCAAATCAAATCATGATTAAATTAGGAAACAAATTTCCAAATCTAATCACATATTTTATTTATGGAAAGTGTTAAACTGTTAATTAAGAAAAAGTCAAATTTAATTTAGGAAACAAATTTCCTAAATTGTCAAAATAATTTATGGAAATAAAATATATTTTAGATTTGATTCCCCAAATCAAATCATGATTAAATTAGAAAACAAATTTCTAAATTTAATCATATATTTTATTTATGCAAAGTGTTAATTTCCATAAATACTTCTAAACTTTCCAAAAGTAGAAGATTTCCATAAATACTTCTAGACTTTCCAAAATTAGAAAATTTTCATAAATACTTCTAAACTTCCAAAAGTAGAAAATTTCCATAAATACAATTAGGACTATTGCAAAATAATTTTACGATTATGTCGAAACATAACCTGGGCTCTGATACTACTGTTGGGTTTTTGGCACCGCGGCGAGTGTATGTTCGAACATGTTTCGTAAACATGTGCGCAGCGGAAGAAATAAAAAGTAATAAATCTAATTTATTACAACACACATACCACACGCATGCATAGTACAACATGTGTAGACATAATCGTAGTTTCAAATTTTTCAATAAAAGGAAATTACTCTACGTATACCTGACGTATCACGTGTAGCAGGAAAGGCATCAACCAGAGCGACTCTCGCTAGAATCGCCTCTATCCGTATCCAAGCCGAGTATCATCGGGATGACTTCACAAAGCAATGAACCTCATCTTCGTACGAGTCACTAGCCTCGTGTCGAAGATGATGTGATCGAGAGAAGATCACAATCCGAATCAAAATTGGAATTAAAAAATGAGTCCCCAAAACTCGCTTCTTCGGAGAGGTATTCGTCAACCGTTTGATGAATCATTCATCCTCCACCTATGAGGATTACCGGAGATTGAATCCCCGGCAAGGTAGCCACTGTCAAAGCTCCAAACGTCGTCCAAATGACGCTCCGACATGAAGGGAGGAAGTCATCCAGAATTCTAGACAGATTGGTGGAGGGGTTGCGCCGACCCAAAGAGGATGGTAGGCCGCTCCTTGGTCACCTGAGCAAAGGGAAGTCGTTGGAGGGTGGCCGAAGGATCACCGACAGAAGCTTGGACGCCGGCAATAGCTTGGATGGCGGCACAAGAGCTAGGCGGCAACAAATGCTGGGGAGGCAACCTTGTTGGGCGGCGACACAAGAAGAAGAGAGGGAGGGGGCGGCACAAAAAAAAATAGGATTAGGTTTTCACAAAACCCTTAAGCCCTGTTTTTATAGAGAACATATTCTCCTAATGGTTATTGGTTCATAACCAAAAACCCATTAACTCGCTCCATTATAAGTTAAAATAAACAGAACCGATTTGGTCTATTTTAAGTTAAAATGAACCGAACCAACTTTGGTTCATTCGTTTAAAACAAACCAAACCTTTTTGGTTTATTCTTCACCATTGGATTAGAACCAAACCAATTTGGTTCATCCATCATGTCTTCATAAGACACGACCCATCCACGCTTCCATTACAACTGAAACGATTTCATGCTCCATCCTTGTTTGGTCCAACCAAACCTAGTTTCACTCGGTCTGAGAATCTCATTCTCAAGCTCATTTTAAATCCTTCGGATTACGCTCGTTGTGTATGTGACAAAATAGGTTCTCGGTTTATGTTGGTCATCTATAATTAACCATTAATTATAGAATGATCATGAGTGGCACCTAATAGTATATCATGATCCCCAATTAACCGAAAGATCAACGGTTGATCCAGAACTATTTTTGAAACCCTTCAGCAGCTACAATGAATCGTGCCCCATTCCCTTCACTCATCTTATACCCACTTGGTTCAGGACATGGTCTATTGTGTCAGTCCCCACTAGGCTGACTACGTCACACCTAGCCCAAGTATTATTTCCTCATCCTACGGATTCTAGTTACTTCACATGTATCGAAGAGTACCTTACTCTAAACATGTAATGCTTTGGCCAAAGACTTTAGTAACAATCCGACGAGAGGCCATGGGTATACATCTCCTCGCAAGGAGTGGTGAATCCTTTATAGGCTATTCAAACACCTTCAATCACTTCGACATATGCCCAATCATCCCGAGTCCACTTCTCCTCAGAGATGCTTGCTTAAGATGTCAAAGCATAAGTCTTCATGACCAAGATGACTTGAATACCGCAAGTCAAAGGAACAACGCACTTAAGCTGCTGTAAGAACTTCATTGACATATCTATATATGCAGAGAACCATATAAAGTTTTACAGCTGATCACTCCAATGAACTAGTTACCATAACTAGCATCCACAATTAACTCCGAACATCATAATGTCTCCAGCCAGCGAGAATCAGCTGCTTGGATACACCAAGGAGTATACATCGTGCTAGTATCGATAGAATTGATGGTGTCCAAATCCATCAATTCATCGACTACGGATAATTTTGATACATCACAATTACACATGTAGAGATACTCACTAGTTGTGATCCAATCACAAATTCTCTCATGCTGTGAATCGTATCATGGACATTCAGAAAATGAGTTTAAGATCTAATCAAATACATGAAAATATGTATACTCAAATAGTGAATCTTCATTTATCATATAAATGGTTCAAATAGTAAATCAATTGGACATTTTGTTCCTGGGATTTAAACCCCTAGACCACTGTATTCCTGGGAATATAATTCCAAGCACTACTTTTTTTTTCGCCCAGCTTGAATTTATACGTGACACGTAGCCAAAACTTAGAGGTAGGAGGATCAAAATCAAGTTTCCTCGACACATCAACAATTCATGCTGTAAGATCTCTCGGTCCATGTCATGATTTCCGAATTTGGACTCTTCTAGGTCCATCAATGGGTTTTGGTCAAAACCCATTGATGTCCCTATTCACCTCTTCTTTGATCCAATCCAAGTCTAGTGGGTTTAGAAAGTTCCCCTCTGTGTATCCGTGCCTAAAATTTTTGATAATCTAGATTTATTAGGTGTCCACAACTATATATAAAAAATTAGGCCCCGTACCATGTGATGCTAGGAATTTAAATCCCAAGACTACTATGTTGCTGGGAATATAATTCCCAGCATCACCTTTTATCTTGACCAGCTTGAAATTGTATATGGTGCTGGAAATTTAAATCCCAGGACCACTGTGTTCCTGGGAATATAATTCCCATTACCACCTTTTTTCTTGGTCAACTTGATATCATATGGTGTTGGGAATTTAAATCTCAGGACCACTGTATTCCTAGGAATATAATTCCTAGCACCATTATTTGGATCATAACCAGTTTGAAATTGGACGTGTTGCTAGAAATTTAAATCCTAGGACTACTGTGTTCGTAGGATTTCAATCCCAACACCATCGAGGTCCTAGGATTAAAATCCTAGTGCCATTGTGGTCATGAAATTCAAATTTCCAACAATATGGACATTTAATCTAGTAGAGAATGAAGATGGTGTTGGGAATTTAAATCCCAACAACACCATGGTCATGTATTTTAAATTCCAAGCAAAATTGAGATAAAAGGTGGTGCTAGAAATTTAAAATTCAACAACAGGGAATATAAACCTGCCAGATATAAAAAAGGTCCCCTTCCATTCCATTAAATTTCATAGCACCAAAACCAAACCATTGTATTGTTAGATTCAAGAATATATTTAACAATATATTATGTAACATTTATTAAAGCTCAACCCGAAACAATAATAAAAATTATAGTCACTGCTGATCTATAGAATGGAGTATTATTTACAAATTAACAAAATTCATAATTAACTCAAATACAAAAATGCATTGTCATAGTCCCACCTAAAGTTTTCTTAAATTACATTATTAAGAACTCATCCCTTAAAATTGACACTGAGACATCTATTCTGAATTTTGTCATGTTTGCTTGTTTGAAGTCCATCTTCTCACCATACAGTAGACATCTCATATATTGCATCACAAAGAAAGAACAATCATTGCTATAAAAATATGATGACAAATTTTATATTTCAATTCAAAAGTAAAATTTCACATTCAGTATTTTTCTTTTAGTACCTTGTTACTTGTTGGGGACAATCAGCTGTAATAGAAACCCAATTGTCGATGGGTTAATAAGCTTGTAAACATGGATGAATTGCTGCAAGGTTCTTAGATGAATATCCTTTAAATTGGGATACCCATTATTATACAATGATTAAGTTAACATAACTATTCATTTACAGATACAATGGATGAAATATTTATATTTAAAAAATTTGTCTACTCACCACTGCTTCAAAATCAGCTTTTGATCCTCCTCCATATGAAAGGGAGTTGTAATGATTGAAAGTCTTTGCTTTTGTGTCAATACACAACAGGTGAAAGTGAGTTTGGTCAGTATTTAGAGGTATAAAAATATATCTAACCTCTCCATCATCCATGTCTATGTTTATGATTTGTGTTGTGGCGGTCTTCCACGACATTCTTAATGTTGACTGCAATTGTGTATAGAGGAAAATATTTAAACATTTAGTATAACATTTTAAATCGTCAGACTACAAGATAATTTAAATTCCTTACAATAAATATGGATGAGCAATACATAGACTTGTTATATGACCTACATGAAGAGGAGCCCCCCTAAAATGAATTGAACAAAATATATTGATAACCTCCCCAACTGTGAAAACAGATACATTAACTCCAGAGTATAAAGAATTCAGAGTTAATGAAAAAGGACCTTCCTCCCAAACATAACCTATAATAGACCAACAAAAAAATTTAATGGTAAATAAATATTTGCACTTTCTATATTATTGTAACAAAATTTTCAAATGTAATGGTGGATGTAACTACCATACTTTATTTTTTCTAAACTTTTTAGCAAGTAGGTTACATCACCATCTTGTTTTTGCTTCTTTGACGTCTTACATATTTTCTTGACATACTATAATAAAAAAAATTAGATTAGTAATTTAAAAAAATTAACACAAACTAATTTTCTTTGTATTCTGACTTACCACAATGGCTTCCATTCTCATTTGGTTAAGTTTATCAATTCTTGCTTCCTCCCTCTCAAGATCTTTTTCATATTCTTCTTCCACAATAGAGATAGTATCCTTCACTTGCAATTCATCCATACCAATTTTTTGTTTCCCTTCTTCCCAAAAACTTCTGCTTCATTTACATCTTTCTCAAGTTTCCCTTCTAATACCTCAACATCACAGATTTCAACATCACAAATTTCTATCTTTTTCCTTTTCCTTTGAGGTACCAATTTTGATCATAATGGACTATCAACGGGAGTATCCCTGTAATCATAGTGGGTTCTATCTTGCTGTCTTCTTCTAGTGGCAATTGGTTCCGGATGAGGTTGAGGATCAACTTCACTGTCATTTGATTTAACCTCCATACCTTCTCTTTCTATAATTTCAATTAGTTCTTTTACCCTTTCAGTTAGTACCATGTTTTCCATTGTTAACTCTTTGAGTTGTCTCTGATAAACTAAACACTCATGGCATTCAGTAGTAGGGTATTTTCCTTGTATAGTTTGTGATGATGATGTCTCTATTGAATGGGGAGTATTTTCGATATAATAGTCAACCTTATCAAGCAATATAATTTTACTATGGGTAGAGACTAGATCAACAATAATCTATCAAAAAATCAATAATTATTTAGATAACGAAAATGCAAAAATATTAAGTTGCGGTCTTCTATTTACTTGTTCAATTGAGACTTGCTCCAATAAATTCCTCACCTTGCTAATATGTGAAGGAGTTGCCCTCTACTTATTTATTCGTGGCCCTTCGGTATTGTATGGTCTCTGGATTGGGATATGTTCCAGATGTTGGGATTCCCCGGCACCACGGCGAGTGTGTGTTCGAACACGTTTCGTAAACATGCACACAACGGAAGCAAAAACAAGAAATAAACTAATTTTATTACAAAACACACATCACACGCATGCAGGATACAACATGTGTAGACATAATCGCTATTTAAAATTTTACAATAAAAGGAAATTTATTCTAGTTATACCTAACGTATCATGTGTAGCGGGAATGACATCAACCGTAGCGACCCTCGCTAGAATCGCCTCTATCCGTATCCACGTTGAGTATCATCGGGATACCTTTACAAAGCCACGAGCCTCGTCTTCGCAAAAGTCACTAGCCTTGAGTCGAAGATGATGTGATCCGAGAGATGATCACTATCTGAATCAAATTCGAATCTAAAAATGAGCACCACGAACTCGCTTCTCGGAAGCGATTTTCATCAACCAATTGACGAAACCTTTGTTAGTAATATATGAGAGATGTCCTAAGTCAATCGCCTTATGTATGAACCATTTATATGATAAATGAAGATTCACTATTTGAGTATACATGTTTCATGTATTTGAATGGATCTTAAACTCATTTACTGAATGTCCACGATGCGATTCACAACATGAGAGAATTTGTGATTGGATCACAACTAGTGAGTATCTCTACATGTGTAATTGTGATGTATCGGAATTATCCCTAGTCGATGAATTGATGGATTTGGACACCATCAATTCTGTCGAGACTAGCACGAGGTATACTCCTTGGTGTATCCAAGCAGCTGATTCTCACTGGCTAGAGACATTGTGATGTCCGGAGTTAATCGTGGATGCTAGTTATTGTAACTAGTTCATTGGAGTGACCAGCCGTAAGACTTCATATGGTTCTCTGCATATATAGATATGTCAATGAAGTTCTTACTGTGGCTTAAGTGCGATGTTCCTTTGACTTGCGGTATTCAAGTCATCTTGATCATGGAGACTTATGCTTTGACATCTTAAGCAAACATCTCCGAGGAGATGTGGACCCGGATGATTGGGTATAAGTCGAGTGATCGAAGGTGTTTGAATAGCCTATAAAGGATTCACCACTCCTTGCGAGGAGATGTATACCCATGGCCTCTCGTCGGATTGTTACTAAAGTCTTTGGCCAAAGCATTACATGTTTAGAGTAAGGTACTCTTTGATACATGTGGAGTAACTAGAATCCGTAGGACGAGGAAATAATACTTGGGCTAGGTGTGACGTAGTCAGCCTAGTGGGGACTGACACAATAGACCATGTCCTGAACCAAGTGGGTATAAGATGAGTGAAGGGAATGGGGCACGAATCATTCGAGCTGCTGAAGGATTTTAGAAATAGTTCTGGATCAACCGTTGATCTTTTCGGTTAATTGGGGATCATGATGTACTACTAGGTGTCACTCATGATCGTTCTATAATTAATGGTTAATTATAGATGACCAACATAAACCGAGAACCTATTTGGTCACACGCACAATGAGCGTAATCCAAAGGATTTAAAAACAAGCTTGAAAATGAGATTCTCAGACCGAGAGAAACTAGGTTTGGTTGGACCAAACATAAAGCGAGCATGAAATCGTTTCAGTCGCAATGGAAGCGTGGATGGGCCGAGTCTTATGAAGATGTAATGGATGAACCAAAATGGTTTGGTTCTAATCCAATGGATGAGAATAAACCAAAGGGTTTGGTTTATTTTAAACGAATGAACCAAAAGTTGGTTCGGTTCGTTTTAACTTAAAATAAACCATCATGGTTTGGTTTATTTTAACTTATCTTAATGGAGCGGGTTAACGGGCTTTATGGATATGATCCATTAATCATTAAGAGAATTAGTTCTCTATAAAATAGGGCTTAAACCCTAATCCAAAACCCTAATCAAGAGTTGCCGCCCAACCTTGTGTTGCCGCCCCTCCCTTTCCTCCCCTAGTCGGCGCCAACCCTAGGATTGTCGCCGCCCAGGTTTTGTGCCGCCGTCCAAGTCATTGCCGGCGACCAAGCTTCAACCGGTGAACACTCCGGCGACCCTCCGGTGATCCCCTATAGGTTTGGCATCAAGGTGAGGCTTTTCTTTCCTTGGTTGGCCGGCGCCTATATCCTCCACCAAGTTGTCCAGTTTTCTGGACAGCTTCTCCTCCTCTCGTCGGAGCATCGTTTGGAGGACGGTTAGTGCTCCGACAGTGGGTAATTTACCGGGGATTTGATCTCCGGTAATCCTCTGAGGTGGGGGACGAAGGATTCGTCAAACGGTTGACGAATACCTCTCCGGAGAATCGAGTTTTGAGGACTCGGTTTTGGATCCGAATTTGGATTCGGATCGTGATCATCTCTCGATCACGTTGTCTTCAACATGAGGCTAGTAACCCGTACGAAGACGAAGCTCGTGGCTTAGCGAAGTCATCCCGAGGAGCTCGGCGTGGATACGGATAGAGACGATTCTTACGAGGATCGTTCCGGTTGATGCCGTTCCCACTACACGTCATACGAAAGGTATAACGTAGATAATTTTCTTTTATTGCAAATTTTAATTTACGATTATGTCTAGACTTGTTGTAATATGCATGCGTGTGTTGTGTGTGTTGTAATAAATATAGATTTATTATTTTTAATTGCTTCCGCTGTGTTCATGTTTATGAAACATGATCGAACCCAACAAAGGGTATCGAGCGAGTTGTGTTTCGACATAATCGTAAAAATGGTTTTGCGATAGTCATAATGTATTTCTGGAAATTTTCTAAATTTTGGAAATTTAGAAGTATTTATAGAAATTTTTCAATTTTGGAAAGTCTAGAAGTATTTATGGAAATCTTCCACTTTTGGAAAGTTGGAAGTATTTATGGAAATTGATATTTTCCATAAATAAAATATTTGATTAGATTCTGGAAATTTGTTTCCTAATTTAATCATGATTTGATTTGGGAAATCAAATCTTAAAATATTTTATTTCCATAAGTAGTTTTAAAGATTTAGGAAATTGGTTTCCTAAATAGATTTTCCTTAATCAAATAATTCTATGAATAAAATATGTGATTAGATTTGGAAATTTGTTTCCTAATTTAGTTATGATTTGATTTGGAGAATCAAATCTTAAACATATTTTATTTCCATAAATAGTTATGACAAATAAGGAAATTATGTACATGACATAATTGTATGCCATGTAATTGTATTAGATGCATAACATTATGCCATGCGTGTCGTGACATGTAGATGTATGCCATGTATGCCATGCCATGTAGATAATAGTTATTTGCATGCAAAGAGTATGAGACATAAAACCCTAACTCAATATTAAAGCCTACACCTTCCATTAATATGGTTAGAACCAGAGTTCTGTTTCTTGTTTGGGTTGTTGGACTCACTCCAAGCCCTGCTCGAACCTGAACATGTTCAAATCATTGGAATAGTTTAACTCTAATATGGTAAGAGTCAGAGGTCAATCGTTAGTTTGGGTTGTTGGACTCACTCCAAGCCTGGCTAATTGGTTGAATGCGCTCTAACCATATTAAAACTATTTCGCGATTAATGGGTCGGCTTTAACTTGGAGCATCGATTTGTTGGACTCACTCCAAGGTCGATGTGAAGAGAGGTGAAGTTGGGTGCTATGCATATGATGCATACTTGCTAATGTGTTAACAACCCAATGTATGTGTAAACATTCAATTAGTTGATAGCACATTGTGATAGTTATATATACATGATATGTAATCGGTATACTTGATACCCACCATCATAGCTAAGAATGGCTTGTTGGACTCACTCCAAGGTTGTTCTTATCTATGATGGATATCAGCCCATTCGGAGATGGACCTACGATCTCCCGAAGTGATTTTAAGGGTTTTTGAAATTTGAAAAATGAATGGGATTTATAAATGTATATTGATGCATTTTAAAAATCATTTTCTCATATATGCTCGTTTTGTATTTCTAAGATTGATCATGATGTCTTTGAATTTGCGTTCCATTTTGGATTCGAATAAATTGACTGGGCCGAGCTTCTTGGACTGGCTTAGAAGCTTGAGAATTGTTCTCAAGGTTGAAAAGCTTGCAAATGTCCTCGAAGTGCCTCTTCCCGCCCGTCCTAGTGATGATGCAACTCTGGACCAATTGTTGGCCTATCAGAAACATGTGAGTGATTCTGAACAAATGAGTTGCATCATGATAGCCGCGATGGAACCCAAGCTACGAAAGCAGCATGAGCATATGGATGCTCATATCGTAGTCCTTCATCTTTGTGAGTTGGTTGATGAGCAAGTGAGATTCGAAAGGTTCGAAGTCTCAAAGCTCCTCTTCACCTCTGAGATGCTAGAAGGTTCATCTGTGGTACTGCTCAATATGCTGAAGACTATGGAGTCTTCTGAGAAGCATGAGCAGGGGACGGTGCTGTTAGTTGATTCCTCGAAGAAAGGTTCTAAGAGGAAGTCAAAGGAACAGCAGAAGGGAAAGAAGAGAAGGGCTAAGAAGGTAGAACTAGCACAAAAGGAAACTTGCCATCATTATGGCAAGGAGAGCCATTTGCGAAGAAAGTGCAAGATTTATCTTAAGTCCGTGAAGAAGAATAAGGCATCGGATGCCCCATCTTCTTCAGATATCTTCGTTATTGATTGTCATTCTATTTCCTTGGACACTTGGGTATTGGATACTGGGTGTAGCTCACATATATGTAATGACATACAGGGGCTAAGGAATAGAAGAAGACTTGTCAGAGGGGAGTCAAATTTGCGAGTTGGCAATGGAGCAAAGGTTGCTGCGGTCGCCATCGGAACTTATTTGCTGAAGCTCCCTAGTGGACTAGTCTTAGAACTGGACAATTGCTATTATGTTCCTTCTCTAATAAAGAACATTATTTCTATTTCTTTTTTTAATAGAAATGGTTTACATTTGACGTTTAGTAAAAATTGTTGTTACATAACTTTGAATGGAGTTCTTTATGGGAACTGGAACCTTAAGTAATGGCATTTATACGTTGGACGTATCCAGTGACATTTTCAATATCGAAGCGAGCAACACGCGTGCTCGAAAGGATAATCAAATAGACTCCTATATGTGGCATTGTCGTCTTGGCCATATAAGCAAGAAACGCATGTCCGAATTACACCAATGTGGAATTCTGGAATCGTTTGAATTGGATTCATATGATACATGTGAATCATGCTTAAAAGGCAAGATGACTAAGTTACCTTTTACTGGAAGAGGTGAACGAGTGGGAGAGTTACTAGGTCTAATACATACTGATGTATGTGGACCTATGTCAACTCAAGCATTAGGAGGCTATAGCTACTTCATTACCTTCACCGATGATCACTCACGGTTTGGGTATGTGTTCTTGATGAAACACAAGTCTGAAGCCTTTGAAAGGTTCAAAGAATTCAGAAATGAAGTAGAGAAACAACATGACAAGAGTATTAAAATACTTCGATCGGATCGAGGTGGTGAATACTTAAGTCAAGAGTTTCTTGATTATCTAAGAGACAATGACATATTGTCTCAATGGACTCCGCCCTATACACCACAGCATAATGGTGTATCTGAGAGGCGTAACCGGACCTTGTTGGACATGGTCAGGTCAATGATGAATCATGCGACTCTTCCTAAATCCTTTTGGGGTTATGCACTTCAGACAGCTGTTTACTTGTTAAACAGAATGCCTACCAAGGTAGTCTCAACTACTTCATATGAGATATGGAATAGTAAGAAACCTCATGTATCTTACTTGAAGATATGGGGTTGTCCTGCTTATGTGAAGCGGACTGTATCAGATAAATTGGATGCTAAGTCTGATAAATGTCTATTTATTGGATACCCTAAGGAAACAAGGGGTTACCAATTCTATCATCCTGTGGAACAAAAGGTGTTTGTTTCAAGACATGCTGTGTTTCTAGAGAAAGAGTTTCTCTTGCAAGAAAACAGTGGGAGTGTCGTCGAGCTTGAGGAGGCTCGAGAGACTCAAATAGACATTGATGAGATACCTGGTGAAGCACAACAGCCGACAACTCATAGTGATGAGAAATCGGCTGGACCTATTGTCACACCACATCTTCGTAGATCTGGTAGGACACGCAATATTCCTGAGAGATATGGATTTCTCGTAAGTGAATCGAACGACGTGTTACTCATTGATGATGAGGAGCCTACCAGTTATGAAGAAGTGCTGACAAGTTCAGAAAGGGATAAGTGGCTTGGTGCCATGAAGTCGGAAATGGATTCCATGTACGAAAACCAAGTTTGGAACTTGGTTGACCCACCTGAAGGCATAAAGCCTATAGGGTGCAAGTGGGTTTTCAAGAAGAAAACCGACATGGATGGTAATGTGATTACCTATAAGGCTAGATTGGTGGCGAAAGGATATCGTCAAAAACAAGGTGTTGATTATGACGTAACCTATTCGCCTGTAGCTATGCTTAAATCCATTCGGATGCTCCTGGCCATAGCGGCTCATTATGATTATGAGATATGGCAGATGGATGTGAAAACAATTTCCTTAATGGAAACTCGCCGAGGACGGTATATGATACACCGAGGGTTTCACATCGCTGATAAAACCAAGGTATGCAAATTGTGACGATCCATTTATGGATTGAAGCAAGCATCCAGAGTCGAATATCCGCTTTGATGAGACAATCAAAAAGTTTGATTTCACAAAATCCGCATTTAACCTTGTGTGTACAAGAAGGTTAGTGGGAGTGCAGTCGTATTCCTAGTATTGTATGTCGATGACATACTACTTATAGGAAATGATGTTTCAATCTTACAGTCAGTGAAGGTTTGGTTATCCAAGACATTCTCCATGAAAGACCTGGGAGAAGCAACCTACATCCTCGGGATTAAGATCTATAGAGATAGATCGAAACGGTTGCTTGGTCTTTCACAGTCTACATATATAGACCGAGTGCTAAAGAGGTTTAGCATGTCGGAATCCAAGAAAGGTTTCCTACCCATCATGCATGGGGTTCACCTTTCGAAGTCTATGTGTCCGCGCACAGAAGACGAGAGGATTTGCATGAGTAAGATTCCCTATGCATCCGCAATAGGATCTATCATGTATGCTATGTTATGTACGAGGCCCGATGTATCGTATGCTCTGAGTGTCATGAGCAGATACCAGTCTGATCCAAGAATGGATTAATGGGTGGCTGTTAAGACGATCCTTAAGTACTTGAGAAGAACTAAGGATGTGTTCCTAATATATGGAGAAAGGTACATGGTGATACGTGGGTATACGGATGCCAGCTCCAGACAGACAAGGATGATTCCATGTCTCAGTCTGGGTATGTATTCACCTAGAATGGAGGCGCAATAAGTTGGAAAGGTTCCAAGCTTGACGCTATAGCAGATTCTGCCACTAAGGCAGAATACATTGCAGCTTTGGAAGCAGCAAAGGAAGCGGTTTGGATCGAGAAGTTCATCTCTGAACTTGATGTGGTCTCATCAATGATCCAAATATATGCTTCACCGCTATCATCTTATCAGAGAGATCATCAGTAGGAACGAAATAAAAATCGAGAAAATTTCCACTGAAAGGAACTTAGCGGATCCCTTGACTAAGACATTACCTCAAAATAAGTTTGAGGGTCATGTTCGAGCTTATGGTATTGGATACCGTAGCGATTGGCATTAGGCAAAGTGGGAGTCTGTTAGTAATATATGAGAGATGTCCTAAGGCAATCGCCTTATGTATGAACCATTTATATGATAAATGAAGATTCACTATTTGAGTATACATGTTTCATGTATTTGATTGGATCTTAAACTCATTTACTGAATGTCCACGATGCGATTCACAGCATGAGAGAATTTGTGATTGGATCACAACTAGTGAGTATCTCTACATGTGTAATTGTGATGTATCGAAATTATCCCTAGTCGATGAATTGATGGATTTGGACACCATCAATTCTGTCGAGACTAGCACGAGGTATACTCCTTGGTGTATCCAAGCAGCTGATTCTCACTGGCTGGAGACATAGTGATGTCCGGAGTTAATCGTGGATGCTAGTTATGGTAACTAGTTCATTGGAGTGACCAGCCGTAAGACTTCATATGGTTCTCTGCATATATAGATATGTCAATGAAGTTCTTACTGTGGCTTAAGTGCGATGTTCCTTTGACTTGCGGTATTCAAGTCATCTTGATAATGGAGACTTATGCTTTGACATCTTAAGCAAACATCTCTGAGGAGATGTGGACCCGGGATGATTGGGTATAAGTCGAAGTGATCGAAGGTGTTTGAATAGCCTATAAAGGATTCACCACTCCTTGCGAGGAGATGTATACCCATGGCCTCTCGTCGGATTGTTACTAAAGTCTTTGGCCAAAGCATTACATGTTTAGAGTAAGGTACTCTTCGATACATGTGAAGTAACTAGAATCCGTAGGATGAGGAAATGATACTTGGGCTAGGTGTGACGTAGTCAGCCTAGTGGGGACTGACACAATAGACCATGTCCTGAACCAAGTGGGTATAAGATGAGTGAAGGGAATGGGGCACGAATCATTCGAGCTACTGAAGGGTTTCAGAAATAGTTCTGGATCAACCGTTGATCTTTTCGGTTAATTGGGGATCATGATGTACTACTAGGTGCCACTCATGATCGTTCTATAATTAATGGTTAATTATAGACGACCAACATAAACCGAGAACCTATTTGGTCACACGCACAACGAGCGTAATCCAAAGGATTTAAAACGAGCTTGAGAATGAGATTCTCAGACCGAGAGAAACTAGGTTTGGTTGGACCAAACATAAAGCGAGCATGAAATCGTTTCAGTCGCAATGGAAGCGTGGATGGGCCGAGTCTTATGAAGACGTAATGGATGAACCAAAATGGTTTGGTTCTAATCCAATGGATGAGAATAAACCAAAGGGTTTGGTTTATTTTAAACGAATGAACCAAAAGTTGGTTCGGTTCGTTTTAACTTAAAATAAACCATCATGGTTTGGTTTATTTTAACTTATCTTAATGGATCGGGTTAACGGGCTTTATGGATATGATCCATTAACCATTAAGAGAATTAGTTCTCTATAAAATAGGGCTTAAACCCTAATCCAAAACCCTAATCAAGAGTTGCCGCCCAACCTTGTGTTGCCGCCCCTCCCTTTCCTCCCCTAGTCGGCGCCAACCCTAGGATTGCCGCCGCCCAGGTTTTGTGCCGCCGTCCAAGTCATTGCCGGCGACCAAGCTTCAGCCGGTGAACACTCCGGCGACCCTCCGGTGATCCCCTATAGGTTTGGCATCAAGGTGAGGCTTTTCTTTCCTTGGTTGGCCGGCGCCTATATCCTCCACCAAGCTGTCCAGTTTTCTGGACAGCTTCTCCTCCTCTCGTCGGAGCGTCGTTTGGACGACGGTTAGTGCTCCGACAGCGGGTAATTTACCGGGGATTTGATCTCCGGTAATCCTCTGAGGTGGGGGACGAAGGATTCGTCAAACGGTTGACGAATACCTCTCCGTAGAATCGAGTTTTGAGGACTCGGTTTTGGATCCGAATTTGGATTCGGATCGTGATCATCTCTCGATCACGTTGTCTTCAACACGAGGCTAGTAACCCGTACGAAGACGAAGCTCGTGGCTTAGCGAAGTCATCCCGAGGAGCTCGACGTGGATACAGATAGAGACGATTCTTACGAGGATCGTTCCGGTTGATGTCGTTCCCGCTACACGTCATACGAAAGGTATAACGTAGATAATTTTCTTTTATTGCAAATTTTAATTTACGCTTATGTCTACACTTGTTGTAATATGCATGCGTGTGTTGTGTGTGTTGTAATAAATATAGATTTATTATTTTTAATTGCTTCCGCTGTGTTCATTTTATGAAACATGATCGAACACACACACGCCGCGGTGCCGGAAACCCAACAACCTTGGACCTCCACCTATGAGGATTGTTGGAGATCCAATCCCCGGAAAGTAAGTCACTATCGGAGTGCAAAATGCCGACCAAACGACCTCTCTACGAAGAGAGAAACAAACTGGACAGCTTGTGTCGGTGGAGAAGATAACATGCCAAAGGCTTGGCCGGTTGCTCCTTGGTCGTCAGCAGCCAAGGGTGGTTGGCTAAAGGCTGAGGGTGGCCCAAGGGTGGCTGGCGGCTGGTGGTTGGCCGACAACAAGGAGGTGGCAACAACCAAGTTGGACGACAACTCCAAGTGGGTGGCAAGGGCAAGGAGGAAGAAGAGGAGGCTAGCTATTTCCAAAAATAACTCTTAGGGGTTTTCAAAAACCCTAAAGTCGCGTTTTTATAGAGTGCATGTTTCTTGACCATCAAGAAACCTTCTCCTAGGAGTTATTGGTTCATAACCAAAACCCGTTAACCCGCTCCAATAACTTAAGTTAAAATAAACAAAACTACATTGGTCTATTTTAAGTTAAAACGAACTGAACCAACTTTGGTTCATTCGTTTAAAACAAACCAAACCACTTTGATTTATTTTCCACCATTGGATTAGAACCAAACCAATTTAGTTCATCCATCATGTCTTCATAAGACTCGGCCCATCAATGCTTCTGATGCAACTGAAACCATTTCATACTCGCTCTTTGATTGGTCCAACCAAACCTAGTCTCTCTCAATCTGAGAATCCTATTCTCAAACTCGTATTAAATTCTTTGGATTACGCTCGTTGTGTGTGTGTGAAAAAATAGATTTCTGATTTATGTTGGCCATCTATAATTAACCATTAATTATAAAATGATCATGAGTGGCGCCTAGTAGTACATCATGATCCCAAATTAACCAAAAAATCAACGGTTGATCCCAGAACGCTTCTGAAACCCTTCAGCAGCTATAGTAAATTGTGCACCATTCCCTTCACTCATCTTATACCCACTTGGTTCAGGACATGGTCTATAGTGTCAATCTCCACTAGGCTGACTATGTCACACCTATCCCAAGTATTACTTCCTTGTCCTACGGATTCTTGTTACTGCACATGTATCCAAGAGTACCATACTCTAAACATGTAATGCTTTAGCCAAAGACTTTAGTAACAATCCGACGATAGGCCATAGGGTATACATCTCCTTGTAAGAAGCGGTGAATTCTCTGTAGGCTATTCAAACACCTTCGGCCACTTTGACTTGTACCCAATCATCTTGGGTCCACATCTCCTCGGAGATGCTTGCTTAAGATGTCAAAGCATAAGTCTTCATGACAAAGATGACTTGAATACCACAAGTCTAAGGAACATCGCACTTAAGCTGCAGTAAGAACTTCATTGACATATCCATATACGCAGAGAACCATATGAAGTCTTACAGCTAGTCACTCCAATGAACTAGTTACCATAACTAACATCCACGATTAACTCCGGACATCCCAATGTCTCCAAATTGTGAGGAACAGCTATTTGGATAAACCAAAGAGTACACCTCGTGCTAGTCTCAACATAATCGATGGTGTCTGAATGCATCAATTCATTGACGAGGTATAATTCCAATACATCACAATTACACATGTAGAGATACTCACTAGTTGTGATTCAATCACAAATTCTCACATGTTGTGAATCGTATTGCGGACATTCAGTAAATGAGTTTAAGATCCAATCAAATATATGAAAACATGTATACTCAAATAGTGAATCTTCATTTATCAAATAAATGGTACAATCATAAGGCGATTGCTTTAGGACACCTCTCATATATTACCAACAAACTCCCACTTGGCCTAATGTCAATCGCTACGGTATCCAATTCCATAAGCTCTAACATGATCCTCAAACTTACTCTGAGGTAAGGCCTTAGTTAAAGGGCCTGCTAAGTTCCTTTCAGTGGGAATCTTCTCGATTTGTATTTCCTTTTTATTGATGATCTCTCTGATCAGATGATAGCGACGAAGAACATGTTTGGATCGTTGATAAGACCACATCAATTTCAGAGATGAACTTCTTGATCCAAACCGCTTCTTTTGTTGCTTCCGAAGCTGCAATGCATTCTACCTCAGTGGTAGAATCTGCTACAGTGTTGTGCTTGAGACCTTTCCAACTTATTGCGCCTCCATTTAAGGTAAATACGTAACCAGACAGAGACCTGGAATCATCATTTTCTGTCTGGAAGCTGGCATCCGTATACCCAGGTATTACCATATCACCCTCTCCAAATATTAGGAACACATCCTTAGTTCTTCTTAAGTACTTAAGGATTGTCTTAACAGACGCCATGTGATCCATTCCTGGATCAGACTGATATCTGCTCATGACACTCAGAGCATAAGATACGTCGAGCCTCGCATATAACATAACATACATGATAGATCCTATTACGGATGCATAGGGAATCAGACTCATGCAAATCCTCTCATCTTCTGTGCGCGAACACATAGACTTCGAAAGGTGTATTCCATGCCTGATGGGAAGGTAACCTTTCTTGGATTTGGACATGCTAAACCTCTATAGCACTCGGTCTATATATGTAGACTGCGAAAGGCCAAGCAACCATTTCGATCTATCTCTATAGATCTTAATCCCGAGAATGTAGGTCGCTTCTCCCAGGTCTTTCATGGAGAATGTTTTGGATAATCAAATTTTAACTGACTGTAAGATAGATATATCATTTCCTATAAGTAATATGTCATCGACATACAACACTAGGAATACGACTGAACTCCCACTAATCTTCTTGTACACACAGGGTTCGTCTGGATTTTGTGAGAAATCAAACCTTTTGATTGTCTCATCAAAATGGATATTCCAGCTCTTGGATGCTTTCTTCAGTCCATATATGGACCGTCGAAGCTTGCATACCTTGGTTTTATCAACCGATGTAAAACCCTTGGGTTGTATCATATACATGTCCTTGAGTAGATTTCCGTTAAGGAACCCCATTTTCACATCCATCTGCCATATCTCATAATCATAATAAGCTGCTATGGCCAGGAGCATCCGAATGGATTTAAGCATAGCTACTGGTGAATAGGTTTCATCATAATCAACACCTTATTTTTGATGATAGCTTTTCGCCACTAATCTATCCTTATAGGTAATCACATTACCATCCATGTCGATTTTCTTCTTGAAAACCCACTTGCACCCTATAGGCTTAATACCTTCAGGTGGGTCCACCAAGTTCCAAACTTGATTTTCATACATGGAATCCATTTCTGACTTCACGGCTTCAAGCTATTTGTCCCTTTCTGAACTTTTCATAACTTTTTCATAACTGGTAGGCTCCTCATCGTCAATGAGTAACACGTCATTCGATTAACTTACGAGAAATCCAAATCTCTCGGTAATATTGCATTTTCTACCAGATCTACGAAGATGTGGTGTCACAATAGGTTCAACCAATGTCTCATCACTATGAGTTATCGATTGAGGTGCTTGACCAAGTATCTCATCAATGTCTATTGGAGTCTCTTGAACCTTCTTAAGTTCAATAACACTCCCACTATTTTCTTGCAAGAGAAACTCTTTCTCTAAAAATACAGCATACCTTGAAACAAACACCTTTTGTTCCAAGAGATGATAGAATTAGTAATCCCTCATTTCCTTAGGGTATCCAATAAATAGACATTTATCATACTTAGCATCCAATTTGTCTTACATAGTCCGCTTCACATAAGCAGGACAACCCCATATCTTCAAGTAAAATAAATGAGGTTTCTTACTAGCCTATATCTCATATGGAGTAGTAGAGACTACCTTAGTCGGGACTCTATTTAGAAAGTAAATAGTTGTCTGAAGTGCATAGCCCCAAAAGGACTTGGGAAGATTCACGTGATTCATCATCGTCCTGACCATGTCCAACAAGATCCGGTTTCACCTCTCAGATACACCATTGAGCTGTGTGTATATGGCGGAGTCCATTGAGATAATATACCATTGTCCCTCAGATAATCTAGAAACTCTTGACTCAAGTATTCACCAACTCGATCCGATCAAAGTATTTTAATACTCTTGCCAAGTTGTTTCTCTGCTTCATTTCTGAATTCTTTGAACCTTTCAAAGGCTTTAAACTTGTATTTCATCAAGAACACATACCCAAACAGTGAATGATCATCAGTGAAGGTAATGAAGTAGTTATAGCCTCCTAGAGCTTGAGTTGACATAGGTCCGCATACATCAGTATGTATTAGACCAAGCAACTCTCCCACCGGTTCACCTTTTCCAGTAAAAGGTAACTTAGTCATCTTGCCTTTTAAGCATGATTCGCATGTATCAAATGAATTAGATCCAAATGATTCTAGAATTCCATATCGATGTAATTCGGACATGCATTTCTTGCAAACATGGCCAAGATGACAATGCCACATGTAGGAGGTTAATTGATTATCTTTTCGAGCATGCTTGTTGCTCACTTTGATATTGCAAATGTCACTGGATACGTCTAATGTATATATACCATTGCACAATATTCCAGTCTCATAAAGCACGCCATTCAAAGTTATGTAACAACAATTGTTACTAAAAGACAAATGGTACTCATTTCTATTTAAGCAGGAAATAGAAACAATGTTCTTTATTAACGAAGGAACATAAAAGCAATTATCCAGTTCTAAGACTAGTCATGTAGGGAGCTTCAGCAAATAAGTTCCGATGGCGACCGTAGTAACCTTTGCTCCATTGCCAACTCGTAAATTTGACTTCCCTTTGACGAGTCTTCTCCTATTCCTTAGCCCCTGTTTCTCATTACATATATGTGAGCCACACCCAGTATCCAATACCCAAGTGTCTAAAGAAATAGAATGACAATCAATAATGAAATACCTAAAGAGGATGAGGCATCGGATGCCTTCTTCTTCACGGAGTCAAGATAAATCTTGCAGTTTCTTCGCCAATGGCCTTGCTCATCAAACAACTCATAAAGATGAAAGACTATGGTATGAGCATCCATATGCTCATGCTGCTTCCGCAGCTCGGGTACCATCACAGCTAGCATGATGCAACTCACTAGTTCAAAATCACTCACATGTTTTTGATGGGCCAACAATTGGTCCAGAGTTGCGTCATTACTAGGACGGGCAGAAAGAGGCACTTTGAGGGCATACACAAGCTTTTCAACCTTAAGAACAATTCTCAAGTTTCTAACCCAGTCCAAGAAGTTCAGCCCAGTCAATTTATTCGAATCCAAAATAGAGCTCAAATTCAAAGACGTCAAGGTTAAGCGATTAACCTAGAAATATAAATCGAGCATATATGAGAAAATGATTTTAAAATGCATCAACATACATTTACAAATCCCATTCATTTTTTGAAATCAAAATGCTCAAAATCAATTCGGGAGATCGTAGGTCCATTTTTGAATGGGTTGATATCCAATATAGATAACAACGACCTTGGAGAGAGTCCAACAAGGCATTCTTAGCTACGATGGTAGGTATCAAGTATACCAATTGCATATCACATATATGCAACTATCACAATGTGCTATCAACTAATTGAATGTTCACACATGCATCAGGTTATTAACTCATTAACAAGTATGCATCATATGCATAGAACCAAACTTCACCTCCCTTCACATCGACCTTGGAGAGAGTCCAACAAATCGATGTTCCAAGTTAAAACCGACCTATTAATCACGAAATAGTTTTAATATGGTTAAAGCGCATTCAACCAATTAGCTAGGCTTAGAGAGAGTCGAACAACTCAAACTAACGATTGACCTCTAACTCTTACCATATTAGTCATAAACTATTCCAATGGTTTGAACATGTTCAGGTTCGAGCCGGGCTTGGATAGAGTCCAACAACCCAAACAAGAAACGGAACTCTAGTTCTAACCATATTAATGGAAGGTGTAGGCTTTAATATTGTATAAGGGATTTGAGGCCTCATCCTCTTTTTCATGCAAATAACTATTATCTACATGACATGACACACATGGCATACATCTACATGTCACGACACGCATGACATAATGATATGCATCTAATGCAATTACATGACATACAATTATGACATGTACAAAAATTTCTTTATTTGTTATAACTATTTTGGAAATAAAATATATTTTAGATTTGATTTCTCAAATCAAATTATGATTAAATTAGGAAACAAATTTCCAAATCTAATCACATATTTTATTTATGGAAAGTGTTAATTAAGGAAAGTCAAATCTAATTTAGAAAATAAATTTCCTAAATTGTAATTTCCTAATCATATTAGGAAACTTCCAATTTGAATTTCTTTACAAATTAAAATTTTCATAAATACTTCTAAACTTTCCAAAAGTAGAATATTTCCATAAATACAATTATGACTATCACAAAAATAATTTTACGATTATGTTAGAACATAGTCAAGCTCTGATACTACTATTGGATTTCCCCAACACCACAGTGAGTGTGTGTTCGAACATGTTTTGTAAACATGCACACAGCGGAAGAAAAAATAAATAATAAACTAATTTTATTATAACACACACATCACATGCATGTAGGATACAATATGTGCAGACATAATCGCCATTTAAAATTTTGTAATAAAAGGAAATTTATTCTAGTTATACCTGACGTACCACGTGTAGCTGGAATGACATCAATCATAGCGACCCTCGCAGAATCGCTTCTATCCTTATCCACGTCGAGTATCGTCGGGATAGCATCACAAAGCTACGAGCCTCGTCTTTGCAAAAGTCACTAGCCTCGAGTCGAAGACAATGTGATCCGAGAGACGATCACAATTCAAATCAAATTCTGATCTAAAAATGAGCTCCAGGAACTCGCTTCTCGAAAGCGGTTTTCGTCAACCAATTGATGAAACCTTGGACCTCCACCTATGAGGATTGCCGGAGATCCAATCACCGGCAAGTAAGTCACTGTCGGAGTGCAAAATGTTGACTAAATGACCTCTTTACGAAGAGAGAAACAAGCTGTCCAAAACTGGACAGCTTGTGTTAGTGGAGTAGATAACTGGCCAAAGGCTTGGCTGGTTGCTCCTTGGTCGCCGGCGGCCAAGGGTGGTTGGCCGAAGGCTGAGGGTGGCCGGCGACTGCTGGTTGGCTGGCGGCAAGGAGGTGGCAGCAACTAAGTTGGACAACAACTCCAAGTGGGCGGCAAGGGCAAGGAGGAAGAAGAGGAGGCTAGCTATTTCCAAAAATAACTCTTAGGGTTTTTCAAAAACCCTAAAGCTGCATTTTTATAGAGTACGTGTTTCTTGACCATCAAGAAACCTTCTCCTAGGAGTTATTGGTTCATAACCAAAACCCGTTAACCCGCTCTAATAACTTAAGTTAAAATAAACCAAACCGCGTTGGTCTATTTTAAGTTAAAACGAACCGAACCAACTTTGGTTCATTCGTTTAAAATAAACCAAACCACTTTGGTTTATTTTCCACCATTGGATTAGAACCAAACCAATTTAGTTCATCCATCATGTCTTCATAAGACTCGGCCAATCCATGCTTCCGATGCGATCGAAACCATTTCATACTCTCTCTTTGTTTGGTCCAACCAAACCTATGTAGGGGATCGAACGACCGGCTAGAGGGGGGTGAATAGCCCTCTTCCTATGGATGTTGGAATTCTCTCGTTCGTTTGTTCGTCTACACAATCGTTAGCGCAAGCAGAAGCATAAACAATAAACACAAAGCAATAAATGAAAATACAAATGCTAACAAAGAAGATGTAACGTGGTTCACAGCTACGCCGCTAATCCACGATCCCGATTCGTCCGAGGTGAATCAGTCCTCTAAAGCCAATCACTATTGGTCTCTCCTTTGCACCAAGCTAGGTGGAGGTAACCTTTACAACCAAGATCACTCTTCTTACAATAAGATTGAAGTAAAGACAAGTAAGAAGAGTTTAGAGCTTGTGGGGCACTAGGAAGATCACTTAGAGCATGAGCATTAGCCTCTCAAAGGCTCACACCCTCTCTTTTTATAGAGAGGGCTGATTTCTTCCCGTTGGACGCCACCAGTCGATTGCTGCCCTTGGCAGTTGACTGCCGTCACTACAACGGCCTCCGAACACGTCGGATCCCGACCATTGTAGTCCAACGGAACTCTTGGCAGTCGACTGATGGACCTCACCAGTCGACTGATGCCTCTGTAGTCGACTGCCCAGTCGGCTACGAGCGGTTCTGTGCCCGTGATATCCTCTGGCAGTCGACTGCCATTCCATGGCAGTCGACTGCTGGGCATAAACCCATCAGTCGGATACCAATCGAACACATTCGACTCAGAGCAGTCGACTGCCATGACATGGCAGTCGACTGGTGTCGGGAAAACCCATCCGACACTTGGCCAAATGGCCAAGTTTCACCTAAGAGCTACCCCTCCCCGGGTTATAATCGCTCACTCTCATCTCTCGGAGTCCCTCGCCTTCGAAGTTCTCTTCGTTCTCGGCTACGTCCCTCGGCAGCATTAGGCGCACGGCCCTGCAATGCTCTTTCGCGTCTCTTGCCTCGAAGTCTACTTCCTCCGGCTTCACTCCAAGCTTCTCGTCCGGCGGTCCCTCGGATGCTCCAAGCGCACGGCTTCCGCAAAGCAATCCTTCACCGACTCAAGGCCCGAGTCATGAGATGTGAAACTCGCCACGGCTCCATGTACGAATTACTAAGTCCTGCACGACTTCAACGCACATATCAAATCATCATAACAAACTAACTTAAACCCTTTGCCACACACATCAAAACCTTATCATGGCAAGAGATTGCCCTAACAATCTCCCCCTTTTTGATGTGTGGCAATCCGTTTAAGTTAGGTAAACACATTTGATAAAAATTCTAAGGTAAGAAAGCATGTAAAGATAAACATGATATAGCAACATGCAACTCCCCCTTAATCCATGAAACTCCCCATAAAAATGTTCTCCCCCTATCATAAGCATAATCATTTCTCCCCCTAAATATGTTCCCCTTTACTTAAACATACATTTCTCCCCCTTTGACACCATCAAAAAGATTAATCCTAATTTATAAACTCATGACATCAAGTATAGTAGAAAGAGAACACCAAAAACTTGATTAAAATCTGAAATTAGAAAATATTGGGCTATTTTTCAGGTTATATCGATCATTGCTATCAAGATGGCAATGATCGGCACAATGGATTCAAATTCGATTTTCAGTAATTTCAAAAATGCATTAAAAATTTCAAAAAATTCAAAAAATCATGAAATTTTGGGAACACATTTCTTTTAAGTATATCTATCAGTGAAAAATAGGTTTTCATGAAAAATCATTATATTTCCACGTATTTGCCAAAAATCCATAAGCTTTCAAAACTACTAAGTTTTTGATCATAAGAGTTTCCAATTTAACACCTAGTCTTGCTTTGAATTGTTTCAAAACATGAATACATAGATTTTAGATTAAGAAATTGTTTTGAAAACATATGAAATATCCAACCATGATCTTTGGGCAATATGTCTATGAATTAAACATAGGTCTTCCCCATGATTGGTCTATTATTGCTATGTTGATACTTTAAATGACCATCTAAATGCCATAGGCATTAGTGGACATTTGTATCATCCTAACATCTCGCTCATGCTAAGTTTGCAATCAAGTTAGCCTATAGTGAGTGTGAGATGCATCCTAGGGGGTATTTGTATATACTTAACCCTTGTATTCATGCAATTCTATCATGGTTAAGTATCAACCTAACAATCATCATGATCATAAAGGCATATGTCAATTAATTTTACATTATGATCATGAAATACATGTATTCATTGAATAATAATCATGCATTAGGTATTATATGATGATAATAAACAAAGAATTACCTAAAGCATGATTCAACCCTATTTCCCATGATTATGTGCCAAATATTAAAATCATAAATCATGATTTCAAACATACATAGCAATTACATTAATCATCATGATTTAAGCATTATTATCTATTTATGGACACGTTATCATCACCCAACACTATTCTAAAAATGTTGTCCCGCCATCCTAAGTCAACCAAAATATGATATAGGTCAATTCCATATGGTTGACTACCCTAGGGTTTTCCTAACCCTTAAGGATGGATTTTGGAACCCAAAATAAGTTCTTTCCTATTGGGTTCACTAAGTATTCCTTGGGGATCCATTTCCTAGCTATTACTTTCTTCTTATCTTGTCCCCTAGCTATTAGGCATTTGTAGGCCTTTTCATTTTTCTTTTCCTTGTAGCCTAGGCCCTTTTTGTTGAAGCTAGCTCTTTGGCTCCCTAAGATCATGTTCAATGTGTTGGAGCCAATTGTGAATTTTTCTAGGGCTTTTGTTAAATAATCTACCTTTTCCCTTAAGGCCCTATTTTCATTTATACATGCATCACTAACATCTAATGGCACATAAAGATCATGTGAGCATGCATCATTTAAGCTAGAAGAAATATTATCATTTAAGCATCCATTTTCTAGCTTATTTTCCAATGCCTTAATTTGATTAAGCATGCTTTTATTTTTCTTTTTCATTCCAAATAAGTCCTTAGTTAAACTAGAAATTATGGAAACTATTTTCTTAGGAGAGGCTTTCGTTACCATAATTTCCATGTCCTCTTCTTCTTCGGATGATGAGGATGTAGAAGCTCCCCCTTCATTTGAGCTCTCCCCACTTGAGCTTGATCCTTCATTTTCGGATGAAGAGCAATCCAAGTCATCAAAGGCCATCAAGGCCAAATTGGTGACAAAGGCATTCTCCTCATCCGATGATGATGAGGAGGATGAGGATGGGTCATCCCAAGTCCTTGCCTTTAGGGCTTTGGTCTTCCCTTTTTCTTTTGTCTTCTTCTCCTCTTCCTTCTTTTTCTTGCTCCCCTTTTTGTTCTTCTTTTCTTCTTTCTTTTTCCTCTCTTCCTTGCTCTTGTTTAGGAGAGGACAATTGTCCCTTATGTGCCCCTCTCCTTGGCAATTGTAGCATATGACATTCCCCCTTGGTCTTCTATTTCTATCATGAGATTTATCAAATCTAAAATTCTTAAATGCACGTCTTACCTTCCTTACCATATAGGCTTCTTCGGTGCTATCCATGGAGGAGGAGGAAGACGCTTCGTCATGGGAGGAGGAGGGGATTTCCATCTTCTTCTTCCCCTTGTTCGCTATCAAAGCTACTCCTCTTGAGGGTTGAATTCTAGGCTCTTCTTGTATTCCTTCAAGCCTAGATTCATGTAATTCCATAGTGGAGAAAAATTCATCTAGAGTACTTACCTCTAGATTCTTTGAAATGTAAAATGAGTCCACCATTGAACTCCACTTGGATACTCGGGGGAAGGCATCTATGGCCTTCATTATCATATCGCGATTGGAGAGTCTTTCTCCTACACTTGTTAGTCCATTTAAAATTTCTTTGAATCTAGAATGCAAAGAAGTTACCTTTTCTCCCTTTTCTAATTTAATGTTAGATAGTTGGGAGCGGAGGAGATCTCTCCTTGCTAGCTTTGCCTCGGATGTGCCTTCATGAAGCTCAATTAGCTTCTCCCACATCTCCTTGGCGCTTAGGCATTCTCCTATTCGGTTGATTTCTTGTTGGGGGAGCACATTGAAGAGATGATGCTTGGCTTTTGAATTTGCAAGGTGCTCTTCCCTTTGCCTTTTGGTCCACCTAGATTTCTCTATTGGCTTCCCCTCTTCATCCCTAGGCAAAACGAAACCGGATTCCATTATAATCATAATGTCAAAATCCATTTCGAAAAATACCTCCATTCGCTTCTTCCACCAAGCGAATTCTCCTTCAAACTTCGGAGGATGGATGTTGGAGCCGGCCATTTCAAAAATTGCTTGTTGTGGCGGTTAGTCCTCGACAAGCTTTCCTTGGCTCTGATACCACTTGTAGGGGATCGAACGGCCGACTAGAGGGGGGTGAATAGCCCTCTTCCTATGGATGTTGGAATTCTCTCGTTCGTTTGTTCGTCTACACAATCGTTAGCGCAAGCGAAAGCATAAACAATAAACACAAAGCAATAAATGAAAATACAAATGCTAACAAAGAAGATGTAACGTGGTTCACGGCTATGCCGCTAATCCATGATCCCGATTCGTCCGAGGTGAATCACTCCTCCAAAGCCAATCACTATTGGTCTCTCCTTTGCACCAAGCTAGGTGGAGGTAACCTTTACAACCAAGATCACTCTTCTTACAATAAGATTGAAGTGAAGACAAGTAAGAAGAGTTTAGAGCTTGTGGGGCACTAGGAAGATCACTTAGAGCATGAGCATTAGCCTCTCAAAGGCTCACACCCTCTCTTTTTATAGAGAGGGCTGATTTCTTCCCGTTGGCCGCCACCAGTCGACTGCTGCCCTTGGCAGTCGACTGCCGTCACTACAACGGCCTCCGAACACGTCGGATCCCGACCATTGTAGTCCAATGGAACTCTTGGCAGTCGACTGATGGACCTCACCAGTCGACTGATGCCTCCGTAGTCGATCGCCTGGCCCGATCGGCTTCTCAGGTTGCGCGATATCCTCTGGCGATCGCCATTCCATGGCAATCGACTATCGGGCATAAACCCATCGATCGGATACCGATCGAACACATTCGACTCGAAGCGATCGCCATGACATGGCGATCGGTGTGTGAAAACCCATCCGACACTTGGCCAAATGGCCAAGTTTCACCTAAGAGCTACCCCTCCCCGGGTTACAATCGATCACTCTCATCTCTCGGAGTCCCTCGCCTTCAAAGTTCTCTTCGTTCTCGGCTACGTCCCCTGGCAGCATCAGGCGCACGGCCCTGCAATGCTCCTTCGCGTCTCTTGCCTCGAAGTCTACTTCCTCCGGCTTCACTCCAAGCTTCTCGTCCGACGGTCCCTCGGATGCTCCAAGCGCACGGCTTCCGCAAAGCAATCCTTCACCAACTCAAGGCCCGAGTCATGAGATGTGAAACTCGCCACGGCTCCATGTGCGAATTACTAAGTCCTGCACGACTTCAACGCACATATCAAATCATCATAACAAACTAACTTAAACCCTTTGCCACACACATCAAAACCTTATCATGGCAAGAGATTGCCCTAACAACCTAGTCTCTCTCGATATGAGAATCCTATTCTCAAACTCATTTTAAATTCTTTCGGATTAGCTCGTTGTCCATGTGACCAAATAGGACGATCATTTGTTGCACCTAGTAGTACATCATGATCCCCATTTAATCGAAAAATCAACGGTTGATCCTAGAACACTTTTGAAACCTTTCAGCAGCTATAGTAAATCGTGCCCCATTCTCTTCACTCATCTTATACCCACTTGGTTCAGGACATGGTCTATAGTGTCATTTCCCAGTAGGCTGACTACGTCACACTTAGCTCAAGTATTACTTCCTCATCCTGTAGATTCTAGTTACTGCACATGTATCCAAGAGTACCATACTCTAAACATGTAATGTTTTGGCCAAAGACTTTAGTAACAATCCTACGAGAGGCCATAGGGTATACATCTCCTTGCATGGAGCGGAGAATCCTCTGTAGGCTATTCAAACACTTTCGACCACTTCGACTTATACTCAATCATCCCGGGTCCACATATCCTCAGAGATTCTTGCTTAAGATATCAAAACATAAGTCTTCATGACCAAGATGACTTGAATACCGCAAGTTGAAGGAACATCGTACTTAAGCTACAGTAAGAACTTTATTGACATATCCATATATGCATAGAACCATATGAAGTCTTACAGCTAGTCACTCCAATGAATTAGTTACCACAACTAGCATCCTCCGGACATCCCAATGTTTCCAGCCAGTGAGGAACAACTGTTTGGATAAACCATAGAGTACACCTCGTGCTAGTCTCAACACAATCGATGGCGTCCGAATGCATCAATTCATTGACTAGGGATAATTTCAATACATCACAATTACACATGTAGAGATACTCACTAGTTGTGATCCAATGACAAATTCTCTCATGCTGTGAATCGTATTGCGTATATTCAGTAATTAAGTTTAAGATCCAATCAAACACATGAAAATATGTATACTAAAATAGTGAATCTTCTTTTATCAAATAAATGTTACAATCATAAGGCGATATCCTTTGGACACCTCTCATATATTACTAACACCAGAAACCAAGTCTGCTCATATCCAAAGTGTTACATACTTTTGTGAATATAAAAGATAAAATAAATTAGTAAGAAGGAACTTATAGCTAAAAGGCCGACAAATCCCATTAGGTAAGGAATTTGGCTGTTCTGCGCAACTGTATTAGTAGATGAACATAGATCTCCAATAGTATGCAATTGTGAAGCTATAAATTGATAGATGGCTTCAACCAAATTGAAACTACTTATGTTGTCAAAATCATCTACAATAGTTAGTAATATATAAGAGATGTCCTAAGGCAATCGCCTTGTGGTTGTACCATTTATTTGATAAATGAAAATTTACTATTTGAGTATACATGTTTTCATGTATTTGATTGGATCTTAAACTCATTTACTGAATGTTCACAATACGATTCACAGCATGAGAGAATTTGTGATTGGATCACAACTAGTGAGTATCTCTACATGTGTAATTGTGATGTATTGGAATTATCCCTAGTCGATGAATTGATAGGTTCAGACGCCATCAATTTTGTGGAGACTAGCACGAGTCATACTCTTTTGTTTATCCAAGCAGTTGTTTCTCACTGGCTGAAGACATTGGGATGTTCGGAGTTGAATGTGGATACTAGTTATGGTAACTAGTTCATCGGAGTGACTAGCTATAAGACTTCATATGGTTCTCTGCATATATGGATATGTCAATAAAGTTCTTACTGCAGCTTAAGTGTGATGTTCCTTCGACTTACAGTATTCAAGTCATATTGGTCATGAAGACTTATGCTTTGACATATTAAGCAAGCATCTCTGAGGAAATGTGGACCCGGGATGATTGGGTATAATTCAAAGTGGCCGAAGGTGTTTGAATAGCCTATAGAGGATTCACCACTCCTTGCGAGGAGATGTATACCCTATGGTCTCTCGTCGGATTGTTACTAAAGTCTTTGTCCAAAGTATTACATGTTTAGAGTATGGTACTCTTGGATACATGTGCAGTAACTAGAATTCGGAGGATGAGGAAGTAATACTTGGGCTAGGTGTGACGTAGTCAGCCTAGTGGGGACTGCCACAATGAACCATGTCCTGAACCAAGTGGGTATAAGATGAGTGAAGGAAACGGGACACGTTTCACTGTAGCTACTAAAGGGTTTTAGAAGCGTTCTGGGATCAATCGTTGATTTTCTGATTAATTGGGGATCATGATGTACTACTAGGTGCCACTCTTGATCGTTCTATAATTAATGGTTAATTATAGATGGCAACATAAACCGGGAACCTATTTGGTGACATGCACTACGAGTGTTATCCGAAGGATTTAAAACGAGCTTGAGAATAGGATTCTCAGATCGAGAAAGACATGGTTTGATTGGACTAAATGAAGAGTGAGCTTGAAATTGTTTCAGTCACATCGTAAGCATTAATGGGCTGAGTCCTTTGAAGACTTGATGGATGAACTAAATCGGTTTTGTTCTAATCCAATGGTGGAAAATAAACCAAAGGGGTTTGGTTTGTTTTAAACGAATGAAGCAAAATTAATTCGGTTTGTTTTAACTTAAAATAGACCAATGTGATTTGGTTTATTTTAACTTAAGTTAATGGAGTGGATTAACAAATTTTGGTTATTAACCAATAACCGTTAGGAGAATGTGTTTTCTATAAAAATATGGCTTAAGGATTTTGTGATTGAGATGACTTAGGTTTTGGAAACCCTAGCCATTTTTTCCTTCTTCTCCTCCCTTGGTGTTGCCGCCCACCCTTGGTGTTGCCGCCAACTCTTGGAGTTACAGCCACCTTCTCCTTGTCGCCGGCCAACCACTAGCCGTCGGTAGTCCTCCGGCCATCCTCAGCCGCCGGCCAACCTTTCTTGGCCACCAGTGACCAAAGAGCAGCCGGCCAACTTGTTTGGCCGGCCACCTCCTCCACCAAAACAAGCTATCCAATTTTGGACAGCTTGCTGTCCCCTTCATGGAGAGGTCATTTGGTCAATGTTTTGCACTCCAGCATCGACCTACTTGTTGGAGATTGGATCTTCGGCAATCCCCTTTGGTGGAGGACCAAGGTTTCATCAATTGGTTGACGAAAACCGCTTCCAAGAAGCAAGTTCGTGGAACTCATTTTTAGATCCGAATTGGATTCGAATTGTAATCGTCTCTCATATCACAACAACTTCAACGCGAAGTTCGTACCTCTCGTTAAGTCAGGGCTTGTAACTTTGTGAAGCTATCCTGATAATACTTAGTGTGGATACGGATAGATGTCAATCTCGCAAGGGTCGCTTGGTTGATACCATTCCCGCTTCGCGTAATTCATCAGGTATATCTAGAGTAGTTTTCTTTATCGTGAAAGAGCTCTCAGTCAGTCGGAGTGCTAGAGCTTCTCTCTAGAGCTCCTACCGATCCGGCAGTCGGGAAGCGTCTTCTCCGCTTGGGGCTGGAAGAGACCTCCCCTTCCCCTCCAGTGACATCCCATGAGGGGGGAAGGGGTAGCGAGGGGCTGCGAGGACCAACGGTGAGCCCCTTAGGGTTACCATTGGCTGTGGAGAAAGGAGAAAAGAAGGAGGAAGGAGCAGCACATCGGCGTCTGGCTGATGGCGAGGATACTACCGTCGGCGGAGCTCTCACAGTGCCATGAGTGGTAGGAGTTGGGCGCGGAGGGGTTCTGGCCTGCCCCCAGGCCTCTCTGTGTTCCTCCTTCCCAAGCTGACGGCTCGTCGCCGCTGTGGTGAGTGAGTAGCTCAATGATGCCGCGTTGGTGGAGGCTGGGAATGAAGACAGAGCCCGACGGGTGAGTGCTACTTGGCGTGTGGTCTTGGGGAATTATTGGTGTCCTGGACAGTCCCCTCAAGACGCTGCAGCTAAGTTGGTGCTTCGCCGGAGCTTCAAGCTAGTGGTGCAGGGAAGCCTAGGAGGGGAAGCCTAGGGGGAAGCCTCGTGCTGCCTTTTTTAGTCGTTGGCTGAGGCGAAAGGGGTGGAGCGGGGATATCTGGGGGGGAGTCTCTCGCACTGCATCTTGGTTTCTTGGCTGAGGCAAAAGGAGAAGCTCGTCGGGTTTTTGTGCGGATGGCGTGGGAAAGGAGAAGCTTGCTGGCATTGTGCTGATGGCGAGAGAGCTCGCGTCGACGGAGCCCTCACAGGGCCACGAGTGGTGGAAGCTGTGCGCGGAGGGGCTCTGGTCTGCCCCCAGGTCACTCCTGTGCTCCTTCTTCCCAACAGATGGCTCTGCGTGAGAAGCTTAACAACACTGTGCTGATGGAGGCTGAGGAGGAAGATGAGGTTGAAGTCGAGGCTGAAGATGAAGCTAGATGGAGGTTTCATGTCATGCGACGGGCTGGAGGTGGCTTCAATGGATTTTCGACGTCTCACAGTAGATGTCCATGGCATCTGAAGCCTCCAGATGGCTTCCTGTGGCTGTTGGATCCTCTCCGGCGAAAGATTGAAGAGGGCGAAGGCAGCGTGCGGGAGATTAAACCGGGACTTGAGATGCTGCTGCAAGCTTGATGTGCGCCGACTACATAACCTTTTCATGCAGAAATCGCCGACGTCACTTGAATGTGCAACATCAAGGAAACGAGGAGGACAGGCCGGGAGAGGGTGGAGGTCTTCTGTCGTGAGACAGGCTGGAGGCGGGTTCGAAGGATTTCCGATGCCTCGCAGTTGCTGTCCATGGCAGCTAAACCTTCCAGCCGGCTTCCTGTAGCTGATGACGTTTCTCCGGCGAAGGCTTGAGGGAGAACGAAGGCAATGGGTGAGAGACAGATGCGGGATTCGAGATACTGCTGTCGACTGGATGTGGACTGACCACATTACCAATTTCGTGCAAATCGCTGGCGCCGTTGAGCCTGCAACAGAAAGGACCGCCCAAGCTACATAGATTCGTGCGCCAAGCAACATCGGGAGCATCAACTAGAGCCTATCCCAGCTACTGCGTCAGCTGCCAGCTGGACGCTTGGATGGCAGGCCTGGAGACAGATCTGGCCACGGTCCGGATTCGGTCCGGGTCGAAACCGTCGGGTCTGAGTTGACAAAATACCGACCCTTAACCGGCCCGCTCGTGGCCAGTTACGGTCCGGGTCATGGAACCGCCGGTTCCGGTCCGGGTCCGGGTCCGAGTACGGGCCCGTGTCGTGACGGACAGAGAGCAACACGCCTCTGTCGTGTAATGGGAAAACAGTGAAACGCCCGTGTCGTGTAACGGGAAAACAGTGACACGCCTATGTCGGCTGTGCGACACGCCCGTGTCGTGTAATGGGAAAACAGCGACACGCCTATGTCGGCTGTGCGACACGCCCGTGCTCGGCCATGAAATCCCATTAATTTTTTTTTAAATGCCAGTTTTTTTGTTTTCCGGTTTGGTTTTTTAAAAAACCGGGACCGGACCGCCTAATAGGCGGTCCGGTCACGGTCCGGTCAAACTGCGTTGACCTTAACCGGACTGCCGTTGACCATGGTCCGGTTCGGTCAGTCCGGTTTGACCGGACCTGGTGCACTGAGATCGACGCTTCGCCACTGCTCGGAATGCATGAGTTGACTCAAGAGGTCCAATGCTGAGCTAGAACGTTTGTGGTGGATTGTTTAGAGTTGGCCTGCTGCTGATGTGGAAGTCTGTGTGAGGGGGGGGGGAACTGCCTTGGCCTCACATGATTCCTATTAGGTGGCTCAGGAGACAGGATGACACAAGAAGGTATGCAAGAGGAGCTGAGTACAGTTGAACGGTGCATGGGAGCACATAGAAACAAGGATGGTACACATGAGTGAAGGTATTGTGTGAGAGGTTTGCTACTCATGACAGCACTTGTACGTCGCGCCGGGGTGCATCTCATATCTGACATTTCGTTAGACATGACATGAGAATAAACCCTTGGCTA
This sequence comes from Wurfbainia villosa, assembly GCA_025175895.1. NCBI lineage: Eukaryota > Viridiplantae > Streptophyta > Magnoliopsida > Zingiberales > Zingiberaceae > Wurfbainia > Wurfbainia villosa. The sequence continues at coordinate 20,194,797 of CM046000.1, read as the reverse complement.
CTGTATGTTTGTGCTTTTTCTTGATGATATCTATTTACCCTTAATAAAAATAAAATAGAGTAGTTTTCTTTTATTGCAAAATTTGAAAATGCGATTATGTATACACTTGTTGTATCTTGCATTCGTGTGGTGTGTGTATTATAATAAATTAATTTATTACTTATTTTTGCTTCCGCTATATGCATGTTTACGAAACGTATTCAAACACACCCACGTCGGTGCCGAGGAAATCCAACAGTTGTATCAGAGCCTGACTGTGTTTCAACATAATCGTAAAATTATTTTGCGATTGTCTTAATTGTATTTTTGAAAATTTTATATTTTTGAAGTTTAAAAATTATTATGGAAATTTTAATTGGTAAAGAAATTTAAATTGGAAATTTTCTAATGTGATTAGGAAATTTGTTTCCTAAATTAAATTTGAATTTCCTTAATTAATATTTTCTATAAATAAAATATGTGTTTAGATTTGGAAATTTGTTTCCTAATTTAATCGAGATTTGATTTAAGAAATCAAATCGCAAACATATTTTATTTCCAAAATTAATTATGACAATATAGAAACTACTTGTACATGCCATAATTGTATGTCATTGTATTAGATGCATATCATTATGTCATGCGTGTTGTGACATGTAGATGCATTAGATGCACATATGTATGTCATGCGTGTCATGCTATATAGATAATAGTTATTTGCAAGAAAAGAGGATGAGACTTTAAAGCCCTTACACAATATTAAAGCCTACACCTTCAATTAATATGGTTAGAATCGGAGTTCCATTTCTTGTTTGGATTGTTGGACTCTCTCCAAGCCCGGCTCGAGCTTGAAGATGTTCAAACCATTGGAATAGTTTATAATTAATATGATAAGAGTCAGAGGTCAATCGTTAGTTTGGGTTGTTGGACTCTCTCTAAGCCTGACTAATTGGTTGAATGCGCTCTAACCATATTAAAACTATTTCGCGATTAATGGGTCGGCTTTAACTTGGAGCATCGGTTTGTTGGACTCTCTCCAAGGTTGATGTGAAGGGAGGTAAAGTTGGGTGCTATGTATATGATGCATACTTGTTAATGTATTAACAACCCAATGTATGTGTGAACATTTAATTAGTTGATAGCACATTGTGATAGTTGAAGGGAAAACGATGTGTTTCTCTTCTTCGCTTCGGTCGCTTGTGCATGGCGATCCTATCTCGTGTCCCCGGATTCAAATTTTACCAACTAAAACTAATCCAGACGGAGATGGATTACCCAAGCAACCGATTCATCATCATGCTTCTCGATTTGAGTGGTCACTTGAACAAACTTATTGTTCAAGCAACCTAACTCTTTTCCTCGATTAGCCGCGGAATAGATGATGTACGGATCACCAATTTTTGTGCTTATCATCGGGGTCTATGTCAACTAATAACATACAAAATACAAAAGAACTAGAATCAAAATTAAACAAGATTATACCTCTTGATCTTCTATTGTATTCCTATCCTCTTCTTGGATGTCGTGTGGGCGACGATATTCTAAGAATCGAAGCCTCCTAGATCATGTGTCTTCCCTTCCTTGCTTGCTACGAACAAGGGAAGAAAAAACTCCCTTCTTCTCCTTGCTTGTGCCGACCACCAACCACCAAGCTTGGTGTCTACCAGCCCTAAGGAGAGGGAGAGGGTGTGCCGGCTAAGACAAAGGAACGAGGAACCCTCACCTTTGTTACCACTGGCCCTTGGAAGAGGATGAAGAAGCACTGACCAAAGATTTAGGGAAGGAGGCGCCGACCAAGTGGGGGAGGAGAAGAACAAAACCCTAGCCTCCAACCCTGTTGCCGCCGGCCCTAGGAGAAACAAACCCTAGCAACCAATGCTTGCCGCCCAAGCCTCTCCAATGCCAACTCCAAACCCTAGCACAACTTGTTGCCGCCCAAGCCCTTCCAACCCTATTTATAAATCTAGGCTTTATGAGGTATTTATAATAGGCTAAATAGGGACCATGAGGAGGAGTTGGATCTTGGCCACCTAATGGATCCGAACCTCATATAACCTGACCCATTAATGATGATCCATTACATTAGAGGATCATCACTGATCTACCTCACCAACCCCCATAATTAAATATGGGCTCCACATATTATTTGTACAAAATATCTTTCCGTGTTTAAGATATCGAATGTCCTTTAATTAATTAAATTACTGACAATTTAATTAATTAATATCTAACTCCATGAGTAGTATCATTCATCCTTATCATCATGTTGGACCAAGTCCACCTGCAGGATTTACATGATGAACTTTATGAGCTCCTCAAGGGGACATCATCATCCTAATATATATGACACGGTTTCCTCCTATAATCAATGACACACCATGTAAATAATATTATTTCCCAACTTACCAGGCCTATCGATTTAACACATAAATCTCACCCATTGGTAAATCAAAGAAATAAATACTAAGTACATGTGTCTGTTATTATATCGGGATTAAGAGCATATACTCCATAATATCTGAGGTCTGATTCAATTATATTATCAGTATAAATTGAATCACATCTAAATCGATCTTGCTCAATACACACAAAGTATACTAGTATAATTCTACGGTCAAGATAAACCAATACCAAATTACACTACAACCATGCCAATAGTTTGTCCAAAACCATCTTGGTTGTGAGCCTCTACTTATACTCTATAAGGAACTGATAACATGATCTTCTATGTGACACCACACACCATGTTATCTACAATGTAAAGTATCAGACAATATGCATAAATAAGTATAAAATGCAAACAATGATCATGTGATTCTTATTTCAAAATGAAGATGTTCATACAAAGGCTAGGCTTTCAGTATACATCCCAACAATCTTCACTTATACTAAAAGACTATGCTGCCATCAAACTTCCATACATCTGATTCTCATTCCCTCCACATGCCTATCAAATGCTCTCACTGAAAGGGCCTTAGTGAAAGGATCTCTCAGGTTATTCTCTGATGCAATCTTGGCGACAACAACTTCTCCTCACTTTACGAACTCTCGTATCAGGTGGTACTTGCACTCTATGTGTTTACTTGCCTTATGGGCTCGTGGTTCCTTCGAGTTTGCAACTGCACCACTGTTATCACAATAAATTGTGATAGTTCTGGGCAAACCAGGAATCACATCAAAGTCCATTAAGAAGTTTCTGAGTCATACAACTTCTTTGGCTGCCTAAGAGGCTGCCACATACTCAGCTTCCATGCTGGAGTCCGCCATGCATTTCTGTTTGACACTCCTCTATATAATGGCTCCACCTCCCAAAGTAAACACAAAACCTGAGGTAGACTTACTGTTATCCCTATCTGATTGGAAGTCAGAATCTGTGTAACCCATAGGGAGTAATTGATCTGCCTGGTATACCAGCATATAATCCCTAGTCCTTCTCAGGTACTTCAATATATGCTTTACCACAGTCCAATGTCCCTGTCCTGGATTACTCTAATATCTGCTAACCATGCCCACGACAAAGCAGATATCTCGCCTCGTACATAACATAGCATACAAGAGGCTTCCTATCGCCGAAGCATAAGGAACCGCCTTCATCTCCTCTATCTCTTTTGATGTTCTAGGACACATCTCTTTATATAAAGGTATTCCATACCTAAAAGGTAGAAAACTTTTCTTGGAGTTCTGTATGCTAAAACGAGCCAAAATGGTGTCTATGTATGAAGCTTGAGATAAGCACAACATCCTTTTCTTGCGATCCCTAATAAGCTTGATCCCAAGGATGTGTCCCACTTCTCCCAAGTCCTTCATATCAAATTGTTTGGACAACTATACCCTTACGTCTGATAACACTTTGACATTGTTTCCAATGAGCAAAATGTCATCTACGTATAATACAAGAAATACCACTACATTTCCATCACATCTCTTGTATACACAAGACTCATCCGGACTTTGAATAAATCCATATGACTGGATTACCTCATCAAAATGGATGTTCCAAGATCTCGAAGCTTGCTTCAATCCATAAATGGATCGATTAAGCTTGCACACAAGATGCTTTTTGCCCTTTGCGATAAATCCCTCTGGTTGCTCCATATAGATGTTTTCCTCAAGACTTCCATTAAAGAAATTTGTCTTGACATCCATATGCCAAACCTCATAATCCATATGAGCAGCAATAGACAAGAGAATCCGGATAGACTTAAGCATGAGTACCGACAAAAAAGTCTCCTCATAATCGATACCCTCTTTTTGAGTATACCCTTTCGCAACAAGCTTTGCTTTGAAGGTCTCTACCTTCCCGTCTGATCCTCTCTTTCTTTTGTAGATCCACTTGTATCTAATGGCTTTTACACCATTGGGTGGTTCTACTAGCTCCCAGACCTGATTTGAATCCATATATTCTATCTTAGAATTCATCGCCCTTTGCCAAGATACCACATCTTTTTCTTGGATTGCCTCGTCATATGTCCAGGGATCAGTTTCATGTTCGCCATGGACCAAATAAGAAGATTCTTCCAAGAACATAAATCTATCAGGTTGTCAAATAACCCTCCTACTACGATGAGGTATCACCTATGTATCCTCTATGACACGCGATGCAATCACTTGTGGTATGTCCTCTTGTACCGTTTGTACTGAAGTAGTGACTTCCCTTCTTAATTCCTCCAAAATAATCTTTCTCATGGGCTTGTCGTTCATCACATAGTCTTCCTCTAAAAATCGGGCATTCGTGCTAACGATCACCCTCTGATCTCTAGGACTATAGAACAAACCACCTTTCGTTCCTCTAGGATAGCCTATGAACAGGCATACTTTTGTACGAGATTCCAACTTACCAGCATCTCCCTTCAGCACATGTGCTGGACTACCCCAAATCCGAATATGCCTCAGACTAGGCTTTCGCTCGGTCCACAATTTTGTGGGAGTAAAAGGTACTGATTATACACTGTCATTTCCAGAGCATATCCCCAGAAAGAATCTGGTAACTCAAAATAACTCATCATCGATCTAACCATCTTCATAAGAGTCCTATTCCTTCGCTCCGCCACACCATTCCGTTGGGGTGTACCAGGTGCAGACAGTTGGGATTGAATCCCAGCCTTTGATAAGTAACTCCTAAACTCTCCCAAGAGGTACTCACCACCACGATCAGATCGTAGTGTCTTGATACTTTTACCTTGATGTTTCTCCACATCAGCCTTGAATTCTTTGAACCTGTCAAAGCATTCAGACTTACGGTGCATCAAGTAAATGTATCCATATCTTGAATAATCGTCTATAAAAGAGATGAAATATTCAAAACCCCCTCTAGCCTAGATAGACATAGGACTACACAAATCAGAATGAACCAATTCCAACACATCTTTGGTTCTATACCCCTTGGCCTTAAAAGGCCTTTTGGTCATTTTACCTTCCAAGCAAGATTCGTAGGTTGGGAAATCTTCCACCACCAATGAACCCAAAGGTCCATCAGCTATCAACCTTTGAATTCTACTCAGGTTAATATGACCTAACCTTAGATGCCAAAGATATGTTTGGTTCATTTTCGAAGGTTCTTTTCTCTTTTTAGATTTAGAAGATGAGTTATTTATTTATATTTACATCGTGGGAACTTTTGGTTCAAGAATGTATAAATTTCATACCAACACACCAGAACAGATAATCTCCCTATTCCTTTTTATAACAACTCTGTCATTAAAAGAAATAGAATATCCATCCAAAAAAAATTTAGAAATTGAAATCAAATTCTTTCTAAATGAAGGTAGATAAAGGCAATTTCTCAGAACCAAAGTTTTAATCCTATCAAAAGATAAATAAACATCTCCCACTGCAATAGCCGCCTCCTTTGTAACATTTCCCATGTAGATGGTAATTTCTCCCTTAGCTAGTCGTCTGGTTTCCTGGAACCCCTGCAAAGAATTGTAAACATGATCAGTGGCTCCTGTATCTACACACCAGGTATCGATAGATAACACTGCTAAATATGTTTCAACGACTAAACTAAAAGATATACCTTTGTTCTGTTTGCGATTGGGATAGTTCGCCTTCCAATGTCCAGTCTGCTTGCAAGTGAAGCACTTGCCTTTCGGCTTCTTCACTCCTCCCTTAGATCCTTTTACTGTTGGGGATCGAATCGGCTGGCTAGAGGGGGGTGAATAGTCCTCGTACGATGGATGTCGTAAATTGCTCTTCTACAAAAGATTAGCGCAAGCGGAATATACAAATACAAATAGACAAAGCAAAAGACAAACAAACAATGCTAACAAGGATGTAACGTGGTTCACGGCTATGCCGCTAATCCACGATCTGATTCGTCCTCGGTGAATCACTCCGCCAAAACTATTCAACTATTGGTCTCTCCTTTGCACCAAGCTAGGTGGAGGTAACCTTTACAATCAAGATCACTCTTCTACAATAGAATGAAGATTAGAGCAAGTAGAAGAGTGGAAAACCATTTAGGGCACTTTGGGAGTAGTTGGGCGTTCAAGCATTAACCTCCCAAAGCCCCATCCTCTTCCTTTTTATAGAGGAAGAGGGTTTCTTCCCGTTGACACAGGAGCAGTCGACTGATGCCCTCGATCAGTCGACTGGTCCTGTAGCCGTTGCCCAATAACGGCCACTTTCCACGTTGGATTCTATCCAACGGTATTGGTATCAGTCGACTGATGGCACCCATCAGTCGACTGATGTCAATAAGTCGAGTGCTCCGCGAGATCGACTCCATTCTCGCGTGCGCACGTGTCATCGATCAATGTCGTCCCTTGGCGATCGCGATTCAAGCCATCGATCGGCCCATGCCGTGCAGCTTGGTGATCAACTTGATTCAGCTGACTTAAACTAGTCGATCGAACCATCGACTCAGAGCAGTCGACTGCCATGACATGGCAGTCGACTGGTGTCGGGAAATTCCATCTGACACTTAGCCAAATGGCCAAGTTTCACCTAAGAGCTACCCCTTCCCGGGTTACATTCGCTCACTCTCATCTCTCGGAGTCCCTCGCCTTCGAAGTTCTCTTCATTCGCAGCCACGTCCCTCGGCAGCATCAGGCGCACGACTCTGCAATGCTCCTTTGCGTCTCTTGCCTCAAAGTCTACTTCCTCCAGCTTCACTCCAAGCTTCTCGTCCGACGGTCCCTCGGATGCTCCAAGCGCACGGTTTCCGCAAAGCAATCCTTCACCGACTCAAGGACCGAGTCATGAGATGTGAAACTCGCCACGGCTCCATGTGCGAATTACTAAGTCCTGCACGACTTCAACGTATATATCAAATCAACATAACAAACTAACTTAAACCCTTTGCCACACACATCAAAACCTAATCATGGCAAGAGATTGCCCTAACAATCTCCCCCTTTTTAATGTGTGGCAATCCGTTTAAGTTAGGTAAAAACATTTGATAAAAATTTCTAAGGTAAGAAAGCATGTAAACATAAACATGATATAGCAACATGCAACTCCCCCTTAATCCTTGAAACTCTCTCTACAAATTCTCCCCCTATCATAATTAACTTAAACATAATATTTTCTCCCCCTTTGACACCATCAAAAAGATTAACACTAAGTTATAAACTCATGGCATCAAGTCTAATAGAAGGAAAATACCAAAAATTAGTCTAAAACCTGAATTCTGCCTTTACTGTTCTGATTTTCAAGCCATCGATCTGGTTCGGACTACTGATGGGTCACGAATTCGTAACTTTCGATTGGACCGAATTTCAGAAATGCATTAAAAATTTCAGAAAATTCAAAAAATCATGAAATTTGGGGAACATATTTCTTGTAAGTATATCTATCAATGAAAAATAGTTTTCCATAAAAAATCATTATATTTTCTAATATTTGTCAAAAATCCAAAAGCTTTAACAACCACTTGGTTTTTGATCATTCTAGTATCAAGTTTAACATCTAGTTTTGGTTCCAATTGTTTCAAAACATGAATACATGGATTTTAGATTAAGAAATTGTTTTGAAAACATATGAAATATCCAACCATGATCTTTGGGTAATATGTCTATGAATTAAACATAAGTCTTCCCCATGATTGGTCTATTATTGCTATTTTGATACTTTAAATGACCATCTAAATGCCATAGGCATTAGTGGACATTTGTATCATCCTAACATCTCACTCATGCTAAGTTTTAAATCACGGTAGCCTATAGTGAGTGTGAGATGCATCCTAGAGGGTATTTGTATATACTTAACCATTATATTCATACAATTTTATCAAGGTTAAGTATCATCGTAACACTCAACATGATCATAAAGACATATATGACTTAAATTTATATTATGATCATGAAATACATGTATTCATCAAATTGTAACCATGCATTAGGTAGTATATCATGATAATAAGCAAAATATCACCTAAGGCATGATTTAAATCCTATTTCTCATGATGATGTGCCAAATTTCAAAATCATAAATCATGATTGCAAACATACATAGCAATTACATTAATCATCATGATTTAAGCATTATTAACTATTTATAGGCACGTTATCATCACCTAACACTATTTAAAAATGTTGTACCGCCATCCTAAGTCAACCAAAATATGATATAGGTCAATTGCATATGGTTGACTACCCTAGGGGTTTTCTAACCCTTAAGGATGGATTTTGGAACCCAATACAAATTCTTTCCTATGGGGTTCACTAGATACTCCTTGGGGATCCATTTTCTAGCAATTACCTTCTTCTTATCTTGTCCCCTAGCAATTAGGCATTTGTAGGCCTTTTCATTTTTCTTTTCTTTATAACCTAGGCCCTTTTTGTTGAAGCTAGCTCTTGGCTCCCTATGATCATGTTCAAGGTGTTGGAGCCTATGGTGAATTTTTCTAGGGCTTTTGTCAAGTAATCTACCTTTTCCCTTAGAGCCCTATTTTCATCCATGCATGCATCACTAACATTAAATGGGATATAGTTATCATGTGAGCATGCATCATCATGGCAAGAAGAAATATTTTCATTTTGATTTAAGCATGCTTTTTCTAGTTTATTTTCTAAGTCCATAATTTGATCTAGCATGCTCTTATTTTTCTTCTTTGCTCTAAATAAATTCCTAGTTAAGCTAAAAACTATGGAAACTATTTTCTTAGGAGAGGCATTCGTTACCATAGTTTCCATGTCTTCTTCTTCTGATGAGGAGGATGAGGAAGTAGAGGCTCCCCCTTCACTTGAGCTCTCTCCACTTGAGCTTGATTCTTCATTTTCGGTGGAGGAGCAATCCAAGTCATCGAAAGCCATCAATGCAAGGTTGGAGTAGACATGCTCTTCTTCATCGGATGAGGAAGAGGAAGCAAGGTCATCCCATGTCTTTTCTTTGAGAGCCATGGCCTTTCCTTTTCCCTTGGCCTTCTTTTCTTCTTCCTTCTTTTTACTCCCCTTTTTCTTTTTCTTTTCTTCTTTCTTCTTCCTCTCTTCTTTGCTCTTGTTTAGGAGAGGACAATTTGTTAGGGCAATCTCTTGCCATGATAAGGTTTTGATGTGTGTGGCAAAGGATTTAAGTTAGGATGATATTGTTATTTGATATGTGCGTTGGAGTCTTGTAGGACTTAGTAATTCGCACATGGAGCCTTGGCGGATTCACCCTCACAACCTCGGTCCTTGAGTCGGTGAAGGATGACTTTGCGGAAACCGTGCGCTTGGAGCATCCGAGGGACCGCCAGACGAGATGACTTGAAGTGAAGCCAAGGAATCAGACTTCGGAGGCAAGAGACGCGAAGGAGCATTGCAGAGCCGTGCGCCTGATGCTGCCGAGGGACGTGGCCGCGAACGAAGAGAGCTTCAGGGAGGGACTTCGAGTGAGATGAGAGAATGAGTGAAATGTAAGTAGCTCATTAGGTGAACTTGGCCGAATGGCTGAGTGTCGGAGACTTGACCGCAAGGGTTAAGGTTTACCCAACTGCCGGAAGCTCAAACTTATGTTAAGGTTGAGTTTTACATGACACCAGTCGACTGCCATTACATGGCAGTCGACTGCTCTGAGTCGAGTGTGTTCGACTGGTATCCGACTGATGGATTTATGCCCAGCAGTCGACTACCATGGAATGGCAGTCGATTGCTAGAGGATGTCGCGGGAACAGAACCGCTCGTAGCCGACTGGGCAGTCGACTACGAAGGCAACAGTCGAGTGGTGAGGACCATCAGCCGACTGCCAAGTATTCCGTTGGACTACAACGGTCGAGATCCGACGTGTTCGGAGGCCGTTGGAGTGGTGGCAGTCGACTGCCAAAGGGCAGCAGTCGACTGGTGGCGGCCAACGGGAAGAAAATCTTCCTCTCTATAAAAAGAGAGGGAGTGGGACTTTGGGAGGTTAATGCTTGAGCTCTAAACTTCTCCCAAAGTGTCATACACGATTCCTTACTCTTATACTTGTTCTAATCTCTATTCTATTGTAGAAGAGTGATCCTTACGTAAAAGAGGTTACCTCCACCTAGCTTTGTGCAAAAGAGAGATCTAGTGGATTTGGAGGAGTGATTCACCTTGGACGAATCGGACCGTGAATTAGCGGCGTAGCCGTGAACCACGTTACATCTCGTATTTGTATTGCTTGTCTATCTTTTGTGTTGTCTTTATTTGTATTTGCATATTCCGCTTGCGCTAATCTCTTTGTAGACGAGCAAATACCGACATCCATCGTAAGAGGGCTATTCACCCCCCCCCCCTCTAGCCGGCCAATCGATCCCCTACAAGTGGTATCAGAGCCAAGGAAAGTTTGTCGAGGACTAACCGTCACAACAAGCAACTTTCAAAATGGCCGGCTCCAACATCCATCCTTCGAAGTTTGAAGGAGAATTCGCTTGGTGGAAGAAGCGAATGGAGGTATTTTTCGAAACGGATTTTAATATTATGATTACAATGGAATCCGGTTTCGTTTTGCCTAGGGATGAAGAGGGGAAGCCAATAGAGAAATCTAGGTGGACCAAAAGGCAAAGGGAAGAGCACCTTGCAAATTCAAAAGCCAAGCATCATCTCTTCAATGTGCTCCCCCAACAAGATATCAACTGAATAGGAGAATGCCTAAGTACCAAGGAGATGTGGGAGAAGCTAATTGAGCTTCATGAAGGCACATCCGAGGCGAAGCTAGCAAGGAGAGATCTCCTCCGCTCCCAACTATCCAACATTAAATTAGAAAAGGGAGAAAAGGTAACTTCTTTGCATTCTAGATTCAAAGAAATTTTAATTGGACTAACAAGTGTAGGAGAAAGGCTCTCCAATCGCGATATGATAATGAAGGCCATAGATGCTTTCCCCCGATCATCCAAGTGGAGTTCAATGGTGGACTCATTTTACATTTCAAAGAATCTAGAGGTAAGTACTCTAGATGAATTTTTCTCCACTATGGAATTACATGAATCTAGGCTTGAAGGAATACAAGAAGAGCCAAAAATACAACCTTCAAGGGGAGTAGCATTGTTGGCAAATAAGGGGAAGAAGAAGATAGAGATCTCCTCCTCCTCCGATGACGAAGTGTCTTCCTCCTCCTCCATGGATAGCACCGAAGAAGCCTATACGGTAAGGAGGGTAAGACGTGCTTTAAAAAGTTTTCATTTTCATAAATCAAATGATAGGAATAAAAGACCAAGGGGGAAGGTCATATGCTGCAATTGCCAAGGAGAGGGGCACATAAGGAATAATTGTCCCCTCCTAAACAAGAGCAAGGAAGAGAAGAAAAAGAAAGAAGAAAAGAAGAAGAAAAAGGGGAGCAAGAAAAAGAAGGAAGAGGAGAAGAAGACAAAAGAAAAGGGGAAGACCAAAGCTCTCAAGGCAAGGACTTGGGATGATCCCTCCTCATCCTCCTCATCATCATCGGATGAGGAGAATGCCTTTGTCACCAATTTGGCCTTGATGGTCTTTGATGACTTGGATTGATCCTCCACCTAAAATGAAGGATCAAGCTCAAGAGGAGAGAGCTCAAGTGAAGGGGGAGCTTCTACATCCTCCTCATCCGAAGAAGAAGAAGAGGATATGGAAACTATGGTAACGAATGCCTCTCCTAAGAAAATAGTTTTCATAATTTCTAGTTTAACTAAGGACTTATTTGGAATGAAAAAGAAAAATAAAAGCATGCTTAATCAAATTAAGGCATTGGAAAATAAGCTAGAAATGCATGCTTAAATGATAATATTTCTTCTAGCTTAAATGATGCATGCTCACATGATCTTTATGTGCCATTAGATGTTAGTGATGCATGTATAAATGAAAATAGGGCCTTAAGGGAAAAGGTAGACTATTTAACAAAAGCCCTAGAAAAATTCACAATTGGCTCCAACACCTTGAACATGATAATTGGGAGTCAAAGGGCAAGTTTCAACAAGAAGGGCCTAGGTTATAAAGAAAAGAAAAATGAAAAGGCCTACAAATGCCTAATTGCTAGGGGACAAGATAAGAAGAAAGTAATTGCTAGGAAATGGATTCCTAAGGAATTTCTAGTGAACCCCATAGGCAAGAATCTATTTTGGGTTCCAAAATCCATCCTTAAGGGTTAAGAAAACCCTAGGGTAGTCAACCATATGGAATTGACCTATATCATATTTTGGTTGACTTAGGATGGCGGGACAATATTTTTAGAATAGTGTTGGGTGATGATAACGTGCCCATAAATAGATAATAATGCTTAAATCATGATAATTAATGTAATTGCTATGTATGTTTGCAATCATGATTTATGATTTTGAAATTTGGCACGTCATCATGAGAAATAGGGTTAAATCATGCTTTAGGTGATAATTTGTTTATTATCATGACATAATACCTAATGCATGATGACAATTCAATGAATACATGTGTTTCATGATCATAATGTAGAATTAATTGATATATGCCTTTATGATCATGAGGATTGTTAGGTTGATACTTAACCTTGATAGAATTGTATGAATATAATGGTTAAGTATATACAAATACCCCCTAGGATGCATCTCACACTCACCATAGGCTACTTTGATTGAAAACTTAGCATGGGTGAGATGTTAGGATGATACAAATGTCCACTAATGCCTATGACATTTAGATGGTCATTTAAGGTATCAAAATAGTAATAATAGACCAATCATGGGGAAGGCTTATGTTTAATTCATAGACATATTGCCCAAAGATCATGGTTGGATATTTCATATGTTTTCAAAACAATTTCTTACCCTAAAATCTATGTATTCATGTTTTGAAACAATTGGATGCAAAACTAGGTAGTTAACTTGATACTAGAATGATCAAAAACCTAGTGGTTTTTAAAGCTTTTGGATTTTTGGCAAAAACAAGAAAATCTAATGAATTTTCATGAAAACCTATTTTTCATTAATAGATATACTTAAAAGAAATATGTTCCTCAAATTTCATGATTTTTCAAATTTTCTGGAATTTTTAATGCATTTCTGAAATTCGCCCAGAAAATCAGAATTTCGGAATCCATTGTGCCAGTCGACTGCCATACTGATAGCAGTCGACTGCTCACCTGAAAAACAGCCCAATATTTTCTGATTTCAGATTTTAATCATGTTTTTGGTATTTTCCTTCTATTTAACTTGATGCCATGGATTTATAACTTAGTGTTAATCTTTTTGATGGTGTCAAAGGGGGAGAAGTAATTATGTTTAAGTAAATTATGATAGGGGGAGAAAATTTGAAAATTTGTATGGGGAGTTTCATGGATTAAGGGGGAGTTGCATGTTGCTATATCATGTTTATGTTTACATGCTTTCTTACCTTAGAATTTTCATCAAATGTTTTTACCTAACTTAAACGGATTGCCACACATCAAAAAGGGGGAGATTGTTAGGGCAATCTCTTGCCATGATAAGGTTTTGATGTGTGTGGCAAAGGGTTTAAGTTAGGATGATATTGTTATTTGATATGTGCGTTGGAGTCTTGCAGGACTTAGTAATTCGCACATGGAGCCTTGGCGGGTTCACCCTCACAACCTCGGTCCTTGAGTCGGTGAAGGATGACTTTGCGGAAGCCGTGCGCTTGGAGCATCCGAGGGACCGCCGGACAAGATGACTTGAAGTGAAGTCAAGGAAGCAGACTTCAGAGGCAAGAGACGCGAAGGAGCATTGCAGAGCCGTGCGCCTGATGCTGCCGAGGGACGTGGCCACGAACGAAGAGAGCTTCGGCGAGGGACTTCGAGTGAGATGAGAGAATGAGTGAAATGTAAGTAGCTCATTAGGTGAACTTGGCCGAATGGCTGAGTGTCGGAGACTTGACCGCAAGGGTTAAGGTTTACCCGACCGCCGGAAGCTCAAACTTATGTTAAGTTAGATCGCCATGTAATGGAAGTCGATCGCAGTCGAGTGTGTTCGATCGTATCCGATCGATGGGTTTACCCAGCAGCCAACCGCCATGGAATGACAATCGACCGCCAGAGGATGTCGCGGCACAGTAACCGCCAGAATGATCGGGCGATTGAGGCGCAAAGAATGATCGGGTGAGGACCATCACGATCGCCAAGTGTTCTTGACTACAACGGCGGATCCGACGTGTCGAGGCCGCTGGAGTGGCGAATCACGATCGCCAAAGGGCAACAATGATCGGTGGCAGCCAACGGGAAGAAAATCTTCCTCTCTATAAAAAGAGAGGGAGTGGGACTTTGGGAGGTTAATGCTTGAGCTCTAAACTTCTCCCAAAGTGCCATACACGATTCCTTACTCTTCTACTTGTTCTAATCTCTATTCTATTGTAGAAGAGTGATCCTTGTGTAAAAGAGGTTACCTCCACCTAGCTTTGTGCAAAGGAGAGATCTAGTGGATTTGGAGGAGTGATTCACCTTGGACGAATCAGACCGTGGATTAGCGGCGTAGCCGTGAACCACGTTACATCTCGTGTTTGTATTGCTTGTCTATATTTTGTGTTGTCTTTATTTGTATTTGCATATTCCGCTTGCGCTAATCTCTTTGTATATGAGCAAATACCGACATCCATCGTAAGAGGGCTATTCACCCCCCCTCTAGCCGGCCAATCGATCCTCTACACAATTGTCCCTTATGTGCCCCTCTCCTTGGCAATTGTAGCATATGACCTTCCCCCTTGGTCTTCTATTCCTATCATTAGACTTATTAAATCTATAACCTTTTAATGCACGTCTTACCCTCCTTACCATATAGGCTTCTTCGGTGCTATCCATGGAGGAGGAGGAAGCCGCTTCGTCATCGGAGGAGGAGGGGATCTCTATCTTCTTCTTCCCCTTGTTTGCTATTAGTGCCACTCTCCCTTGAAGGTTGAAACTTTGGCTCTTCTTGTATTCCTTCAAGCCTCGTTTCGTGGAGCTCCATTGTTGAGAAAAACTCCTCCAAGGTACTTACTTCCAAGTTCTTGGAGATGTAAAACGAATCCACCATGGACCTCCATCTTGAGGACCGGGGAAAGGCATCTATGGCCTTCATTACCATATCCCGGTTGGAGAGCTTTTCACCTACACTTGTCAAATTGGTTAGAATTTCCTTAAATCTAGAGTGTAGGGATTTTACCTTCTCTCCCTTTTCGAGTTTGATATTGGACAATTGGGAGCGAAGGACATCTCTCCTTGCTAGCTTCGCCTCGGATGTGCCTTCATGGATCTCTATTAATTTGTCCCACATTTCCTTGGCGCTAGCACACTCTCCTATCCGGTTGACTTCTTGTTGGGGGAGGACATTGTATAGATGATGCTTGGCCTTTGAATTTGCCAAGTATTCTTCTCTTTGCCTCTTGCTCCACCTTGAATTTTCTAATGGCTCCCCATCTTCGTTCCTAGGCAACTCGAAACCGTTTTCCATTATTAAAAGGATTTCAAAGTCGGTTTCGAAGAATACCTCCATTCGCTTCTTCCACCAAGAGAAATCACCGTCGAACTTCGGTGGGTGGATGTTGGAGCCGACCATTTTGAATGTTGCTTGTTGTGGCAGTTAGTCCTCGACAAGCTTTCCTTGGCTCTGATACCACTTGTTGGGGATCGAATCGGTCGGCTAGAGGGGGGTGAATAGCCCTCGTACGATGGATGTCGTAAATTGCTCTTCTACAAAAGATTAGCGCAAGCGGAATATACAAATACAAATAGAAAAAGCAAAAGATAAACAAACAATGCTAACAAGGATGTAACGTGGTTCACGGCTATGCTGCTAATCCACGATCTGATTCGTCCTCGGTGAATCACTCCGCCAAAACCAATCCACTATTGGTCTCTCCTTTGCACCAAGCTAGGTGGAGGTAACCTTTACAATCAAGATCACTCTTCTACAATAGAATGAAGATTAGAGCAAGTAGAAGAGTGGAAAACCGTTTAGGGCACTTTGGGAGTAGTTGGGCGTTCAAGCATTAACCTCCCAAAGCCCCATCCTCTTCCTTTTTATAGAGGAAGAGGGTTTCTTCCCATTGACACAGGAGCAGTTGACTGATGCCCTCGATCAGTCGACTGGTTCTGTAGCCGTTGCCCAATAGCGGCCGCTTTCCTCATTGGATTCTATCCAACGGTATTGGCATCAGTCGACTGATAGCACCCATCAGTCGACTGATGTCAATCAGTTGAGTGCTCCACGAGATCGACTCCATTCTGTGCCCGTGCACAGTGTCATCAGTCGACTGTCGTCCCTTGGTAGTCGACTGATCAAGCCATCACCGATCGCCCATGGCGTGATCGGTGATCAACTTGATTCGGTGACTTAAACCCGATCGATCGAACCATCGACTCGAGCGATCGCCATGACATGGCAATGATCGGTGTGTCGAAATCCCATCCGACACTTAGCCAAATGGCCAAGTTTCACCTAAGAGCTACCCCTTCCCGGGTTACATTCGCTCACTCATCTCCTGAGTCCTCGCCGAAGTTCTCTTCGTTCGCGGCCACGTCCCTCGGCAGCATCAGGCGCACGGCTCTGCAATGCTCCTTCGCGTCTCTTGCCTCGAAGTCTACTTCCTCCGGCTTCACTCTAAGCTTCTCGTCCGGCAGTCCCTCGGATGCTCCAAGTGCACGGCTTCCGCAAAGCAATCCTTCACCGACTCAAGGACCGAGTCATGTAATGTGAAACTCACCACGGCTCCATGTGCGAATTACTAAGTCCTGCACGACTTCAATGCACATATCAAATCAACATAACAAAATAACTTAAACCCTTTGCCACACACATCAAAACCTAATCATGGCAAGAGATTGCCCTAACACCTACCACCTTTGCTACACCTTGTTTCTTCTTCTTTTTGCCTTTCGGCTTATAAGTAGAAACCTTTTGAGCAACCATGGCCTGAGCACTCTGACGAAAAAGCCCCTCTACCGCCTGGAGTTTTGTTAGAAGCTCCGCCAATGAATATAACCTTTTATTCATGTTGTAGTTCAGGCGAAATTGGTCAAAAGTTTTAGGTAGATATTGGAGAATGATATCGACCTGGGTTTCCCCATCGATCTCCACTCCAAGGACTTCCAGCTCATTCAAATAAGCCATCATCTTGAGAACATGATCTCTCACGAGTGTTCCCTCAACCATGGTGGTTGTCATCAAGTTCCTCATAGCTTCCTGCTTAGCATCCCGATTCTGGTGTCCGAAAAGTTCCTTGAGATTGAGCATCATGTCATAGGCAGTATTCATGGCTTGATGCTGATGTTGCAATACATTTGACATAGAAGCCAAAATGTAACACTGCGTCATCTTATCAGCCTTGATCCACTTCCTATAACTCTCTTTCTCCTTTTCACCAGAATCATCCGTAGGCTTAGGAGGACACTCTTCGAAGAGTACATATTTGTACTCCTCAGCAGTCAATACAATATCCAGATTCCATTTCCAATCAACATAGTTAGGTCTAGTAAGTTTGTTATCTTTCAAAATCACAGCAAGTGGGTTGAAAGCCATTTTGAAAAAACCTAAGAATCATAGTGATCAAAACATTAGATTTCAAAATTTATTGATTCCTCAAACAATAAAATTTTAAAATCAACCAACACCTCAAAACACCAAGAATATCATATGCCACGATAGTGTGCACGTATATGAATTCTACATTTGTAAGAGGAGGTTTTACCCATTCATTTTATTATCCTATCAACCTTACTTTTTGACAAATAAAATTAATAGTTAGTTCCTCTTCGGCCCTACAAATAAAAGCAGTGACTCCGATGGGGAGGATACTTTTATTTGCATCTAAGTATTTACCATTACTAGATACTAAGGCAATTACCTCGGATTATATACCTTCCGATGGGGAAGTATACATGCTCCTAAATAATTTCCAATAACCATATTTGACCTAGTGATCCGCAAAAAAAACTCATCCGATATGGAGGAAGGCACTCAGAGCCAATGCGCAAGTTTATTCGTATCACATGTCAAATTGTAATGAAGGCCGCGGGAATTAAAAAATATCCCTCTCCCACTTAGTAATTTAAAATTGAGGAATTTTCACACAACATGCATATCAAACAATAAGCAATAAATATGAAAAAAACTTTCCAACTATTATGGCTTTTGTTTTCCAATATGCTTCCCGTCGTGTCGCCACCTCGTCCGCTCCTCCCTTTACCATGTGCAAGCCACAAAAAGGATCCGAGCCGAGATAAACTATTTTAATTTACATCCATCGATCCTATACTCCACTAAGGAGTGTACAACATAACTAGATCTAAAGTAAATTAAAATGAGCGACTAAACAGTGTCGTATTTAATTACAAAAATTAAATACTAATTAGCCTCGTCAACTCCGAGGATTCAAATAATTAGTTACATTCACACACACACAATCACATACATCCACATAGTTATAATAGTTGGATCTTATACCTACAAACAAAAAGTCAGCCTACACACATCCTACTATTATCTGACATATACAATATATGATAAATGCATGAAAGTAACCGAATCCAAACACACAAAACCAGAAATCGTGGCTCTGATACCACTTGAAGGGAAAACGATGTGTTTCTCTTCTTCGCTTCAGTCGCTTGTGCATGGTGATCCTATCTCGCGTCCCCGGATTCAAATTTTATGAACTAAACTAATCCTGATGGAGATGGATTACCCAATCAACCGATTCATCATTGTGCTTCTTGATTTGAGTGGTCGCTTAAACAAACTTATTGTTCAAGCAACCTAACTCTTTTCCTCTATTAGCCGTGGAATAGATGATGTACGGATTGCCGGTTTTTGTGCTTATCATTGGGGTCCATGTCAATTAATAACATACAAAATACAAAAGAACTAGAATCAAAATTAAACAAGATTATACCTCTTATTTTATCTCTTGATTTTCTATTGTATTCTTATTCTTTTCTTGGACGTCGTGTGGGCGACGATCTTCCAAGAATCGAAGCCTCCTAGATCGTGTGTCTTCCCTTCCTTGCTCGCTCTGAACAAGGGAAGAACAAACTCCCTTCTTCTCCTTGCTTGTGTCGACCACCAACCACCAAGCTTGGTGTCCGCCGGCCCTAAGGAGAGGGAGAGGGTGTGCCAGCCAAGACAAAGGAAGGAGGAACCCTCACCTTTGTTGCCTCTGGCCCTTGGAAGAGGATGAAGAAGCACCGACCAAAGCTTGAGGGAAGGGGGCACTGGCCAAGTGAGGGAGGAGAAGAACAAAACCCTAGCCTCCAACCTTGTTGCCGCCGGCCCTAGGAGAAGCAAACCCTAGCAACCAATGCTTGCCACCCAAGCCTCTCCAATGCCAACTCCAAACCCTAGCACAACTTGTTGCCGCCCAAGCCCTTCCAACCCTATTTATAAATCTAGGCTTCATGAGGTATTTATAATAGGCTACAATAGGGGCCATGAGGAGGAGTTGGATCTTAGCCACCTAATGGATCCGAACCATATATAACCTGATCCATTAATGATGATCCATTCCACTAGAGGATCATCATTGATCTACCTCACCAACCCCCATAATTAAATATGAACTTCACATTTTATTTGTACAAAATATCTTCCCATGTTTAAGATATCGAATGTCCATTAATTAATTAAATTACTGACAATTTAATTAATTAATATCTAACTCCATGAGTAGTACCACTCATCCTTATCATCATATTGGACCAAGTCCACCTGCAGGATTTACATGATGAATTTTATGAGCTCCTCAAAGGTACATCATCATCCTAATATATATGACACGGTTTTCTCCTATAATCAATGGCACACCATGTAAATAATATTATTTCCCAACTTACTAGGCCTATCGATTTAACACACAAATCTTGCCCATTGGTAAATCAAAGAAATAAATACTAAGTATATGTGCCCGTTATTATATCAGGATTAAGAGCATGTACACCATAATATCTGAGGTCTGATTCAATTATATTGTCAGTATAAATTAAATCACCTCTAAATCGATCCTGCTCAATACACACAAAGTGTACTAGTGTAATTCTACGGTTAAGATAAACCAATACCAAATTACACTACAACCATGCCAATGGTTTGTCCAAAACCATCTTGGTTGTGAGCCTCTACTTATACTCTACAAGGAACTGATAACATGATCTTCTATGTGACACCACACACCATGTTATCTACAATGTAAAGTATCAGACAATATGCATAAATAAATATAAAATACAAACAATGATCATGTGATTCTTATTTCAAAATGAAGATGTTCATACAAAGGCTAGGCTTTCAGTATACATCCCAACAATAGTTGCATATATGTGATATGCAATTGGTATACTTGATACCTACCATCGTAGCTAAGAATGACTTATTGGACTCTCTCCAAGGTTGTTCTTATCTATGTTGGATATCAACCCATTCGGAGATGGACCTACAATCTCCCGAATTAATTTTTAAAGTTTTGATTTCGAAAAATGAATGGGATTTATAAATGTATGTTGATGCATTTTAAAATCATTTTCTCATATATGCTCGATTTGTATTTCTTGGTTAATCGCTTGATCATGACGTCTTTGATTTTGTGATCTATTTTGGATTCGAATAAACTGACTGGGTCAAACTTCTTGGACTAACTTAGAAACCTGAGAATTGTTCTCAAGGCAGAAAAGCTTGTGTATGTCCTCGAAGAGCCTCTTCCCACTTGCCCTAAAGATGATGCAACTCCGGACCAATTGTTGGCATATCAGAAAAATGTGAATGATTCTTAACTAACGAGTTGCATCATGCTAGCTGCGATGGTACCTAAGCTTTAGAAGCATCATGAGCATATGAATGCGAATACTATAGTATTTCATCTTCAAGAGTTGTTTGATGAGCAAGCGAGATTCGAAAGGTTCGAAGTCTCTAAGCTCCTCTTCACCTCTAAGATGCAAGAAGGTTCATCTGTAGTGCAATTTATGCTAAAGATGAATGGGTACATCGAGCGTTTAGCAACACTCGATTTTGTGATGGATCATGAATTAAGCATTGACTTAATTCTACATTGTTTGCCCAAGAGTTTCTCATAGTTTGTGATGAACTATCGGATGAACAAAATTGAAACCACAATTCCTGAGCTCCTCAACATGCTAAAGACTATGGAGCCTTTTGTGAAGCAAGAGGAGAAGACAACGTTGTTGGTTGTTTCCTCAAAGAAAGGTTCTAAGAGGAAATCAAAGGAACAATGCAAGGGCAAGAAGAAGAAAAGGGCTAAAAAGACAGAACCAGCTCAAAAGGGCACTTGCCATCATTGTGGCAAGGATGGCCATTGGCGAAGAAACTACAAGATTTATCTTGAGTCTGTGAAGAAGAATAAGACATCTGATACCCTATCTTCTTCAGATATCTTCGTTATTGATTGTCATTCTATTTCTTTAGACACTTGGGTATTGGATACCAGGTGTGACTCACATATATGTAATGACATACATGAGCTAAGGAATAGAAGAAGACTCGTCAAGGGAGAGTCAAATTTACGTGTTGGGAATGGAGCAAAGGTTGCTGGACTCACCATTGGAACGTATCTATTGAAGCTCCCTATAAAACTTGTCTTAGAATTGGACAATTGCTATTTCGTTCCTTCATTGATAAAGAACATCATTTCTATTTCCTGCTTAAATAGAAATGGGTACTATTTGACTTTTAGTAATAATTGTTGTTACATAACTTTGAATGGCGTTCTTTATAGGACTGGAACCTTATGCAATGGTATATATACGTTAGACATATCCAGTGATATTTTCAATATGAAGAGAGCAACAAGCATGCTCGAAAAGATAATCAATTAGCTTCCTACATGTGGCATTGTCGCCTTGGCCATGTAAGCAAGAAACACATGTCCAAATTACACCGATGTGGAATTCTAGAATCATTTGAATTTGATTCATTCGATACATACGAATCATGCTTAAAAGGCAAGATGACTAAGTTACCTTTTACTAGAAAAGGTGAATCGGTGGGAGGGTTGCTTGGTCTAATACATACTGATGTATGCGGACCTATGTCAACTCATGCCCTAAGAGGTTATGACTACTTCATCACCTTTACCGATGATTACTCACGGAATGGGTATGTGTTCTTGATGAAACACAAGTCTAAAGCCTTTGAAAAGTTCAAAGAATTCAGAAATGAAGTGGAGAAACAACTTGGAAAAAGTATTAAAATACTTCGATCTAATCGAGGTGGTGAATACTTGATTCAAGAGTTTCTGGATTATCTAAGGGACAATGGTATGTTGTCTCAATGGACTCCGCCATATACACCATAGCTTAATGGTGTGTATGAGAGGCGAAACCGAACCTTGTTGGACATGGTTAGGTCAATGATGAATCATGCGAATCTTCCCAAGTCCTTTTGGGGCTATGCACTTCAGACAGTTGTTTACTTGCTAAATAGAGTTCCGACCAAGGTAGTCTCTACTACTCCATATGAGATATGGAATAGTAAGAAACCTCATTTATTTTACTTAAAGATATGGAGTTGTCCTGCTTATGTGAAGCAGGCTGTATCAGACAAACTGGATGCTAAGTCTGATAAATGTCTATTATTAGATACCCTAAGGAAACGAGGGGTTACCAATTCTATCATTCTGTGGAACAAAAGGTGTTTGCTTCAAAGCATTTTGTGTTTCTAGAGAAAGAGTTTCTCTTGCAAGAAAACAGTGGGAGCGTTGTTGAACTTGAGGAGGTTCAAGAGACTCCAATAGACATTGAAGAGATACCCGATCAAGCATCACAACCGATAACTCATAGTGATGAGCCATCGGTTGAACCTATTGTGACACCACATCTTCATAGATCTGGTAGAACACACAATATTCCTGAGAGATATGGATTTCTCGTAAGTAAATCGAACGACATATTACTCATTGATGATGAGGAGCCTACCAATTATGAAGAGGTTATGAAAAGTTCAGAAAGGGACAAATGAATTGATGTCATGAAGTCGGAAATGGATTCCATGTATGAAAATCAAGTTTGGAACTTGGTGGACCCACCTGAAGGCATTAAGCCTATAAGGTGCAAGTGGGTTTTCAAGAAGAAGACCGACATGGATAGTAATGTTATTACCTTTAAGGCTAGATTAGTGGAGAAAGGCTATCGCCAAAAACAAGGTGTTGATTATGACGAGACCTATTCACCAATAGCTATGCTTAAATCCATTTGGATGTTCCTAGCCATAGCGGCTCATTGTGATTATGAGATATGGTAGATGGATGTGAAAACGACTATCCTTAATAGAAACCGCCTTGATGACGTGTATATGATACAACCTGAGGATTTCACATCGGTTGATAAAACAAAGGTATGCAAACTTCGACGGTCCATATATGGACTGAAGCAAGCATCCAAGAGCTGGAATATCCGTTTGACGAGACAATCAAAAGGTTTGATTTCTCACAAAATCCAAATGAACCATGTATGTACAAGAAGGTTAGTGGGAGTGCAATCGTGTTCCTAGTGTTGTATGTCGATGACATATTACTTATAGTAAATAATATATCTGTCTTACAGTTAGTTAAAATTTGATTATCCAAAATATTCTCCATGAAAGACCTGGGAGAAGCGACCTATATCCTTGGGATTAAGATCTATAGAGATAGATCGAAACGATTGCTTGGTCATTTGTAGTCTACATATATAGACCGAGTGTTAAAGAGGTTTAGCATGTCAGAATCCAAGAAAGGTTTCCTTCCCATCAGTCATGGGATACACCTTTTAAAGTCTATGTGTCCGCGCACAGAAGACGAGAGGATTTGCATGAGTAAGATTTCATATGCATCTGCAATAGGATCTATCATGTATGCTAAGTTATGTACGAGGTCCAATGTGTTGGTGCAATCAGCCCGGGTTGACTCAAGTTTGACTCGAGAAATATTTTGATGATAGACAAAACTTATGACATGAGATTGTCATAGGAAATTCCAAAAGCATTGCGAAGCCGTGCGCTTGGTGCTTGGTGAGAAATGCATTTGGGAAGTCTTGAGGACTTGGCAAGTTCACTAAGCTCGGGGTCCTTGAGTCGGTGAAGGATGGCATTGTGAAGCTGTGCGCTTGGTGCATCTGAGGGACCGCCAAACGGGGAGCGAATGGAGTGAGGCCCAAGGGAAGCATACTTCAAGGGCAAGAGACACGAAGGATGGCGTTGCAAAGTCATGCGCTTGGCGCATCCGAGGGATGTAGGCCGAGGGAAGAGAGCTTCGGTGGGGAACTCCATGAGGGATCAGGTGGACTTGGCTAAGTGGCTAAGACTGAGTGTCGGATGCTCAAACAACTTGGTTTTTGAGGTTTTACTCGACATCAGTTGAGTGGCATAGGTGCCAGTCGACTGCTCCAAGTCGACTAGGGTTCGACTGGTGTTCAACTGAATAGGGTATGGTTGATCAGTCGACTGATAACACCATCAGTCAACTAATGAGGGAGATTAGTCGACTGATCGGGGTGTTTTTGGCCACAGAATGGTTTCCAGTCGAGTGCTCGTGCCAACACTCGATTGATGGGATCATCAGTCGACTGATGGGCATGATCAGTCGACTGATGATGGATACGTTGGAGTTTTGCCAATGTGGATCAAGTCGTTGTGAGACAACGGCTACAGGACCAGTCGACTGATGGTCATGATCAGTCGACTGATGGGCACGAAATCAGCTTGATGCAGGTTATAAATAGAGCTCAAGATGGAGGATTTTGCCAAGACTTTTGTAATGCTTTTGGAGGGGAATTGTTGTTGCATTCCAGACCTTCAAGAGCCATCTAAAGCAAGCAACAAGCAACGGTTTCAAAGCAAGCATTGTAAAGTATTCTTTACGTGTATTTCATATTTGTTTTTGTATTGCTTGTATTTCATATTACTTAGTGTAATTGCTTATGAGAGGTTTCTCTACCTCCGACGTGTTGTCGAGAAGGAGTGTTGTTAGTGCCGTGCGCATAACACGAGCACGTTGAGCTCACCCCGTGGAGTAGGAACCATTCGGTTTCCAACCACGTATATCTTATATATTGTGTGTGATTGTATTGTTGTTATTATTTCTATTATTTCTGCTGCATATATTAACGACAATTGTAGACAAGCACGCAAGAACGATCGTATTCCACCGTATGACGATTGAGGGCTATTCACCCCCCTCTAGCTAGCCACCAACGTTCCAACAAGTGGTATCAGAGCTAGGAACTTGTCGAGGACTAACCGCTGACACAATCACTACAAGATGGCCAGCTACAACCTCCAACCACCAAAATTCGAAGGAGATTTTCAATGGTGGAGAAGGAAGATGGAGGTATATCTAGAAACCGATTTTGACTTTATGCTAGTCTTAGAAAATGGTTTCGAATTGCCTAGGGATGAAAGCAATAGGCAAATTGAGAAGTCAAGGTGGACCCAAGACTAAATCAAGGACTTCAAGACAAATCTCAAGGTAATCGAATTACTTAGTGATTTGATTCCTAACAATATTTGGTCTAGGCTAGGCAATTTTAGGGATGCTAAGGACCTATGGGACAAGGTGATAAGATTTCATGAAGAGCCCACATTGGTCCATGA
The DNA here is from genome assembly GCA_025175895.1 of Wurfbainia villosa. NCBI lineage: Eukaryota > Viridiplantae > Streptophyta > Magnoliopsida > Zingiberales > Zingiberaceae > Wurfbainia > Wurfbainia villosa. The sequence continues at coordinate 20,168,939 of CM046000.1, read as the reverse complement.
AGAGGAAGAATGTCCATCAACATTCGGATCCGAGGATGTTGAAGAATTGCCCACCACATTCGAAGATGTTGATGATTTGGTGGAGACCTCCACCTCTAGCATTGAGGGGGAGGAGAGGCCTTCCATCCCAAAACAAGTTCAAGAAGAAGCCTCAACATCTGGGAGAAGTGAAAATTCCCTAGGTAACTCAAGTGTTATGATTATAAATAAAAATCATATAACATTCTTTGAGTGTAGGGAACAAGGGAACTATAAAAGTAAGTGTCCTAAGAAGGTGAAGAAGGTTCAACCGACACCAAAAGTCAATAATACCGGAGTCCCAACAATTAGAAGCAAGGAGCACATTGTGTGCTTCAAATGCAACCAAAGGGGGCATTATAGAAGCCAATGCCCTAGGGGGAGGAAGAAAGAGCAAGAAGGTGTATCTCATGTAGGGGGAGCTTCTAAAGCTAACCCTAAGGTAAATTTAATTAATGCACCTTCAATTCTAGGGTTAACAAGCATGCTAGGAATTATTTTAGTTCTCTTGCAATTATTAATGAAAAGCATGCTAGTAGAAATAATAAGGTTTATTGTTTAGGTGCTAAGCATGTAAATTTATCTAAAGATAAACCTAGGACAAATAACACTAGAACTATCTTACCTAGGGAATCAATTAGGAGAATAGAAGAAAATTTGGGTATTAATCTCAAAAAGTCTAGGCACATGCCTAAGAAGAAGAGGCCTTCCCAAAAACCTAATGATAAATCAAAATTGAGAAAATTAGAGTTAGAAAACCAAGTCTTGAGGTCAAGACTTGAGAGAATGGAAAAGACCCTTAAGATTATAGAAAATTCTATTCAAGGGTCAAATGCCCAACAGTCAAGACCTAGGGTTCAAGAATGGTCTAAGGGCAAGGAAGGTTTGGGTCACAAACCTAAGCCCAAGAAGACTTATCATAATGTTCCATTTGATTATAGAACAACATCTAGGTCTAGGAAAACCAAGACTAATAGGGAAGTTATCCTTAAGACTAGCCATGGTGTGTGTTTAGTGGCTAAGGACTTAAGAAAAATCAATAAAGCAACTAAGAAGGTCATTGGGGGAGTCACCTCTAGAGTTGACCTAGGAAATACCCATTTGACTAAGGCTTCAAAGCCAAAAAGGGTCATTAAGAAGGTATCTAGGGAAGTTATCCCTAGTGAATACCTTGTTAACCCAAGGAGCTCCAATAGATATTGGGTTCCTAGGAGCGTGATCGATTCACGCTAGATGGGTTAGGGTGTGTCAACCCTAAGTGGATGGGTAGTTAACTTAGCCATGGTGAGTTGACACATTAGGGTGTGCCAATGTGCTTGAGAAGTTGAAAAATGATTAAATTGGCACAATTAGGTCTTAGGAGTAATGGTGTGCCATTTTGGATTTATGACACACTTGGGAGATAATGGTATTAAGGCAAAATAGAATTAATTCCTAGAAATGATAATTTGCATTTAACACTTAGGTATTTTATACCTTAGTATATTTTACTTGCCATGATTTATTTGCCTTTCCATGACATGACATCATTTTAATTTTTATCTCAAAAAATATCATGATCATGTTTTAGACTTAGTTTTATATATCATGTATGCTAAAATTTCATTCACATGTCATGACATCATGATTTTGGCACATGCTTAGTTATATCATATAAATGTCATAATCATATCATGCATAAAATAAAATTGATTTAAGGATCATTGGCATGACTTGAAGTCCCATGCATAAGGGAATCAAGTAGAGTTGCCTTAGAATATGCATGAGACCATTGAAGAACAAAAACCCACATCTCACAAGAATACTTGACTTGTATGTGTTTTACACATCTAGATACAAGTGAAATGTTTAGGAAAAAGGAATTAAAGGTTTCAAAAACATTTTGAAAACATTTTAAAAAACCTTGGTGAAGTCTATCTTTTGATAGCTATCACCATTGAATGGGATGATACAAAGAAGGCTCAATATTGAAGCTTTTCTAAATTTTTGAACTTTGTGTCAATCTCACTAATTTGTGGGTAAAATAATTTTCCAATATTTTTCACCCATTATGATTGTAATAAGTAATATACATACAAAATTTCAAGATTTTTCAACTTACGTATTTTACTTACGAATTTCAAAAATCTATTTCTGAAAATCAGAAAACTGAAAAAATGTATTATCACGACGCCAGGAGGCCACCAACTGATAGAAGGAGTCATCGTGATATCGATTCAATGATCGACATTGATTTCGGGTAAACCTTGGTGGTTAGGCCCATGTTCAGCTATGTTTTGGTCCCCTAACCACTCCTAACCCTAGGACATGCTATGGAGAGCATTAGAAATGATAAAAAATCCATTGGATATGGATTAGGAGAAGTGTTTAGGGAGAGTATCAATTTTAAGGTAGATGAGAGTTCATTGTTAAACTTTGCCTTAATTTTGAGTGTTTTAATGTTCCTATTGGCTTAGGGACTCTCCAAGGACATTGTTAGTGCAATGGTCAAGGGGGAGCAAGCCTATTGGGGAGGACCTTTTTGATGTATGTCAAAAAGGGGGAGAAGTTACCAAGTTACCAATTGGGCTTACAATTCTCATTGGGATGTGAGAATTGCCAATTAGGGATAATTGGTAGACTTGAGGGATAGTTTTGTCAATTATCAAAAAGGGGGAGATTGTTGGTGCAATCGGCCTGGGTTGACTCGAGTATGACTCGAGTAGTATTTTGATGATAGACAAAACTTATGACATGGGATTGTCATAGGAAAGTCCAAAGCATTGCGAAGCTGTGTGCTTGGTGCTTGGTGAGAAATGCATTTGGGAAGTCTTGAGGACTTGGCAAGTTCACTAGGCTCGGGGTCCTTGAGTCGGTGAAGGATGGCATTGTGAAGCCGTGCGCTTGGTGCATCCGAGGGACCGTCGGACGGGGAGCGAATGGAGTGAGGCCCAAGACAAGCAGACTTCGAGGGCAAGAGACGCGAAGGATGGCGTTGCGAAGCCGTACGCTTGGCACATCCGAGGGACGTAGGCCGAGGGAAGAGAGCTTCGATGGGGAACTCCATGAGGGATGAGGTGAACTTAGCCAAGTGACTAAGACTGAGTGTTGGATGTGTTGGGTTTCCAACACTGCAGCGAGTGTGTGTTCGAACATGTTTTGTAAACATGTGCACAGCGAAAGAAATAAAATAATAAATCAAATTTATTACAACACACACACACAACATGCATGCATAGTACAACATGTGTAGACATAACCGTAAATTCAAATTTTGCAAAAAAAGGAAATTTATACTACGTATACCTGACGTATCACGTGTAGCGGGAAAAGCATCAACCGGAATGATCCTCTCTAGAATCGTCTCTATCCTTATCCACGCCGAGTATCTTCGGGATGACTTCACAAAGTCATGAGCCTCGTCTTCGTACGAGTTACTAGCCTCGTGTTGAAGACGATGTGATCGAGAAGATCACGATCCGAATCAAAATTCGGATCCAAAATGAGTCCTCAAAAACTCGCTTCTCTGGAGAGGTATTCGTCAACCGTTTGACGAATCATTCGTCCTCCACCTATGAGGATTACCGAAGATCGAATCCCTAGCAAGGCTACCGCTGTCGGAGCTACAAACATTGTTCAAATTACGCTCCGACAAGAAGGAAACAAGCTGTCCAAAAAACTAGACAGCTTTGGTGGAGACCTTGCGCCGGCCAAATAAGGAAAGCAATATGCTTACCTTGTCGCCGGAGCCAAGGAATATCACCGGAGCTCCTTCGGTTGTAGCTCGACGCTGGCAAGAGGAGAGGACGACAGCTGTTGGACGCCGACAAGGGGCTTGGGCGGTGGTGGGCAGCGGCAAGAGGAGGGCGCCGACTACTCCAAGGAGAAGTAGGCGGCAACTTTAGGGTTGCAAGGATTAGGGCTTAACAAAACCCTTAAGCCCTATTTTATAGAGAACAAATTCTCTTAATGGTTATCTGATCATAACCAAAAGCCCGTTAACCCGCTCCATTAATTTAAGTTAAAATAAACCAAACCATGTTGGTCTATTTAAAGTTAAAACAAACTGAACCAACTTTGGTTCATTCGTTTAAAACAAACCAAACCCCTTTGGCTTATTCTCCTCCATTGGATTAGAACCAAACCAATTTTGTTCATCCATCATGTCTTCATAAAACACGGCCCATCCACGCTTCCATTGTGACTGAAACGATTTCATGCTCGCTCCATGTTTGGTCCAACCAAACCTAGTTTCTCTCGGTCTGAGAATCTCATTCTCAAGCTCGTTTTAAATCCTTCGGATTACGCTCGTTGTCCGTGTGACCAAATAGGTTCTCGGTTTATGTTGGCCGTCTATAATCAACCATTAATTATAGAATGATCATGAGTGTCACCTAATAGTACATCATGATCCCCAATTAACCGAAAAGATCAACGGTTGATCCAGAACTATTTCTGAAACCCTTCAGCAGCTCGAATGAATCGTGCCCCATTCCCTTCACTCATCTTATACACACTTGGTTCAGGACATGATCTATAGTGTCAGTCCCCATTAGGTTGACTATGTCACACCTAGCCCAAGTATCATTTCCTCGTCCTACGGATTCTAGTTACTGCACATGTATTGAAGATTACCTTACTCTAAACATGTAATGCTTTGGCCAAAGACTTTAGTAACAATCCGACGAGAGGCCATGGGTATACATCTCCTCGCAAGGAGTGGTGAATCCTTTATAGGCTATTCAAACACCTTCGATCACTTCGACTTATACCCAATCATTCCGGGTCCACATCTCCTTAGAGATGCTTGCTTAATATGTCAAAGCATAAGTCTTTATGACCAAGATGACTTGAATACCGCAAGTCAAAGGAACATCGCACTTAAGCTGCAGTAAGAACTTCATTGACATATCTATATATGCAGAGAACCATATGAAGTCTTACGGCTGGTCACTCCAATGAACTAGTTACCATAACTAGCATCCACGATTAACTCCGGACATCACAATGTCTCCAGCTAGTGAGAATCAGCTGCTTGGATACACCAAGGAGTATACCTCATGCTAGTCTCGACAGAATCAATGGTGTCCAAATCCATCAATTCATCGACTAGGGATAATTCCGATATATCACAATTACACATGTAGAGATACTCACTAGTTGTGATCCAATCACAAATACTTTCATGTTGTGAATCGTATCGTGGACATTCAGTAAATGAGTTTAAGATCCAATCAAATACATGAAAACATGTATACTCAAATAGTAAATCTTCATTTATCATATAAATGGTTCAAACATAAGGCGATTGCCTTAGGACATCTCTCATATATTACTAACAAACTCCCACTTGGCCTAATGCCAATCGCTACGGTATCCAATACCATAAGCTCTATCATGACCCTCAAACTTAGTTTGAGGTAATGCCTTAGTCAAAGGATCCGCTAAGTTCCTTTCAGTGGGAATTTTCTCGATTTGTATTTCCTTCCTACTAATGATCTCTCTGATCAAATGATAGCGGTGAAGCACATGTTTGGATCGTTGATGAGACCTTGGCTCTTTCGCCTGTGCAATTGCTCTATTGTTGTCGCAGTAGACCGGTATTGCTTCAACAATGGCTGGAACCACACCAAGTTCATAAATGAACTTCTTGATCCAAACCGCTTCCTTTGTTGCTTCCGAAGCTGCAATGTATTCTGCCTCAGTGGTAGAATCCGCTACAGTGTCTTGTTTGGAACTTTTCCAATTCACTGCGCCCCCATTCAAGGTGAACACATATCCAGACTGAGACCTGAAATCATTCTTGTCTATCTGGAAGCTGACATCCATATACCCGCATATCACCATGTCCCCTTCTCCATATATTAGGAACACATCCTTAGTTCTTCTTAAGTACTTAAGGATTGTCTTAACAGCCACCCAATGATCCATTCCTGGATCAGACTGGTATCCACTTATGACACTCAGAGCATACGATACATCGGGCCTCGTACATAACATAGCATACATGATAGATCCTATTGCGGATGCATAGGGAATCTTATTCATGCAAATCCTCTCGTCTTTTGTGCGTGGACACAGACTTCGAAAGGTGTATCCCATGCCTGATGGGTAGGAAGCCTTTCTTGGATTCCGACATGCTAAACCTCTTTAGCACTCGGTCTATATATGTAGACTACGAAAGACCAAGCAACCGTTTCGATCTATCTCTATAGATATTAATCCCAAGGATTTAGGTTGCTTATCCCAGGTCTTTCATGGAGAATGTCTTGGATAACCAAATCTTAACTGACTGTAAGACTGAAACATCATTACCTATAAGTAATATGTCATCAACATATAATACTAGGAACACGACTGCACTCCCACTAACCTTCTTGTACACACAAGGTTCGTCTGGATTTTGTGAGAAATCAAACTTTTTGATTGTATCATCAAAACGGATATTCCAGCTCCTGGATGCTTGCTTCAATCCATATATGGATCGTCGCAATTTGCATACCTTGGTTTTATCAACCAATGTGAAACCCTCATGCTGTATCATATACACGTCCTCGAGCAGGTTTCCATTAAGGAAAGTTGTTTTCACATCCATCTGCTATATCTTATAATCATAATGAGCCTCTATGGTCAGGAGCATCCGAATGAATTTAAGCATAGCTACAGGCGAATAGGTTGCGTCATAATCAACACCTTGCTTTTGACGATATCCTTTCACCACCAATCTAGCCTTATAGGTAATCACATTACCATCCATGTCGGTTTTCTTCTTGAAAACCCACTTGCACCCTATAGGCTTTATGCCTTCAGGTGGGTCAACCAAGTTCCAAACTTGGTTTTCATACATGGAATCTATTTCCGACTTCATGGCTTCAAGCCACTTATCCCTTTCTGAACTTGTCAGAACTTCTTCATAATTGGTAGGCTCCTCATCATCAATGAGTAACATGTCATTTGATTCACTTATGAGAATTCCATATCTCTCAGGAATATTGCGTGTTCTACTAAATCTACGAAGATGTGGTGTTTCAATAGGTCCAGCCGATTGCTCATCACTATGAGTTATCGGCTGTTGTACTTCACCAGGTATCTCATCAATGTCTATTTGAGTCTCTCGAGACTCCTCAAGCTTGACGACACTCCCACTGTTTTCTTGCAAGAGAAACTCTTTCTCTAGAAACACAGCATTCCTTGAAACAAACACCTTTTGTTCCACAGGATGATAGAATTGGTAACCCCTTGTTTCCTTAGGGTATCCAATAAATAGACATTTATCAGACTTAGCATCCAATTTGTCTGATACAGTCCGCTTCACATAAGTAGGACAACCCCATATCTTCAAGTAAGATACATGAGGTTTCTTACTATTCCATATCTCATATGGAGTAGTAGAGACTACCTTGGTTGGCATTCTGTTTAACAAGTAAACAGCCGTCTGAAGTGCATAGCCCCAAAAGGACTTGGGAAGATTTGCATGATTCATCATTGACCTGACCATGTCCAACAAGGTCCGGTTATGCCTCTCAGATACACCATTATGCTGTGGTGTATATGGAGGAGTCCATTGAGACAATATATCATTGTCTCTTAGATAATCAAGAAACTCTTGACTTAAGTATTCACCACCTCAATCCGATCGAAGTATTTTAATACTCTTGTCATGTTGTTTCTCTACTTCATTTATGAATTCTTTGAACCTTTCAAAGGCTTCAGACTTGTGTTTCATCAAGAACACATACCCAAACCGTGAGTGATCATCGGTGAAGGTAATGAAGTAGTTATAGCCTCCTAAAGCTTGAGTTGACATAGGTCCACATACATCAGTATGTATTAGACCTAGCAACTCTCCCACTCGTTCACCTTTTCCTGTAAAAGGTAACTTAGTTATCTTGCCTTTTAAGCATGATTCACATGTATCGTATGAATCCAATTCAAACGATTCCAGAACTCCACATCGGTGTAATTTGGACATGCGTTTCTTGCTTACATGGCCAAGACAACAATGCCACATGTAGGAGTCTAATTGATTATCCTTTCGAGCATGCTTGTTGCTCGCTTCGATATTGAAAATGTCATTGGATATGTCCAACGTATAAATGTCATTGCTCAAAGTTCCAGTTCCATAAAGTACGCCATTCAAAGTTATATAACAACAATTGTTACTAAACATCAAATGGTAACCATTTCTATTTAAGTAGGAAATAGAAACAATGTTCTTTATTAGAGAAGGAATACAATAGCAATTGTCCAGTTCTAAGACTAGTCCGCTAGGGAGATTCAGCAAATAAGTTCCGATGGCGACCGCAACAACCTTTGCTCCATTGCCAACTCACAAATTTGACTCCCCTCTGACGAGTCTTCTTCTATTCCTTAGCCCCTGTATGTCATTACATATATGTGAGCCACACCCAGTATCCAATACCCAAGTGTCTAAGGAAATAGAATGACAAACAATAACGAAGATACCTGAAGAGGATGGGGCATCGAATGCCTTCTTCTTCTTCATGGACTCAAGATAAATCTTGCAGTTTCTTCGCCAGTGGCCTTCCTTTCCACAATGATGGCAAGTGCCCTTTTGTGTTGGTTCTGCCTTCTTAGCCTTCTTGTTCTTCCCTTTCTTCTGTTCCTTTGCCTTCCTCTTAGAACTTTACTTTGAGGAATCAACTAACAGAACCACCTTCTCCTCATGCTTCACAGAAGGCTCCACAGTCTTCAGCATATTGAGGAGCTCAGGAATAGTGGATTCTAATTTGTTCATCCGATAGTTCATCACAAATTGTGAGAAACTCTTGGGCAAACAAAGCAGAATTAAGTTAATACTTAATTCATGATCCATCACAAACCTGAGGGTGGCTAGCCGCTCGATGTACTCATTCATCTTTAGCACAAACTGCACCACAGACGAACCTTCTTGCATCTTCGTGGTGAAGAGGAGCCTGGAGACTTCGAACCTTTCGGATCTTGCTTGCTCATCAAACAACTCATGAAGATGGAAGACCATGGTATTAGCATCCATATGCTCATGCTGCTTTTGCAGCTCAGGTACCATCGCAGCTAGCATGATGTAACTCACCAGTTCAGAATCTGCCACATGCTTCTGATAGACCAACATTTGGTCTGGAGTTGCATCGTCCCTAGGACGGTTGGGAAGAGGCTCTTCAAGGACATATGCTAGCTTTTCCGCCTTGAGAATGATTCTCAAGTTTCTAAGCCAGTCCAGGAAGTTAGGCCCATTCAATTTGTTTGAATCCAAAATAGTGCGCAAATTCAAAGACGTCATGATCAATCAATTAACCTAGGAATACAAAACGAGCATATATGAGAAAATGATTTTAAAATGCATCAATATACATTCATAAATCCCATTCATTTTTTTGAATTTCAAAAACCCCAAAATCACTTCGGGAGATCGTAGGTCCATCTCCGAATGAGCTGATATCCAACATAAATATGAACAATCTTGGAGAGAGTCCAACAAGACATTCATAACTATGATGGTAGGTATCAAATATACATATCACATATATGCAACTATCACAATGTGCTATCAACTTATTGAATGTTCACACATACATCGGGTTGTTAACACATTAACAAGTATGCATCATATGCATAGCACCCAACTTCACCTCCCTTCACATCGACCTTGGAGAGAGTCCAACAAGCCGATGCTCCAGGTTAAAGCCAACCCATTAATCGAGAAATAGTTTTAATATGGTTAGAGCGCATTCAACCAATTAGCCCGACTTGGAGAGAGTCCAACAACCAAAGCTAATGATAAACCTCTGACTCTTACCATATTAGTATTAAACTATTCCATGGTTTGAACATGTTCGAGTTCGAGCCGGGCTTGGAGAGAGTCCAACAACCCGAACAAGAAATGGAACTCTGGTTCTAACGATATTAATGGAAGGTGTAGGCTTTAATATTGAGTAAGGGTTTTATGTCTCATCCTATTTGCATACAAATAACTATTATCTACATGGCATGACATACATGGCATACATCTAGATGTCACGACACACATGGCATAATGATATGCATCTAACGAAATTACATAACATACAATTATGTCATGTACAAAATTTTCTTATATGTCATAACTATTTATGGAAATAAAATATTTTTAAGATTTGATTCTCCAAATCAAATCATTATTAAATTAGGAAATAAATTTCCAAATCTAATCACATATTTTATTTGTGGAAAGTGTTGATTAAGGAAAGTCAATTTAGGAAACCAATTTCCTAAATCATCAAAATTACTTATGGAAATAAAATATTTTAAGATTTGATTTCCCAAATCAAATCATGATTAAATTAGTAAACAAATTTCCAAATCTAATCAAATATTTTATTTATGGAAAATATCAATTTCCATAAATACTTCCAACTTTCCAAAAGTAGAAGATTTCCATAAATACTTCTAGACTTTCCAAAATTAAAAATTTCCATAAATACTTCTAACTTTCAAAAAGTAGAAAATTTCCAGAAATACCATTATGACTATCACAAAACAATTTTATGATTATGTCGAAACACAACCTGGGCTCTGATACCACTGTTGGGTTTCCGACACCGCGGCGAGTGTGTGTTCGAACATGTTTCGTAAACATGTGCACAGCGGAAGAAATAAAATAATAAATCTAATTTATTACAACACATACACCACATGCATGCATAGTACAACATGTGTATACATAACCGTAAATTCAAATTTTGCAATAAAAGGAAATTTATACTACGTATATCTGACGTATCACGTGTAGCGGGAAAAGCATCAACCGGAACGATCCTTTCTAGGATCGTCTCTATCCGTATCCACGCCGAGTATCTTCGGGATGACTTCACAAAGTCACGAGCCTCATCTTCGTACGAGTTACTAGCCTCGTGTTGAAGACGATGTGATCGAGAGAAGATCACAATCCGAATCAAAATCCAGATCCAAAATGAGTCCTCAAAAACTCACTTCTCCGGAGAGGTATTCGTCAACCGTTTGACGAATCCTTCGTCCTCCACCTATGAGGATTACCGGAGATCGAATCCCCGGCAAGGATACCGCTGTCGGAGCTACAAACATCATCCAAACAACTTAGTGTTTGGGATTTTACCCGACATCAGTCGACTGACATAGGTGTCAGTCGATTGCTTCAAGTCGACTAGGGTTCGACTGGTATTCGACTGAACAGGGTCTGACTGATCAGTCAAATGATAACACCATCAGTCGACTGATGAGGGAGATAAGTCAACTGATCGGGGTGTGTTCGACCATAGAATGGTTTCCAATCGAGTGCTCGTGCTAGCACTCAACTGATGGGATCATCAGTCGACTGATGGGCATGATCATTCGACTGATGATGGATCTGTTGGAGTTTTGCCAATAAGGATCAAGTCATTATGAGACAACGGCTACAGGACCAGTCGACTGATGGTCATGATCAGTCAACTGATGGGCGCGAAATCAGCTTGATGCAGGTTATAAATGGAGCTTAAGATGGAGAATTTCGCCAAGACTTTTGTGAAGCTTTTGGAGGGGAATTGCTACTGCATTTCAGACCTTCAAGAGCCATCTAAAGCAAGAAACAAGCAAAGGTTTCAAAGCAAGCGTTGTAAAGTGTTCTTTACGTGTATTTCGTATTTGTCTTTGTATTGCTTGTATTTCATATTACTTAGTGTAATTGCTTGTGAGAGGTTTCTCCACCTCCGACATGTTGTCGAGGAGCGTTGTTAGTGTCGTGCGCATAACACGAGCTCGTTGAGCTCACCCCGTGGAGTAGGAACCATTCGGTTCCGAACCACGTATATTCTGGGTACATATTCACCTTGAATGGAGGCGCAATAAGCTGAAAAAGTTAAAGAAAGACACTGAGGCAGAATACATCGCAGCTTCGGAAGCAACAAAAGAAGTGGTTTAGATCAATAAGTTCGTCTCTGAACTTGGTGTGGTTCCAACCATTGTTGAAGCAATACCTATTTACTGTGACAAAAATAGAGCGATTGCATAGGAAAAAGAGCCAAAGTCTCATCAATGATCCAAATATGTGCTTCACCGCTATCATCTGATCAGAGAGATCATAAGTATGAAAGAAATACAAATCGAGAAGATTCTCACTGAAAAGAACTTAGTGGACCCTTTAATTAAGGCCTTGCCTCAAAGTAAGTTTGAGGGTCATGTTAGAGCTTATGATATTAGATACCATAGAGATTGAAAGATTCACTATTTGAGTATACATGTTTCATATATTTGATTGGATCTTAAACTCATTTACTGAATGCCCACAATACGATTCACAGCATGAGAGAATTTGTGATTGGATCACAACTAGTGAGTATCTCTACATGTGTAATTGTGATGTATTGAAATGAATTGATGGATTCAGACGCCATCAATTCTGTTGAGACTAGAACGAGTCATACTCTTTGGTTTATCCAAGCAGCTGTTTCTCACTGGTTGGAGACATTGGGATGTCCAGAGTTGAATGTGGATGCTATTTATGGTAACTGGTTCATCGGAGTGACTAGCTATAAGACTTCATATGATTCTCTGCATAAATGGATATGTCAATGAAGTTCTTATTGTAGCTTAAGTGCGATGTTCCTTCGACTTGCGGTATTCAAGTCATCTTGGTCATGAAGACTTATGCTTTGACATCTTAAGCAAGCATCTCCGAGGAGATGTGAACTCGGGATGATTCAGTATAAGTTGAAGTGGCCGAAAGTGTTTGAATAGGCTATAGAGGATTCACCACTCTTTGTGAGGAGATGTATACCCTATGGCCTCTCATTGGATTGTTACTAAAGTCTTTGGCCAAAGCATTACATGTTTAGAGTATGGCACTCTTGGATACATGTGCAATAACTAGAATTCGGAGGACGAGAAAGTAATACTTGGGCTAGGTGTGACGTAGTCAACCTAGTGGGGACTGACACAATGGACCATGTCCTGAACCAAGTGGGTATAAGATGAGTGAAGGTAACGTGGCACATTTCACTGTAGCTAATGAAGGGTTTCAGAAGCGTTCTGGGATCAACCGTTGATTTTTTGATTAATTGGGGATCATGATGTACTACTAGGTGCCACTCATGATCGTTCTATAATTAATGATTAATTATAGATGACCAACATAAATCAGAAACCTATTTGGTCATACACACTGTGAGTGTTATCCAAAGGATTTAAAATGAGCTTGAGAATAGGATTCTCAGATCGAGAGAGACATGGTTTGATTGGATCAAATGAAGAGTGAGCTTGAAATTGTTTCAGTCACATTAGAAGCATGAATGGGCCGAGTCTTATGAAGACTTGATGGATGAACCAAATTGGTTTAGTTCTAATCCAATGGTGGAAAATAAACCAAAGGGGTGTGGTTTGGTTTAAATGAATGAACCGAAATTGGTTCGGTTCGTTTTAACTTAAAATAGACCAATGCGGGTTGGTTTATTTTAACTTAAGTTAATGGAGCAAGTTAATGGATTTTGATTATGAACCAATAACCGTTAGGAGAATGTGTTCTCTATAAAAACACGACTTAAGTGTTTTGTGAATGAGACGACTTAGGTTTTGGAAACCCTAGCCGTTTTTTCCTTCTTCTCCTCCCTTGGTGTTGCCGCCCACCCTTGGTGTTGCCTCCCACCCTTGGTGTTGCCGTCCACCCTTGGTGTTGTCACCCACTCTTGGAGTTTCCGCCACCTCCTCCTTGCCGCCGGGCGACCACCAACTGCTGGAAGTCCTCCGACCATCCTCAACCGCTGGCCAACCTCCCTTGGCCGCCGGTGACCAAGGAGCAACCGACCAACTTTTTGGCCGGCCATCTCCTCCACCAAAACAAGCTATCTAGTTTTGGACAGCTTGTTGTCCTCTTCATGGAGAGGTTGTTTGGTCGATATTTTGTGCTCCAATAGCGACCTACTTGTCTTGGATCTTCGGCAATCCTCTTTAGTGGAGGACCAAGGTTTCGTCAATTGGTTGACGAAAATCACTTCCGAGAAGCGAGTTCGTGGAACTCATTTTTAGATCCGAATTGGATTCGAATTGTGATCGTCTCTCGGATCACAATGACTTTAACGCGAAGCTAGTACCTCTCATGAAGTCGGGGCTCGTGGCTTTGTGAAGCTATCCCGATGATACTCGGCATGGATACGGATAGAGGTGAAACTTGCGAGGGTCGCTTGGTTGATGCCATTTTTGCTATTAGTGAAAGCCCTAGAGCCAATCATGTTATGATTGTTGTATGGACTTTATTGTATCATATTCCTATTGGTAAAGGCATGGTTATTATATTTACTTGTATTGGTGCCAAATAACTAAATATAATAATGTCCTTGAGTAGTAGGTTCTTATCTATATCAATCGATTGGTTGAATCTATAATGAGATGATATAGAGAACACTACTCTTAATCATTCCTAGTCAAGTATTAACATTCAGGGATAATGTTAATGTATAGAGACTAGCATGTAGGTCAACACGATGACTTGATCTCACAAGTCATGGATAAGAGATATCAAGTTGACACATGGGTATGCATTGGAGAATGTATACTGAATGACTCACCATGAGAAAGTATCATGGATCGTTATATGAGTGTCATATACTTTCTCATGTGGCTATTAGTATGACTATTAGTCCTTAGACCAGAAGTCACCATGGTTCCCTACATAAGGAGTTGCATAATTTGGCTTCGTCAAACGTCACCCATAAATGGTAGGACTATAAAGGCGATTACTGGGTATGTGATAAATTATGCGGAGGGATGTGAGTGATGTAGATGGGATCTATCCCTCCTATATGACGGGAGAGACATCGTTATTCTTGATAGAGTGAGACCACGAAGTGCATGGCAATGCCCAAATGAGTCAATATGAGATATTGAGCTCATTTGATTAGAGTGAGTCTACTTGGAGTTCAAGATATAGATTGTACCGAGGATGACATGGTCTATGCCTCAATTGGTCAATCTAGGTGTCAAGGATAGAGGGACATTGTCATATATTGTGAAAGTCACAATTAGTAGTCACAAAGGTGATGTTGGAGCTCAACATTCTTGTAACTTGGGTAGCAATGATGTGTTGCTAGATACCGCTCATTACTTATGTTCCTAAATCGGTTTAGAGACATTGTCAACGTTACAAGAACCTATAGGGTCACACACAAAGGGCAATTAGATGGAGATTAGGTTCATATGATGAACCATGAGGATTAGGTTCATGTGATGAACCAAATTGGATTAAGAGTAATCCAAATTAGACTAATTGAGTTAGACTCAAGTTGATTCAAGTGTTGAATGAGTCTAATTTAGATTTGATTCATTTAGTCAATTTAAATTAATGAATAGAGATTCATTAAATCAAATTGACTTGAATCAAGTGGTTGGATTTGATCAACCATGGGAGATAAGAGGCCAAGTTTGACTTGACCAAATGCTATGTCATGATGATGACTTGGCATGGCCGGCCAATGATGATGCTCCACATCATCATTGACTTATCATGTGGTGCCACCTCATGAGGGAGACCAAGAGCCATTGGCTCTTGGAGTTACATGCATGCATGTAACCCCCCAAGTCATGAAGTGGCCGGCCACTCCATTTGATTGGTGTAATTGATTTTGGTGAGTTACTAGAACTTCATCTTCTTCCTTGGATCATCCTCTCAAGCTCCCCTCTCCTCCTTGGCCGAAACTTCTAAGGGTGCTAGCACACTCTAGGTTTCTTTTCTCCACCTATTGCTTGTCTGGATACCAATAGAGGAGTGTACACTTGACACTCTAGAGTTCCGACAAGCTATTTGGATGAGCGGGATTTGCGAAGGGCGTCGCATCGAGGGTAACACTCTCAACTTCTAGATCTAAGGTAGATCTAGGTTTACTTAGCACATACATGTTTTTATTTTAATATATCTTCGCACGGATCCGTGGCCGGACTTCCGGGGTTTTCGCAACGCAAAAAAAGATTTTTGCGGCTCAGAAAGTCCAACATTGTTATTAGAGCCACGTGCGAAGCATGTATGTGTTTCATTTTTGTAGTTTTTTATTAGATATAAAAATTACAGATTTTTATATTTCTGTAAATTTCCTATTTTTATCAAATTTTTGGGTATTTTTCTCGAAGAGTCAAAGCAACGAGTGTTGGGACACTTATAGGCTTCAACCATCGAGAAAAACTCTCCGAAACGGCGAGTTCTCGCTTTAGGTTTTTGGGACAGCGACTTAAGTCACTGTAAGATCGTAGTGGGGACACTCGCAAAGTTTATTTTGCGAGTAGGGGCACTGTACCTATCCCCGAAAGGGGTCTTGTCCCGCGATCGTGCCCGGAAACCGCTTAGCGGGACCGTTACGGAGAGGTGACTCATAAAATTGAAAAAAAAATAGGAAAAATTATAGAAATTTTCTGTAAAAAATACATAATTTAGAATTATGTATAATTATATGATTGTCATGGCCCAAGAACCCCAATATGATTGGATGATGATGTGTTGTAATTCATAATACGGCCTGCGTGCCATTTTTGTGGTTATGAGTGTTGTATAGTGTATGCGACCTGCACGTCGTGCCTCTTCTTTTGAAATTCTAGTTGTAAATAGTTTTAGACTCGAATGTAACTTGAGTTTCATATTTGTAATGTACAAAATAAAGCGGTGGAAAGTCCACTTGTAGACGAAGTTACGAGAAGGGTGCCGACGACACATGGCGGTCAAAGGAAGCGCTTGGAGAAGCTGCAAGCCCTAGGTTGACCATCCGATCTTCTCATTGGCTTGAGAAGATCGTAGTAGGGCCATGACCACATCACAGTTAATTATATTTATATATATATATATATTTATATATATATATATATATTTGATTTTGCTTGTATGTATGTGATGCATGCTAGTAGAATAATTCTTGTATATATATGATGCATGCTACGATATTTTTCTTGTATGTATATGATGCATGCTAGAATAATGCTTGTATGTATGTGATGCATTCTAGTGTAGGATAATAAAGGCCTCAATGCGTATATGATACACATTACGATTATATTAGATCTTAATCGAATCAACTCGTAAATGTCTACCAAGTCCTTGATACCCATCACTACCTCGATCATTTGTAGTTGTTGAATCTGCCAAAGCAGAGCAACGCATATTATCTTGGTAGGGTGTGGAGGGACAATCTTGGTCCCGCCTATCACGGCTTGGGTTAGAGTAAGCTCAATTAGATTGAGTAAAACTAGTTAACTCAATTTGATCGAGTAGAACTATAGGCATATTCCAACCGTTGGAAAGATAGGATAAGATTGCATTTACACTAAATCTTGGGCGATTTAGCCAAAGCTAACTCAAGGTCTTTTGTAAATATGGGTCTTGATCCTATAAACAAGAGTTGCATAGAGATGTAATCGGTAAAGTGTTACCCACCGATCGTACTAAATCTTGGGCGATTTAGCTAAAGCTAACTCAAGGCTTAGTATGATGTAGATCTTGTCCCGCAAGAATTATAGCTAGTTTGTATGAATCTAGTAATGTGGTTTGACCACATCCATAACTCAATTCTACAAAATTCTTATAATTCAGTGGGAGCATCATTTGATTAAAGGCCTAATTAAATGATAAAAGGAATATGATATTAATTCTCTGCATTGTATGTTGATTACTATGTCGATAAACACGAGCACTCTCTCTCTGTGTTCTGTCCTTGAGAAGGACAAGCTCAATGGAGCAAATTTCCTGGACTGGTACAGGAACCTGAGAATTGTTCTCACCCAATAAAGGAAACTGTACGTCCTAGAGCAGCCCATTCCAGAGGCACCTTCTGCAACTGTCTCGCGAGCTGACAAAGATGCTTACAAGAAGCATCAAGATGATGCATTAGATGTGTCATGTCTAATGATCGCGACCATGAACTCTGAGCTTCAGAAGCAAGACGAGTTCATGAATGCTTATGATATGGTTGAACATCTTCATCAACTATATCAAGGACAAGCAAGGCACGAGAGATATGAAGTCTCTAAGACATTGTTTGGTTCCAAAATGCAAGATGGGACTCCCGTAGGTCCATATGTACTCAAGATGATTGGGTACGTAGAAAACCTACAAAGATTGGGATTCCCCCTTGGCCAAGAGCTGGCCACTGACTTGATCTTGCAGTCTTTGCCGCAAAGCTACAATCAATTTGTCATGAATTACAACATGAATGAAATTGATAAGCCACTGCCTGAGATGCTCAGCATATTGAGAACTGCTGAGCTCAACCTTAAGAAGGGAAAATCTGATGCCATTTTGATGGTGCAAAAGAAGAAAGGCAAGGGCAAGCCTAAAGGTAAGGGAAAGTCCCAAGCCAAGGGAAAAGGCAAGGAACTGAAACTCAAAGGAGGGGTGGCCAAGGAAGGGGCTTGCTTCCACTGCAAGGAAGCTGGACACTGGAAGCGTAACTGCAAGGCATACCTGGAAGATCTTAAGAAGAAGAGAAGTGAGACTTCTACTTCAGGTATAAATGTTATAGAAGTCAATCTATCTATTTCTTCATCATGGGTATTAGATACCGGATGTGCATCTTACATTTGTATCAATGTGCAGGCACTGAGAAATAGCAGGGCATTGACAAAGGGCGAGGTGGACCTATGAGTAGGTAATGGAGCAAGAGTTGCTGCTGTTGATGTAGGAACTTATGATCTATCTCTGCCCTCTGGGCTTGTACTAGAATTAGATGAATGTTATTATGTGCCTACTTTAACTAAGAACATAATTTCGCTTTCTTGTTTGGATAAGAAAGGATTTACATTTATAATAAAGAACAAATGTTGTTCAGTTTATTTAAATGATATGTTCTATTGTAGTGCACCTCTAATGAACGGACTCTACTTTCTAGACTTAGAGAGCCCTATCTATAACATAAGTACCAAAAGGTTCAAGTCAAATGAGTTGAACCAAACCTATCTCTGGCATTGTCGCTTAGGTCACATAAATGAGAGTCGCTTATCTCAGCTCCATAAGGATGGGGTGCTAGACTCATTTGATTTTGAATCATATGAGACATGCGAGTCTTGCCTTTTAGGCAAGATGACCAAGACTCCCTTTAGTGGACACAGCGAAAGAGCAATAGACTTGTTAGAACTTATACATAGTGATGTATGTGCCCCTTTCAATGTTGTTGCTAGAGGTGGTTACAGGTACTTCATTACATTTACTGATGACTTCAGTAGATATGGTTATATGTATCTTATGACACATAAATCAGAATCCTTTGAAAAGTTCAAAGAATTCAAGAATGAAGTACAAAATCATCTTGGCAAGAGTATTAAGATACTTCGATCAGATCGAGGTGGTGAATACCTTAGCCATGAGTTTCGTGACTATCTAACTGAGTGTGGGATTCTATCCCAACTCACTCCTCCTGGAACACCACAGTGGAATGGTGTATCCGAAAGAAGGAATCGTACCCTATTAGATATGGTATGATCTATGATGAGTCACACAGATCTTCTTATATTCTTTTGGGGATATGCTCTAGACACAGCAGCCTTTACCCTTAACCGTGTACCATCCAAGGCTGTGATAAAGACACCATATACGATATGGATAGGGAGAAATCCCAAGATGTCTTTCATGAGGATTTGGGGTTGTGAGGCTTACGTTCGACGTCAAGTCTCAGACAAACTGGGACCCAAATCTGATAGGTGCTATTTTGTTGGATATCCCAAGGATACAAAGAGATATTACTTCTACATTTCCAGTCAGCACAAAGTGTTTATGGCAAAGACTGGGGTTTTTCTAGAAAGAAATTTTGTTTCTAGAAAAACTAGTGGGAGTACGTTCGATCTTGAAGAAATTCAAGATAAGGACCATAGCACTGAGGCCTTGATGGAGGTTGACCAGGAACCACAAAGTGTTGTGGGTGATGAGATTGTTGCACAAAGAGTTGTGGAACAACCACCTGTTCATGTAGACCTACCTCTTCGCAGGTCTGATAGGGTACGTCGTCAGCCTGAGAGATACTAATTTCTCTAGTCTGACCATGATGATGTTATGCTCATTGAGAATGAGCCTACCTCCTATCAGGAAGCTGTGATGAGCCCAGATTCTGAGAAATGGCTAAAGGCCACGAGATCCAAGATGGAATCCATGTACACCAACCAAGTATGGACTTTGGTTGATCCACTTGAAGGGGTCAAACCCATTGGGTGTAAGTGGGCCTTTAGGAGAAAGACTGACATGGATGGACTTACGCATACCTATAAGGGTCGATTGGTGGCTAAAGGTTTCAAGAAAATTCATGGTATTGACTATGATGAAACCTTTTCTCCAATGGCGATGTTTAAGTCCATTCGGATCTTGCTTGCTATTGCAGCATACCACGATTTTGAGATCTGGCAGATGGATGTCAAAACTGTGTTTCTGAATGTAAACATACTCGAGGATGTGTACATGACACAACCTGAGGGTTTTGAAGATCCACAGCATACTGGGAAAGTATGCAAGTTGCAAAGGTCCATTTATGGGCTAAAGCAAGCTTCTCGGAGCTGAAATCTTCAATTCGATGATGCAATCAAACAGTTTGGTTTCATCAAGAATGAAGATGAACCCTGTGTCTACAAGAGGGTTAATGGGAATATAGTTGTCTTCCTTATATTGTATGTGAATGACATACTACTCATTGGGAATGACATCCCCTCGCTACAGTCTGTGAATACTTGGTTGGGGACGTGCTTCTCAATAAAGGACTTAGGTGAAGCAGCCTGTATTCTAGGCATCAACATCTATAGAGATAGATCTAAGAGATTGCTTGGCCTAAGTCAGAGTACATACATTGACACGGTATTACTACGGTTTGCCATGCAGAATTCAAAGAAGGGACTTCTGTCGATGTCACATGGTGTGAGTCTTTCGAAGACTCAAAGTCCCTCTTCTAGAGAGGAGAGAGACCGCATGGATAAGATCCCTTACGCATCTGCTATAGGATCTATCATGTACGTTATGCGGTGTACTCGTCCTGATGTCTCGTATGCTTTGAGCATGACGAGTAGATACCAATCATATTCAGTTGAGCATCACTGGATATAAGTCAAGAATATTCTTAAGTACTTGAGAAGGACTAAATAATATTTCTTGATATTTGGAGGCGATGAGGAGCTAGCTGTAAAGGGTTACAGTGATGCCAGCTTCCAAACTGACCAGGATTATTATAGATCGCAGTCAGGGTTCATGTTTTGAATGGTATTGCTATGAGTACCCACAGAGGCTAACATCACAGATCCCTTGACCAAGGCTTTGGCACAAAAAAAGCATGATGGTCACACTAGGTCATTGGGTATTAAATACTACGATGATTGGCACTAGTGTTAGTGGGAGATTGTTAGTGAAAGCCCTAGAGCCAATCATGTGATGATTGTTGTATGTACTTTATTGTATCATATTCCTATTTATAAAGGCATGGTTATTATATTTAATTGTATTTGTGCCAAATAACTAAATATAATAATGTTCTTGAGTAGTAGGTTCTTATCTATATCAATCGATTGGTTGAATCCATAATGAGATGATATAGAGAACAATACTCTTAATCATTCCTAGTCAAGTATTAACATTCGGGGACAATGTTAATGCATAGAGACTAGCATGTAGGTCAACACGATGACTTGATCTCATAAGTCATGGATATGAGATATCAAGTTGACACATGGGTATGCATTGGAGAATGTATACTGAATGACCCGCCATGAGAAAGTATCATGGATCGTTATATGAGTGTCATATACTTTCTCATGTGGCTATTAGTATGACTATTAGTCCTTAGATTTGAAGCCACCATGGTTCCCTACATAAGGAGTTGCATACTTTGGCTTCGTCAAAAGTCACCCGTAAATGGGTGGACTATAAAGGTGCTTATTGGGTATGTGACAAATTATGCAGAAGGATGTGAGTGATGTAGATGGGATCTATCCCTCCTATATGATGGGAGAGACTTCGTTATTCTTGATAGAGTGAGACTACGAAGTGCATGGCCATGCCCAAATGAGTCAATATGAGATATTTAGCTCATTTGATTAGAGTGAGTCTACTTGGAGTTCAAGATATATATTGTATCGAGGATGACACGGTCTATGACTCAATTGGTTAATCTAGATGTTAAGGATAGAGGGACATTGTCACATATTGTGAAAGTCACAATTAGTAGTCACAAAGGTGATGTTGAAGCTCAACATTCTTGTAACTTGGGTAGCAATGATGTGTTGCTAGATACCGCTCATTGCTTATGTTCCTAAATCGGTTTAGAGACATTGCCAACGTTACAAGAACCTATAGAGTCACACACAAAGGGCAATTAGATGGAGATTAGGTTCATATAATGAACCATGAGGATTAGGTTCATGTGATGAACCAAATTGGATTAAGAATAATCCAAATTAGACTAATTGAGTTAGACTCAAGTTGATTCAAGTGTTGAATGAGTCTAATTTAGATTTGATTCATTTAGTCAATTTAAATTAATGAATAGAGATTCATTAAATCAAATTGACTTGAATCAAGTGGTTGGATTTGATCAACCATGGGAGATAAGAGGTCAAGTTTGACTTGACTTGAGAGAGAAGACGAAAGGTCAAGTTTGACTTGACCAAATGCCATGTCATGATGATGACTTGGCGTGGCTGGCCAATGATGATGCTCCACATCATCATTGACTTATCATGTGGTGCCACCTCATGAGGGAGACCAAGACCCATTGGCTATTGGAGTTACATGCATGCATGTAACCCCCCAAGTCATGAAGTGGCCGACCACTCCATTTTATGGGTGTAATTGATTTTGGTGAGTTACTATTACTTCATCTTCTTCCTTGGATCATCCTCTCAAGTTCCCCTCTCCTCCTTGGCCGAAACTTCTAAGGGTGCTAGCACACTCTAGGTTTCTTTTCTCCACCTATTGCTTGTGTGGATACCAATAGAGGAGTGTACACTTGACACTCTAGAGTTCCGGCAAGCTATTTGGACGAGTGGGATTTACGAAGGGCGTCACATCGAGGGTAACACTCTCAACTTCTAGATCTAAGGTAGATCTAGGTTTACTTAGCACATACATGTTTTTATTTTAATATATCTTCTCACAGATCCGTGGCTGGACTTCCGAGGTTTCCGCAACGCAAAAAGCGGTTTTTGAGGCTCGGAAAGTCCAACACCTCCTTCATGTAATGTTGATGCAGTGAGATTTAGTAATATCTCTTGAGAGGATGATCCAAGGAAGAAGATGAAGTTAAAGAGATTTAGTAATATCTCTTGAGAGGATGCAGTGAGATTTAGTAATATCTCTTGAGAGAATGATCCAAAGTCCAACGCAAAAAGCCACTTCCTTAGTTTTGATGTATGAACCATAGTTAAATGTTAGGATTCACTTGTGTTCTAATATCGGTGTTAAGTGTGCAGGCTTAACAGGAAGTCCTAGTAGGTCGTGTTGACTAGATACTAGGCACGTATCTTGACATATCAGGAGGACCGGACACCAGGCATGAAGTCTAGATAGGTCACGTGGACTGGACATTTGGCATTAAGACCGGTTGGGTTAGGAGATCAAAAAATTGACAAAAAGTCCAGCTGGGTTAGGTAGACCGGACAACTAGTGGAGCTCTGGTGGGTCAGATCGGATGTCAAGAGTGGTATGTCCGGTAGGTAGCCGGTAGGTAAGCCTTGAGTGAAGAGATGAGGTCGAGTCCTCTGTAGGGGGACAAAGCTAGGCGTCAATCCGACAAAAGGTCCGCGTGAGATTTAGTAGTCGAGATTGAGCAGTATTACTACTGCTATTGCATTTCATATTATCTATTTGTGCTAATCCTGTTTTATAGGGATCGATTCGTTCGGTTACGTATTATCTTCGAATCGGTCATTTGGATATGTATGGATCGTGGTACTAGGTAGGATCAGCTAGTGATCGATTGGAGATCGTGCGACACAGATGTAAAGGGTTTCAGTCGACTAAAGGGTTTGAGTCGACTGAAGAGGTAAATTTCCCGATGTGGGCAGTGGCGTGGGCGGAGAGGTTTGATTGTGAAAACCATACCATCGACGGGCTGATGTGGAGTCGACTGGAAGGAATTCCAGTCGATTAGAAAAGGTTTATAAAATATGTGCTCTACCAGATCTGAGAAGAAAATCCAATCTACGCCGAAGTACTGTCAAAATTTTCCCACGATCACAAAAGCTTCAAACCTTAAAAAGGGCTCTTTTCCGACACCTCGTACCTGCATCCGATTCTACATTTGTGTCGGTATAGAGTAGTCAATAATTTCTTTTCTTTTTATTCGCTTGTGTACTTGAATTCAAGAGGGGGTAGTGTGTTACCCTTCTCTAATCTTTGTAAAAAGCGAACCCCCTCCAAAGTCGAGAGTTCTCGAATTGAAGGGTATTATAGTGATTGCCCATCGAGGTAGCTCTCAAGAGAGCTACGAGCCTTGGAGTTGCAACCCAGTTAGAGTTGTGAACCGAGTAAAATGCTTTCTAAACTGCATTTAATTTCCACTGCGTACTCTTATTTGACGATATAAAATAAGTTTCAAAATAGATAAAAAATATTAAATACTGAGATTCACTCCCCTCTCTCGATTTACTCGATCCTACACGTAATTCGTTAGGTATACCTAGAGTGGTTTTCTTTTATTGCAAAATTTAAAAATGCAATTATGTCTACACTTGTTGAATCCCATGTGGTGTGTGTATTGTAATAAATTAGTTTATTACTTGTTTTTGCTTCCACTGTGTGCATGTTTACTAAACGTGTTCGAACACACACCCACGTCGGTGCCGGGGAAACCCAACACAATATCTACAATGTTGGACTATCTGAGCCACAAAAACTGCTTTTTGCGTTGCGGAAACCCAGAAAGTCAGCCACGGATCTATGAGAAGATAAATAAAATTACATGTATGCATTTAAAAAACCTTAGATCTACTCTACATCAACATGTTAAGAGTTTTACCCTTGATGCGACGCATTTCACTTATCCCGCTCGTCCAAACAATTTGTCGAAACTCGAGAGTGTCAAGTGTACACTCCTGTATCGATATCCACACGAGCAATAGGTGGAGAAAAGACAACATAGAGTGTGCTAGCACTCCTTGAATTCCATGGCAAAGGAGGGGGAGAGAGCTTGAGGGAAGAGAGGAGCAAGAAGATGAAGTTACACAACTTAACTTCACACTAATGCACACAACTAATGGTGGCCGACCACTTCAAAAGGAGTAATATACATGCATGTAATACTAAGAGCCATGGCTCTTGGTCTCCCTCAAGAGGTGGCACCCCATGATGTGTCCATGATGATGTGGAACATCATCATTGGCCGGCCCTATGCCAAGTCACCATGACATGGCAATTGGTCAAGTCAAAATTAACCATTCATCTTCCCTCTCAAGTCAAGTCAAACTTGACCTCTTATCTCCCATGGTTGATCAAATCCAACCATTTGTTTCAAGTCAATTTGATTTAATAAATCTCAATTCATTAGTTTAAATTGACTCGATGAATCAAATCTAAATTAGACTCATTCAACACTTGAATCAACTTGAGTCCAACTCAATTAGTCTAATTTAGATTACTCTTAATCCAATTTGGTACATCCCATGAACCTAATTCTCATGGTTCATCATATAAACCTAATCTCCATCTAATTGCCCTTTGTGTGTGACCCTATAGGTTCTTGTAACGTTGGCAATGCTCCTAAACCAATTTAGGAACATAAGCAATGAGCGGTATCTAGCAACACATCATTTCTACCCGAGTTACAAGAATGTTGAGATCCAACATCACCTTTGTGACTACTAATTGTGACTCTCACAATATGTGACAATGTCCCTCTATCCTTGACATCTAGATTGACCAATTGAGGCATAGACCGTGTCATCCTCGGTACAATCTAAATCTTGAACTCCAAGTAGACTCACTCTAATCAAATGAGCTCAATATCTCATATTGACTCATTTGGGCATGGCCATGCACTTCCTGGTCTCACTCTATCAAGAATATCGATGTCACCCCCGTCATATAGGAGGGATAGATCCCATCTACATCACTCACATCCCTCCGCATAATTCGTTATATACCCAGTAATCGCCTTTATAGTCCACCCATTTACGGGTGACGTTTGACGAAGCCAAAGTATGCAACTCCTTATGTAGGGAACCATGGTGACTTCAGGTCCAAGGACTAATAGTCATACTAATAGTCACATGAGAAAGTATATGACACTCATATAACGATCCATGATACTTTCTCATGGTGGGTCATTCAGTATAAATTCTCCAATGCATACCCATGTGTCAACTTGATATCTCATATCCATGACTTGTGAAATCAAGTCATCGAGTTGACCTACATGCTAGTCTCTTCTTATTAACATTGCCCCTAAATGTTAATATTTGACTAGGAATGATTTAGAGTAGTGTTCTCTATGTCATCTCATTATCAATTCAACCAATCGATTGATATAGATAAGAACCTTCTACTCAAGGACGTTATTATACTTAGTTATTTGGCACCAATACAAGTAAGTATAATAACCATAAATAAATGTCTTTATAAGTAGGAATATGATACAACAAAGTCCATACAACAACCATCACATGATTGGTTCTAGGGCTTTCACTAACAATCTCCCACTAGCACTAGTGTCAATCACTGTAGTATCTAATACCCAATGCCCTAGTGTGACCATCATACTTTTTCTGTGCTAAAGTCTTGGTCAAGGAATCTGCGATGTTAGCCTCTGTGGGTACTCTGCAAATCTTCACATCTCCTCTATCGATAATCTCTCGCATGAGATGGAAGCGTCGTAGTATGTGTTTGGTGTGCTGGTGTGAGTGAGGTTCCTTAGCCTGCGCAATCGCTCCATTGTTGTCATAATAGAGCTATGCTTGGAACCACCCCAAGCTCAGTAATGAACTTGTGGATCCAAACTGCCTCTTTTGGTGCCTCTGATGCAACAATATACTCGGCCTCTGTTGTAGAATCATCAACTGTGTCCTACTTCGAACTCTTCCAGCTCACAGCGCCACCATTCAAGCAAAACATGAACCCTGACTGTGATCTATAATCATCCTGATCAGTTTGGAAGATGTCATCTCTTTAACCCTTTACAGCTAGCTCCTCATCGCCTCCAAATATCAAGAAATATTCTTTAGTCCTTCTCAAGTACTTATGAATATTCTTGACTGTTATCCAGTGATGCTCACCTAGATCTGACTGGTATCTACTCATTATGCTCAACGCATATGAGACATCAGGATGAGTAAATAGCATGGCGTACATGATAGATCCTATGGTTGATGCATAAGGGATCTTATCCATGCGGTTTCTCTCCTCTCTAGAAGAGGGACTTTGAGTCTTTGAAAGACTCACATCATGTGACATCGGCAGAAGTCCCTTCTTGAAATTCTGCATGGAAAACCGTAGTAATACCGTGTCAATATATGTACTCTGACTTAGGCCAAGCAATCTCTTAGATCTATCTCTATAGATCTTGATGCCTAGAATACAGGCTGTTTCACCTAAGTCCATCATTGAGAAGCACGTCCCTAGCCAAGTCTTCACAAACTGTAGCGAAGGGATGCCATTCCCAATGAGTAGTATGTCATCCACATACAATACTAGGAAGATAATTGTGTTTCCATTAACCCTCTTGTAGACACAGGGTTCATCTTCATTCTTGATGAAACCAAACTGTTTGATTGCATCATCGAATCGAAGATTCCAGCTCCGAGAATCTTGCTTCAGCCCATAAATGGACCTTTGCAGATTGAATACTTTCCCAGTATGATGTGGATCTACAAAACCCTCAGGTTGTGTCATGTACACATCCTCGAGCAAGTTTCCATTCAGAAATGTAGTTTTGACATCCATCTGCCAGATCTCATAATCGTGGTATGCTGCAATAGCAAGCATGATCCGAATGGACTTAAACATCGCCACTAGAGAAAAGGTTTCATCATAGTCAATACCATGAATTTGCTTGAAACCTTTAGCCACTAATCGACCCTTATAGGTATGCGTAAATCCATCCATGTCAGTCTTTCTCTTAAAGACCCACTTACACCCAATGGGTTTGATGCCTTCAGGTGGATCAACCAAAGTCCATACTTGGTTGGTGTACATGGATTCCATCTCGGATCTCATGGCCTTTAGCCATTTCTCAGAATCTGGGCTAATCACAGCTTTCTGATAGAAGGTAGGCTCATTCTCAATGAGTATAACGACATCATGGTCAGATAAGAGAAATGAGTATCTCTCAGGCTGATGATGTATCCTACCAGACCTACGAAGAGGTAGGTCTACCTGAACAGGTTATTGTTCCACAACTCTGTGTAATAATCTCATTACCCACAACACTTTGTGGTTCCTGTTCAACCTCCATCAAGGCCTCAGTGCTATGGTCTCTACTTTGAATTTCTTCAAGATCGAACGTACTCTCACTAGTTTTTCTAGAAATAAAATCCCTTTCTAGAAATACCCAGTCCTTGCCACAAACACTTTGTGCTGATTGAGAATGTAGAAGTAATATCCCTTCGTTTCCTTGGGATATCCAACAAAATAGCACTTAGCGGATTTGGGTCCCAGTTTGTCTGAGACTTGACATCGAATGTAAGTCTCACAACCCCAAATCCTCATGAAAGACATCTTGGCATTTTTCTCTGTCCATATCATATATGGTGTCTTTATTACAGCCTTGGATGGTACACGGTTAAGAGTGAAGGCTGTTGTGTCTAGAGCATATCCCCAAAAGGATATAGAAAGATCTGTGTGACTCATCATAGATCGTACCATATCTAATAGGGTATGATTCCTCCTTTCAGATACACCATTCCACTGTGGTGTTCCAGGAGGAGTGAGTTGGAATAGAATCTCACACTCAGCTAGATAGTCACGAAACTCATGGCTAAGGTATTCACCACCTCGATATGATCGAAGTATCTTAATACTCTTGCTAAGTTGGTTTTGTACTTCATTCTTGAATTCTTTGAACTTTTCAAAGGATTCTGACTTATGTGTCATCAGATACACAAACCATATCTACTGAAATCATCAGTAAATGTAATGAAGTACATATAACCACCTCTAGTAGCAACATTGAAAGGGCAACAACATACATCACTATGTATAAGTCTTAACAAGTTTGTTGCTCTCTCCCTGTGTCTACTAAAGGGAGTCTTGGTCATCTTGTCTAGAAGGCAAGACTCGCATGTCTCATATGATTCAAAATCAAATGAGTCCAGCAGCCCATCCTTATGGAGTTGGGATAAGCGACTCTCATTTATGTGACCTAAGCGACAATGCCAAAGATAGGTTTGGTTCAACTCATTTGACTTGAACCTTTTAGTACTTATGTTATAGATGGGGCTCTCTAAGTCTAGAATGTAGAATCTGTTCATCAGAGGTGTACTATAATAGAACATATCATTTAAATAAACTGAACAACATTTGTTCTTTATTATAAATGAAATGTTTTTCTTGTCCAAACAAGAAACTGAAATTATGTTCTTAGTCAAAGCAGGCACATAATAACATTCATCTAGTTCTAGTACAAGCCCAGAGGGCAGAGATAAAAAATAAGTTCCTATAGCAACAGCAGCAATCCTTGCTCCATTGCCTACTTATAGGTCCACCTCGCCCTTCGTCAATGCCCTGCTATTTCTCAGCGTCTGCACATTAGTACAAATGTGAGATGCACATCCAGTATCTAATACCCATGATGAAGAAACAGATAGATTGACTTCTGTGACATATATACCTGAAGTAGAAGTCTCACTTCTCTTCTTCTTAAGATCTTCTAGGTATGCTTTTCAGTTACACTTCCAGTGTCCATCTTCCTTACAGTGGAAGCAAGTCCCTTCCTTGGCTACCCCTCCTTTCGGTTTTAGTGCCTTGCCTTTGCCCTTGGCTTGGGACTTTCCCTTACCTTTAGGCTTGCCCTTGCCTTTCTTCTTTTGCACCATCAAAATGGAGTCGGGCTTTTCCTTCTTAAGGTTGAGCTCTGTAGTTTTCAACATGCTGAGCATCTCAGGCAGTGGCTTATAAATTTCATTCATATTGTAATTCATGACAAATTGATTGTAGTTTTGTGGCAAAGATTGCAAGATCAAGTCAGTGGCTAGCTCTTAGCCAAGTGGGAATCCCAACCTCTGTAGGTTCTCTATGTACCCAATAATCTTGAGTACATATGGACCTACGGGAGTCCCATCTTGCATCTTGGACTGAAATAGTGCCTTAGAGATCTCGTATCTCTCATACCTTGTTTGTCCTTAATACAGTTGACGAAGATGTTCAACCATATCAAAAGCATTCATGAACTCATGTTGCTTCTGAAGCTCAGAGTTCATGGTCGCGAGCATGAGGCATGACACATCTAATGCATCATCTTGATGCTTCTTGTAATCATCTCGGTCAGCTCGCAAGGCAGTGGCAGAAGGTACCTCTGGAATGGGCTGCTCCAGGACGTACAGTTTTCTTTCTTGGGTGAGAACGATTCTCAGATTCTTGTACCAGTCCAGGAAATTAGCTCCATTGAGCTTGTCCTTTTCAAGGACAGAACGCAGGGAGAGAGTGTTCGTGTTTGTCGACATGGAAATCTACAATATACACAATGCAGAAAATTAATATCATATTCAATTTATCATTTAATTAGGCCTTTAATAAAATGATGCTCCGACTGAATTATAGGACTTTTGTAGAATCGAGTAATGGATGTGGTCAAACCACATTACTAGATTTATACAAACTAGGTATAATTCTCACGGGACAAGATCCACATCATACTACGCCTTGAGTTAGCTTTGGCTAAATTGCCCAAGACTTAGTATGATCGGTAGGTAACAAATTACCGATTAAATCTCTATACAACTCTTGTTTATAGGATCAAGATCCACATTTACAAAAGACCTTGAGTTAGCTTTGGCTAAATCACCCAAGATTTAGTGTAAATGTAATCTTATCCTACCTTTTCAACGGTTGGAATATGCCTATAGTTTTACTCAATCCAATTGAATTAACTAGTTTTACTCAATCTAATTGAGCTTATTCTCACCCAAGCTATGATAGACAGGACCAAGATTGTCCCTCCGCACCCTACCAAGATAATATGCGTTGCTCTGCTTTGGCAGATTCAATAACAACAGATGATCGAGGTAGTGATGGGTATCAAAACATGGTAGGCATTTTCGAGTTGATTCGATTAAGATCTAATCTAATCGTGAATGTGTATCATATACGCATTAAGGCCTTTATTACCCTACACTAGCATGCATCACATGCATACAAGTAAAATATACTAGCATGCATCATATACGTACAAGCAAAATATCCTAGCATGCATCATATACATACAAGCAAAAATTTAATAGCATACATCACATACATACAAGTAAAAAAAAAAAAAAAAAATATATATATATATATATATATATAAATTGTGATGAAATCATGGCCCAACTACAATCTTCTCAATCCAATGAGAAGATTGGACAGTCAACCTAGGGTTAGCGGCTTCTCCAAGCGCCTCCTTTGATCGCCATGTGTCATCGGCACCCTCCTTGTAACTCCGTCTACTAGTGGACCTTCCATCGCTCCATTTTTGTACATTACAAACATGAAACTTGAGTTACATTCGAGTCTAAAACTATTTACAACTGGAATATTAAAAAGAGAAGCACGACGTGTAGGTCGCATACATTATACAACATGCATAACAAAATAACGGTGCGCAAGCCGTATTATGAATTACAACATATTTATCCAATCACATTGGGTTTCTTGGGACATAACTATTACATTATTATATATAATTTTAAATTATTTATTTTACAGAAATTTCTATAATTTTTCCTATTTTTTTTTTCAATTTTATAAGTCACATCTCCGTAACGGTCCCGCTAAGTGATTTTCGGGCGCGATCGTGGGACAATGCCCCTTGCGGGGTTAGGGGCAGCGCCCCTTCTCGCAAAATGAACCTTGCAAGTGTCCCATCTTGATCTTACAGCAACTTAAGTCGCTGTCCCAAAAACCTAAGGTGAGAATTCGCCATTCCGGAGAGTTTTTCTTGGTGGTTGAAGCCTACAAGTGTCCCAACACTTGTTGCTTTGGCTCTTCGAGAAAAATACCCAAAAAATCTATAAAAATAAGAAATTTACAGAAACTTACAGATCTATAATTTTTATATCTAATACAAAAACTACAAAAATAAACACATACATGCTTCGCACGTGGCTTTAATTCCACTGTTGGATTATCCGAGCCGCAAAAATCGCTTTTTGCATTGCGGAAACCCTGGAAGTCGGCCACGGATCCGTGCGAAGATAAACAAAATTATGTGTATGTGTTTAAAAAACCTTAGATCTACTCTAGATCTACATGTTAAGTGTTTTACCCTTGATGCGACGCCCTTCGCTTATCCCGCTCGTCCAAACGACTTTCCGAAACTCGAGAGTGTCAAGTGTACACTCCTCTATCGATATCCACATGAGCAATAGGTGGAGAAAAGACAACTTAGAGTGTGCTAGAACTCCTTGAAGTCCATGACAAAGAAGGGGGAAAGAGCTTGAGCGAAGAGAGGAGCAAGAAGATGAAGTTACACAACTTAACTTCACACTAATGCACATAACTAATGGTGGTCGGCCAATTCAAAAGGAGTTATATACATGCATGTAATACCAAGAGCCATGGCTCTTGGTCTCGCTCATGAGGTGGCACCCCATGATGTGTCCATGATGATGTGGAACATCATCATTGGCCGGCTCCATGCTAAGTCACCATGACATGGCAATTGGTATTGTCAAAATTGACCATTCATCTTCCCTCTCAAGTCAAGTCAAACTTGACCTCTTATCTCCCATGGTTGATCAAATCCAACCATTTGTTTCAAGTCAATTTGATTTAATGAATCTCAATTCATTAGTTTAAATTGACTCGATGAATCAAATCTAAATTAGACTCGTTCAACACTTGAATCAACTTGAGTCCAACTAAATTAGTCTAATTTGGATTACTCTTAATCCAATTTGGTTCATCCCATTAACCTAATCCTCATGGTTCATCATATGAACCTAATCTCCATCTAATTGCCTTTTGTGTGTGAGCCTATAGGTTCTTGTAATGTTGGAAATGCTCTTAAACTGATTTAGGAACATAAGTAATAAGCGGTATCTAGCAACACATCATTGCTACCCAAGTTACAAGAATGTTGAGATCCAATATCACCTTTGTGACTACTAATTGTGACTCTCAAAATATGTGACAATGCCCCTCTATCCTTGAAATCTAGATTGACCAATTGAGGAATAGACCGTGCCATCCTCGGTACAATCTATATCTTGAACTTCAAGTAGACTCACTCTAATCAAATGAGCTCAATATCTCATATTGACTCATTTGGGCATGGTCATGTACTTAGTGGTCTCACTTTATCAAGAATAACGATGTCACTTACATCATATAGGAGGGATAGATCTCATCTACATCACTTACATCCCTCCGCATAATTTGTTACAAACCCAATAATCGCCTTTATAGTTCACCCATTTACGAGTGACGTTTGACGAAGTCAAAGTATGCAACTCCTAATGTAGGGAACCATGGTGACTTCATGTCCAAGGACTAATAGTCATACTCATAGTCACATGAGAAAGTATATGACAATCATATAACGATCAATGATACTTTCTTATGGCGGGTCATTCAATATACATTCTTCAATGAATACCCATGTGTCAACTTGATATCTCATATCCATGACTTGTGAGATCAAGTCATCGAGTTGACTTACATACTAGTCTCTTCGTATTAACATTGCCCCTGAATGTTAATACTTGACTAGGAATGATTAAGAGTAGTGTTCTCTATATCATCTTATCGATTCAACCAATCGATTGATATAGATAAGAACCTTCTACTCAAGGATGTTATTATACTTAGTTATTTGACACCAATACAAGTAAGTATAATAACCATAAAGAAATGCCTTTATAAGTAGGAATATGATACAACAAAGTCCATACAACAACCATCACATGATTAGCTCTAGGTCTTTCACTAACATACAAGACCTATGGGAACCATATATGTAGTAGTACAGAACAACACACATGCAAATATATACAAAACATACAACTTTTAAAAAACCAAAACATCTTCATCTAATTCTACTCTAGCAGAAAAAGTTTTAAGCAAATACTCTAGTCTTGATCTAGTTTATTCTTTTTTAGAGAATTGAGAAATGAAAAGAACACTTGATGCATTAGTTGAATTCATGAGAATAGAAGCCCCTCTATCTACGATACCGAGCAAAAGGGACACATCTCTTCTGGTGAAAGCAACTGGCAACTTTGAAATATATTGACCAATATGCCATGGATTTATGGAATGTCTTGTATATTCAATAAAAATAGCAAATGTGGTTTGTTTAATGATCTCTTTGTGCCTTTCATGTAAACAAATATATGGACGTTGCTTTCTTTTAGCACTTGGACCTCCAAAAAATCCAATAAAGTGGCCTAAAATGCTGGTCCATTGGAGTTTCTTCGCACATTCATTTTTTCCCTATAAATTTGGAAATAAAAAATTTTAAAAATCTGATTTATTCCTTCATTTTGTAATTGTATATAACAAATTAGAGAATCTGCAATGCTTTGCAATAATCTTGTACATCGATGAATTTTGAAAAAAACCCTCAGGGCTCTATTTATCTAATTCAGATACAAATTAAAAAAATCAACCATTTGTATTTGAATATTTGAAATCATTCCCAAACCCTAATAAAAAACATTTAAAATAAATGGCGTGTTAGTGCAGGGGCACCAAATAATCGAACCTAGATTTTGATTATGGTAAAGGTTCAAAGTTAAGCTATTATTGTTATCTCATGAGCGGTGTTAAGTGTGCAGGAAATGATTAAGCTAAGCAGAAGGTGTTGGATTGAAATGAATCACTAGAGGAGGGTGAATAGCGATCGTGAAAACTTTCTTTTTTAATGATTAAAACCAAGTACGTAGTGGAAAACTAAAAGACAAACATAAGAAAGACACAAAGCTTTTTTACTTGGTTCACAGCCCACCAGCTACTAATCCAAGGCCCTACGATCCTTGATCGCTTCCGAAGGGCAATCACTAAAAGTCTCTTCCTCATTGGAGGTAAGAGACAAGATGATTACAATGATTATAAGGCCGGTAACAACCTTATCGGTCCTTATACAAATTAAGTACAGAAAGATAATAATAATACCGACAATTAATTAGAAGATGGTGCACGGTCGGAGTAGCATTGTAGAGAGCACGAGCACTTGAGAGATTCTTAAATTTGGGTTTGAGTCCTCTCCTCCTTTTATTGATTTGCGCATTGGAATTTGTCCCGATCCAGATCCAAAACTCATGGATCTTATCTTGAGGTGGCGGCTTATCTTATCAAGAGGTGGCAGTATCAATCTTTATCTCTTTGGCTGTGTGCACTGGGTTGATTCGTCGATAATAGTCGATTAATCCTCTTAGCAGTCGACTGCCTTCAGTCGACTACTGACACCTTTAGTCGACTGCTGCACTTGATAATTCCTGCAACATAAGGTTAGCACAATAGATGCATAATACCATGCAGTGTGACAGTCCTTTGACTGTCCAATCTCGACTTTGGCATTCCTCTGAAAGCCTTAGTCGGATCGACGCCTAGGATTATCCTTTAACTGAGGACGCGTCCTTACCACCGCTCCACACCCAGAGCTTATCTTTGGTCCTCCTGACCTACCTTTAGTTCTCCTGACCTATCACTTAGCTTTCGATGACCACCGAAGTTCCTTGACTCCCCGAGGTTCTCCTGGTGTCACCCGACCACCACGGTTTCTCGTCCTGAGATTCTCTGGGTGTCGCTGACCTTTAGCTTAGCTTAAACACTTCCTACACACTTAGCATAGCACATGAGATAACAAAATAGCTTAACTTTGAATCTTTGCCATCATCAAAACTAAGGTTCGATTATCTAGTGCCCTTGCACCAATAGAAGGTCAGTGACACCCAGAGAATCTCGGAAAAAGAAACTGAGGTGGTCGGGCGACACTTGGAGACCTCGTTGGAGTCGAGGAACCTCGGTGGCGACCAAAAGCTAAGCAACAGGTCAGAAGAATTAGAAGTAATGGTGAGGCCGTGTCCTCCATACGGGGATAAACTTAGGCGGCGACCCGACTAAGACTTCTGGGAGAAGGTCTAGGTCGAGATCAGATGGTAAGGAACCATCGTAATGTCTATTACTCGACATTTCTGTGCTAAATCTGTGCTGCATATGAGTGACCAAGCCAACAGTCAACTGAAGGCTATTGGCAGTCGACTGATCCTACCATCAATCGACTACTGAAGGTCATCAGTCGACTGCTATTTAAACTAGTCAGCTCGAAGAAAGTCAAGATAAGCTCCACCAAAAGTGAGGGGATGAGGAGCTTTGACCCATATTTGGATCTCAATAAGCTAGGGTTTGAAGGGCTATAAAAGAAGGGGCTTTTCACCCCTTTGGATCATCTATTCTTGCTCCCAAAGTGCTCCAACAATGCCAAGCTTTCGACGACAACACTACACCACCATAATGCCGACGTCGCGCCAAGCTTCCTTCTTTTCATCGGTAGTGTCATTTCATTTAAGTGTTTTTACTTCTTGCATTTGAGCTTTCGATTGTAAAGAGGAGAGGTAGGCTTATTTCCTCTTCCTCTATCTTGTAGTTTTTGTAATCGTCATCTCCTACCTCCAACGAGGAGGAGACTTTTAATGGATTTCTCTATCGTACGCGGTCTAGGATCGCGGGGCCTTGGATATCAACCTTTCGGTTGTGAACCAAGTAAAAACAAAAGTGTTGCTTTAATTTATTGTCTTTACTTTCGCTGTGCTTACTCGTGTTTTAACGTCGAAGAGAAAAAGTGTTTAGAATCGCTATTCTCCCCCCTCTAGTGATTCTCCGATCCAACAATTGGTGTCAGAGCGGGGGCGCTTAGATTCAGTGCAACCACCGATCTAGCAAGGTCTCTTTTTCTTTTCATGTTTTTTTGTTTAATTTAATTTAATTTTTCCTTTATTATTTTTTCTACACTACTAATCCAAGACAAAGTCTTGGTAATTCGTGTATTTGTCATATTTTTGTTGTGCAAGATTTTATTGAATGGCCCATCTCGAGGGGTTTAGCACCACTCGACCTCCGTTTTTCAACAGAGATGACTTCCGTTACTGGAAGAGTCAGATGGAGTGTTACCTCAAAACCCAAGTCGAGATGTGGATAGCCATCCAAATCGGTTTCACTCTACCAACCAATGAAGATGGTGAGTATTTGGATTTAGACAAGTGGACGAATGCCATGAAGTGACAAGTGGAGGTCAATGCAAAAGCTACACAAATTCTTCAATGTGGTCTCTCCAAGGAAGAACTCAACCGAGTCGGGCCTTTCATCAGTGCAAAAGATCTATGGAACATGCTCATCGAGCTACATGAAGCGATGGCTGACACGAAGGTTTGTAAATGTGATCTCTGGTTAAATAAATTATTTAATCTAAAAATATAGGATAACGAGATGGCGATGCAACTCCATGCAAGGATCCAAGACATCATGAATGGACTCCACTCAATCGGACAAAAGGTGGAGAATCGGGATGTAATAAGGTATGTTTTGAATGCATTTCCTAGGATCACTTTGTAGGCATCTATGGTTGATGCCTACAAAGTATCTAGAGACTTATCAAAAATTAGACTAGATGAGCTATTTTCCAAATTTGAATTGCATGAACAATCTAACTCGGCCCCGGTCGAGAAAAGTATTGCTTTGGTTGCAGGTCAAAGGAAGAAGGTAAAGAGCAAATCACCTCCCGAAGAAGAAGAGGAGGAATACAAATCAGAGGTGAACGATGAAATGGAGACTGAGCTAGTAAATCTAGTTCGGAAGATGATCAAGAGAAAAAGACAATCTATCAAGTAATCCAAGGAGAAGAGACTCGAGCAAGGTTCAAATTACAAATGCTATGAATGCAATAAAAGGGGTCACATCAAATCCGATTGTCCAAGGCTAAAGAACAAGCAACCACAAACAAAGAAAGCCTTCAATGCAACTTGGGAAGAGTCATTGGAGGAAGAAGATGAACACAACAACCTAGCATTCATGGCCAAATCAACCGAGTTCGAGACCGAATCTGAACCCGAGACAAACTATGAGTCCTAGACTGAGTCTGACTCTGGATCTGACGATGAGCTTCAATTCAAGACAAGGCATGGATCCGCATCCGGTTCAAAAGATTCGATCAAGGTAAGTCGGTTCCTAATTGATACTTTATATAGTGCAATTAAATATTTGACTAAGAAGTTAGCTAAGTCCGAGTCCAAGGTCGAGACCTTGGCTAAGGAGGTTAAACTCCTTAAGCATGAGGGCTCCCTAACCTCTTCGACTAGTCAAGTTCAAGATGGAAAATCAACTCAAGTTGAAAAACTTGAGGAAGAGAATTCTCTCTTGAAATGACAAGTTCAAGAGCTTAGGAAAACATTGGAAAGGTTTACTTTGGAATCCAAGGGTCTTGACCTACTACTTGGATCACAAAGGGTCGTGTACAATAAGGTCAGACTCGGATTTAGATCAACCACAACGAACAAATCGTATATGTTGATTGTTAGTCGAAATAGAAAAAAAGTCCAAGCATTGGTCCCTAAGACCTTTTTGAATTCACAATTAGGATTAACCAAGTATTGGGTTCACAAAGACAAAATCCACTACGTGGAAAGATCGCATCGGTTCAATGGTCCAGGGGAAGCTAGTATAAAAATTGTATGCTCTACTTCTTCATTTAGCTTTGCATGCTTAGTTACTTTTTGTTTTAATTTTTAGAATGGCTAGATAGGATCAATAGTTAGTCAACCTTGATAACATAGTATCAGGACATGGCGAGATGATAGTATGTTAGGGAAATGAAGTCCTGTGTACTCGAGCTAGATAAGGAGTATCTAGCTTGGTGCACTCAGCTAAGTGAAACTAGCTAGAGCTATCTCGCCACATCCTTAACTAATTAGACCAGGAAGTAACCCTAAGTGACTTAAGTAAACATTTTCTTGAAAATGACTTTGTCTAAGGAAGTAGACATTGTTTCGATCAAAGAAGGTCTTTGTACCTCGCCACGACCTAGAAGCCATTTTTTCAAAAAGTTTGCTTAACGATCTAAAGGTTAAATCTGAATCTAACCCAAGGAAGATTATCTTCAAATCACTAAATTTAACCAAGTAAAATTGAAGTCATCTCACAAAACATATAAGGTTAACATGTTTGATCATGTAGAAAGGGTGAGATGATTCCTAGGTTAAAATTTTCAAACAAGCTCAAAATTCCAATATCTGATCCAACTACTATATGTGTAGGATCAATGGATGTTAGACAGTGGGTGGTCCCAACATATGACCGGAGACCGACTAATATTTACGAAGTTCAAATTCAAAAACCAAGGATCGGTAACATTCGAAAACAACGGGAAGTTCAAAATCATCAGATCAGGTGATATTCAGCTAAACTCAAACTTTACAATTTGTCAAATACTTTTAGTTGAACATTTTGAATTTAATCTCCTTAGTGTCATTCATGTTGGAATGTATACTGAAAGCCTAGCCCTTTTTGTATGAACATTTTTATTTTGAAATAAGAATCACATGATCATTGTTTGCACTTTATATTTATTATATGTGTGCATATTGTCTAATATTTTACATTGTAGATAACATGGTGCTTGGTGTGACACAGAAGATCATGTTATCAGTCCCTTGTAGAATATAAGTAGAGGCTCACAACCAAGATGGTTTTGGACAAACCATTGGCATGGTTGTAGTGTAGCTTGGTATTGTTTTGTCTTGAACATAGAGTTACGCTAGTACACTTAGGTGTATTGAGCAGGACTGACATAGAGGTGATTCAATTTATTGCTAACTACATAATTGAATCGGACCTCGGATATTATGTTGTACATGCTCTTAATCCCGATATAATAACGGGCACATGTACTTAGTATTTATATCTTTGATTTACCAAAGGGTGAGATTTAGATGGATTAATTCAATATGCCCGATAAGTTGGGAAATGATATTATTTACATGGTATGCCGTTGATTATAGGAGGAAACCGTGTCCTATATATTAGGTTGATGATGTCCCCTTGAGGAGCTCATAAGGTTCATCATGTAAACCCAGCTGGTTGACTTAGTCAACATGATGATAAGGTTGAGTGGTACTACTCGAGGAATTAGATGTTAATTGATTGATGGTCAGTAAATCAATTAATTAACTGACATTCGATATCTTAAACACGGGGAGATGGATGTACAAATAATATATGGAGCCCATATTGATTTATGGGGGTTGGTGAGGTAATTCAATGATGATCCTCTAGTGGAATGGAACATCATTGATGGATCAAGTTTGTGTGGTTCTGATCCATCAGGTGGCCAAGATCCAACTCCTCCTTATGGTCCCTATCGTAGCCTAATATAATCCTCATGAACTCTAGATCCAAGGATGTAAAACAAAACTCTAGAACCAATGGTTGAGATTGAATCTCTAAGACCGACGGTTGGGATGAAACCCTAGATCCGACAGTTGGGATGAAACCCTAGATTCGACGGTTAGGATAAAACCCTAGATCCGACGGTTGGGATGAAACCCTAGATCCGACGGTGGAGATTAAATCCCTAGATCTGACGGTGGAGATTAAAGGTGGCCTAAGCCTAACTCTATAAAAGGAAGGCTAAGGGTTGGGCGTGGAAGATCATCAAGAAGGAAGTTAGGTTTTTAGTTTGGGTGGCTAGGGTTTGGAAGATAGGCTTGGGCGGCAATTCTTGGAAAGGAAAAGTCGGCGCCCATCTTCTTCCAACTTGTTTTTTTTGGCCGACGCCCATCCTCATTGTTCCTTCTCCTATTCCTTGGCTGGCGGCAACCTCTCTTCAAGGTTGGCCGGCTTTCATTGATCCCTCACCTTGGTGGTCGGCGGCATCTTTTATGCAAAGTTGGCCGGCGCCCAATCATCCACTCCTTGGCCGGCGGCAATCTTTCTACAAGGTTGGCCAACACTCAACTATCTACTCCTTGACCGGCGGCGATATCAAGCTCCTTAGCTTGGTGGTCGGTTCTAGAAAGGAGAAGGAGTCTTTGTTTGGTTCTTCTCTTTGTTCGGAGCGAACAAGGAAAGGAAGAACGTGATCTAGGCGGCTTCTACTCGTGGAGGATCTTCGCCCACACGACGTCCACGAGGAGGATAGGACATACGGTAGAAGATCGAGAGGTATAAAAGTTTTACAACTTTTATTGATCTTTGCATGTTCTTATCTTTATGTTAGTATGTGTTGATTATACTAGTTTGCATTTGTATGTATTTGTATAATCATGGACCCCGAAGACAAACACAAAAACCGGCGATCCGTCCGTCGTCTCTTCCGCGGCTAACCAACTAGAAGAGTTGGGTTGCTTGAACAACTAGTTTGTTCAAGCGATCACTCAAGTTGTTAGGACGACGACGAAATGGTTGTGCTTAGGAAACTCATCCCATCCGGATTAGTTTTTTCATTAGTGAAAATTTTAATCCGGGGACATGGGAGCCAATGAGCCTCCGAAGCAATTACCTTCAAGTGGTATCAGAGCCACGGTTTCCGGTTTTGTGTGTTTTGGATTCGGTTACTTTCATGCACATATCATATATTGAGTATGTCGGATAATAGTAGGATGTACGTAGGCTAACTTTTTGGTTGCAGGCATAAGATCCGACTATTATGGCTATTTGTGTGTATGTGATTGTTTTGTGTGTGATTGTATGTATATTATTTGAATCCTCGGGGTTGACGAGGCTAGATTAGTATTTAATTTTTGTAATTAAATACGGCATTGTTTAGCCACTCATTTTAGTTTACTTTTGATCTAGATTATTTGTACACTCCTTCGTGGAGTATAGGATCGATGGATGTAAATTAAAATAGTTTAACTCGGCTCGGATCTCTTTGGTGACTTGCACACGGGAAAAGATGGAGCGGATGAGGTGGCGACACGACGGGATGCGTATTGGAGAACAATGCCATAATAGTTGGGAAAATTCTATTTTTTTTCCATATTTATTGCTGATTTGTTTTATATGCATGTTGTGTATGCTTAAAAATTCCTTATTGTCAATTTACTAAGTGGGAGAGGGACATTTTAATTAATTCCCGCGGCCTCCATTACAATTTGACGTGTGATGCAACAAACTTGCGTGTCAGCTCTGAGTGCCTTCCTCCCTGTGGATGAGTTTGTTTACGGATCACTAGGTCAAATAATGGTTATAGGAAATTATCTAGGAGCGTGTGTACTTCCACAGCGGTAAGGCACATAATCTGAAATAATTCCCTTAGTATCGTGTAATGGTGCACACTTAGATGCAAATAAAAGTATCCTCCCCATCGGAGTCACTGCTTTTATTTGTAGGGCCAAAGAGGAACCAACTATTAATTTTATTTGTCAAAAAGTAAGGTTGACAAGATAATAAAATTAATGGGTAAAACCTCCTCTTACAAATGTAGAATTCGTATACGTCCACACAGCGTGGCATGCAATATTCTTGGTGTTTTGAGGTGTTGGTTGATTTTGGAATTTTATTGTTTTGAGGAATCAATAATATTTGAAATCTAATATTTTGATCATTGTGATTCTTAGGTTTTTCAAATGGCTTTCAACCCACTTTCTGTGATATTAAAAGAAAATAAACTTACTGGAACAAATTATATTGATTGGAAAAGAAATTTGGATATTGTCTTAACTGCAGAGGAGTACAAATTTATACTCTTCGAGGTCTGTCCTCCTAAGCCCACCGATGACTCTGATGAAAAGGAGAAAGAAAGTTATAAGAAATGGATCAAGGCAGATGAGATGGCGCGGTGTTACATTTTGGCAT
Organism: Wurfbainia villosa; assembly: GCA_025175895.1. Classification (NCBI taxonomy): domain Eukaryota; kingdom Viridiplantae; phylum Streptophyta; class Magnoliopsida; order Zingiberales; family Zingiberaceae; genus Wurfbainia; species Wurfbainia villosa. The sequence continues at coordinate 20,126,038 of CM046000.1, read as the reverse complement.
CTATGTCAAATGTGCTGCAGCATCAGCATCAGGCCATGGCCATAGCTTATGACATGATGTTCAATCTCAAGGAACTTTTCGAACATCAGAGTAGGGCGGCTAGACAGGAGGCTATGAGAAACTTGATGACGACCACCATGATCGAGGGAACACCCGTCAAGGATCATGTTCTCAAGATGATGGCTCATCTTAATGAGATGGAAGTCCTTGGAGCTGAGATCGATGGGGAAACCCAGGTCGATATCATTCTCCAGTCTCTACCTAGGAGTTTTGAGCAGTTCCGCCTCAACTACAACATGAACAAGAGGTTGTATTCGTTGGCGGAGCTTCTGACAGAACTCCAGGCGGTAGAGGGGCTTTTTCGTCAAAGCACTTAAGCCATTGTTGCTTAGAAGGTTTCTTCTTCTAAACCGAAAGGTAAGAAGAAGAAGAAGCAAGGTGGAGCAAAGAAAGTGGCAGTAGAACCTCAGGCAGGAGTGAAGAAGCCGAAAGGCAAGTGCTTCACTTGCAAGCAGACTGGACATTGGAAGGCGGACTATCCTCGCCGAAAGAACAAAGGTATATCTTCTTGTTTAGTTGTTGAAACATGTTTAGCGGTGTTATCTACCAGTGCCTGATGTGTAGATACAGGAGCCATTGATCATGTCTGCAATACTTTGCAGGGGTTCCAGGAAACCCGACGACTAGCTGAGGGAGAGATTACCGTCTTCATGGGCAATGCTTCAAAGGTGACGGCGATTGCAGTGGGAGACGTTCATTTATCTTTTAATAGGAATAAAGTTTTGGTTTTGAGAAATTGTCTTTATGTACCTACTTTTAGAAAGAATCTAATTTCAGTTTCTAAATTGTTTTTGGATGGATATTCTATTTCTTTTAATGACAAGGTGGTTATAAAAACGAATAGGGAGATTATCTGTTCTGGTACATTGGTTGTCAATTTGTACACTCTTGAACCGAAAACTCCCACGATGCATATAGAAGTAAATAACTCATCTTCTAAGTCTAATAAGAGAAAAGAACCTTCGAAAATGAACCAGACATATCTTTGGCATCTAAGGCTTGGTTATATTAACCTGAGTAGAATTCAAAGGTTGATAGCTGATGGACCTTTGGGTTCATTAGTGGTGGAGGATCTCCCAACCTGCGAATCTTGCTTGGAAGGTAAAATGACCAAGAGGCCTTTCATGTCCAAGGGGTATAGAGCCAAAGATGTGTTAGAATTGGTTCATTCTGATTTGTGCGGTCCTATGTCTATCCAGGCTAGAGGTGGTTTTGAATATTTCGTCTCTTTTATAGACGATTATTCAAGATATGGATACATTTACTTGATGCGCCGCAAGTCTGAATGCTTTGACAGGTTCAAAGAATTCAAGGCTAATGTGGAGAACCGTCAAGGTAAAAGTATCAAGACACTACGATCTGATCGTGGTGGCGAGTACCTCTTGGGAGAGTTTAGGAGTTACTTATCAGAGGCTGGGATTCAATCCCAATTGTCCGCACCGGGCACACCCCAGCAAAATGGTGTGGCGGAGCGAAGGAATAGGACTCTTATGGAGATGGTTAGATCAATGATGAGTTATTCTGAGTTGCCAGTTTCGTTCTGGGGGTATGCGCTGGATATGGCAATGTATACTCTAAACTTGGTTCCATCTAAATCAGTGCCTTCTACCCCCAATGAATTGTGGACTGGGCGAAAGCCTAGTCTAAGGCATATTCGGATTTGGGGTAGTCCAGCACATGTGCTGAAGGGAGATACTGGTAAGTTGGAATCTCGTACAGAACTACGCTTGTTTGTTGGTTACCCTAAGGGAACGAAGGGTGGTTTGTTTTATAGTCCTAGAGATCAGAAGGTGATCGTGAGTACGAATGCCAGATTTCTAGAGGAGGACTATGTGATGAACCACAAGCCCACGAGTAGGATTGTTCTTGAGGAGTTGACAGGGGAAGTCCCGACTTTAGTACCACCGATACAAGAGGAGATACCACAAGTCACTGCACCGCGTGTCACAGAGCATACACAGGAGGCACCTCGTTGTAGTGGGAGGGTTGTTAGACAGCCTGATAGATTCATGTTCTTGAAAGAATCTTCTGATTTGGTCCTTGACGAACATGAACCTGATCCCTGGACATATGATGAGGCACTCCAAGATAGAGATACGGTATCTTGGCAAAGAGCGATGAATTCAGAGATAGAATCTATGGATTCCAATCATGTCTGGGAGCTAGTAGAACCACCCGATGGTATGAAAGCCATTGGATGCAAGTGGATCTACAAGAGAAAAAGAGGAGTAGACGGGAAGGTTGAGACCTTCAAAGCTAGGCTTGTTGCGAAAGGGTATACTCAGAAAGAGGGTATCGATTATGAGGAGACCTTTTCGCCGGTAGCTATGCTTAAGTCTATCCGGATTCTCTTATCTATAGCTGCTCATATGGATTATGAGATTTGGCAGATGGATGTCAAGACAGCTTTCCTTAACAGAAGTCTTGAGGAGAACATCTATTTGCGGCAACCAGAGGGATTCATTGCTAAAGGCAAAGAGCATCTAGTGTGTAAGCTTAATCGGTCCATTTATGGATTGAAGCAAGCTTCCAGATCTTGGAACATCCGTTTTGATGAGGTAATCCAGTCATATGGATATATTCAAAGTCCGGATGAGCCATGTGTATACAAAAAATGTGACGGAAATGTTGGTGCAATCGGCCCAGGTCACGATTGACCAGGACTCGAGTTTGACTCGAGTGATGTTTTGATGTTCGACAAAAACATATGACAATGTAATTGTCATAGGGAAGTCCAAGTCTTGAGTACTTGGCATGAGAAGTCCAAGTTGAACACTTGGCATTTGCATGAGAAGTCCAAGGGGTTTGATATTGGCGGCGTAAAGTCCAAGCGGGAGTCTTGGCAGCATAAGTCCAATGGTTGGCGGCGTAAAGTCCAAGTGGAGTCTTGGTGGCGTAATTCCAATGTGCTTTGGCGGTGTAGACACCGTTAGCATGACATAGCCGATGGAAGCACCTGAAGGCTAGCGCAATGGATGAACAAGTCATGGATGACTTGGAGGGATCCGAGAGGCGTGAGGCTGATAGAGGTGGCTAGAAGGCTTAGGTCTAGGCTAAGGGTGGTCTAGCAAGTATGGGGGAACCATACTTGGGTTAAAACCTCATGTTTGAGGTGTGCGGTCGTCATTGGTGCCATGTGGCGATCGGTGGACCAGTCAACTAGGGTTTATTGCGGGTTATGGCCTAGCGATCGGTGATAGAGGTGGGCGGATCGTGATGGCTCGGCGATCGGTGATCGTGTGATCAGTCGACTGGTGCTCGAGAAATCAGCCACAGAATGGAGTCGAGACTCGACTGGTCGAGTGAGGACTCCATCAGTCTACTGATGGGTATGATCAGTCGACTGATGGTAGATCCGTTGGACTTATCCAATGTGGATCTAGCCGTTGTCTCACGACAATAGTGGCATCAGTCGACTGATGGTCCCGATCAGTCGACTGATCGACCTTTTCCAGCACAGGTTGAAGCTATATAAGGAGCTCGTGATGGAAGAAAATATAGCGATTTTCTTGGGCGAAATTGAAGGGGGAAGTTGGTGCTTTCTAGTCCTTCAAAGCTAGTTCAAGGCAATCAAAGATCAAGCAATCCAAAGCTCTTGTAAAGTGTTTTTCCTTTACTTGCATTTATATTTCATATTGTATTTGCTTGTATCTAATTGATTATTATTGTAATCATTATTGTACGAGGTTTCTCCGCCTCCGGATTTTTCCGAGAAGGAGTGTTTATTAGTGGTTGCATGTGCATCACTAGAGCTCAATCCATGGAGTAGGAACCGTGCGGTTCCAAACCACGTTATATCGTTGTGTTAGCGTGTTGTGCATTTCGTTATCGTTATTACTTTTCTATTTCCGCTGCGCTAACGAAATTGTAGAAACAAACGCGAACAAATTCCATCTACGAACGAATTCTTCGCTATTCACCCTCCTCTAGCGGCGTCAAATATCCTACAATTGGTATCAGAGCCTGTTGGCTCTTCAACGGATTAACAACCGGGATCAAGACGCTAGAGGGTGAAGATGGAATTCCAAGACAAGCTTGGATGGGATATCAACACACCTATCCCTTATACCTTCTATGGACAAGAAGGATTCAATCAATGGAAGGTGAGGATTGAAGAATTCTTGATGATGAAGGACTTTGAAGAATGGGGCATTTTGATGGAGGGATTTCAATATCCAAAAGGGCCCAAGGGAGGAATTCTCAAGATGAAGAAGTGGACCGAGGAACAAATCCAAGAGTTCGAAAAGAATACAAAGGTAATTAAATTCTTGGTTGATTTGATTCCTAATAAAATTATGTGTGAGCTAGGTGAGTACAAGGATGCCAAAGAGCTTTGGAGTCAAGTGGCAAAATATCATGAAGGCTCACAATCGGTCCAAGAGGAAGAGACCGAAGAGGCTAATTCATCATTCTCACAAGGAAGTGAGGAGTCAATCTCCGGATCGGAGAAAGAAGAGGTGGAAGAAGTGGAAGAAGTATCCACTTCTAGGATTGAGGAGATTAGAGCATCCTCAACACCGGAGCAACAAGAAGTAACATCTACATCCGGTCAAGAGGAAGAACAAGCTCAAGAGATCCTCACCACCGAACTAGGTAACTCAAACACTCAAATTTCAAATAAAATCCATATATTGTGTTTTGAGTGTAGGGAGTATGGGCACTACAAGAGCAAGTGCCCAAAGAAGGTTAAGAAGACTCCTCCGGCGCCTAAAAGTCAACAAAAGTCAAAGGATGCCGGTTCCCCATCATCTAAAAACAAGGAGCATATCATTTGCTTCAAATGTCGGCAACCGGGACATTACCGAAATCAATGTCCTAGGGGGAGCAAGAAGATCCAAGAAGGAGTATCACAAGTAGGGGGAGCTACTAAGGCAAACCCTAAGGTATATTTTCATAATGCTCATTCCTTAAATTCTAAGCAAAATCATGCTAGAGTTAATTCAAATAATATTGCTATTACTCATGAATCGAAGCATGCTAGGAATGATAACTCTAGGCCTATTTCAAAGAAGGAGAAATTTGGGACTAATGTCCCTAGAAATATCATTCCTAAGAAAGCAATTAAGAAAATCGAAAATCATTTAGGTATCAATTCCAATAAGAGTAAACATATGTCTAAGGCAAATGATAGTTCCCAAAAACCTAATCAAAAATCATTTGGGCAATTAGAATTAGAGAACCAAGCTTTAAGGTCAAGGCTTGAAAAACAAGAAAGGACCCTAAATAAGCTACAAAATCAACTTCAAGGGTCTAATGGTCAAAGTCAAGGGTCAAGGTCTCAAAGTCAACATTTAGGACCCAAAAGACAAAAGTCAACCGAGGGAAAGAAAGGTTTGGGTCACAAACCCAAGCCTAAGGTGACTTATCATTGTGTTCCATTTGACTATGGAACACAAACTAGGTCTAGGAAGACCAAGGTTGCAAGGGGAGTTACCTCTAGAGTCAACCTAGGTAAGACCGCAATGACCAAGGCTAACAAGCCTAGGAGGGTCATTAGGAAGGTATCTAGGGAGGTTATCCCTAAGGAATACCTAATTAATTCAATGAGCTCAAATAGATTTTGGGTTCCAAAGAGCGTGATTAATTCACGTTAAATGGATTAGAATTTGCCAACCATGATTGGATGAGTAGTTAACTCAACCATGGTAAAGGTGGCATTTTAGGTCATTTTCAAGGTTATGGGTGCCTTGGAAAAACAATTGAGCTTTAATCCTAAAGGATTTTAGGATGTGCCAATATAGTTTTTGAAAAACATGAAAATCAATAAAATTAGCACAATCTAGATTTAGAGGTCATAGTGTGTAACTTTGATTGTTGGCACACTTTAAAAGTTCATGTAAAAGTAACATCAAGAGTGATACTCAAGTGTCACACAACTTGATGTCTTGTACTCACCATGCTTCATATGTTTGCATGGAAGGAATGTCTAGGATGGATTGCATCTCACAAAACAAGTCTTTTACCTTGATTGTGTATTTCAACACTTAGAAAGAGTGAGATGTTAGGATTTGGAAATCATTGAATGTTAATGTTTGCAAAAATGAAATAAAACATTAAAATACATTAACGAATACATGAATGTAAGTATAACATCAATATGTTCGATATACAAGAATAAACATGATAAAATGGAATAAATTAGATGAAGAAATTGAGATTTTCAGAATTTCCGAAATCGGATATCGATCGGTGATAACATGTACGCGATACGATCACGTCATCGATCAGTGCTAGCTTCATGACTGCTTGAACATCGATCGTGATGGGATACATCGATCGGTGATGGTACTCACCGAGTGAGGTCATCGGTCGAGTGCTCGACAATGCGGTCGAGTGATCGCATCGATCGGCCCGATGATATTCTTGTAGTACGCACGCGAAGGTTGATGATCGATTATCGGCCGGATCGATCATTGCCAGCTCGGTAAACCCGGTAATAAACCGCGATCACTCGACTGATGCTGCACATCAGTCGACTGCATCGCGATTTTATAACGCCGAACAGCTAGGGTTCGGCGTCTTCACGCGACGCACCTTCGGCTTTTTCTCTCCTCTCCGATCGCCATCTCCTTCTCCGACCAACCCTTCTGGATGTGCCAGCCGCCCAAGCTTTTAGGTTTGATAGATAAGCCATTTTTTCTTGCATTTTTCACTTATTTCAAGCCTTAGTTCACTCGTTCTAGGGTTTGGTTCCTTGTTTCCGATTAGGGTTCCGGCGTTTGAGTCCTCCGGCGAACTTTCCGGCGACCCCTCCAGCGATATCTGAGCATCCCATCGCCACACCTCCAAATGGCGCCTAAGTAACATTCTTCTTACCCAAGCCCTAATTTGCCTTTCCATTATAATTTAGTTTTATCTAATCATGTATTATTGTCCTTGCATGTCATATCATTACATTGCATTCATAATAGGAGAGCCCGTAGGAATGATCCACCCGAGGGTGAATCTCAATTGTACCAACCTATGTTGGTTAGGTACATCGATAGGGACTTTTTCAATCGCCATTGTAGTGATGTCATGGAATTATTTGCATACTATAATCTCATGAAAATTGTCTTATGCACGCATCCCATTAATGATGACCTCCTTAAGAAGTTTTATCAGAACCTGAAAAAGGTAGACGACGACCCTACCTACACTACTCGCATTGCAAAACACGAGTTAGAGTTCACTCCTGCGATACTGCAGGAGTTTCTCGAGTGTAAGCCCTCGGATGACACCTTTATTTTTTACCCTACCATGGATTTCCCTTTACCTGAGCCCTTTGACCATATCTCTATGGAGTCCATGCATGAGCATATCTTTGGTTATCCTCGTCCACCGGCCTAGAATTTATTCCCTATCACTGAGTTATCTGCACCTGACAATGTACTTTACAAGGTCATTGTTGGGTGTTTTCTTCCCATCGTCACTCGGGGTCTGGCCAAGATTCGTCCTCCCCATATTTTTCTTCTATACGCCATGCGTCATAAGTTAGACATAAACTTTGCATTAAACATGTTTCACTGCATTGTGCATTTCATTTCCCCTGTACAAGGGAAAGTGCATATGTCATATGGTCATATCATCACAGCATGGCTAGAGTCCGTAGGCGTTAACATCCACAGGGGTTCTCTGAGAGCGCTATCTGAGGTGTACGACTGTATATCAGTTCGTAACTTCTCATTAGCAAAGCTACGGATGGGGCCTGGACAGATGGAGTTAGCGCCTCGACCACCACCCAGGGCACGCATAGAGCCTCCTCCGGTACCCAGAGAGGCGACAGAGGACTACGAGGATGTAGACGCCGCTGATGAGGATGATCAGATGTCGACAGATGCATCAGCGGCGGGTCCATCAGATCGTCGTGGCCAGCTGGAGTCCAGATTTTAGGACTATCAGCAGTCGATTGACTCTAGGCTGTCAGAGATATTGGCAGGCCAAGCATCCTTCGGTGCACGTCTTGATCGGATGGAGGAGTCCTAGAGCCGCATCGAGCAGTGTCAGCTCGATATATTAGAGATGATGCGGGCCTGAACCTTGAGTCAACAGCCTCCTCCACCGCCACCTCCTGCAGATGATTAGATATTGAGGATGTTAGATTTTCTGTGGTTGTCAGTTTTTGTAGTGAGATTGAGCATAACCAATCTCCATTTTGAATGTAAAAGGCTAAAAATTTTTAAGTTAAATGAAATTTTTGTTTGTGAAAATCTTGTGTGTTTGGATGAGTATTTGTATTATTGTATTGCTTATGAAAGTTGATATATCATGACATGAAATTGCATCCTATCATATACCATGTCATGTCATTGTTTAGGATTATTTTAGATGTCATGTGTTCTTAAAGTTCATCATATGTCATGACATCATGATCATTGGTCATGTTTTTATTTTGCCATCACTATGCCATGATCATTTCATGCATTAATTTGATTGAACATTGATTTAAGGAAAATGGCATAACTTGAAGTCTCGCTTATAAGGGAATCAAGGTTGCCTAGGAAATGCATCAAACCCTAGATAAAATGAATCAAAACCCACATCTCACATCACATTGACATGTATGTGTATTTATACACCCTAGATACATGTGAGATGCTAGGATAATAAGTTAGGTTCAAAATGCATGGGTAGTGCATCTAGATGAACTCAAACTTATTTTAATTATCACCAAGAATCATAAGGAAAGCTAATATACAAGCTATGTATATTTAGCCAATAAATTATGGTTCAAAATAGGCTTTCAAAAACATTTTAAAATCAATTTGGAAAACCTTGGTGAAATCTATCTTTTGATAGCCATCATCATTGTAGAAGTTGATACAAAGTGGATCAAAAACTTTAAAGTTTTTAATAGTTTTGAACTCTGTACCAATCTCCTATTTCAATGGTAAAAATATTTTTCCAAAATTTTTCACCTATTGTATTAGTCATAAGTATTATACGTACCAAATTTCATGATTTTTCGATATACGTATAATTATTTATGATTCTCTGAAATTCAACTCTGATAACTGAAATTCGGAAATTTTAGTTATCGATCATTACCGTTAATTGGCGGTCGGTGATAGAGGTGCCAGTCGACTGATTTCTGAATCACTCAATTGGTAGCCTGATTTCAGGGTAAACAAGGTTGTTTAGCCCGATTTCAGCTACGGTTATGGTCCCTAATCACTCCTAACCCTAGGATATGCTTTGGGTAGCATTATAAAGGGTGAAAATCCATTGGATATGGATTAGGATAAGTGTTTAGGGTTTGTATCAATTTTAAGGTGTTGGAAAGTTCAATATTGAATTTCTAACCTTAATTTTGATGGTTTAGAGTTCCCATTGGCTTAGGGACTTCCCAAGGACATTGTTGGTGCAATGGTCAAGGGGGAGCAAGCCTTTAGGGGGAGGTATCCATCTTGGGATGATGGATGTGTTTTTCTCCTTGAAGAGAAGTTATTGGGAGAATATGACATCAATTGGGAAATTGATGGGACTTTTGAGAGACCCAATTTGGAAATTGGGAGAGTAAATGGGATTGCCTCTCTTGAGTGATATTGGACTTATCACTAGGAAGATAGTAGCACTACACCAAAAAATCGAATAGACAACGGTGAAAAACCGTTGTCTATTAGCCAAAAAATCTGTTGTTAATCGACCCGTTGTGAAAAGGGGGTCGGTCAAAGACAACGGTGAAAACCCGTTGTAGATTTAAGGAAAGACAACGGTGAAAAACCGTTGTCTATTAGAAAAAAAACCGTGGTAAATCGACCCGTTGTGAAAAGTGGTTTGGTCAAAGACAACGGTGAAAAACCGTTGTCTTTTCAAAGATAAGACAACGGTTTTTAACCGTTGTCTTTGACCAAACCACTATTCTGCAGTCGATTTACCTGTTTCTAATAGACAACGGTTTTTCACCGTTGTCTTTCCTTAAATCTACAACGATTTTTCACCATTGTCGACCCCCAATTTACCACGATTTTTTTTGCTCATAGACAACGGTTTTTTCAGCGTTGTCATTTCTCAACACATATATACACATAATAAAGCGTTGTAGATGTTGCATTTTTAATATAAATCATACAACATCAATAAGAATTATAGAAAACACATATATACACTCCACTTGTAGCAATGTAAAATACAAGGTCACATTACATTTTAAATGATCACTTTTACGATATATATGAAAACGTACTGTGGCAAAACAACTACACATCATATGCACCAAAAGTATTTGCATAGCAAAACACTTATAGAATGTAACCAAAAGATGTATGTACACTGAAATCTCTCCTAATCATCAGATATGTAATCTTGTATGCAATCAGCCCACTCCGAACGTACTTCATCAATTTCCTTTGCAGCTATCACAGAATTTGTGAACTGCATGTGAAAAAATGAAAATGTAATTAACGCTATGGTATCAATAAGAAAATTTGAAAAAATATATAATATTACTATTGATCGTAGGGAAGACTTGTAGAAAATATATCTAATATAACTAAATATATCTAATATTGCTATGATATTAGGGTGCAAGTCTCTTTATAATGAATGATCAAGAAAATAGTTAATTAAATTCTGCATGTAGAAATCACTTGAAGGGATTTAAGAAGAAGCATTTGTTGACAAAGTCTTACTCACGCATAAGTTTGCATCTTGAAGATTGAACCCCGTCATCCTATCAAGAAGAAAATATACCCAAGAAAGAAAGTGAAGCAATTTGGCTATGATTAGAAAAAATCACAAAAGCTATTATAAGAACTAATATCCACAATCAAATATCTCTTAAAAATTTACGTGCTTATGAACAAAGACTACGTACAACTAACACAAAGTAAGGATTCATGAAAAAAAACCTACATCTCAAGTTGACAAGTGAAGAATCCTACCCCAAACTTAGCCTTATTGAGATTAGCTCTTGAAAAATTGGTTTTTACGGATGCGAGCATAAGCGAAATCAACATATGATAGATCCCGCAAAGAACCAAAAGTGCAATAAGCGCATTCAAAGAAACCAATTGACATGGTAAATTGATATTGTGGCGATTGCAAGCCTTTCAATTGTCCATGGCGATTGCAAGCCTTTCAATTGCACCCTAATTTAGTTAACTGCTCAATCTTAATCTCTCTTAATCTGTCCATGGCGATTGCAAGCCTTTCAATTGTGGAAACTTCAGAGTCATCTAAATGGCCATCTTTACAATGTAATGGATTAAAGAAAAAAAATAAGTAAACACATTGCATGCGAAACAAATCGAAGATGAAGAATTTATTTGTAGTGTAGATATTAGTAGAAACTTGAAAGGAAACCTTATCGCTAGGCCACACATAAAAAATAGTTTGATTGAAACTGGACAAACATCTAAATGATACAATATGTAAGTCAAGCTATTCCCAAAAAAAAAAGATATAATGAAGGAACATTGACACATTAAAACATCAAAATACCTTGACTGATGCATCAACAATAATCCTTGCTTTTCAATTTGAAGATTCAATGATTTCCACTCCATGACATCAAATTCCTAATTGATAACAACAAATGGTACTGTAAGTTTATGAGTGTCCAAGAGATCCAAAATTTCCATTGGCCTATTCCATGAAGACATTGAGTTGCCATGGTACATGTTACGCTGTCTTGAAGAGAGCAAAGCAAAAGCAACCTAATGCCCAAATACACTAAAATTTTGTTTAAAGAAATTTCAAAATCAACATGCCAATTAGATTGAAATTTTGCAAAAATCTACCCTGATCATTAGTATCTGCTATTCCTTGAGCATTCTGAATGTCTTGTAAACTGCACCAAGACAATAGGTTGCCTCTAAATTGTAAACTTCACCAAAATTGAAGATTATAGATATGATGAAGGTTGAAGCCACAGGCCTCGTAACCTTTTCTGCTGAGGCTAACTGATAAATAAATTATTCTTTATGCTCAAAATATAGAGAACATGACCAATACAGTAAGAATAAATCTTAGCTGGTTGTTTTGGTGATTATGTTTTACTTGTTTATGCGGCTTTTGTTGCAATTTTATTCAACAAGTCGTGTCCTGATAAACAAATTATGTTTTATCCTCCCAACTGTTATGATAAGTTATACAGGAAAAAGTAATCAAAAATATATTACCTGCATTGTTTTCACTTTTTTACCCAAGCCGACCACCTTCATTACACCTCCACAAATCACCACCAAACTTACGATGACTTGGAATTCCTTATTGGATTAACAAAAATGGACAAAAAACATATTAAAAGCGATGTGCAATATGCAAGAGTAAGTTAAACACACCCTCACTATCTATCTCTGAGCAATATGCAAGAGAGATATCTTAACTGCTAAAGAAGGGAGGAAATGGTTCATTCAGTAAAGCAGCTTAACAAAGAGGAGATCTAAATTTCATGTTTTTCATTCAAGCAGAGAGTTTTGATACTCAGAACGTTTGTGAAGTGTTAATCGATCAGAATCCCTAGAGAACCAACAACTAAAATACCTTGTTCACCAAATTAAGCGGAAACAACCCTTACTGCCATTTACGATGCTCAAGGAACCTTATTTGAGCTCAAAGAAAAAGGGAAAGGCGCAAGGCATACCAGGACGTATCAGAACTGGCGATTCCTCGGGCGGTGGAGTGGCGGCGTCCTTGGCGAGGGCGGCGATGAGGGTCCATCTGTAGAGGAGTATACGAGAGGAGCGGCGGCGGTCGCTGCTACTGCGGCGGCAGTGGTCGGGATTGGAGAGCGCTACCCACTTTTGTTCGATCTTGCCGGGCGGCCAAGACCGACGTCGGGCGTGGCGCGTGGACGACCGGCCGAGGTGGCCTGCTACGCCGTCCATGGTTCAAGCGAAAACCCTCGAGCGTACCAGAGCTTCGCCGCTTCTGCTCTTGGCTTCTGCTATCTTCGAGCAAGCAACAACTGCAGAAAACACTTGAACTGGGCGGTGGAGCGGCGACTGGTCGGTGCAGTGGCCAACAGGAGGAGCGTCCTGCACTTCGATCTCGTGGTGGAGATGCCGATAGAGATGACTGACGATCGGTGCGTGATCGAGCGAGGAAGAGAAGAGCGGCGGTGGAAATAGGAATAGGGCACGAGGAGTATAAGGGAAATATAGGGTTTAGATATATATATATATATAATGTTAATTAACTTTTCAATAAATAGATAATCCAAATAGTTTCTTTAAAAAAAACAACACTATTTAAAAACCATTATTTTATTAAAAAAAATACTAATACACAACGATTTTACAAAAAATATTATCTATAATAAACTTTAAAAAAAACAACACTTTTAACGACGGGAGAAAAATTTTGTTGTTAAAAGTCTTGCAATAACGATGGGAGGAAATACCATCGTTAAAGACATGACATTAACGACCGAAATAAAAAATACCGTCGTTGATAACAAAGTATCAACGACGGAACAAAATATCGTCGTTAATGTGTATTCATTAACGACGGACACTAAATATGGTCGTTAATGACCCACCAATAATGACGGTAGTTTATACCGTTGTTAAAATTCGTCGTTAAAAGTAGATTTTCTACTAGTGGGGAAGCCCTCCTTGTCCTGGATCTTCGATTTCACATTATCGATGGTGTCCGGGGACTCCACCTCAAGAATGATCGTCCACCCCGTCAGCGTCTTCACGGAGATCTACATAGTACAAGAACGGGGGAGGTTTTTTGGGAAGTAGGAACCGCGGAGGTTTTCGGAAAGTAAGAACAATGAAAAAGTTTAGGGAAGATTTATTTAACCTAACAAATTTTTAAATATATATAACAACTTTTAAAAAATATATTATTGTAATATATTGTTTAAAAAATATATATAAACTTTTAAATATATTGTTTATGGCGTATATATTTATAATTTTTTTAAAAAAAAACTTATTTCCAATAATTTTAAATATATAGTATTAATAATTAAAAAAAGAATTTCACCGTTGTTTTATAATAATAATATAGTATTAATAGTATTATAAACTTTTAAAATTTTATTGACAACGGTTTAAAACCGCTGTAATATTATCACAACGACAACAAAAATCCTCATCGACTTGATTGCACCGTGTCCCAACCGCTGTTAATATAAAAAAATCTTAAAGACAACAGCCGAAAACCGCTGTAAAATGTGTTGTTGATTTAAAAAAATGCTCAACGCAAACGGACATCAGAAACCGTTGTCGTTTGTGTTATGTGGCCGCTCAAAGACAACGGTTTTGTCAAAAACCGTTGTCTTTTAACAAAAAGACAACGGTTTCCCCTAAAACCGTTGTCTTTGTGGTGTTGTCTTATGTCATTTTTGTTGTAGTGTAGGCATCCTAAGTATTTTTGGACCAAGGGGGAGATTGTAAGATCTCATTGGGGCATGAGACATTGACCTCCTTGGAGAGGAAACCTTTTTGATGTTAGTCAAAAAGGGGGAGAATGTTTGGGGGAGAACATTTGGAGAGTATTTACCAATTTGGGATAATTGGTAAGGGATTTGAGTTAGTGTTCTAACTCAATAATTTGTTTGGTTTTTGTCAAACATCAAAAAGGGGGAGATTGTTGGTGCAATCGGCCCAGGTCACGATTGACCAGGACTCAAGTTTGACTCGAGTGATGTTTTGATGTTCGACAAAAACATATGACAATGTAATTGTCATAGGGAAGTCCAAGTCTTGAGTACTTGGCATGGGAAGTCCAAGTTGAACACTTGGCATTTGCATGAGAAGTCCAAGGGGTTTGATATTGGCGGCGTAAAGTCCAAGCGGGAGTCTTGGCAGCATAAGTCCAATGGTTGGCGGCGTAAAGTCCAAGCGGAGTCTTGGCAGCGTAAGTCCAATGTGCTTTGGCGGTGTAGACACCGTTAGCATGACATAGCCGATGGAAGCACCTGAAGGCAAGCGCGATGGATGAACAAGTCATGGATTACTTGGAGGGATCCGAGAGTCGTGAGGCTGATGGAGGTGGCTAGAAGGCTTAGGTCTAGGCTAAGGGTGGTCTAGCAAGTATGGGGGAACCATACTTGGGTTAAAACCTCATGTTTGAGGTGTGCCAGTCGACTGGTGCCATGTGGCAGTCGACTGGACCGAGTCAACTAGGGTTTGACTGCGGGTTATGGCCTAGCAGTCGACTGCCAGAGGTGGGCAGTCGACTGATGGCTCGAGCAGTCAACTGATCATGTGATCAGTCGACTGGTGCTCGAGAAATCGACCACAGAATGGAGTCGAGACTCGACTGGTCAAATGAGGACTCCATCAGTCGACTGATGGGTATGATCAGTCGACTGATGGTAGATCCGTTGGACTTATCCAACGTGGATCTAGCCGTTGTCTCACGACAACAGTGGCATCAGTCGACTGATGGTCCCGATCAGTCGACTAATCGACCTTTTCCAGCATAGGTTGAAGCTATATAAGGAGCTCATGATGGAAGAAAATATAGCAATTTTCTTGGGCGAAATTGAAGGGGGAAGTTGGTGCTTTCCAGTCCTTCAAAGCTAGTTCAAGGCAATCAAAGATCAAGCAATTCAAAGCTCTTGTAAAGTATTTTTCCTTTACTTGCATTTGTATTTCATATTGTATTTGCTTGTATCTAATTGATTATTGTTGTAATCATTATTGTACGAGGTTTCTCCGCCTTCGGATTTTTCCGAGAAGGAGTGTTTATTAGTGGTTGCATGTGCATCACTAGAGCTCGATCCGTGGAGTAGGAACCGTGTGGTTCCGAACCACGTTATATCGTTGTGTTAGCGTGTTGTGCATTTCGTTATCATTATTACTTTTCTATTTTTGCTGCGCTAACGAAATTGTAGAAACAAACGCGAACAAATTCCATTTACGAACGAATTCTCCGCTATTCACCCCCCTCTAGCAGCGTCAAATATCCTACAGGAAACATAGTGGTATTTCTTGTACTATACGTAGATGACATTTTGTTAGTTGGCAACAATATCAAAGTGTTATCAGACGTAAGGGTATGGTTGTCCAAATAGTTTGACATGAAGGACTTGGGAGAAGTGGGACACATCCTTGGGATTAAAGTTATAAGGGATCGCAAGAAAAGGATGTTGTGCTTGTCTCAAGCTTCATATATAGACACGGTCCTAGCTCGTTTTAGCATGCAGAACTCCAAGAAGGGTTTTCTACCTTTCAGGCATGGAGTTCCTTTATCTAAAGAGATGTGTCATAAAACATCAAAGGAGATAGAGGAGATGAAGGCGGTTCCTTATGCTTCGGCAGTAGGAAGCCTCATGTATGTTATGCTATGTACGAGACCAGATATCTGTTTTGCCGTGGGCATGGTTAGCAGATATCTGAGTAATCCTGGACAGGGACATTGGACTGTGGTAAAGCATATATTGAAGTACCTGAGAAAGACTAGGGATTATATGCTGGTTTACCGGGCAGATCAATTAGTCCATGTGGGTTACACGGATTCGGATTTCCAATCAGATAGGGACAACAATAAGTCTACCTCGGGGTTTGTGTTTACTTTTGGAGGTGGAGCCATAGTATGGAGGAGTGTCAAGCAGAAATGCATGGCGGACTCTACCATGGAAGCTGAGTATGTGGCAGCCTCTGAGGTAGCTAAGAAAGTTGTATGGCTCAGAAACTTCTTGATGGACTTGGATGTGATTCCTGGTTTGCCCAGAACTATCACAATTTATTGTGATAACAGTGGTGCAGTTGCAAACTCGAAGGAACCACGAGCCCATAAGGCGAGTAAACACATAGAGCGCAAGTACCACCTGATACGAGAGATCGTAAAGCGAGGAGAAGTAGCTGTCGCCAAGATTGCATCAGAGGATAACCTGGCGGATCCATTCACTAAGGCCCTTCCAGCGAAAGCGTTTGATAGGCATGTGGAGGACATGGGGATTAGATGTATGGCAGTATGATGACAGCATAGTCTTTTAATATAAGTGGAAGATTATTGGAATGTATACTGAAAGCCTAGCTCTTTTTGTATGAACATTTTTATTTTGAAATAAGAATCACATGATCATTGTTTGCACTTTATATTTATTATATGTGTGCATATTGTCTAATATTTTACATTGTAGATAACATGGTGCTTGGTGTGGCACAGAAGATCATGTTATCAGTCCCTTGTAGAATATAAGTAGAGGCTCACAACCAAGATGGTTTTGGACAAACCATTGGCATGGTTGTAGTGTAGCTTGGTATTGTTTTGTCTTGAACATAGAGTTACGCTAGTACACTTAGGTGTATTGAGCATGACCGACATAAAGGTGATTCAATTTATTGACTACATAATTGAATTGGACCTCGGATATTATGTTGTACATGCTCTTAATCCCGATATAATAACGGGCACATGTACTTAGTATTTATTTCTTTGATTTACCAAAGGGTGAGATTTAGATGGATTAAATCAATATGCCCGGTAAGTTGGGAAATGATATTATTTACATGGTGTGCCGTTGATTATAGGAGGAAATCGTGTCCTATATATTAGGTTGATGATGTCCCCTTGAGGAGCTCATAAGGTTCATCATGTAAACCCAGCTGGTTGACTTAGTCAACATGATGATAAGGTTGAGTGGTACTACTCCAGGAGTTAGATGTTAATTGATTGATGGTCAGTAAATAAATTAATTAACGGATATTCGATATCTTAAACATGGGGAGATGAATGTACAAATAATATATGGAGCCCATATTGATTTATGGGGGTTGGTGAGGTAATTCAATGATGATCCTCTAGTGGAATGGAACATCATTGATGGATCAAGTTTGTGTGGTTCCGATCCATCGGGTGGCAAAGATCCAACTCCTCCTCATGGTCCCTATCGTAGCCTAATATAATTCTCATGAACTCTAGATCCAAGGATGTAAAACAAAACTCTAGAACCAATGGTTAAGATTGAATCTCTAAGACCGACGGTTGGGATGAAACCCTAGATCCGACGGTTGGGATGAAACCCTAGATCCGACGGTTGGGATAAAACCCTAGATCCGATTGTTGGGATGAAACCCTAGATCTGACGGTGGAGATTAAATCCCTAGATCCGACGGTGGAGATTAAAGGAGGCCTAAGCCTAACTCTATAAAAGGAAGGCTAAGGATTGGGCGTGGAAGATCATCAAGAAGGAAGTTAGGTTTTTAGTTTGGGTGGCTAGGGTTTGGAAGATAGGCTTGGGCGGCAATTCTTGGAAAGGAAAAGCCGGCGCCCATCTTCTTCTAACTTGTTTTTTTTGGCCGGCGCCCATCCTCATTGTTCCTTCTTCTATTCCTTGGTCGGCGACAACCTCTCTTCAAGGTTGGCCGGTGTTCATTGATCCCTCACCTTGGTGGCCGGCGACATCTTTTATCCAAAGTTGGCCGGCGCCCAATCATCCACTCCTTGGCCGGTGGTAATCTTTCTACAAGGTTGGCCGACACTCAACTATCTACTCCTTGACCGGCGGCGATATCAAGCTCCTTAGCTTGGTGGTCAGTTCTAGAAAGGAGAAGGAGTCTTTGTTTGGTTCTTCTCTTTGTTCGGAGCGAACAAGGAAAGGAAGAACGTGATCTAGGCGGCTTCTACTCGTGGAGGATCTTCGCCCACACGACGTCCACGAGGAGGATAGGACATACGGTAGAAGATCGAGAGGTATAAAAGTTTTACAACTTTTATTGATCTTTGCATGTTCATATCTTTATGTTAGTATGTGTTGATTATACTAGTTTGCATTTGTATGTATTTGTATAATCATGGACCCCGAAGACAAACACAAAAACCGGCGATTCGTCCGTCGTCTCTTCCGCGGCTAACCAACTAGAAGAGTTGGGTTGCTTGAACAACTAGTTTGTTCAAGCGATCACTCAAGTTGTTAGCACGACGACGAAATGGTTGTGCTTAGGAAACTCATCCCATCCGAATTAGTTTTTTGATTAGTGAAAATTTTAATCCGGGGACATGGGAGCCAATGAACCTCCGAAGCAATTACCTTCAATTCAATTGTGTGGCAATAATTATAAGGTCATTTTCTTACCAAATGAATGCTTAATTAAAAATAGTGATTCTTCAAAAACTATACTTAATGGAACTAGGAATAGCAACATTTACACAATCAACTTACCCAATTCCTCAACCAAGTATCTAATGACACAGCAAGAGGAATCTTGGTTGTGACACCGATGACTCAGCAACTCCCATCCAAGACTCATACATAAAATGAGTCATAGTGGCTTAGTTAGAGGTCTACCCAACCTAAATGTGTTGGGTTTTTCCGAGCCGCAAAAACCGCTTTTTGCGTTGCGGAAACCTCGGAAGCCCCCGGCCACGGATCCGTGCGAAGTATAAAAATCATAATTACATGTATGTGCTTACAGAAATCCTAGATCTACCTTAGATCTAAGAGGTTAGAACGTTACCCTCGTAGCGACGCCCTTCGCTTATCCCGCTCGTCCAAAAGTCCGCTGGAACTCGAGAGTGTCAAGTGCACACTCCTCTATGGTATCCACACAAGCAATAGGTGGAGAAAAAGACACTTGAGTGTGCTAGCACTCCTCTATGGTGTCTCGGCAAGATGAGGTTGGAGAGGGAGAGCTTGAGAGGAAAGGTTCCAAGGTTGAAGATGAAGTAATGAGAGTAACTCATCAAATGAATTCCCCTAATGAAACCCCTAAAGTGGCCGGCCACTTCAAGGAGAGGGAGTTACATGCATGCATGTAACTCCCATGTCCCTTGGTCTCCCTCATGAGGTGGCACCAATTGACAAAGTCAATGATGATGTGGAGCATCATCATTGGCCGGCCATGCCTAGTCATCATCATGACATGGCATTTGGTCAAGTCAAACTTGACCTTTCATCTTCCCTCTCAAGTCAAGTCAAACTTGACCTCTAATCTCCCATGGTTGATCAAATCTAACCACTTGACTCAAGTCAATTTAATATAATGAATCTCTATTCGTTAATTTAAATTGATTTGATGAATCAAATCTCAATTAGACTCATTCAACACTTGAATCAACTTGAGTCTAACTCAATTAGTCTAATTTGGATTACTCTTAATCCAATTTGGTTCATCCCATGAACCTAATCCTCATGGTTCATCATATGAACCTAATCTCCATCTAATTGCTCTTATGTGTGTGACCCTATAGGTTCTTGTAACGTTGGCAATGTCCCTAAACCGATTTAGGAACATAAGCAATGAGCGGTATCTAGCAACACATCATTGCTACCCAAGTTACAAGAATGTTGAGCTCCAACATCACCTTTGTGACTACTAATTGTGACTCTCACAATATGTGACAATGTCCCTCTATCCTTGACATCTAGATTGACCAATCGAGGCATAGACCGTGTCATCCTCGGTACAATCTAAATCTTGAACTCCAAGTAGACTCACTCTAATCAAATGAGCTCAATATCTCATATTGACTCATTTGGGCATGGCCATGCACTTCGTGGTCTCACTCTATCAAGAATATCGATGTCACCCCCGTCATATAGGAGGGATAGATCCCATCTACATCACTCACATCCCTCAACATAATTCGTTATATACCCAGTAATCGTCTTTATAGTCCACCCATTTACGGGTGACGTTTGACGAAGCCAAAGTATGCAACTCCTTATATAGGGAACCATGGTGACTTCAGGTCTAAGGACTAATAGCCACATGAGAAAGTATATGACACTCATATAACGATCCATGATACTTTCTCATGGCGGGTCATTCAGTATACATTCTCCAATGCATACCCATGTGTCAACTTGATATCTCATATCTATGACTTGTGAGATCAAGTCATCTTGTTGACCTACATGCTAGTCTCTATGCATTAACATTGTCCCTGAATGTTAATACTCGACTAGGAATGATTAAGAGTAGTGTTCTCTATATCATCTCATTATCGATTCAACCAATCGATTGATATAGATAAGAACCTACTACTCAAGGACATTATTATATTTAGTTATTTGGCACCAATACAAGTAAATATAATAACCATGCCTTTATAAATAAGAATATGATACAATAAAGTCTATACAACAATCATCACATGATTGGCTCTAGGGCTTTCACTAACAAAATGACCTAGAAAACAAAATATGTAATGCTTGTCAGCAAGGTAAACAAACTAGGACTTCACATCAACTAACTAATCAAGAAAGAACTAAAAGTGTACTTGAGCTCCTACACTTATACCTTTTTGACTCTTATGGAGCCAAGTCACTAAACGGGAGCCAATACTGCCTAGTCATAGTCGATGACTACTCTAGGTTCACATGGGTTAGGTTTTTAAAACATAAGAGTGAAACCTTAAATCAACTCAAAAATTTATGCAAACTAATAGAAAATGAAAAGAACCTTAAGATTAAGAGAATTAGAAGCAACCATGGTGGTGAATTCGAAAATCATAAGTTCACCGACTTTTGTAACCAAAATGGATACCATCATGAGTTCTCCTGCCCTAGAACCCCTCAACAAAATGGTCTAGTTGAATGCAAAAATAGAACCCTACAAGAAGCCACTAGAACCATGTTAAATGAATTCAATCTACCTATTAGGTTTTGGGAAGAAGCGGTCAATACTGCCTACTATGTCCAAAATAGGATTTTACTAGTTAGGCGACATCAAAAAATGTCATATGAAATCTATTACGAAAAACTCCAAAACATTAAGTACTTTAGGGTTTTTGAATGTAGGGTACACATATTAAACACTAAAAACTACTTAGGAAAATTCACCTCTAAAACTAGTATCGGAACTTTTCTAGGATACTCAACCACTAGTAAAGCATATAGGGTATATTACAATGAAACCCTAAAAATAAAAGAAACAATCAATGTAGTATTTGATGAAGAAAACAAAACTACAAAACCCGAAGTAGAATTAATTAATGAACAAATTAAAAATAGACCTGAATCTAACTCACAAAATGAATCTAGTATAGATCCTAACCCAAATCAATCTAGGTTACAAGAAAACCATCCTATTAATTAAGTAATAGGTGATCCTAATTTAGGATTTCGAACTAGGGCATCCTATAGGAACCTAAGCCAAATCTCACTCATCTCTAAAATTGAATCCAAAACAATTGAACAAGCTCTTATTGACCCCGATTGGATTATAGCTATGCAAGAAGAGTTAGCTCAATTTTTTAGAAGTCAAGTTTGGGAATTAGTACCCCCACCTAAAGGAAAAATGATTATTGGGACTAGGTGGGTATTTTGAAATAAACTTGATGACAAAGGAGAAATAATCAAGAATAAATCTAGGTTAGTTGCTAAAAAGCTCAGTCAAATCAAAGGGTTAGACTAGGATGAGACATATGCACCCGTTGCTAGACTTGAATCAATTAGAATGTTATTAGCCTACGTTGCACATCGAGGTTTCAAATTATTTCAAATTGATGTTAAGTCAGCATTTTTAAATGGATTTATTAAGGAAAAAGTTTATGTTATCCAACCACCTGGATTTGAGAGTCTAGACAAACCTAACCATGTCTTCAAACTTAGAAAAGCCTTATATGGATTAAAGCAAGCTCCTAGAGCTTGGTACGAAAGGCTTTCAATCTACCTTAAGTCTAAGGGATTTAATCAAGGTTTAGTTGACCCAACTCTTTTTGTAAAATCCATAGGAAAAGAAATCTTCATTGCACAAATTTATATAGATGACATAATCTTTGGAACAACCAACACACAATTATTAAATGAGTTCATTTCACTAATTGAAAGTCAATTTGAAATGAACTTAGTAGGAGAACTTACATTTTTCTTAGGGTTACAAATCAAACAAACTAGAGAAGAAATTTATTTATATCAACATAAATATGCTAAGGAACTAATTAGTAAGTTTGGAATGCAAAACACTAAGGAGGTTAACACGCCAATGGCTACCAATGTAAACATAGGAGAAAACTTAGAAGGAGAAGCAATCGATTTAAAATACTATAGGAGGGCAATAGGTAGCCTTCTATACTTAACTGCGAGTCAACCTGATATACTCTTTGCAGTAAGTATGTGTGCGAGATTTCAATCTTGTACTAAGGAATCACACCTAACGCTAGTCAAACATATTTTTAGATACCTACAAGGAACACTAAACATAGGAATTTGGTACCCTAGATCGAGCGAGTTCGAACTAATCGGCTACTCCAACTCGGATTATGCCAGTAGTAAACTCGATAGGAAGATCACGAGTGAATGTTGCCAACTCCTAGACTCGAGTCAGTCAGTTGGTGTAGTAGAAAGTAACATTGTGTTGTCTTGTCTACCATCGAAGCCGAATATGTTGCAATGAGTGAGTGTGTAGCTCAACTTCTTTGGATGAAGCACACTCTCCAAGACTTTCATTTAAGCTTTAGTAACACTAAAATCTTAATTGATAACATTAGTTCTATTAACCTAACTAAGAACCTGATTTGTCACTCTAGAACTAAACACATAGAGGTTAAACATCACTTTATATGAGAACACGTAGCTAATGGAACTATAAAACTCTAGTATGTTGAGTCAAAATCGATCCTAGTGGACATTTTCATGAAACCCTTACCCGAAGTAGAATTTAGTCTGCTTAGACGGAGATAAGGAATGTGCATAGTAGAGTAGGACTCAACTCTTATTTATACTTTATCTTTGAAGGTTTTGCGGAACCAAAGCTCTGATACCACTTGAAGGTAGGAAACTTCGCTTCTCACTTCAACTCGGTCGCTTGTTCATGGCAATCCCATCGACGTCCCCGGATTAAAAAAATTTAATCCTAGACAAAAGGGATCACCCAAGCAACAGTTTCATCGTCTTGCTATTTGATTAGAGTGGTCACTTGAACAAACTTGTTGTTCAAGCCAACAACCTCTATTCTACGAATAGCCACGAAATAGACGATGTACGGATCGCCGACTTTTGTGTCTATATTCAGAGTCCAAGTAATTTTAGCCACAAAATAGAATATATAACATACATATGATTGAAGAACAAATATAGACATGTTACAAAAGAATATAAACAAACGTTATACCTTTTGATCTTCTATTGTATGTCCTTCCTCCTTTTGGACGTCGTATGGGCGACGATCTTCCAAAAGTCGAAGCTCCTAGATCACCAATCTTCCTTCCTTGCTCGCTCCGAACAAGAGAAAGTATAGAAACAAAGCACTTCTCCTTCTTTCAACCAACCACAAAGCTCCAAGCTTGGTGCTTGCCGCCGGCCAAGAAGGAGAACAAGGAGATGAGGAAGAGGGTCGGCCAAAAGCTACAAGGGGAAGACCCTAAGCACTGGCCAAAGATGAAGGGAAGAAGGTTGGACGTCGGCCAAACCAAGGGGAGAAGAAGAAGGAAGGGTGCTAGCCACCTAAGGAAGAAGAAGAAGAAAGGAAACAAATTCCTTATTTGTGGCTGCCCAAAACCAAACTCCAAAACCCTAGCCTCCAAGCTTCTTGCCGCCCAACCCTAATCCTATCTTGTTTCTTATTCATCTTGCCACCCACCCTAGCCTCTTCTTTTATAGAGTTATGAATAAGCCTTATTTTAATCTCCACCATTGGTTCTAGGGATTTAATCTCAACAGTCGGATCTAGAGATTTAATCTCAACCGTCGGATCTAGAGATTTAATCTCTACCGTTGGATCTAGAGTTTTGTTTTCATCCATTGGATCTTGGCTTCATGAGGTTTTAATAGGCTACAAAAGGGACCATGAGGAGGAGTTGGATCTTGGCCACCCAATGGATCAAGCCCACATAAAGTCCGATCCATTAATGATAATCCAATCCACTAAAGGATTATCATTGATCTACCTCACCAACCCCCATAAGTTAATATGGGCTCCATATATTATTTGTATATTTTTCTCCCCGTGTTTAAGATCTCGAATGTCCGTCGATTAATTAATTTACTGACTATTAATTAATCAACATCTAACTCCATGAGTAGTACCACTCAACCTTTTCATCATGCCGGATCAAGTCCACCTGCAGGGTTTACATGATGAACCTTATGAGCTCCTCAAGGGGACATCATCATCCTAATATATAGGACATGGTTTCCTCCTATAATCAACAACACGCCATATAAATAATATCATTTCCCAACTTACCAAGCCTATCGATTTACTCTATAAATCTCGCCCATTGGTAAATCAAAGAAATGAATACTAAGTATATGTGTCCGTTATTATATCGGGATTAAGAGCATGTACAATATAATACCAACGTACTCTAGTGCACAAGATTGATGTTTGAGGCATCAACGTACTATAACACCATTGCTCTTAAGCATAGTACCCAGATGTTGAATTGTGGGAACCTAACTTTAATACCAACGTAGACTTCTGATATTACTGGTACTTTTTCTACCTAATTCCCAATAGAAGAGTTAGCAGGTGACCCGTGACCCATCCCCAAAACACCTGGTTCAGCCAAAGGGGAAAAGGAGAAATAGTTCGGGCGAGAGTTATCAGAAGCCATTGGCACGGGCGAGAGTTAGACGAAGCCATTGACACGGGCGAGAGTTATCGGAAGTAATCGACACGAGCGCAAGTACCAGAGGTCATCGGCACGGACAAGTAGCGAGAGCCATCGGCACGGGCGAATGCTAGAAGCAAGGGACGCAGGTGGAAAAGAGGCGGAAGGCACTTCGCTAACAGAGGAATAGGAACTGGTTCAACTAGGCAATTCCCGAAGCCAATGGGATTGAGGAAGGGTCAACTCAACCTAATCGACGCGAAAGAAGTTTGGTACGGGAAAAAGGAGAATTGGTTTGGTTTGAGGAGAAACCCTAAGGCTAGGTCACCTATGGTATAGGGGCCTAAGTTAACTTCACCCAAAGCAGAGGGGTGAGGGGGACAGTTTAACCTCGTTGCCTGAAAAGTAAAGGGAAAGGTGCTATGCAACATCTTGGGGGGCCCCACGCAATATTCGGGGGAGTCCTCGTTCCTCATATTTGTAACAGAATTATTCTCCGGGAGGAGGAGGTGGCCACGTGTACGATGGAGATAATCCACGACGTTACGTTGAAGGAGAAGAGGGATCGATCCGCAATCATTCGTGATCCAAAGAAGAGAGAAGGGGAGACGAGAAAAGGAAGAACGATCTGAGAAGGAGGCCGGAGATCTATTGTTTGTTAAGTCTCTTGTATTTTCCTCATCTTGTAACATCATTGTAAGAGGTCCTTTCTCCTCCACCTTCGGAAACTTGCTTTCTGTAAAGGAGGATCTTCATAGTGAAAGTGCTTAGGCACCGCATCTGGTGAGAAACCTCACCCCCGTGGAGTAGGAATCCTTATTTCGAACCACGTTACATCTCGTGTCTGAATCTCGATTGCTGGTGTCGGGTTTTCGTGTTTCATCTACTTCATTTTCTTATTCTTTACTGATCGCCGCCGGGGGAGAATATTCCGAGACCTCCCTCATCGCTTCATCGCCTTGAAAACGGAGCGAACGGATTTTTCCCCCGCACCCGCATCAGTTGGCGCCGTCTGTGGGAACATTTGAGCTGGACGTTGAGATGCAACCCGAAGAAATGCAACAACCTGATATCTCTGCGGCGGAGGAGCGCCCCATCACCCTTCTACCATCGCAACTAAAGGCCTTAATGGATGATGCTATCACAGAAGCCCTCGCTAGAGAAAGGAGAAGGACCGGATATCTGCATCCGCACTCCGGGGAACCTTCTTCTAGAGATCCCCTCCCAGAAATGCCTCCTCCCTCTCGTACAGCCGCCCATGGTGATGTGTTGCCTGGAGGCGGACTCGGGGGAAGAACACCCCAGAATACTATGCCCTTCACCCAAACGCGCCGGGAGGAACAGGGTGAAAGTCAATCAACCAGACCTCCAGAATTCTATGAGCCTAGCCCCTTCACGATGGACATTCTTTCGGAGCTCCCTCCATCCTACTTCCGAAATCCTCAGGTCTGTAAGTATGATGGTTCGACGGATCCGGAAGAGCACATATCACAATTCGATGGAGCGTCCTCGCTTCACTGTTATATAGACGCTCTCAAGTGTCGAGTCTTCCGAACCACCCTGACTGGCTCGGCGCAAAAGTGGTTCACTACTCTGCCCCCGGGGTCTATCACCTGTTTCACTGACTTCCAGAGAATGTTTAGTCGAGAATTTGTCAGCTGCAAGGCGTATAAACAAGATGCCTCTATGTTAATGCATATCACCCAGGGACCTTCGGAATCCCTTAGGGGGTATATTCATCGATTCACTTCTGCAGTCCGGGGGATCCCCGCCACCCGATCTGAGTCTTTCAGAGGCGCTATTCAGCATGGGCTGCGGGAGGCCCCCTTCCTCAGTTCCTTGTTAAGACAACCTACGGATAGTTATGAAGAGCTACTGAGCCGTGCGGAGCAGTTTATCCGCGAAGAAGAAGGATTAAAGGTACGGAGGGCCGAACGGACTGCCACAGCTGATCCCAAAAGAGTTCGTCCCGCTGCTCTTCAAGCCCCCCCTCGGCGGGAGTATACAAGACCTTTTCGGCAGGAGGTTCCGAGGCCTCGTCCGATGCTACAGGGAGTTCGCCCCGCCCCGCCATTGCAAATCATGGCTGCTGAAGTGCTTCCTCCTGTGAGGACTTGGAAAGAACGTGAAATGGAGTTCTACGATCAACAGGGTCTGCTACAACGACCCTTGGGACATAGAGGGATCCCGCGTAATCCCCCAGCCCCGTTCTTTTGCCAATATCATACAGAGTACGGTCACAGTAGCAATCGATGTTTCAAGCTACAAGAAGAACTAGATCGCCTCCATGTTGCATATCCGCAATTGAGGTATCAAGCCGGAGGGACGGCACGGCGAGGCCCCCGAACCAATGTCGCCCGTCCGGGGCCGTATAATCAACAACCTCGGGTCACTTTCCCCCAAACGCCGTCCCGAGAGGTGGTCTCTCAAGAAGGTCCATCAGGTGAGGGCCCTTCCTCCACTTCAGATGACCTTCCCCCTCGGGGAGTTATCCATGTGATAGCCGGAGGACCTACTGACGGGGACTCTAACCGCACTAAGTCATCGCCGTCTCTTATGGAGAGTTTGACCATCGTCATCGACCAGACTATACAAGCGGCGCCGCCCGTTTCGTTCGGGCCAGAAGATCTACAGGGTGTTCTGCTGCCTCATATAGACGCCTTGGTTATCCGTATATCCCTGGCTAATTATGAAGTGGCCCGGGTGCTAGTTGATTCGGGGAGCTCTGTCAACATCCTCTTCCAGGAGGCCTTCAGGCAGATGCAACTGGGAAATGCCCAGCTAGAAGATGTGTCCACTCCCCTTTTCGGATTCGCAGGGCACATGGTCCACCCGACAAGCATTTCGTACCTTTAACTCTGGGTGAAAAGCCCCGCCAAAAAACTAGTATAATCCCTTTCCTTATCGTGGATGCTCCATCCACTTATAATGCTATTCTTGGGCGCCCTTTCCTCACCCTTTTTTAGGCCGTGGCTTCCCCGTACCACCAGAAGCTGAAATTTCCAGTGGGACAATTGGTGGGAGAAGTTCATGGAGATCAGAAGGCCTCCCGGAGCTACTATGTGCAAATGGTTCGGGACGATCAAAAGAAGGCCAGAACTGAAGACCTAAAAGGCAAAGCTGTCATCGCTACCGACGTCTGCGTCCTGGAGGAATTTCCCCCCAAGGCTGATAAGATAGAGGAGAGAGAATTGGTGGAGATCGCTCCGGGAAAGGCCACACGGATAGCACAATAGTTGGATATCAAAGGAGAGCTTGTGGCCTGCTTAGAGGAGAATGAGGACATCTTTGCAAGAGATGTGCATGATCTCACGGGTATCCATTCTCAAGTAGCGGAACACCACCTCAACATCATTAGAGGAGCCCGACCCGTCCAACAAAAGAGGCGACATTTTGGACCCGAGAAAGACAAGATCATAGCTGAGGAAGTGGATAAGCTACTAAAAGCGGGCCATGTAAAGGAAATCCAGTTTCCCGAATGAGTTTCTAATGTAGTCTTGGTCCCCAAGCCTTCTGGGCAATGGAGGATGTGTATCGATTTCCGTGATTTGAATAAAGCATGCCCTAAAGACTGCTACCCCTTGCCTCGTATTGATCAATTGGTGGATTCTACTGTAGGATATGAAGTGGTTTCCCTAATGGATGCCTATCAGGGATATCATCAAATACCTTTGGCCGAAGAGGATCGAAAGAGGGTTAGCTTTGTGACTGCAGGGGGATTATATGCCTATGTGGTCATGCCGTTTGGATTGAAGAACGCCGGGGCTACATATCAGCGCCTTATGGATAAAATTTTTGCAGAACAGAAAGGGAAGAATGTGGAGGTCTACGTGGATGACATCCTGGTCAAGTCGAAGGTCACTCGGGATTTAGTCAAGGACTTGAATGAAACCTTCGCTACGTTAAGGCGATTTAATATGAAGCTAAACCCTAACAAATGCTTGTTCGGGGTAAAAAGTGGCAAGTTCTTGGGGTACATTGTGACTGAGAAGGGGTTGCAAGCCAACCCCGAGAAGGTGAAGGCCTTATGCAACATGAAATCACCTACTAATCTGCAAGAGACCCAGAAGTTAGTGGGCAGGATTGTTTCTTTATCCCGATTCATAGCCAGATCGGCGGACAAGGGGCTACCTTTCTTCAAGATCTTGCGCAAAGCTACTAAATTTCAGTGGGACGATCAATGTGAACAAGCTTTCCAGGAGTTGAAGAGATATCTGGCCGGACTCCCGCTACTGGCTAAACCAATACATGGAGAACCATTATGGATGTATCTGGCCGTCTCAGAAGGAGCCGTTAGTTGACATCAAACAAGAAGGTTCTCACCAAAGAACCTATTTACTATACCAGACCATATTCGAAGGCGAATTCGCTATACGGAGTTAGAGAGGTGGCGTATATATCTTAGTGCTAACCGCCTGCAAACTGAAGCCATACTTTTGGCTCATCCTATCACCGCTTTTAACACAAATAATTGGGCAAGGTCGTCACTAAGCCAAATTTCTCGTGAAGGTTAGCCAAATGGGTGGTAGAGCTAGCGAGTATGATATACACTACCAACCTCGTGACGGTCATCAAGGCCAGTGCACTCGCGATTTCTTGGCCGAGGTACCTTGTGGTTCGGAAGAAGGTTGGCTATGAAGGAGAGGGAATCAAAGGCATGGAATATATTCGTAGATGGCTCTTCAGGATCTACAGGCAGTGGTGTTGGTGTTCTATTAATTACCCCGGAGGGTGAAGAAACTCGATTAGTCGTTCGCCTGGAATATCGGGCATCTAATAATGAAGCGGAATATGAAGCTATCGTAGGGGCTTCTTCCATTGTGATCCACTCGGATTCCCAGTTGGTAATATCCCAACTTCAAGGTTCTTTTGCGGTTCGGGAGGAAAGGCTGCACAAGTACTTGAAAGCTTTTGAGAAAGAAAAAGCTCAATTTCATCAGGTCCTCTTGAAGCAAATCCCACGGGAGCACAATGAGAAGGCAGATGAATTGGCTCGGATGGCTAGCGCTGTGGGAGGAATAAAATCATCGGAGACGATCCAGGCGAGAATTCACACTTCCTTAGCAATATGCAACATAGAGGGAGACGCACCCGAATCAAGCCTAATTCTTGATTGGAGAACCGATATCATAGCTTATTTACGGCACGGGAAGATTCCTGAAGGGAAAATTGCGGCATCCACTTTAATACACCGAGCCAAATGGTTCATCCTCTTAAATGAAGACCTGTACAAGACCTCTTTCGGGCGACCCTTGTTAAAATACCTAGGAAATGAGGATGCGGAATGGGTACTCCGAGAGATCCATGAAGGATGCTGTAGCAATCATTTGGGAGGGAGAGCTTTAGCAAGAAAGACCTTGTTGGCTGGATACTTTTGGCCTACTCTTCAACGAGATGCGGCTCGTTGTTAGTAATATATGAGAGATGTCCTAAGGCAATCGCCTTATGTATGAACCATTTATATGATAAATGAAGATTCACTATTTGAGTATACATGTTTAATGTATTTGATTGGATCTTAAACTCATTTACTGAATGTCCACGATACGATTCACAGCATGAGAGAATTTGTGATTGGATCACAACTAGTGAGTATCTCTACATATGTAATTGTGATGTATCGGAATAATCCCTAGTCGATAAATTGATGGATTTGGACACCATCAATTCTGTCGAGACTAGCACGAGGTATACTCCTTGGTGTATCCAAGCAGCTGATTCTCACTGGCTGGAGACATTGTGATGTCCGGAGTTAATCGTGGATGCTAGTTATGGTAACTAGTTCATTGGACTGACCAGCCGTAAGACTTCATATGGTTCTCTGCATATATAGATATGTCAATGAAGTTCTTACTGTGGCTTAAGTGCGATGTTCCTTTGACTTGCGGTATTCAAGTCATCTTGATCATGGAGACTTATGCTTTGACATCTTAAGCAAACATCTTTAAGGAGATGTGGACCCGGGATGATTGGGTATAAGTCGAAGTGATCGAAGGTGTTTGAATAGCCTATAAAGGATTCACCACTCCTTGCGAGGAGATGTATACTCATGGCCTCTCGTCGGATTGTTACTAAAGTCTTTGGCCAAAGCATTACATGTTTAGAGTAAGGTACTCTTCGATACATGTGGAGTAACTAGAATCCGTAGGACGAGGAAATGATACTTGGGCTAGGTGTGACGTAGTCAGCCTAGTGGGGACTGACACAATAGACCATGTCCTGAACCAAGTGGGTATAAGATGAGTGAAGGGAATGGGGCACGATTAATTCAAGCTACTGAAGGGTTTCAGAAATAGTTCTGGATCAACCGTTGATCTTTTCGGTTAATTGGGGATCATGATGTACTACTAGGTGCCACTCATGATCGTTCTATAATTAATGGTTAATTATAGACGGCCAACATAAACCGAGAACCTATTTGGTCACACGCACAACGAGTGTAATCCAAAGGATTTAAAACGAGCTTGAGAATGGGATTCTCAGACCGAGAGAAATTATGTTTGGTTGGACCAAACATAAAGCGAGCATGAAATTGTTTCAGTCGCAATGGAAGCGTGGATGGGCCGTGTCTTATGAAGACATAATGGATGGACCAAAATGGTTTGGTTCTAATCCAATGGATGAGAATAAACCAAAGGGTTTGGTTTATATTAAACGAATGAACCAAAGGTTGGTTCGGTTCGTTTTAACTTAAAATAAACCATCATGGTTTGGTTTATTTTAACTTATCTTAATGGAGCGGGTTAACGGGCTTTATGGATATGATCCATTAACCATTAAGAGAATTAGTTCTCTATAAAATAGGGCTTAAACCCTAATCAAAAACCCTAGCCCTTGGAGTTGCCGCCCACCCTTTGAAGAAGGTTTTCGGTGCCAACCCTAGTGTGCCGCCGCCCAACCTCTTGTGCCGCCGTCCAACTTGTTGCCGGCGACCAAGCTTCAACTGGTGAACCTCCGGCGACCCTCCGGTGATCTCCTCTAGGTTCAGTGATAAGGTGAGCTTCCATCTCTCCTTGGCCGGCCTCTATTCCTCCACCAAAAGCTGTCCAGTTTTTCTGGACAGCTTGTTTCTTTGTTGTCGGAGCGTCGTTTGGACGACGGTTAGTGCTCCGATAGCGCCTAACTTACCGGGGATTTGATCTCCGGTAATCCTATGAGGTGGAGGACGAAGGATTCGTCAATTGGTTGACGAATACCTCTCCGGAGAAGCGAGTTTTGAGAACTCGTATTAGGATCCGAATTTGGATTCGGATCGTGATCATCTCTCAATCACGTCGTCTTCAACACGAGGCTAGTAACCCGTATGAAGACGAAGCTCGTGGCTTAGCGAAGTCATCCCGAGGAACTCGGCGTGGATACGGATAGAGACAATTCTAGCGATGATCGTTCCGGTTGATGCCGTTCCCGCTACACGTCATACGAAAGGTATAACGTAGATAAATTTCCTTTTATTGCAAATTTAAATTTACGGTTATGTCTACACTTGTTGTAATATGCATGCGTGTGTTGTGTGTGTTGTAATAAATGTAGATTTATTATTTTTATTGCTTCCGCTGTGTTCATGTTTACGAAACGTGATCGAACACACACACGTCGCGGTGCCGGAAACCCAACACTCGTATAGTGCAAAGTTGCATCGCTTGTCAGAAACATAGCAACCGTTCTGAGCGACCAGCTGAGTTAATGAAAGTTGTAGTCTCTTCCTGTCCTTTTGACCAATGGGGAATGGATATAGTGGGTCCGATGCCAACGGCACCTTTACAGAAGAGGTTTTTATTGGTCGTTGTGGATTATTTTTCCAAATGGGTGGAGGCCGAGCCCTTAGCCAAAATTACTGAGAATGCCGTGTCTGATTCTTATGGAGAAATATCATTTGTCGGTATGGTATCCCTCGGAAAATAGTCAGTGATAATGGGCGACAGTTCCAAGGGAAAAAGATTCAAGAATGGTGCCAAAGTCTCATCATTCAGCAAGCTTTCACTTCGGTAGCTCACCCTCAATCGAATGGACAAGTGGAGGTAACTAACAGGATCCTCATTCAAGGATTAAAGACCAAGTTGGGTGCTCAGAGGGGAAACTGGGTGGAAGAGCTACCAGGCGTCCTGTGGGCCTATCGAACCACACCTAAGACAGCGACAGGAGAGACTCCCTTTAGTTTGGTATATGGGGCGGAGGCCGTTATTCCGGTCGAAGTTTTGTTGGATAGCGCTCGGGTAAAAGCATACGAGCCAGATCAGAACCAACTTATCCGAAGCACCGAATTAGACCTGGTGGAGGAAAGGCGGGAGATGGCCCGGAGGCGAGCGGAATTTTACAAGCAGAGAGTTCAGCAAGCCTTTAATAAGAAAGTGGTGCCTCGGAGATTTCAAGAAGGAGATTGGGTTTTGCATAAGGTCAATCCCGCTGGAGATCCTGGAAAGTTGGCTCCCAACTGGGAGGGACCCTACGAGATAACACGCTGCGTAGCAGGGTCAGCATATTATCTGAAAGACGACCAAGGCAAAGAGCTTCCACGACCTTGGAACGCCCTTCACTTGAAGCTCTTTCACACTGTAGGAGAAATATGAAATAGAAAAGGAGAAATTATGAAACTCAGAGGGGGTGTTTATTGAATTGATTATATTAATTAAATGCCAAGTGCTCTCTAAATTTCATTAAGGGGTTATTTACAAGGGCAATACGGTATTACCAATGAGTATTGAAGGAGAAACAGAAAAACAGAAAGGAAATTCCCGTTTCAAAATGAGATATTGTATTACAGCTTAAATTGTTCAGGAGGATAACGTTTGAACCCAGCCTCCCAATTTAAAGAAAATGAAGGATAAGTTGGAGGAGGTAATCCTTGGGCAGCATACTGCCGAACCGCGTCATTGAATCCGTCATGATAGGTGGCGCGCATTAAAATAATGAGTCGCTCCTGGCGGTTCGGACGGTCAGGACTTCGTTCTCGATGCCGCCTCTCGCATTTTTCTTGTTGTTCGCGAAGATTTCGACGCACGTCCACATAGCACCGTGACACCTCCATAATTGTGTCAGCCAGGGTGGAAACGTCATCAGCTCGAGAACTTTGGTCCTGCTGCACAAGGTGTGTCATCTCCACCATATTTTGGCGCATGGAAGCTGAAATCCCCTCCACCGCTCGAATACGATCCGTTCGGGCAAGTTCGTAGCTCATCCTCCGGAGGGAAGTCTCTTGTGACAGAGGCATGAGCATGCGCCCGGGAATTTATAAGGGAGGAGTTTTCTTGTACCTCCTTGCATATGCGGGTGCGAAGGTCCCCTATCTTATCTTGTGCTCGCTAATATTGAACCTGAAGATGAGCGAGGGCGTTGGAATCTTGTTGCTTCCCCTTGAGAAGCTCAGCTACCTGCCCTTGAAGATGTATTAACTCTTGAGCCGAGGAAGATTTTGTGTTAAGAGAGGCCGACTGGATTTCTTGCTGGGGGACAAGTGGATCTGCCCCTGGACATGATTGCGCCTTCAATACTGCAATAGTGTCAGCATCCCTCTGTATTTGTTGGTGGGCCTCAGCTAATTGCTCCT
Organism: Wurfbainia villosa; assembly: GCA_025175895.1. Lineage (NCBI taxonomy): Eukaryota > Viridiplantae > Streptophyta > Magnoliopsida > Zingiberales > Zingiberaceae > Wurfbainia > Wurfbainia villosa. The sequence continues at coordinate 20,091,051 of CM046000.1, read as the reverse complement.
GGCACCGGGATAATTGGTGGGACAGGAGTCGTTCCCGATTCTGAGCATTCGCTAAATCTTCCCGTTGTTGCCGTTCCCATTCTTGGGCTTGAGCCCGGTATTAGTGAAGGGAACGATCCAATTCTCGGTGGTTGGTCAGGGCCTACATGTCGGTTGAAGAGAAGAGAAATGGGTCAGTTAAACAAAGCTAAGGAAATTGATTAAGAAAATGTACCAGGTCCAAAGCATGACGCAGGCCTTCCATACGAGGAGTCATCTCCTCTAAGTTCAGAATCCGAAGACTCCTGGGAGAAAGGGAAGAAGATGGGATGGATGATGCCGAAGGGGGAATCTCACTCGTAAAGGGAAGAATGGAGGCGATATTCGGTGGTGGAGAACGGAGAGAAGGAGGAGTCTCATTCAAAAGGTCCATGGAAGTGGTGGTCAAGGGTGGTATATTCAGAGATGCGGGGAGAATGGGCGTCACATTTGTCTGGGAGGTGAAGTCGGAAGGAAAAATCGAAGGAGGCTGATCGGAGGAGGGTCCTGGAGAAGATGAGATGATGAGCACTGGGTCGGGGAAGCCTTCAATGAGGATTTTAGAAGTAGAAGGCTCCTGATTAGGGTCTACAGGAAGAGGAGGACTCTTCAGGCGATAAACGAAGGGGAGGTTGGTGAAGGAATGTCAACCGCCATGGGGTTGAGAGAGAGGAATGACGGGCCGAGGAAGGAGAAGACAGGGGCGGTATAACCTCTATCATCGGCGGACATGAAAGCATCTCCTTCCCAGATGCATCCCCAGGGTGTTGGGACGAAGAAGGCGATTCACGAGCGTCGTTGGCGGAGGGAGGCAAGGGGGAAAGTTAGGGCTTATGCGGTAGGAGGAAGTGAAGAGGGGTGATGAACTTCCTTCGAGATGGGGTAGCGAAAGTCAGAAGGAGGAGAGGGAGAAGCGGCGAGGTGATTCTATGATGGTGATCGAAGGAGGTGAAGAAGAAGAAGAAGCTAAGGGTTGACCGACACCCCGATTCGTGTAGCGGCCCGCTATTTCCTGGAAGAAGGTGGAATGCATCTCGGATATCTGAAAATAACGAAAGACGAGGAACCAGGAAGGAAAGATCGAAGAAACGAAATTTGGCGGCGGAGGAGCAAGCAGACGAAGAAGAGGAAGACCAAAAGGTGAAAGGATGAAGATAGCAGAAAAAACGAGGACGAAAGAGTCCCCTATAAAAAGAGGAAGAATGGGCTTGCAGCTGTTAATGGGCTTCGCGTCGGTAGTGAAAGGGAAAGAAGGATTTATTTTTCCTAAATAGCCCATTATATACAAAATGCTATCCCCGCAGAGCGGAAGTTATCCCCGTGTGGTGGTGGAACGGAAGAACCGAGACTCCTCGGTTACTATTTACTCTATATACAAAATGCTATCCCCGCAGAGCGGAAGTTATCCCCGTGTGGTGGTGGAACGGAAGAACCGAGACTCCTCGGTTACTATTTACTCTATATAAAAAATGCTATCCCCGCAGAGCGGAAGTTATCCCCGTGTGGTGGTGGAACGGAAGAACCGAGACTCCTCGGTTACTATTTACTCTATATACAAAATGCTATTCCCACAGAGCGGAAGTTATCCCCGTGTGGTGGTGGAACGGAAGAACCGAGACTCCTCGGTTACTATTTACTCTATATCCAAAATGCTATCCCCGCAGAGCGGAAGTTATCCCCGTGTGGTGGTGGAACGGAAGAACCGAGACTCCTCGGTTACTATTTACTCTATATCCAAAATGCTATCCCCGCAGAGCGGAAGTTATCCCCGTGTGGTGGTGGAACGGAAGAACCGAGACTCCTCGGTTACTATTTACTCTATATAAAAAATGCTATCCCCACAGAGCGGAAGTTATCCCCGTGTGGTGGTGGAACGGAAGAACCGAGACTCCTCGGTTACTATTTACTCTATATAAAAAATGTTATCCCCGTAGAGCGGAAGTTAACCCCGTGTGGTGGTGGAACAGAAGAACCGAGATTCCTCGGTTACTATTTACTCTATATACAAAATGCTATCCCCGCAGAGCGGAAGTTATCCCCGTGTGGTGGTGGAACGGAAGAACTGAGACTCCTCGGTTACTATTTACTCTATATACAAAATGCTATCCCCGCAGAGCGGAAGTTATCCCCGTGTGGTGGTGGAACGGAAGAACCGAGACTCTTCGGTTACTATTTACTCTATATACAAAATGCTATCCCCATAGAGCGGAAGTTATCCCCGTGTGGTGGTGGAACGGAAGAACCGAGACTCCTCGGTTACTATTTACTCTATATCCAAAATGCTATCCCCGCAGAGCGGAAGTTATCCCCGTGTGGTGGTGGAACGGAAGAACCGAGACTCCTCGGTTACTATTTACTCTATATACAAAATGCTATCCCCGCAGAGCGGAAATTATCCCCGTGTGGTGGTGGAATGGGAGAACCGGGATTCCTCGGTTACTACTTACTTTATGTGCAATTCGCTATCCCCGTAGAGCGGAAGATATCCTCGTGCGTTGGTGAAACGGAAGAACCGAAATTCCTCGGTTATTATTTATTCTATGTCTCAGTTGCTTGTATCAATCAACTCTATATGGTTGTATTCTTGTGCCATAGCAGATTCGGCTCGTCTAAGGGGTCTATATACCCAGCAGATTGAAAAGACGGGAGAGCCGAAATATGCCCCAAATTACATGTAAATACAAAAGGAGTAAAGAGTAGTACAACTCAGAAGGTCCTGGAGGAAGGAGATAAACTAGGGAAGTTCGATGATATGGGAGAACTACATACTCCCAGCCATCTACAAGGAGAAACAAAAAAAGAAACCCTAATACATCTAGGGTATTACAATTCTTTGTTAGGCGGAACGGATGGAGTTTCTCATGGTCGGGGTTAGTCGAGCCAAGATAAGACTGCTTCAAGAAGATTTGCCTGGACAGTTCTTTTTGGGACCCTATCAGTTGTTGACGCAGGGAACGATTATGGGCGGAAGTTTCCTCCAAACTTCACTTGTTCCTCCAAGATGGCTATGTATCGGCGGTCATTTATCTATTCTTTAGAAGGCGAGGAACTGCTGCCCTGTTCCGATATTCTGTCCATGACAATCAAAGGAAAAAGGAGAATGGTGGAAGCTATCAGGTAAAGGTCGGTGGGTTTTTATGGCGACGAAGGGGAAGAGTGCATTCATTGGTAGGAGACGTGAGAACCATAAATACCGTCTGAAGAGGAAACGTAAAGCGATGGCGGGGAAGGTTGACGGGACTACAATCATAATTAAGAGGGTCAGATCCCGAGACATGATAGAGGAAGATATGTTCAGATCAGATTACTATCCTTTTGGAAGACAAAAGCCTTACTTCTACGGGAAAAAGACAAAAACAGATATCATTTGCCTCCCTTATTTTTTATTAACATATTTGAAACGATTACATTAACTTGATCTACAAAGATTTTCCATGGTTACTCCCAACAGATGAAGCGGGAGATGTCTCTTTGGGGGGAGAAGGAGCTAATATAACTCTGAAGCGTTTGCCTTGGGGTGGAGGAAGAACTGGTGGACCTTCATCGAAAGGGGAAGGACGAGTCCTCGCCGGGGTAACTGGGACGAAAGCCAACGCGGGCGGAAGTGAAGGAAGTTCATCAACGGCGCAGGGGTCTCCCACTGTTTACTCCCAGGTGAAGGGGGGATTCCATATCTTGTTGCGGAAGGAGGGGAAGGGAGCGCGGAAGGATCTCCCCGCTGGAGGGGTGGGAGTTGGACCGAAAGGCGGAAAAGGTAGGGGATGGAAGACTGAAGTGGCGGTTGATCGGGTCTCCGAATCTGCATCATCCTCAGAGACCTAGTCCTATATTTCAAAAGATTCTGATTCCGAAGAAATTTTAATGGGATGCCCTGCTGAAGCCATGATGGTAAGATAACAGGACAAAGACAAGGGGGACGAAGGATTTATAATGGAAGGAGAATGGCGAAAAAGTTCTAGGGAAGGGGGAGAAGACGAAGAGGCTGACATCTTTTCCGAAGCAGGCGGAAGGATAGGGAAAATCAACGGGCAAAAGGCCATTTAAAGTGATGTCCGAACCAAAATCGGGGCGGATGTGGATCCTAGTAGGCAAAATCCTGTAAGAGAGCCCCGAACCAGCCAGGCGATGGCGTTATATGGTACGGGTAAAGAAATAACAAGGGAAAGCTCAAAATTGGTCCAGAAACCCCGACTCGCTAGAGAACATGCAAGGACCGTAATGGACAGACATATTGATAAGAGTCAGCTCTTAACAGTAAAGAAAAAGTTATTACCGAAAAAATAGTACGGGAGATTACATCTCAAATCGCTCAGGGGAACATTTAGCCAATGCCGATACAGGATCTAAGTGGCTGGTGTCCACGTCGGGAGGTGGATATCCTTGTTCGGCATTTTGAGCTCAAGCCTAATATAAAGAGATCTACCCCTTTCTTGACATAGCGCCTCTTGAGGTCGGCTTCCTGCTCCTTTAATTGGTCCTGATATTGAGCCACCTAAGTTTGACTTTCCGCCAATTTGATCGCCAAAGCATCTCTCTCGGTGGCTGCCTTTAAAGCTCGCTGTCCTAAGGCTGAAAGGGCTTCAAGATACTCCTGTTGGAGGGTGGATTGCTGCTGGGCCACCGGTGATAAGGTTCGGGGAAGAGCCGTTATTGCAGAGGAAAGTTCCTGACACTTCTTTGCACAGGATTCCCGAGTAATGGCCCAGGCTTGACGTTCCAGGTTAAGGCGGTTGCATTCTTATTGAAGCTGTGAGATAGTAGCCGCAGAGTCAGCATCCTTGATCATGACATCCATAAGATATCTTTTGTATTCCTTCAACTCCCGAGCCAATTCATCTACTCGATCGATGGATTGAGAAAAATTCACTGCTCCAAGTCCTCGTTCTTTCGCTGCAGCTCCTCTTTCTCGCTTCGTACTAGGGCTAGCTGCATCATCGCTTCCTCGCAATGGCCCCTCATATTGGTTTCCTTCGCCTCTTTCTCGCTCAGTTGCTGAACGAGCTTTTTCTGTTGTGACACGAAGGAGAAGTGGCGAGTTTCCACGGTAGATTGAAAGCGGGCCAGCCGAGTGACCATCTTATCATCGCGCGGCTGCAGGGGAAAGAAAGTCATTATTACAAATTGGCATATAGTAATACTTGCGGTAAAGAGAAAAGGGAGAAATAAGAGATACCTCAGCAAGTAGCTTGCCCACTTGCTCGCATGGGCCTTGTACGCCTGACTGATTAAAGAATTTCACCTCCGAGGGGTGCTGAATTTGCAGCAGGGACCCTAACGTGACCCTTGGAGGAACAGGAAGGGAGGGGTCTTCCCCTTCGGAGGAGGTTGGAGGCCTGATACGGCGAAGGGGGGAGGGAGCAGCCCTTAGGTCCGAAGGAACAGGAGCTTGGAGTGGCTCCACATGAGAAGGTGGAGGTGAATTTTGCGCCGAGGGGGAGGAGTGAAGAAAATGAGAAGGAGAATCCCCTCCTTGAGGAGATGGAGAATAGACAGGGGAGGTAGTACCTTCTCTTCGTGGTTCATAAATGGTCGTAGAGACCCCGTGGATCCAAAGTTGAGGAGATGGTGATGAGCTTGAGGCTCCTTTCTTAACGAGCCGCACTTTTAGGAGGTGTGAGAGCTTTGTGGGTTTGCCTCTGTTAGCTGCTGCCTTCTTCTTCTTAGCAGCCTCGATCGACTCCCCTTCCACCAGAGCCTTCTGCATCAGATTATCTACAAGATATACTGGTAAGAAAGATGGATGACACATTGAAGTCACATTGAAGGATAAATGTCACCCTACCTACAGCAACCGAAGTCGTCAGAGGTAGAGGAGACAATCCAAAATGGCGCAGGAGGGGAGTCTCTAGCAGATGGTTCGAACAGTAGTGTAGCTCCCCTAAAACTCTATACACCTCCAGGAAAGGACATTTGGTCCTCATTTCCCGGAAGGAAGGCAATTCGGGAAGGTCTACTTTCCAAATATCGGAATGAGGTAAAGGCTCCGGAAGCTCTACAAAGAAGTATAGTGCTTCCCAGCCCTTGTGGGAAGTAGGCAGGTTCACCAGAAATTGGCAGTCTGAACGACTAGACAAATAGAAGAGGCCCCTTTAGAAGACTTTAATTGGAAGAAGCAATGGAATAGTTCGGGTCAAAGGGAGGTTCAAATGTTGGAACATCGTGTGGGCTCAGATAGAATTCGGAAGGAGTTGGGGGTGAATTGGTTCAGGTAATCAGAGAAGTCTAGGAGGTCCAAGTAGACTGTAGTCTTGTGCAAAGATAGGCCGTTAAAGAATTGTTCGGAGAAAAAGCATGTCAAACCAGGAGGAGGAATATGAGGCCGATGCAGCTTGGTCGTGAAACAGCATTTTATAGAAGGATCTATGTAGTCGTTCTTGATATTAAAGAAATAATGGTTACAATCTAACTGGGTTATGGTATGTTCATACCAGGCGGGTGGAGAGGTAGTCCTAGGAGCCATGAGTGTTAAACTAAGCAAAGCACTTACTCGGGGGTAAGGGAGAACCGTGCGAGAAGGGAAGGATCAATCGCCAAACGCCACCGGGGAAAATCGTGGAAGAAGAAGTACAAGACTGGATTGTTAGGCACGCTAAATGATACCTAAGAGGAGAAGGCGGAGGTTTATATAGGGTTTCCCGTGACGATTCAATTTCACGGAGAGAGAATGAGAAGCGGAGCCCATGGGCCCATCAGGCCGCCTCGGGGGCATACAAGGGAGTTATAAAGGAAAAGGTGGATTCAAGCGGAGGAATGAAGAATAGGGCATAAACTGTACGCACATTTGGAAAGTCAAGCTTATAACTTCGCTTGACTATTTTTCGGGGTTGACTAATGATACTACTGGTACTTTTTCTACCTAATTCCCAATAGAAGAGTTAGCAGGTGACCCGTGACCCGTCCCCAAAACACCTGGTTCAGCCAAAGGGGAAAAGGAGAAACAGTTCGGGCGAGAGTTATCAGAAGCCATTGGCACGGGCGAGAGTTAGACGAAGCCATTGACACGGGCGAGAGTTATCGGAAGTAATCGACACGGGCGCAAGTACCAGAGGTCATCGGCACGGACAAGTAGCGAGAGCCATCGGCACGGGCGAATGCTAGAAGCAAGGGACGCAGGTGGAAAAGAGGCGGAAGACACTTCGCTAACAGAGGAATAGGAACTGGTTCAACTAGGCAATTCCCGAAGCCAATGGGATGGAGGAAGGGTCAACTCAACCTAATCGACGCGAAAGAAGTTTGGTACGGGAAAAAGGAGAATTGGTTCGGTTTGAGGAGAAACCCTAAGGCTAGGTCACCTATGGTATAGGGGCCTAAGTTAACTTCACCCAAAGCAGAGGGGTGAGGGGGACAGTTTAACCTCGTTGCCTGAAAAGTAAAGGGAAAGGTGCTATGCAACGGCTTGGGGGGCCCCACGCAATATTCGGGGGAGTCCTCGTTCCTCATATTTGTAACAGAATTATTCTCCAGGAGGAGGAGGTGGCCACGTGTACGATGGAGATAATCCACGACGTTACGTTGAAGGAGAAGGGGAAGATAAAAGGGAGAGAGGAAGGAAGGAAGAGGGGATCGATCCGCAATCATTCGCATCCAGCAAGAGAGAAGGGGAGACGAGAGAAAAGGAAGAACGATCTCGCCGGAGAAGGAGGACGGAGATCTGCTGTTTGTTAAGTCTCTTGTATTTTCCTCATCTTGTAACATCATTGTAAGAGGTCCTTTCTCCTCCACCTTCGGAAACTTGCTTTCTGTAAAGGAGGATCTTCATAGTGAAAGTGCTTAGGCACCGCATCTGGTGAGAAACCTCACCCCCGTGGAGTAGGAATCCTTATTCCGAACCACGTTACATCTCGTGTCTGAATCTCGATTGCTGGTGTCGGGTTTTCGCGTTTCGTCTACTTCATTTTCTTATTCTTTACTGATCGCCGCCGGGGGAGAATATTCCGAGACCTCCCTCATCGCTTCATCGCCTTGAAAACGGAGCGAACGGATTTTTCCCCCGCACCCGCATCAACTTCATTTCAGTATCACTTATTCGTACAACACTTTGACAATTTATCCCTACAAAGTTATGAAATCTAACTCGCTACAAACTCAAATAAGAAAAACTAAGAGAAATTAAGAAGACTTGAGAGATTAGTAAGTAAAGAGAAGTTACTATTCTCAAGGATGTTTTATAAACGAAGGAAATGGAAGATATTATTTTGTCAATTAAATTTGATCTAATTGGCATGCATTATAGATCCAAAATGCTCTTATAAAATATCTAAATATTTTTATAATGGAAAGTTTCTAGAGAGATATCTAGAATAATTTCTATGAATGATAGGTTAAGATTATGTACCGAAAGAATGCGTGAAAGGGTGAAATAAAAACCTCTTTTTTACTTAAAATTTAACAAGTGGTGGCATTAAGCTAACTCAGACGCGCACGCGCGCGCGGGGGTAGAATTAGGACAATTCATAGTCAATTATGTAGATTAGCAGGCATTCGGACTGCACACCCCTCGGATTCTACCCATCCTACGGCGTGTGAAATTGTTCTGAATTGAACCATTAAGAAAAAGTGGACCGAGTTATTAACTGAATCGGATCACTGCAGAACCGTAAAAATTAGGCAGCGTCACTTTACGGTAGTTAAAAAAAAAAAAGGTTTGACGTGGTTGTTGGAAAATGTGAATGAAAAGGTTATGGAATAGATAAAGGAGATTTCATTGTGTATGAAATTTTAATTTCATAAAGTTTTAAGGCATCATGTTTGATTTATATTGTTTTATAAGTATGTATATTGTAAATAAATGCATAGGAAGAGAGACTGATCTCTCTCATACGTTGCACCTGTAGAGGAAGTGCAGATCTAGGGCCCGAATTGTATTGAACCCAGGTCACTCATGTGCGAGTGCAATCTGTGCGCGTCGAATGTCGGACCGATCAGGATTAAATTTGGCCAAGCGAATAAACACTACAAGAAAACAGTAAAATAGCGACGAATTTTTTTCGTCGCTAATATATAATATTCACCGCTAAATGACATTAACAACGATAATATTTCATCGCAATAAGCTTGTCGCTAATAGAATTTAACGATGAATTATTATAATTTCGTCGTTAATATTAGATACAAAAACAATATCGTCACCAAACAATTAAAAATCGGCACAAAAAAAACATAGTAGCGACGAATAAAATAATTTCATCACTAACAGTGAAATTCCGATAAATCACAGCCTAATTTGTTTGCGACGACATTTATTAACTTCGTCGCAAAACACAGTCTACTGCTATGTTTTGACATTCGACTGATACATAAAAATTTAACATGACGTGAACCAACAGTTGACTGGTGGAGTTCACCAGTCGACTGGACAAGCCACAAAATATTTTTTAGTCGACTGGTTAGTTGACTACTAATGTTAGCGATGACTTGAGTAATTTCGTCGTAAAAATCAATCGAATGTTATGTTTTGGCAGTCGATTGATATGTAGAAATTAGACCTGACAGAACCAATTGTCGACTGGTGGAGTTCATCGATCGACTGGACAGACATCAAAATATTTTTTAGTCGACTGGTCAGTCGACTGCCAAATATTAGAGATGACTTTTCATAGATTTGTCACTAACTATAGGTTATCCTGGGAATCGGGTATCGAAGCTTAGCGACGAATTCTAAATAATTCATCGCTAATCGTCGAAATATACTTTGGCAGTATCCCATTTGTTTATAATCGATATCTTGTAATACAAAAACCATCACACATTTTTTTCAACGACTACCTTAACAATATACATATCAAACCATTTAACATCAACTAGATTTAATAATAATTAGATTTAATAACAACTAATTACATAACATAATCGAAATAGATCATAAAAAACCAAACTTCTAATTCAAAATATCCAATTTCACAAGATCAACATATGCAAGTTCAAAATATTCAAGTTCATTCAAGTTTACAATTTTACGAGTTTAAAACATAAAAGTTCACAAAATCTAAGATAGAGGAGGAGATGGAGCTGAAGATGACTCATATATCAAGGATTGTAATGCTCCAGGTGCAAACAAATTCAGAATTACTTCAAACATATCTTGTCTTGATCTCATTGATGCCAACACATCTCGGGTGCTTCCACTATAAAAAAACTGATTTTTGGCGATGAATTTTGCAATGAAATTTGCAAAAACTTCCACTATAAATGCAGATTTTCGTTGCAAATAATTCGTCGCTAAATTCTGCAACGAAAAAATAAAATTCATTGCCAAATTGCAACAAATAATTATTTCGTTGCAAAATTCGTCGCCAAATTTGGCGACGAATAAATACTTCGTCTCCAATTTGGCGACGAAAAAAAAATTCGTCGCAAATTTTTGCGACAAATAATACTTCTCGTCGCCGAATTCGGCGACGAATAATTATTTTTGTCGCCAAATTTGGCGATGAATTTTACTTTCGATGCTAAATTAGCGACGAATAAATTTTTTCGCCGCCAAATTTATGATGAAATATTTATTCGTCGCAAAACTCTCACATGCATCTCCATCCCAATACAATGAAATTTAGCGACAAATATATTTTTCGTCGCAAATTGAGCGACGAAATATTTTTTTCGTCGCAGAATTTGCAACGAAAAAAATATTCATCGCTAAAATATGATGAACGGGATTAACAAATAAAATTAAATTTGGCGACGAATTTTTTTTTCGTTGCAAATTTGTCGACGAAAATAAAAATTCATCGCAAAAAATTTCACTATCAGTCGACTGATGTATTCATCAGTCGACTGATCGTGCGACCAATCAGACTGACCAATCGGCTACAAAATGTTCTGTGAGTTGCTACAGTATGGTAGTCGACTGATCATATCCATCAGTCGACTGCCAGTTCAGGAGTCGACTGGTCAGTCGGTTATGAAGCATTCTATAAACTGCTACAGTACATCAGTCGACTGATAATGTTTACTAGTTGACTGATACCCAAAATAATTTTGGATTGCATAGTTTCTCAAGTATCAGTCAACTGAATGTTTACATCAGTCGACTGATACATATAATTTTGCAATGAAAAATATATTTTCGTTGCGAATCTGGAGAAAAATGAAAAAAAAATATTTTAAATTAATATTTTTTTCTTGTTTTACAACAAACACACAACAATATTAACACAATTATACAACAAACAATAATATGGACATCAAACAAATTTATACATATAACAAATACATCCAAAGGTCTACCGTACCATTATCATCAGGTAACATTTAAATACAACAAACTTATAAAAAAATAAATATCGTATATGCCATAAGTCAAGTAGCTAACAATTAAACTTTCACAAATACAGTCAAAGATAACCACCATCATCACCATAGTCATCAAAAAATACATAATCATTGTCTCCATGACAGGGATCAGGCGGAGGAGGAGCAGAGCCAGAAGGAGGAAGTTGATTTAAGCTAGACGTTAACTGAAGATATTGCATAATAAACATTTGTTGCCTTTGAAATTCGTTCATCTTTTCATTTAAGTATTAAACTTTCTGAGCGTTCTCTCTCAATTCAGTTTCCTTCTGCGCTAGTAACTCTCTCAAATGATTAACCTCTTCGGTTAATTGAATAACTTGGGCTTTTGATGCTGGAGAGGATGAAGAAGAAGCACCAGGGACTCTATAGGATCGGCTCAAAGAGCCGAGTCCAAGTATTCTTCCACTTTTCGGTCCTCCAGATGCTTCGAACCATAAATTTATATTGCTAACAGATGGCTTCGATTCGACTCCATCATCACTTGCTCCCGAATTTCTTTGTAAAAGTTCATCGTATTTCTCCTATTGTGAAAGAAAAAAAAATAAATAGTAACATAAGAAATTAAATTTTTACAATTACACACCTTTATTGTTCTAGCTCTTTTCCCACTCCATGTTTTATCCTTTTTTTGGAATGTACTGGTGAAAGTGTCAATAAATAATAACTCAGTTCCCGTCTCCTTGGCCTAAACAAATTAAACAGTTAATATTTATAAATTAGTGAGTATTAGATTACAAAACCATAAATTGAAAATACTCACCAATCGATGTCTATGCTCATCGATATTTATGGATCCTCCCACATACGTGGCAGACATGATGTCGGAGTTACAATTCTGATTTTGTTTATTCTGTTCACTCCTTCACTTACTTTCATCAGATCCCCAATGCGCAACAATTTTATTTTAATTCTCCTCGGTTATACAGTGCGGTTTCTTATTTCTAGTTTTGGCATGATTTAGTATGTTTCTAATATGATCACCACACTTTTTCTTAAAAATCCTCTTAATCTCTAATGTTTCACTCTCCTCCCAAATAAATACCCGCTGCAGTAGAGGAAAATAAAAATTGATTATATTAACTACAATTTCATATACTAAATTATTGAAATAAGTTATCTTGAACTCATTCCACCACAGAACTTTAATTTCTTCCGACGTGCTTGTATAAGTCATAGAAGCGTCGACCCAATGATTATTCACTATTTTATTCACTTCGTGAATAACATGTACAAAATTTGTAAATCTAACATAAACCAAAAACAAACCCCGTTATATATTTAAAAAAAACATATTGTATTAAAATTTAAATATAGATATTCTAAAACTTGAATACTTATGAATCTCCGCGCGAAGATATAAATTAACTCTCTTGTATCTTCCCTCTCCACGAGTGATTGTTGTACCGGGGAAGAAACATTAGCAGGTATATGTTGAGAATCAGAGGATCCTATAACTGGGGAAGAGGTGGAGGGCACATTTCCTGCAAGAGCATCAGAATGTGCGTGTGCTGAAGTAGAGGAAGACTGTGATCTTCCATCACTACTACGTCTATGACCGCCACGTCGAAACTAACAATCATGATTATTAAAAAAATATTACAGGAAAAAAAAATTTAGTTGCATATCGAATTATTAATAGGAAAAATATGAAAATATTACCATATTCATAGCAACTGGATGACCCTAAATAAAAAAAAGTTCATTAGCATATCAAATATATGGAATTTCGAATAACACAGTCAATTAAAATATAATTGGTATTCAATAAATTAAAAGGTAAATTACCAATAATTAGAAATCGAAGTCTGTAATAAAATTTTTGGCCTGATAATGCATCTAATCATTATCGTTATCGTCATCCTCATCATTGAAATCTTCATCTTCATACTCATTCAGTTCACTTGCATCAACGTCTATTACTATGTCACTGGGATCTCGTAACGTTGAAATATTATACTCTTCGATATGAAATATATTGACAACTTCATCTTGTTGATATGCTATGTCCTCTCAATGTTTCTCAATTTTATTACGTGCTTTTGTTTTACAAACTGGCCACCAATCACTTTTGTCTAATCTCAGACTAGGATATGAAGCATAAAATACTTGAATCTCTTGTTGTGCTAATACAAATGGTTCGTACCTCTTGTATATTTTTTTGTAGTTAATTTCAACCAAATTAAACTGTGGATGCACCCTCATGCCTTTGATAGGGTCAAACCAACGACACATAAATAAAATAACTCACAAATATGAGCCTGGATACGCTACCTCTAAAATTTCATCTAGTAAACCATAAAATTCATTCCTTGCACCCCCATCAATAGATGACTGAACACAAACTCCGCTATTCATTGTAGTTTTACCAGTTCCATAAGCTTGAGTATGAAAATTATATCCGTTTATGAAATATACGGGCCAAGTTTTGACCATTGAATTTGGACCCCATGACAGATTGTTTATTAGGTCTTGCTCAAGGTGACCGTGATTATCAAGAACCTAAAGTAAAATAAATATGTGTCATCAGACAAGATTTATCAAATTTACTATCATATACTACTTACATAATTTTTGAACCATTGTGCAAATTCTTCATCACAGAAATTATTAAACTCATGCTCCGGAAGCTCCGAATATAGAGTTTGAAAAATTCTACAATATAATTAAATAAAACATGAACAATATTTTATGATATACAAAATATTTAATATAACTATTATATACTTAGTCGAAATACGGCGTTACTTCTGAACAGTTCAATAAAATATATGTATGGGCTGCTCGCCACTCCGGATTGGTTAAGTATCTACTTGTACAAGATCCACTTGGTCGACCAAGGTAATTAAAAATTGAGAATGCCCTCTATCACGCCCCGAGAGTATACCGTGCCGAAAAGAAAACGGACGGCATCTCCCCTGTACGTGGCAACATATCGGGTTAATACAAGGCCCGTAGGCCCACAACAATAATATAATACAAAGATATCAACATACCAACACAGCGGAAACATACTACAGATAAAACAAGATACAAATACCCAACTTTGCACTCTGGAGTGACTTGACACAACAAGAATCATAATAGAAACCACAACAACGACCAAATTCATACAATACGTCCGTATATCACAAATAACGGAAACAATACAGGCTAGAACCCAAAACAACAATATGAAATACATCAATCCACAAGGATACAATAAATCGTAAATAAACCTCCATCCGTTCGGTGTGAGATGGGATCAGCTGGCAGAGCTCCGAACGTCCAAGGAATCTTCTACCTGTTATCTGGGCGATAGGAAGCCCAGGGTCCCGGGGTGGTGAGTATAAACTCAGGGGTAATATGTAGAAAGTGCATGAACAACATATAAGGATAGATCTACAAGTATACATGTGAAGATCTACAGGTATACAACATGAGTCCAATAGACAAACAATCTTATCCAACTCTAATAATAAGTAACTACAGTAAATTCATACTCAATGTAGATACTAAACTGATCAACTGAACATGAAGTAATGTACCAACGTACCTGACGGTCTGTAACACCATATTCTAGATAATCCTGAACAGATTTACAATAACATAACTCATATAACGTACCAAGTCAATCCCATACCTGACCAATACTCCAACATATGAACAGTATATGATCACCTGTAATAACAACCTGGTCCGTACCACACAATGACATGATGATAATCAAATGCATACACCTGTCTGAATCAACGCATGTATCATGCTCAACACATAGCAGTATATAAAATGCAGATGACATGTATCATGATGAACAATCATATGCAGCAATCATAGCTCAATCAAATGCAGTATCTCACAGGCATATGTAAAACATATATCAAATACATGCATACATATATATCAACAATGCATATGCATGGTCATGCCTGCGCACCCAACTCGCTACCATAACCCCAGTGTGGCCTAGGTGACACGACATGACAACTATTCTGACTCCAGCCGCCACCACTCTCGAGTGACCGAGTTGGGTAGTATGAAGCAGTAGCTAGCCCGCCATAGAGCTATATGCTACCCACAAGGGGGTCCCTATTGCTAGCCGCTCCGTCCCTACCCATGAGTAGACGAGCACCGCACCCAGGACAACTGCACATCACACGACCACCGTCTATAGTGGGTGAGTACGCTAACTATCACTCCGCACAGTGGCCAAGTGCGCATCTCCAGCTACTACGATCCATAGTGGCCGAGAACGGCACGCACAAAAATGCTCTGTCCTCAACCCTGCTACCACTACCCCGAGTGGCCGGGGAGGCAGGATGACTGACGACCCGTCTCAACCACAAGGGAGACTCAGTCTACAACATGCATGCAATGTAATGATGCATAGCTCCATATATGTATCCCCGCCACACTCCCTATCCCACGGGGAGTCCTGGTCAAGCAAAAGTCAACTATACATGGACTACAATTCACAAGACTCTCTCCATCGCACAAAGAGTCATACACATCTGACAATCAACCACGCTAAGACCTTTAGTCAGTAGCGGGATACTATCGACCATCCATATAACCATACACAGATATGCTACCCATAATGGATATACAATCATGCTAGGACCTCTAGTCCATAACCACATACTGACAACCACACACATTTATCTATGCACAGACAACTAAATCCACCATAGATGCACAACTAATATGTGTACAATACAACGATCGACTCCATAACCCAATTCATCACCTAACCCTAGTGATGTAACACAGTAACCCAATATGAGGTCTCAAAGATAACCCTAACCGCCTGTACTTACTGAACATCCATCTGCTAATACATAATAGGGTTTATAGTTCCTATCCGAGCTAGATAATCAATGAAGTACCAGATTATATATCTCAAAGGTCAAGGCAGTACAAGCATATGATTAAATAAGAGTGGATTTAAGGTAAACAGGTATAAACATAAATCCAAGATCATGCACTAGAATTTGATCAAAACTACCGGACCAGGTAGATATTACCCACCTGATACGAAGCTCGAATAATCCTCATGGTCACAGACCTGCTTCATATCCCAAACCTGCACAATAATAACAAATTAGGGTTAAGTACAAGTCTCTAATAATTATACGAACAAAATACCAATTCGTTCTATAATTCACATTCTTTCCTCGTCTACGAGTAAGAACCCCACTTATCCCAAATTCGATACACCATGGTGTTGGTGCAACAATGCTCCAAGCATTTATATATGTTTTGATGTTTGGATAATCATCTAAGTTAGGCAATGTTTTGTGATCTAATTACGAACATGTGTAAGTGACAGGAAAATCCAAGGATGAAGACTTGGTAAAAGAGAAGTCCAAGTATGATCTTGGCAAAGAAAGTCCAAGGGACGAACTTGGCAGCATAAGACCAAGCTTGTAGTATTGGCAGTGTAAAGTCCAAGTGAACCTTGGCAAAGGAAGACCAAGTATGATCTTGGCAAAGGAAGAACAAGGGATGGACTTGGCAGCGTAAGACCAAGTTTGTAGTCTTGGCAGCGTAAAGTCCAAGTGAACCTTGGCAGAGGAAGTCCAAAGTAAGATCTTGGCAGCATAAGTCCAAGCTTGTAGTCTTGGCGGCGTAAAGTCCAAGCATTTGACAACCCAAGACATGACGAAACCGAAGGAAGTTCTTGGAAGCAAAGCGCAAAGGATGAACAAGTCACGGACTCGGAGGGATCCTGGAGGCGCAAGGCTTAATGAGGAGCTAGAAGGATGAGTCTAGGTCTAGGGTGTAAAATCAAGTATGAATTACTCATACTTGATGAGTATCGATCGGACCGATCGATGTATCGATCGGCCCGTCGTGCTCGCGAGTTAGGGTGAAACCGACCATCGATCGATCGCTTTGGATGGTAGTCGATCGATGTTGCAATCGATCGACAACAGCGGCGATCGGTGATCAACGCAAAAATGAGCTGAGAATGATGTAGTCGCTCATTGCGGCTGCGATCACTCGATTGATCGCTCCATCGATCGGTGATGGAGGATCGATCGTGATCACCTGGCCGTTGGAAATTGCGGCTACGAATCTCCGCGGAGATCTCGGTTCAGAAGCCGTTGGTTTCGGCGACAGTCGACTAATGGTATGCATCAGTCGACTGATCGAGGCCCAACGGGAAAAACAGCCCCTCTTCTATAAAAAGGGGCCTTGGGGTGCTTGGTGAAGTTAGTGCTCTCATTCCTAACTACACCCTCGTGCTCACCAAGCTTTCCCAAGTGTTTTAGCAATTCCAAACCTCCTCTTCTCTAGTTCTTAATCATCCATCATTGTAAAGAAGAGGAGAGCATTGTAAGAAAGGTTTCTCTACCTTGGTTCATCCAAAGGAGAATATAGTGAAGCTTGGCTAGGACTAATCCACCTTACGGATTGCCGTGAAGTAGGAGCATCATCTCCGAACCACGTACATCGAGTGTTAGCATTGCTTTCATCATTTTCTTACTTGTATTTTTATTCGTATTTGTATTGCTTCCACTAACTTGCTTGTAGAAACGAAGAAAGGCTAATCACCCCCCTCTAGCCGTTACAAAGATCCTAACACATGGAAAGTAAAAGAAAACAATCGAAACTACTCCACACTGATTCTTGCCTCAAGCACAGTCAAAGAAACCCAATTACAACTCCGATCCACTGTTTATCCCCAAATCACAGTAGCAAAACTATAACCATCAACAACTCTTTAATCATCTACAAACACCAAACTGATTTCAACAGAAACAACACCCAAAGAGGTATCTGACCAATTAAGCCAACTGCTAATACAAACACCACAATCTATAGATTTCCTACAAAATAATCAAAGGAAAACAGATATTATATGCTACCTTTCACTGTTCAATCCATACACCCAAACAACTCGTCGGCAAAACATAATCTACTCAAAATCAAAAGTTAATTTCCAACTCCTAGCTGTAATTCCTAACCATCAACACACAACAGATTGAATCCCCGATTTATTGCATCCATCAACAACCATCCTAAACACAGAGACGTTTCACCTAGCACAGGGGAAACAAAAGAAAAATCGAAACCTACCAATACCGTAGATCCTTCGACGTTGCTTCTCCCCTATCCCATGCTTCTTCGAACCAAACAAATCCCCCAATCACAAGCTCAGCGTTCCCGAAATAGCCGACTGAAAGCATCCTCGGCAAAACACAGATTGACGGAAACAAACTCAATCTACCCCGACAATATCATACTCCGATCAACCACAGCAAGATCCAATACCCCACGGTGGAATCTAAACCTAGATAAGATGATTACCTCGATTGGCAGCTCGCCGCCGCGATGGCAACGCCGCTGACCCGCCTGAGCAAAAGACCGTCGAGACCCCAGAGGGAAAGTTTCGGCTAGCTGCGACGTTGCCGAGTTGCTTCCCTCAGGACACCGACGAGCGGAGATCGGGCGACGGAAAATGCAAGGAGCAGAAGAAACGGCGATGGGAAGAAGGAAAGAAATGGGATCACGAGTGAAATGTCGCGATAGGGCTGTTTCTGGCATTTTAAATGCCGTTCAATTCTTGGTTCAGGTGAACCGGTCCAAATCAACCAGCCTACCCAATTTCAGCACAAGCCCAATACAACCCAAGTCCAATATCAGCCCAAGCCCAATTTCAGCCCAAGCCCAATTCCAATTCAACTAGGTCAGCCTAATGGACTCAGCCCAATAACTAAATTAACCCAATTAACCCACTAATTAAATCCAATTAATTAAAGGGTTAATCCATATAATAATTTTTTTTCCCGTATTTTAAATTCTCCCCCACTTATAAAAATTTGGTCCCCAAATTTTCGACTTATATACTTGTACGAGATGTCACAATAACCATCTCAAGTATCCGGAGAAAAGTCACACCTCAAGTGACTAAGTAGGGTACTGAGCTTGAATACTACATTCCAGCTCTTATATACACTCTCAATCAACCTATTAAGAGGTCAATAACTGTACAAGAGTGGAGCTCTATATCCGTAACCGATAGGAAACTTTGCCAGAATCGTAAGGTGAATCATGAATCACTATTAGAAATGATACTCAAGGTTACTCCATGGATATATTTCCATTAAGCGATCCAACGGAGTCCATCTTACGGATCGGAAGAAAATGAGCGGACCTAGCTAATCGATCATCGACTACCCAAATCCAATCAAGTCCTTTCCGAATTCTAGATAATCTCCCAACGTTGTCCATCATACTAGGCTACCACTTCCATCACAGTACGCAACCCTACTGGTCACTAATATTCCACCTTTGCTTGTTGGCATACTCAACATCAAATTACGAAATCAACCATGTCCTACATGTCGTTCCACCAACCGGAACGTCTCAATACTCACTATTTTCGGATACACCCCGAATAAATCATCACTCCCGAATGAAAAGTCTCCTGAAACAACTCTTCCTAAATCGAATGCAACTCTGGGAACCACTATCCTTCCCAGAGACGGAGATTTATTCCCACAAGAGAAATTAATCTAATTTCCAAAATTCACTCTGTCACATAGATCTGGAAGTAACTGGAAGACTATAATGACTAATCTCGCTAGTTTCTCAACTAGCATACACATAATATACGTCCCATTCAACTGCATCAGGATCGCTCCTAATCCCTGAAATGATGCATCTACGTACAATACCCTTCCATCCATATCGGACGGATTAACTAACACTGACACAAAAGTCAACCACCTTCTAGGCCTTGAAACCTAGCTTCCCCAACTTCCGACTAAGTGATTCCCATCACTTCCTTAGTCCAACAAGTCTACGGTATAGTAACTCTAGAGCATCCTATCCTTATCTCTGGTAAACACCAAATCAATCTAGGGAAACATAACTTCCCTTAAGGTCGTGAATATATCCAAAAAATATATCATCCACAGATATGATGACAATCGATCCCAAATACTCCAAGAGTACTTGATTCCTCAAATCCATGAACGACTAAATCGTCAATAAGTCTACCAACCTTATCAATCAGCTCCATACACCTGCATCCTTTTACTCTAAGATGATGATAGCTCAATCATCACATCGACAATGATCATTGTATGACACCAAGTCACTACAATATCAACATTCCAGTTGTATATCAACCCTAGGGTATACACAGGTGTCATTTAGTTGATCTAAACAAATCATCTATCCCTAACAAAGGATACTCATTCTCAACTACTACTGCATTTCAATCATTGATAATCGATGCATAGACTCAAGGTCTGACTCTCTTCTAACAAAGAGTTACAAGTCTTCTCAAGAAGAAACACTGAGGCAGATAAATCTCCCATCCAATACCTCATATAATCGCAACTTACATTCTTTCAATTTTCACAGTGTTTAGCAACACCGATACCCATAAAATCATCTCCCGATATGAGGTCCCCAATATCAGAACTATTTCCGAAATCACCTCAATCGCTTACTCCACTTGGCCATGCAGTTACAAGCCCGAGAGTTCATCCGTAACTACATCCGAATACTCTCGGATTATACGTACATCCGAGAGTCCTAGTATACCAACGCTCCAACAATCCCACTATCCGTAAGGATATGTCTATAGTGGAGGTATGTCTAGCAAAGGCTAAGGGTATCCCTTGACTTCTTGATTGTTGATCAACATCTCACCTGACGGTAGAGAAAATCACCAACCCACAAGTCGATAGGAACCCTTCGAACCCTATCCAAGAATGTTCTAGACAAAGATACCTGTAAACTACTAGTATCTCTTGATATATCCGCAAATAGGAAAACCTAAAGTAATACCCCGAAGGACCGATCCTTCGGTCTTCTATACTTCTTCTCGAGTAATGATGTAAACTTGTCCAACATCTGTTCTGGACGGCTGAGCTCATGTAGATGCAAAGACTATCATGGAGGAACTGAAATCAACTGCTGGAACTGAGGTACAACTGAAACAACTGCAATGAAGATGGTAAACACTATTATACTGGAAAGGGTACACATCCGACTGTAAAATACTGAAGAACTGCCAACATCGTAGCACGCTCTAACTCTGTGAAAGGTATAGCTGCGTCTGAAGAATACAACATAGATATGACCATCGTCGTATACTCTCTCTCCTCTGAACAAATCATAACCACGCTTGGGAAGGTAACAGTTGCTGTCGTCTAGGAAGGTAACAATTGTTGTCTGCACGTCTGAGTCTTCTGAGATGTCTTCGGCTGATACTGCTGAGTAACTTACATCTTCCGGATGAAAGTATCAAAGAACTCCAACTATATCTGGGGTAGTAGATCGCTGTTGATGTGATAACCCAATCTTCTGTAATGATCTTGGCTTTCGAGGTTGTGGATCGTCCGCTCGAAAGCATCATCCATAGTCTTCAACTGAGTCTTCAAAATACATACTCTCCTCGTAGATACCGACTGCTTATAGTAGAAACAGATACAATGGTCCATCGGATAATCTGGCTCTGTGTCTTATCGTAACCCGCACTACACACACATAATCTCCATTCGGAGTCTTTCCTCTGAGTTCGCTGATAAACATGAGAAGCTGCTGACAATCTGCAATCGGTCTTCTATGATCGAAAAACTCTCCAATAGTCGCTCTTGACTCATGACTTTAATCTTGCTCCTTTTATCCAACATTTGGAGATTTCGGATTCCAATAATTTGACTCACAAAATCTGCTTATCAAATCTCCAACTCTTTAAAACACTTACTACGGAGTCATTTCTATACACATGACTCGGTCTAAGGGCTTCCGGTAGGATATAATAGAAGATCCAATCATCCTGATCAAGATGTCAACCGATAAACCGTAGGTGGCTTAAGACATGTCGATCACATTCTCGAGCTATTAGGTGGTCGTAACCCTTGCAGGTCTAACGACTCTGCATGGTACTCCCATTACCAAACGATCACCCTACTCGATGCCCAAAAAATCCTTGACGACGAGTCAAAAATGACGTGGGAAAATACTCCCTCACAACATCACTGAACTGTGACCAAGTGATACATTATTTCCCATAGGTTACTTTCTATCTCTTCCACCAAGTACCGGCTAGATTCGGATAATGGTATTCAACTAACGCTACTATCTTCGTATAACCCAAGTCAAGTACTCCAAAAGTACTCCCAATGTTATACAACCTAGAACGACCAGTCCGGGGATCAAAAATCCCCATGAATATCATCCGCTAATCCTCTACTATCTGCATCAGTAATAGTGTACTCGTTTGTCCATTACCCCATAGGTAATGATCTAACTAACATAATTAGTAAAAATCTTAGGACTATAATCCTTGATCTCCACAAGAGATGTGACTACTAACCCCTGCTATCCGACCCGGTATTAGTCGGCTCTCAAAGGTAAGTACCTTTTCGATAGCAGGTATATCTCTAATAACCTCAACAAGTCGTTCCCGTAGTCAACTCAACCCACGGTTACGAATAGTGACTACCACACTACAAGTCATTCATGTTATAAGCAACTAAATGCATAGCTAACAGAAGGATATGTAATATCAGTTAACATACCTTAAACCTTGTAGCTCGGAGATGTCCGTAACAGCCAGATCCCAGAACTCACAAAACCAAAACCGAGTAAAGAAAAACTAGATGTCCGAATGGAATAAAATCCGAAAGTAGACTTCGCAACCTAGGGCTCTGATACCAATAAAATTGTCACGCCCCGAGAGTATACCGTGCCAAAAAGCAAACGGATGACATCTCCCCTGTACGTGGCAACATATCGGGCTAATACAAGACTCGTAGGCCCACAACAACAATATAATACAAAGATATCAACATACCAACACAGCGGAAACATACTACAGATAAAACAAGATACAAAGACCCAACTTTGCACTCCGGAGTGACTTGACACAACAAGAATCATAACAGAAACCACAACAACGGCCAAATACATACAATACATTCGTATATCACAAATACGGAAACAATACAGGTTAGAACCCAAAACAACAATACGAAATACATCAATCCACAAAGATACAATAAATCCTAAATAAACCTCTATCCGTTCGGTGTGAGATGGGATCAGCTGGCGGAGCTCCGAACGTCCAAGGAATCTTCTACCTGTTATCTGGGCGACAGGAAGCCTAGGGTCCCGAGGTGGTGAGTATAAACTCAGGGGTAATATGTAGAAAGTGCATGAACAACATATAAGGATAGATCTACAAGTATACATGTGAAGATCTATAGGTATACAACATGAGTCCAATAGACATACAGTCTTATCCAACTCTAATAACAAGTAACTACAGTAAAGTCATACTCAATGTATATACTAAACTGATCAACTGAACATGAAGTAATGTACCAACGTACCTGACGGTCTGTAACACCATATGCTAGATCATCCTGAACAGATTTACAATAACATAACTCATATAACATACCAAGTCAATCCCATACCTGACCAATACTCCAACATATGAACAGTATATGATCACCTGTAATAACAACCTGGTCCGTACCACACAATGCCATGATGATAATCAAATGCATACACTAGTCTGAATCAACGCATGTATCATGCTCAACACATAGCAGTATATAAAATGCAGATGGCATGTATCATGATGAACAATCATATGCAGCAATCATAGCTCAATCAAATGCAGCATCTCACAGGCATATGTAAAACATATATCAAATACATGCATACATATGTATCAACAATGCATATGCATGGTCATGTCTGCGCACCCAACTCGCTACCACGACCCCAGTGTGGCCTAGGTGGCACGACATGACAACTATCCCGACTCCAGCCGCCACCACTCTTGAGTGACCGAGTTGGGTAGTATGAAGCAGTAGCTAGCCCGCCATAGAGCTATATGCTACCCACAAGGGGGTCCCTACAGCTAGCCGCTCCGTCCCTACCCATGAGTAGACGAGCACCGCACTCAGGACAACTGCACATCACATGACCACCGTCTATAGTGGGTGAGTACGCTAACTACCACTCCGTACAGTGGCCAAGTGCGCATCTCCAGCTACCATGATCCATAGTGGCTGAGAACGGCACGCACAAAAATGCTCTGCCCTCAACCCTGCTACCACTACCCCGAGTGGCCGGGGAGGCAGGATGACTGACGACCCGTCTCAACCACAAGGGAGACTCAGTCTACATCATGCATGCAATGTAATGATGCATAGCTCCATACATGTATCCCCGCCACACTCCCTATCCCACGGGGAGTCCTGGTCAACCAAAAGTCAACTATGCAAGGACTACAATCCACAAGACTCTCTCCATCGCACAAAGAGTCATACACATCTAACAATCAACCACGCTAAGACCTCTAGTCAGTAGCAGGATACTATCGACCATCCATATAACCATACACAGATATGCTACCCATAATGGATATACAATCATGCTAAGACCTCTAGTCCATAACTACATACTGACAACCACACACACTTATCTATGCACAGACAACTAAATCCACCATAGATGCACAACTAATATGTGTATAATACAACGATCGACTCCATAACCTAATTCATCACCTAACCCTAGTGATGTAATACAGTAACCCAATCTGAGGTCACAAAGGTAACCCTAACCGCCTATAATTACTGAACATCCATCAGCTAATACATAATAGGGTTTATAGTTCCTATCCGAGCTAGATAATCAATGAAGTACCAGATTATATATCTCAAAGGTCAAGGCAGTACAAGCATATGATTAAATAAGAGTGGATTTAAGGTAAACAGGTATAAACATAAATCCAAGATCATGCATTAGAATTTGATCAAAACTACCGGACCAGGTAGATATTACCCACCTGATATGAAGCTCGAATAATCCTCACGACCACAGACCTGCTTTGTATCCCAAACCTGCACAATAATAACAAATTAGGGTTAAGTACAAGTCTCTAATAATTATACGAACAAAATACCAATTCGTTCTATAATTCGCATTCTTTTCTCGTCTACAAGTAAGAACCCCACTTATCCCAAATTCGATACACCATGGAAAGTAAAATAAAAAAATCGAAACTACTCCACACTGATTCTTGCCTCAAGCACAGTCAAAGAAACCCAATTACAACTCCGATCCACTGTTTATCCCCAAATCACAGTAGCAAAACTATAACCATCAACAACTCTTTAATCATCTACAAACACCAAACCGATTTCAACAGAAACAACACCCAAAGAGGTATCTGACCAATTAAGCCAACTGCTGATACAAACACCACAATCTACCGATTTCCTACAAAATAATCAAAGGAAAACAAAGATTATATCCTACCTTTCACTGTTCAATCCATACACCCAAACAACTCGTTGGCAGAACATAATCTACTCCAAATCACAAGTTAATTTCCAACTCGCAGCTGCGATTCCTAACCATTAACACACAACAGATTGAATCCCTGATTTATTGCATCCATCAACAACCATCCTAAACACAGAGATGTTTCACCTAGCACAGGGTAAACAAAAGAAAAATCAAAACCTACCAATACCGTAGATCCTTTGACGCTGCTTCTCCCCTATCCCCGACTTCTCCGAACCAAACAAATCCCCCAATCACAAGCTCAGCGTTCCTGAAACAGCCGGCTAAAAGCATCCTCGGCAAAACACAGATCGACGGAAACAAACTCAATCTACCCCGAAAATATCAAACTCCGATCAACCACAGCAAGATCCAATACCCTACGGTGGAATCTAAACCTAGATAAGTTGATTACCTTGATTGGCAGCTCGCCGCCGCGACGGCAACGCCGCCGACCCGCCTGCGTAAAAGACCGCCGAGACCCCAGAGGGAAAGTTTCGGCTAGCTGCGACCTTGCCGAGCTGCTTCCCTCAGGACGCCGACGAGTGGAGATCGGGCGACGGAAAATACGCGGAGCGGAAGAAACGGCGGCGGGAAGAAGGAAAGAAACGGGATCACGAGTGAAATGTCGCGATAGGGTTGTTTCTGGCATTTTAAATGCCGTTCAATTCTTGGTTCTGGTGAACCAGTCCAAATCAACCAGCCTACCCAATTTCATCCCAAGCCCAATACAACCCAAGTCCAATATCAGCCCAAGCCCAATTTCATCCCAAGCCCAATTTCAGCCCAAGCCCAATTCCAATTCAACTAGGTCAACCTAATGGACTCAGCCCAATAACTAAATTAACCCAATTAACCCACTAATTAAATCCAATTAATTAAAAGGTTAATCCATATAATAATTTTTTTTTCCCCGTATTTTACACCCTCAAATTTAGATCAACGGGACCCTCATCGTTTCTTCCTGCTTTCCGACTCATGCATTGAACGTGAGGTTCAAAGTAATATGATGCAAAAGTTGTAACTTCCTCCTCAATATATGCATTAACAATAGAAGCTTCAACATGAGCCTTATTTTTCATTTTTTTTTCAAGTGATAGAGGAATCTAAGAGTAATACAATAAAATTTATTAGCAAATAAATTAGACTAGATTTGACCAAATGAAATAACAATGAGAAAAAAGTCAAAAAAAATCACCTTTCACACGGATACATCTATCGAAATTGAACAGGACCTCCAACTTTAGCCTCATATGGCAAGTGAACCAAAAGATGTTCCATTGAATCAAAAAATGCCGGTGGAAATATCCTTTCTAAGTTGCACATAATAATTGAAATGTCTCTCTCTAATGTCTCCATGTGTGAATGACTCAGTACTGTTGAGCAAATATCATAAAAGAAAATACTTAATTCCGTAATTGCACCCCAGATAAAATTTGGTAACAGTTCCTTCAAAGCAATAGGAATTAATCTTTCCATGAATATATGACAGTCATGACTTTTAAAACCCATAAATTAGCATTCCTTCAAATCAACGCACCTACCAAGATTTGAGACATAACCATCAGGAAATCTCAATGATTTCAACAATTCACAAACAATCCATTTCTGATCCTTATTCAATGTATAAACTGCTTTTGGTTTTGGTCCCCTACTATTTGCATCAACATCAAGGGTGGCTCGTTTATATATGAGACGCAAATCTTTTCTTGCATTCAGATTGTCTTTTGTTTTTCCAATTATATCCATCACCGTATTGATCATATTTTCAAAAACATTCTTCTCAATATGCATTAAATCAAGATTGTGACGAATCAAATTCTCTGCCAATACGGTAAATCCCAAAAGATACTCCGTTTTGTCCATTTATAAGTAATTCCATAGTCATATGTTGTGACATTTGGGTCTTCAATAACATATGGAAAGTTAAGCACTCTTTGCCATAAAATTTGACCGGTGAATCTCAATGTTGGAGGTGTTCTTTCAATTATATTATTAGTAAATTCTTCTTTATTTCTTCTGAATTTATGATTTGACAGTAAAAATTATTTATGACAATCAAAATAACTCAGTTTCTTTCTATGTTTCAATCTTAATGACTTTGATCTCTACATACATATTGGACATCCTAAAATCCCCGTAGTACTCCAGCCCGATAACATCCCATAAGCAGGAAAATCATTTATGGTCCAAAGAAGTGTAGCTCTCATTGTGAACAACTGATTAGTATGGACATCATACGTGGAAACACCCACGTCCCATAGTTGGATCAACTTGGCAATCAACGGTTGCATGTAAACATCTATTAACTTCTTCGGATTATGAGGGCCAGGCACAATCAATATTAAAAACATATAAGATGTTTTCATACACATACCAGGAGGAAGATTGTACGGAGTTACGATAATTGGCCAGCAAGAATACGTTCTTCCTGATTTGCCAAATGGAGCAAATCCATCAGCACATAGCCCCAACCTGATGTTTCGGGTCTTATTTGCAAACTCAGGATATGTTCGATCAAAATTTTTCCACGTCTCTGCATCAGATGGATGACATATTAGCCCATTCTTTGTTTCATGATTTACATGCCAAGTCATGTGTTCAACAGTCTCCTTCGAAGCATAAAGCCTTTGCAATCTAGGAGTTAAAGACAAATAGAACATTTGTCTAAATGATTTTAATCGCTTATTATGATTTGATCTCGTGGTACTCTTGTACCTACATTGACTATAGAATTTGCAAGTCTCTAAATCTGCATTATCTCCCCAATATAGCATGCAACCATTTCTGCAAACATCAATTCTTTGCACCGGAAGATCCAAATCTTTCACAAGTTTTTTCATACTGTAAATATCATTCGACATTATGTGATCACGTGGCAATACTTCTCAAATAACTTGAACAAAATCATTAAAACATTCTTTGAACACATTATGCTTAGCTTTAACATTCAACAATCTTGTGGTGAGAGATAATTTTGTGTGACTGTCACAACCGGACCACACGGGTTCATCTGCAGCTCTCAATACTTCTTGAAATTTTATATATGGCTCATTATACACATTTTCATTACCACCAGTAATTTCTACCTCCTCCAACGGTGTTGAATAATTATTATACATGTGTTCAAATGCTTGAGGATAACTAGAACTTATCGCATTTGGTTCACTATTCAAATTACGACCAACTACATCAACTATCATCCTCTGGTACGGATTGAATTGATCGTAATATACTTGCTCTCCACTAACTGTCCTTTGTATGTTTCGTCCAACCTCTTCATCGGATATAAACGGTTCACCATGACAAGTCCAATTATAATAATTTGGCATAAAACCAAATCTACAAAGATGTTCTCGAACTTTATCACATTGGAAAAATTTACCATTATGACATTTTTTACACGGACACCTTAATTTATTCCCATCCATAAACTCAACATTATTATTAGCAAATCTCAAAAATTGTTCCAACACAATTATAAATTCATCGGTTAAACCACGACGTTCTGATAAATTCTTTTTATACATCTAACTTCGTTCTCTCTCCATCGATCCTGTATTCGAAATTATATCAACAACGATTAATTTTCATTTCTTCCAAATTAACTTCATCCATATATATATCAATCTAACCATAAATTTATACTCAACATTAATTAAAATTTTCTAATACTAAATATGATTTTGTGTGATATTTAATTGCAAATTATAATATCATTATTTCAAACAATTATGATCTATTAACAGTAATTGAATTACTTAAAATCAAACATTAAGAATAAAAATTATAATAGAATTAATAATGCTGTAATTAATGTTATAAATAATATTTTTATGCGTACGTGTCCAAATGGAAACAATGTGCGGATGAGCTCACGGCTAGATGAACACTTGACAAACACCTTCAAAGTAGGACAACCTATGAAAAAAAATATTGTATTTAGATTACGACACAGTATTATATATATATATATATATATTGATTTATATAATTACTTTAAATAACATTTGAATTCACGATCGAAATCGATCACGCGACAACTGCCAAGCACGCGCAATACGCAGCAACTACGTAAGGCACGACTTATGCTACAGTACGCGTGAGCGAGGGCACGCACGCGACGGAGGACACGTGCATGGGCACACATGTGGTGGCCGTGAGGGCATTTGCGCCCGCTCCTGCACCTGCGTGGACAGGCGACGTACGACGACTACGTATAATGTCGCCACGCTAGGGCACGTGCATGGCTGCCGCAAGCACACTCTGCGGCACCGCTGCTACCATGTGCGCGAGAGCACCACCATGAGCACGCACGGCAGCACCTAGCTGCCGCCGCCACGCGACTGATGCCGCCGTGTGCTCGCGGCATGGTCTACCATGAGCTTGCACACGACAAGAACGCTGTGCTAGCTCGCGGCAACACTGCCGCGAGCATGCAGCTGTAGCTCTGCCGCGTGTATGCATGGCAGCGGCTGTCGTGTGTACGCGCAGCAGCGACGACATGAGATCCGAGATGGAATCCATGTACACTAACCAAGTATGGACTTTGGTTGATCCACCTGAAGGGGTCAAACCCATCGGGTGTAAGTGGGTCTTTAGGAGAAAGACTGACATGGATGGACTTGCGCATACCTATAAGGGCCGATTGGTGGCTAAAGGTTTCAAGCAAATTCATGGTATTGACTATGATGAAACCTTTTCTCCAGTGGCGATGTTTAAGTCCATTCGGATCTTGCTTGCTATTGCAGCATACCACGATTATGAGATCTGGCAGATGGATGTCAAAACCGCGTTTCTGAATGGAAACTTACTCGAGGATGTGTACATGACACAACCTGAGGGTTTTGTAGATCCACAGCATACTGGGAAGGTATGCAAGCTGCAAAGGTCCATTTATGGGCTAAAGCAAGCTTCTCGGGGCTGGAATCTTCGATTCGATGATGCGATCAAACAGTTTGGTTTCATCAAGAATGAAGATGAACCCTGTGTCTACAAGAGGGTTAATGGGAACACAGTTGTCTTCCTTGTATTGTATGTGGATGACATACTGCTCATTGGGAATGACATCCCTTCGCTACAGTCTGTGAAGACTTGGCTCGGGACGTGCTTCTCAATGAAGGACTTAGGTGAAGCAGCCTGTATTCTAGGCATCAAGATCTATAGAGATAGATCTAAGAGATTGCTTGGCCTAAGTCAGAGTACATACATTGACATGGTATTACTTCGGTTTGCCATGCAGAATTCTAAGAAAGGACTTCTGCCAATGTCACATGGTGTGAGTCTTTCGAAGACTCAAAGTCCCTCTTCTAGAGAGGAGAGAGACCGCATGGATAAGATCCCTTACGCATCTGCTATAGGATCTATTATGTACGCCATGCTGTGTACTCGTCCTGATGTCTCGTATGCTTTGAGCATGACGAGTAGATACCAGACAGATCCAGGTGAGTGTCACCGGATAGCAGTCAAGAATATTCTTAAGTACTTAAGAAGGACTAAAGAATATTTCTTGATATTTGGAAGCGATGAGGAGCTAGTTGTAAAGGGTTACAGCGATGCCAGCTTCCAAACTGACCAGGATGATTACATATCATAGTGAGGGTTCGTGTTTTGCTTGAATGGTGGCGCTGTGAGCTGGAAGAGTTCGAAGCATGACACAGTTGCTGATTCTACAACAGAGGCCGAGTATATCGCTGCATCTGAGGCAGCAAAGGAGGCAGTTTGGATCCGCAAGTTCATTACTGAGCTTGGGGTGGTTCCTAGCATTGCAGATCCTATAGAGCTCTATTGTGACAACAATGGAGCGATTGCACAGGCTAAGGAACCTCGCTCACACCAGCGGACCAAACACATACTATGGCGCTTCCATCTCATTCGAGAGATCATCGATAGAGGAGATGTGAAGATTTGCAGAGTACCCACAGAGGCTAACATCGCAGATCCCTTGACCAAGGCTTTGGCACAGAAAAAGCATGATGGTCACACTAGGTCATTGGGTATTAGATACTACGGTGATTGGCACTAGTGCTAGTGGGAGATTGTTAGTGAAAGCCCTAGAGCCAATCATATGATGATTTTTGTATGGACTTTATTGTATCATATTCCTATTTATAAAGGCATGGTTATTATATTTACTTGTATTGGTGCCAAATAACTAAATATAATAATGTCCTTGAGTAGTAGGTTCTTATCTATATCAATCGATTGGTTGAATCGATAATGAGATGATATAGAGAACATTACTCTTAATCATTCCTAGTCGAGTATTAACATTCAGGGACAATGTTAATGCGTAGAGACTAGCATGTAGGTCAACAAGATGACTTGATCTCACAAGTCATGGATATGAGATATCAAGTTGACACATGGGTATGCATTGGAGAATGTATACTGAATGACCCGCCATGAGAAAGTATCATGGATCGTTATATGAGTGTCATATACTTTCTCATGTGGCTATTAGTATGACTATTAGTCCTTAGACTTGAAGTCACCATGGTTCCCTACATAATGAGTTGCATACTTTGGCTTCGTCAAACGTCACCCGTAAATGGGTGGACTATAAAGGCGATTACTGGGTATGTAACAAATTATGCGGAGGGATGTGAGTGATGTAGATGGGATCTATCCCTCCTATATGACGGGAGTGACATCGATATTCTTGATAGAGTGAGACCACGAAGTGCATGGCCATGCCCAAATGAGTCAATATGAGATATTGAGCTCATTTGATTAGAGTGAGTCTACTTGGAGATCAAGATTTAGATTGTACCGAGGATGACACGGTCTATGCCTCGATTGGTCAATCTAGATGTCAAGGATAGAGGGACATTGTCACATATTGTGAGAGTCACAATTAGTAGTCACAAAGGTGATGTTGGAGCTCAACATTCTTGTAACTTGGGTAGCAATGATGTGTTGCTAGATACCGCTCATTGCTTATGTTCCTAAATCGGTTTAGGGACATTGCCAACGTTATAAGAACCTATAGGGTCACACACATAAGAGCAATTAGATGGAGATTAGGTTCATATGATGAACCATGAGGATTAGGTTCATGGGATGAACCAAATTGGATTAAAAGTAATCCAAATTAGACTAATTGAGTTAGACTCAAGTTGATTCAAGTGTTGAATGAGTCTAATTTATATTTGATTCATCAAATCAATTTAAATTAAATGAATAGAGATTCATTAAATTAAATTGACTTGAGTCAAGTGGTTAGATTTGATCAACCATGGGAGATTAGAGGTCAAGTTTGACTTGACTTGAGAGGGAAGATGAAAGGTCAAGTTTGACTTGACCAAATGCCATGTCATGATGATGACTTGGCATGGCCGGCCAATGATGATGCTCCACATCATCATTGACTTGGTCAATTGGTGCCACATCATGAGGGAGACCAAGGGTCATGGGAGTTACATGCATGCATGTAACCCCCCTTCCATGAAGTGGCCGGCCACTTTGGGGTTATGTGTGGTGAATTCATTTGGTGAGTTACACTCTTAACTTCATCTTCTTCCTTGGAACTTTTTCTCTCAAGCTCTCCCTCTCCCATCCCTCTCTTTGGCCGAACCAACCAAGGAGTGCTAGCACACTCAAGGTTGAGTTTTCTCCACCTATGGCTTGTGTGGATACCATAGAGGAGTGTGCACTTGACACTCTCGAGTTCCGGTGAACTTTTGGATGAGCGGGATAAGCGAAGGGCGTCGCTACGAGGGTAACGTTCTAACCTCTTAGATCTAAGGTAGGTCTAGGATTTCTGTAAGCACATACATGTAATTATAATTTTTATACTTCACACGGATCCGTGGCTGGGGCTTCCGAGGTTTCCGCAACGCAAAAAGCGATTTTTGCAGCTCGGCAAATCCCAACACTTTCCCTACTGTCCAGTGTGATTTATTGCTGCCGATGGTGCCTACTGGAGGGGTGGCAGTGTGGCTGTGAGCAGGGGGTTGTACGTGTGTTGTGGAGTGGGCTGGTGTTGGAGATGTGGTCGGCTATTCTTGAATGGAGGGTTACAGTGAGGATGAGGTAGTAGAGGAGAACCGTATAGAGGTTCTGTTTGTGCCATGTATATGGTCTGGTGGTTGGTCGTGTGAGCTGGGAAGGAGTTGTGTCGCTTTGAGCAGGGAATGGCCAACTGTGATGATGAATTGGTATATGGGGTTTTGTGGAGAGGAATCAATGAGGGCTGTTCCGGTGAATAAAATAGGCTGGGATGGCTGTGCATGAGCTGTGATGTTTTGTGTGTGATATGTAAAATGACTGTGAAGGGTTGTGATAGAGATGTGGATGACGGATCAAGGGGTTAAGTTGTCTATTAGGGTTTTCTTTTATTGTAGGTTGTAAAAGTGGGTGTTGCGAAGAGCGGGATGTTTGCATTCGTGTGAATAAGTTGGGAGTCCAAGAGAAGGAGCTAAGTTGGTGTGAATTGACCATGAGTGATTTGGGGGTTTTCCTAATTCGTATTCGATAAAAAGGATACGAGTATAGAGAATGATATAGTAGTAAATTTAGATATATTATCGTATACTTGTACATAACCATAATTGTTGATTGTGCAGGACGTGGATACGAGGCAGGACCGCAACCGTGAGGATTTCTTTAGTTCGAGCATTACATCAGGTGGGTAATTCCTACCCTGGTCAGGTAGTTTAATGTATACAGATTTAGATGCATGATCATCTTATATGATCATGTTACCTTGACCCTGCTCTTATTATCTTATGCTTGATAATTTACCTTTAGCTATTAACTCCACTGCTGTTATCATGTTACATTTAATCATGATTAGGAGTTATATATATAGGTGATGTAAGTAACCTAAAATTTGTTTAGTTAAGTGTGAATAGTAAAGTCCAGATGACAACCTGATAGTAAATTGGGCAAAGAGGTCATCTGTGGGTAGGTAATATTTTGAACGTAGGGTTAATTTTAATACCCTTAGGTTTCATGTTTACCACCGATCATGTATTGTGTAAATGGTCAGGTGAATGATATTTAGTGTGTCACTATGGACCGGTGGTCCTAGCTTGATATAATCAGTTTGAGTACGACTCTCTACAGAATAGAGAGTGTGTCGATCAATAAGTATGACTCTCTACAGGATAGAGAGTGCGTCGATCAGATGAGTACAACTCTCTACAAGATAGAGATTGCATCCATCAGTTAAGTACGACTCTTTGCAGGATAGAGAGTGCGTCGATTAGATTGGTATGACTCTCTATATGACAGAGAGTGTTATGATCAGTTGACTACGACTCTCTGCAGGATAGAGAGTGCGTTGATCTGATTAGTATGACTCTTTGTAGAATAGAGAGTCTATGGTGGATGTCTGTATGTGAGACATTACATTCATGTCATTTGCATGCACGCTGGCGACGAGGTCTCCCTTGTGGTTGAGAGGGTCTCCAGTCATCCTGCCTCCACGGTCACTCATAGGAGGAGTAATCGGTGTGAGGGTAGAGCATTGTGGTGCCGCACTCTATCACTATAGATGATGATAGTTGGATTTACGTGTTGTAGTCCTGCATGTGTGACACTCGACCACTCATGGGTAGTGACTGTCGAAGTGGCCAACAATAGGGACCCCCATTGTGTAGCTTGCTCTTTACGCTTATATGCTACTCGATCATACTGCTCACTCGGCTACTCGAGAGTAGTGGTTGGTGTTGAGTTGGGACAGTTGTCATGCTCGAGCCACCGAGGCGACACTGGGGTCGTGGTAGCTTTAGGGTGAACCGACATGACCATGCATGCTGCATTGCCGACTTATGTCATTTTTGCATATATATATATATATATATATATATATATATATATATATATATATATATATATATATATATATATATATATGGATGATTGTGATTAGTATACATATATAGATGCAGTCTATATATATATTCTTATTGTGATGTTGCATTTGATTGTATTATGCTTGCTGCATTTGATTGTACATCATATTCATGCATGCTTCTTGCATATGTTATACAGTTGTGTAGGATACTGGTATGTGTTGGACAGACCATTAGATATCTTGACCTGTAGCATGAGTAGATTATGAGTTGGTATTACTCTTCCTGTTATATATATGTTGGATATATGTTCAGGTTGGATCAGAGTAGCATAACAGACTTCAGGTATGTCTGCATTTTACGTTGTTCATTTGGTTAGACGGTATATGCTTGTATTTATATACTAGGCTGATATACCTGTTGTACCTATATATTATGTTGCTGAAATACATGTGATATTAGATATATACATGTTTTCTATTACCTGCTGAGTTTTACTCACCACCCCCACGGACCCTAGGTTTTTCTGTCGCCCAGTTAACAGGTAGAAGACTTCGTGACGACTTGGAGCACCGCTGGCTGACATCTCATCTCATCAGGGTAAGCAGCAGAACCAGGGTTCAGCTCAGGGGACTCAGAAGAAAGGGGAGCAAAGAGGAACTACACGAGGTGCTGTAGAAGGGTCAGCTAGATCACAAAAGGGGAAGCGTCCAGCATCAGAGTTTTCTAAAGGGTCTTAGAAGGACTGTAAGAGTTAGAACAGAACTGGATGTTATAAATGCGGATTCGGAAGTTATAAAGCTCTAGAGTGTCCTTTGGAGCAGCCTGTTTGCTACTATTGCAAGCAACCCGGACATACCAGTCGAGAGTGTACATTGAGAGCGCAGTTGGAGTTTCCTGATAACTCTAACAAGGGAAGAAAGTCCAACCAGCAGCTGCAACAGAGGACAGCACCACAGATGCAGTCTTATGGTCAGAGGCAGCCATTACCTCCGCGGGCATAGTTGTATCAGATACAGGGGGGTGCCCCTTCAGTGATGCCGACGACTATCCAGTATCCTACTTCTCCAGTGATCTACTATCCAGAGGTATCTGCACCGCTGATGTTACCAGCCATCTCTCAGGGTTATCTTATGCCTACACCAGTGACTCAGTCTTCAACACCACAGAGTCAGACTCAGCCCGAGTGGAGGCACACCACTTCTTCGTCGGGGATGCAGCCGACAAATATCGATACTGGATGAGTTTTTGCTATCACCAGAGATGAGGCGCAGCGGGCTGAGGGATCAGTCATACGGGGTATGATTTCGGTTTATTCTATATACGCTGATACTTTGATTGATACCAGTAGTTCTTATTCATTTGTATCTAGAATATTTCTGAGTAGAGTCGGAAGGATCCCAATGGTTCGTTCTTGTGGGTTAGCAGTATCCTTGGCATCAGGAGAGGTGCTGACTAGCCACCAAGAAATCAAGGGTTGCCCATTAGGTTTTGACGGGCAAATCCTTACAGTGGACCTTCAGGTGTTGGAAATGATAGAGTTCGATATTATTCTCGGTATGGACTGGTTGGCCGCTTATCATGCTACAGTGATTGTAGAGTAAGGGTGGTGACATTTCGACCACCGGATCAACCAGCTTGGGAATTTGTTGGTACTAGAGATGATGGATTATCTATTATATCGGCTTTACAGGCTCAGAAGCTATTGGCCCAGGGTTGTCAAGGTTATTTGCTATCTCTGGTCAAAGTTGAGAATGAAGGACTACCACCTCTCTCTAATGTGCGAGTAGTCCGAGAATATCCAGATATATTTCCAGATGAACTTCCAGGCTTGCCACCCCCTAGGCAAGTTGAATTTGCGATAGAGGTGATTCCAGGAACCGCGCCTATATCGAAACCTCCCTATCGAATGGCGCCAAAGGAGCTAAATGAACTTAAAGTTTAACTGCAGGAGTTGCTGGATAATGGATTCATCCGCCCTAGTGTTTCACCATGGGGAGCACCGGTACTCTTTGTTAAAAAGAAGGATGGATCGTTGCAGTTATGTATTGACTATCGACAACTAAATGCAATCACAGTTAAGAATAAATATCTACTCTCGAGGATAGAAGATTTGTTCGATCA
The DNA here is from genome assembly GCA_025175895.1 of Wurfbainia villosa. NCBI lineage: Eukaryota > Viridiplantae > Streptophyta > Magnoliopsida > Zingiberales > Zingiberaceae > Wurfbainia > Wurfbainia villosa. The sequence goes on along the minus strand of CM046000.1, from coordinate 20,053,510 downwards.
ACTTAAGGATACATGTGTGTATTCTAAAATTGATCTGCGCTCAGGATATCATCAGCTTCGGATAAGAGATGAGGATGTTCAGAAAATATATTTCCACACTCGTTATGGGCATTACGAGTTTCTAGTGATGCCGTTCGGTCTCACGAATGCCCCAGCTGCATTTATGGACTTAATGAACCGGGTATTCCTGAGGTATATAGATCAGTTCGTGATAGTGTTCATCGATGATATATTGATTTATTCTCGATCAGAGGAAGAGCATGAACAACATCTGTGGATAGTATTGGAGACATTGCGACAGGAGCAATTGTATGCCAAGTTTAGCAAGTGTGCGTTATGGTTATCCTCAGTGGGATTTCTTGGACATGTGGTGTCCAACAGAGGTATTTCTGTAGATCCCCAGAAGATTGAGGCGATTACCAGTTGGGAGCAGCCAAAATCAGTTCAAGAGGTCCGTAGTTTCCTTGGTCTGGCCGGGTATTATCGGAGATTCATGGAGGGATTCTCGAGTATCGCCATGCCACTCACTCGCCTGACTCGGAAAGGGGTCAAGTTCACCCGGTCAGAGGCTTGTGAAACTAGCTTCCAGGAGCTTAAGCGACGACTAGTTTCTGCACCAATCTTAGTAATTCCTTCTGGTGTTGATGGGATGGTTTTCTATACGGATGCTTCTATCCAAGGGTTGGGTGCAGTTCTGATGCAATCCAACCGTGTGGTATCTTATGCCTCCCGTCAACTAAAAGATCACGAGAGAAATTACCCAGTGCACGATCTGGAGTTAGCCACCATTATTTTTGCATTGAAGATATGGAGGCACTACTTGTATGGGATTACCTTTGAGATCTACACAGAGCATAAAAGTCTGAAGTATCTATTCACACAGAAAGAGCTGAATCTGAGACAGAGACAGTGGATGGAATATCTGAAGGATTACGACTGCACCATCTAGTATCATCCGAGAAAAGCTAATGTGGTAGTAGATGCGCTGAGCAGGAAGTCTCGTGGAGTTCTGGCCAGTCATCTGACAGCAGTTACTGATCTAGTTTGACAGTTCTCAGAGTTAGGATTGTCTGAACACAGTCAAACATCTCAGGGAGTATTGGTATCTATGGTTGCCCATTCCGCTATTGCTGAGAGGATCAAGGAAGCACAAGTCAATGACCAGCATCTACAGTTCTTGAGCAGCACGATAGACTCAGAGTGTCAGACGGATTTCTCGAGTGACGAGAGTGGTGTACTTCGTTTCCAAGGACGACTATGTGTTCTGGACACACACCCAGTTAAGGAAGAATTGCTATAGGAAACACATCAGTTGAGATTTGCTATACATCCTGGTGGTACTCGGATGTACCAAGATTTGAAGTGTTTATACTGGTGGAACGGTATGAAATAGGATATTGCAGACTTTGTTGCATGATGTCTAGTATGCCAGCAAGTGAAGGCTGAATATCAGAAACCTGCTAGCTTACTTTAGGAAATTTCGATCCCGGAATGGAAGTGGGAAAATATCACGATGGATTTCGTTACGGGATTACCTAGAACTCGTAAAGGACATACTGCGATTTGGGTGATCGTGGATCGATTAACCAAATCAGCTCACTTCCTAGCGGAAAAGTATTGTCGAGAGATCATCAGATTGTCTAGCGGAAAAGTATTGTCGAGAGATCATCAGATTGCATGGTGTACCATTGAGTATCATATCTGATAGAGATTCGCGATTTACTTCGCGATTCTGGCAGAGTCTGCAGCAGGCCATGGGGAGAGAGCTTTGACTCAGTACAACCTTTCATCCGTAGATAGATGGATAGTCCGAACATACCATTCAGACTCTGGAGGATCTATTGAGATCTTGTGTCATGGATTTCGGTGGCAGTTGGGAGGATCACATTCCTTTAGTGGAGTTTGCCTACAATAACAGCTACCACTCTTCTATTCAGATGGCTCCTTTCGAGGCATTATACGGCAGACCCTGCAGATATCCTGTGTTATGGGAGGAAGTTGGGGAACGACAGATATTGGGGCCTCAGAGTATCCAGCATGATGCGGAGTTGGTACTAGTCATCAGACGACGATTATCAAAGGCACAGGATAGAAAGAAAAGTTATGCGGACTGGAGGTGAAGGCCTTTGGAATTATCAGTCGGGGACCATGTATTCCTACGAGTGTCACCCACCAAAGGAGTCAAGAGATTTGGGCTAAAAGGAAAATTAGCTCCACGCTACATTGGTCCATTTGAGATATTAGAGCAGATTGGAGGTGTAGCTTATCGGTTGGCTTTACCTCCGACACTTGCGGATGTCCACAACGTATTTCATGTTTCTATGCTGAGAAAATACGTGCCACGATCTAATCATGTTCTGAAGGAGGTACCGATTCCACTCCAGGTGAATGCGACATACGAGGAGATTCCAGTGCGAATTCTTGGTTGCAAGGAACGACAGTTGCGGAACAAAACCATCCGACTTGTAAAGGTTGGATGGCAGCATCATACTGATGAGGAGGCTATGTGGGAGTTGGAAGATACTATTCGAGCTCGATACCCTCATCTGTTCACTTGAGGTATGTGGTCATTTCGGCAATTTGCTTGAATTAATTTTCGCATTTGAGTATGAAATTTGGGGACCAAATTTTTATTAAGTGGGGGAGAATGTAAAATACCACGAATAAATATTTTTGGAAAGATTAATATCCCTATTATTCGTAGTTAGAGAACTTATTTTAGGAATTAATTTAAACCATGGTTAGGGATTTAATTTAATCAAACCTTGGCTTAATGGTCAAGGGGGTTAATTGGATCTAGGGTTGGCTTATAGGGTTTTAAAATCGGATCCAACCCAAATTTTCAAACCCAACCCGGTTCTCATTAAGGCCAAGCCGTCTCCTCATTAATTATCGCCGTTTTCTCGTCCAAGCGTTACCTGCGTTCTTATTTTTCCTCCCATCGTGATCTATCTTCTCGCGACCATTTTTCTTCCCCATCGCGGCCTATTATCTTCTCTCGCGATTCCTTCTTCGCGTGATTCCCTTTCTTCTCGTGACTTCATCGCCCATGCCATCTCTCTGTCCGCGGCCAACTCTCCCTCTCCTCTGCAAGTGGAGACCGACCATCCTCGACGGTGCCCCAACGCCGTGGTGAAGGAGCGTCTTGATCGAGGTATCGCGGTCGTCGGAGCTAGGTAAGGGTCGATTTTTCCTTCTTGCTTCAGACAAGATATGAGTTCTTGATGTGGTTTCCTTCGTTGAGCATGATCCATTGATTTAGGGCAGCGGGGGTTGAACGCCGATTTTCTTTGGCGAACAGAGTGATTGGGGGAGGAGTACTGCCGGCATTGCTTCAATTTGCTGGTAAGCATGATCCATCTCTTTCCTTTCCCTACTGTCCAGTGTGATTTATTGCTGCCAATGGTGCTCACCGAGGGGTGTGGTGGCCAGCAGGGGGTTGTGCGTGTGTTGTGGAGTGGGCTGGTGTTGGAGATGTGGTCGGCTTTTCTTGAATGGAGGGTTACAGTGAGGATGAGACAGTAGAGGAGAACCGTATAGAGGTTCTGTTTGTGCCATGTATATGGTCTGGGGTTTGGTCATGTGAGCTGGGAAGGAGTTGTGTGGCTATGAGCAGGGAATGGCCAACTGTGATGTTGAATTGGTATATGGGGTTTTGTGGAGAGGAATCGATGAGGGCTGTTCCGGTGAATAGAACAGGCTAGGATGGCTGTGCATGAGCTGTGATGTTCTGTGTGTGATTTGTAAAATGAATGTGAAGGGCTGTGATAGAGCTGTGGATTACAGATCAAGGGGTTATGTTGTCTATTTGGGTTTTCTTTTATTGTAAGTTGTAAAATTGGGTGTTGCGAAGAGCAGGATGTTTGCATTCGTGTGAATAAGTTGGGAGTCCAAGAGAAGGAGCTAAGTTGGTGTGAATTGACCATGAGTGATTTTGGGATTTTCCTAATTCGTATTCGATAAAAAGGATACAAGTATAGAAAATGATATAGTAGTAAATTTAGATATATTATCGTATACTTGTACATAACCATAATTGTTGATTGTGCAGGATGTGGATACGAGGCAGGACCGCAACCATGAGGATTTCTTTAGTTCGAGTATTACATCAGGTGGGTAATTCCTACCCTGGTCAGGTAGTTTAATGCATACAGATTTAGATGCATGATCATCTTATATGATCATGTTACCTTGACCCTGCTCTTATTATCTTATGCTTGATACTTTACCTTTGGCTATTAACTCCATTGCTGTTATCATGTTACATTTAATCATGATTAGGAGTTATATATATATAGGTGATGTAAGTAACCTAAAATTTGTTTAGTTAAGTGTGAATAGTAAAGTCCGGATGACAACCTGATAGTAAATTAGGCAAAGAGGTCATCTATGGGTAGGTAATGTTTTTAACGTAGGGTTAATTTTAATACCCTTAGGTTTCATGTTTACCACCGATCATGTATTGTGTAAATGGTCAGGTGAATGATATTTAGTGTGTCGCTATGGACCGGTGGTCCTAGCTTGATATAATCAGTTTGAGTACGACTCTCTACAGGATAGAGAGTGTGTCGATCAATAAGTATGACTCTCTACAAGATAGAGAGTGCGTCGATCAGATGAGTACGACTCTCTACAGGATGGAGAGTGCATCCATCAGTTGAGTACGACTCTCTGCAGGATAGAGAGTGCGTCGATTAGATTGATAAGACTCTCTATAGGACAGAGAGTGTTATGATCAGTTGAGTACGACCCTCTGCAGGATAGAGAGTGCGTTGATCTGATTAGTATGACTCTTTGTAGAATAGAGAGTCTATGGTGGATGTATGTATGTGAGACATTGCATTCATGTCATTTGTATGCACGCTGGCGACGAAGTCTCCCTTGTGGTTGAGAGGGTCGCAAGTCATCCTGCCTCCACAGTTACTCATAAGAGGAGTAACCGGTGTGAAGGCAGAGCATTGCGGTGCTGCACTCTATCACTATAGACGATGATAGTTGGATTTGCGTGTCATAGTCCTGCGTGTGTGGCACTCGACCACTCATGGGTAGTGAGTGTCGGAGTGGCCAACAGCAAAGACCCCCATTGTGTAGCTTGCTCTTTACGCTTATATGCTACTCGATCATATTGCCCACTTGGGCACTCGAGAGTAGTGGTTGGTGTTGAGTTGGGACAATTGTCATGCTCGAGCCACCGAGGCCACACTGGGGTCGTGGTAGCTTTAGGGTGAGCCGACATGACCATGCATGCTGCATTGCCGACTTATGTCATTTTTGCATATTGCCATATATATACAAATATGCATGTATATATATATATGGATGATTGTGATTAGTATATATATATAGATGCAGTCTATATATATATGCTTATTGTGATGTTGCATTTGATTGTATTATGCTTGCTGCATTTGATTGTACATCATATTCATGCATGCTTCTTGCATATGTTATATAGTTGTGTCGGATACTGGTATGTGTTGGACCGACCATTAGATACCTTGACCTGTAGCATGAGTAGATTATGAGTTGGTATTACTCTTCCTTTTATATATATGTGGGATATATGTTCAGGTTGGATCAGAGTAGCGTAGCAGACTTCAAGTATGTCTGCATTTTACGTTGTTCATTTGGTTAGACGGTATATGCTTGTATTTATATACTAGGCTGATATACCTGTTGTACCTATAGATTATGTTGTTGAAATACATGTGATATTACATATATACATGTTTTCTATTACCTGCTGAGTTTTACTCACCACCCCCACGGACCCTGGGATTTTCTGTCACCCAGGTAACAGGTAGAAGACTTCGTGAAGGCTTGGAGCACCGCTGTCTGACATCTCATCTCATCTCCGAGACTCTGGTGTTTGTTTGGGATTTCTGTACATTGTGTTATGTATTTTGAGTTTTCATGATGTACTATGTTGTAGATTCGGGTTTTGTCGAGGTTTCGTATTGTTGTGATGTGTTAGTCATACCGGTATGCATGTGTGTAGCTTGTTGTATTATGTTTCCGCTGTGCTTTGAGTTGTTGTTGTATTTACTTTATATGTTATGTTGTTATTGTGGGCCTACGGGCCTTGTATTAACTCGAAATGTTGCCACGTACAGGAGAGATGCCGTCCGTTTGATTTTCGGCTCGGCATGCTCTCGGAGCGTGACAGTACTCGGCGTGGATACGGATAGAGGCAACTCTAGCGTGAGTTGCTTCGGTTGATGCTATTCCCGCTGCACGTGATACGTCAGGTATAACTAGCATAATTTCCTTTTATTCAAAAATTTGAAACTGCAATTATGTCTACACATATTATATGTTGCATGCGTGTGGTGTGTGTTGTAATAATTTAGATTTATTGCTTTTAATTCTTCCACTGTGCACATGTTTACGAAACATATTCGAACACACATTTGCTGCGGTGCCGAGAAAAATTTAACAGCGGAATCAGAGCCCAGGTTGTGTTTCGACATAATCGTAAAATTATTTTGCGATAGTCATAATTGTATTTATGGAAATTTTCTACTTTTGGAAAGTTTGGAAGTATTTATGGAAATTTTCAAATTTTGAAAAGTTTAGAAGTATTTATGGAAATCTTCTACTTTTGGAAAGTTTAGAAGTATTTATGGAAATTAATACTTTCCATAAATAAAATATGTGATTAGATTTGGATATTTATTTCCTAATTTAATCATGATTTGATTTGTGGAATCAAATCTAAAACATATTTTATTTTCATAAATAGTTTTGATAATTTAGGAAATTTGTTTCCTAAATTAAATTTGACTTTTCTTAATTGAGACCTTCCATAAATAAATTATGTGATTAGATTTGGAAATTTATTTCCTAATTTAATCATTATTTGATTTGGGGAATCAAATCTCAAACATATTTTATTTTCATAAATAGTTGACATATAAGGAAATTTTGTACATGCCATAATTGTATGCCATGTAATTGCATTAGATGCATATCATTATGTCATGCGTGTCATGACATGTAGATGTATGTCATGCCATGTAGATAATAGTTATTTGCATGCAAAAAGGATGAGACATTAAAACCCTCACACAATATTAAAGCCTACACCTTCCATTAATATGGTGAGAACTAGAGTTCTATTTCTTGTTTGGGTTGTTGGACTCTCTCCAACCCGGCTCGAACTTGAACATGTTCAACCCATTTGAGTAGTTTAATACTAATATGGTAAGAGTCAGAGGTCAATCGTTAGCTTTGGTTGTTGGACTCTCTCCAAGTCGGGCTAATTGGTTGAATGCGCTCTAATCATATTAAAATTATTTCTCGATTAATGGATTGACATTAACTTGGAACATCGGCTTGTTGGACTCGCTCCAAGGTCGATGTGAAGGGAGGTGAAGTTAGGTGCTATGCATATGATTCATATTTGTTAATTAGTTAACAACCTGATATATGTATGAACATTCAATTAGTTGATAGCACATTGTTGTTGGAATGTATACTGAAAGCCTAGCTCTTTTTGTATGAACATTTTATTTTGAAATAAGAATCACATGATCATTGTTTGCATTTTATATATTCATTATATATGTGTGCATATTGTCTAATATTTTACATTGTAGATAACATGGTGCTTGGTGTGGCACAGAAGATCATGTTATCAGTACCTTATAAAATATAAGTAGAGGCTCACAACCAAGATGGTTTTGGACAAACCATTGGCATGGTTGTAGTGTAGCTTGGTATTGTTTTATCTTGAACATAGAGTTACACTAGTACACTTAGGTGTATTGAGTAGGACCGACATAGAGGTGATTCAATTTAGTACTGACTATATAATTGAATCGGACCTCGGATATTATGTTGTACATGCTCTTAATCCCGATATAATAACGGGCACATGTACTTAGTATTTATTTCTTTGATTTACCAGTGGGTGAGATTTAGATGGATTAAATCAATATGCCCGGTAAGTTGGGAAATAATATTATTTATATGGTGTGTCGTTGATTATAGAAGGAAACCGTGTCCTATATATTAGGTTGATGATGTCCCCTTGAGGAGCTCATAAGGTTCATCATGTAAACCCAGCTAGTTGACTTAGTCAACATGATGATAAGGTTGAGTGGTACTACTCGAGGAATTAGATGTTAATTAATTGATGGTCAGTAAATCAGTTAATTGACGGACATTCGATATCTTAAACACGGGGAGATTAATGTACAAATAATATATGGAGCCCATATTAATTTATGGGGGTTGGTGAGGTAGTTCAATGATGATCCTCTAGTGGAATGGAACATCATTGATGGATCAAGTTTGTGTGGTTCCGATCCATCGGGTGGCCAAGACCCAACTCCTCCTTATGGTCCCTATCGTAGCCTAATATAATCCTTATGAAGTCTAGATCTAAGAATGTAAAACAAAACCTAGAACCAACGGTTGGGATTAAATCCCTAAGATCCGATGGTTAGGATGAAACCCTAGAACCAACGGTTGGGATTAAATCCCTAAGATCCGATGGTTAGGATGAAACCCTAGAATCGACGGTTAGGATTAAATCCCTAGATCCGATGGTTGGGATAAAACCCTAGATCCAACGGTTGGGATGAAACCCTAGATCCGACGGTTGGGATGAAATCCTAGATCCGACGGTTGGGATTAAACCCTAGATCCGACGGTTGGGATAAAACCCTAGATCCGACGGTGGAGATTAAATCCCTAGATCCAACGGTGGAGATTAAAGGAGGTTTAGGCCCTACTCTATATATAGATGGCTTAGGGTTGGGCGGCAACTAAATGATTGGAATTGGAGTTAGGGTTTGGAGATTAGTGGGCGGCTAGGGTTTTGAAGAAAAGGCTTGGGCGGCAACATCCTTTCTTCTAGTTGTTGCCGGTGCCCATATTCCTCCATCCACACTTGGCCGGCGCCCATCTTCTAAGCCATTCTTTTCTTCCTCCTCCCTTATTCCTTGGTGGCCGGCGGCTCTCCAAGACTTGGTGGCCGGCACTTCTCCTTTCTCCATAGGTGGCCGGCGGTTCCCATTGAATTGGTGGTCGGCGCTTCATCCTTTAGTTCCTTGGCCGGCGGTTGCATCAAACTCTCTAGCTTGGTAGCCGGTTCTGGATAGGAAAGGTATTGTTGGTTTTTCTCTTTGTTCGCAGCGGACAAGGTAGAGGAGAACTCGATCTAGAAGGCTTCTACTCGTGGAGGATCTTCGTCCACACGTCGTCCACGAGAAGGATAGGACATACGGTAGAAGATCGTGAGGTATAAAGTTATTTTAACTTTATGTACAGATCTGAGCATGTTTTTATTTGTTTTGATTATGCATGTAAGTGTATGAATATATATTGTATAATCATGGACCCCGAAGACAAACACAAAAACCGGTGATACGTCCGTCGTCTCTTCCGCGGCTAATCAACTAGAAGAGTAGAATTGCTTGAACAACTAGTTTGTTCGAGCGACCACTCAAGTTGTTAGCACGACGACGAAATGGTGTTGCTAAGGAAGCTCATCCCATCCGGATTAATCCTTTCATTAGTGAAAATTTTAATCCGGGGACATGGGAGCCAATGAGCATCCGAAGCGACATCCACCCAACAATTGGTATCAGAGCCACGGTTTCCGGTTTTGTGTGTTTTGGATTCAGTTAATTTTTTATGCATTTTTCATATATTATATGTGCCGGATAATAGTAGGATATGCGTAGTTTAACTCTTTGGTTGCAGGCATAAGATCCGACTATTATGGCCATGTGTGTGTATGTGAATGGATGTGTGTAAAAATTTATTATTTGAATCCTCGGGGTTGACGAGGCTAGATTAGTATTTAATTTTTGTAATTAAATACGGCATTGTTTAGCCGCTCATTTTAGTTTACTTTCGATCTAGATTATTTGTACACTCCTTCGTGGAGTATAGGATCGATGGATGTAAATTAAAATGTTTTATCTCGGCTCGGAACTCTTTGGTGACTTGCGCACGGGAAAAGATGGAGCGGACGAGGTGGCCACACGACGGGATGCATATTGGAGGACAATGCCATAATAGTTAGAAAAATTCTGTTTTTTCCATATTTATTGCTTATTTGTTTTATATGCATGTTGTGTATGATTTAAAATTCCTCATTTGCAATTTACTAAGTGGGAGAGGGATATTTTAATTAATTCCCGCGGCCTCCATTACAATTTGACGTGTGATGCGAACAAACTTATGTGTTGGCTCTGAGTGCCTTCCTCCCTGCGGACGGGTTTGTTTGCGGATCACTAGGTCAAATAATGGTTATAGGAAATTATCTAGGAGCATGTGTACTTCCACAGCGGTAAGGCACATAATCCGAAATAATTCTCTTAGTATTGTGTAATGGTGCACACTTAGATGCAAATGAAAGTATCCTCCCCATCGGAGTCACTGCTTTTATTTGTAGGGCCAAAGAGGAACCAACTATTAATTTTATTTGTCAAAAAGTAAGGTTGACAAGATAATAAAATTAATGGGTAAAACCTCCTCTTACAAATGTAGGTTTCGTATACGTCCACACAGCGGTGTTTTGATCATTGTGATTTTTAGGAATTTCAAATGGCTTTCAACCCACTTGCTGTGATTTTAAAAGAAAACAAACTTACTGGTCCAAACTACATTGATTGGAAAAGAAACCTGGATATTGTCTTAACTGCGGAGGAGTACAAATTTGTACTCTTCGAGGTCTATCCTCCTAAGCCCACTGATGACTCTGATGAAAAGGAGAAAGAACATTATAAGAAATGGGTTAAGGCAGATGAGATGGCGCGGTGTTACATTTTGGCATCTATGTCAAATGTGTCGAACATCAAGATCGTGCCATAGCCACCTATGACATGATGTTCAATCTCAAGGAACTTTTCGACATCGAGTAGGGCGCTAGGCAGGAGGCAATGAGAAACTTGATGACGACCACCATGGTCGAGGAACACCTTAGGGATCATGTTCTCAAGATGATGGCTCATCTTAATGAGATGGAAGTCCCTGAGCCGAGATCGATGGGGAAACCTGTGTCGATATCATTCTCTAGTCCGCTTAGGAGTTTTGAGCAGCCCGCCAACTACAACATGAACAAGAGGGAGCTTCCGGCTGTAAACTCCAGGCGGCAGAGGGGCTTTTTCGTCAGAGTTCTCAAGCCATGGTCGCTTAGAAGGTTTCTTCCTCTAAACCGAAAGGTAAGAAGAAGAAGAAGCAAGGTGGAGCGAAGAAAGTGGCAGGAGGACCTCAGGCAGGAGTGAAGAAGCCGAAAGGCAAGTGCTTCACTTGCAAGCAGACTGGACATTGGAAGGCGGACTATCCTCGCCGAAAGAATAAAGGTATATCTTCTTGTTTAGCTGTTGAAACATGTTTAGCGGTGTTATCTACCAGTACCTGGTGTGTAGATACAGGAGCCACTGATCATGTCTGCAATACTTTGCAGGGGTTCCAGGAAACCCGACGACTAGCTGAGGGAGAGATTACCGTCTTCATGGGCAATGCTTCAAAGGTGGCGGCTATTGCAGTGGGAGACGTTTATTTATCTTTTGATAGGAATAAATTTTTGGTTTTAAGAAATTGTCTTTATTTACCTACTTTTAGAAAGAATTTAATTTCAGTTTCTAAATTATTTTTGGATGGATATTTTGTTTCTTTTAATGACAAGGTGGTTATAAAAAGGAATAGGGAGATTATCTGTTCTGGTACATTGGTTGGCAATTTATATTCTATTGAACCAAAAACTCCCACGATGCAAATAGAAGTAAATAACTCATCTTCTAAGTCTAATAAGAGAAAAGAACCTTCGCAAATGAACCAAACATATCTTTGGCATCTAAGGCTTGGTCATATTAACCTAAGCAGAATTCAAAGGTTGATAGCTGATGGACCTTTGGGTTCATTAGTGGTGGAGGATCTCCCAACCTGCGAATCTTGCTTGGAAGGTAAAATGACCAAGAGGCCTTTTAAGGCCAAGGGGTATAGAGCCAAAGATGTGTTAGAATTGGTTCATTCTGATTTGTGCGGTCCTATGTCTATCCAGGCAAGAGGTGGCTTTGAATACTTCGTCTCATTTATAGACGATTATTCAAGGTATGGATACATTTACTTGATGCGCCACAAGTCTGAATGCTTTGACAAGTTCAAAGAATTCAAGGCTGATGTAGAGAACCGTCAAGGTAAAAGTATCAAGACATTACGATCTGATCGTGGTGGCGAGTACCTCTTGGGAGAGTTTAGGAGTTACTTATCAGAGGCTGGGATTCAATCCCAATTGTCTGCACCTGGCACACCCCAGCAGAATGGTGTAGCGGAGCGAAGGAATAGGACTCTTATGAAGATGGTCAGATCGATGATGAGTTATTCTGAGTTACCTGTTTCGTTCTGGGGGTATGCACTGGATACAACAATGTACACTCTGAACTTGGTTCCATCTAAATCAGTACCTTCTACCCCTGTAGAATTGTGGACTGGGCGAAAACCTAGTCTAAGACATATTCGGATTTGGGGTAGTCCAGCACATGTGCTGAAGGGAGATGCTGGTAAGTTGAAATCTCGTACAGAAGTGTGCTTGTTTGTTGGCTACCCTAAGGGAACGAAGGGTGGTTTATTCTATAGTCCTAGAGATCAGAAGGTGATCGTGAGTACGAATGCCAGATTTCTAGAAGAAGACTATGTGATGAATCACAAGCCCACGAGTAGGATTGTTCTTGAGGAGATGAAAGGGGAAGTCCCGACTTCAGTACCACCGGTACAAGAGGAGACACCACAAGTCACTGCACCGTGTGTCACAGAGCATACATGGGAGGTACCTCGTCGTAGTGGGAGGGTTGTTAGACAACCCGACAGATTCATGTTTTTGGGAGAGTCTTCGGACTTAGTCCCTGGTGAACATGAACCTGATCCCTGGACATATGACGAGGCAATCCAAGATAGAGATGCAGTATCTTGGCAAAGAGAGATAAATTCAGAGATAGAATCTATGGATTCTAATCAGGTCTGGGAGCTAGTAGAGCCACCCGATGGTATAAAAACCATTGGATGCAAGTGGATCTACAAGAGAAAGAGAGGAGTAGACGGGAAGGTTGAAACCTTCAAAGCTAGGCTTGTTGCGAAAGGGTATACTCAGAAAGAGGGTATCGATTATGAGGAGACCTTTTCGCCGGTAGCTATGCTTAAGTCTATCCGGATTCTCTTATCTATAGCTGCTCATATGGATTATGAGATTTGGCAGATGGATGTCAAGACAGCTTTCCTTAACGGAAGTCTTGAGGAGAACATCTACATGCGGCAACCAGAGGGATTCATTGCTAAAGGCAAAGAGCATCTTGTATGTAAGCTTAATCGGTCCATTTATGGTTTGAAGCAATCTTATAGATATTGGAATATCCGCTTTTATGATTTAATACTGTCATATGAATTTATTCAAAGTCCTGATGAGCCTTGTGTATACAAGAGATGTGACAGAAACGTAGTGGTGTTTCTTGTACTATACGTAGATGACATTTTGTTAGTTGGCAACAATATCAAAGTGTTATCAGACGTAAGGGTATGGTTGTCCAAACACTTTGACATGAAGGACTTGGGAGAAGTGGGACACATCCTTGGGATCAAAGTTATAAGGGATCGCATGAAAAGGATGTTGTGCTTATCTCAAGCTTCATACATTGACACTATCCTTGCTCGTTTTAGCATGCAGAACTCCAAGAAAGGTTTTCTACCTTTTAGGCATGGAGTTCCTTTATCTAAAGAGATGTGTCCCAAAACATCAAAGGAGATAGAGGACATGAAGGCGGTTCCTTATGCTTGGCGATAGGAAGCCTTATGTATGCTATGCTATGTGAGGAGGATATCTGCTTTCTTAGTGGGCATGGTTAGCGAATATCGAGTAATCTGGGCGAGGGACATTGGGTGCGGTAAAGCATATATTGAAGTACACGAGAAGGACTAGGGATTATATCTTTGGTTTCGGCGGATCAATTAGTCCTGTGGGTTACCGTTCGGATTTCCAATCGAGATAGGGACAAGAGTAAGTCTACCTCGGGGTTTGTGTTTACTTTTGGAGGTGGAGCCATAGCATGGAGGAGTGTCAGCGAAATCGTGGCGGACTCTACCATGGAAGTGAGTATGTGGCGACCTACGAGGCGACCAAGGAAGTTGTATGGCTCAGGAACTTCTTGATGGACTTGGATGTGATTCCTGGTTTGCCCAGAACTATCACAATTTATTGTGATAACAGTGGTGCAAACTCGAAGGAACCACGAGCCCATAAAGCGAGTAAACACATAGGCGCAAGTACCACCTTATCGAGAGATCGTAAGCGAGGAGAAGTTCTTTGTCGCCAAGATTGCATCGAGAGGATAACTGGCGGATCCATTCACTAAGGCCCTTCGGTAGCGTTTGCTAGGCATGTGGAGGACATGGGGATCAGATGAATGGCAGTATGCTGACGGCATAGTCTTTTAGTAAAGTGGAGATTGTCGAATGTATAATTAAAGCCTAGCTCTTTGTATGAACATTTTATTTTGAAATAAGAATCACATGATCATTGTTTGCATTTTATATATTCATTATATATGTGTGCATATTGTCTAATATTTTACATTGTAGATAACATGGTGCTTGGTGTGGTACGTAAGATCATGTTATCACCCTTTGTAAAATATAAGTAGAGGCTCACAACCAAGATGGTTTTGACAAACCATTGGCATGGTTGTAGTGTAGCTTGGTATTGTTTTATCTTGAACATAGAGTTACACTAGTACACTTAGGTGTATTGAGTAGACACATAGAGGTGATTCAATTTAGTACGACTACATAATTGAATCGACTCTGATATTATGTTGTACATGCTCTTAATCCCGATATAATAACGCACATGTACTTAGTATTTATTTCTTCGATTTACCAGGGGTGAGATTTAGATGGATTAAATCAATATGCCCTAAGTTGGGAAATAATATTATTTACATGGTGTGCCGCTGATTATAGAGGAAACCGTGTCCTATATATTAGGTTGATGATGTCCTCGAGGAGCTCATAAGGTTCATCATGTAACCCAGGGTTGACTTAGTCAACATGATGATAAGGTTGAGTGGTACTACTCGAGGAATTAGATGTTAATTAATCGATGGTCAAGAAATCAATTAATCGATGGACATTCGATATCTTAAACACGGGAGATTAATGTACAAATAATATATGGAGCCCATATTAATTTATGGGGTTGGTGAGGTAGTTCAATGATGATCCTCTAGTGGAATGGAACATCATTGATGGATCAAGTTTGTGTGGTTCCGATCCATCGGGTGGCCAAGACCCAACTCCTCCTTATGGTCCCTATCGTAGCCTAATATAATCCTTATGAAGTCTAGATCCAAGAATGTAAAACAAAACCTAGAACCAACGGTTGGGATTAAATCCCTAAGATCCGATGGTTAGGATGAAACCCTAGAACCAACGGTTGGGATTAAATCCCTAAGATCCGATGGTTAGGATGAAACCCTAGAATCTACGGTTAGGATTAAATCCCTAGATCCGACGGTTGGGATAAAACCCTAGATCCAACGGTTGGGATGAAACCCTAGATCCGACGGTTGGGATGAAATCCTAGATCCGACGGTTGGGATTAAACCCTAGATCCGACGGTTGGGATAAAACCCTAGATCCGACGGTGGAGATTAAATCCCTAGATCCGACGGTGGAGATTAAAGGAGGTTTAGGCCCTACTCTATATATAGATGGCTTAGGGTTGGGCGGCAACTAAGTGATTGGAATTGGAGTTAGGGTTTTGAGATTAGTGGGCGGCTAGGGTTTTGGAGAAAAGGCTTGGGCGGCAACTTCCTTTCTTCTAGTTGTTGTCGGTGCCCATATTCCTCCATCAACACTTGGCCGGCGCCCATCTTCTAAGCCATTTTCTTCTTCCTCCTCCCTTATTCCTTGGTGGCCGGCGGCTCTCCAAGGCTTGGTGGCCGGCACTTCTCCTTTCTCCATAGGTGGTCAAGTCTCATTGAATTGGTGGTCGGCTTCATCCTTTGTTCCTTGGCGTGTTGCATCAAACTCTAGCTTGGTGGCCGGTTCTAGATAGGAAAGGTATTGTTGGTTTTTCTCTTTGTTCGCAACGGACAAGGTAGAGGAGAACTCGATCTAGAAGGCTTCTACTCGTGGAGGATCTTCGTCCACACGTCGTCCACGAGAAGGATAGGACATACGGTAGAAGATCGTGAGGTATAAAGTTATTTTAACTTTATGTACAGATCTGAGCATGTTCTTATTTGTTTTGATTATGCATGTGAGTGTATGAATATATATTGTATAATCATGGACCCCGAAGACAAACACAAAAACCGGTGATCCGTCCGTCGTCTTTTCCGCGGCTAATCAACTAGAAGAGTAGAGTTTCTTGAACAACTAGTTTGTTCGAGCGACCACTCAAGTTGTTAGCACGACGACGAAATGGTGTTGCTAAGGAAGCTCATCCCATCCGGATTAATCCTTTCATTAGTGAAAATTTTAATCCGGGGACATGGGAGCCAATGAGCATCCGAAGCGACATCCACCCAACAATTGTGATAGTTGCATATATGTGATATGCAATCGGTACACTTGATACCTACCATTGTAGCTATGAATGGCTTGTTGGACTCTCTATAAGGTTGTTCATATCTATGTTGGATATCAGCCCATTCGGAGATGGACCTACGATCTCCTGAAGTGATTTTGGAATTTTAAAATTCGAAAAATGAATGGGATTTGTAAATGTATGTGGATGCATTTTAAATCATCTTTCTCATATATGCTTGATTTGTATTTCTAGATTAATCGCTTGATCATGATGTCTTTAAATTTGTGCTCAATTTTGAATTCGAATAAATTGACTGGGACAAACTTCTTGTACTGGCTTAGAAACTTGAGAATTATTCTCAAGGCAGAAAATCTTGCGTATGTCCTAGTGAGTGATTCTGAACTAGTGAGTTGCATCATGCAAGCCACGATGGTACCCGAGCTGTGGAAGCATCATGAGCATATGGATGCTCATATCGTAGTCCTTCATCTTTGTGAGTTGGTTGATGAGCAAGTGAGATTCGAAAGGTTCGAAGTCTCAAAGCTCCTCTTCACCTCTGAGATGCTAGAAGGTTCATCTGTGGTACTGCTCAATATGCTGAAGACTGTGGAGTCTTCTGAGAAGCATGAGCAGGGGATGGTGTTGTTAGTTGATTCCTCGAAGAAAGGTTCTAAGAGGAAGTCAAAGGAACAGCAGAAGGGAAAGAAGAGAAGGGCTAAGAAGGTAGAACTAGCACAAAAGGAAACTTGCCATCATTATGGCAAGGAGAGCCATTTGCGAAGAAAGTGCAAGATTTATCTTGAGTCCGTGAAGAAGAATAAGGCATCGGATGCCCCATCTTCTTCAGATATCTTCGTTATTGATTGTCATTCTATTTCCTCAAACACTTGGGTATTGGATACTGGGTGTGGCTCACATATATGTAATGACATACATGGGCTAAGGAATAGAAGAATACTCCCAAGGAGAGTCAAATTTACGTTGGGAATGGAGCAAAGGTTGCCGTGACTCGCCATTGAACGCATTTGTTGAAACTCCTCAGACTTGTCTTAGAATCGACAATTGCTTTTATGTTCCTTCGCTGATAAAGAACATCATTTCTATTTCTTGTTTAAATAGAAATGGGTACCATTTGACTTTAGTAACAATTGTTGTTACATAACTTTGAATGGAGTTCTTTATGGATGGAACTTTAAGCAATGGTGTTTATACGCTGGACGATCCAAAGGATATTTTCAATATCGGGCGAGCAACAAGCATGCTCAAAAGGATAATCAAATAGACTCTACATGTGGCATTGTCGTTTGGCCATGTAAGCAAGAAACATGTCCGAATTACACCGATGTGGAATTCGAATCGCTTGAATTGGATTCATACGATACATGTAATCATGCTTAAAAGGCAAGATGACTAAGTTACCTTTTACCGGAAAAGGTGAACGAGTGGGAGAGTTACTAGGTCTAATACATACCGATGTATGTGGACCTATGTCAACTCAAGCTTTAGGAGGCTATAGCTACTTCATTACCTTCACCGATGATCACTCACGGTTTGGGTATGTGTTCTGATGAAACACAAGTCCAAGCCTTTGAAAGGTTCAAAGAATTGAAATGAAGTAGAGAAACAACATGACAAGAGTATTAAAATACTTCGATCGGATCGAGGTGGTGAATACTTAAGTCAAGAGTTTCTTGATTATCTAAGAGACAATGGCATATTGTCTCAATGGACTCGCCATATACACCACAAAGATAATGGTGTATCCGAGAGGCGAATCGACCTTGTTGACATGGTCGTCAATGATGAATCATGCAACTTCCCAAGTCCTTTGGGGCTATGCACTTGCATACCTATTTACTTGTTAAATGTAATGCCTACTAAGGTAGTCTCAACTACTCCATATGAGATATGGAATAGTAAGAAACCTCATGTATCTTACTTGAAGATATGGGGTTGTCTCGCTTATGTGAAGCTGGATCAGACGCATAAATTGATGCTAAGTCCGATAAATGTCTATTTATTGATACCCTAAGGAAACAAGGTTACCAATTCTATCATCCTGTGGAACAAAAGGTGTTTGTTTCAAGGCATGCTGTGTTTCTAGAGAAAGAGTTTCTCTTGCAAGAAAACAGTGGGAGTGTCGTCGAGCTTGAGGAGGCTCGAGAGACTCAAATAGACATTGATGAGATACCTGGTGAAGCACAACAGCCGACAACTCATAGTGATGAGCAATCGGCTGGACCTATTGTAACACCACATCTTCGTAGATCTGGTAGAACCCGCAATATTCCTGAGAGATATGGATTTCTCGTAAGTGAATCGAACGACGTGTTACTCATTGATGATGAGGATCCTAGCAGTTATGAAGAAGTGCTGACAAGTTCAGAAAGGGATAAGTGGCTTGGTGCCATGAAGTCGGAAATGGATTCCATGTATGAAAACCAAGTTTGGAACTTGGTTGACCCACCAAGGGATAAAGCCTATAGGGTGCAAGTGGTTTTCAAGAAGAAAACCGACATGGATGGTAATGTGATTACCTATAAGGTTAGATTGGTGGCGAAAGGATATCGCCAAAAGCAAGGTGTTGATTATGACGAAACCTATTCGCCTCGTAGCTATGCTTAAATCCATTCGATGCTCCCGCCATACGCTCATTATGATTATGAGATATGGCAGATGGATGTGAAAACATTTTCCTTAATGGAAACTCGCCGAGGACGGTATATGATATAGCCCGAGGGTTTCACATCGCTTGATAAAACCAAGGTATGCAAATTGCGATTCCATTTATGGATTGAAGCAAGCATCCAGAGTCGGAATATCCGCTTTTGATGAGACAATCAAAAGTTTGATTTCACAAAATCCGCATTTAACCTTGTGTGTACAAGAAGGTTAGTGGGAGGCAAATGTGTTCCTAGTATTGTATGTCGATGACATACTACTTATAGGAAACGATGTTTCAATCTTACGCTGAAGGTTTGGTTATCCAAGACATTCTCCATGAAAGACTGGGAGAAGCAACCTACATCCTCGGATTAAGATCTATAGAGATAGATCAAACGGTTGCTTGGTCTTTCTTAGTCTACATATATAGACCGAAAAGCAAAGAGGTTTAGCATGTCAATCCAAGAAAGGTTTCTACCCATCGTGCATGGGTACACCTTCAAGTCTATGTGTCCGCGCACGTAAGACGAGAGGATTTGCATGAGTAAGATTCCCTATGCATCCGCAATAGGATCTATCATGTATGTTATGTACAAGGCCCGATGTATCGTACGCCCGAGTGTCACGAGCAGATACCACCGATCCAGAATGGATCATTGGGGTTAAGACGATCCTTAAGTACTTGAGAAGAACTAAGGATGTGTTCCTAATATACGGAGAAGGGTACATGGTGATACGTGGGTATACGGATGTTACCCGCATGCATAAGGATGATTCCATGTCTCACCGGGTATGTATTCACCTAGAATGGAGGCGCAATAAGTTGGAAAGGTTCCAAGCTTGACGCTATAGTGGATTCTCGCCACTAAGGCGTAATACGTTGCCTTTGGAAGCAAAGAAGGAAGCGGTTTGATCAAGTAGTTCATCTATGAACTTGATGTGGTCTCATCAATGATCCAAACATGTGCTTCGCCGCTATCATCTTATCGTAGAGATCATGAGGGAACGAAATACAAATCGAGAAAATTCCCAATCGAAAGGAACTTAGCGGATCCTTTGACTAAGGCATTACCTCAAAGTAAGTCGAGGGTCATGTTAGAGCTTATGGTATTGATACCGAGCGATTGGCATTAGGCCAAGGCGGAGTCTGTTAGTAATATATGAGAGATGTCCTAAGGCAATCGCTTTATGTATGAACCATTTATATGATAAATGAAGATTCACTATTTGAGTATACATGTTTTATGTATTTGATTGATCTTAAACTCATTTATCAATGTCCACGATACGATTCACAAAGATGAGAGAATTTGTGATTGGATCACAACTAGTGAGTATCTCTACATGTGTAATTGTGATGTATCGAATTATCCCTAGTCGATGAATCGATGGATTGGACACCATCGATCCGTCCGAGACTAGCACGAGAGGTATACCCTTGGTGTATCCAAGCAACCGATTCTCACCGGGTCCGGAGACATTGTGATGTCCGAGTTAATCGTGGATGCTAGTTATGGTAACTAGTTCATTGAGTGACCACCGTAAGACTTCATATGGTTCTCTGCATATATAGATATGTCAATGAAGTTCTTACGCGGGCTTAAGTGCGATGTTCCTTCGACTTGGCGGTATTCAAGTCATCTTGATCATGGAGACTTATGCTTTGACATCTTAAGCAAACATCTCTAAGGAGATGTGGACCCGGATGATTGGGTATAAGTCAAGTGATCAAGGTGTTTGAATAGCCTATAAAGGATTCACCACTCCTTGCGAGGAGATGTATACCCATGGCCTCTCGTGGATTGTTACTAAAGTCTTTGGCCAAAGCATTACATGTTTAGAGTAAGGTACTCTTCGATACATGTGGAGTAACTAGAATCCGTAGGACGAGGAAATGATACTTGGGCTAGGTGTGACGTAGTCAGCCTCGTGGGGACTGACACAATAGACCATGTCCTGAACCAAGTGGGTATAAGATGAGTGAAGGGAATGGGGCACGAATCATTCGAGCTGCTGAAGGGTTTCAGAAATAGTTCTGGATCAACCGTTGATCTTTTCGGTTAATTGGGGATCATGATGTACTACTAGGTGCCACTCATGATCGTTCTATAATTAATGGTTAATTATAGACGGCCAACATAAACCGAGAACCTATTTGGTCACACGCACAACGAGCGTAATTCAAAAGATTTAAAACGAGCTTGAGAATGGGATTCTCAGACCGAGAGAAACTAGGTTTGGTTGGACCAAACATAAAGCGAGCATGAAATCGTTTCAGTCGCAATGGAAGCGTGGATGGGCCGAGTCTTATGAAGACGTAATGGATGAACCAAAATGGTTTGGTTCTAATCCAATGGAGGAGAATAAACCAAAGGGTTTGGTTTATTTTAAACGAATGAACCAAAAGTTGGTTCGGTTTGTTTTAACTTAAAATAAACCATCATGGTTTGGTGTATTTTAACTTATCTTAATGGAGCGGGTTAACGGGCCTAATGGTTATGATCCAATAACCATTAAGAGAATTAGTTCTCTATAAAAAAGGGCTTAAGGGATGGTTTAAGCCCTAATCCACAACCCTAAGTTGGCGCCCACCTCTCCTTGGAGAAATTCGGAGCTAACTCTCCTCCTCCTTGCCGCCGCCCACCTTGAGGCTCCAACCGCGCCCGTAAGGTCGCTGCTTCCTTCCCCTCGCCAAAGATCGAGCTTGTTGGGTTTCCTAGATCACAAGGCAGGTGTGTTCGATCATGTTTCGTAAACATGAACACAGCGGAAGCAATAAAATAATAAATACTCCTATTTATTACAACACACACAACACACGCATGCATATTACAACAAGTGTAGACATAACCGTAAATTAAAATTTGCAATAAAAGAAATTATCTACGTTATACCTTTCGTATGACGTGTAGCGGGAACGACATCAACCGGAACGATCCTCGTAAGAATCGTCTCTATCCGTATCCACGCCGAGCTCCTCGGGATGACTTCGCTAAGTCACGAGCTTCGTCTTCGTATGGGTTACTAGCCTCGTGTTGAAGACGACGTGATCGAGAGATGATCACGATCCGAATCCAAATTCGGATCCTAAAACGAGTTCTCAAAACTTGCTTCTCCGGAGAGGTATTCGTCAACCAATTGACGAATCCTTCGTCCTCCACCTCAGAGGATTACCGGAGATCAAATCCCCGGTAAGTTAGCCGCTGTCAGAGCACTAACCGTCGTCCAAACGACGCTCGGACAACAAAGAAACAAGCTGTCCAGAAAAATTGGACAGCTTTTGGTGGAGGAATAGAGGCCGGCCAAGGAGAGATGGAAGCTCACCTTATCACCGAACCTAGAGGAGATCACCGGAGGGTCACCGGAGGTTCACCGACTGAAGCTTGGTCGCCGGCAACAAGTTGGACGGCTGCACAAAAGCTGGGCGGCGGCACCTTAGGGTTGGGCGCCGAAAACTCCAAGGAGGTGGGCGGCAACTAGGTTGGGCGGCCAAAATTTGATTAGTTTTAGGGTTAGGGTTTAAGCCCTATTTTATAGAGAACTAATTCTCTTAATGGTTAATGGATCATATCCATAAAGCCCGTTAACCAGCTCCATTAGGATAAGTTAAAATAAACCAAACCATGATGGTTTATTTTAAGTTAAAACGAACCGAACCAACTTTTGGTTCATTCGTTTAAAATAAACCAAACCCTTTGGTTTATTCTCATCCATTGGATTAGAACCAAACCATTTTGGTCCATCCATTATGTCTTCATAAGACACGACCCATCCACGCTTCCATTGCGACTGAAACAATTTCATGCTCGCTTTATGTTTGGTCCAACCAAACATAGTTTCTCTCGGTCTGAGAATCCCATTCTCAAGCTCGTTTTAAATCCTTTGGATTACACTCGCAGGTGACCAAATACAGGTTCTTGGTTTATGTTGGCCGCCTATAATTAACCATTAATTATAGAACGATCATGAGTGGCACCTAGTAGTACATCATGATCCCCAATTAACCAAAAGATCAACTGCTGATCCGTAACTATTTCAAACCCTTCAAGAGTTCGAATGAATCGTGCCCCATTCCTTCACTCATCTTATACCCACTTGGTTCAGACATGGTCTATTGTGTCAGCCCCCACTAGGTCGACTACGCCACACCTAGCCTAAGTATCATTTCCTCGCCCCACTGATTCTAGTTACTCCACATGTATCGAAGAGTACCTTACTCTAAACATGTAATGCTTTGGCCAAAGACTTTAGTAACAATCCGACGAGAGGCCATGGGTATACATCTCCTCGCAAGGAGTGGTGAATCCTTTATAGGCTATTCAAACACCTTCGATCATTTTGACTTATACCCAATCATCCCGGGTCCACATCTCCTCGGAGATGTTTGCTTAAGATGTCAAAGCATAAGTCTCCATGATCAAGATGACTTGAATACCGCAAGTCAAAGGAACATCGCACTTAAGCAACGGTAAGAACTTCATTGACATATCTATATATGCAGAGAACCATATGAAGTCTTACGGCTGGTCACTCCAATGAACTAGTTACCATAACTAGCATCCACGATCAACTCCAGACATCACTATGTCTCCAGCCAGTGAGAATCAGCTGCTTGGATACACCAAGGAGTATACCTCGTGCTAGTCTCGACAGAATTGATGGTGTCCAAATCCATCAATTCATCGACTAGGGATAATTCCGATACATCACAATTACACATGTAGAGATACTCACTAGTTGTGATCCAATCACAAATTCTCTCATGCTGTGAATCGTATCGTGGACATTCAGTAAATGAGTTTAAGATCCAATCAAATACATTAAACATGTATACTCAAATAGCGAATCTTCATTTATCATATAAATGGTTCATACATGTATACTCAAGTATCCAATACCCAAGTGTCTAAGGAAATAGAATGACAATCTATAACGAAGATACCTGAAGAGGATGGGGCATCGGATGCCTTCTTCTTCTTCATGGACTCAAGATAAATCTTGCAGTTTCTTTGCCAGTGGCCTTCCTTGCCACAATGATGGCAAGTGCCCTTTTGCGCTGGTTCCGCCTTCTTTGCCTTTTTGTTCTTTCCTTTCTTCTGTTCTTTTGCCTTCCTCTTAGAACCTTTCTTTGAGGAATCAATTCAACGTAATCGCTTTCCTCATGCTTCACGTAAGGCTCCAGTTTCAAAGATATTGAGGAGCTCGGGAATGGTGGATTCCAATTTGTTCATCCGATAGTTCATCACAAATTGTGAGAAACTCTTGGGCAAACAATGCAGAATTAAGTCAATACTTAACTCATGATCCATCACAAAACTGAGGGTAGCTAGCCGCTCGATGTACCCATTCATCTTTAGGACAAACTGTACTACAAACGAACCTTCTTGCATCTTCGTGGTGAAGAGGAGCCTAGAGACCTCGAACCTTTCGGATCTCGCTTGCTCATCGAACAACTCATGAAGATGGAAGACCATAGTGTTAGCATCCATATGCTCATGCCGCTCGCACTCGTACCATCGCCGCTAGCATGATGCAACTCGCCACCGTAATCGCCACATGCTTCGATAGACCAACATTTGTCCGAGTTGCATCGCCCTTAGGATTCGTGAAGAGGCTCTTCAAGGACATATGCAAGCTTTTCCGCCGAGAACAATTCTCGTTTCTAAGCCACCCAGAAGTTAGGCCTTACTTGTTCAATCCAAAATAGTGCGCAAATTCAAAGACGCTATGATCAATTTATTGACCTAGAAATACAAAACGAGCATATATGAGAAAATGATTTTAAAATGCATCAATATACATTTATAAATCCCATTCATTTTTCAATTTCAAAACCCCAAAATCACTTCGAGATCGTAGGTCCATCTCCGAATGAGTCGATATCCATCATAGTTATGAACAACCTTGGAGAGAGTCCAACAAGCCATTCATAACTCACGACGGTAGGTATCAACTATACCGATTGCATATCCGTATATGCAACTATCACAATGTGCTATCAACTAATTGAATGTTCACACATACATCGGGTTGTTAACACATTAACAAGTATGCATCATATGCATAGCACCCAACTTCACCTCCTTTACATCGACCTTCGAGAGAGTCCAACAAGCCGATGCTCAAAGTTAAAGCCAACCCATTAATCAGACATAGTTTTAATATGGTTAGAGCGCATTCAACCAATTAGCCCAGCTTGGAGAGAGTCCAACAACCAAAGCTAACGATTGACCTCTCGACTCTTACCATATTAGTATTAAACTATTCCATGGTTTGAACATATTCGTTCGAGCCGGGCTTGGAGAGAGTCCAACAACCCAAACAAGAAACAGAACTCTGGTTCTAACCATATTAATGGAAGGTGTAGGCTTTAATATTGATTAAGGGTTTTTATGTCTCATCCTCTTTGCATGCAAATAAATATTATCTACATGGCATGGCATACATGGCATACATCTACATGTCACGACACGCATGGCATAATGTTATGCATCTAATGCAATTACATGGCATACAATTATGTCATGTTTATAATTTCCTTATATGTCATAACTATTTATGGAAATAAAATATGTTTAAGATTTGATTCTCCAAATCAAATCATAATTAAATTAGGAAACAAATTTCCAAATCTAATCACATATTTTATTCATGGAATTGTTTGATTAAGGAAAATCTATTTAGGAAACCAATTTCCTAAATCATTAAAACTACTTATGGAAATAAAATATTTTAAGATTTGATTTCCCAAATCAAATCATGATTAAATTAGGAAACAAATTTAATCTAATCAAATATTTTATTTATGGAAAATATCAATTTCCATAAATACTTCCAACTTTCCAAAAGTGGAAGATTTCCATAAATACTTCTAGACTTTCCAAAATTGAAAAATTTCCATAAATACTTCTAAATTTCCAAAATTTAGAAAATTTCCAGAAATACATTATGACTATCGCAAAACCATTTTTACGATTATGTCGAAACACAACTCGGCCTGATACTAACGCTGGGTTTCCTAAGACTAAGGCAGTGTGTTCGATCATGTTTCGCAAACATGAGCACAGCGGAAGCAATAAAAATAATAAATACTCCTATTTATTACAACACACACAACACACGCATGCTATTACAACAAGTGTAGACATAACCGTAAATTAAAATTTGCAATAAAAGGAAATTATCTACGTTATACCTTTCAGATGACGTGTAGCGGAACGACATCAACCGAACGATCCTCGTAAGAATCGCCTCTATCCAGATCCACGCCGAGCCCTCGATGACTTCGCTAAGTCACGAGCTTCGCCTTCGTGACGGGTTACTAGCCTCGTGTTGAAGACGACGTGATCGAGAGATGATCACGATCCGAATCCAAATTCGATCCTAAAACGAGTTCTCAAAACTCGCTTCTCCGAGAGGTATTCACAACCAACCGATTGACGAATCCTTCGCCCTCCACTCAGAGGATTACCGAGATCAAATCCCCGTAAGTTAGCCGCTGTCGAGCACTAACCGCCGGCCCAAACGACGCCCGACGTAAAGAAACAAGCTGTCCAGAAAACTGGACAGCTTTGGTGGAGGAATAGAGGCCGCCAAGGAGAGATGGAAGCTCACCTTATCACCAACCTAGAGGAGATCACCGAGGGTCGCCGGAGGTTCACCGAAGCTTGGTCGCCGCAACAAGTTGGACGGCTGCACAAAAAGTTGGGCGGCGCACCAGGTTGGGCGCCAAAACTCCAAGGAGAGGTTGGGCGGCCAAAACTTGATTAGTTTTAGGGTTAGGGTTTAAGCCCTATTTTATAGAGAACTAATTCTCTTAATGGTTAATGGATCATATCCATAAAGCCCGTTAACCCGCTCCATTAGGATAAGTTAAAATAATACAAACCATGATGGTTTATTTTAAGTTAAAACGAACCGAACCAACTTTTGGTTCATTCGTTTAAAATAAACCAAACCCTTTGGTTTATTCTCATCCATTGGATTAGAACCAAACCATTTTGGTCCATCCATTATGTCTTCATAAGACACGGCCCATCCACGCTTCCATTGCGACTGAAACAATTTCATGCTCGCTTTATGTTTGGTCCAACCAAACATAATTTCTCTCGGTCTGAGAATCCCATTCTCAAGCTCGTTTTAAATCCTTTGGATTACACTCGTTGTGCGTGTGACCAAATAGGTTCTCGGTTTATGTTGGCCGTCTTTAATTAACCATTAATTATAGAACGATCATGAGTGGCACCTAGTAGTACATCATGATCCCCAATTAAACGAAAAGATCAACGGTTGATCTAGAACTATTTCTGAAACCCTTCAGTAGCTCGAATGAATCGTGCCCCATTCCCTTCACTCATCTTATACCCACTTGGTTCAGGACATGGTCTATAGTGTCACCTCACTAGGTCGACTACGTCACACCTAGCCCAAGTATCATTTCCTCGCCCCACTGATTCTAGTTACTCCACATGTATCAAGAGTACCTTACTCTAAACATGTAATGCTTTGGCCAAAGACTTTAGTAACAATCCGACGAGAGGCCATGGGTATACATCTCCTCGCAAGGAGTGGTGAATCCTTTATAGGCTATTCAAACACCTTCGATCACTTCGACTTATACCCAATCATCCCGGGGCCACATCTCCTCTGAGATGTTTGCTTAAGATGTCAAAGCATAAGTCTCCATGATCAAGATGACTTGAATACCGCAAGTCAAAGGAACATCGCACTTAAGCCACAGTAAGAACTTCATTGACATATCTATATATGCAAAGAACCATATGAAGTCTTACGGCTGGTCACTCCAATGAACTAGTTACCATAACTAGCATCCACGATTAACTCCGGACATCACAATGTCTCCAAATGCCAAAGAGAATCACCGCTTGATACACCAAGGAGTATACCTCGTACTAGTCTCGATGTAATTGATGGTGTCCAAATCCATCAATTCATCGACTAGGGATAATTCCGATACATCACAATTACACATGTAGAGATACTCACTAGTTGTGATCCAATCACAAATTCTCTCATGCTATGAATCGTATCATCGACATTCAGTAAATGAGTTTAAGATCCAATCAAATACATAAAACATGTATACTCAAATAGTGAATCTTCATTTATCATATAAATGGTTCATACATAAGGCGATTTCCTTAGGACATCTCTCATATATTACTAACAGACTCCCACTTGGCCTAATGCCAATCGCTACGGTATCCTATACCATAAGCTCTGACATGACCCTCAAACTTACTTTGAGGTAATGCTTTAGTCAAAGGATCCGCTAAGTTCCTTTCAGTGGGAATTTTCTCGATTTGTATTTCGTTCCTACTGATGATCTCTCTGATAAGATGATAGCGGCGAAGCACATGTTTGGATCGTTGATGAGACCTTGGCTCTTTCGCCTGTGCAATTGCTCCATTGTTGTCGCAGTAGACCGGTATTGCTTCAACAATGGCCGGAATCACACCAAGTTCATGAACGAACTTCTTGATCCAAATCGCCTTTTGCCGCTCAAGCCGCAATATATTCTCGCCTCGGGGTAGAATCCGCTACGCCTCTTGTTTGGAACTTTTCCAACTCATCGCCCTCATTCAAGGTGTGAACACGATCCGCATCGAGACCGAATCATCCTTGTCTGTCTCGAAGCCGCATCCGTGATACCCAGATCACCATGTCCCCTTCTCCATATATTAGGAACACATCCTTAGTTCTTCTCAAGTACTTAAGGATCGACTTAACAGCCGCCCAATGATCCATTCCTGGATCAGACTGGTATCTGCTCGTGACACTCAGAGCATACGATACATCGGGCCTCGTACATAACATAGCATACATGATAGATCCTATTGCGGATGCATAGGAATCTTACTCATGCAAATCCGCGACACATAGACTTCGGAAAGGTGTACCCTATGACGATGGGTAAGAAACCTTTCTTGGATTCCGACATGCTAAACCTCTTTAGCACTTCTGGCCTATATATGTAGACGCGAAGACCAAGCAACCGTTTCGATCTATCTCTATAGATCTTAATCCCAAGGATGTAGGTTGCTTCTCCCAGGTCTTTCATGGAGAATGTCTTGGATAACCAAACCTTAACTGACTGTAAGATTGACACATCGTTTCCTATAAGTAATATGTCATCGACATACAATACTAGGAACACGACTGCACTCCCACTAACCTTCTTGTACACACAAGGTTCGTTTGGATTTTGTGAGAAATCAAACTTTTTGATCGTCTCATCAAAACGGATATTCCAGCTCCTGGATGCTTGCTTCAATCCATAAATGGATCGTCGCAATTTGCATACCTTAGTTTTATCAACCGATGTGAAACCCTCAGGCTGTATCATATACACATCCTCGAGTAGGTTTCCATTAAGGAAAGCTGTTTTCACATCCATCTGCCATATCTCATAATCATAATGAGCCGCTATGGCCAGGAGCATCCGAATGGATTTAAGCATAGCTACAGGCGAATAGGTTTCATCATAATCAACACCTTGTTTTTGACGATATCCTTTCGCCACCAATCTAGCCTTATAGGTAATCACATTACCATCCATGTCGGTTTTCTTCTTGAAAACCCACTTGCACCCTATAGGCTTTATGCCTTCAGGTGGGTCAACCAAGTTCAAAACTTGGTTTTCATACATGGAATCCATTTCCGACTTCATGGCACCAAGCCACTTATCCCTTTCTGAACTTGTCAGCACTTCTTCATAACTGGTAGGCTCCTCATCATCAATGAGTAACACGTCGTTTGATTCACTTACGAGAAATCCATATCTCTCAGGAATATTGAGTGTTCTACCAGATCTACGAAGATGTGGTGTTACAATAGGTCCAGCCGATTGCTCATCACTATGAGTTATCGACTGTTGTGCTTCAGCAGGTATCTCATCAATGTCTATTTGAGTCTCTCGAGCCTCCTCAAGCTCGACGACACTCCCACTATTTTCTTGCAAGAGAAAGTCTTTCTCTAGAAACACAGCATGCCTTGAAACAAACACCTTTTGTTCCACAGGATGATAGAATTGGTAACCCCTTGTTTCCTTAGGGTATCCAATAAATAGACATTTATCAGACTTAGCATCCCGTTTGTCTGATACAGTCCGCTTCACATAAGCAGGACAACCCCATATCTTCAAGTAAGATACATGAGGTTTCTTACCATTCCATATCTCATATGGAGTAGTTGAGACTACCTTGGTAGGCATTCTGTTTAACAAGTAAACAGCTGTCTGAAGTGCATAACCCCAAAAGGACTTGGGAAGAGTCGCATGATTCATCATTGACCTGACCATGTCCAACAAGGTCCGGTTACGCCTCTCAGATACACCATTATGCTGTGGTGTATAGGGCGGAGTCCATTGAGACAATATGCCATTGTCTCTTAGATAATCAAGAAACTCTTGACTTAAGTATTCACCACCTCGATCCGATCGAAGTATTTTAATACTTTTGTCATGTTGTTTCTCTACTTCATTTCTGAATTCTTTGAACCTTTCAAAGGCTTCAGACTTGTGTTTCATCAAGAACACATACCCAAACCGTGAGTGATCATCGGTGAAGGTAATGAAGTAGCTATAGCCTCCTAAAGCTTGAGTTGACATAGGTCCACATACATCAGTATGTACTAGACCTAGTAACTCTCCCACTCATTCACCTTTTCCAGTAAAAGGTAACTTAGTCATCTTGCCTTTTAAGCATGATTCGCATGTATCGTATGAATCCAATTCAAACGATTCCAGAATTCCACATCGGTGTAATTCGGACATGCGTTTCTTGCTTATATGGCCAAGACGACAATGCCACATATAGGAGTCTATGTGATTATCCTTTCGAGCACGCGTGTTGCTCGCTTCGATATTGAAAATGTCACTGGATACGTCCAACGTATAAATGCCATTACTCAAAGTTCCAGTTCCATAAAGTACGCCATTCAAAGTTATATAACAACAATTGTTACTAAACGTCAAATGGAAACCATTTCTATTTAAGCAGGAAATAGAAATAATGTTCTTTATTAGAGAAGGAACATAATAGCAATTGTCCAGTTCCAAGACTAGTCCACTAGGGAGCTTCAGCAAATAAGTTCCGATGGCATCGAAGAACCTTTGCTCCATTGCCAACTCGTAAATTTGACTCCACTCTGACTAGTCTTCTTCTATTCCTTAGCCCATGTATTTCATTACATATTTGTTAGCAACACCTAGTATCCTATACCCAAGTGTCTAAGGAAATAGAATGACAATCAATAACGAAGATACCTGAAGAGGATGGGGCATCAGATGCCTTCTTCTTCTTCATGGACTCAAGATAAATCTTGCAGTTTCTTCGCCAGTGGCCTTCCTTGCCACAGTGATGGCAAGTGCCCTTTTGCGCTGGTTCCGCCTTCTTTGCCTTTTTGTTCTTTCCTTTCTTCTGTTCTTTTGCCTTCCTCTTAGAACCTTTCTTTGAGGAATCAACTAATGTAACCGCTTTCCTCATGTTACGTAAGGCTCCACAATCTTCAAAGATATCGAGGAGCTCTGAATGGTGGATTCCAATTTGTTCATCCGATAGTTCATCACAAATTGCGAGAAACTCTTGGGCAAACAATGCAGAATTAAGTCAATACTTAACTCATGATCCATCACAAAACTGTAGCTAGCCGCTCGATGTACCCGTTCATCTTTAGCACAAACTGCACTACAAACGAACCTTCTTGCATCTTCGTAGTGAAGAGGAGCCTAGAGACCTCGAACCTTTCGGATCTCGCTTGCTCATCGAACAACTCATGAAGATGGAAGACCATAGTATTAGCATCCATATGCTTACCATCGCCGCTAGCATGATGCAACTCGCCACCACCGCCACATGCTTCGATAGACCAACATTTGGTCCTGAGTTGCATCGCCCTTAGGGCCAGAAGAGGCTCTTCAAGGACATATGCAAGCTTTTCCACCTTGAGAACAATTTCGTGTTTCTAAGCCACCCAGAAGTTAGGCCCCTACTTGTTCAATCCAAAATAGTGCGCAAATTCAAAGACGCTATGATCAATTTATTGACCTAGAAATACAAAACGAGCATATATGAGAAAATGATTTTAAAATGCATCAATATACATTTATAAATCCCATTCATTTTTCAATTTCAAAACCCCAAAATCACTTCGAGATCGAGGTCCATCTCCGAATGAGTCGATATCCATCATAGTTATGAACAACCTCGAGAGAGTCCAACAAGCCATAACTGTAGGTATCAACTATACCGATTGCATATCACGTATATGCAACTATCACAATGTGCTATCAACTAATTGAATGTTCACACATACATCGGGTTGTTAACACATTAACAAGTATGCATCATATGCATAGCACCCAACTTCACCTCCCTTTACATCGACCTTGGAGAGAGTCCAACAAGCCGATGCTCTAGGTTAAAGCCAACCCATTAATCAGGACATAGTTTTAATATGGTTAGAGCGCATTCAACCAATTAGCCCAGCTTGGAGAGAGTCCAACAATCAAAGCTAACGATTGACCTCTGACTCTTACCATATTAGTATTAAACTATTCCATGGTTTGAACATATTCAGGTTCGAGCCGGGCTTGGAGAGAGTCCAACAACCCAAACAAGAAACAGAACTCTGGTTCTAACCATATTAATGGAAGGTGTAGGCTTTAATATTGATTAAGGGTTTTATGTCTCATCCTCTTTGCATGCAAATAACTATTATCTACATGGCATGGCATACATGGCATACATCTACATGTCACGACACGCATGGCATAATGTTATGCATCTAATGCAATTACATGGCATACAATTATGTCATGTTTATAATTTCCTTATATGTCATAACTATTTATGGAAATAAAATATGTTTAAGATTTGATTCTCCAAATCAAATCATAATTAAATTAGGAAACAAATTTCCAAATCTAATCACATATTTTATTCATGGAATTGTTTGATTAAGGAAAATCTATTTAGGAAACCAATTTCCTAAATCATTAAAACTACTTATGGAAATAAAATATTTTAAGATTTGATTTCCCAAATCAAATCATGATTAAATTAGGAAACAAATTTCCAGAATCTAATCAAATATTTTATTTATGGAAAATATCAATTTCCATAAATACTTCCAACTTTCCAAAAGTGGAAGATTTCCATAAATACTTCTAGACTTTCCAAAATTGAAAAATTTCCATAAATACTTCTAAATTTCCAAAATTTAGAAAATTTCCAGAAATACATTATGACTATCGCAAAACCATTTTTACGATTATGTCGAAACACAACCTTGGCTCTGATACCATCAAGGTTTCCGCATCACAAGGGTGTGTGTTCGATCATGTTTCGTAAACATGAACACAGCGGAAGCAATAAAATAATAAATACTCCTATTTA
This sequence comes from Wurfbainia villosa, assembly GCA_025175895.1. Lineage (NCBI taxonomy): Eukaryota > Viridiplantae > Streptophyta > Magnoliopsida > Zingiberales > Zingiberaceae > Wurfbainia > Wurfbainia villosa. The sequence goes on along the minus strand of CM046000.1, from coordinate 20,019,889 downwards.
TTACAACACACACAACACACACATGCATATTACAACAAGTGTAGACATAACCGTAAATTAAAATTTGCAATAAAAGAAATTATCTACGTTATACCTTTCGTATGACGTGTAGCGGGAACGACATCAACCGGAACGATCCTCGTAAGAATCGTCTCTATCCGTATCCACGCCGAGCTCCTCGGGATGACTTCGCTAAGTCACGAGCTTCGTCTTCGTACGGGTTACTAGCCTCGTGTTGAAGACGACGTGATCGAGAGATGATCACGATCCGAATCCAAATTCGGATCCTAACACGAGTTCTCAAAACTCGCTTCTCCGGAGAGGTATTCGTCAACCAATTGACGAATCCTTCGTCCTCCACCTCAGAGGATTACCGGAGATCAAATCCCCGGTAAGTTAGCCACTGTCGGAGCACTAACCGTCGTCCAAACGACGCTCCGACAATAAAGAAACAAGCTGTCCAGAAAAACTGGACAGCTTTTGGTGGAGGAATAGAGGCCGGCCAAGGAGAGATGGAAGCTCACCTTATCACCGAACCTAGAGGAGATCACCGGAGGGTCGCCGGAGGTTCACCGGCTGAAGCTTGGTCGCCGGCAACAAGTTGGACGGCTGCACAAAAGCTGGGCGGCGGCACCTTAGGGTTGGGCGCCGAAAACTCCAAGGAGGTGGGCGGCAATTAGGTTGGGTGGCCAAAACTTGATTAGTTTTAGGGTTAGGGTTTAAGCCCTATTTTATAGAGAACTAATTCTCTTAATGGTTAATGGATCATATCCATAAAGCCCGTTAACCCGCTCCATTAGGATAAGTTAAAATAAACCAAACCATGATGGTTTATTTTAAGTTAAAACGAACCGAACAAACTTTTGGTTCATTCGTTTAAAATAAACCAAACCCTTTGGTTTATTCTCATCCATTGGATTAGAACCAAACCATTTTGGTCCATCCATTATGTCTTCATAAGACACGGCCCATCCACGCTTCCATTGCGACTGAAACAATTTCATGCTCGCTTTATGTTTGGTCCAACCAAACATAGTTTCTATCGGTCTGAGAATCCCATTCTCAAGCTCGTTTTAAATCCTTTGGATTACACTCGTTGTGCGTGTGACCAAATAGGTTCTCGGTTTATGTTGGCCGTCTTTAATTAACCATTAATTATAGAACGATCATGAGTGGCACCTAGTAGTACATCATGATCCCAATTAACCGAAAAGATCAACGGTTGATCTAGAACTATTTCTGAAACCCTTCAGTAGCTCGAATGAATCGTGCCCCATTCCCTTCACTCATCTTATACCCACTTGGTTCAGGACATGGTCTATTGTGTCAGTCCCCACTATCTAGAACTATTTCTGAAACCCTTCAGTAGCTCGAATGAATCGTGCCCCATTCCCTTCACTCATCTTATACCCACTTGGTTCAGGACATGGTCTATTGTGTCAGCCCCCACTAGGCTGACTACGTCACACCTAGCCCAAGTATCATTTCCTCGTCCTACGGATTCTAGTTACTCCACATGTATCGAAGAGTACCTTACTCTAAACATGTAATGCTTTGGCCAAAGACTTTAGTAACAATCCGACGAGAGGCCATGGGTATACATCTCCAAGGAGTGGTGAATCTTTATAGGCTATTCAAACACCTTGATCATTTCGACTTATACCCAATCATCCCGGGTCCACATCTCCTTAGAGATGTTTGCTTAAGATGTCAAAGCATAAGTCTCCATGATCAAGATGACTTGAATACCGCAAGTCAAAGGAACATCGCACTTAAGCCACTGAAGAACTTCATTGACATATCTATATATGCAGAGAACCATATGAAGTCTTACTACCGGTCACTCCAATGAACTAGTTACCATAACTAGCATCCACGATCAACTCCGACATCACTATGTCTCCACCAAAGGTGAGAATCACCGCTTGGATACACCAAGGAGTATACCTCGTATAGTCTCGAGAATTGATGGTGTCCAAATCCATCAATTCATCGACTAGGATAATTCCGATACATCACAATTACACATGTAGAGATACTCACTAGTTGTGATCCAATCACAAATTCTCTCATGCTGTGAATCGTATCGTGGACATTCAGTAAATGAGTTTAAGATCCAATCAAATACATTAAACATGTATACTCAAATAGTGAATCTTCATTTATCATATAACTGGTTCATACATAAGGCGATTGCCTTAGGACATCTCTCATATATTACTAACAGACTCCCACTTGGCCTAATGCCAATCGCTACGGTATCCAATACCATAAGCTCTAACATGACCCTCAAACTTACTTTGAGGTAATGCTTTAGTCAAAGGATCCGCTAAGTTCCTTTCAAAGGGGAATTTTCTCGATTTGTATTTCGCTCCTACCGATGATCTCTCCGATAAGATGATAGCGCGGCACATGTTTGGATCGCTGATGAGACCTTGGCTCTTTCGCAGGCAATTGATCCATTGTTGTCGCAGAGACCTAGATTGCTTCAACAATGGCCGAATCACACCAAGTTCATGAACGAACTTGATCCAAATCGCCTTTGCCGCCCGCCGCAATATATTCTCGCCTCGGTAGAATCCGCTACGCCTCTTGTTTGGAACTTTTCCAACTCATCGCGCCATTCAAGGTGAACACGATCCGCATCGAGACCGGAATCATCCTTGTCTGCTCGAAGCCGCATCCGATACCCGCAGATCACCATGTCCCCTTCTCCATATATTAGAACACATCCTTAGTTCTTCTCAAGTACTTAAGGATCGCCTTAATAGCCACCCAATGATCCATTCTGGATCGGATTGGTATCCGCCGTGACACTCGTGAGCACGATACATCGGGCCTCGTACATAACATAGCATACATGATAGATCCTATTGCGGATGCATAGGGAATCTTACTCATGCAAATCCTCTCGCCTTCGTGGCGGACACATAAGACTTGAAAAGGTGTACCCCATGCACGATGGGTAGAAACCTTTCTTGGATTCCGACATGCTAAACCTCTTTGCACTTTTCGGTCTATATATGTAGGCTGCGAAAGACCAAGCAAGTTTGATCTATCTCTATAGATCTTAATCCCAGGATGTAGGTTGCTTCTCCCGAGTCTTTCATGGAGAATGTCTTGGATAACCAAACCTTAGCGGTGTAAGATTGAAACATCGTTTCCTATAAGTAATATGTCATCGACATACAATACTAGGAACACATTGCCTCCCACTAACCTTCTTGTACACACAAGGTTAAATGCGGATTTTGTGAGAAATCAAACTTTTGATTGTCTCATCAAAGCGGATATTCGACTCTGGATGCTTGCTTGATCCATAAATGGATCGTTGCAACCTTGGTTTTATCAACCGATGTGAAACCCTCGGTATGTATCATATACACGTCCTCGGCGAGTTTCCATTAAGGAAAAGCTGTTTTCACATCCATCGCCATATCTCATAATCATAATGAGCCGCTATGGCGGGAGCATCGAATGGATTTAAGCATAGCTACAGGCGAATAGGTTTCATCATAATCAACACCTTGTTTTTGACGATATCCTTTCGCCACCAATCTAGCCTTATAGGTAATCACATTACCATCCATGTCGGTTTTCTTCTTGAAAACCCACTTGCACCCTATAGGCTTTAACCCTTCAGGTGGGTCAACCAAGTTCCAAACTTGGTTTTCATACATGGAATCCATTTCCGACTTCATGGCACCAAGCCACTTATCCCTTTCTGAACTTGTCAGCACTTCTTCATAACTGGTAGGCTCCTCATCATCAATGAGTAACCGTCGTTGATTCACTTACGAGAAATCCATATCTCTCGGGAATATTGCGTGTTCTACGGATCTCTGAAGATGTGGTGTTACAATAGGTCGATAGATTGCTCATCACTATGAGTTATCGGTGTTGTGCTTCACCGGTATCTCATCAATGTCTATTTGAGTCTCTCGAGCCTCCTCAAGCTCGACACTCCCACTATTTTCTTGCAAGAGAAACTCTTTCTCTAGAAACACATGCCTTGAAACAAACACCTTTTGTTCCGGGATGATAGAATTGGTAACCCCTTGTTTCCTTAGGGTATCAATAAATAGACATTTATCGGACTTAGCATCCAATTTATGCGATCTGATCCGCTTCACATAAGCGGGACAACCCCATATCTTCAAGTAAGATACATGAGGTTTCTTACCATTCCATATCTCATATGGAGTAGTTGAGACTACCTTAGTAGGCATTACATTTTAACAAGTAAATAGTATGCGAAGTGCATAACCCCAAAAGGACTTGGGAAGAGTCGCATTGATTCATCATTGACTGACCATGTCCAACAAGGTCGATTCGCCTCTCGGATACACCATTATCTTTGTGGTGTATAGGCGGAGTCCATTGAGACAATATGCCATTGTCTCTTAGATAATCAAGAAACTCTTGACTTAAGTATTCACCACCTCGATCCGATCAGTATTTTAATACTTTTGTCATGTTGTTTCTCTACTTCATTTCTGAATTCTTTGAACCTTTCAAAGGCTTGGACTTGTGTTTCATCAAGAACACATACCCAAACCGTGAGTGATCATCGGTGAAGGTAATGAAGTAGCTATAGCCTCCTAAAGCTTGAGTTGACATAGGTCCATACATCGGTATGTACTAGACCTAGTAACTCTCCCACTCGTTCACCTTTTCGGTAAAGGTAACTTAGTCATCTTGCCTTTTAAGCATGATTCGCATGTATCGTATGAATCCAATTCAAGCGATTCGAATTCCACATCGGTGTAATTAGGACATGCGTTTCTTGCTTATATGGCCAACGACAATGCCACATATAGGAGTCTATGTGATTATCCTTTCGAGCACGCAGCGTGTTGCTCACCCGATATTGAAAATGTCACTGGATACGTCCAACGTATAAATGCCATTACTCAAAGTTCCAGTTCCATAAAGTACGCCATTCAAAGTTATATAACAACAATTGTTACTAAACGTCAAATGGAAACCATTTCTATTTAAGCAGGAAATAGAAATAATGTTCTTTATTAGAGAAGGAACATAATAGCAATTGTCCAGTTCCAAGACTAGTCCACTAGGGAGCTTCAGCAAATAAGTTCCGATGGCGACCGCAGCAACCTTTGCTCCATTGCCAACTCGCAAATTTGACTCCCCTCTAACAAGTCTTCTTCTATTCCTTAGCCCCTGTATGTCATTACATATATGTGAGCTACACCCAGTATCCAATACCCAAGTGTCTAAGGAAATAGAATGACAATCTATAACGAAGATACCTGAAGAGGATGGGGCATCGGATGCCTTCTTCTTCTTCATGGACTCAAGATAAATCTTGCAGTTTCTTTGCCAGTGGCCTTCCTTGCCACAATGATGGCAAGTGCCCTTTTGCGCTGGTTCCGCCTTCTTTGCCTTTTTGTTCTTTCCTTTCTTCTGTTCTTTTGCCTTCCTCTTAGAACCTTTCTTTGAGGAATCAACTAACAGAACCGCCTTCCCCTCATGCTTCACAGAAGGCTCCACAGTCTTCAGCATATTGAGGAGCTCGGGAATGGTGGATTCCAATTTGTTCATCCGATAGTTCATCACAAATTGCGAGAAACTCTTGGGCAAATAATGCAGAATTAAGTCAATACTTAACTCATGATCCATCACAAAACTGAGGGTAGCTAGCCGCTCGATGTACCCGTTCATCTTTAGCACAAACTGTACTACAAACGAACCTTCTTGCATCTTCGTGGTGAAGAGGAGCCTAGAGACCTCGAACCTTTCGGATCTCGCTTGCTCATCGAACAACTCATGAAGATGGAAGACCATAGTGTTAGCATCCATATGCTCATCGCTCGCACTCGGTACCATCGCCGCTAGCATGATGCAACTCGCCATTTCGAGAATCGCCACATGCTTCGATAGACCAACATTTGGTCTGCAGGTTGGATCGTCCTTGAAGAGGCTCTTCAAGGACATATGCAAGCTTTTCCGCCTTGAGAACAATTCTCGAGGTTTCTAAGCGATCCGAAGTTAGGCCCGATCGGTTTGTTCGAATCCAAATAGTGCGCAAATTCAAAGCGTCATGATCAATTTATTGACCTAGAAATACAAAACGAGCATATATGAGAAAATGATTTTAAAATGCATCAATATACATTTATAAATCCCATTCATTTTTCGAATTTCAAAAACCCCAAAATCACTTCGGGAGATCGTAGGTCCATCTCCGAATGAGCTGATATCCATCATAGTTATGAACAACCTTGGAGAGAGTCCAACAAGCCATTCATAACTACGACGGTAGGTATCAACTATACCGATTGCATATCCCGTATATGCAACTATCACAATGTGCTATCAACTAATTGAATGTTCACATATACATCGGGTTGTTAACACATTAACAAGTATGCATCATATGCATAGCACCCAACTTCACCTCCCTTTACATCGACCTTGGAGAGAGTCCAACAAGCCGATGCTCCAGGTTAAAGCCAACCCATTAATCAGGACATAGTTTTAATATGGTTAGAGCGCATTCAACCAATTAGCCCAGCTTGGAGAGAGTCCAACAACTAAAGCTAACGATTGACCTCTGACTCTTACCATATTAGTATTAAACTATTCCATGGTTTGAACATATTCAGGTTCGAGCCGGGCTTGGAGAGAGTCCAACAACCCAAATAAGAAACAGAACTCTGGTTCTAACCATATTAATGGAAGGTGTAGGCTTTAATATTGATTAAGGGTTTTTATGTCTCATCCTCTTTGCATGCAAATAACTATTATCTACATGGCATGGCATACATGGCATACATCTACATGTCACGACACGCATGGCATAATGTTATGCATCTAATGCAATTACATGGCATACAATTATGTCATGTTTATAATTTCCTTATATGTCATAACTATTTATGGAAATAAAATATGTTTAAGATTTGATTCTCCAAATCAAATCATAATTAAATTAGGAAACAAATTTCCAAATCTAATCACATATTTTATTCATGGAATTGTTTGATTAAGGAAAATCTATTTAGGAAACCAATTTCCTAAATCATTAAAACTACTTATGGAAATAAAATATTTTAAGATTTGATTTCCCAAATCAAATCATGATTAAATTAGGAAACAAATTTCCAGAATCTAATCAAATATTTTATTTATGGAAAATATCAATTTCCATAAATACTTCCAACTTTCCAAAAGTGGAAGATTTCCATAAATACTTCTAGACTTTCCAAAATTGAAAAATTTCCATAAATACTTCTAAATTTCCAAAATTTAGAAAATTTCCAGAAATACATTATGACTATCGCAAAACCATTTTTACGATTATGTCGAAACACAACCTGGGCTCTGATACCACTGTTGGGTTTCCGGCACCGCGGCGTGTGTGTGTTCGATCATGTTTCGTAAACATGAACACAGCGGAAGCAATAAAATAATAAATACTCCTATTTATTACAACACACACAACACACACATGCATATTACAACAAGTGTAGACATAACCGTAAATTAAAATTTGCAATAAAAGAAATTATCTACGTTATACCTTTTGTATGACGTGTAGCGGGAACGACATCAACCGGAACGATCCTCGTAAGAATCGTCTCTATCCGTATCCACGCCGAGCTCCTCGGGATGACTTCGCTAAGTCACGAGCTTCATCTTCGTACGGGTTACTAGCCTCGTGTTGAAGACGACGTGATCGAGAGATGATCACGATCCGAATCTAAATTCGGATCCTAAAACGAGTTCTCAAAACTCGCTTCTCCGGAGAGGTATTCGTCAACCAATTGACGAATCCTTCGTCCTCCACCTCAGAGGATTACCGGAGATCAAATCCCCGGTAAGTTAGCCACTGTCGGAGCACTAACCGTCGTCCAAACGACGCTCCGACAATAAAGAAACAAGCTGTCCAGAAAAACTGGACAGCTTTTGGTGGAGGAATAGAGGCCGGCCAAGGAGAGATGGAAGCTCACCTTATCACCGAACCTAGAGGAGATCACCGGAGGGTCGCCGGAGGTTCACCGGCTGAAGCTTGGTCGCCGGCAACAAGTTGGACGGCTGCACAAAAGCTGGGCGGCGGCACCTTAGGGTTGGGCGCCGAAAACTCCAAGGAGGTGGGCGGCAATTAGGTTGGGCGGCCAAAACTTGATTATTTTTAGGGTTAGGGTTCAAGCCCTATTTTATAGAGAACTAATTCTCTTAATGGTTAATGGATCATATGCATAAAGCCCGTTAACCCGCTCCATTAGGATAAGTTAAAATAAACCAAACCATGATGGTTTATTTTAAGTTAAAACGAACCGAACCAACTTTTGGTTCATTCGTTTAAAATAAACCAAACCCTTTGGTTTATTCTCATCCATTGGATTAGAACCAAACCATTTTGGTCCATCCATTTTGTCTTCATAAGACACGGCCCATCCACGCTTCCATTGCGACTGAAACAATTTCATGCTCGCTTTATATTTGGTCCAACCAAACATAGTTTCTCTCGGTCTGAGAATCCCATTCTCAAGCTCGTTTTAAATCCTTTGGATTACACTCGTTGTGCGTGTGACCAAATAGGTTCTCGGTTTATGTTGGCCGTCTTTAATTAACCATTAATTATAGAACGATCATGAGTGGCACCTAGTAGTACATCATGATCCCCAATTAACCGAAAAGATCAACGGTTGATCTAGAACTATTTCTGAAACCCTTCAGTAGCTCGAATGAATCGTGCCCCATTCCCTTCACTCATCTTATACCCACTTGGTTCAGGACATGGTCTATTGTGTCAGTCCCCACTAGGCTGACTACGTCACACCTAGCCCAAGTATCATTTCCACGTCCTACGGATTCTAGTTACTCCACATGTATCAAAGAGTACCTTACTCTAAACATGTAATGCTTTGGCCAAAGACTTTAGTAACAATCCGACGAGAGGCCATGGGTATACATCTCCTCGCAAGGAGTGGTGAATCCTTTATAGGCTATTCAAACACCTTCAATCATTTCGACTTATACCCAATCATCCCGGGTCCACATCTCCTCGGAGATGTTTGCTTAAGATGTCAAAGCATAAGTCTCCATGATCAAGATGACTTGAATACCGCAAGTCAAAGGAACATCGCACTTAAGCCACAGTAAGAACTTCATTGACATATCTATATATGCAGAGAACCATATGAAGTCTTACGGCTGGTCACTCCAATGAACTAGTTACCATAACTAGCATCCACGATCAACTCCGGACATCACTATGTCTCCAGCCAGTGAGAATCAGCTGCTTGGATACACCAAGGAGTATAACTCGTTCTAGTCTCGACGGAATTGATGGTGTCCAAATCCATCAATTCATCGACTAGGGATAATTCCGATACATCACAATTACACATGTAGAGATACTCACTAGTTGTGATCCAATCACAAATTCTCTCATGATGTGAATCGTATCGTGGACATTCAGTAAATGAGTTTAAGATCCAATCAAATACATTAAACATGTATACTCAAATAGCGAATCTTCATTTATCATATAAATGGTTCATACATAAGGCGATTGCCTTAGGACATCTCTCATATATTACTAACAGAGCTGCTGCCAGTTAGTGCTCCGGTGATCTCCTTCAAGTTTGGCATCAAGGTGAGCTCTATCTCCCTTGGTTGGCCGGCGCCTATCACCTCCACCAAAGCTGTCCAGTTTTCTGGACAGCTTGTTCTCCTCTCGTCGGAGCGTCATTTGGACGACGGTTAGTGCTCCGACAGCGGCTAACTTACCGGGGATTCGATCTCCAATAATCCTCTGAGGTGGAGGATGAAGGATTCGTCAATTGGTTGACGAATACCTCTCCGGAGAAGCGAGTTTTGAGAACTCGTATTAGGATCCGAATTTGGATTCGGATCGTGATCATCTCTTGATCACATCGTCTTCAACACGAGGCTAGTAACCCGTACGAAGACGAAGCTCATGGCTTAGCGAAGTCATCCCGAGGAACTCGGCGTGGATACGGATAGAGACGATTCTAGCGAGGATCGTTCCGGTTGATGCCGTTCCCGCTACACGTCATACGAAAGGTATAACGTAGATAAATTTCCTTTTATTGCAAATTTAAATTTACGGTTATGTCTACACTTGTTGTAATATGCATGTGTGTGTTGTGTGTGTTGTAATAAATGTAGATTTATTATTTTTATTGCTTCCGCTGTGTTCATGTTTACGAAACGTGATCGAACACACACACGCCGCGGTGCCGGAAACCCAACATCTGAGAGGCATAACCAAACCTTGTTAGACATGGTCAGGTTGATGATGAATCATGCGAATATTCCCAAGTCCTTTTGGGGCTATGCACTTCAAACAACTGTTTACTTGCAAAAAAGAATGCCAACCAAGGTAGTCTCAACTACTCCATATGAGATATGGAATAGTAAGAAACCTCATTTATCTTACTTGAAGATTTGTGGTTGTCCTGCTTATGTGAAGCGGATTGTATCATACAAATTGGATGCTAAGTCTAATAAATTTCTATTTATTGGATACCCTAAGGAAACGAAGGGTTACCAATTCTATTATCATGTAGAACAAAAGGTGTTTGTTTCAAGGCATGCTGTGTTTCTAGAGAAAGAGTTTCTCTTGCAAGAAAATAGTGGGAGTGTCGTTGAGCTTGAGGAGGCTAAAGAGACTCCAATAGACATTGATGAGATACCTAGTGAAGCACCACAACCGATAACTCATAGTGATGAGCCATCGGCTAGACCTATTGTGACACTACATCTTCGTAGATCAGGTAGAACATGCAACATTCCTGAGAGATATGGATTTCTCGTAAGTGAATCAAATGACGTGTTACTCATTGAAGATGAGGAGCCTACCCGTTATGAAGAAGTTCTGAAAAGTTCAAAAAGGGATAAATGGCTTAACACCATGAAGTCGAAAATAGATTCTTTGTATAAAAATCATGTTTGGAACTTGGTTGACCTACCTGAAGGCATAAAGCCTATAGGATGCAAATGGGTTTTCAAGAAGAAAATCGACATGGATGGTAATGTGATTACCTATAAAGCTAGATTGGTGGCGAAAGGGTATCATCAAAAGCAAGGTGTTGATTATGACGAGACCTATTCACCTGTTGCTATGCTTAAATCCATTCGGATGCTCCTGGCCATAGCGGCTCATTATGATTATGAGATATGGTAGATGAATGTGAAAACAACTTTCCTTAATGGAAACCTACTCGAGGACGTGTACATGATACAACCTGAGGTTTTCACATCGGTTGAAAAAACCAAGGTATACAAATTGCGATGGTCTATATATGGACTGAAGTAAGCATCCAGGAGCTGGAATATCCATTTTGATGAGACAATCAAAAAGTTTGATTTCTCTCAAAATCCTGATGAACCTTGTGTGTACAAGAAGGTTAGTGGGAGTGCAGTCGTGTTCCTAGTATTGTATGTCGATGCCATACTATTTATAGAAAATGATGTTTTTGTCTTATAGTCAATTAAAAATTTTTTGTCCAAGACATTATCCATGAAAGACCTGGGAGAAGCAACCTATATCCTCGGAATTAAGATCTATAGGGATAGATTGAATCAGTTGCTTGGTCTTTCGCAGTCTACATATATAGATCGAGTGCTAAAGAGGTTTAGCATGTCGAAATCCAAGAAAGATTTCCTTCCCATCAGGCATGGGACACACCTTTCTAAGTCTATGTGTCCGTGCATAGAAGACGAGAGGATTTACATGAGTGAGATTTCCTATGCATCCGCAATAGGATCTATCATGTATGTTATGTTATGTACGAGGCCCGATGTATCTTATGATCTGAGTGTCATGAGAAGATACCAGTCTGATCCAGGAATGGATCATTGGGTGGCTGTTAAGACGATCTATAAGTACGTAATAAGAACTAAGGATGTGTTCCTAATATATGGAGAAGGGGACATGGTGATACGCGGGTATACGGATGCTAGCTTCCAAATAGACAAGGATGATTCCAAGTCTTAGTCTGGGTACATGTTCACCTTAAATGGAGGTGCAATAAGTTGGAAAAGTTCCAAGCAAGACACTATAGAAGATTCTGCCACTGAGGCAGAATACATTGCAGCTTCGGAAGCAGCAAAGGAAGCGTTTTGGATCAAAAAGTTCATCTCTGAACTTGATGTGGTCTCATAAATGATACAAACATGTGCTTTGCCGCTATCATCTAATCAGAGAGATCATTAGTAGGGAGGAAATATAAATCGAGAAGATTCCCACTTAAAGAAACTTAGCGGATCTTTTAACTAAGGCCTTACCTCAAAGTAAGTTTTGTAGAAGATCATTGGAACGCTAGAGGGGGGGGGGTGAATAGCTTGTATTCGTTCATGATGAAATTTTTTTGATTGTGTTTGTCTCTACAAATTTTGTTATGTGTAGCGGAATATAGATAATAGCAATAACAACATAAGACAAACACAACACGACACAATTATTTAACGTGGTTTGGAACCTCAAGGTTCCTACTCCATGGTTGAGCTCAATGAGCTCTAGTGATGCACACGCAACCATTAATAAACACTCCTTCTCGGAACAATCCGGAGGCAGAGAAACATCGTACAATAGTTTACAACAATAAACTAAATACAACAAGCAAATAATATGAAATACAATGCAATACAAGTAAAGAAAACACTCTACAAATGCCTTTAGATTGTTTGCTTGTTGATCGCTTGAACAGTGGTTGAAGACCCTGATTTGCAGTAGCAAATCGCCTCAAGAATGTCCAAGAAATCACTATCTTTTTCCTCCTTCACAAGCTCCATTTAAATCTTCAACCTATGCTGGAAATCGTCGAACAGTCGACTACTCGGAACCATCAGTCGACTGATGCCACTGTTGTCATGAGACAACGGCTAGATCCATGCTGGAAAAATCCAACGGATCCATCATCAGTCGACTGATTATGACCATTAGTTGACTTTTCGAGCCTCCACTCGACTGCTAACCTCAGCAGTCGAGTCAGACTACATTCTGTGCCCAAAAAACTGAGCATCAGTTGACTGATCACACGATCAGTCGACTGCCCACCTCTGGCAATCGACTGCTAGGCCAATTCCCACAGTCAAACCCTAGTTGACTCATGCCAGTCGATTGCCACATGGCACCAGTCGACTGGCACACCTCAAACATGAGGTTTTAACCCAAATATGGTTCCCCCATACTTGCTAGACCACCCTTAGCCTAGACCTAAGCCTTCTAGCCAACTCCGTTAGTCTCATGCCTCTCGGATCCCTCCAAGTCATCCGTGACTTGTTCATCCATTCTGCTAGCCTTCAGGTGCTTCCATTGGCTATGTCATGCTAATGGTGTTTACATCGTCAAGGCACATTGGACTTACACTGCCAAGACTCTGCTTGGACTTTACCCCGCCAACCATTGGACTTATGCTGCCAAGACTTCCGCTTGGACCTTACGCCACCAATATCAAATCCCTTGGACTTCTCAAATGCCAAGACTCAAGCTTGGACTTTCCTTGGCAACCCATATTGGACTTTCCATTGCCAAGACCCATGTTTGGACTTTCCTTGCCAACCCATGTTGGACTTTCCATTGCGAATAACATGCTTGGACTTTCCCAAATGCCAAGTGTCCCACTTGGACTTTTCATGCCAAGTACCAAAGACTTGGACTTTCCCATGACAATTACATTGTCATATGTTTTTGTCAAACATCAAAACATCTCTCGAGTCAAGCTCGAGTCCTGGTCAATCGTGACCTGGGCCGATTGCACCAACAAGTTTGAGGGCCATGGTAGGGATTATGGTATTAGATACCATGGCAATTGGTATTAGGCCAAGTGAGAGTTTATTAGTTATATATGAGAGGTGTCCTAAGGCAATCGCCTTATGTTTAAACTATTTATATGATAAATGAAGATTCACTATTTGAGTATATATGTTTTCATGTATTTGATTAGATCTTAAACTCATTTACTGAATGTCCACAATACGATTCACAGCATGAGAGAATTTGTGATTGGATCACAACTAGTGAGTATCTCTACATGTGTAATTGTGATGTATTAGAATTATCCCTAGTCGATGAATTGATGGATTTGGACACCATCAATTCTGTCGAGACTAGCACTTGGTATACTCTTTGGTGTATCCAAGCAGCTGATTCTCACTGGCTGGAGACATTGTGATGTCCGGAGTTAATCGTGGATGTTAGTTATGGTAACTAGTTCATTGGAGTGACCAGATATGGTTCTCTATATATATGGATATGTCAATGAAGTTCTTACTACAGCTTAAGTGCGATGCTTATTTGACTTGCGGTATTCAAGTCATCTTGGTCATGGAGACTTATGCTTTGATATCTTAAGCAAGCATCTCCAAGGAGATGTGGACCCGGGATGATTGGGTATAAGTCAAAATGCCCGAAGGTGTTTGAATAGCCTATTAAGGATTCACCACTCCTTTCTAGGAGATATATACCCTTGGCCTCTCGTCGAATTGTTACTAAAGGCTTTGGCCAAAACATTACATGTTTAGAGTAAGGTACTCTAGGATACATGTGCAGTAACTAGAATCCGTAGGATGAGGAAATAATACTTGGGCTAGGTGTGACGTAGTCAGTCTAGTGGGGACTGACACTATAGACCATGTATTGAACCATGTGTTGGATCAAGAAGCGTCGCTAGAGGGGGGGGTGAATAGTGAGTGTAAAACTTTTCTTTTCATTTATTCGATATACGAGCAAGCACAGTGGAAAAATAAAAAGGACAAGTTTATTTTTACTTGGTTCACAACCCAGCGGCTGCTACTCCAAGGCCCCGTGATCCTTGACCGCGTACGAAGGGGCAATCCACTATAAGGTCTCCTCGTTAGATGTAGGAGACAACGAACACTAAATCAAAAGCACGAGGATGAGACAATAAGCCTACCTCACCTCATATGATTAAAACAAAGAATACAATAAACAAAAATACTTGCTGTTGTTGCCGACGAAGAAGATGAAAGCTTGACGTCGCGTCAGTGTTATGACGTTGTTGGAACTTTGGCATTGTAGGAGCACTTAAGAATAATCTTGATTGATATTTGGGTTGGAGTCCTCCCCTCCTTTTATAGAGTTTTGCCTTGGAATAAGTCTCCTCATCTTTTGGAACTGATCACGAGATGATACCATATTTTATCGCGAAGTGGCCGCGTCAAATATTATCCATTTTGACCTAGCGCAAAAGCCTGATACATCGCCATTAGTCAACTGATGTGCATCAGTCGGCTGCCCAATGTCCAACAGTCGACTGCCAGCCTGGCCACTTCCCTGTAGCAAGAGGTTAGCATGGAAAATGGTAAATGTGATGATTTCTTACCGTCTGATCTTGACCTAGACCTTCCACAGGAAGTCTAAGTCGGATCGCAGCCTATGGTCGTTCCCGTACAGAGGACACGACCTTACCATCTTTCACTCACACGAGCTTACCTCTGGTTCTTTATGACCTGTCGCTTTGCTTCTGGTCTTCCACCTAGGTTCTTCGACTCCCACGAAGTTCCCTCGGTGTCGTCCGACCACCACGGTTTCCCGACTCGAGATTCTTTGGGTGTCGCTGACCTTCGTCTTAGCTTAACCATTTTCTTAATTTAGCTCATGAGATAACAATATGACATTAACTTTGGATTTTTTTCATAATCAAAACCTAGGTTCTATTATCTAGTCGCCCTGCACCAACAATCTCCCTCTTTTTGATCTATGGCAAACCAATACAAAGTTAAGGGAAAAATTAAAGCATAAAATAAGTAGAGTAAATGATGAATGCCATTTTCAAAAACTCCCCCTTAACCCTAGGTGAGTTTTTAAAGAGATAATTTAATTTTCAAAATTAAATTTTGTGTTACTCCCCCTTAACTTGCACTCTTCTCCCCCTTTAGCCATAAATAAAAAAAAAGTTGGGGTTTTTAATATAAAATAGGGGTTTAAAAACAACATTGTGTATGTATGCATCTAGATAAATTAAATATGAGTCCAAGCATGCGTCTAGCAGTAGTTAGATAGATTGGTTCGAGGTGTGTCCCTCTACACCAATAATCTAAAGATTTGTAATATAACCCTTAGGGTTAGTTTGCTCTCCCCTTTAGTCAAATATATGGAGTATAAGAGATGTAGGGGGCGCTAAACTTTGTCCTAGAGAGTTGTAAATAGTCGTTAAGTACAATAGTTAAGAAAACAAGTAGCATTTTGAAAAGGTTATATTTCAATTATCCTTAACATCTCACCCATTCTATGTGTCTCAGAATTTGTTCACCCAATATGTTTTGTGAGATGATTTGAACTTAATTAGAGATAGTCAACCTTGGGTTAGATTTGGATTTAACCTTTAGATCGTTAAATAACTTTTCGAGAAACTGGCTTCCAGGTCGTGGTGAGGCACAGGGCCCTTCTTTGATCGGAACAATGACCACTTCCTTAGACAAAGCAAAATTCAAGAAAATATCACTTAAGTCACTTAGGGTTACTTCCTGGTCTAACTAGTTTAGGATATGACAAGGTAGCTTCAGCTAGTTCCGCTCGGTCAAGTGCACCAAGCTTGATACACCTTATCTAACTCGAATACACGAGACTTTGTTTCCCTAACGTAATATCATCTTGCCACGTCCTGATACTATGTTGTCAAGAGTTGACTAACTATTTTCCCTATCTAGCCATTCTAAAAATTAAAATAAAATAACTAATCATACAATAGTTTTGCTAAGGAAGCGGGTATATTATTTTAGTGTTAGCTCCCCCTGGACCATTGAACCATTATAGTCTATTCAAATAATGAACTTGATCCTGGGGAATCCAATACTTATTAGTCCTTATGTGTTTGTTCAATAAAACCTTTGGGACCCATGCTTGGACTCTTTGATGACTACAATTCACAATAGACATGTAAGATCTATTCGTAGTCATTGACCTAAATCTGAGTCCGGCTTTGTTGTACACGACTCTTTTGGTTCCAAGTAATCGATTAAGATTCTTAGATCCCAACGTGAACATTTCCAACCTAGCCTCAACCTCTTGAACTCGGTCTTTCAAGAGAGAATTCTCCTCCTCAAGTTTTTCAACTTGGGTTGAGATTCCCTCTTGAACTTGACTAGTTGAAGAGGTTAGAGTAGCCTCTTGCTTGAGGGTTTCAACCTCCTCAAGTAACGACTCAACCCTAGACTCAGACTTAGTTAATTTCCTAGTAAGCATTTTAATTGTAAGGTAAAGTGTACTAATTAAAGAGCGGCTAACCTTGACTTTCCCTTTTGGTCCGGCTTTGAGTTTCCTCTCGAAGTAGTCTTCGGGGTCGGAGTCGGAGTTGTAGTTGGACTCGGATTCGGATTCTGACTCGAACTCCTCTGGTCTTGCCACGTAAGCTATGTTGACGCCTTCTTCTTCGTTGTCCCAATTTGCATGTAAGGCTTTCTTTGCTCCCTTTTGCTTTGGCCGCCTCCTTGACTTGAATTGCTCTTGGTTCTTGTTCTTCAATTGCCTTCTTTCTTGTCAAACTATTCTCCGCACCATGTTGACTATTGCAGCCTCCTCTTCGGATTTGGATTCAGATTCATCCTCGGGTTCAGATTCATCTTCTTGCTCGGGAGGTGGCTTGCTCTTCTCCTTTCTTCTTCGTCCTGCAAGTAAAGCAACACCTTTCTCGACCGAGACCGCGTTAGTTTGTTCATGTAACTCA
Organism: Wurfbainia villosa; assembly: GCA_025175895.1. NCBI lineage: Eukaryota > Viridiplantae > Streptophyta > Magnoliopsida > Zingiberales > Zingiberaceae > Wurfbainia > Wurfbainia villosa. Next base: position 20,002,202 of record CM046000.1, on the reverse strand, counting down.
AATTCTGAAAAGAATTCATCTAACCTAATCTTAGATAAATCTTTAGATACCTTGTAGACATCAACCATGGATGCCCACAAGGTGGTCCTAGGAAAATAATTAAGAGCGTACCTTATTACATCCCGATTGTCTACCTTTTGTCCGATGGCATATAGGTCGTTCAAAATGTCTTGGATTCGCGCATGGAGTTGTGAAGCGGTCTCGTGATCCTGCATCTTTAGATTATACAGTTTATTTAAAAGTAAATCTCATTTACATACTTTAGCATCGGACGTCCCTTCGTGTAGATCAATTAATTTTTTCCAGAGGTCTTTGGCGCTAATGAATGGTCCAAGTCGGTTGAGCTCCTCCTTGGACAAGCCGCATTGCAATATTTGGGTTGCTCTTGCATCGACTTTGATTTGCCTCTTGGTTGCATTGGTCCACTTGTCGAAATTCAAGGGCTCCCCTTGATCATTGGTGGGTAGAGCAAAGCCGGTTTGGATTATTATCCAAGTCTCGACTTGTGTTTTCAAGAAACACTCCATCCGACCTTTCCAATAACGAAAATCATTTCCGTTAAAGAACGGAGGTCGGGTGGTGCTATACCTCTCAATGTGAGCCATTAAATATCTTGAAAAACATGAATAAAAACCAAAAGGGATTCCAAGACTTGGTCTTGGATTAATAATGTGAGAAATAATAAGAAATAAACAGAAATAAATAAAAAGAATAAGAAACTAACAAAAACAAGAAACTTACGACATTCGATGTCCCCGAAAGGGTACTAGATGTCGGTTTTTGGGGATGAAGACAGCTTGTTATGAGGGTATAGAACTGTAGATCTCTCAAAGAGCTTCAATTTGGTAGGTAGATCATTTCGTGAGTCTACTTGTGAAGAAAGTTATGGCCATTTTACCGTCGGCTACTTCAAAAGAGAATACTTGCAAACACACAACCAAAAGAAAAGTACCAAAACTTTGTCTTGGAAAAACATCCTAAAAAAAAAATCCTAAAAAAAAAAATCAAAAAATACGAAAAGAAAGCCAAAAAGTGCTAGATTGGTGGTTTCACCAAATCTTAGTGCCCCCGCTCTGATACCAATTGTTGGATCGTGAAGCGTCGCTAGAGGGGGGGTGAATAACAAGCATAAAACTTTTCTTTTCGTTTGTTCGATATACGAGCAAGCACAGTGTAAAAATAAAAAGGACAAGTTTATTTTTACTTGGTTCACAACCCAGCGGTTGATACTCCAAGGCCCTGCAATCCTTGACCGCGTACGAAGGGGCAATCCACTATAAGGTCTCCTCTTCGTTGGAGGAAGGAGACAACGAACACAAAATCGAAAGCACGAGGATGAGGCAACAAGCCTACCTCACCTCGTTACGATTAAAATAAAGAATACAATAAACAAAGATACTTGCTTTTGTTGCCGACGAAGAAGATGAAAGCTTGACATCGCGTCGGCGTTATGATGGTGTTGGAGCTTTGGCGTTGTAGGAGCACTTAAGAATAATCTTGATTGATCTTTGAGTTAGAGTCCTCCCCTTCTTTTATAGAGTTTTGCCTTGGAATAAGTCTCCTCATCTTTTGGAACTAATCATGAGGTGGTACCATATTTTATCGCGAAGTGGCCGCGTCAAACATTATTCATTTTGATCTAGCGCAAAAGGCTGATTCGTCGCCATCAGTCAACTGATGACTTCCATCAGTCGACTGATGTGCATCAGTCGACTGCCCAATGGCCATCAGTTGACTTCAAGCTTGGCCACTTCCCTACCGTAAGAGGTTAGCACGAAAAATGGTAAATGCGATGGTTTCTTACAGTCCAATCTCGACCTAGACCTTCCACAGGAAGTCTATGTCGGATCGCGACCTACGATCGTCCCCGTACAAAGGACACAACCTTACCATCTCTCTCTCACACGATCTTACCTCTGGTCCTTTATGGCCTGTCGCTTTGCTTCCGGTCTTCCACCTAGGTTCTTCGACTCCCATGAAGTTCCCTCGGTGTCGCCCGACCACCACAGTTTCCCGACTCAGGATTCTTCGAGTGTCGCTGACCTTCGGCTTAGCATAACCATTTCCTGCACACTTAATTCAGCTCATGAGATAACAATATGACCTTAACTTTGGATCTTTTCCATAATTAAAACCTAGGTTCGATTATCTATTACCCCTGTACGAACAACACATGCGTGCTCAGTAGGCACAGTGGGCTCGGGAGGAGGAGCACAGAGTAGCCGCTGCATCAACCAGCTCTTAGATCGACAACATGTATATGTGGTATCAGCGGCTCAACAACAGGTTCTCCCATGACGCCGAGATGCCGAGGCTACCAGACTTTCCACCTCGTCCACCATACTAGAGGTATGCTTCACTTAAGTCTGGGGGTGACCCCAAGTATTGTTTTGTTTCTAGTAGTAGTTTCTTTCCTGATGTTTGCATTTTGGTTAGCATTCATTTATTCATGAATTAGTTGTTTAGTTTCTTTTAGCACTTAGTTTTTGCTACCTATAAGCTGCCTCATTAGTATTTTTAAAAGTCTTCTTCATGAGATGTTTCCATGAGTAGTGTAACTTCATTTATCTCGTAGTATTTTATTTTATTGGCTTTGAATGAATATTCTAGACTTACACTGGTAAGATTTTATTTTACATATACACATGATGAACTTTCTGAAAGGGAGAGTCTTGTACATAACTGGTTATGATTCATCTCAGTAGTTTAGTACTTTGGAATCCACAGGTGACCCTAAGTTTATCATTTTAGTTACTGGAGATGCTTGTTGGTGCAATCGGCCAAGGTCACATTGACCAGACTCGAGTTTGACTCGAGTGATGTTTTGATGTTTGACATTGATGTTTGACATTGATGTCTGATAATGTTTTGGGGAGATTGTTGGTGCAATCGACCCGGGTCATGATTGACCAGACTCGAGTTTGACTCGAGGGGGATTTTAATGGTTGACTGGAGTTGACCATGTCATGGAAAGTCCAAGTCTTGAGTACCTGACATGTAAAGTCCAAGCATGGGTCTTGGCAAGGAAAAGTCCAAGCATGGGTCTTGACATAGAAAGTCCAAGCTTGAGTCATGGCATTTGAGAAGTCCAAGGGGTTTGATATTGGCAGCGTAAAGTCCAAGGGTGAAGTCTTGGCAGCATAAGTCTAATGGTTGGCGGCGTAAAGTCCAAGCGGAGTCTTGGCAGCATAAGTCCAATGTGCCTTGGCGGTGTAAACACCGTTAGCATGACATAGCCGATCGAAGCACCTGAAGGCTAGCATATGGATGAACAAGTCATGGATTACTTGAAGGGATCTAATAGGTGCGAGGCTGACGAAGGTGGCTAGAAGGCTTAGGTCTAGGCTAAGGGTGGTCTAGCAAGTATGGGGGAACTATACTTGAGTTAAAACCTCATGTTTGAGGTTGGCAGTCGACTGGCAATATGGTTGGTTCGACTGCCATGAGTCGACTAGAGTTTGACTGCCGGTTAAGGGATAAAAATGCCTTGATAGTTGACTAATCATTGGATCAGTCGAATGATGGCAGTCGACTACTGAACGAGGTTTTTCGGCCGCAACCACAGAACGCTTCATAGCCGATTGGGCAATTGACTACGGACGCTAGCAGTCGACTGGTGATGTCATCAGTCGACTGCCAAGAGATCCGTTGGAATTTTTCCATCATGGATTGAGCCATTGTCTCATGACAACAGTGTTGGCAGGTGACTGCCAAGTGGAAATCTAGCCCGAAGAAGGTTAAAAGGAAGTTGTTCGTGGAGATTCTAGCATTGGTTCTTTGGGAGCTTTGGTGAGGCGATTTGAAGGCGAATTGCAGGTGCATTTCAGAGTCCTTCAAGCTCATCCAAGCAACCAACAAGCAAGCGCTCAAAAACCCTAAATTGTAAAGTGCTCTTTACATTTCTTTGTATTTTGCTTGTATTTTTATGTATTACTGTTGTAATATATTGTAAGAGGTTTCTCTGCCTCTGACATGTTGTCGAGAAAGAGTTTATTGTTTAGTGGTGTTTGTGACATCACTAGAGCTCTTTAGAGCTCGATCCATGGAGTAGGAACCGTTCGGTTCCGAACCACATTATATCCTTGTGTTTGCGTGTTTGTGTTTTGTTATTGCTTTATTTCCGCTGCGCACTAATCATTTGTAGCAAGAACACAATGAATTCCAATCGAGCGATGACAATGCTATTCACCCCCTCTAGTGGTCACCGAATCCTCAACAATTGGTATAAGATCCTGGGGCTCTTCTACGGACTAACCGCCGAGAGCAAAACCGCTAGAGGGTGAAGAGGAACAAGATGGAAGTTGAAGAACAATTGGGTTGGGACATCAACACCCCAATTCCATATGCCTTCTATGGACAAGAAGGTTTTAGGCAATGGAATACAAGAATTGAAGATTTCTTGGTGATGAGGGACTTTGTGGAGTGGTCCGTCTTAATGAAAGGATTTGATTATCCAAGAGGACCAAAGGGAGGCTTTCTCAAAAAGAAGAGATGGACCAAGGAGCAACTCGAACAATTTGAGAAAAACAAGAAGGTAATCAAATTCATTTTTGATTTGATTCCTAATGACATCTTGTGTAGCCTAGGGGATTGCATGGAAGCCAAGGAGCTTTGGAGGGAATTGGCCAAGCTCCATGAAGACCCATCACCGGATCAAGAAGAGGAGGCCGAAGAAGAGAGCACATCATCCTCATCACAAGAAAGTGATGATTTGGAAGTTGATGAAGAATCATCATCCGGATCAGGATTGGTGGAAGAAGAGGAAGAAGTAAGAGAAGCCTCCACCTCTAGAATTGAGGGGGAGGAGATTAGAGCATCTACACCGGAGCAACCTCAAGAGGAACCATCAACCTCCGGTCGAGAAGATGAACAAGCTCAAGAGGCCTCCACCACGGACCTAGATAACTCAAACATATGTTTTAATAATAAAATGCATATAATATGTTTTGAGTGTAGGAAATCCGGACACTACAAGGGTAAGTGTCCGAAAAGAGTAAGGAAAGCTCCTCCAGCACCTAAAAGTCATGAAAAGTCAAAGGATGCCGGTGTCCCCACTAAAAAGAGCAAGGAGCAAGTGATTTGCTTCAAGTGCCGACAAGCGGGACATTACCAGAGTCAATGTCCTAGGGGGAAGAAAAAGACCCAAGAGGGAGCATCACATGTAGGGGGAGCTAAGGCTAATCCTAAGGTAAAATCTATTAATGTACCTTCTAAATTTTATAGGCAAAAGCATGCTAAAAATAATGTTAGCAATCTTGCAATTTATCATAAAGAGCATGCTAGAAATAGGGAATATTGTTTAGGAGCTAAGAAGGTCAACCTTAGAAATAAAGAAAAATTTGGGACTAATGTCCCTAAAAATATTTTACCTAAGGCATCTATTAGAAAAATTGAAGACCACCTAGGTTTTAATCCTAAATGGACTAAACACATGCCTAGAAAAAACAATTCCCAAAGGCCACATGAAAAATCTAATTTGGGAAGATTAGAGCTAGAAAATCAAGCCTTGAGGTCAAGGCTTGAGAATTTGGAGAAGACCCTTAGGAATATACAAAATCAATTTAAAGGGTCAAATGATAAAAAATTTAGGTCCAATGGTCAAAGTCAAAGACCTAAAAATCAAGAACCATCCAAGGGCAAGCTCATGCCCAAAAAGACCTACCACAATGTTCCATTCGATTATGGAACACAATCTAGGTCTAGAAAAACTAAGGTTACTAGGGAAGTCATCCCTAAGGGTAACCAAGGTATGTACCTAGTGGCCAGGGTTTCAAAGAAACCTAGGGAAGCCACTAAGAAGGTTACAAGGGGAGTCACCCCTAGAATTAACCATGGCAAGACCAAAATAACCAAGGCTAACAAGCCTAGAAGGGTCATTAGGAAGGTATCTAGGAAGGTTATCCCTAAGGAATACCTAGTAAATTCTAGCAGCTCAAATAGGTTTTGGGTTCCTAAGAGCGTGATCGAGTCACGCTAAATGGGTTTCGGTGTGCCAACTTTAAATGGAAGGGTAGTTAACCTAATCATGCTAAAGGTGACACTTTAGGTAATTTTCAAGGTTATGGATACTTTGGAAATATATTTTATCTTATGATCCTAAAAGATTTTAGGATGTGCCAATACATTTTTTGGGATTATGAAAAATCAATCAAATTGACACAATTTAGGTTTAGAGGTCATAGTGTGTAATTTTGGGTTTTTGGCACACTTGGGAGAAAAGTGATAATATGACAAAATATACTTAATTATAACAAATGACAAAAAAATACTAAAATTTAGGTATTATTATACCTTAATTTTATTTGCCATGCTTGATTTGCCATATAACATGCCATGACATCATATCTACTTTCAATTATTTTATATGTCATGATCATGCTTAGGATTTAGGTCTTTATGTCATGTGTTTTTAGATTATATAATATGCCATGACATCATGATCATTGGCAATGCTTAATTATGTTATCATTTATGCCATGATCATTCATGCATTTAATTTGATTAAAATTGAGTTAAGGACAATGACATGAATTGAAGTCTCATTTATAAGGGAATCAAGTAGTGTTGCCCTAGAAAATGCATGTGTAACACCCCCCTAGTCTTTCCTTCTCTCTACCAGGAGAGATGTCACTACTTTACTGTCTTAATCATAAATTCATGCAATATACTAACGCAATATGCTAACAACTAAAATAATCATAAGGACCTTGACATCACTTAAACAATAACCATTTCAAGATCTTCACCTAACATGCAAGTATCAAGACTAACCCAATATGACTCTAGCATTCTTTGGTCTCAACTATAAGTAATCCAGTTGAACTTCAACAATATCAAAAGAAAATAATTAGAAACTAAAAATCTGGTTTAGATATATGAATTTAGGATCTTTTACTTCCACTGTTCCGTCGCCACACACACCCAGCACTTCATTCGCCATGCCACCTTACTAAAGCTTTTCTTTACCTTTATCTGCAGTATAAGGAAATGCAAACTATAAGAAATAATGCTTAGTAAGTACTTTCTATGCTCACAAAAATATGCAACGTATGAAATCATGCAACTAGTTCTCTTACCCTTGATACATTGATACATATGCAAGTATAACTGGAAATCATAATTCTGAATACATGTCTCTTGTATAAACCATGCTCTTAAGTATTTTAAAACTTGTAAACAGTGTATCTGAACTAGAATGATTAACTTTGAAAAACTTTTACTTATACTTATACTGATACTTCAAATTAATAATCATCCTGGATATGGGCCCGACTTAGTAGCAATGCGTGCTTTCCTAATAGGCCGGGGTGGCCAACCATCGAACCTACTAGGGTAACTGAGACTGAGGGACTTGGCCCGTGGGCGAAACTGATGCCTGGTACATGCCATCTCAAAAGTAAAATACTTTCTTTATACTTATATTCTTATACATACTGGAAGAATGCTCTTAATCCCCTAAATCATAAATGGGGAGCACCATAAAGATCATTATGCTCTTGACCCCCAAAATTGAAATGGGGAGCATGTAGGGATGTATACTGAAAAGTCTATCCTTTGTATGAACATCTTTATTTTGAAATAAGAATCACATGATCATTGTTTGCATATTTTTATGGTTATGCAATATTGTCTAATATTTTACATTGTAGATAACATGGTGTGTGGTGTCACACAAAAGATCATGTTATCGGCCCCTTGAAAAGTATAAGTAAAGGCTCACAACCGAGATGACTTTGGACAAACCATCGGAATGGTTGTAGTGTGATTTGGTATTGGTTTGTCTTGACCATAAAATCACACTAGTGCACTTTATGTGTATTGAGCAGGACCGACCTAGAGGTGATTCAATTTATTGCTTACTACATAATCGAATCAGACCTCAGATATTATTTAGTACATGCTCTTAATCCCGATATAATAACGGGCACATATACTTAGTACTCATCTCTTTGATTTACCAATGGGCGAGATTTATAGATTAAATCGATAGGCTCGGTAAGTTGGGAGATGATATTATTTATATGGTGTGCCGTTGATTATAAGAGGAAACCGTGTCCTATATATTAGGATGATGATGTCCCCTTGAGGAGATCATAAGGTTCATCATGTAAACCCTGCAGGTGGACTTGGTCCGGCATGATGAAAAGGTTGAGTGGTACTAATCAAGGAGTTAGATGTTGATTAATTAATGGTCAGTAAATTAATTAATCGATAAACATTCGAGATCATAAACACGGGGAGAAAATGTAAAAATAATATATGGAGCCCATATTATCATATGGGGGTTGGTGAGGTAGATCAATGATGATCCTTTAGTGGATTGGATCATCATTAGTTGATAAGACTTTATGTGGGCTTGATCCATGGGTGGCAAAGATCCAACTCCTCCTCATGGTCCCTAATGTAGCCTATTAACACCTCATGAAGCTTAGATCCAATGGATAGAAACAAAACTCTAAGATCCATAGGTAGAGATTAAATCTCTAAGATCCGACGGTTGAGATTAAATCTCTAGATCCGACGGTTGAGATTAAATCCCTAGAACCAATGGAGGAGATTAATTCATGACTTATCCCTAACTCTATAAAAGGAGGGCATGGGAGTTGGTGTGAACTATCATCAAGAGAGCTAGGGTTTGGGCGGCAAGAGAAGGAATCCTAGTTGAGATAGGATTAGGGTTAGGGTTTGGAGGCTAGGGCGGCACCAAATAAGGAAGGTGATTGTTTCTTCTTCTTCCTTCATTGGCCGGCATCCAGATTGTTTTCCAGCCCTCTTCCTGCCTTTTGCCGGCGACCAAGCCTCTCTTCTCTTTCTCCTTAGGTGGTGGAAACAAGATATAGGGCTTCCCTTGGTGTCTTGATTGTTTTCCATCATCTTCTCCTCTTTCTAGTTGTCCGGCGGCAAGGAGTTTGTGTGCTCCTTGTTGGTTGGTTTTAGGGAGGAGAAAAACCTTGTTTCTATTCTTCCTCTTTCTTTGGAAGAGAAAGGAAGGAAGATATTCGATCTAGGAGCTTCGACTTTTGGTAGATCGTCGCCCACACGATGTCCAAAAGGAGGAAGGACATACATTAGAAGATCAAGAGGTATATCTATTCTCTTTTCTCTTTTGTTTATTGCTTGTTTTTGTTTTTCAATTATAAGCATGTTATAAATCTGTAAATGGCTAAATAATACTTGGATCCCGAGCATAAATATCAAAACTGGCGATCCGGACATCGTCTATTCCGCGGCTACTCGTAGAATAGAGGATAGTCGCTTGAACAACTAGTTTGTTCAAGTGACCTCTCTAAACGAATAGCACGACGATGACTTGGTGGTTTGAGCAATCCCTTTTGTCTAGGATTATTTTTTTTTAATCCAGGGACATCGAAGGGATCGCCATGGACAAACTACCGAGGTGAAGTGGGAAGCGAAGTTTCCCCTCACGGACTCGATAGGCAAAACCCTTCAATTGGTATCAGAGCCAAGGTTTCCAATTTTGTGTGTTTAGGATTCGGTTAATTTTTATGCACTTTTTCATATATTATATGTGCCGAATAATAGTAGGATATGCATAGTTTAACTCTTTGGTTGCAGGCATAAGATCCGACTATTATGGCTATATGTGTGTATGTGATTGTATGTGTGTAAATATTTATTTTGTTGAATCCTCGGGGTTGACGAGGCTAGTATTTAGTTTTTGTAAATTAAATATGGCATTGTTTAGCCACTCTTTATTTTATTTTACTTTCGATCTAGATTTCATGTACACTCCCTCGTGGAGTATAGGATCGATAGATGTAAATTAAAATAGGTTTTAGTCTCGGCTCGGATCTCCGGATGACTCGTACATGGCGTAGGAGTGGACGAGATGGCGATGCGACGGGAGTCATATTGAAGACAAAAGCCATAATAGTTGGAAAATAATTTATTTTTTATATTTATTATTTTTTGTTTGATATGCATGTCGCAAGCTAGGAAAATTTCTCAATTTCAAATTACTAAGTGGGAGAGGGATATTTTTATAAATTCCCGCCATTACGATTTGACAAGTGATGCAAACAAACTTGCACGTCGGCTCTGAGTGCCTTCCTCCATATCGGATGGGTTTGTTTGCGGATCACAAGGTCAAATATGGTTATAAGAAATTATTAAGGAGCGTCTGTACTTGCCCATCGTAAGGCACATAACCCGAGATAATTACCTTGGTACCGAGTAATGGTGAACACTTAGATACAAATATAAGTATCCCATATCCTCCCCATCACACGCTTATTTAGGCCAAAGAGGAACCAACTATTAATTTTACTTGTCAAAAAGTTAGGTTGACAAGATAGTAAAATTAATGGGTAAAACCTCTTACAAATGTACACACGGCATACCATATGCCTCGAGGCTTGATTTTAAAATTTTATTGTTTGAGGAATCAAATAATTTAAAAACAAATCTATATGTGATTCTTAGGTTTTCTTTCAAAATGACTTTCAACCCACTTGCTATGATAGTGAAAGAGAACAAACTTATTGGACCCAACTATGTAGATTGGAAGAGGAATCTAGACATTGTCTTGACTGCTGAGAAATACAAATATGTACTTCTCGAAGAGTGCTCTCCCAAGCCTGCAGATGATTCTCGGGAAAAGGAGAGAGAGAGAGAGCTATAAGAAGTGGATCAAGGTCGATGAGATGGCGCGGTATTACATTTTGGCATCTATGTCAAATATACTGCAACATCAGCATCAAGCCATGTCCACTGCTTATGATATGATGCTCAATCTCAAGGAGCTGACACCAGACCGGGTCATGAGGCAAGAGGCCATGAGAAACTTGATGACGACCACCATGATCGAGGGAACACCCGTGAGGGATCATGTTCTCAAGATGATGGCTCATTTGAATGAGCTGGAGGTCCTAGGAGCTGAGATCGATGGGGAAACCCAGGTCGATATTATACTCCAGTCTTTACCTAGGAGTTTTTAGTAGTTTCGCCTGAACTACAACATGAACAAGAGGTTGTATTCGTTGGCGGAACTTCTGACAGAACTCCAGGCGACAGAGGGACTATTTCGTCAGAGTGCTCAGGCTCATGCCATGGTGACCCAGAAGGTTTCTACTTCTAAGCCGTAAGGCAAGAAGAAGAAGAAACAAACTGGGGTGAAGGCGGTGGGAGGTACTCAGGGAGGAGTGAAGAAGCCTAAAGGCAAGTGCTTCACTTGTAAGCAGACTGGACACTGGAAGAAGGACTGTCCCAACCGCAAGGAAAAAGGTATATCGTTTGGTCTAGTCATTGAAACATGTTTAGCGGTGTTATCTACCGACACCTGGTGTGTAGATACGGGAGCCACTGATCATGTCTGCAATACTTTGTAGGGGTTCCAGGAAACCAGACGACTGACTGAAGGGGAGATTACCGTGTACTTGGGGGATGCCACGAAGGTGGCGGCTGTTGCAGTGGGAGATGTTCATTTAACTTTTGAAAAAAATAAACTTTTGGTTCTTAAGAATTGCCTTTATGTACCCTTATTTAGAAAGAATTTAATTTTGGTTTCTAAATTGTTTATGGATAGATATTCTATTTCTTTTAATGACATAGTTGTTATAAGAAAGAATAGGGACATTATCTGTTCGGGTGCATTGATAGGAAATTTGTATACACTTGAACCAAAACCTCCCACGATGCAAATTGAAGTTAATAACTCATCTTCTAATTCCAATAAGAGAAAAAAACCTTCGAAGAATAACCAAACATATCTTTGGCATCTTAGGCTTGGTCACATTAACCTAAGCAGAATTCAAAGGTTGATAGCTGATGGACCTTTGAGTTCATTAGTGGTGGAGGATCTCCCAACCTGTGAATCTTGCTTGGAGGGTAAGATGACCAAGAGGCCTTTTAAGGCCAAGGGGTATAAAGCTAAAGATGTGTTAGAATTGGTTCATTCTGATTTGTGTGGTCCTATGTCTATCCAGGATAGAGGTGGTTTTGAGTATTTCGTCTCTTTTATAGACGATTACTCAAGATATGGATACATTTACCTGATGCGCCGCAAGTCTGAATGCTTTGACAAGTTCAAAGAATTCAAGGCTGATGTGGAGAAACGTCAAGGTAAAAGTATCAAGACACTACGATCTAATCGTGGTGGTGAGTGCCTCTTGGGAGAGTTTAGGAACTACTTATCAGAGGTTGGGATTCAATCCCAATTGACTGCACCTGGCACACCCCAGCAGAACGGTGTAGTAGAGCGAAGGAATAGGACTCTTATGGAGATGGTTAGATTGATGATGAGTTATTCTGACTTGCCGATTCGTTCTGGGGATATGCTCTAGATACAACGGTGTACATTCTGAACTTGATACCATCTAAATCAGTGCCTTCTACTCCCACAGAGTTGTGGACTGGGCAAAAGCCTAGTCTAAGACATATTCGGATATGGGGGAGTCCAGCACATGTGCTGAAGGCAAATGCTGGTTTGTTGGATCCTCGTACAGAAGTATGCTTGTTCGTTGGCTATCCCAGGGGAACAAAGGGTGGATTGTTTTATAGTCCTAGAGATCAGAGGGTGATCGTTAGCACGAATGCCAGACTTCTAGAGGAAGACTATGTGATGAGCCACAAGCCCAAGAGTAAAATTGTTCTGGAGGAGTTAAAAGGGGAAGTCACTTCTTTAGTACCACCGGTACAAGAGGATATACCACATGTCACTGCACCGCGTGTCACAGAGGATACACAGGTGATACCTCATCGTAGTGGGAGGGTTGTGAGACATCCTGATAGATCCATGTTCTTGGGAGAATCTTCTGATTTGGTCCTTGGCGAACATGAACCTGATCCCTGGACATATGACGAGGCAATCCATGATAAAGATGTAGTATCTTGGCAAAGTGCAATGAATGCTGAGATTGAATCTATGAATTCAAATCAAGTCTGGGAGCTAGTAGAACCACCCGATGGTGTAAAAACCATTGGATGCAAGTGGATCTACAAGAGAAAGAGAGGAATAGATGGGAAGGTTGAGACCTTCAAAGCGAGGCTTGTTGTGAAGGGGTATAGTCTGAAAGAGGGTATCGATTATGAGGAGACCTTTTCGCTGGTAGCCATGCTTAAGTCTATCCGGATTCTCTTATGCATAGCAGCTCATATGGATTATGAGGTGTGGCAGATGGATGTCAAGACAGCTTTCCTTAAAGAAAGTCTTGAGGAAAACATCTACATGAAGCAACCAGAGGGATTCATTGCTAAGGGCAAAGAGCATCTTGTATGTAAGCTTAATCGGTCCATTTATGGATTGAAACAAGCTTCGAGGTCTTGGAACATCCGCTTTGATGAGGTGATCCAATCTCATGGATTTATTCAAAGTCCGGATGAGTCTTGTGTATACAAGAGATGTGACGGAAACGTAGTGGTATTTCTTGTAATATACGTAGATGACATTTTGTTGATTGGCAACAATATTAAGGTGTTATCGGACGTAAGGGTATGGTTGTCCAAGCAGTTTGATATGAAGGACTTGGGAGAGGTAGGACACATCCTTGGGATCAAGGTTATAAGGGATCGCAGGAAAAGGATGTTGTGTTTATCCCAAGCTTCATACATAGACACGATTATGGAGCGTTTTAGCATGCAAAACTCCAAGAAGGGTTTTCTACCTTTCAGGCATGGAGTTCCTTTATCGAAGGAGATGTGTCCTAGATCATCTGAGGAGATAGAGGAGATGAAGGCGGTTCCTTATGCTTCAGAAGTAGGAAGCCTCATGTATGGGATGCTCTCAGATGCGAGACGGATATACGCTTTGCCATGGCATGGACGGCGGATATCGAGTAATCAGGGGCGGAACATTGGGTGCGGTAAAGCATATATTGAAGTACCTGAGAAGGACTAGGGATTATATGCTGGTTTACCGGGCATACCAATTACTCCCTGTGGGTTACACGGATTTCGACTTCCAATCTGATAGGGATAACAGTAAGTCTACCTCAGGTTTTATGTTTACTTTGGGAGGTGGAGCCATTGTATGGAGGAGTGTCAAGCAGAAGTGCATGGCGGACTCCACCATGGAAGCTGAGTATGTGGCAGCCTCTGAGGCAGCCAAAGAAGCTGTATGGATCAGGAACTTCCTGATGGACTTGGATGTGATTCCTGGTTTGCCCAGAACTATCACAATTTATTGTGATAATAGTGGTGCAGTTGCAAACTCGAAGGAACCATGAGCCCATAAGGCTAGTAAACACATAGAGCGCAAGTACCACCTGATACGAGAAATCGTAAAGAGAGGAGAAGTTGCTGTGGCCAAGATTGCATCAGAGGATAACCTAGCAGATCCTTTCACTAAGGCCCTTCCAGCGAAAGCTTTTGATAGGCATGTGGAGGGAATGGGGATCAGATGTATGGCAGTTTGAAGACATCATAGTCTTTTAGTATAAGTAAGAGATTGTAGGGATGTATACTGAAAAGTCTATCCTTTGTATGAACATCTTTATTTTGAAATAAGAATCACATGATCATTGTTTGCATATTTTTATGGTTATGCAATATTGTCTAATACTTTACATTGTAGATAACATGGTGTGTGGTGTCACACAGGAGATCATGTTATCGCCCCCTTGAAAAGTATAAGTAAAGGCTCACAACCGAGATGACTTTGGACAAACCATCGGAATGGTTGTAGTGAGATTTGGTATTAGTTTATCTTGACCATAGAATCACACTAGTGCACTTTGTGTGTATTGAGTAGGACCGACTTAGAGGTGATTCGATTTATTGTTGACTACATAATCGAATCGGACCTCAGATATTATTTAGTACATGCTCTTAATCCCGATATAATAATGGGCACATATACTTAGTACTCATCTCTTTGATTTACCAATGGGAAATATTTATAGATTAAATCGATAGGCTCGGTAAGTTGGGAGATGATATTATTTATATGATGTGTCGTTGATTATAGGAGGAAACCATGTCCTATATATTAGGATGATGATATCCCCTTGAGGAGCTCATAAGGTTCATCATGTAAGCCCTGCAGGTGGACTTGGTCCGACATGATGAAAAGGTTGAGTGGTACTAATCAAGGAGTTAGATGTTGATTATTATCATATGGGGGTTGGTGAGGTAGATCAATGATGATCCTTTAGTGGATTGGATCATTATTAGTAGATCAGACTTTATGTGGGCTTGATCCATGGGTGGCCAAGATCCAACTCCTCCTCATGGTCCTTAATGTAACCTATTAACACCTCATGAAGCTTAGATCCAATGGATAGAAACAAAAACTCTAAGATCCATAGGTAGAGATTAAATCTCTAAGATCCGATGGTTGAGATTCAATCTCTAGATCCGACGGTTGAGATTAAATCCCTAGAACCAATGGAGGAGATTAATTCATGACTTATCCCTAACTCTATAAAAGGAGGGCATGGGAGTTGGTGTGAACTATCATCAAGAGAGCTAGGGTTTGGGCGGCAAGAGAAGGAATCCTAGTTGAGATAGGATTAGGGTTAGGGTTTGGAGGCTAGGGCGGCACCAAATAAGGTGATTGTTTCTTCTTCTTCCTTCATTGGCCGGCATCCAGATTGTTTTCCAGCCCGCTTATAGCCTTTGGCCAGCGGCCAAGCCTCTCTTCTCCCTCTCCTTAGGTGGTGGAAACAAGATATAGGGCTTCCCTTGGTGTCTTGATTGTTTTCCATCATCTTCTTCTCTTTCTAGTTGGCTGGCGGCAAGGAGTTTGTGTGCTCCTTGTTGGTTGGTTTTAGAGAGGAGAAAAACCTTGTTTCTATTCTTCCTCTTGCTTTGGAAGAGCAAAGAAGGAAGATTTGCGATCTAGGAGCTTCGACTTTTGGTAGATCGTCGCCCACACGACGTCCAAAAGGAGGAAGGGCATGCATTATAAGATCAAGAGGTATATCTATTATCTTTTCTCTTTTGTTTGTTGCTTGTTTTTGTTTTTCAATTATAAGCATGTTATAAATCTGTAAATGGATAAATAATACTTGGATCCCGAGCATAAACACAAAAACTGGCGATCCGAACATCGTCTATTCTGTGGCTACTCGTAGAATAGAGGATGGTCGCTTGAACAACTAGTTTGTTCAAGTGACCTCTCTAAACGAATAGCACGACGATGACTTGGTGGTTTGGACAACCCCTTTTGTCTAGGATTATTTTTTTTTTTAATCCGGGTACATCGAAGGGATCACCATGGACAAGCTACCGAGGTGAAGTGGGAACCGAAGTTTCCCCTCACAGACTCAATAAGCAAAACCCTTCAGAGCATACTGAAGATCGTTGTGCTCTTAATCCCCAAATCGAACAGGGAGTATCTTTAATTTTTCCTTATAAAGGAAATATTTTTACATCTTACTCTATATCATGCATATAATTGTAAGCTACAACTTATCTACAACATGCATGATCATAAATCACATTCTTATCATGGATTTAAACATGATACTGAATCAAACATGACATACGGGTAAAAATCATGTAACTGGAAATAACATGTACATAAAAACAAATCAATGACATACGATAACTACTTATACTGTAGGTGAGCAATACTTACTTCCTACACTTTTCACCAATTTATAATGCTAGATTTCGTAAAGAGAAAACCACCTACGTGTTCCTTGGCTTTAGCGTGATTCTCTACCAAGTCCTTGAGGAGATCCCTCTTGAAAATCCCCTCTTGAATTATCCCACGGTGGAGAAATTATAGAGGCTCTCTCCTTTTTTTCCTTTTGTTTTCCTCGGTGGAGAGAGAATCGACATTTAGAAAAAAATGAGAGAGAGAGATAGAGATAGAGAGGGATGGCTAGAAAAAAAAAATAGAGAGAGAGATGAGAGGCGGTGGCTGGAGAGAAGAGGGAGAGAGAGAGGGGGCAGGAGTGGTTGGCGGTGGTAAAGAAGAGGGAGAGATGGGTTTAGGGTTTAGGGGAAAAGAAATATAACTATGTTTTCTTAACTTAATTACCCCTTTAAATAATTAGCCAAATTAACCAACTTCTCCCTTTTTCCTACCTATAGGTATATTCTATTATATCCTACTCATTGGTAATCTTATGACTTAGTGGTAGGAAGCTTATTCCCCCAAACCAACGGTTCATGGTTCGAGCCCCGGCTAACGAACCATTTATTCGATTTTTTTTAATTCCTATTCTTAATTGTATTTTTTTCCCTAAATAAAAGTACATGAATTAAAATTTGGGTTGTTACAATCCCTTATACCTTATAAAAGTTTCGCCCTCGAAACTTAGAATAGCTCAGGGTACTTTTGCTTCATGTCATCCTCATGTTCCCAGGTTGCTTCTTCAAACCATTGAATTTTCCATAAGACTTTTACTAATGATACCTCTTTATTTCTTAGTTTCTTGACTGCTCGATCTATTATCTGAATAGGTCAACTTTCATAACTTAGATCTGTCTGAATCTGTACCATCTATGGCTCAATCACTTGGTTGGTGTCTGGGACGTGCTTCTTAAGCATTGAAACATGAAATACATTTTGGATAGCTGACATTTCCTATGATAGCTCTAGCTCATAAGTTACCTTACCAACTCTCTTGGTGATCAGGTAGGAGCCTACATATCTGGGACTTAACTTTCCTTTCTTCCCAAATCTCATTACCCCTTTCATAGGAGCTACCTTAATGAACACTGAATCTCCGACTTAGAACTCTAGGGGTCTGCATCGGACATCGGCGTAACTCTTCTACCGACTCTGGGCAGTCTCTATCCTATGGTGTATGTTCTTTATAGCTTTGGTGGTGTCATCTCTAAAATCAGTCTTGAGTCCAATTTCCTTCTTCTCGCCACCCTCATACTAACAGATAGGTGATCTGCATCTCCTTCCATACAAGGCTTCATAAGTTGTCATTCTAATCGTGGTTTGATAACTATTATTATAGGAAAACTCTGCCAAACACAAATATTTGCACCAACTTCCTTTAAAATCTAAGGCACAAGATCTGAGCATGTCCTCCAAAATCTGATTTACTCTTTCTGTTTGCCCATCTATCTGAGGATGAAATGCAGTGCTGAATCGTAGCTTAGTGCCGAGAGCTGTCTGAACACACTCCTAGAAGTGTGAAGTGAAGCAACTGTCTCTATCAAAGATAATGGTCTTAGGTACTCCATGTAGTCTAATCACTTCTTTGACATATAACTGGGCTAACTATTCCATGGAATATGATATTCTGATAGGCATGAAGTGAGCAGACTTTGTCAATCTATCACCAACTACCCAAATAGAATTGTAGCCATTGGTTGTTTTGGGCAATCCTACTATGAAATCCATAGCTAGTTCCTCCCACTTCCATTATGGAATCTGGATAGGCTATAGAACTCCTCCTGGTCTCTGGTGTTCTGCTTTCACTCTCTGACATGTCAGACAAGCGCTAACATACTTAGCCACATCCCTCTTCATACCAAGCCACCAGAATTTCCCTTTCATATCTTGATACATCTTGGTGGATCTAGGATGCATCGAATATGGGGTCCCATGAGCTTCTTCTAGGATCTTCTTTCTTAAGTCTGGATCCTTGGGGATACATAGGCGTTCACCCAAATATAATACCCCACTATCAGAGACACGGAATCCTTCATCCTTTCCTTCTTGGATCTCTTGCTTGATCCTTTGGAGGCTAGGATCTTTGTTTTGTCTTGCTAATATATCCCCAAACAGTGTAGGTACTATGGTCAAGGCGGAGAGCTATCCAAAAATGATCTCAACCCCAAAATTCATTATCTCTTTCTCTAGTGGTTGGGATAGTATTGCTAGGGACATCAAAGTGTCGTATGATTTTTTACTCAGCACGTCTGCTACTTTGTTTGCCTTTCCAGGATGGTAGTGAATTTCACAGTCATAGTCCTTTACTAGCTCAAGCCATCTGCACTGTCACATATTCAGATCCTTCTGAGTGAAGAAATACTTCAGACTATGGTGATCTGTGTAAATCTTGGATTGGACTCCATATAGGTAATGTCTCCAAACTTTTAGAGCAAAGACCACTGTTGCCAACTCAAGGTCATGAGTGGGGTAATTCTTTTCGTAGTCCTTGAGTTGTCTAGATGCATAAGAAATGACTTTATCCTTATGCATAAGTACTGCTCTGAGTCCCATCTTGGACGCATCACTATACATGTCAAATCCCTCATTACTTTCTGGAAGGGTAAGCACTGGAGCACTTATGAGTCTCCTCTTTAATTCAAGGAAGCTCTTTTCACAATCTTCGGTCCATTCGAACTTCTTGTTCTTTCTGGTAAGAACCGTTAACGGTGAAGCTATCCTTGAGAAGTTTTCCACAACTTTCGATAGTACCCCGCTAATCCGAGGAAACTTTTGACTTCACTGGAATTCTTGGGTTGACCCAAATTACTGACTGCTTCTATCTTTGTCGGGTCTACCATAACTCCATCTTTTGAAATAACATGACCCAGAAACGATATTTAATCGAGCCAAAACTCACACTTGGAGAACTTACATATAACTGTCTTTGTTGAAGGGTCTGCAAGACTGTCTTCAAGTGTTCGGCATATTCCTCCTGGGTTCTCGAGTAGATAAGGATGTCATCAATGAAGATGACCACAAACTTGTCAAGGAACTCCTTAAATACCTGATTCATCAAGTCCATAAACATAGCGGGCACATTTGTCACTCCGAAGGGCATGACAACAAACTCATAGTGTCCATACCTCGTTTGGAAGGTTGTTTTCGATATATCATCCTCTTTAACTCTTACTTGATGATAACCGGACCACAATCAATCTTGGAGAAGACTGTGGATCCCCTCAATTGATCAAATAAATTCTCTATCCTTGGCAGAGGATATTTGTTCTTGATCGTCACTTGATTCAAGGGTCGGTAGTCTATGCACATCCTCATAGATCTATCTTTCTTTTTCACGAACAACACTGGAGCTCCCCATGGGGAATGACTAGGGAGGATGAATCCCTTGTCTAGTAACTCCCGTAATTGTTCTTGAAGCTCTTTCAATTCAGTTGGAGCCATACGATAGGGTGCTTTTGAGATTGGGTTGGTACAAGGAATAAGCTCAATCTCAAACTCAACTTCCCTTCTAGGTGCTAGTCCTGGTAGCTCGTCAGGAAATACTTCCGGGTAGTCACATACGATTGGGACTTCTTCTAGCTTTTGGCTTCTTTCTTACTTAGTATCAACTATATGTGCTAAATACCCAATGCATCCACTAGCTAGCATCTTTTGAGCTTCCATGGTGGATAAGAACTTCTTAGTCTTCTTCCTTGGTTCTCCAATAAACTCAAATTTGGCCTCGGTCTCGGGTTGGAATACTACTCTTCGCTTACGACACTCAATGGAAACACCATACTTGCTCAGAAAGTTCATTCAAACGATGACATCATGGTCATGCATGTCCAGCAAGATCAGGTCACTATCAAGCTCTCTGTTTGAAATTTTGATCGACACGACACACAACCAGTGTGTAGATGTCATTATTTCACCCGAAGGTAGGGTCGTTAAAAACTGAATATCTAAGGTATCTGGAGTTATATATATCTTCTTAGCAAATGTCATAGACATGAAAGAATGGGTTGCCCCAGTATCAAACAGTACGTTAGCATGCCGACTAAGGATAGGTATCTGACCTGTGACTACCGTAGAAGCATTTACTACCTCTTCCTTGGTGAGGGAGAAGATTCAAGCATTAGGTGTAATTGATGGGGCCTCCAATCTTCCTTGGCTGATGTAAGGACCCTCTAATGCTCCTTGCATCTGATGTAGCCGAGCTGGTCTACCTCCATACTGAGTAGACTGTGGCAGAGGTAGATTGTTCTTGGTGGGGCACTGTTTGACAAAGTGTCCCTCAACACCACATATATAACACCCACTCACGCCCTGGCGGTAAACTCCGGGATGCTTCCTTCCACACAAAGAACATGTAGGATACGTAGGCTGCTTACTAGCTGAACCTCCCTTTGCATTATTCCACTATCAGGCTATTATCACTATTTTTTTTCCATCTTCACATACATATCTAGGTATGCTCTATTACATACTGTCTATCATATATATATATATATATATATATATATATATATATATATATATATATCAGGCTATATATGCAAGCATGTTTAACTCAAAGAGAACATTCTAGGTGAGCATGTTTAACTTAAAAGAAGCATTCGTTACTACTTATAAAGTAAATAAAGCAGATAAATACTTGCTTACATAGAGGCGGTAGGACTGATGCTCGATGTGTGTGTGACGGAAGGGCGAAACCCGCTCTGATACCATCTTGTAACACCCCCTAGTCTTTCCTTCTCTCTACCAGGGGAGATGTTACTACTTTACTATCTTAATCTTAAATTCATGCAATATACTAACGCAATATGCTAACAACTAAAATAATCATAAGAACCTTGACATCACTTAAACAATAATCTTTTCAAGATCTTCACCTAACATGCAAGTATTAAGACTAACCCAATATGACTCTAGCATTCTTTGGTCTCAACCATAAGTAATCCAGTTGAACATAAAAAATATCAAAAGAAAACAATTAAAAACTAAAAATCTGGTTTAGACATCTGCACTTAGGATCTTTTACTTCCACTGTTCCGTCGCCACACACACCCAGCACTTCATTCGCCATGCCACCTTACTAAAGCTTTTCTTTACCTTTATCTGCAGTATAAGGAAATGAAAACTATAAGCAATAACGCTTAATAAGTACTTTCTATGCTCACAAAAATATGCAATGTATGAAATCATGCAACTAGTTCTCTTACCTTTGATACATTGATACACATGCAAGTATAACTGGAAATCATAATTCTGAATACATGTCTCTTGTATAAACTATACTCTTAAGTATTTTAAAACTTGTAAATAGTGTATCTGAACTAGAATGATTAACTTTGAAAAACTTTTACTTTTACTTATACTGATACTTCAAATTAATAATCATCCTGGATATGGGTCCCGCATAGTACCAATGTGCGCTTTCCTAATAGGCCGGGGTGGCCAACCACCGAACCTACTAGGGTAACTGAGACTGAGGGCCTTGGCCCGTGGGCGAAACTGATGCCCGGTACATGCCATCTCAAAAGTAAAATACTTTCTTTATACTTATATTCTTATACATACTGGAAGAATGCTCTTAATCCCCTAAATCACGAATGGGGAGCACCATAAAGATCATTATGTTCTTGACCGCCAAAACTGAAATGGGGAGCATACTAAAGATCGTTGTGCTCTTAATCCCCAATTCGAACAGGGAGTATCTTTAAAATTTCCTTATAAAGAAAATATTTTTACATCTTACTCTATATCATGCATATAATTGTAAGCTACAACTTATCTACAACATGCATGCTCATAAATCACATTCTTATCATGGATCTAAACATGATACTGAATCAAACATGACATACGGGTAAAAATCATGTAACTAGAAATAACATGTACATAAAAACATATCAATGACATACGATAACTACTTATACTGTAGGTGAGCAATACTTACTTCCTACACTTTTCACCAATTTATAATGCTAGATTTCGTAAAGAGAAAACCTCCTACGTGTTCATTGGCTTTAGCGTGATTCTCTACCAAATCCTCGAGGAGATCCCTCTTGAAAATCCCCTCTTGAATTATTCCACGGTGGAGAAATTATAGAGGCTCTCTCCTTTTTTTTCTTTTGTTTTCCTCGGTGGAGAGAGGATCGACGTTTAGAAAAAATGAGAGAGAGAGATAGAGAGAGAGAGAGGGATGGCTGAAAAAAAAACTAGAGAGAGATGAGAGGCGGTGGCTGGAGAGAAGAGGGAGAGAGAGAGGGTGCAAAAGTGGTTGGCGGTGGGAAAGAAGAGGGAGAGAGGGGTTTAGGGTTTAGGGGGAAAGAAATATAACTAGGTTTTATTAACTTAATTACCTCTTTAAATAATTAGCCAAATTAACCAACTTCTCCCTTTTTCCTGCCTATAGGTTGTTGGTGCAACAATGCTCCAAGCATTTATATATGTTTTGATGTTTGGATAATCATCTGAGTTAGGAAATATCTTGTGATCTAATTGCGAGAATGTTTAAGTGACAGGGAAGTCCAAGTGTGATCTTGGCAAAGGAAGTCCAAGTATGATTTTGGCAAAGGAAGTACAAGGGATGGACTTGGCAGCGTAAGACCAAGCTTGTAGTCTTGGCAGCGTAAAGTCCAAGTGAACCTTGACAAAGGAAGTCCAAAGTAAAGTCTTGGCAGCATAAGTCCAAGCTTGTAGTCTTGGCGGCGTAAAGTCCAAGCATTTGGCAACCCAAGACATGACGAAACCGAAGGAAGCTCTTGGAAGCAAAGCGCTAAGGATGAACAAGTCACGGACTCGGAGGGATCCTGAAGGCGCAAGGCTTATTGAGGAGCTAGAAGGTTGAGTCTAGGTCTAGGGTATAAAATCAAGTATGAATTACTCATACTTGATGAGTATCAGTCGACTGATACGATGTATAAGTCGACCGTCAGCGTTTCGACCGAGTGGTGAAACTCGACCATCACCGATCGCTTGGTCGAGCAATGATCGATTCTCGAGATCACCGACTGCCAAAGGCATCAGTCAACTAATCAAGAAAAATATCGCCACAGAATGCAGTCTCACTCATTGATCGCCGCTTGATCACTGATCGATCACCCCATCGGTTGGTCGATGGAGGATCACGATCGTGATCGCCTGGCCGTTGGAGATTGCGGCTACGAATCTCCGCGGAGATTGCGTTTCAGAAGTCGTTGGCTTCGGCGGCAGTCGATTGATGGTATGCATCAGTCGACTGATCGATGCCCAACGGGAAAAATATCCCCTCTTCTATAAAAAGGGCCATGGGGAGCTTGGTGAAGCTAGTGTTCTTGCTCTTAACTATACTCTCGTGCTCACCAAGCCTTCCAAGTGTTTTTAGTGATTTAAATCCTCCTCTTCTCTTGTTCTTGATCATCCATCATTGTAAAGAAGAGGAGAGCATTGTAAGAAAGGTTTCTCCACCTTGGTTCATCCAAAGGAGGTTCTAGTGAAGGTTGATTAGGGCTAATCCACCTTACGAATTGCCGTGGAGTAGGAGCGTCATCTCCGAACCACGTACATCGGGTGTTAGCTTCGTTCTTGCTTTGATTTGTGTTTATATTTTGTATTGCTTCCGCTAACAATTTTTGTAGAAAAGAAGAAAGGCTAATCACCCCCCTCTAGCCATTCCAAGGGTCCTAACAATTGATATCAGAGCCCGGATAGCTTGGAAGATCTCACCATCAACCAAGACATCAATGGCTCTTCAAGAGGGATATAGCATCGCCAAGCCACCGCTCTTCGATGGGATTCATTTTGTGTATTGGAAAGGTAGGATGAAGTACTATCTTATGAGTAATATCAAAATTTGGCATAGTGTTGTAGATGGCTTCGAGGAACCGGTGGATGAACATGGACATCCTATTCCAAGCAAGGATTGGACAAGAGAAATAAACAAGAAATTTGAATCAAATGCAAAGGCCGTCCTCACCATCCAATGCGGCGTCACAATGGAGCAACTCAACAAGGTGGGGCCTTTTGAATCCGCCAAGGAGCTATGGGAAAAGCTCATTGAGCTAAATGAAGGTTCCAAGGAATCAAAGAGGGCCAAGAAGGACCTATTAATTGGACAACTTCTAGCCTTTCAAATGAAGATGCATGAAACCGTAAGTCAAATGCATGGAAGGTTCAAGGAAATTGTAAACGGACTCCATATCATAGGTTAGCGGGTTGACAACCGGGATTTGGTAAGGTATATTTTACAAGCATTTCCTAGAAACTCTTTATGGACTTCAATAGTTGATGCCATTAAGGTAACTAGGGATTTATCTCAAATTAAAATTGATGAATTATTTTGTGAGTTTGAATTACATGAGCAAACTAACATGTCCTCTAAGGAAAAGGGTTTAGCTCTATTCGTTGAAAAGAAGGACAAGAAAGAAAAGAAGAAGAAGGAAAGAAAAGAAGCATCATCATCATCCGAGTCGGAGGATGAGTCAAGTAGTGATGGGGACTCATCTAGTGAAATGGCAAATTTCGTCAAGAAGCTTTATAGAAAGTCAAGAGAGTTCAAGAATAGAGAAGCAAGGAAGGGGTCTCATTCCTCAAAAGGTAAATTTAATGGTAATTCAAGTTTTAGTAATAATGTGATTTGCCATGCTTGCAATAAGAAGGGGCATATAAAGCTGAATTGCCCGGAGCTAAAGAAGAAGGAGGAAAAGGAAAAGAAAAAGAAGGACAAGAAGGAAAAGAAGAAGAAGGAGGCCATGGTGGCTCAAACCACATGGGACACACCAAGTGTTGAAGACTCTTCATCCGATGAAGAGCTTTACCACATCACACGCCATGTGGCACTAATGGCATTAGAAGATGATTCCGGCACATCAAGTCAAGAAGATTCTTCAAGTGATGAATCGTCATCTAGTGACGATGAGGTAATGAATTCTCCCAAGGTTATGCTTCTCTATAAATCAATTGCTTATCTTAAAGAAGCTCTAGATAAGTCAAAATCTAAGGTTAAGAGCATGAAGGTAGAACTAAAGGCCATTAGGAATGAAAAGCCTTCACATATTGACTCTTGCATGCTTAGGGAAGAAAATGAAAAACTTAAGGATGAGGTTAGTGAATTGAAAGCATGTTTAGAAAAATTTTCAAATGGCTCAAAGTGTCTTGATATGATTCTTAGTAGACAAAGAGCGGTTTATAACAAGGCCGGGTTAGGATATAAGTCAAAAGAAAAAGAAGTTGCTTATATTTCATTAATTAATAGGAGAGCAACCATTAAGGGTAAGGTTAAGAAAGCTTGGGTACCTAAGAAGTTTTTACTTAATGTTACCGGTCCAAATGTTTGGGTACCAAAAGCTTGTGTTTTTCATGTGATTTAGGTAGGAGAGCGAGGTATGTGGATTGTGGATAGCGGTTGCTCAACACATATGACCGGGGATGTGAGCAAGTTCTCCACAATTAAATATGTGAAGAAGGGAGCGGTGTCTTTTGGGAATAGTGGAAAACTCAAGATATTAGCTAGAGGTACAATTGAGGTATCCCCTAAAATTGTTATTCACAAAGTATTGCTAGTTGAAAATATGAAATTTAATTTATTAAGTGTTAGTCAACTTTGTGATGCAAACTATCATGTCTCTTTTGAATCCTCTAAATGCATGATTAGACACAAGGAATTAAATGATTGTATGTTAGTTGGATATAGGAAATCAAACATCTATTATGTTGATCTTTCATATGCTTCTAACATTTCTACTAAGTGTTTGGTTGCAAAAGAAGATGAAAGTTGGCTATGGCATAGAAGATTGGGACATATCAACATGAAAAACATAGCCAAGGTAGCCAAGATGGAGTTGGTCAAAGGGCTACCAAAGATCAAGTATGTCAAGAACAAATTGTGTGATGCATGCCAAGAAGGAAAACAAACAAAGGCATCACACAAAGGTAAAACCCTAACCAATACCTCTTTACCATTAGAATTATTGCATCTTGACTTATTTGATTGCCATAGTACTCCATCTTTAAATGGTAATAAATATTGTTTGGTTATAGTAGATGATTTTTCTAGGTATACTTGGGTCTATTTTATGAAACATAAGGATGATACCTTAGAAATAATCATAGGATTTAGTAAAAGGGTTGAAAATGAAAAGAGTCTCAAAATCAACCGGATCCGTAGTGATCATGGTGGTGAATTTGAAAACCTAAAATTTTCACAATTTTGTTTAGAGCAAGGGTACAAGCATGAGTTCTCTTGTCCTAGAACACCCCAACAAAATGGGGTGGTGGAAAGGAGAAATCGTGCCCTACAAGAGGCGGCTAGGACTATGCTTAATGCATATTCTCTACCTAGCTACTTGTGGGCGGAAGCAGTTAATACCGCTTGCTATATCCAAAATAGGGTTCAAATCCATAGGTTTTTAGGAAAAACACCATTTGAATTATGGAATGGGACTATACCCACAATTCATTATTTCAAAGTCTTTGGATGTAAAGTTTATATTCTAAACACCAAAGATAACTTAGGAAAATTTGAATCAAAAGCGGATGAGGGAATCCTAGTTGATACTCATCCACAAGTAGAGGGTATAGAGTCTACAATAAGAGAACCAAAGGGATTGAGGAGTCTTCCAATGTTCAATTTGATGAAACTACTAGTACCTACCCTAGAAAGTCCTCCATTGATAAGGATATTAATGACAATAATCAAAACATTACCCAAAAACTTCAAAATTTGACCATTAGGGGTAATGATCAAGGGGGAGGAAGAGGAGACTCCGATGATGAAAGAAGGGTGGAAGATAACAATGATCAAATTGAAATCCCTTCTAGAAACCTAAGAATTCATCAAGATCATCCACTTGACCAAGTAGTAGGAGATCTATCTCAAGGAGTAAGAACTAGGTCATTTCATAGACCTCCTACTAGTCAAGTTGCTCTTATCTCACAAATTGAGCCCAAATCAATCAATGATGCATTACATGATCCGGATTGGATTTTGGCAATGCAAGAAGAATTGGCTCAATTTGAGAGAAGTCAAGTGTGGGAATTAGTACCTAGACCCAATGATAGCACCATAATTACTACAAGATGGGTCTTTAGGAATAAGCTAGATGATCAAGGAAATATCACTAGAAATAAGGCTAGATTGGTTGCTAGGGGATTCAATCAAGTTGAGGGGCTTGACTATGATGAGACTTATGCCCCGGTTGCAAGGTTAGAATCTATTAGGATTCTCTTAGGGTATGCTTCCTACATGGGATTTAAACTTTACCAAATGGATGTTAAATCGGCATTCTTAAATGGTTTTATTAAGGAGGAAGTATATGTAGAGCAACCACCCGGATTTGAGAACATAGATTATCCAAATCATGTATGTAAGCTTAGGAAAGCATTATATGGGTTAAAACAAGCTCCCCGGGCATGGTATGAAAGATTGTCATCCTTCTTAATTTCTAAGGATTTTAGAAGAGGCCAAGTAGATCAAACTTTGTTTATAAAGTCAACGTTAAAAGATATATTCATAGCCCAAGTATATGTTGATGATATCATTTTTGGGTCAACAAATGATGATCTTCTTCAAGACTTTATAAAAAATATGGAAAATGAATTTGAAATGAGTTTGGTTGGAGAGCTTACCTTTTTCCTAGGTTTACAAGTCAAACAAACCAATGAGGGTATTCATATTTATCAAACCAAATATGCAAATGAAATGATCAAGAAATTTGGTTTGGAAAATGCCAAAATTGTAACCACTCCTATGGCCACTAGCACTAGAATAGATAGTGATCATGAAGGTAAATCAATTGATCTTAAATTATATAGGAGTATGATTGGTAGCTTACTATACCTAACCACTAGTAGACCCGACATTTTATTTGCGGTAGGTATGTGTGCAAGATACCAATCTTGTGCCAAAGAATCACATTTGGTAGCCGTCAAAAGAATATTAAGATATATTAAAGGCACCCTAAATGTAGGACTTTGGTATCCTAGGACTAAGTCATTTGAATTACTTGGTTATACCGATTCCGATTATGCCGGGTGCAAATTGGATAGGAAAAGTACTAGTGGTGGATGTCAATTTCTTGGGTCCTCCCTAGTTAGTTGGAGTAGTAGGAAGCAACATTGTGTTGCTTTATCAACCACCGAAGCCGAATATGTGGCTATGGGTGGTTGTGTAGCTCAATTACTTTGGATGAGACATACTCTTGTAGACTATGAGCTACACTACTCTAACATCAAAGTTTATTGTGATAATGTGATACCATCAACTTGACCAAAAATCCGGTACATCACTCTAGGACCAAGCACATTGAAGTGAAACATCACTTCATAAGAGATCATGTGGCAAGAGGGGACATTAAACTTAATTATGTAGAATCTAAGTCCAACCTTGCCGATATCTTCACCAAAGCTCTTCCCGAAAATGAATTTTCATCTTTAAGGAGAGAGCTTGGTATGTGCTTTGTAGAGTAAAATTCTAGGTTTGCATGATCCCATGTTTATGTGTTATCTTTATACCTTGATACATCTCACAAAAAGCCTTAAGAAACCTTGATTTTTGTATTGAGACACTTAGAACCATGTGAGATGATAGGGAAGGTGTACTTGGCTCATCATGCTTGTTATGATGCATAACTATGAGCCAATGACACACCTAGAGACATAAATACCTTATGGACCAACCATTGGGAAGGCTTGTATTCAAGTAATGAGTACATAGCTCTAAGAACATGGTTGGAAATTCCAAATCATATATATTTTAAACCATGTTAATTATATTTTGGAAAACAGTTTTCAATTAAATCACAAAAGTGATACAAAGTTTGGAAATTCTTTAGAACTTTTGTAAGTTTCCAAATTTGTATCAATCTTGAAATCTAGAAAACATATATTTTTCAAATTATTTTTCCTTAATAAAGTATGATTTCAGAAATATGTACGCAAAATTTCGTGATTTTTCGAGATTTTTGGAATTTCTACCGCATTTCTGAAAATGGGCTGAAAAGGCTGAAATTTCGATTTCAGGCGTAGCAGTCGACTGGTTCAGATACCCTGGGTTTTCTGATAATAAGCTCTATTTTCTGATATTTGGTGTATCTTTGATGTCCTAACACTATAGTATGATAATATTGCGTATAAACAAGATTTAGGACTGACTAATGCAGAGTTTTAGGGGGAGTTTTCATAAATTATATCTTTTTCATCCCCAAAACCATTGTTGGTGCAAAGTTAGGACTTGATTTTCTTTGAATTTTTGGTATGCTTTGCTTCAACTATTGTTTATACAGTATAAAGCATATCTTGGATTAAGAGGGAGCTTAATTTCAATATTGTACCTTAGTCCAAGATCTAACACATTATTTCCTTCATGTTTGAATCCTTCTCTTTTTGATGTATGTCAAAGGGGGAGAAGGAGTGTTTAAGTTATAATACATATTGAAAATTTGATTATGTGTGTATTTAAAGACCTAACTCAAATGATTGCCAAACATCAAAAAGGGGGAGATTGTTGGTGCAATAATGCTCCAAGAATTTATATATGTTTTGATGTTTGGATAATCATCTGAGTTAGGCAATATCTTGTGATCTAATTGCGAGAATGTTTAAGTGACAGGGAAGTCCAAGTGTGATCTTGACAAAGGAAGTCCAAGTATGATCTTGGCAAAGGAAGTACAAGGGATGGACTTGGCAGCGTAAGACCAAGCATGTAGTCTTGGCAGCGTAAAGTCCAAGTGAACCTTGACAAAGGAAGTCCAAAGTAAAGTCTTGGCAGCATAAGTCCAAGCTTGTAGTCTTGGCGGCGTAAAGTCCAAGCATTTGGCAACCCAAGACATGACGAAACCGAAGGAAGCTCTTGAAAGCAAAGCGCTAAGGATGAACAAGTCGCGGACTCGGAGGGATCCTGAAGGCGCAAAGCTTATTGAGGAGCTAGAAGGTTGAGTCTAGGTCTAGGGTATAAAATCAAGTATGAATTACTCATACTTGATGAGTATCAGTCGACTGATATGATGTATCACCGACCGTCGCGTTCGACCGAGTCGTGGTGAAACTCGACATCACGATCGCCTTGGTCGAGCAGCCGATCGATTATGAGATCAATCGACGCCAAAGGCATCACCGATCGATCAAGGGAAATATCGCCACGAATGCGCCTCACTCGACGCCGCTTTGATCACTGATTGATCACCCCATCGGGCCGATCGATGGAGGGATCACCGATCGATCGCTCGGTCATTGGAGATTGCGCTACGAATCTCCGCGAGATTGCATTTGAAGCCGTTGAGCCGCGCAATGATCGATGGTATGAATCAGTCGACTGATCGATGCCCAACGGGAAAAACAGCCCCTCTTATATAAAAAGGGGCCATGGGGAGCTTGGTGAAGCTAGTGTTCTTGCTCTTAGCTATACTCTCGTGCTCACCAAGCCTTCCAAGTGTTTTTAGTGATTTAAATCCTCCTCTTCTCTTGTTCTTGATCATCCATCATTGTAAAGAAGAGGAGAGCATTGTAAGAAAGGTTTCTCCACCTTGGTTCATCCAAAGGAGGTTCTAGTGAAGGTTGATTAGGGATAATCCACCTTACGGATTGCCGTGGAGTAGGAGCGTCATCTCCGAACCACGTACATCGGGTGTTAGCTTCGTTCTTGCTTTGATTTGTGTTTATATTTTGTATTGCTTCCGCTAATAATTTTTGTAGAAAAGAAGAAAGGCTAATCACCCCCCCTCTAGCCATTCCAAGGGTCCTAACATAGGTATATTATATTATATCATACTCATTGGTAATCTTATGACTTAGTGGTAGGAAGCTTATTCCCCCAAACCGACGGTTCATGGTTTGAGCCCCGACTAATGAACCATTTATTCGAATTCTTTTTTTGTTTTAATTCCTATTCTTAATTCTATTTTTTTCTCTAAATAAAAGTACATGAATTAAAATTTGGGTTGTTACAAGATGAAACCCTAGTTTAGGAGAACAAAACCCAAATCTCACATCACATTGACTTCTATGTGTTTTCATACACTTTAGACATATGTGAGATGCTAGAATATGAGTTAAGTTCAAGGTGCATAGCTTTTGCATCTAGATGAACTAAAACTCATCTTATCTTAATTGTGGATCATTGGGAAAGCTAGTGTACAAGTCATGTACATTGAGGCCAAGGAACATGATCCAATATAGGTTTTCAAATACATTTTAAAATCATTTTAGAAAACCTTGGTGAAGTCTATCTTTTGATCGAAATCACTATTGATGAAATTGATAAAAAGTGAGCTAAAACATTGAAGTTTTTCTTCACTTTTGAACTTTGTGTCAATTTCGCTATTTTATGGGTAAAATATTTTTCTAACATTTTTCACCCATTATGTTGCTCTTAAGTAATGTACGTATGAATTTTCATGATTTTTCAAAATACATAGAATTACTTATGTTTTTTTTTTCAAAACTCAATTTCTGAAACTGAATTTGGGCAGTTTTAGTTATCAGTCGTCTTTCGCTTGATGGCAGTCGACTGATGAAGGGAAGTTCGACTAATAACTATAAGTAGTCGACTGCCAATGCTGATTTCAAGAAAACATGATATGTTTAGCCCATTTTTAGCTATGTTAAGGTTCCCTAACCACTCCTAACCCTAGGATATACTTTGGGAAGCATTATAAAGGATTAAAATCCATTGGATATAGATTAGGAGAGTTGTTAGGGTGATGTATCAAATTTAAGGGGTGGGAAAGTTCAATGTTGAACTTTGAACCTTATTTTTTGATGGTTTAGAGTTTCTATTGGCTTAGGGACTTCCCAAGAACATTGTTAGTGCAATGGTCAAGGGGGAGCAAGCCTTTATGGGGAGGTATCCATCATGGGATGATGGATGTTATTTTTTTTTCCTCATGAGAGGGAGAAATATGATTTTGAGATACCCAATTTGGAAATTGAGAGAGTGTATAGGATTGCCTCTTTTAAGTGATATGAGACTTATCACTAGGAAGATTGTAGGCATCCTAGGTATTTTTGGACTAAGGGGGAGATTATAAGATCTCATTGGAACATGAGACATTGACCTCCTTGGAGAGAACCATTTTGATGTAAGTCAAAAAGGGGGAGAATGTTTGGGGAGAATGTTTGAGAGAATTTATGGGATTACCAATTTGGGATAATTGGTAAGAAGATTTGAGTTAGTGTTCTAACTCAAAGGTATGTGTTTTTGTCAAACATCAAAAAGGGGGAGAATGTTGGTGCAATCGACCCAGGTCACGATTGACCGAACTCGAGTTTGACTCGAGTGATGTTTTGATGTTTGACATGAAGGTTTGACATTGATGTTTGACATTGATGTCTGATAATATTTTGGGGAGATTGTTGGTGCAATCAACCCGGGTCATGTTTGACCGGACTCGAGTTTGCTCGAGGGGGATTTTAATGGTTGACTGGAGTTGACCATGTCATGGAAAGTCCAAGTCTTGAGTACTTGGCATGTAAAGTCCAAGCATGGGTCTTGGCAAGGAAAAGTACAAGCATGGGTCTTGGCATGGAAAGTCCAACATGGGTTGGCAAGGGAAAGTCCAAGCTTGAGTCTTGGCATTTGAGAAGTCCAAGGGGTTTGATATTGGCGGCGTAAAGTCCAAGGGTGAAGTCTTGGCTGCATAAATCCAATGGTTGGCGACATAAAGTCCAAGCGGAGTCTTGGCAGCGTAAGTCCAATGTGTCTTAGCGGTGTAGACACATTGAACTTACGCTGCCAAGTCATGGATGACTTGGAGAGATCCGATAGGTGCGAGACTGACGGAGGTGGCTAGAAGGCTTAGGTCTAGGTTAAGGGTGATCTAGCAAGTATGGGGGAACCATACTTGGGTTAAACCTCATATTTGAGGTTGGTAGTCGACTGACAATATGGCCGGTTCGACTGTCGTGAGTAACTAGAGTTCAACTTTCGATTAAGGGCTGAAAATGCCTTGGCGATCGATTATTGGATCGATCGGATCGATGGCCCGATCGCCATGGATGGCGATTGATCCGGATGGAGTTTTTCGACCGCGACCAAAGAACACTTCATAGCCGACTGGACAGTCGGCTATGGACACTAACAGTCGACTGGTGATGTCATCACTCAACTGCCAAGAGATCCGTTGGAATTTTTCTAGTATGGATCGAGCCGTTGTCTCACGACAATAGTGTTGGCAGTCGACTAGGGCCTTATGGCAGTCAACTGCCAGGCGGAAATCTATCCCAATGCAGTTTAAAAGAAAGCTATTTGTGGAGATTCTGGCATTGGTTCTTTGGGAGCTTTGGTGAGGTGATTTGAAGGCGAATTGCAGGTGCATTTCTGGGTCCTTCAAGCTCATTCAAGCAACCAACAAGCAAGCGCTCAAAAACCCTCAATTGTAAAGTGCTCTTTACATTTCTTTGTATTTTACTTATATTTTCGTGTATTATTGTTGTAATATCTTGTAAGAGGTTTCTTTGCCTCCAACGTGTTGTCGAGAAGGAGTTTATTGTTTAGTGGTGTTTGTGGCATCGCTAGAGCCTTCAGAGCTCGATCCGTGGAGTAGGAACCATTCGGTTCCGAACCACGTTATATCCTTGTGTTTGCTTGTTTGTGTTTTATTATTGCTTTATTTCTGCTACGCACTAATCATTTGTAGCAAGCACGCAACGAATTCCAATCGAGCGACGACAACGCTATTCACCCCCCTCTAGTGGTCACCGAATCCTCAACAATGCTCGGATTGTGTAAGCCCATTCAGAAAAATCAAAATCCCAGTAAGCCGAAAAAAAAATTATGAGGGATAAAAAATAGTTGTTGTGGGTGGAAATGGTTAGGTGCCCCTTTGAGACCAAGTTAGGTTACTAGGGAAACAACTACCATTTTCTCTCAATACCGAGCACGCCTTTGAGGTTTTGTGCTAGATCTAGAGAATGATCCTCGCTTTGGGCAGGTAAGTATCTAAGAGCTGGAGACCTTAGGAAAGCTATAGGATGACGACTTAATTCACCATGGAATGTGTATCGTTTAAGAAGATTCGCTTAGCACGAGCACGAGGAGCTAACTTAGTGAATTTCTAGAACATATCTATTTTGCTTTGATTGCAAATACCACTTGATAAATTTAGTTAACATGCTAGGCATGGAACAATACCTTTTAAAATTTCATGGCATTGAGGTTTTCTTGAGGACAAGCAAAGATTTAAGTCTGGGGGAATTGATGTGAGCAAAACATATTGAGTTTTAGGAGTAGTTTTCGCTCACATCTCATAGCATTTTATGTTTGTTTTATCCATATTTTACATTATGTTACATGCATTTCCTATTTTCTGGTTCAGAGGTCTTCTCTGTTTACTTTTGTGTGCAGGATAGCATTTTATAGGAAAAACAGTGCAATTTTGGAGCAAAAGAAGACATTTAGCAGCTGGACGCAGAAGGGAACACGACCAGGGCGTGTGCCCACACACGGCCGTGTTCAAAGGGTGAAAATGGTCGCAACAGCCTGACACATGGCTAGGCCATGTGTTTTCACACGGCCGTGTGGCGGCCCAGCAAATTGATGTGACTAGGGTTTTTTCTAGATTTCGTAGCGATTCGGCATGATATCTATATAAGGAAAGCTCCGGCCAAACCCTAGGGGGGGGGGGAGACGACGACTGGGATGACACTTCGAAGCCCTGAAAAGCTTCGGGAACTCGCAACGGGGAGGAAGAATGTCGCTGGAGGTCAAGATTCTACACTTTAACGTCGAGGAGAAGACCTACATTGCATTGTAAATCCTATTCTTTGCGTAAATTCTATTTTTTATACGGATATGATCATGTCTTCTGTTTATTCTCTTGTATCTGTGGAGTAGACTCTTTGATTTTAGGATTAGGGAGTAGTTTGTGTTGAGTCAGAACATGTTAATTCAAATATCTTTTCGTTCTTGAATTTATATTTGCAATTGGTGTTTCTGTTTAGATCTATAGTTATCATTTTGGTTTTCTAGTCACTGTGCTTAGCCAATACGAGGGGTGACCGCCCTCGTATCTTAGATTTAGGGGAATTAAAGAGGGACCTAAGGGTTGGCCTCATCGCTGGTAATTGTGGGTAGAAGGATGCGATAGAGCAGGAAATGTGCCTCGTTTTCGACTTGTCGCAGGGATCAATTCGGCATCCTCATACTGACTATCTCGTCCTAAAGCCTGGGGTTGACCTGGTATGGCAGAGGTAGCTTCTGATATACGCGAAGGCTCATCGAGGGAGTGTATGATGTCCTTTCCACAAAACTATAACTAGAAACCTAATTAAACCCAATTAACAATGTGTTCCGTGACACACAAACGGAACTGAAATCCTAGAATTCATCTAAAGACTCGTAGCGACCCTTCTTTTCCTCCGTGTGACACCATATTAGAGTTAGGACCGCCGATAACCCTCCTAATTGCAACTTTTAGAGTCTAGTCCCGAACAATAACATGTGAACAAATCGCTACTCAAATCTCAGTTCCTGTTGGATCGATAATCTTTTTATTACTTGACGACATCCATGCACTTGCGGGCGTTGAGCGCGAGTGCGTGCTTCGAGTCCTCGACGGTCTCCATCGCGAGATTTGAGGTCGCATTTGTGCGCATAAAGTTTTTGACGGTGTTGTTGGGGACTGATTGATTCAATATCGAATCAAGAGAGTGGATATTTGGATCAGACCTAGGATAGATTTACTTTTCTTGTTTTATTTTATTTTATTTTATTTTATTTCAGTTTTATTCATTCTGGTGCTCTTTCCTTATTTATAAGTTTCTGCATATAACGATGCATGCTTTTACTCATGATTATGGTTGATTTAATGCTGTAAGTTTTTGTAGCATTTATTGTGAGCATTGTGGTGAAACATGGCATACCATTAACGATTGTTTGGATATATTCGAACCTTCACAATTTAAACAAGAAGATGTCACCTACAATTACAACCAGTGGCCACAAGATGATTTCTATTCATATAGTTATAACCCTGGGTACTTAAACCCTCAATATTGTCCGCCTAAATCTCGACTTGAGTAGATGATGGAAGATTTCATTCGAACTGAACAAGCGGCGAACACTGAATTCCAATGGCGACATTCGCAGACAAAGACCCAATATTGTTTCCCCAGTGAGAATGAGAGCTATGAATCACCACACGAATTTTAACCAGAATCAAGTCCCCATTTAGAATCCTTGCTAGACAATTCTATTAGGGAATGCAAGGAGCATAGTCTACAATTTGCGAAGATTATGCAACGGAAAGAAGAAACCAAACCACTAGAAGGTGCCTTCGATGACTGGATTACACCTAATATGGCGGAGACTCACTTTGAGCGAATGAATGAGGAAGACGTAGATGACATAGGAAGTAAAGAAGGACAATCCATTCAATCACCACTTGAAGAAGAACTTCAGGATTATTTAATTAATACTTTAATCGAGGAGTGCATTGCTTCAATCAAAACACCTCATAACCTCATGGATCTAGAAGAGCCTACCCTAACCCTCACTGAAACTTTAGTTACTAGCAACAAAACCCTTTTGGTGATTGATAATGATAAAATTTCATTCGACATAATAGAATATACTAATCAATCTTTTGGTGAGGATGTCTATGGTGAGTTAAATTATTTACAACATTTAGAATATAATGATCAAACTATTGATGATTTGTTGAGACTAAGCATGTTCAACCTCGAGCTAAGGAAAGCAGCGCACAAGTATCTTGCCCCTCCATGAGGAAGATTTAAACGATATAGTGATGGAGGACCAAAAGGCAGAAAGCAAAAGGTGAGAAAGTATCTAGCCCCTCCACAAGTAAGATTTAAGGGATATAGCGATGGAGGACCACTAGGCAAGAGGCATAAAGTGAGCAAATATCTTGCTCCCCCACGAGCAAGATTCAAACACATCAAATGAAACATAGGAGTGTGGTCGAGCAAAACGACCTTAAACAAAGCGCTTCTTGGGAGGCAACCCAAGTTTAGTTTTTAAGTTTTCCTTTGATTATATTGCATGCATTTAGTTAATTTGAACTTTGATTTCCATTTCATTTAGCATTAGGACCAAAAAAAACTTGCTAAGTAAAAATAAAATCAATTTTTAGCTTACACGGCGAAGCGTGTGAGAAAATTTAGACCGTTGTGTATAAAAGGAGAGAAATAGGGGACACACGGCCTGACCATTGTTTTCCCACGACCGTGCCCGACTAACCCGAGGCGCACATGGCTTAGCTATGTGTTTTTACATGGTCGTGTCGCGCGAGGTTAAAAAGGGCATGCCATGCATTTTTACCCCAAACGCACCCTGTGTTTCAATATTTCTTGCCCTAGCAGTGTGGATCCTTCTTCCCCACCACCTAGAAGCTTTTCCAACCTTTAAGGAAGCCAAAAGAAGCAAGGATGAGGAGGACCAAGCAAGTGGTATATCGATCCGGTGCTTCGGAGCGACGAGGAAGGAAGATCGATGCCCCTAAAGCTCCGGATGAAGGTAAAGCCTTACTAACCCTTCTTTTTCGCAACAATTAGTATAGGGATAGATATAATCTGCTTTTTACTCATAAACTCATTGCAACTAGGTATCTTGATGAAGATTTGCTAGAGTTCTTAGGGTTGTTGGGTGACATTCAAGCCCTACTTGCAAAAATAGGGTGGGAAGAGATAATGGGGATAAGACACCCAACCTACCCTAGGATAGTTTTAGAGTTTTTAAGTTCTTTAGAAGCTGAAGTTTTAACGGGTAGAGAGAGCGAAGAGGGTAGGATTACCTTTAGGATATTTAACATCGAGCATAAATGGACACTTCACCAATGGAATTCATGCTTTGGCTTGCCGAGTGGGGGAGATAGAAGAACCCCTATTGGGTTTAACTCTCGAATCTTTTCGATTGAAGTGACGGGAGAGCATGCTTATGACCCTTCTAGGGTCAAAGCATCACGCCTCCAAAACCCCATTTTCCGATACCTTCACCGAATCATGGTAAGCACTATTTTTGGTCGTGGGGAGAGTGACGGTGTAGTGAGAGCTAGCGAGCTGCTTTGCCTATGGGACATGCTACAAGAAAGGAGTAGCATCGATGTAGGGTCTCATTTAATTAGACACTTAGTGAAAATGGGCAAAGCAGCGAGAGGAGAGATTAATGTGGGAGGCCTGCTTACCCATATTTGCCATAGGATGGGGTATGACTACATTGCGCTAGATACCATAGAGGGGAGCCCTAGGATCGACCTGGGAGTGTGTATGACCATGAAGATGATTGTAAGAGAAGGACACTCCTTATGCTTTGTAAGGAAAAACCTGACGGCCCTTAGGCTCTCCGACCCCAATCATACCACCATCACCACACGTGCCAACTGTTGCTTAGACATGATAGTGGAGTCATATGAGGGACCATCCACATCGGCGCCCATCTCTCCCCCTTTGCATCACTCTCCCTCCAATCCACACATGCATAGGAGCCCACCTAGTCCACATGGACATGAGCCTGCACCAGCACCACCACCTTTTTCAGGTACATCGGCCTATGATTTTTCAGAGTTCTGATCGTGCCTCGACGATATATACGCCAAGCAAAAGATGTAGAGGCAGCGATGGGAGGAGCATAGTGCCTACATGCAGGCGGAGTTTCTGGGCTTCCAGGAGCACTTTCAGTGAGGCGAGGAGTTCTACGACGAGGCCCGTGTCTACTTCCAGGAGTAGGCTACCCGTCGCCAGGTAGAGGCCGCTTACCGCCAGGAGATGCAGCAACATATGCGTGTCCAGTAATCATAGTGGGCCCGGGAGGAGGAGCACAGAGCAACCGCTGCATCCACCAGCTCTCAGATCGACCATATGTACATGTGGCATCAGTGGCTCAACAGTAGGTTCTCCCAAGACCCTGATATGTCGAGGTTACCAGAATTTCCACCTCGTCCACCATACTAGAAGTATGCTTCACTTAAGTCTGGGGGGGACCCCATGTTTTGTTTTGTTTCTAGCAGTAGTTGAAGGTTGAAGCATCGGTTCTCACTTTTCCTCGGTCGCTTGTGCATGGCGATCCAATCATACATCCCCGGATTAAAAAATTAATTCAAACGAAGATCGATTACCCAAGCAACCAATCCATCATCGTGCTTCTCGATTTGAGTCATCGCTCGAACAAACTTGTTGTTCAAGCAACCTAACTCTTTTCCTCGATTAGCCAAAGAATAGATGATGTACGGATCGTCGGTTTTTGTGTTTATCATCGGAGTCCAAGTAAATTAACCACATGTATGATACAAAAGAAGTAAATCAAAACAAACAAGATTATACCTCTTGTTTACCTCTTGATCTTCTATCATATGACCTATCCTCCTCTTTGACGTTATGTGGGCAATGATCCTCCAAGAGTTGAACCCTCCTAGATCGCGTCTTCACGTCCTTGCTCGCTCCGAACAAGGAAAGAACAATCTCTTTTCTTCTCCTTGCTTGTGCCGACCACCAATCACCAAGAGAGGTTGCCGCCAACACTAGGAGAGGGAGAGGAGATGTGGGCGTCGACCAAGAGATGAACTCTTGTTGCCGCGGACCAAAACTTGAAGGAAGAAGGTGGTGCCTTAGGAGAGGAGAAGGAGAAACCGACCAAGAGCAAAGGAGAAGATGAAACCCTAATCCTTTGTGGTGTTGCTGCCGACCCAAAGGGAGAAGCAAAGCATGCCGCCCAACCCTTGAAACTCCAAACCCTAGCACCCAAAAACCCTTGCTGCCCAAGCCTTGAAAAAACTCTCCAAAAGATAATCCTTTCGCCCAAGCCTTGGAACCTATATTTATAGATTTCACCCAAGCCTCCTTTTAATCATGTCCATTGGATCTAGGCTTCATGAGAGTTTTAATAGGCTACAATAGGGACCATGAGGAGGAGTTGGATCTTGGCCATCCAATGGATCCGACCCACATAAAATCTGATCCATTAATGATAATCCATTCCACTAGAGGATTATCATTGATCTATCTCACCAACCCCCATAATTAAATATGGGCTCCATATATTAATTGTACAAATATCTCCCCATGTTTAAGATATCGAATGTCTATTAATTAATTAATTTACTGATAATTAATTAATTAACATATAACTCCATGAGTAGTACCACTCAACCTTATCATCATGCTAGACCAAGTCCACCTGCAGGATTTACATGATGATCCTTATGAGCTCCTCAAGGGGACATCATCATCCTATTACATAGGAAATGTTTTCCTCCTATAATCAACGACACAACATGTAAATAATATCATTTCCTAACTTATCGAGCCTATTGATTTAACCCATAAATCTCGTCCATTGGTAAATCAAAGAAATAAATATTAAGTACATGTGCCCGTTATTATATCGGGATTAAGAGTATGTACACCATAATATTCGAGGTCCGATTCAATTATGTAGTTAGCAATAAATTGAATTACCTCTAAGTCGGTCCTGCTCAATACACACAAAGTGTACTAGTGTAATTCTATTGTCAAGATAAACCAATACCAAATTACACTACAACCATACCAATGGTTTGTCCAAAACCATCTTGGTTGTGAGCCACTACTTATACTCTACAAGGAACTGATAACATGATCTTTTGTGTGACACAACACACCAGGTTATCTACAATGTAAAGTATCAAACAATATGCACACATATAAAATGCAAACAATGATTATGTGATTCTTATTTCAAAATGAAGATATCCATACAAAGACTAAGCTTTCAGTATACATCCCAACAATCTCTCATTTATACTAAAAGACTATGCTACCATCAAAGTGCCATACATATGATTCCCATTCCCTCCACATGCCTATCAAAAGCTCTTGCTGGAAGGGCCTTAGTGAAAGGATTTGTCAGGTTATCCTCTGATGCAATGTTGGCGACAACAACTTCTCCTCGCTTTACGATCTCTCGTATCAGGTGGTACTTGCGCTCTATGTGTTTACTTGCCTTATGGGCTCGTGGTTCCTTCGAGTTTGCAACTACACCACTATTATCACAATAAATTGTGATAGTTCTAAGTAAACTAGGAATCACATCCAAGTCCATCAAGAAGTTCCTGAGCCATACAGCTTCTTTGGCTGCCTTAGAGGCTGCCAAAAACTCAACTTCTATGGTGGAGTCCGCCATGCATTTCTGCTTGACACTCCTCCAGAAAATGGCTCCACCTCTCAAAGTAAACACAAAACTCGAGGTAGACTTACTGTTATACCTATCTGATTGGAAGTCAGAATCTGTGTAACCCATAGGGAGTAATTGATCTGCCTAGTATACTAGTATATAATCCCTAGTCCTTCTCAGATACTTCAATATATGCTTTATCACAGTCCAATGTCCATGTCCTGGATTACTCTGATATCTGCTAACCATGCCCACGACAAAGAAGATATCCGACCTCGTACATAACATAGCATACATGAGGCTTCCTACTGCCGAAGCATAAGGAACCGCCTTTATCTCCTCTATCTCCTTTGATGTTCTAGGACACATCTCTTTAGATAAAGGTACTCCATGCCTAAAAGGTAGAAAACCTTTCTTGGAGTTCTGCATGCTAAAACGAGCCAAAATAGTGTCTACGTATGAAGCTTGAGATAAGCACAACATCCTTTTCTTGCGATCCCTTATAACCATGATCCCAAGGATGTGTCCCACTTCTCCTAAGTCCTTCATATAAAACTGTTTGGACAACCATACCCTTACGTCTGACAACACTTTGACATTATTGCCAATTAACAAAATGTCATCTACGTATAGTACAAGAAATACCACAACGTTTCCGTCACATCTCTTGTATACACAAGACTCATCCGGACTTTGAATAAATCCATAAGACTGGATTACCTCATCAAAGCGGATACCACATCTTTGTCTTGGATTGCCTCGTCATATGTCAAGATACCACAGCTTTCTCTTGGATTGCCTCGTCATATGTCTAGAGATCAGATTCATATTCGCCAGGGATCAAATCAGAAGATTCTCTCAAGAACATAAATCTCTTAGGTTGTCTAACAATCCTCCCACTACGACGAGGTATCACCTGTGTATCCTCTATGACACACGGTGCAGTCACTTG
Source organism: Wurfbainia villosa (assembly GCA_025175895.1). Lineage (NCBI taxonomy): Eukaryota > Viridiplantae > Streptophyta > Magnoliopsida > Zingiberales > Zingiberaceae > Wurfbainia > Wurfbainia villosa. Next base: position 19,959,650 of record CM046000.1, on the reverse strand, counting down.
TGGTATGTCCTCTTGTACCGTTGGTACTGAAGTAGTGACTTCCCCTCTCAACTCCTCCAGAACAATCTTACTCATGGGCTTGTGGTTCATCACATAGTCTTCCTCTAAAAATCGGGCATTCGTGCTAACAATCACCCTCTGATCTCTAGGACTATAGAACAAACCACCTTTTATTCCTCTAGGATAGCCTATGAACAAGGGCACTTCTGTACGAGGTTCCAACTTACCAGCATCTACCTTCAGCACATGTGCTGAACTCCCCCAAATTCGAATATGTCTCAGATTAGGCTTTCACCTAGTCCACAATTCTGTGGGAGTAGAAGGTACTGATTTAGATGGTACCAAGTTCAGAATATACACTTCCGTATCCATAGCATACCCCCATAACGAATCTGGTAACTCGGAATAAATCATAATCGATCTAACCATCTCCATAAGAGTCCTATTCCTTTGCTCTGCCACACCATTCTGCTGGGGTGTACCAGGTGCAGACAGTTGGGATTGAATCCCAGTCTCTGATAAGTAACTCCTAAACTCTCCCAAAAAGTACTCACCACCACGATCAGATCGTAGTGTCTTGATACTTTTACCTTGACGTTTCTCCACATCAGCCTTGAATTCTTTGAACCTGCCAAATCATTCAGACTTGTGGCGCATCAAGTAAATGTATCCATATCTTGAATAATCGTCTATAAAAGAGACGAAATATTCAAAACCACCTCTAGCCTGGATAGACATAGGACCACACAAATCAGAATGAACCAATTCCAACACATCTTTGGCTCTATACGCCATGACCTTAAAAGGCCTCTTGGTCATTTTACCTTCCAAGCAAGATTCGCAAGTTAGGAAATCTTCCACCACTAATGAACCCAAAGGTCCATCAGCTATCAACCTTTGAATTCTACTTAGGTTAATGTGACCTAACCTTAGATGCCAAAGATATGTTTGGTTAATTTTCAAAGGTTCTTTTCTCTTATTAGATTTAGAAGATGAATTATTTATTTCTATTCACATCGTGGGAGCTTTTGTTCAAGAGTATACAAATTTCCTACCAACGTACCAGAATAGATAATCTCCCTATTACTTTTTATAACAACTCTGTCATTAAAAGAAATAGAATATCCACCCATAAATAATTTAAAAACTGAAATTAAATTCTTTCTAAATAAAGGTACATAAAAGCAATTTCTTAGAACCAAAGTTTTATTCCTATCAAAAGATAAATAAACATCTCCCACTGTAATAGCCGCCACCTTCGTAGCATTGCCCATGTAGACGGTAATCTCCCCCTCAGCTAGTCATCTGGTTTTCTAGAACCCCTGCAAAGTATTGCAGACATGATCAGTCGCTCCCGTATCTACACACCAGGTGCCAGTAGATAACACCGCTAAACATGTTTCAACGACTAGACCAAAAGATATACCTTTGTTCTGCTTTCGGTTGGGGCAGTCAACCTTTCATTGTCCAGTCTGCTTGCAAGTGAAGCACTTGCCTTTCGACTTCTTCACTCCTCCCTGAGATCCTCCCACCGCCTTCGCTGCACTTTGTTTCTTCTTTTTCTTGCCTTTCGGCTTAGAAGTAGAAACCTTCTGGGCAACCAAAACCTGAGAACTCTGACGAAAAAGTCCCTCTGCCGCCTGGAGTTCTGTCAGAAGCTCCGCCAATGAATACAACCTCTTATTCTTGTTGTAGTTCAGGCGAAACTGCTCAAAACTCCTAGGTAGAGATTGGAGAATGATATCGACCTGGGTTTCCCCATCGATCTCAGCTTCAAGGACTTCCAGCTCATTCAAATGAGCCATAATCTTGAGAACATGATCCCTCACGGGTGTTCCCTCAACCATGGTCGTCATCATCAATCTTCTCATGGCTTCTTGCCTAGCAGCCCGATTCTGGTGTCCGAAAAGATCCTTGAGATTGAGCATCATGTCATAGGCAGTGGCCATGGCCTGATACTGATGTTGCAATACATTTGACATAAAAGCCAAATGTAACACCACACCATCTCATAAGCCTTGATCCACTTCTTATAACACTCTTTCTCCTTTTCCCCAAAATCATCCGTAGGCTTAGGAGCACACTCCTCGAGAAGTACATACTTGTACTCCTCAGCAGTCAAGACTATATCCAGATTTCTTTTCCAATCCACATAGTTAGGTCCGGTAAGTTTATTTTCCTTTAGAATCACAAAAAGTGGGTTGAAAGTCATTTTGAAGAAATTGATGTGAGAAAAACATATAGGGTTTTAGGAGTAGTTTTCGCTCACATCTTGTTACATTTTGTGTTAGTTTCATGCATATGTTGTTGGTGCAGGGGCACTAGATAATCGAACCTGTGTTTTGATTATGGCAAAGACACAAAGTTAAGTTTACATCATTATCTCATGAGCTAAATCGAGTGTGCAGAAAAGTACTAAAGCTGGAGCTGAAGGCTAGCGACACCCGGAGAAAGCCGCAGTGGTCGGGCGACACTCGAGTGACTTCGGAGGGAGCCAAAGGAATCGAGTGGAAGGCCGGAAGCGAGAGCTACAAGGTAACTATCGAGGAAAGCTCGTGTGAGTGAGAGATTGTAAGGTCGTATCCTCTTTACGGGGATGACCGTAGGCGGCGATCCGACTAAGACTTCCTATGGAAGGTCTAGGTCGAGATCAGACAGTTAGAAACCGTCGAATTTATCATTTTCCGAGCTAACCTCTATCGCAGGAAGTGGCCAGCCGGCAATCAACTAGTCATTGGGCCGATCGATCGATGCTCATCGATCGATCGATGGGAGTCGATCGATCGATGGCGATGAATCAGCCTTTGCGCTAGGTCAAAATGGATAAGGTTTGATGCGGCCACTTCGTGATAAAAATTATACAACTTCGTGATCTGTTCTGAAAAAAGAGGAGACATATTCAGAGGCCAAAATCTATAAAAGGAGGGGTGGATTCCAACTCCAAAGATCATCAAGTTTATTCATCAAGTGCTCCTACAATGCCAAATCTCCAACACCGTCATAACGCCAACGCGGCAACAAGCTCAGATCTTCTTCGTCGGCAGCAGCATCTAGTAATATATTTTAATATTGTATTCGTTGTTTTTATTCATAACGAGGTGAGGTAGGCTTGTTGCCTCATCCTCGTACTTCCGGATTTTGTGATCGTTGTCTCCTACCTCCAATGAGGAGGAGACGTTATAGTGCTTTGCCCTCTGTACGCGGTCTAGGATCAATAGGGCCTTGGTGTAGCAATGGCTGGGTTTTGAACCAAGTAAAATAAATGTGTCACTTTATTTTCCGTTGTGCTTACTCGTTTACTTGTGTCTCAACGAACGAATTCGAACGAAAGATTTACGATCGCTATTCACTCCCCCTCTAGCGATGCTTCTCGATCCAACATATGTCACTCTATTCTTGCACGCATTGCCTATTTTTTGGTTTCGAGGTCTGCTCATTGTACTTTTGTGTGAAGGTTAGCTTTTCTGGTGAAAAAGATGCGTTTTCATAGCAAAAGAAGGACTTTCGCAGTTAGACACAGAGTGGGACATGACTAGGGCATGTGGATTAACACGACTGTGTCCAATGGGCAAAAAGACCTCAGTCGCCTGCACGGCACGCCATGTGAAACACACGGCCAGTGTGGTGGCAGGCAATTTGAACGACTAGGGCTTTTTCCGAATTTTGTGGCGCTCCGAGGTGATGTATATATAAGGATGGCTCCGCCCAAACCCTAGAGAGGAGGCACGACAGCTAGGACGACACACCGAAACCCTAAAAATCTTCGGTAACTCACAGCGGGTAGGAGGAACGCCGCCAGAGGTCCACAACTTGCAATACAACACCGGAGAGAAGATCACGGAGCAACGTATATCTCTATTTCTGCGCTTTATTTCTACTGTATTTAAACTTAAACATGTTTTATGATTCTTCCTTCGTATATATGGAGTAGTACTTCTAATTCTAGGATTAGGGAGTAGCTTGTGTACATAAACAATGTTGGTTCATATTAAATTCTGGCCATAAGTTTGATTTAACAATTGGTAGTTGCTCTCTATTATATCTATGTGTGTTTGGCTTTCTTTCCGCTATGCTTAGGCGATACGAGGTGGTTCCCTCACAATCTAGAATTTAGGAGGTTTGATCCAAGGAACCTAGGGGTAAACCTGACCTCCCATAACTGTGGGGAGAAGGGAGCGGTGGAATCGGAAATGGTCCATCACAAGGATTGATTCGGCATCCTTGTACCCTCTATCCCGTCCTTTTGGGCCGAGATAGCTCCTGGTGAATGCGGCGGCTCTGCGGGAGAGTGTACGATGTCCCTTCCCCAAAACCGTAGGTAGACGTTTAGATTACGCCAACTGACAACATTGTTCTGTGATACAAAAGCTAAACCGAAGTTTTAGAATTGCCTTTTAAGACCCTGACACACTCTTTTCCTCCTCCGTGTGACACCGTACAGAGTAGAGTTTCTGGGAGTTACAGAGTAGAGTTACTTGGCTAGCGTGATGGATGAACAAGTCATGGATGACTTGGAGGGATCCGAGAGGCATGAGGCTGATGGAGGTGGCTAGAAGGCTTAGGTCTAGGATAAGGGTGATCTAGCAAGTATGGGGGGGCAAGCAATCGACTGCCAGAGGTGGGCAGTCGACTGATTGGCCGAGCAGTCGACTGATCATGTGATCAGTCGACTGGTGCTCGGGTTTTCGAGCACAGAATGGAGTCTGACTCGACTGCTGGGGTTAGCAGTCGAGTGGAGGCTCGAACAGTCGACTGATGGTCATAATCAGTCGACCGATGATGGATCCATTGGATTTTTCTAGCGTGGATCTAGCCATTGTCTCACGACAACAGTGGCATAAGTCGACTGATGGTCCCGAGCAGTCGACTGATCGGTGTTTTCCAACACACGTTGAAGCTTTAAATGGAGCTAGTGAAGGAAGAAAAAGCTAGCATTTCTTGAGGGCTTTTGGGGCGATTTGCTGTTGCAAATCAGGTCTCCAAGTGCAATTCAAGCAACCAAAGATCAAGCATCCAAAAGAGCAATTGTAAAGTAGTTTTCTTTACTTGCATTGTATTTCCTTATTGTAATTGCTTATATCTATTTCTTATTGTTGTAAGAACATTTGTACGAGGTTTCTCCGCCTCTGACTTGTGTCGAGAAGGAGTATTTGTGATTAGTGATTGCGTGTGCATCACTAGAGCTCTTTAGAGCTCGATCCGTGGAGTAGGAACCGTTCGGTTCTGAACCACGTTAAACATTTGTGTGTTTGCATGTTTGTATATTCGTTATTGCTTTATTATCATTATTCTACTGTGCGATAATGAAAATTGTAGACGAACACGCAAACGTATTCCATCGACGCATAGCACGACGTTATTCACCCCTCTCTAGCATTCCAACGATCTCCTACACATCATACTGGACACAGGATCGAATCCCCAGAATCCCATCATTCAGGGAAGGCCTTTTCTAGCAACTGCAGGGCCGTGCATAGATGTGAAGGCACATAAGATCTCCCTAGAGGTAGATGGGGAGATCATCCTTTTCAGCCTTTCAGAGCATAGAGCTCCCTACTTTGACGGCTTCACGATTAGAAGAATGAAGCCGAAACCTCCAGATTAAGATCCCAAGATGGATGAATGGAGGTTCACTGAACCACCAGAGCCGAGTTGATAGTAGAGTGCGGTCGAGCTAAATGACCTTAAATAAAGCGCTTCTTGGGAGGCAACCCAAGTTTAGTTTTAGATTTCTCTTTTCGATTGCATTGCATACGTTTGTTTGATTTTTAGTTTTGATTTCCATCACATTTAGAGTTAAAAATAGAAAAGAACTTTGCTAGGAAAAAATGAGACCCATATTAGCCTAAACGACGAAGTATATGAGAAAATTTGGGCCATGGTGCATGAATGGGCAAAAAATGGGGACACATAGCTTGGCTGTGTATTTTCCCACGGCCGTGCCCAATTGACCAGAGGTGCACATGACCTGGCCGTGTGTTTTTGTTAGTGAAAGCCCTAGAGACAATCATGTGATGATTGTTGTATGGACTTTATTGTATCATATTCCTATTTATAAAGTCATGGTTATTATATTTACTTGTATTGGTGCCAAATAACTAAATATAATAATGTCCTTGAGTAGTAGGTTCTTATCTATATCAATCGATTGGTTGAATCGATAATGAGATGATATAGAGAACACTACTCTTAATCATTCCTAGTCGAGTATTAACATTCAGGGACAATGTTAATGCGTAGAGACTAGCATGTAGGTCAACACGATGACTTGATCTCACAAGTCATGGATATGAGATATCAAGTTGACATATGGGTATGCATTGGAGAATGTATACTGAATGACCCGCCATGAGAAAGTATCATGGATCGTTATATGAGTGTCATATACTTTCTCATGTGGCTATTAGTATGACTATTAGTCCTTAGACCTGAAGTCACCATGGTTCCCTACATAAGGAGTTGCATACTTTGGCTTCACAAACGCCACCGTAAATGGGTGGACTATAAAGGCGATTACTGGGTATGTAACAAATTATGCGGAGGGATGTCAGTGATGTAGATGGGATCTATCCCTCCTATATGACGGGGGTGACATCGATATTCTTGATAGAGTGAGACCACGAAGTGCATGCCCATGCCCAAATGAGTGAATATGAGATATTGAGCTCATTTGATTAGAGTGAGTCTACTTGGAGATCAAGATTTAGATTGTACCGAGGATGACACGGTCTATGCCTCGATTGGTCAATCTAGATGTCAAGGATAGAGGGACATTGTCACATATTGTGAGAGTCACAATTAGTAGTCACAAAGGTGATGTTGGAGCTCAACATTCTTGTAACTTGGGTAGCAATGATGTGTTGCTAGATACCGCTCATTGCTTATGTTCCTAAATCAGTTTAGGGACATTGCCAACGTTACAAGAACCTATAGGGTCACACACATAAGAGCAATTAGATGGAGATTAGGTTCATATGATGAACCATGAGGATTAGGTTCATGGGATGAACCAAATTGGATTAAGAGTAATCCAAATTAGACTAATTGAGTTAGACTCAAGTTGATTCAAGTGTTGAATGAGTCTAATTTAGATTTGATTCATCAAATCAATTTAAATTAAATGAATAGAGATTCGTTAAATTAAATTGACTTGAGTCAAGTGGTTAGATTTGATCGACCATGGGAGATTATTGGTCAAGTTTGACTTGACTTGAGAGGGAAGATGAAAGGTCAAGTTTGACTTGACCAAATGCCATGTCATGATGATGACTTGGCATGGCCGGCCAATGATGATGCTCCACATCATCATTGACTTTGTCAATTGGTGCCACATCATGAGGGAGACCAAGGGTCATGGGAGTTACATGCATGCATGTAACCCCCTTCCTTGAAGTGGCCGGCCACTTTAGGGGTTTCAAAGTGGGAATTCATTTTGTGAGTTACTTATTCCATCATCTTCAACCTTGGATCATCTTCCTCTCAAGCTCTCTCCCTCTCCCAACCTCCTTGGCCGAAATTCCTAAAGGAGTGCTAGCACACTCTAAGGCATTTTTCTCCACCTATTGCTTGTGTGGATACCAATAGAGGAGTGTGCACTTGACACTCTCGAGTTCCGGCAACCTTTTGGACGAGCGGGATTTGCGAAGGTTATCGCATCGAGGGTAATGATCTCACCTATTAGATCTAAGGTAGATCTAGGGTTTTAGTAAGCACATACATGTTTTATAATTTTTATACTTCGCACGGATCCGTGGCCAGGGCTTCCGAGGTTTCCGCAACGCAAAAACCGGTTTTTGCGGCTCGAAAAAACCCAACAGTGGTATCAGAGCCACGTGCGAAGCATGTATGTGTTTCGTCTTTGTAATATTTGTATTAGATATAAAAATTACAGATTTATATGTTTCTGTAAATTTCCTAATTTTATAGAATTTTTGGGTATTTTTCTCAAAGAGTCGAAGCAACAAGTGTTGGGACACTTGTAGGCTTCAACCGTCGAGAAAAACTCTCCGAAACGACGAGTTCTCGCTTTAGGTTTTTGGGACAATGACTTAAGTTGTTGTAGGATCGTAGTAGGGACACTCGCAAAGTTAATTTTGCTAGTATGGGTGCTTCCCTATCCTCGAAAGGGGCTTTGTCCCGCGATCGCGCCCGGAAACCGCTTAGCGGGACCGTTACAGAGAGGTGACTAATTAATTTAAAAAACAAATTAGGAAAAATTATAGAAATTTCTGTAAAAATACATAATTTAGAATTATGTATAATTCTGTGATTGTCATGGCCCAATTACCCCAATTTGATTGGATTATGTGTGTTGTAATTCATAATACGGCCTGCGTGCCGTTTTGTGGTTGTGCGTGTTGTATAGTGTATGCGACCTGCGCGTCGTACCTCTTCTTTTGATATTCTAGTTGTTATTAGTTTTTAGACTCGAATGTAACTCAAGTTTCATATTTGTAATGTACAAAATGGAGCGGTGGAAAGTCCACTCGAAGACGAGATTACGAGAAGGGTGACGACGACACATGGCGGTCAAAGGAAGCACTTGGAGAAGCCGCTAGCCTTACGTTGACCGTCCGATCTTCTCATTGGCTTGAGAAGATCGTAGTAGGGCCATGACTATATCACATTTAATTATATATATATATATATGTTGATATATATATATATATATTTATTTAATTGATTTTGCTTGTATGTATGTGATGCATGCTAGTAGAATAATGCATGTATGTATATGATGCATGCTAGGATAATTTTCTTGTATGTATATGATGCATGCTAGAATAATGAATGTATGTATATGATGCATGCTAATATAGGATAATAAAGGCCTAAATGCGTATAAGATACACATTACGATTAGATTAGATCATAATCGAATCAACTCGAAAATGCCTACCGAGCCTTGATACCCATCACTACCTCGATCATTTGTTGTTGTTGAATCTGCCAAAGCAGAGCAACGCATATTATCTTGGTAGGGTGCGGAGGGACAATCTTGGTCCCGCCTATCATGCTTGGGTTAGAGTAAGCTCAATTAGATTGAGCAAAACTAGTTAAACTCAATTGGATCGAGTAGAACTATAGGCATATTCCAATCATTGGAACGATAGGTCAAGATTGCATTTACATTAAATCTTGGGCGATTTAGCCAAAGCTAACTCAAGGTCTTTTGTAAATGTGGGTCTTGATCCTATAAACAAGAGTTACATAGAGATGTAATCGGTAATGTGTTACCCACCGATCATACTAAGTCTTGGGCGATTTAGCCAAAGCTAACTAAAGGCTTAGTATGATGTGGATCTTGTCCTGCAAGAATTATAGCTAGTTTGTATGAATCTAGTAATGTGGTTTGACCACATCCATAACTCGATTCTACAAAAAAATTCCTATAATTCAGTGGGAGCATCATTTGATTAAAGGCCTAATTAAATGATAAAAGGAATATGATATTAATTCTTTGCATTGTATGTTGTAGATAACTATGTCGACAAACACGAACACTCTCTCTCTGCGTTCTGTCCTTGAGAAGGACAAGCTCAATGGAGCGAATTTCCTGGACTGGTACAGGAACCTGAGAATTGTTCTCACCCAAGAAAGGAAGCTGTATGTCCTGGAGCAGCCCATTCCGGAGGCACCTCCTGCCAGTGCCTCGCGAGCTGACAAAGATGCTTACAAGAAGCATCAAGATGATGCATTAGATGTGTCATGTCTAATGCTCGCAACCATGAACTCTGAGCTTCAGAAGCAATATGAGTTCATGAATGCTTATGATATGGTTGGACATCTTCGTCAACTATATCAAGGACAAGCTAGGCATGAGAGATATGAAGTCTCTAAGGCATTATTTGGGTCCAAAATGCAAGAAGGGACTCCCGTAGGTACATATGTACTCAAGATGATTGGGTACGTAGAAAACCTACAAAGGCTGGGATTCCCACTTGGCCAAGAGCTGGCCACTGACCTGATCTTGCAATCTTTGCCACAATCCTTCAATCAATTTGTCATGAATTATAACATGAATGAAATTGATAAGTCACTGCCTGAAATGCTCAGCATGTTGAGAATTGTTGAGCTTAACCTTAAGAAGGGAAAATATGACACCATTTTGATGGTACAAAAGAAGAAAGGCAAGGGTAAGCCTAAAGGTGAGGGAAAGTCCCAAGCCAAGGGCAAAGGCAAAGAACTTAAACCCAAAGGAGGGGTAGCCAAGGAAGGGGCTTGCTTCCACTGCAAGGAAGCTGGACATTGGAAGCGTAACTGCAAAGCTTACCTGGAAGATCTTAAGAAGAAAAGAAGTGAGACTTCTACTTCAGGTATAAATGTTATAGAAGTCAATCTATCTATTTCTTCATCATGGGTATTAGATACCGGATGTGCATCTCACATTTGTACCAATGTGCAGGCGTTGAGAAATAGTAGGGCATTGACAAAGGGTGAGGTGGACCTACGAGTAGGCAATGGAGCAAGAGTTGCTGCTGTTGCTGTAGGAACTTATGATCTATCTTTGCCCTCTGGGCTTGTATTAGAATTAGATGAATGTTGTTATGTGCCTGCCTTAACCAAGAACATCATTTCAGTTTCTTGTTTGGACAAAAAAGGATTTTCATTTATAATAAAGAACAAATGTTGTTCAGTTTATTTAAATGATATGTTCTATTGTAGTGCACCTCTAATGAACGGACTCTACTTTCTAGACTTAGAGAGCCCTATCTATAACATTAGTACCAAGAGGTTCACGTCAAATGAGATGAACCAAACTTATCTCTGGCACTGTCGCTTAGGTCACATAAATGAGAGTCGCTTATCTCAGCTCCATAAGGATGGGCTGCTAGACTCATTTGATTTTGAATCATATGAGACATGCGAATCTTGCCTTTTAGGCAAGATGACCAAGACTCCCTTTATTGGACACAGCGAAAGAGCAACAGATTTGTAGGACTTATACATAGTGATGTATGTGGTCCTTTCAATGTTGCTGCTAGAGGTGGTTACAGGTACTTCATTACATTTACTGATGACTTCAGTAGATATGGTTATGTGTATCTCATGACACACAAATCAGAATCCTTTGAAAAGTTCAAAGAATTCAAGAATGAAGTACAAAATTAGCTTGGCAAGAGTATTAAGATACTTCGATCAGATCGAGGTGGTGAATACCTTAGCCATGGGTTTCGTGACTATCTAGCTGAGTGTGGGATTCTATCCCAACTCACTCCTCCTGGAACACCACAGTGGAATGATGTATCCAAAAGGAGGAATCGTACCCTATTGGATATGGTACGATCTATGATGAGTCACACAGATCTTCCTATATCCTTTTGGGGATATGCTCTAGACACAGCAACCTTTACCCTTAACCATGTACCATCCAAGGTTGTGATAAAGACACCATATACGATATGGACAGGGAGAAATCCCATGATGTCTTTTATGAGGATTTGGGGTTGTGAGGCTTACCTTCGACGTCAAGTCTCAGACAAACTGGGACCCAAATCCGATAGGTGCTATTTTGATGGATATCCCAAGGATACAAAGGGATATTACTTCTACATTCCCAGTCAGCACAAAGTGTTTGTGGCAAAGACTGGAGTTTTTCTAGAAAGGGATTTTGTTTCTAGAAAAACTAGTGGGAGTACCTTCGATCTTGAAGAAATTCAAGATAAGGACCATAGCACTGAGGCCTTGATGGAGGTTGAACAGGAACCACAAAGTGTTGTGGGTGATGAGGTTATTGCACAAAGAGTTGTGGAACAACCACCTGTTCATGTAGACCTACCTCTTCGCAGATCTGATAGGCATGCGTCACCGAAGATATTCATTTCTCTTGTTTGACCATGATGACGAAATGCTCATTGAGAATGAGCCTACCTCCTATCGTGAAGGCGTGATGAGCCCAGATTCTCGAGAAATGGCTAGAGGCCATGAGATCCGAGATGGAATCCATGTACACCAACCAAGTATGGACTTTGGTTGATCCACCAAGGTCAAACCCATTGGTTGTAAGTGGGTCTTTAGGAGAAAGACTTACATGGATTGACTTACGCATACCTATAAGGGTCGATTGGTGGCTAAAGGTTTCAAGCAATTTCATTGTATTTACTATGATGAAACCTTTTCTCCGCGATGATTAAGTCCATTCGGATCTTGCTTGCTATTGCAAAGATACCACGATTATGAGATCTGCGGATGGATGTCAAAACCACATTTCAATGGAAACTTGCTCGAGGATGTGTACATGACACAACCCGAGGGTTTTGTAGATCCACAAAGATACCGAAGGTATGCAAGCCGTAGGTCCATTTATGGGCTAAATCAAGCTTCTGACGAATCTTCGATTCGATGATGCGATCAAACAGTTTGGTTTCATCAAGAATGAAGATGAACCCCGTGTCTATAAGAGGGTTAATGGGAACACAGTTGTCTTCCTTGTATTGTATGTGGATGACATACGCTTCATTGAAATGACATCCCTTCGCCATGATCATGAAGACTTGGCTCGACGCGCTTCTCAATGAAAGACTTAGGTGAAGCACTATTCTAGGCATCAAGATCTATAGAGATAGATCTAAGAGATTGCTTGGCCGCCTAAGTCGAGTACATACATTGACACGGTATTACTTGGTTTGCCATCGTCAATTCCAAGAAAGGACTTCACGATGTCACATGGTGTGAGTCTTTCGAAGACTCAAAGTCCCTCTTCTAGAGAGGAGAGAGACCGCATGGATAAGATCCCTTACGCATCTGCTATAGGATCTATCATGTACGCCATGCTATGTACTCGTCCTGATGTCTCGTATGCTTTGAGCATGACGAGTAGATACCAGTCAGATCCAGGTGAGCATCACTGGATAGCAGTCAAGAATATTCTTAAGTACTTGAGAAGGACTAAAGAATATTTCTTGATATTTGGAGGCAATGAGGAGCTAGTCAGAAGGGTTACTGATGCTACCTTCCAAACCACTGTGATGATTATAGATCGCAGTCAGGGTTCGTGTTTTGCTTGAATAGTGGCGCTGTGAGCTGGAAGAGTTCCAAGCAGGACACAGTTATTGATTCTACAACAGAGGCCGAATATATCGGTGCTTCCATCTCATTCGAGAGATTGTCGATAGAGGAGATGTGAAGATTTGCAGAGTACCCATAGAGGCTAACATCGCAGATCCCTTGACCAAGGCTTTGGCACAGAAAAAGCATGATGGTCACACTAGGTCATTGGGTATTAGATACTACGGTGATTGGCACTAGTGCTAGTGGGAGATTGTTAGTGAAAACCCTAGAGCCAATCATGTGATGATTGTTGTATGGACTTTATTGTATCATATTCCTATTTATAAAGGCATGGTTATTATATTTACTTGTATTGGTTCCAAATAACTAAATATAATAATGTCCTTGAGTAGTAGGTTCTTATCTATATCAATCGATTGGTTGAATCGATAATGAGATGATATAGAGAACACTACTCTTAATCATTCCTAGTCGAGTATTAACAATCAGGGACAATGTTAATGTGTAGAGACTAGCATGTAGGTCAACACGATGACTTGATCTCACAAGTCATGGATATGAGATATCAAGTTGACACATGGGTATGCATTAGAGAATGTATACTGAATGACCCGCCATGAGAAAGTATCATGGATCGTTATATGAGTGTCATATACTTTCTCATGTGGCTATTAGTATGACTATTAGTCCTTAGACCTGAAGTCACCATGGTTCCCTACATAAGGAGTTGCATACTTTGGCTTCAGTCAAACGCCACCTGTAAATGGGTGGACTATAAAGGCGACATCGGGTATGTAACAAATTATGCGGAGGGATGTGAGTGATGTAGATGGGATCTATCCCTCCTATATGACGGGGGTGACATCGATATTCTTGATAGAGTGAGACCACGAAGTGCATGCCCATGCCCAAATGAGTGAATATGAGATATTGAGCTCATTTGATTAGAGTGAGTCTACTTGGAGATCAAGATTTAGATTGTACCGAGGATGACACGGTCTATGCCTCGATTGGTCAATCTAGATATCAAGGATAGAGGGACATTGTCACATATTGTGAGAGTCACAATTAGTAGTCACAAAGGTGATGTTGGAGCTCAACATTCTTGTAACTTGGGTAGCAATGATGTGTTGCTAGATACCGCTCATTGCTTATGTTCCTAAATCGGTTTAGGGACATTGCCAACGTTACAAGAACCTATAGGGTCACACACATAAGAGCAATTAGATGGAGATTAGGTTCATATGATGAACCATGAGGATTAGGTTCATGGGATGAACCAAATTGGATTAAGAGTTATCCAAATTAGACTAATTGAGTTAGACTCAAGTTGATTCAAGTGTTGAATGAGTCTAATTTAGATTTGATTCATCAAATCAATTTAAATTAAATGAATAGAGATTCGTTAAATTAAATTGACTTGAGTCAAGTGGTTAGATTTGATCGACCATGGGAGATTATTGGTCAAGTTTGACTTGACTTGAGAGGGAAGATGAAAGGTCAAGTTTGACTTGACCAAATGTCATGTCATGATGATGACTTGGCATGGGCGGCCAATGATGATGCTCCACATCATCATTGACTTTGTCAATTGGTGCCACATCATGAGGGAGACCAAGGGTCATGGGAGTTACATGCATGCATGTAACCCCCTTCCTTGAAGTGGCCGGCCACTTTAGGGGTTTCAAAGTGGGAATTCATTTTGTGAGTTACTTATTCCATCATCTTCAACCTTGGATCATCTTCCTCTCAAGCTCTCTCCCTCTCCCAACCTCCTTGGCCGAAATTCCTAAAGGAGTGCTAGCACACTCTAAGGCATTTTTCTCCACCTATTGCTTGTGTGGATACCAATAGAGGAGTGTGCACTTGACACTCTCGAGTTCCGGCAACCTTTTGGACGAGCGGGATTTGCGAAGGGCATCACATCGAGGGTAATGATCTCACCTCTTAGATCTAAGGTAGATCTAGGGTTTTAGTAAGCACAAATATGTTTTATAATTTTTATACTTCGCACGGATCCATGGCTGGGGCTTCCGAGGTTTTCGCAACGCAAAAAGCGGTTTTTGCGGCTCGAAAAAATCCAGCAGTTTTCACACGGCCATGGCGCGCGAGGTTAAAAGGGGCGAGCCATGTGTTTTCACCCCATTTGCGCCGTGTGCTTCTAAAGTTCTTGCCCTAGCCGTGTGATTTCGCTTTCCCCTTCCTCTAGAAGCATTTCTAACCTCTAAAGAAGCCAAAAGGAGCAATGATGAGGAGGACCAAGACCGTAGCATCCCGATCCGGCGCCTCGGAGCGACGAACAATGAGAGGCAATGCCCCTCAAGCTCCGGAAGAGGGTAACTCCCTACTCCCTCTACTTTTTCACAATAATGAACATAGAGATAGGTACAATATGCTCTCTACCCATAAACTTACTGCTACTAGGTACTTAGATGAGGATTTGCTAGAATCTTTAGGTTTGTTGGCTGACATTCAAACTCTATTTGCAAAAATGGGGTGGGATGAGATTATGGGAATAAGGAACCTAACCTACCCTAGGATAGTTTTTGAATTTTTGAGTTTTTTAGAGGCAGAAGTTTTAATGGGTAGAGAGAGCGAGGAGGGTAGGATAACTTTTAGGCGTTTTAATATTGAGCATGAGTGGACCCTTCACCAATGGAACTCATGTTTTGGCTTACCAAGCGAGGGAGAGAGAAGGACCCATAATGGGTACAACTCTCGTATGATTTGGACTGAGTTGATAGGGGTGCACGATTATGACCCATCTAGGGCCAAAGCGTCGCGCCTCCAAAACCCCGTCTTTCGATACCTACACCGCATCATGACCAGTACCATATTTGGGGAGAGTGACGGTGTAGTCAGAGCCAATGAGCTACTTTTCTTATGGGATATGCTACAAGAAAGGAGTAGCATCGATGTAGGATCCCACTTCATTAGACACTTAGTGAAGATGGGCAAGGCAGAACGCGGAGAGATCAATGTGGGAGGCCTACTTACCCACATTTGTTATAGGATGGGGTACGACTACACAACATTGGAGAGTATAGAGGGGAGCCCTAGGATCGACCTAGGAGTATGCATGGCCATGAAGATGATTGTAAGAGAAGGAGACTCTTTATGCTATGTAAGGAAAAATCTTACGACCGTTAGGCTCCCCGAGCCGAATCGTACCACCATCGCTATACGTGCCAACTAGCGCTTAGACCTAATAGTGGATTCTCCTCCACATGAGGGACCATCCACACCAACGCCCATCTCTCCACCTTTGTATTACTCTCCCTCCAGTCCACACATGCATAGGAGCCCACCTAGGTCCATGCCGACATGAGCCTACACCTGCACCACCATCTTTTTCTACTTTTGAGCAGGATGCATGGACGTCGCCCTATGATTTCTCGGAGTTCCGATCGCACCTCGACGCCATTTACACTAAGCAGCAGACGTAGAGGTAGCGATGGGAGGAGCAGAGTGATAACCAGCAAGCAGAGTTTCAGGGATTCCGAGAGCATTTCCAGCAGGATGAGAAGTTTTACGATGAGGCCTACATATACTTCCAGGAGGAGGCTGCTCGTCACCAAGATGAGGCCGCCTACCACAGGGAGATGTGGCAGCATATGCACGCCCAGCAGGCACAGTGGGCTAGGGAGGAGGAGCACCGAGCAGCCACTGCATCCACTAGTTCCCAGATTGACCACATGTATATGTTGCATTAGTGGCTCAGCAGCAGGTTCTCCCAGGATCCAGAGATGCCCAGGCTCCCAGACTTTCCACCTCGTCCACCCTATTAGAGGTATATTTTCATTTAAGTCTGGGGGAGACCTCAAAATCTATTTTATTTTGTTTCCTAGCAGTAGTTTCTTTTATGATATTTTCATTCATTTGTTCATGCATGCATGAGTTGTTTAGTTCCTTTCAGTACATAATTTTTGGTGTCTGTAAAGCTACCTCAGTAGTATTTTTGAAAGTTGCTTGCTTGAGTTGTTCCCATAGGTAGTTTAACTCTATTTATCTTGTGATATTTTATTTTATTCGCTCTATTGAATGTTCTAGACTTACACTGGTTAGCTTTATTTTTTCACTTACACATGTTGAACATTCTGAAAGGGAGAATCTAGTACATACCTAGTTATCATTCACTTCAGTAGTCTAGTACTTTAGAATCCATAGGTGACTATAGGTTTAGCATTTTAGTTACTGGAGATGCTCGGATTGTGTAAGCCCATTAGAAAAAATCAAAATCCCTGTGAGCCAACAAATAAAAGAGAAATAAAAAAGAAAAAAAGGGGAGAGAAAAAGAAATGACAAGAAAAAAAAAAGAGAGATTGAGAGGGATAAAAAATAGTTGGCATGGGTGGAAATGGCGAGGTGCCCCTTTGAGACCGAGTTAGGTTACTGGGGAAACACCTCCCAATTTCTCTCAATATCGAGCACACCTTTGAGACTTTATGCTAGATCAAGGGAATGACCCTCGCTTTGGGCAGGTAAGTGCCTGAGAGCCGGAAACCTTAGGAAAGCTATGGGGTGACGACTTAACTCACCATGGAACGGGCATACCCTAAGAATGATTCGCCTAGCACGAGCACGAGGAGCTAACTTAGTGAATTTTTAGAACATATCTATTTTGCTTTGATTGCAAATACCACCTGATAAATTTAGTTAGCATGCTAATTATGGAACAATATCTTTTTAAAATTTAATGGCACTGAGGTTTGCTTGAGGACAAGCAAAGATTTAAGTCTGGGGGAAGTGATGTGAGCAAAACATATAGGGTTTTAGGAGTAGTTTTTGCTCACATCTTGTTACATTTTGTGTTAGTTTCATGAATATGTTACTCTATTCTTGCACGCATTTCCTATTTTTTGGTTCGGAGGTCTGCTCGTTGTACTTTTGTGTGCAGGTTAGCTTTTCTGGTGAAAAAGATTCATTTTCAGAGCAAAAGAAGGACTTTCGCAGCTAGACGCAGAGTGGGACACGACCAGGGTGTGTGGATTCACACAGCCGTGTCCAATGGGTGAAGAACAACACCCCACCGTCGCACAGGGCCTGGCCGTTTGGAAACACACGGTTGTGTGGAAACACACGGTCGTGTGGAAACAACACACGGCCGTGTGGCGGCCCGATGGATTTGCGCGACTAGGGATTTTTTGGATTTTATAGTGGTCCGAGGCGATGTCTATATAAGGATGGCTCTGGCCAAACCCTTGAGAGGAGGCACGACGGCTAGGATGGCATGCCGACGCCCTAAAAAGGTTCGGTAACTCACAGCGTAGAGGAGGAATGCCGTCGGAGGTCCACAACTTGCATTACAACACCGGAGAGCAGATCATAGAGCATCATATATCTCTATTTCTGCGCTTTATTTTTATTGTATTCAAACTTAAACATGTTTTGTGATTCTTCCTTCGTATATATGGAGTAGTACTTCTGATTCTAGGATTAGGGAGTAGCTTGTGTATATAAACAATGTTGGTTCATATTAAATTCTGGCGATAAGTTTGATTTGACAATTGGTAGTTGCTCTCTATTATATCTATGTGTGTTTGGCTTTCTTTCCGCTGTTCTTAGATGATACGAGGTGGTGATAGCCCTCGCAATCTAGAATTTAGAGGTTTGATCCAAGGAACCTATGGGTAAACCTAACCTCCCATAACTGCGGGGAGAAGGGAGAGGTGGAATCGAAAACGGTCCACCGCAAGGATTGATTTGGCATCCTCGTACCCTCTATCCCGTCCTTTTGGGCGGAGATAGCTCCCGGTGAATGCGGTGGCTCTGCGAGAGAGTGTCTGATGTCCCTTCCCCAAAACCGTAGGTAGACATTTATGTTGGATCGAGAAGCGTCGCTAGAGGGGGGGGTGAATAGCGATCATAAATCTTTTCGACGTTTCATTCGAGTAGACAATTAAATGAGTAAGAGCAGCGGAAAATAAAGGAACACGTTTATTTTTACTTGGTTCACAACCCAGCGGTTGCTACTCCAAGGCCCTATCGGTCCTAGACCGCGTACGAAGGGCAAAGCACTATAACGTCTCCTCCTCATTGGAGGTAGGAGACAACTATCACAAAAACCGAATGTACGAGGATGAGGCAACAAGCCTACCTCACCTCGTTACGATTAAAATAAAGAACACAATAAAAATAATTACTTGCTACTGCTGCCGGCGAAAGAGATTTGAACTTGTCGTCGCGTCGGCATTATGACGGCATTGGAGCGTTGGCATTGTAAGAGCACTTGATGAATAAACTTGATGATGCTTGGAGTTGGAATCCTCCCCTCCTTTTATAGATTTTGGCCTTTGAATATGTCTCCTCTTTTTTTGGAACAGATCACGAAGTTGTCCAAATTTTATCGCGAAGTGGCCGCGTCAAACGTTATCCATTTTGACCTAGCGCAAAGGCTGATTCGTCGCCATCAGTCGACTGCTTGATGTCTAGCAGTCGACTGCCAGCCTGGCCACTTCCATGCAATAAGAGGTTAGCTCGGAAAATGATAAATGCGATGGTTTCTGACCGTCCGATCTCGACCTAGACCTTCCACGGGAAGTCTTAATCAGATCGCCGCCTACGGTCGTCCCCGTTAAGAGGACACGACCTTAAAATCTCTCACTCACACGAGCTTACCTCGATAGTAGCTCTTGCTTCCGGCCTTCTACTCGATTCCTTCGGCTCCCTCCGAAGTCACTCGAGTGTCGGCCGACCATCGCGACTTCCTCCGGGTGTCGCTAGCCTTCAGCTCCAGCTTTAGCACTTTTCTGCACACTTGATTTAGCTCGTGAGATAACGATGTAAACTTAACTTTGTGTCTTTGCCATAATCAAAACACAGGTTCGATTATCTAGTGCCCCTGCACCAACAATCTCTCCCTTTTTGATCTATGGCAAACCAACACAAAGTTAAGGAAAATTAAAGCATAAAACAGGTATAGTAGAAGATGAATATCATTTCCAAAAACTCCCCCTCAATCAAAACTCCCCCTTAACCCTAGGTGAGTTTTGAAAGAGATAATTTAATTTTTAAAATTAAATTTTATGTTACTCCCCCTTAACTTTTGCTCTTCTCCCCCTTTTGCAATAAATAAAAAAAATTTGGGGTTTTTGTTATAAATAGGGTTTTGAAAACAATATCGTATATGCATGCATCTAGATAAATCAAATATGAGTCCAAGCATGCGTCTAGCAGTAGTTAGATAGATTGGTTCGAGGTGTGTCCCTCTGCACCAATAATCTAAAGGTTTATAATATAACCCTTAGGGTTAGTTTGCTCTCCCCCTTAGTCAAATATATGAAGTATAAGAGATGTAGGGGGCGCTAAACTTTGGCCTAAGAGTTGTTAAGTACAATAGTTGAGAAAATAAGTAGTATTTTGAAGAGATTGTTTTAAGTATATTTCAATTATCCTTAACATCTCACCCATTCTATGCGTCTCAGAATTTATTCACCTTATATGTTTTGTGAGATGATTTTAAATTGATTAAAGATAGTCAACCTTGGGTTAGATTCGGATTTAACCTTTAGATCGTTAAGTAACTTTTCGAGAAACTGGCTTCCAGGTCGTGGCGAGGCACAGAGGCCTTCTTTGATCGGAACAACGACCACTTTCTTAGACAAAGCCAAATTCAAGAAAATATCACTTAAGTCACTTAGGGTTACTTCCTGGTCTAACTAGTTTAGGATACGGCGAGGTAACTTCAGCTAGTTCCACTCAGTCAAGTGCACCAAGCTAGATACGCCTTATCTAGCTCGAATACACGAGACTTTGTTTCCCTAACGTACTATCATCTCGCCGCATCCTGATACTATGTTGTCAAGAGTTGACTAACCATTTACCCTATCTAGCCATTCTAAAAATTAAAGTAAAATATGCAATGGTTTTGCTAAGTAAGAGGGTATACTATTTTATTGTTAGCTCCCCCTGGACCATTGAACCAATATGGTCTATTCAAATAATGAACTTGATCCTGGGGAATCCAAACCTTATTAGTCCTTATATGTGAGTTCAATAAAACCTTTGGGACCCATGCTTGGACTCTTTGATGACTACGATTTACGATAGACATATAAGACCTATTCGTAGTCTTTGACTTAAATCTGAGTCCGGCTTTGTTGTACACGACTCTTTGGGTTTTAAGTAGTAGATTAAGGTTCTTAGATCCCAATATGAACCTTTCCAACCTAGCCTCAACCTCTTGAACTCGGTCTTTCAAGAGAGAATTCTCCTCCTCAAGTTTTTCAATTTGGGTTGAGTTTCCCTCTTGAACTTGACTAGTTGAAGAGGTTAGAGTAGCCTCTTGCTTGAGGGTTTCAACCTCCTCAAGTAACGACTCAACCCTAGACTCGGACTTAGTTAATTTCCTATTAAGCATTTTAATTGTATTGTAAAGCGTATGAATTAGTGAGCGGCTAACCTTAATTTTCTCTTTTGGTCCGGCTTTGAGTTGCTTCTCGAAGTAGTCCTCGAGTTCGAAGTCGGTGTTATAGTTGGACTCGACTTCGGATTCTGACTCGGACTCTTCTGGTCTTGCCATGTAAGCTATGTCTTCTTTGTTGTCCCAAGTTGCATGGAAGGCTTTCCTTGCTCCCTTTTTCTTTTGGTTCTCGTACTTCAATTTCCTTCTTTCTTTTCGAACTATTCTCTGCACAACGTTCACTATTGCTTCCACCTCTTCTGATTCAGACTCTGATTCTTCTTCGGGTTCGAGTTCATCTACTTGCCTAGTAGGTGGCTTGCTTCTTTGTCCTGCAAGTAGAGCAATACCTCTCTCGGCCCGGACCACGTTAGTTTGCTCGTGAAGTTCAAACTCGGAAAATAATTCGTCTAACCTAAGCTTTGAAAGGTCCTTAGAGACCTTGTAGACATCGACAATGGATGCCCACAAGGTAGTCCTAGGGAAAGCATTTAAAGCGTACCTTATAAGGTCCCGATTCTCTACGCCTTGCCCGATCGAGTGAAGACCATTGACGATGTCTTGGATCCGCACATGTAATTGGGTGGCGGTCTCGCGATCCTGCATCTTTAGATTGTATAGTTTATTTAAAAGTAAATCTCTTTTACATACCTTAGCATCGGGCGTCCCTTCGTGTAGATCAATCAATTTGTTCCAGAGGTCTTTGGCGCTAATGAATGGACCGATGCGGTTGAGCTCCTCCTTGGACAAGCCACATTGTAATATTTGAGTTGCTCTTGCATCGGCTTCGATTTGCCTCTTGGTTGTATTTGTCCACTTATTGAAATCCAAGGGCTCTCCTTGATCATTGGTGGGTAGAGCAAAGCCGGTTTGGATTATTATCCAAGTCTCGACTTGTGTTTTCAAGAAACACTCCATCCGACCTTTCCAATAACGGAAATCATTTCCGTTAAAGAACGGAAGTCGGGTGGTGCTATACCCCTCAATGTGAGCCATTAAGTCTCTTGCAAAAACACGAATAAAAATCAAAGAGAATTCCAAGACTTGGTCTTGGATTAGTAGTGCGGGAAATAATAGGAAATAAACAGAAATAAATAAGAAGAATAAGAAACTAACAAAAACTAGAAACTTACGACCTTCGGTGTCCCCGAAAGGCTACTGAACGTTGGAATTTAGGGCTGGAAAAAGCTTGTTACGAGGGCAAACCCTGGTAAGAAATGTATATCTCTCAGAGGGCTCTGATTTGGTAGGTAGATCGTTACGTGAGTCCACTTGTGCGAAAAGTTATGGTCGTTTTACCATCGACTACTCCATGGGAGAATACTTGCAAGCACACAACCAAAAGAAATGTACCAAGACTTCGTCTTGGATTAGTAGTGTGGGAGGAATAAAAACCTAAGAAAGATATGAATCGAAAAATACGAAAAGAAAACCAAAACGTGCTAGATTGGTGGTTTCATCAAATCTTAGCGCCCCCGCTCTGATACCAATTGTTGGATCGAGAAGTGTCGCTAGACGGGGGTGAATAGCGATCGTAAATCTTTTCGACATTTCGTTCGAGTAGACAATTAAACGAGTAAGAGTAGCGGAAAATAAAGGAACACATTTATTTTTACTTGGTTCACAACCTAGCGGATGCTACTCCAAGGCCCTATCGGTCCTAGACCACGTACATAGGGCAAATCACTATAACGTCTCCTCCTCGTTGGTGGTAGGAGACAACGATCACAAAAACCGAATGTACGAGGATGAGGCAACAAGCCTACCTCACCTCGTTACGATTAAAATAAAGAATACAATAAAAATAATTACTTGCTACTGCTACCGACGAAGGAGATTTGAACTTGTCGTCGCGTCGGCGTTATGACGGCGTTGGAGCATTGGCGTTGTAGGAGCACTTGATGAATAAACTTGATGATGCTTGGAGTTGGAATCCTCCCTTCCTTTTATAGATTTTGGCCTCTGAATATGTCTCCTCTTTTTTCGGAACAGATCACGAAGTTGTCCAAATTTTATCGTGAAGTGGCTGCGTCAAACGTTATCCGTTTTGACCTAGCGCAAAGGCTGATTCGTCGCCATCAGTCAACTGATGCCTCCCATCAGTTGACTGCTTGATGTCCAGCAGTCGACTGCCAGCCTGGCCACTTCCCTGTAGTAAGAGGTTAGCTCGGAAAATGATAAATGCAATGGTTTTTGACCGTCTGATCTCGACCTAGACCTTCCACGGGAAGTCTTAATCGGATCGCCGCCTACGGTCGTCCCCGTAAAGGAGACACAACCTTATAATCTCTCACTCACACAAGCTTACCTCGATAGTAGCTCTTGCTTCCGGCCTTCCACTCGATTCCTTCGGCTCCCTCCGAAGTCACTCGAGTGTCGCCCGACCACCGCGGCTTTCTCCAGGTGTCGCTAGCCTTCAGCTCCAGCTTTAGCACTTTTCTGTACACTTGATTTAGCTCATGAGATAATGATGTAAACTTAACTTTGTGTCTTTGCCATAATCAAAACACAGATTTGATTATCTAGTGCCCCTGCACCAAGAATTTAGACGACGCCAATTAACAATATTGTTCTGTGATACATAAGCGAAACCGAAGTCCTAGAATCACCTTTTAAGACTCCAACACACTTTTTTCCTCCTCCGTGTGACACCGTACAAAGTAGGGTCCACCGATAGTCCTCACCAACTGACTCTCTCAAAGATTACGTTCGAACAATCGCAACCACTTAGTGTATTGGTATTCGAATCCCAGTCCCTATGGGATCGATAAATCTTTATTACTTGACGATATCCGTGCACTTGCGGACATTGAGCGTGAGCGTGCGCTTTGAGTCCTCGACGGTATCCGTCGCGAGATTCGATGTCGTGTCCGTGCACATCAGAAACCTAAGAATCACATTGATAAAAAACATTTAGATTTCAAAAAATTATTGATTCCTTAAACAATAAAATTTTTAAATCCAACAACACCTCAAAACACCGAGAATATCGTATGCCACGATAGTGTTGACGTATACGAATTCTACATTTGTAAGAAGAGGTTTTATCCATTAATTTTATTATCTTGTCAACCTTACTTTTTGACAAATAAAATTAATAGTTGGCTCCTCTTTGGCCCTAGAAATAAAAGAAGTGACTCCGATGGGGAGGATACTTTTATTTGCATCTAAGTGTTCACCATTACCCGATACTAAGGAAATTACCTCGGATTATGTGCCTTCCGATGGGGAAGTACACATGCTCCTAAATAACTTCCTATAACCATATTTGACCTAGTGATCCCCAAAACAAACTCATCCGATATATAGGAAGGCACTCAGAGCCTATGCGCAAGTTTGTTCGCATCACATGTCAAATTGTAATAGAGGCCGCGAGAATTTAAAAAATATCTCTCTCCCACTTAGTAATTTAAAATTGAGGAATTTTAACTATGCAAGGACAACAAGCATATAAATCAAAAGTAATAAATATGAAAAATAAATTTCCAACTATTATGGCTTTTGTTCTCCAATATGCATCCAGTTGTGTTGCCTCCTCGTCCGCTCCTCCATACACTATGTACAAGCCATCTGGAGATCCTAGCCGAGAAAGATCATTTTAATTTACATCCATCGATCCTATACTCCACAAAGGAGTGTACATGAAATCTAGATCGAAAGTAAACTAAAATAAAATAGTGGCTAAACAATGTCGTACTTAATTGCAAAAATTAAGTACTAGCCTCGTTAACCCCGAGGATTCAAATAATATTATGATTACACACATACAATCACATACAAACACATATGGCCATAATAGTTGGATCTCATGCCTGCAATCAAAAAGTTAGCCTACGCACATCCTACTATTATCTGACACATATAATATATGATAAGTGCATAAAAGTAATCAAATTTTAAACACACATAATCGGAAACTGTGGCTCTGATACCAGTTGAAGGTCGAAGCATCGCTTCTTGCTTCACCTCGATCGTTTGTGCATGGCGATCGAATCATACATCCCTAGAATAAAAAATTAATCCAAATGAAGATGGATTACCCAAGAAATCGATCCATCATCGTGCTTCTCAATTTGAGTCGTCGCTCGAACAAACTTGTTGTTCAAGCAACCTAACTCTTTTCCTCGATTTGCCATGTAATAGATGATGTATGGATCACTGGTTTTTGTGTTTATCATCGAAGTCCAAGTAAATTAACCACATGTATGATACAAAAGAACTAAATTAAAACAAACAAGATTATACCTCTTGTTTACCTCTTGATCTTCTATCGTATGACCTATCCTCCTCTTGGACGTTGTGTGGGCAACGATCCTCTAAGAGTTGAAGCCTCCTAGATCCTGTCTTCCCATCCTTGCTCGCTCCAAACAAGGGAAGGACAAGCTCCCTTCTTCTCTTTTCTTGTGCCGACCACCAATCACCAAGAGAGGTTGCTGCCGACCCTAGGAGAGGGAGAGGAGATGTGGGCACTGACCAAGAGATGAACTCTTGTTGCCGCTGACCAAAACTTGAGGGAAGAAGGTGTTTCCCTAGGAGAGGAGAAGGAGGAACTGGCCAAGAGCAAAGGAGAAGATGAAACCCTAATCCTTTGTGGTGTTGCCGCCATCCCTAAGAGATAAGAAAAGTTTGCCGCCCAACCCTTGAAACTCCAAACCCTAGCACCCAAAAATCCTTGCCACCCAAGCCTTGAAAAAACTCTCCAAAAGATAATCCTTTCGCCCAAGCCTTGGAAATGATATTTATAGATTTTGCCCAAGCCTCCTTTTAATCGTGTCTGTTGGATCTAGGCTTCATGAGGGTTTTAATAGGCTACAATAGGGACCATGAGGAGGAGTTGGATCTGTTGGTGCAATCAACCCAGGACTCGAGTTTGACTCGAACTATATTTTGATGTTAGACAAAATGCATGACATGGGATTATCATGGGAAGTCCAACATAGGTTGGCCACGTAAATCCAAGTGTGTAGCCTTGTGGTGAAAAGTCCAAGCATGGGGCTTGGTGTTGGGAAAATCCAAGCATAGGGCTTGGTGTTGGAAAGTCCAACATGGGTTGTCCACGTAACTCCAAGTGTGTAGCCTTGGCGGTGAAAGTTCAAGCATGGGGCTTGGCATGGAAAATCAAAGCATGACGCTTGGTGTGGGAAGTCTTGAGGACTTGGCAAGTTCACTAGGCTCGGGGTCCTTGAGTCGGTGAAGGATGGCATTGCGAAGTCTTGTGCTTGGTGCATCTGAGGGACTACTGGATGGGGAGCGAATGGAGTGAGGCCCAAGGGAAGAAGACTTCGAGGGCAAGAGATGAAAAGGATGGCTTTGCGAAGTCATGCACTTGGTGCATCCAAGGGACGTAGGCCGAGGGAAGAGAGCTTTGGTGGGAAACTCCATGAGAGGATGAGGTGGACTTGGCCAAGTGGCTAAGACTGAGTGTCGGTGGCTCAAACGTGGTATTTGAGGGTTTACCCGATGGTCGGGTGCTCAAACAACTTGGTGTTTGAAGTTTTACCCGACATCAGTCGACTGGTATAGGTACCAGTCGACTGCTCTAGGTCAATTGGACTCGACCAGTGTTCAACTAACCAAGTTCTAGCCAAATAGTCGACTACCGAGGGAGGGCAGTTCACTACTGACGCCATCAGTCGACTGATAATGGATATCAATCGATTGATCGGGGCAAATTCGGGCACAGAATGTTTTCCAGTCGAGTGATTGCGCCGAGCACTCGACTGATGGGGTTACCAGTCGACTGATGGGTAGGATCAGTCGACTGATGGTTATCCATTGGGTTTTTGCCAATGTGGATTCGACCGTTGTGAGACAACGGCTACAGCAGCAGTCGACTGGAGGTCACGAGCAGTCGATTGATTGGCACGAAATCAGCCCGAGACAAGCATAAAAGGAGGAGCTTGGGGGAGGATTTCAACAAGAGTTTTTGGGGATATTTTGGAGGGGAATTGCTGCTGCATTCTAAACCTTCAAGAGCCAAACCAAAGCAAGCAACAAGAAAAAGTGATCAAAGCCATTTGTGTAAAGATTTCATTTGTGTTCTTTGTATTTTTCTTGTATTTTTATATTACCGTTGTAATTGCTTGTACGAGGTTTCTCCACCTCCGACGTGTTGTCGAGAAGGAGTTGTTAGTGTCGTGTGCATAACACGAGCTCGTTAAGCTCACCCGTAGAGTAGGAACCCTAAGGTTCTGAACCAAGTATATCGTGTGTTGTCTCTTGTATTCTTGTTGTGTATTTGTTTTATTATCATTCCACTGTGCATTAACAAGAATTGTAGACGAGCACATGAAGAACGATCGACTTCCATCGTACGATGATTAAGGGCTATTCACCCCCCTCTAGCCGGCCACCGACGTTCCAACAAGTGGTATCAGAGTGAGGAGCTTGTCAAGGACTAACCGCCAACACAAGCAAGACAAGATGGCCGGCTACAATATCCATCCACTGAAATTCGATGGAGACTTTTCTTGGTCAAACAAAAGGATTGAGGTATATTTCGAAACCGATTTTGATTTAATGCTAATTCTAGAAAATGGTTTTGAAATGCCTAGAGATGAAAACAATAGGCAAATTAAAAAGGCAAGATGGACCAAGGACCAAATGAAGGATTTCAAGACAAATCTCAAGGTAATCAAATTGCTTAGTGATTTGATTCCTAACAATATTTGGTCTAGACTAGGTGAATATAGGGATGCTAAGGACCTATGGGACAAGGTGATCAAATTTCATGAAGAGCCCACATTGGTCCATGATGATGAAGAATCACCATCTACCTTCGATGATGTTGATGACTTAGTGGAGACCTCCACCTCTAGCATTGAGGGGGAGGAAAGGACTTCCATCTCGAAACAAGATCAAGAAGAAGATTCAACATCCGGGAGAAGTGATCAAGAGGATTCCACCACCCTAGGTAACTCAAGCAATGTAATTAATAATAAAGATCACATAATATGCTTTGAGTGTAGGGAGCAAGGACACTATAAAAGTAAGTGTCCCAAGAAGATGAAGAAAGCTCAATCGGTACCAAAAGTGAAAGATGCCGGAGTTCCCTCAACTATAAGCAAGGAGCACATTATGTGCTTCAAATGCAACCAAAGGGGACATTATAGAAGCCAATACCCTAGGGGGAGGAAGAAAGAGCAAGAAGGTGTATCACATGTAGGGGGAGCTTTCAAAGCTAACCCTAAGCTAAATTTAATTAATGCACCTTCAATTCCTAAGGCTAAGAAGCATGCTAAAAATTATTTTAGTTCACTTGCTATTATTAATGAAAAGCATGCTAGTAGAAATAAATATTTTTGTTTAGGTGCTAAGCATGTTAGTTTACCTAAGGACAAACCTAGGAACAACAATTCTAGACCCATTTTACCTAGAGAGTCCATTAGGAAAGTTGAAAACCATCTAGGCATTGACCCCAAGAAATCTAGGCACATGCCTAAGAAGAAAAATAATTCCCAAAAGATTAATGAAAAATCAAAATTGGGAAGACTAGAGGTGGAAAACGAAGTCTTGAGGTCAAGGCTTGAGAAACTTGAAAAGACCCTCAAAATTATGAAAAAATAAATTATGGGGTCAAGCGATCAAAATTTAAGGCCTAAGAAACAAGAAATGTCTAAGGGCAAGAAAGGTTTGGGTCACAAACCTATGTCCTACCATAAGGTTCCATTCAACTATGGAACTACTTCTAGGTCTAGAAAAATCAAGGCTAAGGATTCAAGAAAAACCAAAGTATCCACTAAGAAGGTCAAAGGGGGAGTTACCTCTAGAGTTGACCTAGGAAAGACCCAAATGACTAAGATGTCAAAACCAAAAAGAGTCATTAGGAAGGTATCTAGGAAAGTTATCCCTAGTGAATACCTTGTTAACCCATGGAGCTCCAATAGGTATTGGGTTCCTAGGAGCGTGATCGATTCACACTAGATGGGTTAGGGTGTGTCAACCCTAAGTGGATAGGTAGTTAACCTAACCATAGTGAGTTGACACTTTAGGATGTGCCAATGTGCTTTGAGAAGTTGAAAAATGATTAAATTAGCACAATTAGGTCTTAGGAGTAATGGTGTGTCATCTTGGGCTTTTGGCACACTAGGGGCATATTTTTGGCATTAAGGCAAAAATGGACTTAATCCTAGAAATGACAATTTGGGATTAACACTTAGGTATTCTATACCTTAGTATTTTATAATTTCCATGCTTTGTTTGCCTTGCCATGACATGACATCATATTTAGTTTTATCATATAAAATGCAATGATCATTTTTAGGGTTATTTCTATATGTCATATATGCTTAGATTTCATTCACATGCCATGACATCATGATTTTGGCACATGCTTTTATCATTATATCATTATGCCATAATCATCATTCATTCATAAATAAAATAGATTTAAGGACTAAGGCATGATTTGAAGTCTCATGCATAAGGGAATCAAATAATATTGTCTAGAGATATGCATGAAACCCTAAATAACAAAGACCCTACATCTCACTATAAATTGACTTGTATGTGTTTCACACATCTAGATACAAGTGATATGTTTAGGAAAATAAAATTAAAGGTTTTAAAAATATTTCAAAATCATTTTGAAAAACCTTGGTGAAGTCTATCTTTTGATAGCAATCACCATTGAATGAGTTGATACAAAGAGGCTCAATATTGAAGCTTTTCTAAACTTTTGAACATTGTGTCAATCTCACTATTTTGTGGGTAAAATAATTTTCAAATATTTTTCACCCATAATGTTTGTGATAAGTAATGTACGTACAAATTTTCATGATTTTTCAATGTATGTATATTTACTTATGAATTTCAAAATTGAAAGCTGCATACAATGTTTCTGAAAACTGAAAGCTGCATTTTGCAATTATCAGTCGACTGCCATGGATGGCAGTCGACTGATGTGGGAAGGAGTCGATTGATATCTGAGAGAGTCGACTGATAATGTTGACTTTAGGTAAACCATGGTTGTTAGGCCCATATTCAGCTATGTTTTGGTCCCCTAACCACTCCTAACCCTAGGACATGCTTTGGAGAGCATTAGAAAGAGTGGAAATCCATTGGATATGGATTATGAGAAGTGTTTTGGGTGAGTATCAATTTTAAGGTGTGTGAGAGTTCATTGTTGAACTTTGCCTTAATCTGTATTGTTTAGCATTCCTATTGGCTTAGGGACTCTCCAAGGACATTGTTGGTGCAATGGTCAAGGGGGAGCAAGCCTTTAGGCGGAGGTATCCATCATGGGAAGATGGATGTGTATTTTTTCCTCATGGGAGGAAATTTTGGGATTGCCTCTCTTAAGTGATATGGGACTTATCACTAGAAATATTGTAGGCATGTGTTTTCCTCCAAGGGAGAGATTGTAAGATCTCATTGAGATATGAGACATTCATACCCTTGGGGAGGACCTTTTTGATGTATGTCAAAAAGGGGGAGAAGTTACCAATTTGGATAGTTGGAATTCTCATTGGGATATGAGAATTGCCAATTGGGGATAATTGGTAGATTTGAGTTTGTGGTTTTGTCAAACATCAAAAAGGAGGAGATTGTTGGTGCAATTGGCCCAGAACTCGAGTTTGACTCGAACTGTATTTTGATGTTAGACAAAATGCATGACATGGGATTGTCATGGGAAGTCCAACAAGGGTTGGCCACATAAATCCAAGTGTGTAGCCTTGGTGGTGAAAAGTCCAAGCATGGGGCTTGGTGTTGGGAAAATCCAAGCATAGGGCTTGGTGTTGGAAAGTCTAACATGGGTTGTCCACGTAACTCCAAGTGTGTAGCCTTAGCGGTGAAAGTCCAAGCATGGGGCTTGGCATGGAAAATCCAAGCATGAGGCTTGGTGTGGGATGTTTTGAGGACTTGGCAAGTTCACTAGGCTCAGGGTCCTTGAGTCGGTGAAGGATGGCATTGCGAAGCTGTGCGCTTGGTGCATTTGAGGGATCGCCGGACGGGGAGCGAATGGAGTGAGGCCCAAGGGAAGCAGACTTCGAGGGAAAAAGACACGAAGGATGACATTGCGAAGCCATGCGCTTGGTGCATCCGAGAGACGTAGGCCGAGGGAAGAGAGCTTCGGTGGGGAACTCCATTAGAGGATGAGGTGGACTTGGCTAAGTGGCTAAGACTGAGTGTTGGAGGCTCAAACGTGATGTTTGAGGGATTACTCGATGGTCGGATGCTCAAACAACTTGGTGCTTGAGGTTTTACTCGACATCAGTCGACTGGTATAGGTATCAGTCGACTGCTCTAGGTTGATTGGACTCGACCGGTGTTTGACAGACCAAGTTCTGGCCGAACAGTTGACTGTCGACGCCATCAGTCGATTGATGATGGATATTAGTCGACTGATCGGAGCAAATTCAGACACAAAATGTTTTCCAGTCGAGTGATCGCGCCGAGTACTCGACTGATGGGGTTACCAGTCGATTGATGGGTCAGATCAGTCGACTGATGGTTATCCGTTGGGTTTTTGCCAACAAGGATTCGACCATTGTGAGACAACGGCTACAGCAATAGTTGACTGGAGGTCACGAGAAGTCGACTGATCGGCGCGAAATCAACTCGAGACAAGCATAAAAGGAGAAGCTTGGGGGAGGATTTCAACAAGAGTTTTTGGGGAGATTTTGAAGGGGAATTACTGCTGCATTCTAGTCCTTCAAGAGCAAAACCAAAGCAAGTAACAAGCAAAAGTGATCAAAGCCAGTTGTGTAAAGATTTCATTTGTGTTCTTTGTATTTTGCTTGTATTTTTATATTACCGTTGTAATTGCTTGTATGAGGTTTCTCCACGTCCGACGTGTTGTCAAGAAGGAGTTGTTGTTAGTGTCGTGTACATAACACGAGCTCGTTGAGATGTGTAAGAAATTTCAGATGATCACAAATGGAAAGCAAAGAGCACTAAATACCAATACACAAAACTTTTAACCTTTACCGCTGAGATGTGTATGTAGTGCGACGATCGCAAGTGCAGCAAAGATGCCAACAGTCCAGATTTACAGAGCACCAGTCGATCAGAAGTTATACACCAACAGAAGCAATGAACACACCTCTTTCTCAGACAAGCAATTGACCACGGGCAAGAAACTCAGATGTAGCTCGTTGTCGATCAATTAGCAGCCAGAAACAGGGAGCGGTATATGAATCGCCGAAAAGCTTGAATGTTGTTAGCATTTTCGCCACCCAAAAATAGAGCAAACCCTTTTTGTTTCTTCACAACCTCAATTCCACAATCTTTCTCAATCTATAATCAACCTTGTCCACGACAATCCACAAGCTTAGAAAAACTCTTCCAATTGAGCGAGAACCTGCAAAAATCAGACACGCGAAAGAACGGATAGAATTTTCTCGCCAGAATCGCGAATTCATTTCCCACCAGTCGAGCCGCCAATCAAGCTTGCCTCGCGTCTGTGTGTTTCTGCGAAGGGCTAGTTGAGGCGCTACCTTGACTGCATAGGTCGTAATGAAGGTTTATTCTGCTGCAGTCGAGGTGACAATCGAGCTTGCCTCGCTTCTGTTTGCACCTACCCAAGACGAGTTGAGGCACCGCCTCAACTGAACCAGTTGAACCCGTTACGGTTCACAAATTTTTCCTTCCTCAGTTGAGGCACCGGGTGAGTGCGACTTGCATCTGTATCCTTCAGCTCAAGATCAGTCGAGGCATCAGTTCGACTGTGGCTTGTCCTTGATCGAGCCGACTCCCACGATGCTGAGGCGTCGAGTCCGCCGATCGCTTCCAGAGCATCGAGGTAATCGACTACGCACGTCAACGATAAGTTTCTCCACTTGATGAATGTAGTAAGGGCAACAATTGAGGTGTCAACTCATTGTTGTCCTTAAGACCCACTGTTTCAGTCAGCTCTAAAACTGAAACACACCTAGTAAAGACTCTATCCCGAGACCCTTTACTTGCCAAGACTCTGACAACCAACCATTCTTGGACTTTTCACCTTGCCACTCCCGCAAGGAATTTCACTATTGCTAAGGAATTACCCCTTTTGGACTTTTCACCTTGCACCCCCGCAAGAAATTTCCAGCTGCTAAGGAATTAGCCATCTTAGACTTTTCACCTTGCACCCCCGCAAGGAATTTCCAGCTGCCAAGGAATTAGCCATCTTGGACATTTCACCAAGGTCCACCCTTGGATATCTCGTTTGCCAAGGAATTAATCATCTTGGACTTTTCACCAAGGTCCACCCTTGGAATTCTCATAATCACTTAAACCTTTGTCAAACACCAAAATATAACTTGGAGCTTTCAGCTCCAACAGTCTCCCCCTTTTTGATGTTTGACAACCCATTTAAGTTTTGGTCACTCTACCAAAGTTTAGATCACATGTCAGAGAAGTGACAATACAAATCAGATAGACAAGATAGACCAAATCAAGTCATACAATCAGTTCAGGTCATTCCTAGGTCAATTCTAAACTATAAACTCTCTCTCCTCCCCCTTTGGCAAACACCAAAAAGGGTTTCATAATCAAGGATACTTGATCATACCACCAAATATCAAACGTATTTGATCAGACTATAGATACATAATGAAAATACTCCCCCTCAATACTATCTGCACTTTAGGTTTGAATTTTTGAAGCCACCTCCCTTTTTACTCATTTTACTGTAAGTTTATTGATAACTAACCCTGGGAGAGTCCAGTTGAGTCTCAGGTCAAGGCCTCCTAGATTTTAGAGGTGTGTAGTCGAGTTCCCAATCAAGGTCTACTCAACTCTGTGAGACTGTGTAATGAGCAGTCGAGTCATTGGTCGAGTGCCACTCGACTCTGTGAGATATGCAACACAGGCATTGTGGGTATCAGTTGAGTTACAGCTTAGTCAGTTGAGAACACCTCGATTCTGTTCAGTCTGAACCAAAGCCTAGTCGAGGCGCCGACTTGACTATTATTTGATAAATGAAATTGTGCAATTTTCAGACTCAACTTCAGAAACCCATAATAAATTCTAAAAAATTCAATAAATCTTGAAATTTTTCATGTATAATTCTAACATTATGATTCTGTTGGTGCAATCGGCCTAGGTCACGATTGACCGGACTCGAGTTTGACTCGAGGAATGTTTTGATGTTTGACATGGAAGTTTGACATTGATGTTTGACATTGATGTCTAATAATATTTTGGGGAGATTGTTAGCATAATCTGTTGGACTTTCTGAGCCGCAAAAACCGATTTTTGCATTGAGGAAACCCCGGAAGTCTGCCCATGGATCTGTGCGAAGATGTATTAAAACTAAAACATGTATGTGTTTACTAAAAACCCTAGATCTACCTTAGATCTAGAAGGTGAGATCATTACCCTCGATGGGACGCCCTTCGCAAATCCCGCTCGTCCAAAAGCTTCGCCAGAACTCAAGAGTGTCAAGTGCACACTCCTCTATTGGTATCCACACAAGCAATAGGTGGAGAAAACACACCCTTGAGTGTGCTAGTACCCTATGGATGGTTCGGCCAAAGAGAGGGATGGGAGAGCAAGCTTGAGAGGAAGATAATCCAAGGAAGAAGATCAAGTTGTGTAACACACACAAATAATTCTCATCTAATGAGAATAGTGGCCGGCCAATTTTCTTAGGGGGGTTACATGCATGCATGTAACTCCTCCAAGAGCCAATGACTCTTGGTCTCTCTCATGAGGTGGCACCACATGCTAAGTCAATGATGATGTGGAGCATCATCATTGGCCGGCCATGCCAACTCATCATCATGACATGACATTTGGTCAAGTCAAACTTGACCTTTCATCTTCCCTCTCAAGTCAAGTCAAACTTGACCCCTTATCTCCCATGGTTGATTAAATCCAACCATTTGATTCAAGTCAATTTAATTTAATGAATCTATATTCATTAATTTAAATTGATTTGATGAATCAAATCTAAATTAGACTCATTCAACACTTGAATCAAATTGAGTCCAACTCAATTAGTCTAATTAGGATTACTCTTAATCCAATTTGGTTCATCCCATGAACCAAATCCTCATGGTTCATCATATGAACCTAATCTCCATCTAATTGCCCTTAGTGTGTGACCCTATAGGTTATTGTAACGTTGGTAATGTCCCTAAACCGATTTAGGAACATAAGCAATGAGCGGTATCTAGCAACACATCATTGCTACACAAGTTACAAGAATGTTGAGCTCCAACATCACCTTTGTGACTACTAATTGTGACTCTCACAATATGTGACAATGTCCCTCTATCCTTGACATCTAGATTGACCAATCGAGGCATAGACCGTGTCATCCTCGGTACAATCTATATCTTGAACTCCAAGTTGACTCACTCTAATCAAATGAGCTCAATATCTCATATTGACTCATTTGGGCATGGCCATGCACTTCGTGGTCTCACTCTATCAAGAATATCGATGTCACTCCAGTCATATAGGAGGGATAGATCTCATCTACATCACTCACATCCCTCCGAATAATTTATCACATACCCAGTAATCGCCTTTATAGTCCACTCATTTACGAGTGATGTTTGACGAAGCCAAAGTATGCAACTTCTTATGTAGGGAACCATAGTAACTTCAGGTCTAAGGACTAATAGTCATACTAATAGCCACATGAGAAAGTATATGACACTCATATAACGATCCATGATACATTCTCATGGCGGGTCATTCAGTATACATTCTCCAATGCATACCCATGTGTCAACTTGATATCTCATATCCATGACTTATGAGATCATGTCATCGTGTTGACCTACATGCTAGTCTCTACACATTAACATTATCCCTGAATGTTAATACTTGACTAGGAATGATTAAGAGTAGTGTTCTCTATATCATCTCATTATCGATTCAACCAATCAATTGATATAGATAAGAACCTACTACTCAAGGACGTTATTATATTTAGTTATTTGGCACCAATACAAGTAAATACAATAACCATGCCTTTATAAATAGGAATATGATATAATAAAGTCCATATAACAATCATCACATGATTGGCTCTAGGGTTTTCACTAACACAATCAACCCGGGGCATGATTGACTGGACTCGAGTTTGACTCAAGGGGGATTTTGATGGTTGACTGGAGTTGACCATGTCATGGAAAGTCCAAGTCTTGAGTACTTGGCATGTAAAGTCCAAGCATGGGTCTTGGCAAGGAAAAGTCTAAGCATGGGCCTTGGCATGGAAAGTCCAACATGGGTTGGCAAGGTAAAGTCCAAGCGGGAGTCTTGGCAGCATAAGTCCAATGATTGGTAGCGTAAAGTCCAAGTAGAGTCTTGGCAGCGTATGTCCAATGTGCCTTGGCGGTGTAGACACCGTTTGCATGACATAGCCGATGGAAGTACCTGAAAGCTAGCGTAATGGATGAACAAGTTGTTGGAATGTATACTGAAAGCCTAGCTCTTTTTGTATGAACATTTTATTTTGAAATAAGAATCACATGATCATTGTTTGCACTTTATATATTTATTATATGTATGCATATTGTCTAATATTTTACATTGTAGATAACATGGTGCTTGGTGTGGCACAGAAGATCATGTTATCAGTATCTTGTAGAATATAAGTAGAGGCTCACAACCAAGATGGTTTTGGACAAACCATTGGCATGGTTGTAGTGTAGCTTGGTATTGTTTTGTCTTGAACATAGAGTTACACTAGTACACTTAGGTGTATTGAGCAGGACCGACAGAGAGGTGATTCAATTAGTACTGACTACATAATTGAATCGGACCTCGAATATTATGTTGTGCATGCTCTTAATCCCGATATAATAACGGGCACATGTACTTAGTATTTATTTCTTTGATTTACCAGAGGGTGAGATTTAGATGGATTAAATCAATATGTCCGGTAAGTTGGGAAATGATATTATTTACATGGTGTGCCGTTGATTATAGGAGGAAACCGTGTCCTATATTTTAGGTTGATGATGTCCCCTTGAGGAGCTCATAAGGTTCATCATGTAAACCCAGCTGGTTGACTTAGTCAACATGATGATAAGGTTGAGTGGTACTACTCGAGGAATTAGATGTTAATTAATTGATGGTCAGTAAATCAATTAATTGACGGACATTCGATATCTTAAACACGGGGAGATTAATGTACGAATAATATATGGAGCCCATATTAATTTATGGGGGTTGGTGAGGTAGTTCAATGATGATCCTCTAGTGGAATGGAACATCATTGATGGATCAAGTTTATGTGGTTCCGATCCATTGGGTGGCCAAGATCCAACTCCTCCTTATGGTCCCTATCGTAGCCTAATATAATCCTTGTGAAATCTAGATCCAAGAATGTAAAACAAAACCTAGAACCAACGGTTGGGATTAAATCCCTAGATCCGATGGTTAGGATGAAACCCTAGAACCAACGATTGGAATTAAATCCCTAGATCCGATGGTTAGGATGAAACCCTAGAATCGACGGTTGGGATTAAATCCCTAGATCCGACGGTTGGGTTAAAACCCTAGATCCGACGGATG
The DNA here is from genome assembly GCA_025175895.1 of Wurfbainia villosa. Classification (NCBI taxonomy): domain Eukaryota; kingdom Viridiplantae; phylum Streptophyta; class Magnoliopsida; order Zingiberales; family Zingiberaceae; genus Wurfbainia; species Wurfbainia villosa. The sequence continues at coordinate 19,921,783 of CM046000.1, read as the reverse complement.
GGATGAAACCCTAGATCCGACGGTTGGGATGAAATCCTAGATTCGACGGTTGGGATGAAACCCTAGATCCGACGGTTGGGATAAAACCCTAGATCCGACGGTTGGGATAAAACCCTAGATCCGACGGTGGAGATTAAATCCCTAGATCCGACGGTGGAGATTAAAGGAGGCTTAAGCCCAATTCTATAAATAGAAGGCTTAAGCTTGGGCGGCAAGAATATTGGATTGGAATTAGGGTTTGGCTCTTCTCAAAGTGGGCGGCAAGGGTTTGGAGCAAAAGTGGGTGACAACCATCTTCCTTCTCCTTGTTGCTGGCGCCCATCTTCCTCCATCAAGACTTGGCCGGCGCCTATTCTCAAGGCCTCTCTCTTATTCCTTGGCCGGCGGTTCTCCTTCCATTGGTGGCTGGTGCTCTTCCTCCTCCCTTTCTCCTTGGGGGCAAGAACCCTCTTCAAGTTGGCCGGCGCTTCATCCACTTGCTCCTTGGCCGGCGGTTGCACCAAATTCCCTAATTTGGTAGCCGGTTCTAGAAAGGATAGGTATTTGTTGGTTCTTCTCTTTGTTCGCAACGGACAAGGAAGGGAAGAATGCGATCTAGAAGGCTTCTACTCGTGGAGGATCTTCGTCCACACATCGTCCACGAGAAGGATAGGACATATGGTAGAAGATCGTAAGGTATAAAGTTTTTTTTAACTTTATTTACAGATCTAAGCATGTTCTTTTATGTTTTGATTATACATGTATGTGTATGAATATATATTGTATAATCATGGACCCCGAAGACAAACACAAAAACCGGCGATCCGTCCGTCGTCTCTTCCGCGGCTAACCAACTAGAAGAGTTGTGTTGCTTGAACAACTAGTTTGTTCAAGCGACCACTCAAGTTGTTAGCACGACGACGAATTGGTTGTGCTAAGGAAACTCATCCCATCCAGATTAATTCTTTTATTAGTGAAAATTTTAATCCGGGGACATGGGAGCCAATGATCCTCCGAAGCAACTCCCTACACAAGTCATGGATGACTTGGAGGGATCCAAGAGGCGCGAGGCTGACGGAGGTGGCTAAAAGGCTTAGGTCTAGGCTAAGGGTGATCTAGCAAGTATGGGGGCACCATAATTGGGTTAAAACCTCATGTTTGAGGTGTGCCAGTCGACTGGGGCCATGTGGCAGTCGACTGGTGTGAGTCAACTAGGGTTTGACTGGGGGAAGTGTCCCAGCACTCGACTACCAGAGGAGGGTAGTCGACTGCTGGCTCGAGCAGTCGACTGATCGTGTGATCAGTCGACTGGTGCTCGAGAATTTGGGCACAGAATGGAGTTGAGACTCGACTGTAGGGGAATCAGTCGAGTGAAGCCTCCATCAGTCGACTGATAGATATGATTAGTCGACTGATGATGGATTCGTTGGATTTTTCCAGTGTGGATCTAGCCGTTGTCTCACGACAACAGTGGCATTAGTCGACTGATGGTCCCGAGCAGTCGATTGATCGACGATTTTCAGCCCAGGCAGAAGCCTTAAATAGAGCTCATGGAGGAGGAAATCAACACGGGTTCTTGAGAGCTTTTGGGGCGATTTGTTGCTACAAATCAGGGTCTCCAAGTGCAAGTCAAGCAACCAAGCATTCAAGCAATCAAAAGCAAAGTGTTATAAAGTTTTCTTTACTTGTCTTTTGTATTTGTATTGTATCTTGCTTGTATTTATTTCTTACTATTTTAACATAACTTGTTTAAGGTTTCTCCACCTCCGACTTGTGTCGAGAAGGAGTTATTTGTGATTAGTGGTTGCGTGTGCATCACTAGAGCTCTTTAGAACTCGATCCGTGGAGTAGGAACCATTCGGTTCCGAACCACGTTATATGCTTGTGTTGTGAATTGTATTTGTCGTATTTAGTTATTGCTATTTGTTTTATTTCCGCTGCACTAACGAGATTTGTAGATGAACGCAATTGAATTCCATCACGCAACGAATCGATACTATTCACCCCCTCTAGCTGTCACATTTCCTCTACAATTGGTATCAGAGCCCGGGGCTCTTCTACGGGCTAACCGCCGGGAGCAAAAGATGCTAAAGGGAAGATGGAATTCCAAGACAAGCTTGGATGGGACATCAACACTCCACCACCAAACGACCGAGAAGATTTTTCGGCGTGGAGGGCTAGAATGGAAAATTTCTTGATGATGGACATAAAGAATTGGTTCATCATCATGGAAGGCTTTGAACCTCCTAGGTGTTGGTGATCGATTGGAAGCTAGAGGGGGGTGAATAGCTTGTTTTTCATCTCTACAAAAAGATTAGCGGAAGCACAACAAAAATAATAATAACATAAATGAAAAACAATGCTAACACGATTCTTTTACGTGGTTCGGAGATAGCGCTCCTACTCCACGGTGATCTTTGAGGTGGGTCAACCCTAATCAATACCACTATGAAGCATTCCTTTACTGTTAGTAATATATGAGAGATGTCCTAAGGCAATCGCCTTATGTATGAACCATTTATATGATAAATGAAGATTCACTATTTGAGTATACATGTTTTATGTATTTGATTGGATCTTAAACTCATTTACTTAATGTCCACGATACGATTCACAGCATGAGAGAATTTGTGATTGGATCACAACTAGTGAGTATCTCTACATGTGTAATTGTGATGTATCGGAATTATCCTAGTCGATGAATTGATGGATTTGGACACCATCAATTCACGAGACTAGCACGAGGTTCAGTTACATGTGCTTTCAAGCAATTTGATTCTCTTGGCTGGAGACATAGTGATGTCCGGAGTTAATCGTGGATGCTAGTTATGGTAACTAGTTCATTGGAGTGACCAGCCGTAAGACTTCATATGGTTCTCTGCATATATAGATATGTCAATGAAGTTCTTACTGTGGCTTAAGTGCGATGTTCCTTTGACTTGCGGTATTCAAGTCATCTTGATCATGGAGACTTATGCTTTGACATCTTAAGCAAACATCTCTAAGGAGATGTGGACCCGAGATGATTGGGTATAAGTCGAAGTGATCGAAGGTGTTTGAATAGCCTATAAAGGATTCACCACTCCTTGCGAGGAGATGTATACCCATGGCCTCTCATCGGATTGTTACTAAAGTCTTTGGCCAAAGCATTACATGTTTAGAGTAAAGTACTCTTCGATACATGTGGAGTAACTAGAATCCGTAGGACGAGGAAATGATACTTGGGCTAGGTGTGACGAGTCACCTAGTGGGGATCGGCACAATAGACCATGTCCTCAACCAAGTGGGTATAAGATGAGTGAAGGGAATGGGGCACGATTCATTCGAGCCATCAAGGGTTTCGTAAATAGTTCGATCAACTGCTGATCTTTTCGTTAATTGGGGATCATGATGTACTACTAGGTGCCACTCATGATCGCTCTATAATTAATGGTTAATTATAGACCAACATAAACCGAGAACCTATTTGGTCACACGACAACGAGTGTAATCCAAAGGATTTAAAACGAGCTTGAGAATGGGATTCTCGCATCGAGAGAAACTATGTTTGGTTGGACCAAACATAAAGCGAGCATGAAATTGTTTCAGTCGCAATGGAAGCGTGGATGGGCCGTGTCTTATGAAGACATAATGGATGGACCAAAATGGTTTGGTCCTAATCCAATGGATGAGAATAAACCAAAGGGTTTGGTTTATATTAAACGAATGAACCAAAGGTTGGTTCGGTTCGTTTCAACTTAAAATAAACCATCATGGTTTGGTTTATTTTAACTTATCTTAATGGAGCGGGTTAACGGGCTTTATGGATATGATCCATTAACCATTAAGAGAATTAGTTCTCTATAAAATAGGATTAAACCCTAACCCTAAACCTCTTGTGTGTTGCCGCCAGCCCTCCTCCAACCGGCGCCCGAAGGCTTCCTTCCTCGCCGGCCGGGCTGCTGCCGGAAGAGTTCCGTGATCCTCCTTAGGTTTGGCATCAAGGTGAGCACTTGGCTTCCTTTGTTGGCCGGGCGCCTTATCTCTTCCACCAAGCTGTCCAGTTTTCTGACAGCTTCTTCTCCTCTCGCCGGAGCGCCGCTTTGGACGACGCGGTTAGTGCTCCGACAGCGCTAACATACCGGGATTTGATCTCCGGTAATCCTCTGAGGTGGAGGACGGCGATTCGCCAATCGGTTGACGAATACCTCTCCGGAGAAGCAAGTCTTGAGGACTTGTTTTAGGTCCGAATTTGGATTCGATCGTGATCATCTCTCGATCACGCCGCCTTCAACACGAGGCTAGTAACCCGCACGAAGACGGCTCGTGGCTTGGCGAAGTCATCCCGAGGAGCTCGGCGTGGATACGGATAGAGACGATTCTTACGAGGATCGCTCCCGGTTGATGTCCGTTTCGCTACACGTCATACGGAAGGTATAACGTAGTTTAATTTCTTTTATTGCAATTTTAATTTACGGTTATGTCTACACTTGTTGTAATAGCATGCGTGTGTTGTGTGTGTTGTAATAAATAGGAGTATTTATTATTTTTATTGCTTCCGCTGTGCTCATGTTTACGAAACATGATCGAACACACACACGCCGCGGTGCCGGAAACCCAACAGTGGTATCAGAGCCCAGGTTGTGTTTCAACATAATCGTAAAAATGATTTTGCGATAGTCATAATGTATTTCTGGAAATTTTCTAAATTTTGGAAATTTAGAAGTATTTATGGAAATTTTTTAATTTTGGAAAGTCTAGAAGTATTTATGGAAATCTTCCACTTTTGGAAAGTTGGAAGTATTTATGGAAATTGATATTTTCCATAAATAAAATATTTGATTAGATTCTGGAAATTTGTTTCCTAATTTAATCATGATTTGATTTGGGAAATCAAATCTTAAAATATTTTATTTTCATAAGTAGTTTTAATGATTTAGGAAATAAGTTTCCTAAATAGATTTTCCTTAATCAAATAATTCCATGAATAAAATATGTGATTAGATTTGGAAATTTGTTTCCTAATTTAATTATGATTTGATTTGGAGAATCAAATCTTAAACATATTTTATTTCCATAAATAGTTGTGACATATAAGGAAATTATATACATGACATAATTGTATGCCATGTAATTGCATTAGATGCATAACATTATGCCATGCGTGTCGTGACATGTAGATGTATGCCATGTATGCCATGCCATGTAGATAATAGTTATTTGCATGCAAAGAGGATGAGACATAAAAACCCTTAATCAATATTAAAGCCTACACCTTCCATTAATATGGTTAGAACCAGAGTTCTGTTTCTTGTTTGGGTTGTTGGACTCTCTCCAAGCCCGGCTCGAACCTGAATATGTTCAAACCATGGAATAGTTTAATACTAATATGGTAAGAGTCAGAGGTCAATCGTTAGCTTTGGTTGTTGGACTCTCTCCAAGCTGGGCTAATTGGTTGAATGCGCTCTAACCATATTAAAACTATGTCCTGATTAATGGGTTGGCTTTAACCTGGAGCATCGGCTTGTTTGACTCTCTCCAAGGTCGATGTAAAGGGAGGTGAAGTTGGGTGCTATGCATATGATGCATACTTGTTAATGTGTTAACAACCCGATGTATGTGTGAACATTCAATTAGTTGATAGCACATTGTGATAGTTGCATATACGTGATATGCAATCGGTATAGTTGATACCTACCGTCGTAGTTATGAATGGCTTGTTGGACTCTCTCCAAGGTTGTTCATAACTATGATGGATATCAGCCCATTCGGAGATGGACCTACAATCTTCCGAAGTGATTTTGGGGTTTTTGAAATTCGAAAAATGAATGGGATTTATAAATGTATATTGATGCATTTTAAAATCATCTTTCTCATATATGCTCGTTTTGTATTTCTAAGATTGATCATGATGTCTTTGAATTTGCGTTCCATTTTGGATTCGAATAAATTGACTGGGCCGAACTTCTTGGACTGGCTTAGAAACTTGAGAATTGTTCTCAAGGTGGAAAAGCTTGCGAATGTCCTCGAAGCGTCTCTTCCCGCCCGTCCTAGTGACAATGCAACTCTGGACCAATTGTTGGCCTATCAGAAACATGTGAATGATTCTGAAATGGTGAGTTGCATCATGCTAGCCGCGATGGAACCCAAGCTACGAAAGCAGCATGAGCATATGGATGCTCATATCGTAGTCCTTCATCTTTGTGAGTTGGTTGATGAGCAAGTGAGATTCGAAAGGTTCGAAGTCTCAAAGTTCCTCTTCACCTCTGAGATGCTAGAAGGTTCATCTGTGGTACTGCTCAATATGCTGAAGACTGTGGAGTCTTCTGAGAAGCATGAGCAGGGGACGGTGCTGTTAGTTGATTCCTCGAAGAAAGGTTCTAAGAGGAAGAAAAGAAGGAAAAAGAAGAGAAGGGCTAAGAAGGTAGAACTAGCACAAAAGGAAACTTGCCATCATTATGGCAAGGAGAGCCATTTGCGAAGAAAGTGCAAGATTTATCTTGAGTCCGTGAAGAAGGATAAGGCATCGGATGCCCCATCTTCTTCAGAAATCTTCTTTATTGATTGTCATTCTATTTCCTCAGACACTTGGGTATTTGATACTGGGTGTGGCTCACATATATGTAATGTCATACATGGGCTAAGGAATAGAAGAAGACTCGTCAAGGGGAGAGTCAAATTTACGTGTTGGGAATGGAGCAACGGTTGCTGCACTCGCCATCAGAACGTATTTGTTGGAACTCTCTGTAGGACTTGTCTTAGAACTGGACAATTGCTTTTATGTTCCTTCGTTGATAAAGAACATCATTTCTATTTCTTGTTTAAATAGAAATGGGTACCATTTGACTTTTAGTAACAATTGTTGTTACATAACTTTGAATGGAGTTCTTTATGGACTGAACTTTAAGCAATGGTGTTTATACGCTGGACGATCCAAAGGATATTTTCAATATCGGCGAGCAACAAGCTGTGCTCAAAAGGATAATCAAATAGACTCCTATATGTGGCATTGTCGCCTTGGCCATATAAGCAAGAAACGCATGTCCGAATTACACCGATGTGGAATTCTGGAATCGTTTGAATTGGATTCATACGATACATGCGAATCATGCTTAAAAGGCAAGATGACTAAGTTACCTTTACCGAAAAGGTGAACGAGTGGGAGAGTTACTAGGTCTAATACATACCGATGTATGTGGACCTATGTCAACTCAAGCATTAGGAGGCTATAGCTACTTCATTACCTTCACCGGCGATGATCACTCACGGTTTGGGTATGTGTTCTTGATGAAACACAAGTCCAAGCCTTTGAAAGGTTCAAAGAATTCAGAATGAAGTAGAGAAACAACATGACAAGAGTATTAAAATACTGATCGGATCGAGGTGGTGAATACTTAAGTCAAGAGTTTCTTGATTATCTAAGAGACAATGTTATATTGTCTCAATGGACTCGCCATATACACCACAAAGATAATGGTGTATCCGAGAGGCGAATCGATCTTGTTGGACATGGTCGTCAATGATGAATCATGCAACTCTTCCCAAAGTCCTTTGGGCTATGCACTGCATACTGTTTACTTGTTAAATGTAATGCCTACTAAGGTAGTCTCAACTACTCCATATGAGATATGGAATAGTAAGAAACCTCATGTATCTTACTTGAAGATATGGGGTTGTCCTCGCTTATGTGAAGCGGACAGATCAGACATAATTTGATGCTAAGTCCGATAAATGTCTATTTATTGATACCCTAAGGAAACAAGGGGTTACCAATTCTATCATCCCGTGGAACAAAAGGTGTTTGTTTCAAGGCATGTGGTTTCTAGAGAAAGAGTTTCTCTTGCAAGAAAACAAAGGGGAGTGTCGTCGAGCTTGAGGAGGCTCGAGAGACTCAAATAGACATTGAGATACCGGTGAAGCACAATGAATACAACTCATAGTGATGAGCAATCACGACCTATTGTAACACCACATCTTCGTAGATCCGTAGAACACGCAATATTCCCGAGAGATATGGATTTCTCGTAAGCGAATCGAACGACGTGTTACTCATTGATGATGAGGAGCCTACCAGTTATGAAGAAGTGCTGACAAGTTCAGAAAGGGATAAGTGGCTTGGTGCCATGAAGTCGTAAATGGATTCCATGTACGAAAACCAAGTTTGAACTTGGTTGACTCCACCCAAAGGCATAAAGCCTATAGGGTGCAAGTGGGTTTTCAAGAAGAAAACCGACATGGATGGTAATGTGATTACCTATAAGGCTAGATTGGTGGCAAAAGGATATCGTCAAAAGCAAGGTGTTGATTATGACGAAACCTATTCGCCTGTAGCTATGCTTAAATCCATTCGGATGCTCCTGGCCATAGCGGCTCATTATGATTATGAGATATGGCAGATGGATGTGAAAACAACTTTCTTTAATGAAAACCTGCTCGAGGACGTGTATATGATACAGCCTGAGAGTTTCACATCGGTTGACAAAACCAAGGTATGCAAATTGCGACGATCCATTTATGGATTGAAGCAAGCATCCAGGAGATGGAATATCCGTTTTGATGAGACAATCAAAAAGTTTGATTTCTCACAAAATCCAGACGAACCTTGTGTGTACAAGAAGGTTAGTGGGAGTGCAGTCGTGTTCCTAGTATTGTATGTCGATGACATATTACTTATAGGAAACGATGTGTCAATCTTACAGTCAGTTAAGGTTTGGTTATCCAAGACATTCTCCATGAAAGACCTGGGAGAAGCAACCTACATCCTTGGGATTAAGATCTATAGAGATAGATCGAAACGGTTGCTTGGTCTTTCGCAGTCTACATACATAGACCGAGTGCTAAAGAGGTTTAGCATGTCGGAATCCAAGAAAGGTTTCCTACCCATCAGGCATGGGGTACACCTTTCGAAGTCTATGTGTCCGCGCACAGAAGACGAGAGGATTTGCATGAGTAAGATTCCCTATGCATCCGCAATAGGATCTATCATGTATGCTATGCTATGTACGAGGCCCGATGTATCGTATGCTCTGAGTGTCACGAGCAGATACCAGTCTGATCTAGGAATGGATCATTGGGTGACTGTTAAGACGATCCTTAAGTACTTAAGAAGAACTAAGGATACGTTCCTAATATATGGAGAAGGGTACATGGTGATACGTGGGTATTCGGATGCCAGCTCCAGACAGACAAGGATGATTCCATGTCTTTGTCTGGGTATGTATTCACCTGGAATGGAGACGCAATAAGTTGGAAAGGTTCCAAGCTTGACACTATAGCGGATTCTGCCACTAGGGAAGAATACATTGCAGCTTTGGAAGCAGCAAAGGAAGCGGTTTGGATCAAAAAGTTCATCTCTGAACTTGATGTGGTCTCATCAATGATCCAAACATGTGCTTCGCCGCTATCATCTTATCAGAGAGATCATAAGTAGGAACGAAATACAAATCGAGAAAATTCCCACTGAAAGGAACATAGCGGATCCTTTGACCAAAGCATTACCTCAAAGTAAGTTTGAGGGTCATGTTAGAGCTTATGGTATTGGATACCGTAGCGATTGGCATTAGGCCAAGTGGGAGTCTGTTAGTAATATATGAGAGATGTCCTAAGGCAATCGCCTTATGTATGAACCATTTATATGATAAATGAAGATTCACTATTCGAGTATACATGTTTTATGTATTTGATTGATCTTAAACTCATTTATCAATGTCCACGATACGATTCACAAAGATGAGAGAATTTGTGATTGGATCACAACTAGTGAGTATCTCTACATGTGTAATTGTGATGTATCTAATTATCCTAGTCGATGAATTGATGGATTTGGACACCATCAATTCACGAGACTAGCACGAGGTATACTCCTTGGTGTATCCAAGCACCGATTCTCACCGGGCCGGAGACATAGTTATGTCCTGAGTTAATCGTGGATGCTAGTTATGGTAACTAGTTCATTGGAGTGACCAAAGTAAGACTTCATATGGTTCTCTGCATATATAGATATGTCAATGAAGTTCTTACGGGCTTAAGTGCGATGTTCTTCGACTTATGTGTATTCAAGTCATCTTGATCATGGAGACTTATGCTTTGACATCTTAAGCAAACATCTCTAGGAGATGTGGACCCGGATGATTGGGTATAAGTCGAAGTGATCAAGGTGTTTGAATAGCCTATAAAGGATTCACCACTCGAGGAGATGTATACCCATGGCCTCTCGTCGGATTGTTACTAAAGTCTTTGGCCAAAGCATTACATGTTTAGAGTAAAGTACTCTTCGATACATGTGGAGTAACTAGAATCCGTAGGACGAGGAAATGATACTTGGGCTAGGTGTGACGTAGTCAGCCTAGTGGGGACTGACACAATAGACCATGTCCTGAACCAAGTGGGTATAAGATGAGTGAAGGGAATGGGGCACGATTCATTCGAGCTGTTGAAGGGTTTCAGAAATAGTTCTGGATCAACCGTTGATCTTTTCGGTTAATTGGGGATCATGATGTACTACTAGGTGCCACTCATGATCGTTCTATAATTAATGGTTAATTATAGACGACCAACATAAACCGAGAACCTATTTGGTCACACGCACAACGAGTGTAATCCAAAGGATTTAAAACGAGCTTGAGAATGGGATTCTCAGACCGAGAGAAACTATGTTTGGTTGGACCAAACATAAAGCGAGCATGAAATTGTTTCAGTCGCAATGGAAGCGTGGATGGGCCGTGTCTTATGAAGACATACTGGATGGACCAAAATGGTTTGGTCCTAATCCAATGGATGAGAATAAACCAAAGGGTTTGGTTTATATTAAACGAATGAACCAAAGGTTGGTTCGGTTCGTTTTAACTTAAAATAAACCATCATGGTTTGGTTTATTTTAACTTATCTTAATGGAGCGGTTAACGGGCTTTATGGATATGATCCATTAACCATTAAGAGAATTAGTTCTCTATAAAATAGGATTAAACCCTAACCCTAAACCTGTTGCACCAGCCCAGCTCCTCCAACCGGCGTCCAGAAGGCGGCTTCCTTCCTCCTCGCCGGCGTCGAGCTGCTGCCGGAAGAGTTCCGGCGATCCTCCTTAGGTTTGGCATCAAGGTAAGCACTTGGCTTCCTTTGTTGGCCTATCTCCTCCACCAAGCTGTCCAGTTTTCTGGACAGCTTCTTCTCCTCTCGTCGGAGCGTCGTTTGGACGACGGTTAGTGCTCCGACAGCGGCTAAAATACCAGGGATTTGATCTCCGGTAATCCTCTGAGGTGGAGGACGAAGGATTCGTCAATCGGTTGACGAATACCTCTCCGGAGAAGCAAGTCTTGAGGACTTGTTTTAGGTCCGAATTTGGATTCGGATCGTGATCATCTCTCGATCACGTCGTCTTCAACACGAGGCTAGTAACCCGTACGAAGACGAAGCTCGTGGCTTGGCGAAGTCATCCCGAGGAGCTCGGCATGGATACGGATAGAGACGATTCTTACGAGGATCATTCCAGTTGATGCCGTTCCCGCTACACGTCATACGGAAGGTATAACGTAGTTTAATTTCTTTTATTGCAATTTTAATTTACGGTTATGTCTACACTTGTTGTAATAGCATGCGTGTGTTGTGTGTGTTGTAATAAATAGGAGTATTTATTATTTTTATTGCTTCCGCTGTGCTCATGTTTACGAAACATGATCGAACACACACACGCCGCGGTGCCGGAAACCCAACATTTACAACACTTCTCCTCTTCTTACAAAAGATGTAGATGAAGCTTAGAGAGGAGAAAGAGGTTTAGAATCACTAGAAAGCTTTGAAAAATTGTGGAGGCTTGAGAGTATTATCAGAGAATAAGCATTAACCCCAAAAACCTCCACCAACCCTCTTTTTATACAGAGAAGGCTCATTTTCCCAGTGGAGCACCATCAGTCGACTAATGCACAGAATCAGTCGACTGCCGGCGTGGTTAACGACTTCTGAATAGTCGGATTCGTGGGATTCAGAGTCGTTTCCTCCAACGACACTCTTATCAGTCGACTGATCCCTCCATCAGTCGACTGATGGAGTGATCAGTCGAGTGATCACAGGCGGCAGTCAAGTGAGACTCCATTCTCGTGCAGTGTTTAGCGATCGATCACCGACCGCCCATCGCTATCGGCCGATCGATCAAACATCACGATCGCCATGACCAAAGCAATGATCGATGGTCGTGGTTTCATCCGACTCACCGAGCACTGACGATCGATACTCAACAAGTATGAATAATTCATACTTGATTACACCCCCTAGACCTAGACCCAACCTTCTAGCTATTCCTTAAGCCTTGTGCCTCGAGGATCCCTCCGAGTCCGCGACTTGTTCATCCTTTGCGCTTTGCTTCCAAGAGCTTCTTTCGGTTTTGTCATGTCTTTTGGGTTTCCTTTTGCCAAAGAGTGCTTGGACTTTACGCCGCCAAGTCTATATGCTTGGACTTACGCTGCCAAGACTTGCATTTGGTCTTCCTTTTCCAACATCCGTTTGGACTTAATGCCGCCAAGCCTTTACCTTGGACTTTTCTTGCCAAGCTCATACTTGGACTTTGCCTTTACCAAGTCTTCATACTTGGATTTCCCTGTTACTTGAACATGTTCACAATTAGATCACAAATTGTTGCCTAACTTAGATGATTATCCAAACATCAAAACATATAAATGCTTGGGCCATTGTTGCACCAACAATCTCCCCCTTTTTGATGTTTGACAATCATTTAAGTTAGGTCTTTTAAAGATACACACATAATCATATTTCAAAATAACATAATCATATATCCAATTCTAACATAAACATTTCTTCTCCCTCTTTGACATACATCAAAAAGAGAAGAAAGACAAAAGCATATATTTCATAAAAGAATCGAATGTGTTATAATTTTGAACTAAGGTATAGAATTGACATTTAGCTCCCCCTTAATCCAAGATATTGTTCATGATGAGTGAAATACATGTGGAGCAAAAGCCTATCAAACAGTTTGAAGGCTTAAATCCTAACTTTGCACCAACAATGTAAATTTGGGAATGAAAAAGATACATCTTATGACACTCCCCCTAAAACACCGCATTAAACAGTCCTAAACGTTTGTTTATACTTAATATTATTATGCTAAAGTTTTAGGAAATCTAGGATACACTAAATATCAGAAAATGGAGCTACTTATTAGAGAACACAGTGTATCAATCGATCGGTTTCGACCCGATCATTGCTACTGAATTCAAATTTTTCACCAAAATTCAAAAATGCGTTAGAAATTCCAAAAACCTCAAAAAATCACGAAATTTTGTGTGCACATTTCTAAAATCATACTTTATCAAGGAAAAATATTTTGAAAAATATATGTTTTCCATATTTCAAGATTGATACAAACTTGCAACTAACAAAAGCTCTAATGTTTTTGCAAACTTTGTATCACTTTTGTGTTTCACTTGAAAACTATTTTTCAAAATATGATAAACATAGTTTAAAATATGTTTTATTTGACATTTCCAATGATGTTCTTGGAGCTATATGCACATCAATTGTGTATAAGCCTTTCCAATGATTGGTCCAATGAAGGATCAATGTCTCTAGATGACACTTTGGTCCATAGTAATGCATCATAACAAGCATAATGAACCAAGTGCATCTTCCTAATATATCACATGTTGTCTAAGTGGCTCAATACAAAAATCATGGTTTCTTAGGTATTTTGTGAGATGCTTAAAGGTATAAATCCTAGTATTTCTATAAGATCATGCAAACCTACACCTTTACTCAACCAAGCACATTCCAAGTTCTCTCCTAAGTGATGAAAATTCTACCTCGGGGAGAGCCTTGGTAAATATGTCGGCTAGGTTGGACTTGGATTCAATGTAATTAAGCTCAATGTCCCCCTTAGCCACATGATCTCTAATGAAGTGATGTTTCACTTCAATGTGCATAGTCCTAGAGTGATGCACCGGATTTTTGGTTAAGTTTATGGTGCTCACATTGTCACAAAATACTTTCATGTTGGAGTAAGATAGCTCATAATCTTCTAAGGTATGTTTCATCCATAGTAATTGAGCTACACAACCACCCATAGCCACATACTCGGCCTCGATGGTGGATAGGGCAACACAAGGTTGCTTTCTACTACTCCAACTAACTAGGGAGGACCCAAGGAATTGACATCCACCACTAGTACTCTTCCGATCCAATTTGCAACCGGCATAATCGGAATCGGTGTACCCAACCAAATCAAAAGACCTAGTCCTAGGGTACCATAGTCCTACATTTAGTGTGCCTTTAATATATCTTAATATTCTCTTAACGGCAACTAAATGAGATTCTTTTGCACAAGATTGATACCTAGCACACATACCAACCGCAAATAATATGTCGGGTCTACTAGCAGTTAAGTATAAAAGGCTACCAATCATGCTCCTATAGAGTGTAAGATCAATTTGTTTGCCTTCATTATCACTATCTATTTTTGTATTGGTTGCCATTAGAGTTGAAACAACTTTAGCATTTTCCAAACCAAATTTCTTAATCATTTCCTTAGCATATTTGATTTGATAAATATAAATTCCTTCACTTGTTTGTTTAACTTGTAATCCTAGGAAGAAATTTAATTCCCCAACTAGACTCATTTCAAACTCTTTTTCCATATTCTTAATAAAGTCTTGGAGAAGTTCATCATTTGTTGACCTAAAGATAATATCATCAACATATACTTGGGCTACAAAGATGTCCGTTGATGTTGACTTTATAAATAGAGTTTGATCTACACTACCCCTTTTAAAGTCCTTAGAAATTAAGAAAGATGATAACCTTTCATACCAAGCCCGGGGAGCTTGCTTCAAACCATACAAAGCTTTCCTAAGCTTGTATACATGGTTTGGATAGTCCATATTCTCAAACCCGGAAGGTTGTTCTACATATACCTCTTCCTTAATAAACCCATTTAGGAATGCTGATTTGACATCCATTTGATGAAGTTTGAAACCCATATAGGAGGCATACCCTAATAGTATCCTAATAGACTCTAATCTAGCAACCAGGGCATATGTTTCATCATAGTCAAGTCCTTCAACTTGATTAAAGCCCCTTGCAACTAATCTTGCCTTATTCCTAGTAATATTCCCTTGATCATCTAGTTTGTTCCTAAAGACCCATCTTGTAGTAATGATGGTGTTTTCATTAGGTCTAGGAACTAACTCCCATACTTGACTCCTTTCAAATTGAGCCAATTCATCTTGCATTTCTAAGATCCAATCCGGATCAAGTAATGCATCTTTGATTGTTTTGGGCTCAATTTGAGAAATTAGAGCTATATGACTAGTGGGATCCCTATGAAATGACCTAGTCCTAACACCTTGAGATAATTCACCCACAATTTGATCTAAAGGGTGATTTTGATGAACTCTTATGGTTCTAGGAGGTGTATTAATTTGAGTTTGATCATAATTGATCTCAATCCTTTGCTCATCATCGGAATCACCTCTTACTCCCCCTTGATCATTACCCCCTAAGGTTAAGTCTTGAAATTGTTGGGTAATTTCTTGATTTTCATTATTAATATCATCATCAATAGGGGATTTCCTAGGGTATGTATTGGAAGTTTCATCAAATTGGACATTTGAAGATTCCTCAATCTTTTGAGTCCTTTTATTGTAAACTCTATACCCTACACTAGTGGATGAGTATCCAACTAGGATTCCCTCATCCGCTTTGGACTCAAACTTACCTAGGTTGTCTTTGGTATTTAAAATATAGACTTTGCATCCAAAGACCTTAAAATAATGAATTGTTGAAATTGTACCATTCCACAATTCAAATGGAATTTTTCCTAAAAACCTATGAATTAATACCCTATTTTGGATATAGCAAGCGGTGTTAACCGCTTCCGCCCACAAGTAGCTAGGTAAGGAGTATGCATTAAGCATTGTCCTAGCCGCTTCTTGTAGGGCACAATTTTTCCTTTCCACAACTCCATTTTGTTGGGGTGTTCTAGGACAAGAAAACTCATGCTTGTACCCTTGTTCTAAGCAAAAGGTTGAGAAATTAGAATTCTCAAATTCTCCACCATGATCACTACGGATCCAGTTGATTTTGAGTTTTCTTTCATTTTCTACTCTTTTGCTAAATCCTATGATTATTCCTAGGGTTTCATCTTTATTTTTCAAAAAAAATACCCAAGTAAACCTAGAGAAATCATCTACTATTACTAGGCAATATCTACTACCAATCATAGAAGGGGTACTATGACAATCAAATAAGTCCATATGTAAAAGTTCTAAAGGTAAAGCGGTACTAAGTAAATTTTTACCTTTGTGTGATGTTTTTTATTGTTTCCCTTCTTGGCATGCATCACACATTTTGTCCTTGAGAAATTTGACTTTAGGCAACCCTTTGACTAGCTTCATTTTTTCTATTTTGGCTATGTTCTTCATGTTTATGTGTCCTAGCCTTCTATGCCAAAGCCAACTTTCTTCCTCTTTTGCAATAAGACACTTAGTAGAAGCATTAGTAGCATAGGATAAATCAACATAATATATATTTGATTTCCTAAAACCTACTAACATGCAATCATTTAGAGTTTTGTGTCTTATAAAGCATTTTGAGGAATCAAATTTAACATCAAAGTTCGCATCACATAGTTGTCTTACACTAAGTAAATTAAATTTTATATTTTTAACTAATAACACTTTATGAATGGCAAGATTGGGGGATACCTCAATTGTGCCCTTTCCTAGAATCTTAAGTTTGCCGCTATTACCAAATGATACCTTTCCCTTGCTAGTGTGGTTGATAGTGGAGAATTTTCTCTCATCACCGGTCATGTGTTTTGAGCACCCACTATCAACGATCCACAAGCTTGGTTCTTCTACCTATATCACATGAAAAATACAATCCTTAGGTACCCAAATCTTAGGACCACTAGCATCAATTAGAAATTTCTTAGGGACCCAAGCCTTTCTACCCTTGCTTTTAATTATGGATTTTCTACTAACAAGGGATGTAAATGCTACCTCCTTTTCCTTAGGCCTATATCCTAGTCCGACCTTGTTGTAATAGCCCTTTGATCCTTAATTATCATGTCTAGGTATTTAGAACCATTAGTAAATTTTTCTAAGCATGCTCTTAAGTTACCTATTTCTTTTCTTAATTCATCATTTTCATCCCTAAGGGTACATGCATCATCATCACAAGATAATTTACCACAAGACAGTTCTAAACTCTTAAGTGATTTAATTTCTATTTTTAGGTCTTTAATCCTAGTTTTTGATCTATTCAAAGCATTTTAAAGACATGCAATTGTCTTGTAAAGTAAATCTACCCTAGGGGAGTTGTTTACCTCATCATCATCACTTGATGATGATTCGTCTCTTGAAGAAGAAGATAAAGACTCTTCACTTGAGCTCCCGACTTCTTCCTCCAATGCCATGAGGGCTAGATTCCGGGTGGCGTGACATACTTCTTCATCGTCGGAAGAATCCTCCATGCTTAGAGTGTCCCATGTTTGTGCCACCATTGCCTCATTCTTCTTCTTCTCCTTCATTTCCTTCCTTTTCTTTTCCTTCTCTTCCTTCTTCTTTAGTTCCGGGAAATTTGGCTTTATATGCCCTTTCTTGTTGCAACTAAAGCAAGTTACGTTAGGTGTAGAATTTGAACTATTTGAAGACTTACCTCTTGAGGATTGGAACATCCTCCTCACATCTTTCTTGGTGAGTTTCCTTGACTTCCCACCAAATTTCTTGACGTAATGAGCTACCTCGCTTGCCGATAGCTCATCTTCACTACTTGATGAGTCTTCCTCGGATTCAAATGAGGAGGGCACTTCCTTCTTCTCCTTCTTCTTTTTGTCCTTCTTTCCTACAAAAAGAGCTATACCCTTCTCTTTGGATGAAGTGTTAGCCTGTTCATGTAATTGAAATTCACAAAATAACTCATCTAACTTAACTAATGAGAGATCCCTAGAGACCTTATAGGCATCTACCATTGAGGCCCATAAGGTTGTTCTAGGGAAAGCTTGGAGCACATACCTTACAAGGTCTCGGTTGTCGACCTTTTCACCTATTACATGTAGTCCGTTGACTACTTCTTTGAAGCGACTGTGCATTTGGCTCATGGTCTCATTGGTATTCATGGAGAAGCTTTGAAGTTGACCAATTAGGAGATATCTCTTGGCCCTTCTTATTTCCTTGGATCCTTCATTGAGCTCGATCAACTTCTCCCAAAGCTCCTTCACCAATTCAAATGGCCCCAGTTTGCTTAGTTGCTCTTTTGACAAACCACATTGAAGTGTGGTTGTTGCCTTGGCGTTGGCTTGAGCCTTCTTGGCCATGTCACTTGTCCAATCCTTCATCGATATGGGTGCTCCGTGTTCATCGACCGACTTCTCAAAACCATCTACAATACTAAACAAATTTTCTATATCATTCATTAAATAATACTCCATCCTACCTTTCCAATAGCCGAAGTCATTGCCGTCGAAGAACGGAGGCCTCGCCATGCTATACCCCTCTTGGAAAGCCATTTTTGCTCCGTTTGATTGTTTTATCTTCCGATGTGATCCGGGCTCTGATACCACTTGTTGGTGATCGATTGGAAGCTAGAGGGGGTGAATAGCTTGTTTTTCGTCTCTACAAAAAGATTAGCGGAAGCACAACAAAAATAATAATAAAACAAATGAAAAACAATGCTAACATGATTCTTTTACGTGGTTCGGAGATAGCACTCTTACTCCATGGTGATCCTTGAGGTGGATCAACCCTAATCAATACCACTATGAAGCTTTCCTTTACAACACTTCTCTTCTTACAAAAGATGTAGATGAAGCTTATGTTGGTGCAACAATGCTCCAAGCATTTATATGTTTTGATGTTTGGATAATCATCTAAGTTAGGCAATATCTTGTGATCTAATTGCAAATATGTTTTAAGTGACAGGGAAATCCAAGGATGAAGACTTGGTAAAAGAGAAGTCCAAGTATGATCTTGGCAAGGGAAGTCCAAGGGATGGACTTGGCAACATAAGACCAAGCTTGTAGTCTTGGCAGCATAAAGTCCAAGTGAACCTTGGCAAAGGAAGTCCAAAGTAAGGTCTTGGCAGCATAAGTCCAAGCTTGTAGTCTTGGCGACGTAAAGTCCAAGCATTTGGCAACCCAAGACATGATGAAACCGAAGGAAGCTCTTGGAAGCAAAGTGCAAAGGATGAACAAGTCGCGGACTCGGATGGATCCTAGAGGCGCAAGGCTTAATGAGGAGCTAGAAGGTTGAGTCTAGGTCTAGGGTGTAAAATCAAGTGTGAATTACTCATACTTGATGAGTATCAGTCGACTGATATGATGTATCAGTCGACTTGTCAGGTGTTCGACTAAGTCGTGAAATCACATCACCGACTTCCTTGGTCGTAGGCAATGATGATGATCACGACCGCCAGTGGCAGCATGCCGATCGATCAAGGAGAAAATTGCTGCACGCGCCTCACTGATCACGCTTGATCACTGATCGATCACTCCATCAGTCGACTGATGGAGGGATCAGTCAACTGATCACCTGGCTATTGGAAATTATGGCTACGAATCTCCGTGGAGATCTCAGGTCAGAAGTCGTTGGCTTCGGCGGCAGTCGACTGATGGTATGCATCAGTCGACTGATCGAGGCCCAACGGGAAAAACAACCCCTCTTCTATAAAAAGGGGCCTTGGGGAGCATGGTGAAGCTAGTGCTCTCATTCCTAACTACACCCTCATGCTCACCAAGTTTTCCCAAGTGTTTTAGCAATTCAAAACCTCCTCTTCTCTAGTTCTTAATCATCCATCATTGTAAAGAAGAGGAGAGCATTGTAAGAAAGGTTTCTCCACCTTTGTTCATCCAAAGGAGAATATAGTGAAGCTTGGCTAGGACTAATCCACCTTACGGATTGCCGTAGAGTAGGAGCGTCATCTCCGAACCACGTACATCGGGTGTTAGCGTTTGGTTTTTTATTTCTTATTCGTATACGTTTTCGTATTTATATTGCTTCCGCTAACTTACTTGTAGAAACGAAGAAACGCTATTCACCCCCCCACCCCCTCTAGCCATTACAAGGGTCCTAACAAGTGGTATCAGAGCAAGGATAGCTTGGAAGATCTCACCATCAACCAAGGCATCAATGGCTCTTCAAGAGGGATATAGCACCGCCAAGCCACCACTCTTCGATGGGAGTCACTTTGCATATTGGAAAGGCAGGATGAAGTATTATCTAATGAGCAATATTGAAATTTGTCATAGTGTTGTAGATGGCTTCGAGGAACCGGTGGATGAACAAGGAAACCCTATTCCAAGCAAGGATTGGACAAGGGAAATGAATAGGCGATTCGAGTCAAATGCAAAGGCGGTACTCACCATTCAATGCGGTATTACCATGGAGCAACTCAACAAGGTGGGGCCTTTCGAATCCGCCAAGGAGCTATGGGAAAAGCTCATTGAGCTAAATGAAGGTTCCAAGGAGTCAAAGAGGGCCAAGAAGGACCTACTAATTGGACAACTTCAAGCCTTCCAAATGAAGATGCATGAAACCGTAAGCCAAATGCATGGAAGGTTCAAGGAGATTGTGAACGGACTCCACATCATAGGTGAGCGAGTTGACAACCGGGACTTGGTAAGGTATATTCTTCAAGCATTTCCTAGAAATTCCTTATGGACTTCTATAGTTGATGCCATTAAGATAACTAGGGATCTTTCTCAAATTAAAATTGATGAATTATTTTGTGAGTTTGAATTACATGAGCAAACTAACATGTCCTCTAAGGAAAAGGGTTTAGCTCTATTTGTTGAAAAGAAGGAGAAGAAGAAGAAGGAAAGAAAAGAAGCATCATCATCATCCGAATCAGATCATGATTCAAGTAGTGATGAAGACTCATCTAGTGAGATGACAAATTTCGTCAAGAAGCTCTATAGGAAATCAAAGGAGTTCAAGAGTAGAGAAGCAAGGAAGGGGTCTCATTCTTCAAAAGGTAAGTTTAGTGGTAATTCAAGTTTCAATAATAATGTGATTTGCCATGCTTGCAACAAGAAGGGGCACATAAAGCCAAATTGCCCGGAGCTAAAGAAGAAGGAGGAAAAAGAAAAGAAAAAGAAGGACAAGAAGGAGAAGAAGAAGAAGGAGGCCATGGTGGCTCAAACCACATGGGACACACCAAGTGTTGAAGACTCCTCCTCCGATGATGAACTTTTCCACATCACACGCCATGTGGCACTCATGGCCCTAGGAGATGACTCTGGTACATCAAGCCAAGAAGACTCCTCAAGTGATGAATCGTCATCTAGTGACGATGAGGTAATGAACTCTCCCAAAGTTAAGCTTCTTTATCAATCGATTGCTTATCTTAAAGAGGCTCTAGATAAGTCTAGATCTAAGGTTAAGAGCATGAAGGTAGAACTAAAGACAAGTAGGAATGAAAAACCTTCACATATCGATCCTTGCATGCTGAAGGAAGAGAATGACAAACTTAAGGATGAGGTTGTTGAGCTAAAAGCATGTTTAGAAAAATTTTCAAATGGCTCAAAATGTCTTGATATGATCCTTAGTCGACAAAGAGCCGTTTACAACAAGGCCGGTTTAGGATATAAGCCAAAAGAAAAAGAAGTTCCTTATATTTCATTGATTAATAGGAAAGCAACCGTTAAGGGAAAGGTTAAGAAGGCATGGGTACCTAATAAGTTTTTACTTAATGTTACCGGTCCAAATGTTTGGGTACCAAAAGCTTGTGTTTTTCATGTGATTTAGGTAGGAGAGCAAGGTATGTGGATTGTCGATAGCGGTTGCTCCACACATATGACCGGGAATGTGAGCAAGTTCTCCACAATTAAGTATGTGAAGAAAGGAGCGGTGCCCTTTGGAAATATTGGAAAACTCAAGATATTAGGTAGAGGTACAATTGAGGTATCCCCCAAAATTGTCATTCACAAAGTTTTACTAGTTGAAAATATGAAATTTAATTTATTAAGTGTTAGTCAACTTTGTGATGCAAACTATCATGTTTCTTTTGAATCCTCTAAATGCATGATTAGGCACAAGGAATTAAATGATTGCATGTTAGTTGGATATAGGAAATCAAATATCTATTATGTTGATCTTTCATATGCTTCTAACATTTCTACTAAGTCTCTTGTTGCAAAAGAAGAAGAAAGTTGGCTATGGCATAGGAGATTGGGGCACATCAACATGAAAAACATAGCCAAGGTAGCCAAGATGGAGTTGGTCAAAGGGCTACCGAAGATCAAGTATGTCAAGAACAAAATGTGTGATGCTTGCCAAGAAGGAAAACAAACAAAGGCATCACACAAAGGTAAAACCCTAACTAGTACATCTTTACCATTGGAATTATTGCATCTTGACTTATTTGATTGCCATAGTACGCCATCTTTAAATGGTAACAAATATTGTTTAGTTATAGTAGATGATTTTTCTAGGTATACTTGGGTCTACTTTATGAAACATAAGGATGATACCTTAGAAATAATCATAGGATTTAGTAAAAGGGTTGAAAATGAAAAGAGTCTCAAAATCAACCGGATCTGTAGTGATCATGGTGGTGAATTTGAGAACTCTAAATTTTCACAATTTTGTTTAGAGCAAGGGTACAAGCATGAATTCTCTTGTCCTAGAACACCCCAACAAAATGGGGTGGTGGAAAGGAGAAATCGTGCCCTACAAGAGGCGGCTAGGACTATGCTTAATGCATATTCACTTCCTAGCTACTTGTGGGCGGAAGCGGTTAATACCGCTTGCTATATCCAAAATAGGGATCAAATCCATAGGTTTTTAGGTAAGACACCATTTGAATTATGGAATGGGACTCTTCCCACAATTCATTATTTCAAAGTCTTTGGATGTAAGGTCTATATTTTAAACACCAAAGATAACTTAGGAAAATTTGAATCGAAAGCAGATGAGGGAATCCTAGTTGGATACTCATCTACAAGTAGAGGATATAGAGTCTACAATAAGAGAACCCAAGGGATTGAGGAATCTTCTAATGTTCAATTTGATGAAACCACTAGTACCTACCCTAGAAAGTCCTCCATTGATAAGGATATTAATGACAATAATCAAGACATTACCCAAAAACTTCAAAATTTGACCATTAGGGGTAATGATCAAGGGGGAGGAAGAGGAGATTCTAATGATGAAAGGAGGGTGGAAGATAACCATGATCAATTTGAAACACCTTCTATAACCCTAAGAATTCATCAAGATCATTCACTTGACCAAGTAGTAGGAGATCTATCTCAAGGAGTAAGAACTAGGTCATTTCATAGACCTCCTACTAGTCAAGTGGCTCTCATTTCACAAATTGAGCCTAAATCGATCAATGATGCATTACATGATCCAGATTGGATTTTGGCAATGCAAGATGAATTGACTCAATTTGAGAGGAGTCAAGTATGGGAGTTAGTACCTAGACCCAATGATAGCACCATAATTACCACAAGATGGGTTTTTAGGAATAAGCTAGATGACCAAGGAAATATCACTAGAAATAAAGCCGGGTTGGTTGCTAGAGGATTTAATCAAGTTGAGGGGCTTGACTATGATGAGACTTATGCCCCGGTTGCTAGGTTAGAATCTATTAGAATTCTCTTAGGATATGCTTATTATATGGGATTTAAACTTTACCAAATGGATGTTAAATCGGCATTCTTAAATGGTTATATTAAGGAGGAAGTATATGTAGAGCAACCACCCGGATTTGAGAACATAGATTATCCAAACCATGTATGTAAGCTTAGGAAAGCACTATATGGGTTAAAACAAGCTCCCCGGGCATGGTATGAAAGATTGTCATCTTTCTTAATTTCTAAGGATTTTAGAAGAGGCCAAGTAGATCAAACTTTGTTTATAAAGTCAACATTAAAGGATATATTCATAGCCCAAGTATATGTTGATGATATCATTTTTGGGTCAACAAATGATGATCTTCTTCAAGACTTTATAAAAAATATGGAAAATGAATTTGAAATGAGTTTAGTTGGAGAGCTTACCTTTTTCCTAGGTTTACAAGTCAAACAAACCAATGAAGGTATTCATATTTATCAAACCAAATATGCAAATGAAATGATCAAGAAATTTGGTTTAGAGAATGCCAAAATTGTAACCACTCCTATGGCCACTAGCACTAGAATAGATAGTGATCATGAAGGTAAATCAATTGATCTTAAACTTTATAAGAGTATGATTGGTAGCCTACTATACCTAACCGCTAGTAGACCCGATATCTTATTTGCGGTAGGTATGTGTGCAAGATACCAATCTTGTGCCAAAGAATCACATTTAGTAGCCGTTAAGAGAATTTTAAGATATATTAAAGGCACCCTAAATGTAGGACTTTGTGTTAGTTATAGCCCTAGAACCAATCATGTGATGGTTGAATAGGGAACATTTTGTATCATATTCTATAAAGGCAAAGGATTGGTTATTATATATTTACGTCTTGCTTGTGCCAGCTAAATTAAATATATAATAATGCCCTAGAAAAGTAGGTTCTTATCTACATCACATCAATTGGCAGAATTTATTATGAGAGGCTGTAGAGAACACTATCCTAAATGTTCCTAGTCAAGTATTAATATGCAAGGGCAATATTAATACATAAAGACTAGCATGTAGGTCAATTGATGACTTGATCTCACAAGTCATGGATATATGATATCAAGTTGACACATGGGTATATATTAGAGAATATATACTGAACTGACCCGCCATGAGAAAGTTTCATGGATCATTATATGAGTGTCATAAACTTTCTCATGTGACTATTGGTATGAATAGTCCTCAAACCTGAAGTCACTACGGTTCCCTACATAAGAAGTTATGTACTTTGGTATCGTCAAACATCACCCGTAACAGGGTGGACCATAAAGGCGATTACTGGGTATATAACAAATTATGCAGAGGGATGTGAGTGATGTAGATGGGATCTATCCCTCCCATATGACGGGAGTGATATCTGTGGGCCCCTTGATTGAGTAGAACTACTAAAACGCATGGCCATGCTCGAATGAGTCAATATGAGATATTGAGCTCATTTGTTTGAGTCAGTTTACTCAGGAATCAAGAAACACATAGATTGATCGAGGATGACACGGTCTATGCCTCATTGGTCAATCTGATATCAAGGATAGAAGGACACGGTCATACATTATAGTAGTCACGGAAAGGTTAGTCGGATCTTGACTTATTTCGTAACTTGGGTAGCAATGATGTATTGCTAGATGTCACATCGCTTGTGTATCTAAAAGAGTTTAGATCCACTGCCAACGTTATGAGAGCCTATAGGGTCACACACAAAGAGCATGATGATTAGAAGAATTAGTGCATTCTAGTTTGACTAGAACAATTTGGGAATGAGCTTAAGTAAATAATGGTTTTTGGACTTTAAGCTTAATGAGAATTTTAGCTTATTGATTTAATGAGATTAATTCAATATGCTAAGCTTAATTGATTTAATAAGATTAATTCAATATGTTACCTTATTGATTTAATGAGATTAATTCAATATGACAACATAAGCTTATTGGATTAATAAGATTAATTCAACATGCATGAATGCCACATAAGCATACCACCTAAGCATGCCACATAAGCATGTCACCTAAGCTTGATGAGGTGGAAGGAGACAAAGGGTTTTGACCTTTGGATTTCCCCCACATGTGGCCGGCCATGATTATGTTTCAATGCAATTGATTGCATTGAATGTGTTAGGAGGTGAAAGGTTTTTCAATCCTATAAAACACCCCATGGGGTGGCCGGCCAAATGGTTGGAGCTTGAGGCTTGGAGAGAGCTTGGTGGTGAGAGCATTTGGTTGTGTGGCTTTTGTGAGTGTAGCAAGAAGAGTAGTCTTCTTCTTCCTTTCTCTTTTTCCCTACTTTCCTCTCCTTTAGGGACTTCTCTAGCAAGAAGTAAAGGAGAGCTCTTCTAGTTTCTTTTGTGAGACAAGAGCTTGCTCGTGTGGATACATATAGAGGCACAGACATTTGAACGTGCTAAAAGATCCAACAAACCCAAGGAGAAGCGGGATTACAAAGGGCACGCAACAAAGGTAATATTCTCCTATAAGATAGGTTTTGAGAAATTTATTTTTGTACGAGGTTTTCTTTCGCAAGGATCACTTGGAAGGGATCCTATTTTTCCGTTGTGCATATGCTATTTTGCATACGACATCCCTATAGTGGTATCAGAGCCACTTGCGAAAGATCGTATAAAAATAGGTTTTCTCTATTTTATATATGATATAGAAGTAGGATAAATTTTATTATGAGTTGATAATTGCATTAGCAATTTTTTCAAACATAATAAAATATTCGATGTCTTTTAAAAGTTAAAATTGACATGGTGCATGGTTATGGCCTAGTCCCAAAAAGTTTGTGAATGTGTGTGTTGTAATTCTTAATACGGCCTGCATGTCGTGCCTTTCTCCTAAAATTCTTGTTGTAAAATTAGTTTTAGACTCGAATGTAACTCGAGTATTTCTCCTTTTGTAATATACACAACAAAGATGGAGGGTCCATTGGAAGATGATGTTACAAGGAAGAAGTCAACAACACAAGACAACCAAAAGGAAGCACTTGGGAGAAGATGTTATCCCTAGGTTGACCAATCAATCTTTTCATTGGCTTGAGAAGATTGTAGAATAAGGGCCATAACCATGACACGCTTAGTTTAATATGTATGTGATGCATGTTAATTTAGCTTGTATGTGATGCATGTTAATTTAGCTTATATGTGATGTATGCTAATATGTATGTGATGCATGTTTAGGTTTATATCTTAATAAGTCAAAAACGATATGCCTACCAAAGTTTGGTACTCACTACTTCCTCGATCATTTGTTGTTGGGTTTGCCAAAGCAAAGAAATACATTTTATCTTGGAAGAGTGCGAGTGGACAATCGTGATGTCCCGCTATCAAACATGGTTAAGACTTAATTAAGAAAGTAAAGGCATATATTAGCTTTGAACATAAGTTTTAAAAATTAGTTTTGTGTGATTTCCGAACATCAGCTTTATCTTAGAAGTGGTCGTTGCTCCGATATCAAAGAAGGCCTCTGTGCCTTGCCACGACCTGGAAGCTGGTTTAGGAATAAGCACTAAACTAATCTAAACTTAACCAAAGCTATTAAAGAGTTACATCAGATGTAATTGACAAAAGATTGCCTACCTAATTATACTACGTCTTGGGCGATTAGCCAAAGCTAACTCAAGATGAAGTATGATGTGGATCTTTATCCCATATAAATTTATAGCTAAATAGAAGCTAATGATGTAAGCAAAATGTGTTTGCCTACATCAATAATTAGCTCATATCAAAGCTATGAGAATTTAATGGGAGCCTCATTTAATTAAAGGCCTAATTAAATGACTTAGGTATGATACTTAATTTTGCATTTTAATGTTGTAGATCACCATGTCATCTAACACGACACACCCCCTCAACTTGCGATCTATTCTTGAGAAAGACAAGCTCAATGGAGCTAACTTTCTAGACTGGTATAGGAACTTGAGGATTATCCTCAAGCAAGAACGTAAACTGTATGTCCTAGAGCAGTCTATCCCTGAAACACCTACCCCTGCGGCCACTCGTGCTGAAAAGGATGCTTATAAGAAGCATCAAGATGACGCATTAGATGTGTCATGTCTTATGCTTTCCACCATGAACTCTGAGCTTTAGAAGCAACATGAGAACATGGATGCCTATGATATGGTTGAGCATTTGAAACAACTATATCAAGGATAAGCTAGGCACGAGCGTTTTGAAGTGTCTAAGGCTCTTTTTGCATGCAAGATGCAAGAAGGAACACCTGTAAGAACTCACGTACTTAAAATGATTGGGTACGTTGAGAACCTTGAAAGACTAGGTTTTCCATTGAGCCAAGAATTGGCAACCGATGTTATCCTGCAATCGTTGTCGGAAGCATATAATCAATTCATCATGAATTATAACATGAATGAAATTGATAAACCTTTGCCTGAGATTCTCGGCATGTTAAGAACTGCTGAACCAAATCTCAAAAAGAAAGTTAGTAACGTACTAATGGTCAAGAAGGGCAAAGGTAAGCGCAAAGGCAAGGGTAAGACCCAAGCCAAAGGCAAGGCCAATTCATCCACTTCAAAGGGTAAAGGTAAAGTACCTAAGGAAGGGGACTGCTTCCATTGCGGTGAGACTGGACACTGGAAGCGGAACTGCAAAGTCTACCTTGAGGAAGTAAAGAATAAAAGAAGTGGGACTTCTGCCTCAGGTATACACGTTATAGAAGTTAATCTATCTATTTCTTCTACATGGGTATTAGATACCGGATGTGCATCTCACATTTGTACTAATGTGCAGGGATTGAGAAATAGTAGACTAATGGCAAAAGGCGAAGTGGACCTACGAGTAGGCAATGGCGCAAAAGTTCTTCACGATATGTAGGAACATATTCTTTGTCTTTGCCCACTGGGCTTATCTTAGAACTAGAGGAGTGCTTTTATGTACCTGCATTAACGAAGAACATAATTTCTGTATCTTGTTTAGACAAGAAAAACTTTTCTTTTATAATAAAGGACAAATGTTGTTCCATTTATTTAAATGAAATGTTCTATTGTAATGCACCACTTATGAATGGTCTCTATGTTCTAGATTTAGAAAACCCAATTTATAACGTAAATACCAAACGGTTCAAATCGAATGATTTGAACCATACATATCTTCGCATCGCCGCCTAGGTCACATAAATGAAAAACGCATATCCCAACTCCATAAAGATGGATTATTGGACTCATTTGATTTTGAATCATATGAGGTATGCGAATCTTGTCTTTTAGGAAAGATGACTAAAACTCCATTTAGTGGACATGGCGAGAGAGCGACAGACTTGTTAGGACTCATACATACTGATGTATGTGGCCCTTTCAATGTCGAAGCCAGAGGAGGCTATAAGTACTATATTACTTTCACTGATGATATGAGTAGATTTGGCTACTTATATTTGATGAGACATAAGTCAGAATCCTTTGAAAAGTTCAAAAAATTCAAGAATGAAGTACAAAACCAACTTGGTAAGCGTATTAAGCTACTTCGATCAGATCGAGGTGGTGAATACCTTAGTCAAGAGTTTCGTGATCACCTGACTGAGTGTGGGATAATATCCCAACTCACTCCACCTGGAACACCATAATGGAATGGTGTATCTAAGAGGAGAAATCGTACTCTATTAGATATGGTACGATCAATGATGAGCCAGACTGATCTACCTACTTCCTTTTGGGGTTTAGCTCTAGAGACAGCCGCTTTCACACTTAATCGCATCCCATCAAAAGCCATAGAAAAGACACCATATACGTTATGGACTGGGAAGAGTCCCAAAATGTCTTTTATAAAGATTTGGGGTTGTGAAGCTTATGTGAGACATCAAGTCTCAGATAAACTAGGACCCAAATCAGATAAGTGTTATTTTGTAGGATATCCCAAGGAAACTAAGGGATATTACTTTTACAATCCAACACTTGGCAAGGTGTTTGTTGCCAGAAATGTTGTCTTTCTAGAAAGAGAATTTATTTCTAGACAAACTAGTGGGAGTAAAATTCATCTTGAAGAAATTCAAGATGAAGATAACACTAAGGCTTCGATGGAAAATGAACAGGCACCACAAAGTGTTGTGGATGAGGAAATTGTTGCCCAAAGAGTTGTGGAGCAAACACCTGTTCAAGTAGACCAACCTCTTCGTAGATCTGATAGGATCCGTCATCAACCCGAGAGATATTCTTTTCTCTTGACTGACAACGGTGAAGTATTGCTTGTCGATCTTGACGAGCCTACATCCTATCAAGAAGCTATGATGAGCCCAGATTCTGAGAAATGGCTAGAGGCCATGAGATCCGAAATGGAATCCATGTACACTAACCAAGTATGGACTTTGGTTGATCCACCTGAAGGGGTAAAACCTATTGGGTGTAAGTTGGTCTTTAAAGTAAAGACTGACATGGATGGTAATAAGCATACCTATAAAGGTAGATTGGTGGCTAAAGCATTCAAACAAATTCATGGTATTGACTATGATGAAACCTTTTCACCAGTTGCGATGCTTAAATCCATTCAGATCATACTTGCTATTGCAGCCTACCACGATTATGAAATCTGGCAGATGGATGTCAAAACTGCTTTTCTGAATGGAAAGCTACTCGAGGATGTGTACATGACACAGCCTGAGGGTTTTGAAGATCCAAAGCATCCTGGAAAGGTATGCAAACTGCAAAGGTCCATTTATGGACTAAAGCAAGCCTCTCGAAGCTGGAATCTTCGATTCGATAATGCAATCAAGGAGTTTGGTTTCATCAAGAATGAAGATGAACCTTGTGTCTACAAGAGAAATAGTGGGAGCACAGTTGTATTTCTTATCTTGTATGTAGATGACATACTTCTCATCGGAAATGATATTCCCTCACTCCAATCTGTGAAGATGTGGTTAGGGAATTGTTTCTCGATGAAAGACTTAGGTGAAGCTGCCTATATTTTAGGCATCAAGATCTATAGAGATAGATCTAAGAGATTACTTGGCCTAAGTCAGAGTACATACATTGATAAAGTGCTAGATCATTTTGCTATGCAAAATTCCAAGAAAGGATTTCTACCTTTATCACATGGTGTGAGTCTTTCGAAGACTCAATGTCCCTCTTCTAAGGAGGAGAGAGATCGCATGGATAAGATCCCTTATGCATCTGCCATAGGGTCTATCATGTACGCCATGCTTTGTACTCGTCCTGACGTCTCGTATGCTTTGAGCATGACGAGTAGATACCAGTCGGATCCAGGTGAAAGTCACTGGATAGCAGTCAAAAATATTCTTAAATACTTACGAAGAATGAAAGAATATTTCTTGATATTTGGAGGCAATGAGAGCTAATGAAGGGTTACGTGATGCAAGCTTCCAAACAGACAAGGATGACTATAGATCGCAATCGGGGTATGTGTTTTGCCCGAATGGTGGAGCTGTGAGTCGAAGAGTTGGCAGACACGATTCGATTCTATAACGAGTATATTGCACGTCGATGCAGAAAAGAGGTCGTTGGCTCCGCAAGTTCATCAGTGAACTTGGGGTAGTTCCTAGTATTGCAGATCCAATAGACCTCTATTGTGACAACAATGGGGCTATTGCACAGGCTAAGGAACCTCGATCACATCAGCGGACCAAACACATACTGCGGTGCTTCCATCTCATTCAAGAGATCATCGATAGAGGAGATGTGAGGATATGCAGAGTACCGACAGAAGCTAACATCGCAGATCCATTGACCAAGGCTTTGGCACAGAGGAAGCATGATGGTCACGCTAGGTCACTAGGTATTAGATATCATAGTGATTGGTACTAGTGCTAGTGAGAGATTGTTAGTTATAGCCCTAGAACCAATCATGTGATGGTTGAATAGGGAACATTTTGTATCATATTCTATAAAGGCAAAGGATTGGTTATTATATATTTACGTCTTGCTTGTGCCAGCTAAATTAAATATATAATAATGCCCTAGAAAAGTAGGTTCTTATCTACATCACATCAATTGGCAGGATTGATTATGAGAGGCTATAGAGAACACTTTCCTAAATGTTCCTAGTCAAGTATTAATATGCAAGGGCAATATTAATACATAAAGACTAGCATGTAGGTCAATTGATGACTTGATCTCACAAGTCATGGATATATGATATCAAGTTGACACATGGGTATATATTAGAGAATATATCTTCGACCCGCCATGAGAAAGTTTCATGGATCGTCATATGAGTGTCATAAACTTTCTCATGTGACTATTGGTATGCATATATGAGTTATGTACTTGGTATCACAAACGCCACCCGTAATCAGGTGGACCATAAAGGCGACATCGGGTATATAACAAATTATGCGGAGGGATGTGAGTGATGTAGATGGGATCTATCCCTCCCATATGATGGGAGTGATATCTGTGGGCCCCTTGATTGAGTAGAACTACTAAAACGCATGGCCATGCTCGAATGAGTCAATATGAGATATTGAGCTCATTTGTTTGAGTCAGTTTACTCAGGGATCAAGAAACACATAGATTCATTGAGGATGACACGATCTATGCCTCATTGGTCAATATGATATCATGGATAGAAGGACACGGTCATACATTATAGTAGTCACGGAAAGGTTAGTTGAATCTTGACTTATTTCGTGACTTGGGTAGCAATGATGTATTGCTAGATGCCGCTTATCGCTTGTGTATCTAAAAGAGTTTAGATCCACTGCCAATGTTATGAGAGCCTATAGGGTCACACACAAAGAGCATGATGATTAGAAGAATTAGTGCATTCTAGTTTGACTAGAACAATTTGGGAATGAGCTTAAGTACAAAATGGTTTTTGGATTTTAAACTTAATGAGAATTTTAGCTTATTGATTTAATGAGATTAATTCAATATGCTAAGCTTAATTGATTTAATAAGATTAATTCAATATGTTACCTTATTGATTTAATGAGATTAATTCAATATGACAACATAAGCTTATTGGATTAATAAGATTAATTCAACATGCATGAATGCCACATAAGCATACCACCTAAGCTTGCCACCTAAGCATGCCACCTAAGCTTGATGAGGTGGAAGGAGACAAAGGGTTTTGACCTTTGGATTTGCCCCACATGTGGCCGGCCAAACAAGGAGTGTAACTCCTTGTTTGATTATGTTTCAATGCAATTGATTGCATTGAATGTGTTAGGAGGTGAAAGGTTTTTCAATCCTATAAAACACCCCATGGGGTGGCCGGCCAAATGGTTGGAGCTTGAGGCTTGGAGAGAGCTTGGTGGTGAGAGCATTTGGTTGTGTGGCTTTTGTGAGTGTAGCAAGAAGAGTAGTCTTCTTCTTCCTTTCTCTTTTTCCCTACTTTCCTCTCCTTTAGGGACTTCTCTAGCAAGAAGTAAAGGAGAGCTCTTCTAGTTTCTTTTGTGAGACAAGAGCTTGCTCGTGTGGATACATATAGAGGCACGGACATTTGAACGTGCTAAAAGATCCAACAAACCCAAGGAGAAGTGGGATTACAAAGGGCACGCAACAAAGGTAATATTCTCCTATAAGATAGGTTTTGAGAAATTTATTTTTGTACGAGGTTTTCTTTCGCAAGGATCACTTGGAAGGGATCCTATTTTTCCGTTGCGCATATGCTATTTTGCATACGAGATCCCTACACTCTGGTATCCTAGGACTAGGTCGTTTGAATTGCTTGGTTATACCGATTCCGATTATGCCGGGTGCAAATTGGATAGGAAGAGTACTAGTGGTGGATGCCAATTTCTTGGGTCCTCCCTAGTTAGTTGGAGTAGTAGGAAGCAACATTGTGTTGCTTTATCAACCACCGAAGCCGAATATGAGGATATGGGTGGTTGTGTAGCTCAATTACTTTGGATGAGACATACTCTTGTGGACTATGAGCTACACTACTCTAACATTAAAGTTTATTGTGACAATGTGAGTTCCATCAACTTGACCAAAAATCCGGTACATCACTCTAGGACCAAGCACAATGAAGTGAAACATCATTTCATAAGAGATCATGTGGCAAGAGGGGACATTGAACTTAATTATGTAGAATCTAAGTCTAACCTTGCCGATATCTTCACCAAAGCTCTTCTCGAAACCGAATTTTCATCATTAAGGAGAGAGCTTGGTATGTGCTTTGTAGAGTAAAAGTCTAGGTTTGCATGATCCTATACTTATATAGTATTTTTATACCTTGATGCATCTCACAAAAGCCTTAAGAAACCTTGATTTTTGTATTGAGACACTTAGAAACATGTGAGATGATAGGGAAGGTGTACTTGGCTCATCATGCTTGTTATGATGCATTACTATGAGCCAATGACACACCTAGAGACATAAATACCTTATGGACCAATCATTGGGAAGATTTGTATTCAAGTAATGGATACATAGCTCTAAGAACATGGTTGGAAATTCCAAATCATATATATTTTAAACTATATTCATTATATTTTGAAAACAGTTTTTAAGTGGAACACAAAAGTGTGCCAAATCTTTAGAACTTTTGTTAGGTTCCAAGTTTGTGTCAATATGGAAATCTGGAGAACATATATTTTTAAAACTATTTTTCCTTAATAAAGTATGATCTCAGAAATGTGTACACAAAATTTCGTGATTTTTCGAGGTTTCTAGAATTTCTAACGCATTTTTGAAGTTAAATAAAAGAAAGGTTGGAAATTTGATTTAGCGTACATGTGATCAGTAGTTCGAAAACGATCAGTGATACACTGTATTTTCGGATAAACAACTCCATGTTTTGGTATTTAGTGTATCTTTGATGTCCTAAAATTATAGTATGATAATATTGCGTATACATAAAGTTTTAGGACTGTTTAATGCAGTGTTTTAGGGGGAGTTTCATAAATTATATCTTTTTCATCCCCAAATCCATTGTTGGTGCAAAGCTAGGACTTAATTTTTGAATTTTTGTTATGCTTTGCTTCAAATAGTGTTTACACATTATAAAGCATATCTTGGATTAAGGGGGAGCTTAATTTCAATCTTATACCTTAGTCCAAGATCCAACACATTATTTCTTTCATGTTTGAATCCTTCTCTTTTTGATGTATGTCAAAGGGGGAGAAGGAGTGTTTAAGTTATAATTCATATTGAAAATATGATTATGTGTGTATCTTTAAAGACCTAACTTAAATGATTGCCAAACATCAAAAAGGGAGAGATTGTTGGTGCAACAATGCTCCAAGCATTTATATGTTTTGATGTTTGGATAATCATCTAAGTTAGGCAATATCTTGTGATCTAATTGCGAATATGTTTTAAGTGACAGGGAAATCCAAGGATGAAGACTTGGTAAAAGAGAAGTCCAAGTATGATCTTGGCAAGGGAAGTCCAAGGGATGGACTTGGCAGCATAAGACCAAGCTTGTAGTCTTGGCAGCATAAAGTCCAAGTGAACCTTGGCAAAGGAAGTCCAAAGTAAGGTCTTGGCAGCATAAGTCCAAGCTTGTAGTCTTGGCGGCGTAAAGTCCAAGCATTTGGCAACCCAAGACATGACGAAACCGAAGGAAGCTCTTGGAAGCAAAGCCAAAGGATGAACAAGTCGCGGACTCGGATGGATCCTGGAGGCGCAAGGCTTAATGAGGAGCTAGAAGGTTGAGTCTAGGTCTAGGGTGTAAAATCAAGTGTGAATTACTCATACTTGATGAGTATCGATCTACGATGTATCGATCGGCCCGAGCGTTCGACTAAGTCGGTGAAACCACGGCCATCGATCGGCTGCCTTGGTCGAGCGATCGGCCGATCGATGTTGCGATCGATCAGCTGGCGTGATCGATTGATCAAGGAGAAAATCATCACGAATGCGGTCTCGACTCATCGCTTGATCACTCGATTGATCACTCAATCGATCGGTGATGGAGGATCGGTCGGTGATCACCGGCTGGAAATTGCGACTACGAATCTCTGTGGAGATCTCGGGTCAGAAGCCGTTGGCTTCGGCGGCAGTCGACTGATGGTAAGCATTAGTCGACTGATCGAGGCCCAATGGGAAAAACATCCCCTCTTCTATAAAAAGGGGCCTTGGGGAGCTTGGGGAAGCTAGTGCTCTCATTCCTAACTACACCCTCGTGCTGACCAAGTTTTCCCAAGTGTTTTAGCAATTCAAAACCTCCTCTTCTCTAGTTCTTAATCATCCATCATTGTAAAGAAGAGGAGAGCATTGTAAGAAAGGTTTCTCCACCTTGGTTCATCCAAAGGAGAATATAGTGAAGCTTGGCTAGGACTAATCCACCTTACGGATTGTCGTGGAGTAGAAGCGTCATCTCCGAACCACGTACAACGGGTGTTAGCGTTTGGTTTCTTATTTCTTATTCGTATATGTTTTCGTATTTGTATTGCTTCCGCTAACTTACTTGTAGAAACAAAGAAACGCTATTCACCCCCCCCCCCCCTCTAGCCATTACAAGGGTCCTAACAGCTTAGAGAGGAGAAAGAGGTTTAGAATCACTAGAATGCTTTAAAAAATCATGGAGGCTTGAGAGTATTATCAGAGAATAAGCATTAACCTCAAAAACCTCTACCAGCCCTCTTTTTATAGAGAGAAGGTTGATTTTCCCATTGGAGGACCATCAATCGACTGATGCACAAAATCAGTCGACTGATGGCGCGGTTAACGACTTTTGAATAGCCAGATTCACGGGATTCAGAGTCATTTCCTATAACGACACTCTTATTAGTCGACTGATCTCTCCATCAGTCGACTGATGGAGTGATCAGTCGAGTGATCACAGGTGGCAGTCGAGTGAGACTCCATTCTGTGCCCGTTTTTAACTTGATCAGTCGACTGTCACTATTGGCAGTCGACTTATTGCAACATCAGTCGACTGTCATGACCAAAGCAGTCGACTGATGGTCAGGGTTTCATCCTGACTCAGTCGAGCACCTGACCAGTCGACTGATATATCGTATCAGTTGATTGATACTCATCATGTATGAATAATTCATACTTGATTACGCCCTCTAGACCTAGACCCAACCTTCTAGCTCTTCCTTAATCCTTGCGCCTCCAGGATCCCTCCGAGTCCGCGACTTGTTCATCCTTTTCGCTTTGCTTCCAAGAGCTTCCTTCGGTTTTGTCATGTCTTTTAGGTGTCCTTTTGCCAAAGCGTGCTTGGACTTTACGCCGCCAAGTCTACATGCTTGGACTTACGCTGCCAAGACTTGCCTTTGGTCTTCCTTTGCCAACATCCGTTTGGACTTATTGCCGCCAAGCCTTTACCTTGGACTTTTCATGCCAAGCTCATACTTTGACTTTGCCTTTACCAAGTCTTCATACATGGATTTCCCTGTTACTTGAACATGTTCACGATTAGATCACAAATTGTTGCCTAACTTAGATGATTATCCAAACATCAAAACATATAAATGCTTGGGGGCATTGTTGCACCAACACTAGGGATAAGAAGGGAGAAGTCCTCAAGTTAAAAAGGTGGACCCAAGAGCAACGACTAAAATTCAAGACCGAAGTCAATGTAACAAAGCTTTTAGAAGATTTGATACCTAATGACATTTTGTCTAGCTTAGGTAAATTTCAAGATGCCAAGGAGCTATGGGACAAATTGGCCAAGTTCCATGAGAAGCCTTACTTGACACAAGTAGAAGAAGAAGAATGTTCATCGGCTCAAGAAGAGGAGGAAGCCGAGGAAGAACCATCATCATCCTCACAAGCAAGTGAGGATTCGGAAGTTGAGATGGAGTCAACTTCCGGATCGGTGGAAGAAGAAGAAGTAGAAGAAGCCTCCACCTTTAGGATTGAGGGGGAGGAGAGAATTCCCACACCGGAGCAAGAAGAAGAATCTTCAATATCTGGTCAAGATGAAGAAGCTCTCACTTTGGCCACCACCATTGATCTAGGTAACTCAAACACTTCGATTTCAAATAAAAATGATATTATGTGTTTTGAGTATAGGGAACATGGGCCCTATAAGAGCAAGTGCCCTAGGAAAGTCAAGAAAATTCAACCGACACCGAAATCTCAAGAAAAGACCAAGGATGTTGGAGTCACCATTCCTAAGAACAAGGAGCATGTGGAATGCTTCAAGTGTCATCAAAGAGGGCACTACCGAAGTCAATGCTCTAAGGGGAAGAAGAGAGGTCAAGAAGGAGCATCAAATGTAGGGGGAGCCTTTAAGGCAAACCCTAAGGTACATTTAAACAATGTTCATTCTTTAAGTAATAAGAACAAGCATGCCAGAAGTAATTTCTCTATGGTTTATAAAGAGCATGCTAAGAATAATAAATTTTATTGCTTAGAGGCTACGACCTACAAAGTTAAAAATAAGGAGAAATTTGGGACTAATGTCCCTAGAAATACATTATCTAAGGAATCTATTAGAAAAATAGCAGATCTCCTAGGCATCAACCCTAAATGGACTAGGCATATGCCTAGGAAAGACAATGTCCAAAGAATAGATGAAAAATCAAAAATTGGACAATTAGAATTATAAAATCAAGCTTTGAGGTCAAGGCTTGAGAAACTTTAAAAGACTCTTGCAAAGATGCAAAATTCAATTAAAGGGTCAAATGGTCAAAGCCTAGGGTTTAAAAGTCAAAGTCAAAGACCTAGGAAACAAGAACCATCCAAGGGCATGCCTAAACTCAAAAAGACCTACCACAATGTTTCACTTGATTATGGAACTCAAATTAGGTCTAGGAAAGTCAAGGTCAATAGGGAAGTCATCCCTAAGGTTGACCAAGGTAGGTGCTTAGTGGCTAAGGTTTCCATGAAACCTAGGAAGACCACTAAGAAGGTTACTAGGGAGGCAATCCCTAAGGCTAACCATGATAGCACCCAAATGACCAAGGCTTCTAAGCCTAGGAGGGTCATTAAGAAGGTATCTAGGGAGGTTATCCCTAAGGAATACCTAATTAACCCTAGGAGCTCAAATAGGTTTTGGGTTCCTAAGAGTGTGATTAATTCACGCTAGATGGGTTTAGGTGTGCCAACTTTAAATGAATGGGTAGTTAACCTAACCATGGTAAGGGTGGCACCTTAGGTGATTTTCAAGGTTATGTGATACCTTGGAAATAAGTTTGAATTTAATCCTAAAGGATTTTAGAATGTGCCAATAAGCCTTGAGAATTGTGAAAAATTGATTAAACTTGGCACATGTAGAATTAGAGGTATTGGTGTGCAATTTGGGGGTTTGGCACACTTTTGGAATTAGTGTATCAAGAAAATTATCTTAAGGCTCAGAAATTATATTTAAGATTGATACTCAAGTACTATACATCTTGATGTCTCATACTTACTACCATGCTTCATGTGTTTTACCATATGTTTGCATGGAAGAAATGTTTATGGTGTATTGCATCTCACAAAATAGATCATTCACCTTGATTGTGTATTTCAACACTTAGAAAGGGTGAGATGCTACGATTTGAAACTATTGGATGTTAATGCTTGTGAAAATGAAATAAAAATACCAAAATACATTAACAAATACATGAACATAGGCATAACACTAATATATTCGATATACATGAATAAACATGGTAAAATGAAACAAATTGAGTGAAGAAATCGAAATTCACTTAATTTCAGAACTGAAAATCAGATATCAGTCGACCGATACAGTATATCAATCGACTGTTAACACTGTAGCACGACACCGCGAGCCCAACAGTCGTGTGATGCTTCCAGGACTCGACTGATTTGTACATCAGTCGACTGATGGTAATGTTCATCGGGACAGAAGAGCCAACAGTCAAGTGGCTCGTCCAGCAGTCGAGTGTTGGTCAAATCAGTCGACTGACGACCACTATCAATCGACTGATGTTACTGTAGCTCGTCATAGAATGTTTAGTAGTCGAGTGCCGAGCCGAAGCAGTTGACTGCCGGTTCGATGAACCGTTCACTAACCCACTATCAATCGACTGACATCACACATTAGTCGACTATCATCGCGATTTTTTAATGACAAACCGCTAGGGTTCGACGTCTTCACACCTTCTTCGTGCGATTCCCCTCTCCGATTGTCTCCAAACCTCTCCGACCAGCATTCTCGCTTCCACGCCGGCGACCAAAAGCCTTAGGTTTGAAAGCTATCCTTCTCATTTGTGTTTTGGTCGCTCTAATGGCATCTCACAGCCTTAGGTTTCTTCTCCGGCGTTAGGGTTCCAACGAGATCCTCTTTCCGACGATCTTCCGGCATTCTCTCCGGCAAATAGACTGCCCAGTTAGGCCCTCACAACCATCAATCTAGTAATGGCACCAAAGTATATCTCTAAACTCTTAAACCCTAATTTTCTTTTACACCACTTTTTGATCTAATCATGTATTTGTGTCATTACATTGCATTGCATTGCATTCATCATATAATCATGTAGAAGACCACGTAGGAATGACCCAAATGAGGGTGGATCACGTTTGTACCAACCGATGGCGGTTAGGTACATCGATGATCGATTTTTTAGACACTACTGTGGCGATATCATGGAGATCTTACTGCACTATTGGCTCATGAAGGTTGCTCTATGTAATCATGCTATTAATGATGATCTCCTCAAGGAATTTTATCAAAACATGAAGAAGGTAGACGATGGGCCTACCTACACCACTCGCATTGTAAAACGCGACCAGGAGTTCACTTCTGCGATCTTGTAGGAGTTCTTGGAGTGTAGGGCATCAGATGATACCTTCATCTTTTATCCTACTTTTGATGCACCTCTTCCTGCTCCTTTTGACCACATTTCATTAGATTCCATGCATGAGCACCTCTTCCGCCATCCTCGCCCACCAGCTCAGAACCTCTTTCCTATTAGTGAGTTATCTGCACCTGACAATGTTCTTTACAAAGTCATTGTTGGGTGCTTCTTTCCTATTGTGACTCAGGGTCTGGCCAAGATTCAACCTCCCCATCTCTTTCTCATGTATGCCATGCGCCATAGGTTAGATGTGAACGTTGCATTGAATATGTTTCATTGCATTGTCCATTTCATATCCCCTGTACAAGGGAAAGTTCATATGCCTTTTGGACATATTATCACTACATAGTTAGAGTCCATCGGCATTAACACATCCAGAGGATCGTTGAGGGCGCTTTCCGAAGTATACGACTGCATCTCAATGCATAACTTCACATTGGCTGGGCTGCGGATTGGAGATGGACAGATGAAGCTGATACCTCGGCCTCAGCCCATGGCACATGGGGAGCCACCTCTAGTGCCTGGAGAGCCTGCAAGATAGTATGAGGGGCCCGATGCTACTGACGAGGATGACCATATGCCAGCAGATGCACTAGCAGCAAGTCTTTCAGATCGTGTTGCACAGCTGGAGGTCAAATTCGAGGACTACCAGCAGACGGTTGACTCACGCCTGGCGGAGATCATATCGGGGCAGTCTTCTATGGGTGAACAGTGCCAGGTTGATATATACGAGATGATGCGGACCTGGACGTTGAGCCAGCAGCCTCCTCCGCCTCCACCATCTGCCAGGGATGATAGCTAGAGGATGTTTAGAGATTCTGTTTTTAGTTTCTTAGTGAGGTTGAGAGTTTCAGACTTTAATTTTTCTTGTAAAAACTAAAGTTATATTTGAATGAAATATTTTGTTTATAAATAATTATGTGTTTTTGTCTAATTATGTGTGTGTTAATATATTTATATATACAAATTTGACATGCCATGACATCATACTTATATTTATCATTAAATATGTCATGATTATGTTTAGGATTAAGTACTAATGTCATGTATTTTTAGATTATATCATATGCCATGCTTAATTATTGTTATCATTTATGCCATGATCATTCATGCATTAATTAAAATTGAGTTAAGGATTATGTAACGCCCGTGAAATTCTAGCAATTTTACGAGAATTTTTGGCTTTATGATGATGGGCTTTATGTAGGCCTTTTTGGAGAAATAAAAGAAAATAAGCCAAAAAGAGATGCAAAGCCTAGGAATTGAACCCCCCACCTCTAGAGATAGCCAAGCCTTATAGATGCACCCACTAACCATAAGCCCAATTGAATCATATCATTAGAGGAAAAGGGGAACCTATAGATAAATGGGAGGAGGGTAAATGAAGAGGCTTGACAAAGAGAAGAGAAACTTCTCTTCCTCCCCTTTATAAAGAAGAGAGAAGTTCCACTTGGCCACTTCTTCCTTCCTTCTTCCTCTTCTCTTCATTCTCACCGAAACCCAAGCTCTCTTCTTCTTCCTTTGGCCGAGAGCCCCTTGCAAGCTAGGAGAGAGCTAGGTGACCTCCATTAGGTCATCTCCCCAAGCAAAGCGAAGGAAGTAAGATTTCCCTCACCTGCAGTGTATTCGTTTCGTAGGTTAAATTTCGTAAAGATGAAGTGTAGCCCTTGTAGGTTTCGGCCAATTAAGTTTTTGGGCTAAGATTCATGAAAATGATGCTAGGGAACTCCTATAGGTTGTATGCACACTATAGGAATTTTTAGGGGACAAAATTTTAACTTGGTGCCCTTATAGGTTTCGGCCCCAAGGCTTTTTAGGGTTAGGGTTTTTTTTTTTTGGAAACTCCCCCTTATGCGGTTAGGCCATGATAAGGCTTTAGGAATGAATTCTAGGGGACTAAACCTAAGTTGAACCCATTACAAGTTTCGGCCAACTCATATAATTAGGGTTTGGGTTGCAAGAAAAATGTTTCTAATGACCCTAGGATAA
This sequence comes from Wurfbainia villosa, assembly GCA_025175895.1. Lineage (NCBI taxonomy): Eukaryota > Viridiplantae > Streptophyta > Magnoliopsida > Zingiberales > Zingiberaceae > Wurfbainia > Wurfbainia villosa. The sequence continues at coordinate 19,879,614 of CM046000.1, read as the reverse complement.
GTTATAGTGCTCATGAATGAATATTAGGTGACAAGAACCCTAGTTGAACCCATTCCATGGTTCGGCCAACTCATCTATCTAGGGTTAGGGTTGCAAGAAAATGGTTCTAATGACACTAGAATAAGTTATAGTGCTCATGAATGAATATTAGGTGACAAGAACCCTAGTTGAGCCCCTTATAGGTTTTGGCCACCCTAGGTAACTAGGGTTAGGGTGGCATGAAAATATCCCTCATGATGCTAAGCTAGGTTATAATGCTTTATGAATGAATTTTAGGGGACAAAACCTAAGCTTGAGCCCCCTTACAAGTTTCGGCCAGCCCATGGTTTTAGGGTTAGGGTTTCATGAAAACACCCCTATATGTAATTGTGCTATGTGTATAGTTTTTAATATGACATGAACTATGCTTGGGTGATGAATATGTTATGATTCAATGCAACATGAAATTAGGCTATGTGATGAACATGTTTTACGATTTAATATGCCATGAAGAGGCTTAGGAAATATGCTTCATGTTATGATGTAATGTGCCATGTAATATGCCGTGATGAACATGTTGTGTGAAGTAATATGCCATGTATATGCTTCGGGAATGTGTTTCAAGTTTATGGAGTATTGTGCCATGAAATATACCTAGGTGAAGAACATGTTTTGTGATTTAATATGTCATGAATATGCTTAGGAAATATGCTTCATGTTTACGATGCAATGTGTCATGAAACATGCTTATGTGATGAACACGTTTATGCTTTAGGACCCCTTTCGGGTACTCTTATGTTATGAAGTTATGATGATATTGAAGTATTTATAAGTATATGTTTTGAAAAGAAAGGACTTTTATGATATTGTGTATGCTTATGTTAAATGCTCTGAATGCTTACGAACTAGGTTCTTTATGCATGCTAGATGTTATGAAGTTATGATGATATTGAAGTATTTATAAGTATATGTTTTGAAAAGAAAGGACTTTTATGATATTGTGTATGCTTATGTTAAATGCTCTGAATGCTTACGAACTAGGTTCTTTATGCATGCTAGATGTTATGAAGTTATGATGATATTGAAGTATTTATAAGTATATGTTTTGAAAAGAAAAGACTTTTATGATATTGTGTATGCTTATGTTAAATGCTCTGAATGCTTACGAACTAGGTTTTTTATGCATGCTAGATGTTATGAAGTTATGATGATATTGAAGTATTTATAAGTATATGTTTTGAAAAGAAAGGACTTTTATGATATTGTGTATGCTTATGTTAAATGCTCTGAATGCTTACGAACTAGGTTCTTTATGCATGCTAGATGTTATGAAGTTATGATGATATTGAAGTATTTATAAGTATATGTTTTGAAAAGAAAAGACTTTTATGATATTGTGTATGCTTATGTTAAATGCTCTGAATGCTTACGAACTAGGTTTTTTTTATGCATGCTAGATGTTATGAAGTTATGATGATATTGAAGTATTTATAAGTATATGTTTTGAAAAGAAAAGACTCTTATGATATTGTGTATGCTTATGTTAAATGCTCTGAATGCTTACGAACTAGGTTCTTTATGCATGCTAGATGTTATGAAGTTATGATGTTTAGAGTTAAGTCTAAGTATGTGGTGACTATGTACTTTATGCTAGTTTAGAATTTATGATGTGGTGAAGGTTATGGGTAAGGTTAAGAATACTTGCGATTATGTTCCTTCTGCATGATTAGGGTTTATGTTATTACAAATGTTTATGTTCAAGTTAACCAAATGCTTATGATTACGTCCTTTATGCATGTTTGGATTTTCCTGATGAATGGTTATGGTTACCTTGAAGAATGTTCGTACCTATGTACTTTATGTAGGTTTAAGATGTATGTTGTTACGAAGGCTTAGGTTAGGAATGCTTATTGTTAAGTTTTAAAACGCTTATGAATACGTCTTTCATGCATGCTTAGTTTATGCAGTTATAACGCTCATGTTCAAAGTATGCCCTGCTTAGATTAATTATGCTTAACCTGCTTATGAACAATTCTATGCCATGCTTAGTTCTTTTTGTACTATTACCTGGATATGTTGTTGATTAGTGTTGCTATGAAATGCTTAGGTCATTTCCATGCCAGCATGCTCATGTTCTAATAGTTTGATGAAATCGTGGCTTTTGTGAGTAGGCAAGGATCTTACTAAGCTATATGCTTATAGTTTATGTTGTCCATATACTGTAGATAAAGGAAGTCTGCACTAGAGGAAGTGGCAGGAGGGGCCATGTGCGTGTGTGATAGTGGCATGGTGGAAGAAGACCCTTCACTATCTGCTTATATTTATATGCTCTAAGAACAATTTAAGACATTGCTTCCGCTTATAAGACTTGTGTTTAATGAGTATCCCTTTATTTAAGAGGTTCGATATGTTAGAACTCATGAACGAATCCTTTCGTTATGCATGTTATGAAATGAGATAAGATATGTGGTCATGCTAATGATGAATAAGATAGGTGATGCATGTGCCAAAGAAGGTTTCAGTTATGATAACCTGTTTAAGCATGTAGACTTTGAACGGATCCATATGTAGTATGCTAATAAAAAAAATATATATAGACTAAAGTAGCGCCGCCCTGAGAGCAGATAAGGGCGGGCGCTACAGATTATGACATGATTTGAAGTCCCATCTATATGGGAGTCAAATAGAGTTGCCTAGAAAATGCATGAGGCTATAATAACCCTAATCCCACATCTCACAATTACTTTGACTTGTGTGTGCTTAATTCATCTTAGATACATGTGAGATGTTAGGAAAATAAGTTAAGTTCAAGGTGCATAGATAGTGCATCTAGATGAACTTAAACTTATCTCAATCATCAATATGAATTATGAGGAAAGCTAATGTACAAGTCATGTACATTTAGCTAAGAGTCCATGGTTCAAAATAAGTTTTCAAAAACATTTTAAAATCACTTTAGAAAACCTTGGTGAAGTCTATCTTTTGATAGCAAACACCATTGAAGAAGTTGAAACAATGTAGATCAAAAACATTGAAGTTTTAATGGTTTTTGAACTTTGTATCAATCTCCTATTTTAATGGGTAAAATATTTTTCCAATATTTTTCACAAATTTTATGTGTTATAAGTATTATACATATGAAATTTCGTGATTTTTCAAGATATGTATAATTACTTATGATTTTTCAAATTCTGATTTTGATAAGTGAAAAAATTGAGTTTTGATTCGATCGATCGCTGCTTGTTTGGCGATCGATTGATGGCGGCAATACCACTGCGGCAATCGCCCCGAAGAAACCACCTCGGCGCAAAACCACCCAAGCAAAACCGCCTTGGCGACAAAATCTCCCTAGCGTAATCGCCTTGGCGCACAGGCACGCATACACGCCTCGCGTAAATCGGTCGTGGAAACCGCCTCGCGGAAGTGCCCTCGTAGAACTACCTTAGCGCTTATCGGGCCGATCGCCGCTTGGTGCCGATCGATGGGCATGACAGTCGATTGATTTCTGAAGGACTCGACTGCCTCTGCTAATTTCGGGTAAAACAAGGGTGTTTAACCCCATTTCAGCTATGGTGAGGCTCCCTAACCACTCCTAACCCTAGGATATGCTTTGGGAAGCATTAGAAAGGGTAAAAATCCATTGGATATGGATTAGGAGAGTTGTTTAGGGTTTGTATCAATTTTAAGTTGAAAAAAAGTTCAATGTTGAACTTTAGGCCTTAATTTTGATGTTTTAAAGTTTTTATTTGCTTAGGGACTTCCCAAGGAAATTGTTAGTGCAATGGTCAAGGGGGAGGAAGCCTTTAGGGGGAGGTATCCATCAAGGGATGATGGATGTTATTTTCCCTCATGAGGGGGAAAATGGAATTTTGAGATACACAATTTGGAAAGTGGGAGAGTGTGTAGGATTGCCTCTTTCGAGTGATATGAGACTTATCACTAGGAAGATGGTAGGCATCATAGGTATTTCTGGACCAAGGGAGAGATTGTAAGATCTCATTGGGACCTGAGACATTGACCTCCTTGGAGAGAACCTTTTTTATGTTAGTCAAAAAGGGGGAGAATGTTATGGAAATTGGTAATCTTACCTTTCTCCAAAATGTTTTGGGGGAGAATGGTATAGAGAGTGTTATCAATTGCCAATTCGAAGAATTGGGGAGAATGTTTGGGATTACTAATTTGTGATAATTGGTAAAGAGATTTGAGTTAGTGTTCTAACTCAATGGTATGTGTTTTTGTCAAACATCAAAAAGGGAGAGATTGTTGGTGCAATGGGCCTAGGTCACGATTGACGGACTCGAGTTTGACTCGAGGGATATTTTGATGTTTGATATGGAAGTTTGACATTGATGTTTGACATTGATGTCTGATAATGTTTTGGAGAGATTGTTGGCATAATCAACCCGGGTCATGATTGACCGGACTCGAGTTTGACTTGAGGGGGATTTTGATGGTTGACTGGAGTTGACCATGTCATGGAAAGTCCATGTCTTGAGTACTTGGCATGTAAAGTCCAAGCATGGGTCTTGGCAAGGAAAAGTCCAAGCATGGGTCTTGGAATGGAAAGTCCAATATGGGTTGGCAAGGTAAAGTCCAAGCGGGAGTCTTGGCAGCATATGTCCAATGGTTGGCAGCATAAAGTCCAAGCAGAGTCTTGGCAGTGTAAGTCTAGTGTACCTTAACGGTGTAGACACTATTAGCATGACATAGCCGATGGAAGCACCTGAAGGCTAGCGCAATGGATGAACAAGTCATGGATGACTTGGAGGGATCCGAGAAGCGCGAAGCTGACGGAGGTGGCTAGAAGGCTTAGGTCTAGGCTAAGGGTGGTCTAGCAAGTATGGGGGCATGATATTTGGATTAAAATCTCATGTTTGAGGTGTACCAATCGACTGGTGCCATGTGGTAGTCGACTGGTGTGAGTCAACTAGGGTTTGACTGCGGGAAGTGTCCCAACAGTCGACTGCCAGAGGTGGGCAGTCGACTGCTGGCTCGAGCAGTCGACTGATCATGTGATCAGTCGACTGGTGCTCGAGAATTTGGGCACAGAATGGAGTCGAGACTCGACTGCGGGGGAAGAAGTTGAGTGAAGGCTCCATCAGTCGACTGATGGATATGATCAGTCGAATGATGATGGATCCGTTGGATTTTTCCAGCGTGGATCTAGCCATTGTCTCATGACAACAGTGGCATCAGTCGACTGATAGTCCCGAGCAGTCGATTGATCGGCGATTTCTAGCCCAGGCAGAAGCTTTAAATGGATCTTGTGGAGGAGGAAATCAACACCGGTTCTTGAGAGCTTTTGAGGCGATTTGTTACTGCAAATCAGGGTCTTCAAGTGCAAGTCAAGCAACCACGCATTCAAGCAAATAAAAGCAAAGTGTTATAAAGTTTTCTTTGTCTTTTGTATTTGAATTGTATCTTGCTTGTATTTATTTCTTACTGTTATAAGATAACTTGTACGAGGTTTTTTCCGCCTCTGACTTGTGTCGAGAAGTGATGCGCACAGACGTGACCTCGAATCTCGAGACGGATACCGTCGAGGACTCAAAGCGGACGCTCACGCTCAACGCCCAGAAGTGTACGGATGTCATCAAGTAATAAAGATTATCGATCTCACAGAGACTGGGATTCGAATACCAATATACTTAGTGGTTGGAATTGTTCGGACGTGATCTCTAAGAGGTTACGGTTGGTGAGGGCTGTCGTTGGACTCTACTCTATATGGTGTCACAAAGAGGAGGAAAGGAGTGTGCCAAGGTCTTCAAAGGTGATTCTAGGACTTCAGTTTCGCTTGTGTATCACAGAATAATGTTGTCAAATGGCATTGTCTAGACGTCTACCTATGGTGTTGTGGAAAGGACATCATACACTCACCCGCAGAGCCGTCGCATTCACCGGGAGATATCTCCACCCACAATGACGAGATAGAGGGTACGAGGATGCCAAATCAATCCCTATGATGGACCATTTCTGATTCCACCGCACCCTTTTCCCCACAGTTGCAGGAGATTAGCTTTACCCCTAGGTTCCTTGATCAAATCTCCTAGATTTTAGATTGAGAGGGCTGTCACCACCTCGTATCGCTAAGCACAGCGGAAGAAAGCCAAATATACGTAGATATAATAAAGAGCAACTACCAATTGTCAAATCAAACTTATGGCTAGAATTCAATATGAACCAACATTGTTTATATCCACAAGCTACTCCCTAATCCTAGAATCGAAAGTACTACTCCATAAATACGAAGGAAGAATCACAAAACATGTTTAAGTTTGAATACAATAGAAATAAAGTGCAGAAATAGAGATATACGATGCTTCGTGATCTTCTCTCCGGTGTTATATTGCAAGTTGTGGACCTCTGGCGGTGTTCCTCCTTCCCATTGCGAGTTATCAAAGCTTTTTAGGGCTTCGGCGTGCCATCCTAGCCATCGTGTCTCCCCCCTAGGGTTTGGGCGGAGCCATCCTTATATAGACATTGCCTCGGACCACTACAAAATCTGAAAAAAGCCCTAGTTTCCACACGGTCAGGTCGTGTGCGGACCTGGGGTGCTGATCTTCACCCATTGGACACGACCGTGTGAATCCACATGCTTTGGTCGTGTCCCACTCTATGTCTAGCTGTGAAAGTCTTTCTTTTGCTCCTAAAATGTGTCTTTTTTACCAGAAAAGCTATCCTGCACACAAAAGTACAACGAGCAGACCTCCGAACCAGAAAATAGGCAATGTGTGCAAGAACAGAGTAACATATGCATGAAACTAACACAAAATGTAACAAGATGTGAGCGAAAACTACTCCTAAAACCCTATATGTTTTGCTCACATCACTTCCCCCAGACTTAAATCCTTGCTTGTCCTCCAGCAAATCTCAGTGCCATAAAATTTTAAAAAGATATTTGTTTCATAATTAGCATGCTAACTAAATTTATCAGGTGCTATTTGCAATCAAAGAAAAACAGATATATTCTAAAAATTCACTAAGTTATCTCCTCGTGCTCATGCTAGGCAAACCATTCTTAGGGGATGCTCGTTCCATGGTGAGTTAAGTCGTCACCCCATAGCTTTCCTAAGGTTTTCGGCTCTTAGGCACTTACCTGCACAAAGCGAGGGTCGTTCCCTAGATCTAGCATAAAGTCTCAAAGGTGTGCTCGGTATTGAGAGAAATTGGTAGGTGATCCTCCAGTAACCTAACTCGGTCTCAAAGGGGCACCTAGCCATTTCCACCCACGACAACTATTTTTTTATCCCTCATAATCTCTCTCTTTTTTTTCTTCTCTCTCTCTTTTTTTTTTCTCATTTTTTTTTCTTTTATATTTTTTTTGGCCCACAGGGATTTTGATTTTTCCGAATGGGCTTACACAATCCGAGCATCTCCAATAACTAAATTGTTAAACCTAGAGTCACCTATGAATTCCAAAGTACCAGACTACTGAAGTGAATCATAACTAGGTATGTATTAGATTTTCCCTTTTAGAATGTTCAACATGTGTAAGTGCAAAAATAAAGCTAACCAATGCAAGTTTAGAACATTCAATAGAGCGAATAAAATAAAATACCACAAGAAAAATGGAGTTAAGCTACCTATGGGAACAACTCATGCAAGCAACTTTAAAAAATAGTACTGAGGTAGCTTTATAGACACCAAAAATTAAGTACTGAAGAAACTCAACAACTCATGCATGCATGAAAAAATGAATGAAAATACCAGAAAAGAAACTACTGCTAGGAAACAAAACAAAATAAATCTTAGGGTCTCCCCCCAAACATGAATGAAAAATATACCTCTAATATGGTGGACGAGGTGGAAAGTCTAGGAGCCTGGGCATCTCTGAATCCTGAGAGAACCTGCTACTGAGCCACTGGTGCCACATATACATGTGGTCGATCTGAGAGCTAGTGGATGCAGCGGCTACTCAGTGCTCTTCCTCCCTAGCCCACTGCGCTTACTGGGCATGCATGTGCTGCCGCATCTCCCTGAGGTAGGCTGCCTCATCCTGGCGACGAATAGCCTCCTCTTGGAAGTATATGCGGGCCTTATCGTAAAACTCCTCAGCCCGCTAGAAATGCTCCCGGAATCCTTAGAACTCCTCTTGCTGGTAGGTGCTCTACTCCTCCCATTGCTGCCTCTGCATCTGCTGCTCAGTGTAAATGTCATCGAGGCGCGATCGGAACTCTGAGAAATCATAGGCCGACGTACCTGCACTCAAAAGTAGAAAAAGTGGTGGTGCAGGTGTGGGCTCATGTCGGTGTGGACTAGGTGGGCTCCTATGCATATGTGGACTGGAGGGAGAGTGATACAAAGGTGGAGAGATGGGCACTGATGTGGATGGTCCCTCATGTTGAGGGGACTCCACTATATAGTCTAAGTGCCAGTTTGCGCGTATAGTGATGGTGGTATGATCCGGGTCGGGGAGCCTAAGGGTTGTAAGATTTTTTCTTACATAGCATAAGGAGTCTCCTTCTCTCACAATCATCTTCATGGCCATGCATTCTATTAGGTCGATCCTAGTGCTCCCCTCTATGCTTTCTAATGCTGTGTAATCGTACCCCATCCTATAGCAAATATGGGTAAGTAGGCCTCCCACATTGATCTCTCCTCGTGCTGCTTTGCCCATCTTCACTAAGTGTATGATGAAGTGGGACCCTACATCGATGCTACTCCTTTCTTGTAGCATATCCCATAGGCAAAGCAGCTCGCTAGCTCTAACTACACCATCACTCTCCCCATGACCAAATATAGTACTGGCCATGACGCGGTGAAGGTATCGAAAGACGGGGTTTTGGAGGCGCGACGCTTTGTCCCTAGAAGGGTCATAAGCGTGCTCCCCCGTCAACTCGGTCCAACATTCCCGAGAGTTGAACCCAATAGGGGTTCTTCTCTCTCCCCCACTTGGTAAGCCAAAGCATGAGTTCCATTGGTGAAGCGTCCACTCATGCTCAATATTAAAAAGCCTAAAAGTTATCCTACCCTCCTCGTTCTCTCTACCCGTTAAAACTTCCGCCTCTAAGGAACTTAAAAATTCCAAAACTATCCTAGGGTAGGTTAGGTGCTTTATTCCCATAATCTCTTCCCACCCTATTTTTGCAAATAGGGTTTGCATATCTCCCAACAACCCTAAAGATTATAGCAAATCCTCATCTAAGTACCTAGTAGCAGTAAGTTTACGAGTATAGAGCATATTGTACCTATCTCTTTGTTTATTATTGTGAAAAGGTAGAGGGGGTAGGGCGTTACCCTCCTCTAGAGCTTGAGGGGCATCGACTCTCCTTGTTCGTGGCTCTGAGGTGCCGGATCGGGAAGCTACAGTCTTGGTCCTTCTCATCCTTGATCTCTTTGGCTTCTTTAGAGGTTAGAAATGCTTCGAGAGGAAGGGGAAAATGAAATCACACAACAAGGGCAAGAACTTTTGAAGCACACAGCGCAAATGGGGTGAAAACACACGGCTCACCCCTTTTAAGCTAGCGTGCCACGACCGTGTGAAAACACACGTCCAGGCCATACACGCCTCTGGTTAGTCGGGCACGACCATGGGAAAACACACGGGCAGGCTGTGTGTCCCCTTTTTCCACCCATTTATGCACCATGGCCCAAATTTTCTCATACACTTCGCCGTGTAGGCTAATATGAGTCTCATTTTTGCCTAGCAAAGTTCTTTTCCACTCCTAACTCTAAATGGGATGGAAATCAAAACTAAAAATCAAACAAATATATGTAATGCAATCAAAAAGGTAAATCTAAAACTAAACTTGGGTTGCCTCCCAAGAAGCGCTTTGTTTAAGGTCATTTAGCTCGACCGTACTCTACTATCAACTCGGCTCTGGTGGTTCAGTGAACCTCCATTCATCCATCTCGAGATCTTGGTCTGGAGGTTCCGACTTCATTCGGCTAAATATGAAGCCGTCAAGGTAGGGAGTCCTGTGCTTTGAAAGGCTGAAAAGGATGATCTCCCCATCTACCTCCAGGGAGATCTGATTTGCCTTCACATCTATGCACACCCCTGTGGTTGCTAGAAAAGGCCTTCCCAGAATGATGGGATTCTGCGGATTTGGTCCTGTGCCCAGTATGATGAAGTCCGTGGGTATCAAAAAATCTTCAATCATCACAGGCACGTGTGGTAGCAGTCCAACGGGCTCCTTGACTGAATCATCCCCCATACGAATACCGAGATTCACTGGTTGGAGCCTGCTCAGTCCCATATTCAGATAATATGCGTAGGGCATCACACTGACTGATGACCTCAAGTCACATAACGCTTCGTCGAAGCTCTCCCCATAAATCGTGCAGGGAATAATGAATTCACTAGGGTCCTTAAGCTGTATTGGAATATTCTCTTCAAACTTAGCTTGGTCAGGTAGGGTGGAAATCATGGTTGCACATCCCTTGGCGAATTGACTACTTTGCCCTACTCCTTCCTCTTTTCCTTTACTCACCGGAGAGCTCTTCACAGGTTTTGACACGGATTGGGCTATTTGGGCCAATTGCATCTCCAACATCCGGGTATGACTTGCAAGGCCGTCAATGGTGGCCTTCAAATCTCTAAGTGACTCTTCAGACTTTTGATGTTGGCGACGGAAGTCCTCAATCATCAATTCCAGTCTGGACTTCTGTGGTCACTGCCCACTGCCCTTCTTCTGCCCATACCCTCTGGATGGTTGGGGGTTTCCTGAGTTATTTTTGTAGGAGAAATTCGGGTGATTTCTCCATCCGAGATTGTAGGTATTAGAGTATGGGTTGTGGGGCCTTTGGTCATAGTCCCCAATCGCGTCACGATGCTCAATCTACTCATTTGAGGTCCCCTGCCCTCCATAGTGGTCCTCTTGATACGCTGTCACTCCCTCTCCAAAATCAATGGCCGCGCATGCAAATGAAGGATTCAAAGATTCAAATCGCCTGCTGAGCGCATCCATCCTTGATGAAAGGTGGTCCATGGAGTTGACAGTGTATCGTCCTGCCGCTGGCGTGGGTTGACCACGTTCGGAAGCCCATTGATGGTGGTTTTGTGCCACTTCTTCGATCAGCTCCTCTACCTCCTCTATGGTCTTGTTCATTAGTGTTTCTCCTGCGGCAGAATCTAGGGACATCTTTGTTGTGTAAGTGATCCCATTATAGAAAATATGGATCACCAGCCACCTCTCCAGTCCGTGGTGGGGGCATTGGTAGAGTAGTCCCTTATAGCGATCCCAAGCTTCAAACAAGGACTCCCCCTCCCTCTGGCGAAAGCTCGTGATAAGGTGGTGCATGTGAGCAGTCTTATTTAGTGGGAAGTATTTATTCAGAAACTGCTGCTCACACTGGTCCCATGTGGTGATGCTACCAGAGGGTAGGGAGTGAAGCCATGCCTTAGCCTTATCCCGTAATGAAAACGGGAACAGACTCAGGCGGATTGCGTAAGAAAGGACTCCGTTCAGTTTCATTGTCGAGCAGATTTCCAGAAAAGCCTCAAGATGTCGGTTCGGGTCTTCAGTCATAGCTCCCCCGAATTGGCTCTACTAGACTATTTGTATAAGTGCCGGCTTCAGCTCAAAGTTATTTGCCGAAATAGACGGTCCATCTATGCTCTGCCTAAATTCTCTAGCACTAGGAGGTGCATAGTCCCGCAGAGGTCGACTTCCTATGTTCACCTTGGATGCTGCTTGATCTTCCATCTTTCTCTGTATTGCTCTCCGACGGTGAAAGGTTCGCTCAATCTCTAAGTCGATCGGAATTAGACCTTCCGACCCTAATCATCTAAGCATACGACGAACTAAACCACAAAGTTAAGAGTGATAATCTAATCCTAAAAATAGAAAATAAACAATCTAGAAAATAAAGATCTAAGATGCAATAAGTAAATAGGAAACTACTCTGAAAATAAAAACTAAATATGGAAAATAGAACTAAAGCAAATAAGATAAACTAATAGGAAAATAAAGCAAGAAAATAATCTAATCCTAAGTCCGATCCAATTTACCACCATTCGATTTAATATCGAATCGATCCATACCCGACAACGACACCAAAAACTTGATGCGCATGGACGCGACCTCGAATCTTGCGACGGATACCATCGAGGACTCAAAGTGCACGCTCACGCTCAACGCCCGCAAGTGCACGGATATTGTCAAGTAATAAAGATTATCGATTCCACAGGGATTGGGATTCGAATACCAATATACTTAGTGGTTGGAATTGTTCAGATGTGATCTCTATGAGGTTATGGTAGGTGAGGGTTATCGGTGGACTCTACTCTATACGGTGTCACACGGAGGAGGAAAGGAGTGTGCTGAGGTCTTCAAAGGTGATTCTAGGACTTCGGCTTCGTTTGCATATCACAGAATAATATTGTCAATTGGCGTTGTCTAGATGTCTATCTACGGTTTTGTGGAAGGGACATCATACACTCTCCTGCAGAGCCGTTGCATTCATCGGGAGCTATCTCCACCCATAAGGACGAGATAGAGGGTACGGGGATGCAAAATCAATCCCTACGGTGGACCGTTTCGGATTCCACCGCACCCTTTTCCCCATAGTTGCCGGAGATCAGGTTTACCCCTAGGTTCCTTGATCAAATCTCCTAGATTTTATATTGAGAGTGCTGTCACCACCTCGTATCGCCTAAGCACAGCGGAAAGAAAATAAAATATACGTAGATATAATAAAGAGCATCTACCAATTGTCAAATCAAACTTATGGCCAGAATTCAATATGAACCAACATTGTTTATGTACACAAGCTACTCCCTAATCCTAGAATCGAAAGTACTACTCCATAAATACGAAGGAAGAATCACAAAACATGTTTAAGTTTGAATACAGTAGAAATAAAGCACAGAAATAAAGATATACGATGCTTCGTGATCTTTTCTCCGGCGTTGTATTGCAAGTTGTGGACCTCCGGCGGTGTTCCTCCGCTCCGTTGTGAGTTACCGAAGCTTTTTAGGGCTTTGACATGTCGTCCTAGCCGTCGTGCCTCCCCCCTAGGGTTTGGGCGGAGCCATCCTTATATAGACATCGCCTCGGACTGCTGCACAATCTAGAAAAAGCCCTAGTCATACAAATCCGTCGGGGCACCACACGGCTGTGTGTTTCCACACGGCCAGGTCATGTGCAACCCTAGGGTGCTGATCTTCACCTATTGGACATGGCCGTGTGAATCCACATGCCCTGGTCGTGTCCCACTCTACGTCTAGCTGCGAAAGTCCTTCTTTTGCTCAAAAAATGCATCTTTTTCACCAGAAAAACTAACCTGCACACAAAAGTACAATGAGCAAACCTTGGAACCAGAAAATAGACAATGTGTGCAAGAATAGAGTAACATATGCATGAAACTAACACAAAATGTAACAAGATGTGGGCGAAAACTACTCCTAAAACCTTATATGTTTTGCTCACATCAAGGAGTTATTCGTGATTAGTGGTTGCGTGTGCATCACTAGAGCTGTTTAGAGCTCGATCCGTGGTGTAGGAACCATTCGGTTCTGAACCATGTTATATGCTTGTGTTGTGAATTGAGTTTGTCGTATTTAGTTATTGCTATTTGTTTTATTTCCGCTGCGCTAACGAGATTTGTAGACGAACGCAATTGAATTCAATCACGCAACGAATCGATGCTATTCACCCCCCCCTCTAGCGATCACATTTCCTCTATAGATTCTATGGTGAAAAATATATGAAAATCAAAATACCTAGGATTTCTCCCGATTGATACACTTTTCAAAAACTCTGAAAATAGGTGGTTTTTGTGCTTCTTCCTCTTTGTATCAACACCTCTACTAGCGAATCCTATCCCTAGATAGAATTCACCTTTGTGAAAAGAACATGTTTCAAAAACATTATAAGGAATTATCCTTAGGGTAGCACTTGTCTTAAGGGATCCAACCAATTTTACTTGGTTGGAATGTCCAATTATGATCTTCGGGCTAAGTGCATATGAATTATGCATTGGTCTTCCCCATAATTGGTCAAATTAATGATCGCTATCTCGATAACCTCCTTACCCAAGGAATGCAATGAGCATATCGGATAAGTTGGATGTTCCTAAACATCTCACCCCACCAACTAGAAATACAAAAACTATTTTTGTTAAACCTATAGTTTGTGTGAGATGCTTCCCAAGTTATCCACACTTCCTAAATTCTTGTTGTTATGGTGAGTTGGTCCTGATGATCATGGAAGGGCTACTCACTCGGTGACACACATGCCTGATTCCCTTCTCAAGTGACTAAACTCCTTTTCAGGGAGAGGTTTAGTAAAGATATCAGCTAGGTTAGATTTTGACTCAACATAATTTAGTACAATATCTCCCCTAGCCACATGATCTCTAATGAAGTGATGTCTCACTTCAATGTGCTTTGTCCTAGAATGGTGGACAAGATTCTTTGTCAAATTAATAGTGCTCATGTTATCACACAGTACTTGCACATTCTTGTATGACAACTCATAGTCCTCCAACGTATGAGTCATCCACATCAATTGTGACGCACTCTCCCCCATGGCTATGTACTCATCCCCGGTGGTGGAGAGAGCAACACAATGTTGCTTCCGACTCGACCAACTCACTAGTGACGAACCTAAGAACTGACATCCCCCACTCCTACTCTTCCTATCTAACTTGCACCCTACATAATCTGAGTCAGTGTAGCCAACCAAATCAAATGATTCAGTGCAAGGGTACCATAAGCCAACATTAATAGTGCCTTTAAGATATCTCATTATTCTCTTCATAGCACTTAAAGGAGACTCCTTGGCACATGACTGATACCTAGCACACACACCGACAACATATAAAATATTAGGTTGAATTGCTGTGAGATAAAGTAGACTACCTATCACACTTCTATAATATTTCAGATCCACAGATTTTCCTCCTTCATCACTTCCTAGATTTGTGTTTTGTCCCATGGGGGTAGATATCTCCTTCGAATTCTCCATATTAAATTTCTTTAGAAGATTCATGGCATACCTAGACTGATGAACATATATACCTTCCTTAGTTTGTTTGATATCAAGTCTGAGAAAGAATGTCAATTCTCCCACAAGACTCATCTCAAACTCACTCTCTATGTCTCCTACAAACTCATTCAGATAATCCTTATTATTTGTGTCACAGATTATGTCATCAACATAAACCTGAGCCACAAAAATGTTCTCACCATCTCTTTTCAGAAATAGTGTGGGATCTAGCTGACCTTTTCTCAACCCCTTCTCTACAAGAAATGTGGATAGTCTTTCATACCAAGCACGAGATGCTTGTTTCAGCCCATAGAGAACCTTTTTCAGTTTATACACATGGTCTGGAAACTCTATACTCTCAAATCCTGGTAGTTGTTCAATATACACCTCTTCCTTAGTCACCCCATTCAAGAAGGCAGATTTCACATCCATTTGATAGAGTTTGAAGCCTTTGAATACAACAAAAGCTAGCATCAGCCTTATGGATTCTAGTCGAGCTACTAGGGCATAGGTCTCTTCATAATCTAACCCTTCAATCATGTTATATCCCTTGGCGACTAACCTTGCCTTATTTCTGATTATCTCTCCCTTATGATTCATCTTATTCTTAAACACCCATTTTGTACCAATCACTGAAACTTCTTTCGACCTCGAAACTAAGTCCCACACATGACTTCTCTCGAATTGTCCTAGTTCATCCTGCATTGCTAAGACCCAATCAGGATCAAGCAAAGCCTCTTCTACTACCCTGGGTGTGATTTTTGAGATTAATGCAACTTCAACTCCTTCATTCCTAAAGGATGATTTGGTCCTCACCCCTTGTTGAAGGTCTCCAATGATCTGATCTTGGGGTTGCCCACTTACTGTCCTAATGGATCTTGGTGCTTGAGATGTTTCAAGTACTTGGTCGTTTGATACCTCTTCAAGAAATGACCCTTGTTGCCTAACCTTTTCATCATCAGACTCAATCTTAGCTCCCCCTACTTCAGTGTTATCATGCAATCTAATCTTCTCCATTCCAAACTTAATTTCTTCCTCAATTTCTCGAGTACCACCAGATTTTTCATCTTCCTCAAATACAACATTTGGTGACTCCTCTATCAACTTCGACTTCTTGTTGTACACTCTATATGCCTTGCTAATAGAAGAATACCCTACAAAGATACCTTCATCAGCTTTAGCTACAAACTTACCTAGATGATCTTTGGTATTCAGAATGAACACCTTGTAACCAAACACCCTAAGATGCTTGACTGTAGGTGGTCTCCCAAACCATAGCTCATGTAATGTTTTTCCTAAAAGCCTATGTACCAACTCCCTGTTCTGAACATAACAGGTTGTACTTACGGCTTCGGCCCACAAGTAGTTTGGAAGAGCATACTCATGAAGCATGCTCCTTGCTGCTTCTTGCAAGGCACGATTTCTCTTTTCCACAACACCATTCTATTGGGGTGTTCTTGGAACAAAAATCTCATGTCGATACCCCCTTTCTAAATAATAGTCCCTAAATCGAGTATTTTGGAACTTCCCTCCATGATCACTCTTAAGGGTTTTAATGGTTGTGTTTTTCTCATTTTCAACTCTTCCACTAAAAGAAATAAAAATCTCTATTGTAACCAAACAGTATCTACTACCATTCAAGGATTTAACATTGCTATAATCAAACAAGTTCAAATGCAACAAGTCTAAAGTAGTAGAGCTACATACAATGTTCTTGGGCTTATGTGATGCCCTCATTTTCTTACCTTTCTGATAGGCATCACACAACCTGTCTTTCTAGAACTTTAGTAGTGGCAGCCCCCTCACAAGTTCCTTGCCCGCTAGTCTCCTCAAATTCTTCAGGTTGACATGTGCAAGCCTCCTATGCCACAGCCAGGACTCATCTGTTCTAGACATAAGACAATTGGCAGATACATTAGTAGCATTGTCAAAATACACATGATATATGTTCTCCTTCTTAACTCCTACTAACATGGTATCACCCGAAATATATTGTTTCACTAGACACTGAGCTAAATTAAATTCAACTTTATATCCAACATCACACAACTGACTCACACTCAACAAATTAAATGACATGTTTTTCACAAGCAATACATTTCTAATCATAAATTGCTCAGATATATAGATATTCCCTATTCCTATAACTTTTAACCTACCACTATTACCAATTGAAACACTACCTCTGTTTTTATCCTGCAATAAAGAGAATAGTGATATGTTGCCAGTCATGTGTTTGGAGCATCCACTGTCTACAAACCAGGTTGATAGATGCTCCCCTTAATCGATACCTGCTAGACACGAAAAATGAAAGATTTCGGAACCCAAATATAGGGTCCATTGAAGGGTTTTTCCCGGAACCGAAGCTCTGATACCACTTGAAGGTAGGAAACTTCGCTTCCAATTTCAACTCGATCGCTTGTTCATGGCGATCCCATCGATGTCCCCGGATTAAAATAATTTATTCCTAGACAAAAGGGATCACCCAAGAAACCGTTTCATCATCGTGCTATTCGATTAGAGTGGTCACTTGAACATGCTTCGTTTCAGTTACATGTGCTTGCTATTTCCCACTAATGCATGAATAGATGATGCTCGGATAAGCCAACTTTTGTGTTTATGTTCGGGATCCAAGTATATTTAGGCACAAAATAGAATATATAACATTCATATAATTGAAGAACAAATATAGACAACTTACAAAATAAAATAAACAAATGTTATACCTCTTGGTCTTCTATTGTATGTCCTTCCTCCTTTCGAACGTCGTGTGGGTGAGGATCTACCAAAAGTTGAAGCTCCTAGATCACCTATCTTCCTTCCTTGCTCACTCCGAACAAGAGGAAGACTAAGAAACAAAACCCTTCTCCTTCCTTTAGCCAACTAACAAACACCAACCTAGGTACTTGCCACCGGCCAACAAGGAGAAGATGATGGAGATAGTTGCCGGCCAAGAGCTCCAAGGGAAGACCCTAAGCCTTGTTTGCACCGGCCAAGGAGAGGAGAAGGACTAGGTTTGGATGCTGGCCAAGGGAGGGAAGGAGGAGATGGGCACCGACCACCAAGGAAGAAGAAGAAGAACTTCTCCAATTGTTGCCGCCCACTCCAACACCCAAACCCTAGCCGCCCAAACACAATCCTAACCTAACTAGGATTCCTTGCCGCCCAAGGGAAGCAAACCCTAATCTCCTAAGCCATCAAGTTGCCGACCACCCCCTTAAGGCTTATTTATAAGGTTCAGGATAATCCTTGTTTTAATCTCCACCATTGGTTCTAGGGATTTAATCTCAACCGTTGGATCTAGAGATTTAATCTCAACCGTCAGATCTAGAGATTTAATCTCTACCTTTGGATCTAGAGTTTTGTTTTCAACCATTGGATCTAGCCTTCATGAGGTTTTAATAGGCTACAATAGGGACCACGAGGAGGAGTTGAATCTTGGCCACCCAATGGATCAAGCCCATATAATGTCCGATCCATTAATGATAATCCAATCCACTAAAGGAATATCATTGATCTACCTCACCAACCCCCATAAGTTAATATGGGCTCCATATATTATTTTGTTGGGTTTCCGGCACCACGGCGAGTGTGTGTTCGAATATGTTTCGTAAACATGTGCACAGCGGAAGAAATAAAAATGATAAATCTAATTTATTACAACACACACCACACGCATGCATAGTACAACATGTGTAGATATAACCATAAATTCAAATTTTTCAATAAAAGGAAATTTATATTATGTATACCTGACGTTTCACGTGTTGCGGGAAAGGCATCAACCGGAGCGATCCTCACTAGAATCGCCTCTATCCGTATCCACGCCGAGTATCTTCAGGATGACTTCACAAAGTCACGAGCCTCATCTTCGTACGAGTTACTAGCCTTGTGTTGAAGATGATGTTATCGAGAGAAGATCACGATTCGAATCAAAATTCGGATCCAAAATGAGTCCTCAAAAACTTGCTTCTCCGGAGAGGTATTCGTCAACCGTTTGACGAATCCTTCGTCCTCCACCTATGAGGATTACCGGAGATCGAATCCCCGGTAAGGAAGCCGCTGTCGGAGCTCCAAATGTCGTCAAAACGATACTCTGACACGAAATAAACAAGTTGTCCAGAAAACTGGACAGCTTTGGTGGAGGAATAGGGCCGGGCAAATAAGGAAGCTTGAGTCTCACCTTGTCGCCGGACCCAAAGAAGATCACTGGAGGATCACCGGAGGATAACCGGTTGAAGCTTGGACGCCGGCACAAAGCTGGGTGGCGGCTAGGGTTGGGCGCAGACCACTTGAGGAGAGGAGGGGTGGGCGGTAACTAAGGATTGCTTGGATTAGGGCTTAACAAAACCCTTATGCCCTATTTTTTAGAGAACAAATTCACTTAATGGTTATCAGATCCTAACCAAAAGCCCGTTAACCCGCTCCATTAATTTAAGTTAAAATAAACCAAACCATGTTGGTATATTTTAAGTTAAAACGAACCGAACCAACTTTGGTTCATTCATTTAAAACAAACCAAACCCCTTTGGTTTATTCTCCTCCATTGGATTAGAACCAAACCAATTTGGTTCATCCATCATGTCTTCATAAGACACGGCACATCCACGCTTCCATTGCGACTGAAACAATTTCATGCTCGCTCCTTGTTTGGTCCAACCAAACCTAGTTTCTCTCGGTCTGAGAATCTCATTCTCAAACTCGTTTTAAATTTCTTCGGATTACGCTCGTTGTGCGTGTGACAAAATAGGTTCTCGGTTTATGTTGGCCGTCTATAATTAACCATTAATTATAGAACGATCATGAGTGGCACCTAGTAGTACATCATGATCCCAAATTAATCGAAAAGATCAACGGTTGATCCAGAACTATTTCTGAAACCCTTCAGCAGCTCGAATGAATCGTGCCCCATTCCCTTCACTCATCTTATTCCCACTTGGTTCAGGACATGGTCTATAGTGTCAGTCCCCACTAGGTTGACTACGTCACACCTAGCCCAAGTATCATTTCCTCGTCCTACGGATTCTAGTTACTGCACATGTATCCAAGAGTACCTTACTCTAAACATATAATGCTTTGGTCAAAGACTTTAGTGACAATCCGACGAGAGGCCATGGGTATACTTCTCCTCGCAAGGAGTGGTGAATCCTTTATAGGCTATTCAAACACCTTCGATCACTTCGACTTATACCCAATCATCCCGGGTCCACATCTCCTCAGAGATGCTTGCTTAAGATGTCAAAGCATAAGTCTTTATGATCAAGATGACTTGAATACCGCAAGTCAAAGAAACATCGCACTTAAGCTGTAGTAAGAACTTCATTGACATATCTATATATGCAGAGAACCATATGAAGTCTTACGGCTGGTCACTCCAATGAACTAGTTACCATAACTAGCATCCACGATTAACTCCGGACACCACAATGTCTCCAGCCAGTGAGAATCAGCTGCTTGGATACACCAAGGAGTATACCTCGTTCTAGTCTCGACAGAATCGATGGTGTCCAAATCCATCAATTCATCGACTAGGGATAATTCCGATACATCACAATTACACATGTAGAGATACTCACTAGTTGTGATCCAATCACAAATTCTCTCATGCTGTGAATCGTATCGTGGACATTCAGTAAATGAGTTTGAGATCTAATCAAATACATGAAAATATGTATACTCAAATAGTGAATCTTCATTTATCATATAAATGGTTCAAACATAAGGCAATTGCCTTAGGACATCTCTCATATATTACTAACAACTCCCACTTGGCCTAATGCCAATCGCTATGGTATCCAATACCATAAGCTCTAACATGACCCTCAAACTTACTTTGAGGTAATGCCTTAGTCAAAGGATTCGCTAAGTTCCTTTCAGTGGGGATTTTCTCGATTTGTATTTCCTTCCTACAAATGATCTCTCTGATCTGATGATAGCGGTGAAGAACATATTTAGATAGTTGATGAGACCTTGGCTCTTTCGCCAGCGCAATTGCTCCATTGTTGTCGTAGTAGACCGGTATTGCTTCAACAATGGCTGGAACCACACCAAGTTCATAAATGAACTTCTTGATCCAAACTGTTTCTTTTGCTACTTCCAAAGCTGCAATGTATTCTGTCTCAGTGGTAGAATCCGCTACAGTGTCTTGTTTGGAACTTTTCCAACTCACTGCGCCCCCATTCAAGGTGAACAAATATCCAAACTAAGACCTGGAATCATCCTTGTCTGTCTGGAAGCTGGCATCCATATAGCTGCGTATCACCATGTCCCCTTCTCCATATATTAGGAACACATCCTTAGTTCTTCTCAAGTACTTAAGGATTGTCTTAATAGCCGCCCAATGATCTATTCTTGGATCAGACTGGTATCTACTTGTGACACTCAGAGCATACGATAAATCGGGCCTCGTACATAACATAGCATACATGATAGATCCTATTGCGGATGCATAGGGAATCTTACTCATGCAAATCCTCTCGTCTTCTGTGCGCGAACACATAGACTTCGAATGGTGTATCCCATGCCTGATGGGTAGGAATCCTTTCTTGGATTCCGACATGCTAAACCTCTTTAGCACTCGGTCTATATATGTAGACTACTAAAGACCAAGCAACCATTTCGATCTATCTCTATAGATCTTAATCCTGAGGATGTAGGTTGCTTCTCCCAGGTCTTTCATGGAGAATGTCTTGGACAACCAAATCTTAACTGACTGTAAGACTGAAACATCGTTCCCTATAAGTAATATGTCATCGACATACAATACTAGGAACACGATTGCACTCCCACTAACCTTCTTGTACACACAAGGTTCGTATGGATTTTGTGAGAAATCAAACTTTTTGATTGTCTCATCAAAATGGATATTCCAGCTCCTGGATGCTTGCTTCAATCCATATATGGACCGTCGCAATTTGCATACCTTAGTTTTATCAACCGATGTGAAACCCTTAGGTTGTATCATATACATGTCCTCGAGAAAGTTTCCATTAAGGAAAGCTATTTTCACATCCATTTTCCATATCTCATAATCATAATGAGCTGCTATGGCCAGGAGCATCTGAATGGATTTAAGCATAGCTAAAGGTGAATAGGTTTCGTCATAATCAACACCTTGCTTTTGATGATATCCTTTCGCCAATAATCTAGCCTTATAGGTAATCACATTACCATCCATGTCAGTTTTCTTCTTGAAAACCCACTTGCACCCTATAGGCTTGATGCCTTCAAGTGGGTCAACCAAGTTCCAAACTTGGTTGTCATACATGGAATCCATTTCCGACTTCATGGCTTCAAGACACATATCCCTTTCCGAACTTGTCATAACTTCTTCATAACTGGTAGGCTCCTCATCATCAATGAGTAACACGTCATTCGATTCACTTACGAAAAATCCATATCTCTCAGGAATATTGCGTGTTCTACTAGATCTACGAAGATGTGATGTTTCAATAGGTCCAGCCGATTGCTCATCACTATGAGTTATCGGCTATTGTGCTTCACCAGGTATCTCATCAATGTCTATTTGAGTCTCTCGAGCCTCCTCAAGCTTGACCACACTCCCACTGTTTTCTTGCAAGAGAAACTCTTTCTCTAGAAACACAGCATGCCTTGAAACAAACACCTTTTGTTCCATAGGATGATAGAATTGGTAACCCCTTGTTTCCTTAGGGTATCCAATAAATAGACATTTATCAGACTTAGCATCCAATTTGTCTGATACAGTCCGCTTCACATAAGCAGGACAACCCCATATCTTCAAGTAAGATACATGAGGTTTCTTACTATTCCATATCTCTTATGGAGTAGTAGAGACTACCTTGGTTGGCATTCTGTTTAACAAGTAAACAGCTGTCTGAAGTTCATAGACTCAAAAGGACTTGGGAAGATTTGCATGATTTATCATTTACCTGACCATGTCCAACAAGGTCCAGTTATGCCTCTCAGATACACCATTATGTGTTGGTGCAGTAGGCACCTAAGTCGAACCTGAGTTTTGATTATAGCAAACGATACAAAGTTAAGCTCATGTCATTATCTCACAAGCTGAATCGAGTGTGCAGAAAATTGCTATAGCTGGAGCTGAAGGCTAGCGACACCCGGAGGAAGCCGCGGTGGTCGAGTGACACTCGAGTGACTTCGGAGGGAGTCGAAGGAATCGAGTGGAAGGCCAGAAGCAAAAGCAACATAGTAAGTATCGAGGTAAGCTCATGTGTGTGAGTGTAAGTGAGGTCGTATCCTCTTTACGGGGATGATCTTAAGTGTAGATCCGACCAAAGACATCCTATAGGTGGTCAAGGTCGAGATTGGACGGTCGGAAGCCGTCAAAATAATGTTTTTAGTTAAGTTAACTTTGCCTTACAGCTAGCATCAGTCGACTACTAGCTTGGAGGACTCGACTATCGTTCATCAGTCGACTGCCTGCAGTCAGCATTCGACTGATGCTGCCATCAGTCGACTAATGATGGCCATCAGTCGACTGATGGTCAAGGATCAACCTCGAGGAGTCAAGTCTTATCACCATTTTTTAAGGAGCCATGTGCCCAATTCCTATTGGTTGAAGTTCCTCTCGAAAAGGGGCTCAAAGGCTATAAAAGGAGGGCCAATCATAGGGTTTCTTCATCAATTCTAAGCTTCCAAAAGCCTCCGCCAAGCTACAACCTTCCGACAACGAAGTGCTTCTTCTCCGACGTCTAAGTTTATTTGTTTTCATTTTATTACGTCGGTTAATGATTTTATTTCAGTTTAGTACTTTCAATTCTCAGAGATTTTATCGTAACGAGGAGAGGGGGAGTATCCCTCTACCTCAAGCTTTGTGCTTCACTTGTATCGATTAAACTCATACCTCTAACGAGGAGGAGTTCTTTAGTGTTTTTGGCTTCCGTACGTGGTCAAGGACCGCTAGGGCCTTGGAGTAGTAGCCGAAGGCTACGAACCAAGTAAAATTTCCTTGTCTCTTTTTACTTTACATTTACATTTCCGCTGCGTATAAGTGTTTTTGAATCGTCTAACGAAAGAAAAGAAAAAAAAAGGTTTATAGCTATTCACCCCCACCCCCCTCTAGCGATCCGCTTGATCCAACAATTGGTATCAGAGCCGGGGGTGCTTAGATTTAGTGAAACCACCAATCTAGCATTTTTTTACAGATTTGTTTTTCGTTCATTTAAATTTTTCTCCCGCACTACTAATCCAAGACGAAGTCTTGGTACTCTTCGTTTTGTTTTGTTTTGCAAGTATTCACTTTTGGAGTAGCCGACGGTAAAACGGGCATAACTTTTCGTACAAGTTGACCCACGAAATGGGCTGCCTACCAAAACGAAGCTCTCGGAGAGATCTACACTTCATATGAGGGTAAACCCTCGTAACAAGCTGTCTTCATCCCCAAAAACCATCATTTAGTACCATTTCTGGGAGATCGAAGGTTGTAAGTGCTCATCTTTTTAGTTGGTTATTTCTCATTTATTCCTTTTGTTTCTTTTCATTTCTTACATTAATAATCCAAGGAAAAGTCTTGGAACCTTTTTCGTGTTTTTTTTTTGTATTTTTTGTGCAAGGTTTCCCTTCTAAATGGCCCATCTCCAGGGTTTTAGCACTGTCCGACCTCCGTTTTACAACGGAGATGATTTCCATTACTGGAAAGGTCGGATGGAGTGCTTTCTTAAAACCCAAATTGATATGTGGATCATAATCCAAACGGGATTCACACTTCTGACTAACGAAGTGGGTGAATCCTTGGATTATGACCAATGGACCATTGCGACAAAACGACAAGTCGAAGTAGACGTCAAGGCAACTCAAATCCTTCAATGCGGCTTGTCTAAGGAGGAATCAAATCGCGTTGGCCCCTTCATCAGCGCAAAGGACCTATGGACAAAGCTAGTGGAGCTACACGAAGGGACCGATGAAGCCAAGGTATGTAAGCGAGATCTTTTATTCAATAAACTATATAATCTAAAAATACAGGAACATGAGTCCGCAAAGCAACTTCACGCCCGTGTTCAAGACATAGTCAACAATCTACACACGATCAGGCAAAAGGTCAAAAATTGCGATCTTATTAGGTATGTTCTTAACTCTTTTCCTAGGACTACCTTGTGGGCATCCATGGTCGATGCCTACAAGGTCTCCAAGGATCTTTCAAAACTTAGGTTAGATGAGTTATTTTCCGATTTCGAACTTCATGAGTAGTCTAACTCGGAACCCGAGAAGGGTATATCACTTTTTGTAGGTTCAAGGAAGAAAGCCGTAAGCAAGCCACCCCCGAAGGAAGAAGAAGATGAGTCTGATTCGGAGGTCGACCCGGAAATGGAGGCCGAACTAGTCAACCTAGTTCAGAGGATAGTCAAGGGACGAAAGCGAACCATCACTCGACCCAATGAAGGTAAGCCTAAAAGTTCTAATATTAGGTGTTACGAATGCAATAGGTTTGGACACATCAAGTCCGAATGCCAAAAGCTCAAAAGCAAAACACCAAAATACAAAAAGGCACTCAACGCTACATGGGAAGAAGCGTCCGAGGGAGAAGACGATGATCGAGTCCTCATGGCTAAACCGGTTGAATCAGAGACGGAGTCGAAACTGGAACACGAATCAGAAAATGAAGACGAGTCGGACTGCGAAGCGCTATTTAAGACAAGCCACGGATACACATTCAGTTCAAAAGATACACTCAAGGTAAGTCGATCTCTCATTAGTATGCTTTATAGTGCAATTAAATTCTTAACTAGGAAATTAGCTAAGTCCGAGTCCAAGGTCGAGACCCTAGTTGAGGAAGTTAAACTCCTCAAGCACGAGGTCTCCCTAACCTGTTCGACTAGTCGAGTTCAAGAGGAGGACTCAACTCGGGTTGAAAAGCTCGAAGTTGAGAACTCACTCTTGAAGAGTCAAGCCGAAGATCTTAAGAACATGTTGGAAAGGTTTACTTTAGGATCCAAAGGACTTGACCTCCTACTTGGATCGCAAAGGGTTGTGTACAACAAGGTCGGGCTAGGGTTTAGCTCAAATACGACCAACAAGTCGTATATGTCAATTGTAAGTCGACATAAAAAACGTGTCCAAGCATGGGTCCCTAAGATCGCCTTGATTTCAATCTTAGGATCGAACCAGTACTGGGTTCCCAAGGACCAAATCAACTATGTGGAGAGACCGAACAGATTCAACGGTCCAGGGGGAGCCAGTACAAAACTTGTTTGTATTTTAACTTAGAAATTGCATGCTTAGGTTCTTTATTTATTTTGATTTTTATTTTTAAAATGGCTAGATAGGAATATAACTCGTCAATACTTGATAACATAGTACCAGGACGCGGCGAGATGATAGTACGCTAGGAAAGCGGAGTCTTGAGTATTCGAGCTAGATAAGGCGTATCTAGTTTGGTGCACTTGACCGAGAGGAACTAGCTGAAGCTACCTCGCCGTATCCTAGACTAATTAGACCAGGAAGTGGTCTTAGGTAAGTCAAGTCTCTATTTTCTTAAAAATGGCTTTGTCTAAGGAAATGATCATTGTTCCGATCAAAGAAGGCCTCTGTGCCTCGCCACGACCTGGAAGCCATGATCTTAAAAAGGTGACTTGATAAGCCTAAGGTCAAATCCGAATCTAACACAAGGTTGACAAGTGTTTAAGTCATTAAATTTAAATCAAGTAAATTGGAAGTCATCTCACAAGAACATATAGGGTTAACGTGTTTGATCATGTAAACATGGGTGAGATGATTTAGGTTAATAATCTTCAACCAATATTTAATAAATCCAATATTCGATCCAACTACCTTGCGTGTAGAATCAATGAATGTTGGACAGTGGTTGCTCCCGACACATGACCGGGAATCAACTCAAGTTTTCGAAGCTTCGATTCAAACGGCAAGGATCGGTAGCCTTCGGAAATAACAGCAAGCTCAAAATCATCGGATCAGGTGATATTGAGCTCAACTCGAATTTTGTTATTCAAAATATTTTATTAGTAGAAAATTTTCTATATAATTTACTTAGTGTAAGACAATTGTGTGAAAATAACTATAAGGTCATATTTCTAGAAAATGAATGTGTAATTAATACAAATGAAATTTCTAAAAAAATTCTTAAGGGAACTAGAAATAACAATATTTACACTATTAACTTAACTAACTCCTCAACTAAGTATCTTATGACACGGCAAGAGGAATCATGGTTGTGGCACCGACGACTCAGTCACTCACACCCAAGACTCATCCACAAGATGAGTCAGAGTGACTTAGTCAGAGGTTTACCTAACCTCAATAATTTGAATAATAAAATATGTAATGCTTGACAACAAGGTAAACAATCTAGGACACAACATCAACTAACTAATCAAGAACGAACCAAAAGTGTTCTTGAGCTCCTACACATGGATCTATTTGATTCACACGGGGCTAAGTCACTTAATGGAAGTAAATTCTTTTTAGTCATAATTGATGACTACTCTAGATTTACTTGGGTTAGGTTCATCAAACACAAAAGTGACACCCTAGATCAATTAATCAACCTATTTAAATTAGTAGAAAATCAACAAAGCATTACAATAAAAAGACTTAGACTGATCATGGTGGTGAATTCGAGAACCATAGGTTTACCAAATTCTGTAACCTAAATGGATACCACCATGAGTTATCTTGTCCTAGAACCCCACAATAGAATGGCCTAGTAGAACGCAAGAATAGAACCCTACAAGAAGCTGCTAGGACAATGTTAAACGAGTATAACCTACCCAATAGGTTTTGGGCGGAAGCCGTGAGTACGACATGCTATGTCTAAAATAGGATCCTTATGGTAAAGAGACACCTTAAGGCCTCATACGAGATTTATCACGATAAAATACCTAACATCAAGTACTTTAGGGTATTTGGGTGTAAGGTACATATCCTAAACACTAAGGATTACCTAGGAAAATTTACATCCAAAACCTCGACCGGAATCTTTCTAGGATACTCGACTACGAGTAGAGCGTATAGAGTATATAATCATGACACCCTTAGAGTCGAAGAAACTATCAATGTAGTATTTGATAAAGGACACGAACCTACAAATCCCCCGGTAACCCCAATTAGCGAGCCAATTCATACCAGACCTAACTTTGATCCAGAGATCAAGTCTAGTATAAATCCTAACCTAAGTCAACCAAGTCATTCTATCGACCAAGTGGTAGAAGAGTCTACTCAAACTAGGACTCAAACGAGTCATCCTATTGATCAAGTTGTAGACTCAAACCCAAATCCAACTAGGACTCAAACGAATCATCCTATCGACCAAGTGATAGGTGATCCAAGTCTAGGAGTTCGAACTAGAGCCTCATACAGAAACCTTAGTCAAATCTCCTTGATTTCTAAAATTGAACCCAAAACTATTGACCAACCTCTTCTTGATCCCGATTGGATTATTGCAATGCAAGAAGAGCTGGTGCAATTCACTAGGAACGAAGTATGGGAATTAGTACCACAACCTAAAGATAAAACAATCATTGGAAGAAGGTGGGTGTTTAGAAATAAACTTGATGACAATGGTGAAGTAGTTAGAAATAAAGCTAGACTAGTCGTGAATTGGTTTAGTCAAGTCGAAGGTTTAGATTATGATGAAACCTATGCCCCAATGCTAGATTAGAGTCCATTCGAATGGTATTAGCATTTGCTGCACATCGCGGATTTAAGTTGTTTCAAATGGATGTGAAATCTGCGTTCTTGATGGATATATTAAAGAAGAAGTTTATGTTAGTCAACCTCTCGGTTTCGAAAGCCTAGATAAACTCGATCATGTCCTTAGGTTAAAGAAAGATCTCTATGGACTTAAACAAGCTCCTCAAACTTGGTACGAGAGACTTTCGATTTATCTTAAGTCCAAAGGATTTAACTAAGGTGTAGTTGACCCAACCCTTTTCGTAAAAACCTTAGGTAAAGACATATTCATAGCCCAAATCTACATAGATGATATTATTTTTGGAAGCACCAACTCGATCCTACTGAATGAGTTCATTTCACTTATGGAAAGTGAATTTGAAATGAATTTAGTAGGCGAGTTAAGTTTCTTCTTAGGTATACAAATTAAACAAACTAAAGATGGAATATACCTACATCAACGTAAATATACTAGGGAATTAATAAAATGCTTTGGAATGCAAGACGCTAAAATTATTAATACCACAATGACAACTAATGTGAATATAGAAGAAGATTTAATCGGAAACTCAACTGACTTAAAATACTACAGGAGCGTAATAGGGAGTCTCCTTTACTTAACTGCAAGCCGACCTGATATCTTATTTGCAGTAAGTATGTGCGCAAGATTCCAAACCTGTGCCAAGGTGTCTCACCTAACTCTAGTCAAGTGTATCCTTAGATATCTAAAGGGTACACTTAATGTTGATATTTGGTACCCTAGATCTACCGAGTTCGAACTAACCGGCTACTCCGATTCGGACTATGCTGGTAGTAAGCTCGATAGAAAGAGTACAAGTGGTTGTTGTCAACTTCTCGGCTCGAGTCTAGTAAGTTGGTGCAGTAGGAAGCAACACTGTGTTGCCTTATCTACCACCAAAGCCGAATACATCGCGATGGGTGAGTGTGTTACTCAGCTTCTTTGGATGAAGCACACTCTCCGTGACTTTAAGTTAGACTTTACAAATACTAAACTTCACGTAGATAACATTAGTTCAATTAACCTTACTAAGAATCCGATATGTCACTCTAGGACCAAACATATAGAGGTCAAACATCATTTCATTCGAGAACATGTGGCCAAATGAGCTATACAACTCCAATACGTCGAATCGAAGTCTAACTTGGCAGACCTATTTACTAAACCCCTACCCAAAGCCGAATTCACTCTATTAAGACGAAAATTGGGCATGTGTATAGTAGAATAGGAACTTATAAATTATATTTTCATACTACTATTTCTTACTTTTCATTTTCATGGAACTAGCATAGGACATACCTTAGATATCATGCACCTATAGATTTAAGGAGCCAGTACATCTCACAACACATAGGACTAATGTGTTTGTGTACTTAGCCATGTAGATGGGCGTGAGATGTTAGGACCTTACTCCTGGTTCCAGATGTAGAGCTAGTGCATCGCCATGAACCACGAAGTATAATCATATATACTAACCGACTCTGACCAGGACTGGTTGATCTTTCATATCAATCAAGTCAAATATGAGTCAAACATTTTATAGATGAGCTTATTTTCAGTATACTAATTTCAAATAATGTGGAACATGCTTGGACTTTAAATTTAGTACTTATTTTTTTGTTGTTCCACACACCCTCACTCTTTTCAATATATGGCAAAAGTGGGAGAAAAAGGCCAAAGTTAAGGGATCAATTTTTTTCATATGGCCAAAGGTTAAGTAAATGTTTACTGGTTAAGTAAATGTTTACTTAACTTGTTTTTGGTAACAAAAAAAAAGTAAAGGCTAACTTAAACACATTTACTTAACTCTAAGTTAACTTATTTTTGTTAACAAAACGAAGGTAAAGGCCAAGGTTAAGAAATCAATTTTTTGATTTCTTAACTTAAAACTTATTTTAAATACTATGGCCAATATTAAGCAATTTCGGTTACTTAATTCTTTTTTAGTAGCAAACATCAAGGGGGAGAGTTAAAACTCTTTCTCAAGTACTCACCCTCGGTCAAGGGGGAGGATTCCTCAAGGGGGAGCACTTGAAAAAGAGTTTTTATATACTCTTGCTCATTCATGCATATCTCATACTCATTTTGCTTAAATGCACTTAATTTATTTTTCTTAACTTTGTATGTGAGTTTGCCATAAATCAAAAAGGGGAAGATTGTTGGTGCAGTAGGCACCTAAGTCGAACCTGAGTTTTGATTATAGCAAACGATACAAAGTTAAGCTCATGTCGTTATCTCACAAGCTGAATCGAGTGTGCAAAAAATTGCTATAGCTAGAGCTGAAGGCTAGCGACACCCAGAGGAAGCCGCGGTGGTCGGGCGACACTCAAGTGACTTCGATTGGAGCCGAAGGAATCAAGTGGAAGGTCGGAAGCAAAAGCAACACAGTAAGTATCGAGGTAAGCTCGTGTGTACGAGCGTAAGTGAGGTCGTATCCTCTTTACGGGGATGATCTTAAGCGTAGATCCGACCAAAGACATTCTATAGGTGGTCTAGGTCGAGATTGGATGGTCGGAGGTCATCAAAATAATGTTTTTGTTAAGCTAACTTTTCCTTACAGCTTGCATCAGTCGAGTGGCAGCTTGGAGGACTCGACTGTCATCCATCAGTCGACTGCCTGCGGTCAGCATTCGACTGATGCTGCCATCAGTCGACTGATGGTCAAGGATCAACCTCGAGGAGTCATGTCTTATCACCATTTTTCAAGGAGCCATGTGCCCAATTCCTATTGGTTGAAGTTCCTCTCGAAAAGGGGCTCAAAGGCTATAAAAGGAGGGTCAATCATAGGGTTTCTTCATAAATTATAAGCATCCAAAAGCCTCCGCCAAGCTACAACCTTCCGACAATGAAGTACTTCTTCTCCGACGTCTAGGTTTATTTGTTTTCATTTTATTACGTCGGTTAAAGTTTTTATTTTAGTTTAGTACTTTCAATTCTCAGAGCTTTTATTGTAACGAGGAGAGGGGAAGTGTCCCTCTACCTCAAGCTTTGTGCTTCACTTGTATCGATTAAACTCCTACCTCTAACGAGGAGGAGTTCTTTAGTCTTTTTGGCCTCCGTACATGGTCAAGGACTGCTAGGGTCTTGGAGTAGTAGCCGAAGGCTACGAACCAAGTAAAATTCCATTGTCTCTTTTTACTTTACATTTACATTTCCGCTGCGTATAAGTGTTTTTGAATCGTCTAACGAAAGAAAAGAAAAAAAAAGGTTTATCGCTATTCACCCCTTCCTCTAGCGATCCGCTCGATCCAACAATATGCTATGGTGTATATGGTGGAGTCCATTGAGACAATATACCATTATCTCTTAGATACTCAAGAAACTCTTGACTTAAGTATTCACCACCTCGATCCAATCGAAGTATTTTAATACTCTTGTCATGTTGTTTATCTACTTCATTTTTGAATTCTTTGAACCTTTCAAATGCTTCAGACTTGTGTTTCATCAAGAACACATACCCAAACCGTGAGTGATCATCGGTGAAGGTAATGAAGTAGCTATAGCCTCCTAAAGCTTGAGTTGACATAGGTCCACATACATCAGTATGTATTAGACCTAGCAACTCTCCCACTCGTTCACCTTTTCCTGTAAAAGGTAACTTAGTCATCTTGCCTTTTAAGCATGATTCACATGTGTCATATGAATCCAATTCAAACGATTCCAGAATTCCACGTCGATGTAATTCTGACATGCGTTTCTTGCTTGCATGGCCAAGACGACAATGTCACATGTAGGAGTCTAATTGATTATCCTTTCGAGCACGCTTGTTGCTCGCTTCGATATTGAAAATATCACTGGATATGTCCAACGTATAAATATCATTGCTCAAAGTTCCAGTTCCATAAAGTACGCCATTCAAAGTTATATAACAACAATTGTTACTAAACGTCAAATGGTAACCATTTCTATTTAAGCAGGAAATAGAAACAATGTTCTTTATTAGAGAAGGAACACAATAGAAATTGTCCAGTTCCAAGACTAGTCCACTAGGGAGCTTCAGCAAATAAGTTCCGATGGCGACCACAACAACCTTTGCTCCATTGCCAACTCACAAATTTGACTCCCCTCTGATGAGTCTTCTTCTATTCCTTAGCCCCTGTATGTCATTACATATATGTGAGCCACACCCAGTATCCAATACCTAAGTGTTTGAGGAAATAGAATGCCAATCAATAACGAAGATATCTGAAGAAGATGGGGCATCCGGTGCCTTATTCTTCTTTAGAACTCAAGATAAATCTTGCAATTTCTTCGCCAATGGCCCTCCTTGCCATAATGATGGCAAGTGCCCTTTTAAGCTAGTTCTGCCTTTTTCTTCCCCTTCTTCTATTCCCTTGACTTCCTTTTAGAACCTTTCTTTGAGGAATCAACTTATAGCACCGTCCCCTGCTTATGCTTCTCAGAAGGCTCCACAGTCTTCATCATGTTGAGCAGTACCACAGATGAACCCTCTTGCATCTTAGAGGTGAAGAGGAGCTTGGAGACTTCGAACCTTTCGAATCTCACTTACTCATCAAGCAACTCATAAAGATGAAAGACTAAGGTATGAGCATCCTTATGCTCATGCTGCTTCCACAGCTTGTGTACCATCGCGGCTAGCATTATGCAACTCACTAGTTTAGAATCAATCACATGTTTCTGATAGGCCAACAATTGGTCCGGAGTTGCATCGTCACTAGGACGGGCGGGAAGAGGCACTTCGAGGACATTTGCAAGCTTTTCAACATTGAGAACAATTCTCAAGTTTCTAAGCCAGTCCAAGAAGTTCAGCCCAATCAATTTATTCGAATCCAAAATGGAATGCAAATTCAAAAACATCATGATCAATCTTAGAAATACAAAACGAGCATATATGAGAAAGATGATTTAAAATGCATCAATATATGATATGGGATAAATATTGACCCATTAGATAAGGGGAGGCCCGACCCATTAGAGGAGAAATAAAAAGACGGTGAGGGTTTGGAGAAAGAGGATCATTTTGGCTCACTCTCGGGTCCGCTTCTGGGAAAAAGGAGGCTCGCTTCTCCTTCACCCTATATTTTCCTCCGCTCCTACTCCCATTTTCACTTTCCGGCTCCTTTCGCCGCACACGCTGCCCACCTTGCTATCGTCTGCGCCAGCCAATCTCCGGCTGCTCACCACAACGTTGTTCGCATGTTTCACACTCGATCCCTTTTTCAAGGAATAGAGGCGGTGGGATTTAGGGGTGGTCGCCGCAAGGAAGGAGGGGCTTCAGCTGAGAGAAGAAGGGCTACTTCGTTCTCAAGAGGGGAGGAAAGAGGGAGAAGGCTCTCCACCTCAGGGTCAGCATCAACATGCCTATGACGATGAGCTCAAAGATCCGCCTGCGTTGCTACGACCTCTCGATTCCTTCGCCCATATCTGCTGTTTCTCTCAACTACCGACTTGCTGGTGATTCTCTCCTCCTCTCTGAAGTCCACGCGATTGTATATTATAGGTTAGATCACCAAAGTGCAAAGGAGAAAAGATGGGGTTCTCACCTGGGCTCGAAAGTAATGGCTTCCAGTAATGAAGATGTTGATTAACCTACTGAATTGTAATCTCTACCTAAGAATCCTTACAAGGATCCTGATAATGGTCGACAATGATTTCTTCTCGAGTTGAAGTTTGTTCAATGCCTGGCCAATCCGACGCATATCCCCCATCTTGCTTAGAATTGCTATCTCAAGGATGAGGCATTCATTGGTTACTTGAAGTATCTTCAATACAGGCAACGGCTTGAGCACATACAGTTCATTGCATAAATATTTCTTCTTGATCCTGTCCTGGAAATACGATGATTCCATCGTCTATGCCGACTCACTGTTGTAGTCGCCCCTTCTCACGACAAGATTCATATGATCATTGTCTTGGTGTTTACCAAAAGCACCACCACTTTGCTCCATCGAGTTCTGGTCGAGAAAGTAAAGGAAGAAATGTGGTTGTAATTAAATCTGACAAAGATGGGAGGTATGGATCAGATGCAATTGTAATTCATGATGGCACAAAAATCTCTTGCATGGCTATTCCAGAATTTTCTATGTTATGGGAATATTGGGGAGCAGAAGCAGCCTATGATAAGGAAGATTGAGAGGAAGAGTAGGCTCTTTCTTGGACTCTCTGATATTACTCTAGCACGACATGAGATAAGCTCTCCTCCTCTTCTTTACATTATTCTTATTCTTACTGTATTTAATACATTTTCTTTCATTAATGTCCGGCCTAACTTAAGCATCGGAGTTCCGTCGCCAGGTAGGCCGCCGACGGTTTAATCCGTGTTAAAATTTTCAGGAATACATTTTCAATTTACTGATGCGGTCGGAGAGGACCCCTTCCTCGGTGCACAAGATCGAGGAGCAAAATAATCCGTGCCGCATCAATATACATTCATAAATCCCATTCATTTTTCGAATTTCAAAAACCCCAAAATCACTTCGGGAGATCGTAGGTCCATCTCCGAATGGGCTAATATCCAACATAGATATGAACAACCTTGGAGAGAGTCCAACAAGCCATTCATAACTACGACGGTAAGTATCAAATATACCGATTGCATATCACATATATGCGACTATCACAATGTGCTATCAACTAATTGAATATTCACACATACATCGGGTTGTTAACTCATTAACAAGTATGCATCATATACATAGCACTCAACTTCACCTCCCTTCACATCGACCTTGGAGAGAGTCCAACAAGTCGATGCTCCAGGTTAAAGCAAACCCATTAATCAAGACATAGTTTTAATATGGTTAGAGCACATTCAACCAATTAGCCCGGCTTGGAGAGAGTCCAACAACCAAAGCTAACGATTGACCTCTGACTCTTACCATATTAGTATTAAACTATTCCATGGTTTGAACATGTTCGGGTTCGAGCCGGGCTTGGAGAGAGTCCAACAACCCAAACAAGAAACGGAACTCTGATTCTAACCATATTAATGGAAGGTGTAGGCTTTAATATTGAGTAAGGGTTTTTTATGTCTCATTATCTTTGCATGCAAATAACTATTATCTACATGGCATAGCATACATGGCATACATCTACACGTCACGACACGCATGATATAATGATATGCATCTAATGTAATTACATGACATACAATTATGACATGTACCAAATTTTCTTATATGTCATAACTATTTATGGAAATAAAATATGTTTGAGATTTGATTCTCCAAATCAAATCATGATTAAATTAGGAAACAAATTTCCAAATCTAATCACATATTTTATTGGTGGAAAGTGTTGATTAAGGAAATTCAATTTAGGAAACAAATTTCCTAAATCATCAAAACTACTTATGGAAATAAAATATTTTAAGATTTGATTTCCCAAATCAAATCATGATTAAATTAGGAAACAAATTTCCAAATCTAATCAAATATTTTATTTATGGAAAATATCAATTTCCATAAATACTTCTAACTTTCCAAAAGTAGAAGATTTCAATAAATACTTATAGACTTTCCAAAATTAAAAATTTCCATAAATAATTCTAACTTTTCAAAAGTAAAAAATTTCCATAAATACCATTACGACTATCACAAAATAATTTTACAATTATGTCGAAACACAACCTGGGCTCTGATACCACTGTTGGGTTTCCGGCGGCGCAGCGAGTGTGTGTTCGAACATGTTTCGTAAACATGTGCACAGCGGAAGAAATAAAAATAATAAGTCTAATTTATTACAACACAAACACTACACGCATGCATAGTACAACATGTGTAGACATAACCGTAAATTCAAATTTTGCAATAAAAGGAAATTTATATTACGTATACCTGACGTATCACGTGTTGCGGGAAAGGCATCAACCAAAGCGATCCTCGCTAGAATCGCCTCTATCCGTATCCACGCCGAGTATCTTCGGGATGACTTCACAAAGTCACGAGCCTTGTCTTCGTACGAGTTACTAGCCTCGTGTTGAAGACGATGTGATCGAGAGAAGATCATGATCCGAATCAATATTCGGATCCAAAACGAGTCCTCAAAAACTCTCTTCTCCGGAGAGGTATTTGTCAACCGTTTGACGAATCCTTCATCCTCTACCTATAAGGATTACCATAGATCGAATCTCCAGCAAGGAATCCGCTATCGGAGCTCCAAACGTCATCCAAATGACACTCTGACACGAAATAAACAAGCTGTCCAGAAAACTGGACAGCTTTGGTGGAGGAATAGGGCCGGCCAAATAAGGAAGCTTGATGCTCACCTTGTCGCCGGACCCAAAGAAGATCACCGGAGGGTCGCCGGAGGATCACCGGCTGAAGCTTGGACGCTGGCAACTAGCTTGGATGGAGGCACAAAGCTGGGCGGCGGCTAGGGTTGGGCGCCGACCACTAGAGGAGAGGAGGGGTGGGCCGCAACTAGGGATTGCTTGGATTAGGGCTTAACAAAACCCTTAAGCCCAATTTTATAGAGAACAAATTCTCTTAATGGTTATCGGATCATAACCAAAATCCCGTTAACCCCCTCCATTAATTTAAGTTAAAATAAACCAAACCATGTTGGTCTATTTTAAGTTAAAACGAACCGAACCAACTTTGGTTCATTCGTTTAAAACAAACCAAACCCCTTTGGTTTATTCTCCTCCATTGGATTAGAACCAAACAAATTTGGTTCATCCATCATGTCTTCATAACACACGGCCTATCCACGCTTCCATTGCGACTGAAACGATTTCATGCTCGCTCCTTGTTTGGTCCAACCAAACCTAGTTTCTCTCGGTCTGAGAATCTCATTCTCAAACTCATTTTAAATCCTTCGGATTAAGCTCGTCGTGCATATGACAAAATAGGTTCTCAGTTTATGTTAGTCGTCTATAATTAACCATTAATTATAGAACGATCATGAGTGGCACCTAGTAGTACATCTAGATCCCCAATTAACCGAAAAGATCAACGGTTGATCCAGAACTATTTCTGAAACCCTTCAGCAGCTCGAATGAATCGTGCCCCATTCCCTTCACTCATCTTATACCCACTTGGTTCACGACATCCTCTATAGTGTCAGTCCCCACTAGGTTGACTACATCACACCTAGTCCAAGTATCATTTCCTCATCCTACGAATTCTAGTTACTGCACATGTATCCAAGAGTACCTTACTCTAAACATGTAATGCTTTGGCCAAAGACTTTAGTAACAATCCGACGAGAGGCCATGGGTATACTTCTCCTCTCAAGGAGTGGTGAATCCTTTATAGGCTATTCAAACACCTTCGATCACTTCGACTTATACCCAATAATCCCGGGTCCACATCTCCTCAGAGATGCTTGCTTAAGATGTCAAAGCATAAGTCTTTATAATCAAGATGACTTGAATACCGCAATACAAAGGAACATCGCACTTAAGCTACAGTAAGAACTTCATTGAAATATCTATATATGCAGAGAACCATATGAAGTCTTATGGCTGGTCACTCCAATGAACTAGTTGTAGAGGAATTTGAGACCGCTAGAGGGGGGGTGAATAGCGTCGTGCCCGTTCGTGGATGGAATTTGTTCGCGTTTGTTTCTACAATTTCGTTAGCGCAACGGAAATAGAAAAGTAATAACGATAACGAAATGAACAACACACTAACACAAAGATATAACGTGGTTCGGAACCGTACAGTTCCTACTCCACGGATCGGGTTCGTACGAACCCTAGCGATGCCAATCACACACCACTATGATAAACACTCCTTCTCGACACAAGTTGGAGGCGGAGAAACCCCTTAAAATATGATTAAAAAAATAATCAAATACAACAAGCAAATACAATATGAAATACAACAAGAGAAGTAAATAACACTTTACAAAAACTCTTTGGAAACTTGCTTGTTGATTGCCTTGGATTAGCACTTGAAGACCCTGATTTGCAGCAGCAAATCACATCAAAACGCCCAAGAAAATCGCTACCTTTTCCTCCATCACGAGCTCCTTATAAAGCTTCAACCTGTGCTGGAAAAAGTCGATCAGTCGACTGATCGGGACCATCAGTCGTCTGATGCCACTGTTGTTGTGAGACAACGGCTAGATCCACGCTGGATAAGTCCAACGTGACCTTCATCAGTCGACTGATCATGACCATCAGTCGACTGATGGAGCCTCACTCGACCAGTCGAGTCTCGACTCCATTCTGTGGCCTAATTTACGGGCACCAGTCGACTGATCACACGATCAGTCGACTGCTAGAACCATCAGTCGACTGCCCACCTCTAGCAGTCGACTGCTAGGCCACTTTCTCGCAGTCAAACCCTAGTTGGCTACTCTAGTCGACTGGCACACCTCAAACATGAGGTTTTAGCCCAAGTATGATGCCTCCATACTTGCTAGACCACCCTTAGCCTAGACCTAAGCCTTCTAGCCACCTTCATCAGCCTCACACCTCTCGGATCCCTCCAAGTCATCCATGACTTGTTCATCCATCGCGCTAGACTCCAAGTGCTTCCCTCGGCTATGTCATGCTAACGGTGTCTACACCGCTAAGGCACATTGGACTTACGCCGCCAAGACTCCGCTTGGACTTTATGCCGCCAACCATTGGACTTATCCTGCCAAGACTCCCGCTTGGACTTTACGCCACCAATATCAAACCCCTTGAACTTCTCAAATGCCAAGACTCAAGCTTGGACTTTCCCTTGCCAACCCATGTTGAACTTTCCATGCCAAGACCCATGCTTGAACATTCCATGCCAAGACCCATGCATGGACTTTCCCAAATGCCAAGTGTCCCACTTGGATTTTTCCTTGCCAAGACCCATGTTTGGACTTTACATGCCAAGACCCATGCTTGGACTTTCCAAAATGCCAAGTGTCCCACTTGGACTCTCCATGCCAAGTACCCAAGACTTGGACTTTTCCATGACAATTACATTGTCATATGTTTTTGTTGAAACATCAAAACATCACTCGAGTCAAACTCGAGTCCTGGTCAATCGTGACCTGGGCCGATTGCACCAACAATCTCCCCCTTTTTGATGTTTGGCAAAAACCAAACAAATCATTGAGTTAGAACACTAACTCAAATCCATTACCAATTATCCCAAATTGGTAAACACTCTCCAAATGTTCTCCCCCAAATATTCTCCCCCTTTTTGACTAACATCAAAAGGTTTTCTCTCCAAGGAGGTCAACGTCTCATGTCCCGATGAGATCTTATAATCTCCCCCTTGGTCCAAAAATATCTAGGATGCCTACCATTTTCCTAGTGATAAGTCTCATATCACTCAAGAGAGGCAATCCTATACACTCTCCCAATTTCTAAATTGGGTCTCTCAAAAACCCATCAATTTTACCAATTGATGATACTCTCCCAATAACTTCTCCTTTTCATGGAGAAAAATACATCCATCATTCCAAGAAGGATACCTCCCCCTAAAGGCTTACTCCCCCTTGACCATTGCACCAACAATGTCCTTGAGAAGTCCCTAAGCCAATAGGAACTCTAAACCATCAAAATTAAGGTTAGAAATTCAACATTGAACTTTCTAACACCTTAAAATTGATACAAACCCTAAACAACTCTCCTAATCCATATCCAATGGATTTTCACTCTTTATAATGCTTCCCAAAGCATATCCTAGGGTTAGGAGTGGTTAGGGACCTTTACCACAGCTGAACACGGGCTAACCAAATCTAGTTTTCCCGAAATCAGCCTTATATAACAACTCTACTATGATCACATCACATCGATCGCCACCCAGGCCGATCGATAACCAAATTTCTGAATTTCAATTATCAGAATCAAGTTTCAGAAAATCATAGCTAATTATACGTATATTGAAAAATCATGAAATTTGGTACGTATAATACCTATGACCAATACAATGGGTGAAAAATATTTTACCCATAAAATAGCAAAATTGATACAAAATCCAAAAGTGACTAAAAACTTTAAAGTTTAAGCTCACTTTGTATCAATCTCATCAATGGTGATTGCTATCAAAAGATAGACTTCACCAAGGTTTTTCAAAATGATTTTAAAAACATTTTCAAAACCTTATTTTGGATCATATTCCTTGGGCTCTATGCACATGACTTGTACACAAGCTTTCCCAATGATCCACAATTGAAACAAGATGAGTTTTAGTTCATCTAGATGCAAAAACAATCCACCTTGAACTCAACTCATATCCTAGCATCTCACATGTATCTAGGGTGTATAAATACACATACATGTCAATTGGATGTTAGATGTGGGTTTTGTTCTCCTTAATCTAGGGTTTCATGCATTTCCTAGGCAACCCTACTTGATTCCCTTATAAATGGGACTTCAAGTCATGTCATTATCCTTAGTTCAATTTTAATCAATTAAATGCATGAAATGATAATGGCATAAAGATAGCAATAATTAAGCATGGCCAATGATCATGATGTCATGGCATATGATAAAATCTAAAAACACATGACATTTTAAACCTTAATCCTAAAACATGAACATGACATATAAAATGATTAAAAGTAAGCATGATGTCATGTCATAGCATATGGCAATCATGGCATGGCATATAAAATATATAGGTATAGTAATACCTAAATTTTAATATTAATTGCCATTTGATACAATTAAATATATTTTGCTATATTATCGCTAATCTCCCTAGTGTGCCAAAAACCCAAAATGACACACTAACCTCTAAACCAAAATTGTGCCAATTTGATCATTTTATCAAACTTCTCAAATAATATTGGCACATCCTAAAATATTTTAGGATTAATATCAACCCTATTTCCAAGGTACCCAAAACCTTGAAAAAGACCTAAGGTGCCACCTTTGTCATGGTTGAGTTAACTACCCATCCAATCAAGGTTGGCACACCCTAACCCCATCTAGCGTGAATCAATCACGCTCTTAGGAACCCAAAATCTATTTGAGCTCCTAGGGTTAATTAGGTATTCCTTAGGGATAACCTCCCTAGATACCTTCCTAATGACCCTTCTAGGCTTATTAGCCTTGGTCATTTGGGTCTTACCTAGGTTGACTCTAGGGGTAACTCCCCTTGCAACCTTCTTAGTGGCCACCCTAGGTTTCCTAGAAACCCTAGCCACTAGGAACACCCTTTGGTCAACTCTAGGGATGACTTCCCTATTGACCTTGGTCTTCCTAGACCTAGTTTGTGTTTCATAGTCAAATGGAACACAATGATAAGCCACCATAGGCTTAGGTTTGTGACCCAAACCTTGCTTGCCCTTGGTTGACTTTTGACTCTTAGGTCCTAAGTGTTAACTTTGAGATTTGGACCTTTGACTTTGATCATTAGACCCTTTAAATTGATTTTGTATCTTATTTAGGGTCATTTCAAGTTTTTCAAGCCTTGACCTCAAGGCTTGGTTTTCAATCTCTAATTGCCCAAGTTTAGATTTTTGATTTAAATCATGGGCATAGGACTTCCTAGGCATATGCCTAGTCCATTTAGAATTTAGACCTAGATGTTCTCCTATTTTCCTAATTGATGCCTTAGGTAAAATATTTTTAGGGACATTAGTCCCAAATTTCTCTTTACTCCTAAGGTAAACATTTTTAGCACCTAAACAAATATGTCTATTACTTCTAGCATGCTTTTCATGTACAATAGCAAGAGAATTAAAACTCCTAGCATGCCTTTGCCTATTAACTAAAGAAGGTGCATTATTTAAATGATATACCTTAGGGTTTGCCTTAGTGGCTCCCCCTACTTGTGAAGCTCCCTTTTGCCCCTTCTTCTCCCCCTTCGGGCATTTACTCCGGTAATGTCCCGGTTGTCGGCATTTGAAGCAAATCACTTGCTCCTTGCTCTTTTGTGTTGAGGCACCGGTTTCCTTGACTTTTGGCACGGGTGGAGTCTTCTTAACCCATTTAGGACACTTACTCTTGTAGTGTCCTTGCTCCCTAAACTCAAAGCATATAATATGAATTTTATTATTATTTGAAATGCTCGAGTTACCTAGGTCCGTGGTAGAGGTTTCTTGAGCTTTCTCTTCCTCGTGACCGGATGCGGATGGCTCCTCTTGTTGCTCCGGTGTTGAGGATGCTCTAATCTCCTCCCCCTCAAACTTAGAGGTGGAGGTCTCCTCTTCTTCTAATTTCTCTTCCTCCTTGGATGTTGATGACCTCTCAACATCCAAATCTTCACTTCCTTGTGAGGATGATACATTCGCCTCTTCAGTCCTTTCCTCTTGGACCGGTGATGGACTTTCATGGAGCTTTGCCACTTGGCTCCATAGCTCCTTGGCATCTATATAATTACCTAACATACACAAGATATTTTTAGGTATTAAATCAACCATAAACTTTATTACCTTGGTGTTTTTCTCGAAGGCTTGGACTTGCTCTTCGGTCCATCTCTTCTTTTTGAGGAAGCCACCTTTTGGTCCTCTTGGA
The DNA here is from genome assembly GCA_025175895.1 of Wurfbainia villosa. Classification (NCBI taxonomy): domain Eukaryota; kingdom Viridiplantae; phylum Streptophyta; class Magnoliopsida; order Zingiberales; family Zingiberaceae; genus Wurfbainia; species Wurfbainia villosa. The sequence goes on along the minus strand of CM046000.1, from coordinate 19,836,698 downwards.
TATTCAAAACCATCCATTAAAATGGACCATTCTTCGAAGTCCCTTATCATTAAGAAATCTTCGATTCTTGCCTTCCATTGTCTAAAGCCTTTTTGTCCATAGAAGGTATACGGGATAGGTGTGTTGATATCCCAACCTAGTTGTCCTTCCATCTTCACCCTAGCCTTTTAGCTCCCGGCAGTTAGTCCGTAGAAGAGCCCTGGGCTCTGATACCAATTGTAGAGGAATTTGAGGCTGCTAGAGGGGGGTGAATAGCGTCGTGCCCGTTCGTGGATGGAATTTGTTCGCATTTTTTTCTACAATTTCGTTAGTGCAGCGGAAATAGAAAAGTAATAACGATAATGAAATGAACAACACACTAACACAAGGATATAACGTGGTTCGGAACCGCACGGTTCCTACTCCATGGATCAGGTTCGTACGAATCCTAGCGATGCCAATCACACACCACTATGATAAACACTCCTTCTCGACACAAGTCGGAGGCGGAGAAACCCCTTACAATGTGATTACAACAATAATCAAATACAACAAGCAAATACAATATGAAATACAACAAGAGAAGTAAAGAACACTTTACAAAAACTCTTTGGAAACTTGCTTGTTGATTGCCTTGGATTAGCACTTGAAGACCCTGATTTGCAGCAGCAAATCGCTTCAAAAACGCAAAGAAAATCGCTACCTTTTCCTCCATCACGAGCTCCTTATAAAGCTTCAACCTGTGCTGGAAAAAGTCGATCAGTCGACTGATCGGGACGATCAGTCGACTGATGCCACTATTGTCGTGAGACAACAGCTAGATCCACGCTGGATAAGTCCAACGGGACCTTCATCAGTCGACTGATCATGACCATCAGTCGACTGATGGAGCCTCACTCGACCAGTCGAGTCTCGACTCCATTCTCGCGGTCGACGAGAGCACCGCCGACCGATCACACGATCACCGATCGGTTGAACCATCACCGATCGATGACACCTCCGCAATGATCGCTAGGCCACTTTCCGCAGCCAAACCTGTTGACTACTCCAATGATCGCCACATAACACCCCAATCGGCACACCTCAAACATGAGGTTTTAGCCCAAGTATGGTGCCCCCATACTTGCTAGACCACCCTTAACCTAGACCTAAGCCTTCTAGCCACCTCCATCAGCCTCATACCTCTCGGATCCCTCCAAGTCATCCATAACTTGTTCATCCATCGCGCTAGCCTCCAGGTGCTTCCCTCGGCTATGTCATGCTAACGGTGTCTACACCGCCAAGGCACATTGGACTTACGCCGCCAAGACTCCGCTTGGACTTTACGCCGCCAACCATTGGACTTATACTTCCAAGACTCCCACTTGGACTTTACGCCGCCAATATCAAACCCCTTGGACTTCTCAAATGCCAAGACTCAAGATTGGACTTTCCCTTGCCAACCCATGTTTGGACTTTCCATGCCAAGACCCATGCTTGGACTTTCCATGCCAAGACCCATGCTTGGACTTTCCCAAATGCCAAGTGTCCCACTTGGATTTTTCCTTGCCAAGACCCATGCTTGGACTTTACATGCCAAGACCCATGCTTGGACTTTCCAAAATGCCAAGTGTCCCACTTGGACTCTCCATGCCAAGTACCCAAGACTTGGACTTTTCCATGACAATTATATTGTCATATGTTTTTGTCGAAACATCAAAACATCACTCGAGTCAAACTCGAGTCCTGGTTAATCGTGACTTGGGCCGATTGCACCAACACTAGTTATCATAACTAGCATCCACGATTAACTCTGAACATCACAATGTCTCTAGCCAGTGAGAATCAACTGCTTGGATACACCAAGGAGTATACCTCATGCTAGTCTCGACAGAATCAATGGTGTCCAAATCCATCAATTCATCGACAAGGGATAATTCTGATACATCACAATTACACATGTAGAGATACTCACTAGTTGTGATCCAATCTCAAATTCTCTCATGCTGTGAATCGTATCGTGGACTTTCAGTAAATGAGTTTAAGACTAATCAAATACATGAAAACATGTATACTCAAATAGTGAATCTTCATTTATCATATAAATGGTTCAAACATAAGGCGATTGCCTTAGGACATCTCTCATATATTACTAACATATTTGTATATTTTTCTCCCTGTATTTAAGATCTCGAATGTCTGTCAATTAAATAATTTACTGACCATTAATTAATCAACATCTAACTCCATGAGTAGTACCACTCAACCTTTTCATCATGCCGGACCAAGTCCACCTACAGGGTTTACATGATGAACCTTATAAGCTCCTCAAGGGGACATCATCATCCTAATATATAGGACACGGTTTCCTCCTATAATCAATGGCACACCATATAAATAATATTATTTTCCAACTTACTGAGCCTATCGATTTAATATATAAATCTCGCCCATTGGTAAATCAAAGAAATGAATACTAAGTATATGTGCCCGTTATTATAACAGGATTAAGAGTATGTACAATATAATATCTGAGGTCTGATTCGATTATGTAGTCAATAATAAATCGAATCACCTCTAAGTCGGTCTTGTTCAATACACACAAAGTGTACTAGTGTGATTCTATGGTCAAGACAAACGAATACCAAATCACAATACAACCATACCAATGGTTTGTCCAAAGCCATCTTGGTTGTGATCCTATACTTATACTTTACAAGGAGCCGATAACATGATCTCCCGTGTGACACCACATACCATGTTATCTACAATGTAATGTATTAGACAATATGCATCACCATAAATATGCAAACAATGATCATGTGATTCTTATTTCAAATTAAAGATGTTCATACAAAAGATAGACTTTTAAGTATACATCCCAACAATCTCCCACTTATACTAAAAGAGTATGTTGTCCTCAAACTGCCATACATCTTATTCCCCTTCCCTCCACATGCCTATCAAAGCTCTCGCTATAAGGGTCTTAGTGAAAGGGTCTACCAGGTCATCCTCTGATGCAATCTAGGTGACAGCAACTTCTACCTCCTTTATGATTTCTCGTATCAGGTGGTACTTGCGGTCTATGTGTTTACTTGCCTTATGGGCTCGTGGTTCCTTCAAGTTTGCAACTGCACCACTATTCAATAAATTGTGATAGTTCTGGGCAATCCAGGAATCACATCCAAGTCCATCAGAAAGTTCTTGAGCCACACAACTTCTTTGGCTATCTCAAAGGCCGCCACATACTCAGCTTCCATGGTAGAGTTCGCCATGCATTTCTTCTTGACACTCCTCCATACAATGACTCCACCTCCCAAAGTAAACACGAAACCTGAGGTAGACTTACTGTTATCCCTATCTGATTGGAAGTCGGAATTTGTATAACCCGCAGGGAGTAATTGGTCTGTCTGGTAAATTAGCATATAATCCCTAGTCCTTCTCAGGTACTTCAATATATGCTTTACCGCAGTCCAATTGTTGGTGCAGTGAGGCACCGAAATCGAACCTGTGTTTTGATTATAGCAAAGACACAAAAGTTAAGTCTATTTTGTTTTCTCACGAGCTGAATCGAGTGTGCAGAAGATTGATATAGCTGGAGCTGAAGGCTAGCGACACCCGGAGGAAGCCGCGGTGGTCGGACGATACTCGAGTTACTTCGGAGGGAGCCGAAGGAATCGAGTGGAAGGTCGGAAGCAAAAGCGACACGTAAGTATCGAGGTAAGCTCGTGTGTGCGAGAGTAAGTAAGGTCGTATCCTCTTTACGGGGATGATCTTAAGCGTAGATCCGACCAAAGACATCTTATAGATGGTCTAGGTCGAGATCGGATGGTCGATGACCATCGAAATTATGTTTTTATTGAGCTAACATTTTGACCGGCTACTGGAGGACTCATCGCGTGTATCGATCATTGAAGGTCATCAATCGATCGATGATCGCCATCACGATCGATGATGGCCATCAGATCGATGGTCAATGATCAGATTCGAGGAGTCAAGGCTTATCACTCCACCTCAAAGCGGTTTGGTGTCCATTTGTGATTGGTTGAAGACCCACTCGAAAAGGGGCTCAAAGGCTATAAAAGGAGGGCCAAACCTAGGGTTTTTACAACAATTCTAAGCTTCCAAAAAGTCTCCGCAAAGCTACCGACAACAACGTGCTTATTCTTCTCCGACGTCTAGGTTTCATTTCCTTTATTTTTGTACGTCGGCTTTAATTTTAGTGTCGTTGCTCATTTACATTCTTCGAAGTTTTTTTTTATCGTAACGAGGAGAGGGGGAGTGTCCCTCTACCTCAAGTTTTTTGTATCGATTAACTCCTACCTCCAACGAGGAGGAGTTTGTTTAGTAATTTTCCCTCCGTGCGTGGTCAAGGACCACTAGGGCCTTGGAGTAGTAGCCTACGGCTACGAACCAAGTAAAACCTTTGTCTCTCTTGTTTTTACATTTACATTCCGCTGCGATTAATTATCTCTTGAGTTTTTAACACGAACATCGAAAAAGAAAAATTTTCTATCGCTATTCACCCCCCCCCTCTAGCGCTCATTTCGATCCAACACCAATGTCCCTATCCTGGATTACTCTGATATCTGCTGACCATGCCCACGGTAAAGCAGACATCTGGTCTCGTAGATATCATCACATACATGAGGCTTCCTACTGTCGAAGCATAAGGAACCACCTTCATCTCCTCTATCTCCTCAGACGTTCTAGGACACATCTTCTTAGATAAAGGAACTCCATGCCTGAAAGGTAGAAAACCTTTCTTGGAGTTCTGCATGCTAAAACGATCCATGATGGTGTCTATGTATGAAGCGTGAGATAAGCACAACATCCTTTTCTTGCGATCACTTATAACCTTGATCCCAAGGATGTGTCCCACTTCTCCCAAGTCCTTCATATCAAACTGTTTGGACATCCATACCCTTACGTCTGATAACACCTTGACATTGTTACCAATTAACAAAATGTCATCTACGTATAGTATAAGAAATACCACTACGTTTCTGTCACATCTCTTGTATACACAAGACTCATTCGGACTTTGAATAAATCCATAAGACTGGATTACCTCATTAAAGTGGATGTTCCAAGACCTTGAAGCTTGCTTCAATCCATAAATGGACCGATTAAGCTTACACACAAGATGCTCTTTGCCCTTTGCAATGAAACCTTCTAGTTGCTTCATATAGATCTTTTCCTCAAGACTTCCATTAAGGAAAGCTATCTTGACATTCATCTACCACACCCCATAATCCATATGAGCTGCAATGCATAAGAGAATCCGGATAGACTTAAGCATGGCTACCGGTGAAAAGGTCTCCTCACAATCGATACCCTCTTTCTGAGTATACCCCTTCGCAACAAGGCACGCTTTGAAGGTCTCAACCTTCCCGTCTATTCCTCTCTTTCTTTTGTAGATCCACTCGCATCCAATGGTTTTCACACCATCGGGTGGTTCTACTAGCTCCAAGACCTGATTTGAATCCATAGATTTAATCTCAGTATTCATTGCACTTTGCCAAGATACTGCATCTTTATCTTGGATTGCTTCTTCATATGTCCAAGGATCAGGTTCATGTTCGCCAGGGATCAAATCACAAGATTCTCCCAAGAACATGAATCTATCAGGCTGTCTCACAACCCTCCCACTACGACGAGGTATCACCTGTGTATCCTCTATGACACGCGGTGCAATGACTTGTGGTATGTCCTCTTGTACCGGTGGTACTGAAGAAGCGACTTCCCCTTTCAATTCCTCCAGAACAATCTTACTCAGGGGCTTGTGGTTCATGACATAGTCTTCCTCTAGAAATCTGCTGTTCGTGCTGACGATCACCCTCTGATCTCTAGGACTATAAAACAAATCACCTTTCATTCCTCTAGGATAGCCAACGAACATGCACACTTCTGTACGAGGTTCCAACTTACTAGCATCTGCCTTCAGCACATGTGCTGGACTCCCCCATATCCAAATATGTCTTAAACTAGGCTTTCGTCCAGTCCACAATTCTATGGGAGTAGAAGGCACTGATTTAGATGGAACCAAGTTCAGAATGTACACTGTCGTATCTAGAGAATATCCCCAGAACGAATCTGGCAACTCAGAATAACTCATCATCGATCTAACCATTTCCATAAGAGTCTTATTCCTTCGCTCTGCTACACCATTCTGCTGGGGTGTGCCAGGTGCAGACAATTGGGATTGAATCCCAACCTCTGATAAGTAATTCCTAAACTCTCCCAAGAGGTACTCACCACCACGATCAGATCGTAGTGTCTTGATACTTTTACCTTGACATTTCTCCACATCAGCCTTGAATTCTTTGAACTTGTCAAAGCATTTAGACTTGCGGCGCATCAAGTAAATGTATCCATATCTCGAATAATCGTCTATAAAAGAGACGAAATACTCAAAACCACCTCTAGCCTGGATAGTCATAGGACCACACAAATCAGAATGAACTAATTCTAACACATCTTTGACTCTATACCCCTTAGCCTTAAAAGGCCTCTTGGTCATTTTACCCTCCAAGCAAGATTCGCAGGTTGGGATATCTTCCACCACTAATGAACCCTGAGGTCCATTGACTATCAACCTTTGAATTCTGCTTAGGTTAATATGACCAAGCCTAAGATGGCAAACATATGTTTGGTTCATCTTCGAAGGTTCTTTTCTCTTATTAGAATTAGAAGATGAGTTATTAACTTCTATTTTTGCATCGTGAGAGCTTTTGGTTCAAGTGTATACAAATTTCCTATCAATGCCCCAGAACAGATAATCTCCCTATTCCTTTTTATAACAACTCTGTCATTAAAAGAAATAGAGTATCCATTCACAAACAATTTAGAAACTGAAATTAAATTCTTTCTAAATAAAGGTACATAAAGGCAATTCTTAAGAACCAAAACATTATTTTTCTCAAAAGATAAATAAACATCTCGCACTACAACAGCCACCACCTTCGTGGCATTGCCAAAGTAAATGGTAATCTCCCCTTTAGCTAGTCGTCGAGTTTCCTGGAACCCCTACAAAGTATTGCAGACATGATCAGTGGCTCTCGTATCTACACACCAAGTGCCGGTAGATAACACTGCTAAACATGTTTCAACAACTAGACCAAAGGATATACCTTTGTTCTGTTTCGGATTGGGACAGTCCTTCTTCCAATGTCCAGTCTGCTTGCAAGTGAAGCACTTTCTTTTCGGCTTCTTCACTCCTCCCTGAGATCCTCCCACCATCTTTGCTCCACCTTGTTTCTTCTTCTTCTTGCCTTTCGGCTTAGAAGTAGAAACCTTCTTAGCAACTATGGCCTGAACCTGAGCAAGCCTTTCTGTCGACTGGAGAGTGATATCGACCTGGGTTTCCCCATCAATCTCAGCTTCAAGGACTTCCAGCTCATTCGCAGGCTTAGGAGGACACTCTTCGAAGAGTACATACTTGTACTCCTCAGCAGTTAAGACAATGTCAAGATTCCCTTTTCCAATCAACATAATTATGTACAGTAAGTTTATTTTCCTTTAGTATCATAGCAAGTGGACTGAAAGTCATTTTTGAAAAACCTAAGAATCACATAGATCAAAACTTTAGATTTCAAAAAATTATTGATTCCTCAAACAATAAAATTTTAAAATCAACCAACACCTCAAAACACCGAGAATATCGTATGCCACGATCTTGTGGACATATACGAATTCTACATTTGTAAGAGGAGGTTTTACCCATTAATTTTACTATCTTGTCAACCTAACTTTTTGACAAATAAAATTAATAGTTGGTTTCTCTTTGGCCCTACAAATTAAAGCAGTGACTCCGATGGGGAGGATACTCCTATTTGCATCTAAGTGTTCACCATTACTCGATACCAAGTAATTATCTCGGGTTATGTGCCTTCCGTTGGGGATGTACACGCTCCTTAATAATTTCCTATAACCATATTCGACCTTCTGATTCGCAAACAAACTCATCCGATGGGGAGGAAGGCACTCAGAGCCGACACGCAAGTTTGTTTGCATTACATGTCAAATCGTAATTGAGGCTGTGGGAATTTATAAAAATATCCCTCTCCCACTTAGTAATTTTAAATTGAGGAATTTTCTAGCCTACAACATGCATATCAAACAATAAGCAATAAATATGAAAAATAATTTTTTTTACAACTATTATGGCTTTTGTCTTCAATATGTCTCCCGTCGTATCGCCATCTCGTCCGCTCCTCCCTACGCCATGTACAAGCCATCCAGAGATCCGAGCCGAGAAAAAATATTTTAATTTACATCCATCGATCCTATACTCCACGAGGGAGTGTACATGAAATCTAGATCGAAAGTAAACTAAAATAAAAAGAGTGGCTAAACAATGCCGTATCTAATTTACATAAATTAAATACTAGCCTCGTCAACCCCGAGGATTCAACAAAATATACAATTACACACATACAATCACATACACACATATGGCCATAATAGTTGGATCCTATGCCTACAACCAAAGAGTTAACCTACGCATATCCTACTATTATCTGACACATATAATATATGAAAAGTGTGTAAAAGTAACCGAATCCTAAACACACAAAACTGGAAACCGTGGCTTTGATACCACTTGAAGGGGTTTTCCCAGAACCGAAGCTCTGATACCACTTGAAGGTAGGAAACTTTGCTTCCCACTTCAACTCGATCGCTTGTTCATGGCGATCCCATCGATGTCCCCGGATTAAAAAAATTTATTCCTAGACAAAAGAGATCACCCAAGCAACCGTTTCATCGTTGTGCTATTCGATTAAAGTTGTCACTTGAACAAACTTGTTGTTCAAGCCACCAACCTCTATTCTACGAATAGCCGCGGAATAGACGATGTACGGATCGCTGACTTTTGTGTTTATGTTCGGGGTCAAAGTATATTTAGCCACAAAACAGAATATATAACATTCATATAATTGAAGAACAAATATAGACAACTTACAAAAGAATATAAACAAACGTTATACCTCTTGGTCTTCTATTGTATGTCCTTCCTCCTTTCGTACGTTGTGTGGGCGACGATCTACCAAAAGTTGAAGCTCCTAGATCACATATCTTCCTTCCTTGCTCACTCCGAACAAGAGGAAGACTAAGAAACAAAACCCTTCTCCTTCCTTTAGCCAACTAACAAACACCATCCTAGGTGCTTGCCGCCGGCCAACAAGGAGAAGATGATGGAGAAAGTTGCCGGCCAAGAGCTCCAAGGGAAGACCCTAAGCCTTGTTTCCACCGGCCAAGGAGAGGAGAAGGACTAGGTTTGGACGCCAACCAAGGGAAGGAAGGAGGAGATGTTCGCCGCCCACCAAGGAAGAAGAAGAAGAATTTCTCCAATTGTTGCCCCCACTCCAACACCCAAACCCTTGCCGCCCAAACACAATCCTAACCTAACTAGGATTCCTTGCCACCCAAGGGAAGCAAACCCTAATCTCCTAAGCCATCAAGTTGCCGCCCACCCCCTTAAGGCTTATTTACAGGGTTAGGGATAAGCCTTGTTTTAATTGTTGAGTTTTCGGCACCGCGGCGTGTGTGTGTTCGATCATGTTTCGTAAACATGAGCACAGCGGAAGCAATAAAAATAATAAATACTCCTATTTATTACAACACACACAATACACGCATGCTATTACAACAAGTGTAGACATAACCGTAAATTAAAATTGCAATAAAAGGAAATTAAACTACGTTATACCTTCCGTATGACGTGTAGCGGGAACGGCATCAACCGGAACGATCCTCGTAAGAATCGTCTCTATCCGTATCCACGCCGAGCTCCTCGGGATGACTTCGCTAAGTCACGAGCTTCGTCTTCGTACGGGTTACTAGCCTCGTGTTGAAGACGACGTGATCGAGAGATGATCACGATCCGAATCCAAATTCGGATCCAACACGAGTTCTCAAAACTCGCTTCTCCGGAGAGGTATTCGTCAACCGTTTGACGAATCCTTCGTCCTCCACCTCAGAGGATTACCGGAGATCAAATCCCCGGTATGTTAGCCGCTGTCGGAGCACTAACCGTCGTCCAAACGACGCTCCGACGAGAGGAGGAGAAGCTGTCCAGAAAACTGGACAGCTTGGTGGAGGAGTAGGCGCCGGCCAAAACAAGGAGAGAAAAGCCTCACCTTGATGCCAAACCTATAGGAGATCACCGGAGGGTCGCCGGAGGTTCACCGGCTGAAGCTTGGTCGCCGGCAAGGAGCTAGACGGCAGCACAATCAAGCTGGGCGGCAAGGAGGTTGGGCGGCACAACCAGGTTGGGCGGCAACTCCTTGGAGGCTAGGGTTTTGATTTTGGATTAGGGTTTAACAATCCCTTAAGCCCACTTTTATAGAGAACTAATTCTCTTAATGGTTAATGGATCATATCCATAAAGCCCGTTAACCTGCTCCATTAAGATAAGTTAAAATAAACCAAACCATGATGGTTTATTTTAAGTTAAAACGAACCGAACCAACTTTTGGTTCATTCGTTTAAAATAAACCAAACCCTTTGGTTTATTCTCATCCATTGGATTAGAACCAAACCATTTTGGTCCATCCATTATGTCTTCATAAGACCGCCCATCCACGCTTCCATTGCGACTGAAACAATTTCATGCTCGCTTTATGTTTGGTCCAACCAAACATAGTTTCTCTCGGTCTGAGAATCCCATTCTCAAGCTCGTTTTAAATCCTTTGGATTACACTCGTTGTACGTGTGACCAAATAGGTTCTCGGTTTATGTTGGCCGTCTATAATTAACCATTAATTATAGAACGATCATGAGTGGCACCTAGTAGTACATCATGATCCCCAATTAACCGAAAAGATCAACGGTTGATCCAGAACTATTTCAAACCCTTGAGCTCGAATGAATCGTGCCCCATTCCCTTCACTCATCTTATACCCACTTGGTTCAGGACATGGTCTATTGTGTCACTCCCCACTAGGTTGACTACGTCACACCTAGCCCAAGTATCATTTCCTCGTCCTACGGATTCTAGTTACTCCACATGTATCGAAGAGTACCTTACTCTAAACATGTAATGCTTTGGCCAAAGACTTTAGTAACAATCCGACGAGTGGCCATGGGTATACATCTCCTCGCAAGGAGTGGTGAATCCTTTATAGGCTATTCAAACACCTTCGATCACTTCGACTTATACCCAATCATCCCGGGTCCACATCTCCTCAGAGATGTTTGCTTAAGATGTCAAAGCATAAGTCTCCATGATCAAGATGACTTGAATACCGCAAGTCAAAGGAACATCGCACTTAAGCCACAGTAAGAACTTCATTGACATATCTATATATGCAGAGAACCATATGAAGTCTTACGGCTGGTCACTCTAATGAACTAGTTACCATAACTAGCATCCACGATTAACTCCGGACATCACAATGTCTCCAGCCAGTGAGAATCAGCTGCTTGGATACACCAAGGAGTATACCTCGTGCTAGTCTCGACAGAATTGATGGTGTCCAAATCCATCAATTCATCGACTAGGGATAATTCCGATACATCACGATTACACATGTAGAGATACTCACTAGTTGTGATCCAATCACAAATTCTCTTATGCTGTGAATCGTATCATGGATATTCAGTAAATGAGTTTAAGATCCAATCAAATACATTAAACATGTATACTCAAATAGTGAATCTTCATTTATCATATAAATGATTCATACATAAGGCGATTGCCTTAGGACATCTCTCATATATTTTACTAACAGACTCCCACTTGGCCTAATGCCAATCGCTACGGTATCCAATACCATAAGCTCTAACATGACCCTCAAACTTACTTTGAGGTAATGCTTTAGTCAAAGGATCCGCTAAGTTCCTTTCAGTGGAAATTTTCTCGATTTGTATTTCGTTCCTACTGATGATCTCTCTGATAAGATGATAGCGGCGAAGCACATGTTTGGATCGTTGATGAGACCACATCAAGTTCAGAGATGAACTTCTTGATCCAAACTGCTTCATTTGCTGCTTCCAAAGCTGCAATGTATTCTGCCTTAGTGGCAGAATCTGCTATAGTGTCAAGCTTGGAACCTTTCCAACTTATTGCGCCTCCATTCCCGGTGAATACATACTCAGACTGAGACATGGAATCATCCTTGTCTGTCTGGAGCTGGCATCCGTATACCCACGTATCACCATGTACCCTTCTCCATATATTAGGAACACATCCTTAGTTCTTCTCAAGTACTTAAGGATCGTCTTAACAGTCGCCCAATGATCCATTCCTGGATCAGACTGGTATCTGCTCGTGACACTCAGAGCATACGATACATCGGGCCTCGTACATAACATAGCATACATGATAGATCCTATTGCGGATGCATAGGGAATCTTACTCATGCAAATCCTCTCGTCTTCTGTGTGCGGACACATAGACTTCGAAAGGTGTACCCCATGCCTGATGGGTAGGAAACCTTTCTTGGATTCCGACATGCTAAACCCCTTTAGCACTCGGTCTATATATGTAGACTGAAGACCAAACAACCGTTTCGATCTATCTCTATAGATCTTAATCCCGAGGATGTAGGTTGCTTCTCCTGTCTTTCATGGAGAATGTCTTGGATAACCAAACCTTCATCGTGTAAGATTGAAACATCGTTTCCTATAAGTAATATGTCATCGACATACAATACTAGGAACACGACTGCACTCCCACTAACCTTCTTGTACACACAAGGTTCGTCTGGATTTTGTGAGAAATCAAACTTTTTGATTGCCTCATCAAAATGGATATTCCAGCTCCTGGATGCTTGCTTCAATCCATAAATGGATCGTCGCAATTTGCATACCTTGGTTTTGTCAACCGATGTGAAACCCTCAGGCTGTATCATATACACGTCCTCGAGCAGGTTTCCATTAAGGAAAGCTGTTTTCACATCCATCTGCCATATCTCATAATCATAATGAGCCGCTATGGCCAGGAGCATCCGAATGGATTTAAGCATAGCTACAGGCGAATAGGTTTCGTCATAATCAACACCTTGCTTTTGGCGATATCCTTTCGCCACCAATCTAGCCTTATAGGTAATCACATTACCATCCATGTCGGTTTTCTTCTTGAAAACCCACTTGCACCCTATAGGCTTTATGCCTTCAGGTGGGTAAACCAAGTTCCAAACTTGGTTTTCGTACATGGAATCCATTTCCGACTTCATGGCACCAAGCCACTTATCCCTTTCTGAACTTGTCAGCACTTCTTCATAACTGGTAGGCTCCTCATCATCAATGAGTAACACGTCGTTCGATTCACTTACGAAATCCATATCTCTCGGGAATATTGCGTGTTCTACGGATCTACGAAGATGTGGTGTTACAATAGGTCCAGCCGATTGCTCATCACTATGAGTTGTCGGCTGTTGTGCTTCACCAGGTATCTCATCAATGTCTATTTGAGTCTCTCGAGCCTCCTCAAGCTCGACGACACTCCCACTGTTTTTCTTGCAAGAGAAACTCTTTCTCTAGAAACACAGCATGCCTTGAAACAAACACCTTTTGTCCCACAAGATGATAGAATTGGTAACCCCTTGTTTCCTTAGGGTATCCAATAAATAGACATTTATCAGACTTAGCATCCAGTTTGTCTGATACAGTCCGCTTCACATAAGCAGGACAACCCCATATCTTCAAGTAAGATACATGAGGTTTCTTACTATCCCATATCTCATATGGAGTAGTAGAGACTACCTTGGTAGGCATTCTGTTTAACAAGTAAACAGCTGTCTGAAGTGCATAACCCCAAAAGGACTTGGGAAGAGTTGCATGATTCATCATTGACCTGACCATGTCCAACAAGGTCCCGTTACGCCTCTCAGATACACCATTATGCTGTGGTGTATAGGGCGGAGTCCATTGAGACAATATGTCATTGTCTCTTAGATAATCAAGAAACTCTTGACTTAAGTATTCACCACCTCGATCCGATCGAAGTATTTTAATACTTTTGTCATGTTGTTTCTCTACTTCATTTCTGAATTCTTTGAACCTTTCAAAGGCTTCAGACTTGTGTTTCATCAAGAACACATACCCAAACCGTGAGTGATCATCGGTGAAGGTAATGAAGTAGCTATAGCCTCCTAAAGCTTGAGTTGACATAGGTCCACATACATCAAGATGTACTAGACCTAGTAACTCTCCCACTTTCGTTCACCTTTTCGGTAAAGGTAACTTAGTCATCTTGCCTTTTAAGCATGATTCGCATGTATCGTATGAATCCAATTCAAACGATTCCAGAATTCCACATCGGTGTAATTCGGACATGCGTTTCTTGCTTATATGGCCAAGACGACAATGCCACATATAGGAGTCTATGTGATTATTCTTTCGAGCACGCGTGTTGCTCGCTTCGATATTGAAAATGTCACTGGATACGTCCAACGTATAAATTCCATTACTCAAAGTTCCAGTTCCATAAAGTACGCCATTCAAAGTTATATAACAACAATTGTTACTAAACGTTAAATGGAAACCATTTCTATTTAAGCAGGAAATAGAAACAATGTTCTTTATTAGAGAAGGAACATAATAGCAATTGTCCAGTTCCAAGACTAGTCCACTAGGGAGCTTTAGCAAATAAGTTCCGATGGCGACCGCAGCAACCTTTGCTCCATTGCCAACTCGCAAATTTGACTCCCCTCTGACAAGTCTTCTTCTATTCCTTAGCCCCTGTATGTCATTACATATATGTGAGCTACACCCAGTATCCAATACCCAAGTGTCTAAGGAAATAGAATGACAATCAATAACGAAGATACCTGAAGAGGATGGGGCATCGGATGCCTTCTTCTTCTTCATGGACTCAAGATAAATCTTACAGTTTCTTCGCCAGTGGCCTTCCTTGCCACAGTGATGGCAAGTGCCCTTTTGCGCTGGTTCCGCCTTCTTTGCCTTTTTCTTTCCTTTCTTCTGTTCTTTTGCCTTCCTCTTAGAACCTTTCTTTGAGGAATCAACTACCAGAACCGCCTTCTCCTCATGCTTCACAGAAGGCTCCACAGTCTTCAGCATATTGAGGAGCTCGGGAATGGTGGATTCCAATTTGTTCATCCGATAGTTCATCACAAATTGCGAGAAACTCTTGGGCAAACAATGCAGAATTAAGTCAATACTTAACTCATGATCCATCACAAAACCGAGGGTAGCTAGCCGCTCGATGTACCCATTCATCTTTAGCACAAACTGTACTACAAACGAACCTTCTTGCATCTTCGTGGTGAAGAGGAGCCTAGAGACCTCGAACCTTTCGGATCTCGCTTGCTCATCGAACAACTCATGAAGATGGAAGACCATAGTGTTAGCATCCATATGCTCATGCCGCTCGACTCGTACCATCGCCGCTAGCATGATGCAACTCGCCAGCTCAGAATCTGCCACATGCTTCTGATAGACCAACATTTGGTCTGGAGTTGCATCGTCCTTAGGACGGTCAGGAAGAGGCTCTTCAAGGACATATGCAAGCTTTTCCGTCTTGAGAATAATTCTCAGGTTTCTAAGCCAGTCCAGGAAGTTAGGCCCAGTCAGTTTGTTCGAATCCAAAATAGTGCGCAAATTCAAAGACGTCATGATCAATTTATTGACCTAGAAATACAAAACGAGCATATATGAGAAAATGATTTTAAAATGCATCAATATACATTTATTAATCCCATTCATTTTTCGAATTTCAAAAACCCCAAAATCACTTCGGGAGATTGTAGGTCCATCTCCGAATGGGCTGATATCCATCATAGTTATGAACAACCTTGGAGAGAGTCCAACAAGCCATTCATAACTACGACGGTAGGTATCATCTATACCGATTGCATATCACGTATATGCAACTATCACAATGTGCTATCAACTATTTGAATGTTCACACATACATCGGGTTGTTAACACATTAACAAGTATGCATCATATGCATAGCACCCAACTTCACCTCCCTTTACATCGACCTTGGAGAGAGTCCAACTAGCCGATGTTCCAGGTTAAAGCCAACCCATTAATCAGGACATAGTTTTAATATGGTTAGAGCGCATTCAACCAATTAGCCCAGCTTGGAGAGAGTCCAACAACCAAAGCTAACGATTGACCTCTGACTCTTACCATATTAGTATTAAACTATTCCATGGTTTGAACATATTCAGGTTCGAGCCGGGCTTGGAGAGAGTCCAACAACCCAAACAAGAAACAAAACTCTGGTTCTAACCATATTAATGGAAGGTGTAGGCTTTAATATTGATTAAGGGTTTTTATGTCTCATCCTCTTTGCATGCAAATAACTATTATCTACATGGCATGGCATACATGGCATACATCTACATGTCACGACACGCATGGCATAATGTTATGCATCTAATGCAATTACATGGAATACAATTATGTCATGTATATAATTTCCTTATATGTCATAACTATTTATGGAAATAAAATATGTTTAAGATTTGATTCTCCAAATCAAATCATAATTAAATTAGGAAACAAATTTCCAAATCTAATCACATATTTTATTCATGGAATTATTTGATTAAGGAAAATCTATTTAGGAAACCAATTTCCTAAATCATTGAAACTACTTATGGAAATAAAATATTTTTAAGATTTGATTTCCCAAATCAAATCATGATTAAATTAGGAAACAAATTTCCAGAATCTAATCAAATATTTTATTTATGGAAAATATCAATTTCCATAAATACTTCCAACTTTGCAAAAGTGGAAGATTTCCATAAATACTTCTAGACTTTCCAAAATTGAAAATTTTCCATAAATACTTCTAAATTTCCAAAATTAGAAAATTTCCAGAAATACATTATGACTATCGCAAAACCATTTTACGATTATGTCGAAACACAACCTGGGCTCTGATACCACTGTTGGGTTTCCGGCACCGCGGCGTGTGTGTGTTCGATCATGTTTCGTAAACATGAGCACAGCGGAAGCAATAAAAATAATAAATACTCCTATTCATTACAACACACACAACACACGCATGCTATTACAACAAGTGTAGACATAACCGTAAATTAAAATTGCAATAAAAGGAAATTAAACTACGTTATACCTTCCGTATGACGTGTAGCGGGAACGACATCAACCGGAACGATCCTCGTAAGAATCGTCTCTATCCGTATCCACGCCAAGCTCCTCGGGATGACTTCGCTAAGTCACGAGCTTCGTCTTCGTACGGGTTACTAGCCTCGTGTTGAAGACGACGTGATCGAGAGATGATCACGATCCGAATCCAAATTCGGATCCAAAACGAGTTCTCAAAACTCGCTTCTCCGGAGAGGTATTCGTCAACCGTTTGACGAATCCTTCATCCTCCACCTCAGAGGATTACCGGAGATCAAATCCCCGGTATGTTAGCCGCTGTCGGAGCACTAACCGTCGACCAAACGACGCTCCGACGAGAGGAGGAGAAGCTGTCCAGAAAACTGGACAGCTTGGTGGAGGAGTAGGCGCCGGCCAAAACAAGGAGAGAAAAGCCTCACCTTGATGTCAAACCTATAGGAGATCACCGGAGGGTCGCCGGAGGTTCACCGGCTGAAGCTTGGTCACCGGCAAGGAGCTAGACGGCAGCACAATCAAGCTGGGCGGCAAGGAGGTTGGGCGGCACAACCAGGTTGGGCGGCAACTCCTTGGAGGCTAGGGTTTTGATTTTGGATTAGGGTTTAACAATCCCTTAAGCCCACTTTTATAGAGAACTAATTCTCTTAATGGTTAATGGATCATATCCATAAAGCCCGTTAACCCGCTCCATTAAGATAAGTTAAAATAAACCAAACCATGATGGTTTATTTTAAGTTAAAACGAACCGAACCAACCTTTGGTTCATTCGCTTAAAATAAACCAAACCCTTTGGTTTATTCTTATCCATTGGATTAGAACCAAACCATTTTGGTCCATCCATTATGTCTTCATAAGACACCCCATCCACGCTTCCATTGCGATCAACAATTTCATGCTCGCTTTATGTTTGGTCCAACCAAACATAGTTTCTCTCGATCTAGAATCTCATTCTCAAGCTCGCTTTAAATCCTTTGGATTACACTCGTTGTGCGTGTGACCAAATAGGTTCTCGGTTTATGTTGGCCGCCTATAATTAACCATTAATTATAGAACGATCATGAGTGGCACCTAGTAGTACATCATGATCCCCAATTAATCAAAAGATCAACGGTTGATCCGTAACTATTTCAAAACCCTTCAAGAGCTCGAATGAATCGTGCCCCATTCCTTCACTCATCTTATACCCACTTGGTTCAGACATGGTCTATTGTGTCACCTCACTAGGTCGACACGCCACACCTAGCCCAAGTATCATTTCCTCGTCCCTACTGATTCTAGTTACTCCACATGTATCAAGAGTACCTTACTCTAAACATGTAATGCTTTGGCCAAAGACTTTAGTAACAATCCGACGAGAGGCCATGGGTATACATCTCCTCGCAAGGAGTGGTGAATCCTTTATAGGCTATTCAAACACCTTCGATCACTTCGACTTATACCCAATCATCCCGGGTCCACATCTCCTCAGAGATGTTTGCTTAAGATGTCAAAGCATAAGTCTCCATGATCAAGATGACTTGAATACCGCAAGTCAAAGGAACATCGCACTTAAGCCACAGTAAGAACTTCATTGACATATCTATATATGCAGAGAACCATATGAAGTCTTACGACTGGTCACTCCAATGAACTAGTTACCATAACTAGCATCCACGATTAACTCCGGACATCACAATGTCTCCATCCAGTGAGAATCAGCTGCTTGGATACACCAAGGAGTATACCTCGTGCTAGTCTCGACAGAATTGATGGTGTCCAAATCCATCAATTCATCGACTAGGGATAATTCCGATACATCACAATTACACATGTAGAGATACTCACTAGTTGTGATCCAATCACAAATTCTCTCATACTGTGAATCGTATCGTGGACATTCAGTAAATGAGTTTAAGATCCAATCAAATACATTAAACATGTATACTCAAATAGTGAATCTTCATTTATCATATAAATGATTCATACATAATGCGATTGCCTTAGGACATCTCTCATATATTTTACTAACATTAATCTCCACCATTGGTTCTAGGGATTTAATCTCAACCGTTGGATCTAGAGATTTAATCTCTACCTTTGGATCTAGAGTTTTGTTTTCAACCATTGGATCTAGGCTTCATATGGTTTTAATAGGCTACAATAGGGACCATGAGGAGGAGTTGGATCTTGGCCACCCAATGGATCAAGCCCACATAAAGTCCGATCCATTAATGATAATCCAATCCACTAAAGGATTATCATTGATCTACCTCACCAACCCCCATAAGTTAATATAGGCTCCATATATTATTTGTACATTTTTCTCCCCGTGTTTAAGATCTCGAATGTTCATTGATTAATTAATTTACTGACCATTAATTAATCAACATCTAACTCCATGAGTAGTACCACTCAACCTTTTCATCATGCCAGACCAAGTCCACCTGTAGGATTTACATGATGAACCTTATGAGCTCCTCAAGGGGACATTATCATCCTAATATATAGGACACGGTTTCCTCCTATAATCAACAACACACCATATAAATAATATCATTTCCCAACTTACCGAGCCTATCGATTTAATCTATAAATCTCGCCCATTGGTAAATCAAAGAAATCAAAGAGTATGTACAATATAATATCTGAGGTCCGATTCGATTATGTAGTCAGCAATAAATTGAATCACCTCTAAGTCGGTCCTGCTCAATACACACAAAGTGTACTAGTGTGATTCTATGGTGAAGACAAACCAATACCAAATCACACTACAACCATATCAAAGATTTGTCCAAAGCCATCTCGGTTGTGAGCCTATACTTATACTTTACAAGGAGCCGATAACATGATCTTCCGTGTGACACCACACACCATGTTATCTACAATGTAATATATTAGACAATATGCATCACCCTAAATATGAAAACAATGATCATGTGATTCTTATTTCAAAATAAAGATGTTCATAAAAAAGATAGACTTTTTAGTATACATCCCAACATCCATTAGCTCCCAAAATAAATTTCCTAGGAATCCATGCCTTAGTTGTTTTCTTCCTACCAAAATTTCTAGACACTAAAGACATGAAGCTATGTTCTTGCTGTTTAGGTTTGTAACATATTTCAGCTTTGTTGTAAACATCCCGTTGTGATTCTAAAATCATGTTCAACATTTGAAAGCTAGAGGTGAATTTCTCAAGAGTGCACTTGAGATCATTCACTTGTGCTTTCAAAGATCTATTTTCATCCATAGGTTTATCAATTTGGGAAGTGTTAGTACTAGTTTCTACCGCATGCTCCTTATGGTTCTTTAAATGCCCTATTTCAGACTTTAACACTCTAACCTTAGCCATGGATTTATCTAACATATCAATTAAATAACCAATTGTCTTATAGCAATCTACAAGTTCAGAGGTTACCATGTCGTCATCCGAAGATCATGAACCCGAGTCTGACTCTGCCTCTAACCTCCTGCTTTCTGATTCTATCCCAGATTCCTCCAATGCCATCAAAGCAATGTGTCTATCAGTCTTCTCTTCCTTGTCTTATTCCGATGACCCTGATGAGGATTCATCCCATGCAGAGCTTTCCTTCTTCTCCTCTTTTCTTACTTCTTCTTGAGCTGAGGACACTCATTTCTGAAGTCTCCTTTCTTGTTGCACTCATAGCAAACTATTTTTGTTTTATCAATCGTATTATCAATTGCCTTACCTTTCTTTCTGTTAAATCTCCTACTCCTCCTCATAATGCTCCTCACTAAGTTGGGCACCTCGCTGGATGAGGACTCATCGTCTCCATCAAATTTGGTAGACGAGGGTGACGACAACTCCTTCTTCTTCTCCTTCTTCTTCCCATCCTTATTCTGATCACCTGCAAACAAAGCCATACCTTTCTCTTTTTGACCTTTATTAGCCTATTCATGCAATTCCATCTCACAAAACAATTCATCTATTTTAATAGTTGATAGCTCCCTTGATACCTTATAGGCATCCACCATAGATGACCATAAGGCATTTCGGAGAAACGACTTAAGCATGTACCTTACCAAATTCCGATTCTCAACACTCTCCCCAATATAGTGGAGACTGTTAAGCAAATTTTTGAATCTTCCATGAAGCTCACTGAAAGATTCAGTGTCCTTCATAGCGAAATTCTGGAGTGGACTTAGGAACAAATCCCTCTTGGCTATACGAGAGTCCCAGGTACCCTCGTGCAGCTCAAGAAATTTGTTCCACAGGTCTTGTGTACTGCTGAAAGGACCAACTTTATTTAGTTGTTCCTTTACCAGGCTGCACTGTAAGGTTACAGTGGCTTTGGCATTACCCTGTGCCTTGCACTTTTGCTCATTTGTCCAAAGAGCAGACCCAAAGACCTTACCTACTTCATCCGCTGGAGTGATAAAACCCTCCGTGATGGAGAACCACATTGCTATCTCAGTCATGAGATAGTACTACATCTGAATTTTCCAGTATTGGAAATTGGTTCCATCAAAAAATGGAGGTCGGTTTGTACTGTAACCCTCTTGCATGGTTATGACTCTACGGAGGTTAAGCCGATAAATAGAGCCCTGTCTTTGATACCACTTGATAGGACCAGTAACTGCGTAAGAGGGGGGGGGGAGATATGTCGGTTTATAATTTTTTTTTAAACTTTTCTTTTTATAACAAAGAAAAACTAAAGATGCAGTGGATAGACTAACGACAACTTGATCACACACACAAAGCACAAACTACCACATCCCACTCATGAGCAACCAACAAAAAGAAAATGACGCAGTCGATTTTACTTGGTTCACAACTCTCTCCTAGAGATGCTAGTCCAAGGCCTGTTAGTAATATATGAGAGATGTCCTAAGGCAATCGCCTTATGTATGAACCATTTATATGATAAATAAAGATTCACTATTTGAGTATACATGTTTTATGTATTTGATTGGATCTTAAACTCATTTACTGAATGTCCACGATACGATTCACAGCATGAGAGAATTTGTGATTGGATCACAACTAGTGAGTATCTCTACATGTGTAATTGTGATGTATCGGAATTATCCCTAGTCGATGAATTGATGGATTTGGACACCATCAATTCTGTCGAGACTAGCATGAGGTATACTCCTTGGTGTATCCAAGCAGCTGATTCTCACTGGCTAGAGACGTAGTGATGTCCGGAGTTAATCGTGGATGCTAGTTATGGTAACTAGTTCATTTGAGTGACCAGCCGTAAGACTTCATATGGTTCTCTGCATATATAGATATGTCAATGAAGATCTTACTGTGGCTTAAGTGCGATGTTCCTTTGACTTGCGGTATTCAAGTCATCTTGATCATGGAGACTTATGCTTTGACATCTTAAGCAAGCATCTCTAAGGAGATGTGGACCCGGGATGATTGGGTATAAGTCGAAGTGATCGAAGGTGTTTGAATAGCCTATAAAGGATTCACCACTCCTTGCGAGGAGATGTATACCCATGGCCTCTCGTTGGATTGTTACTAAAGTCTTTGGCCAAAGCATTACATGTTTAGTGTAAGGTACTCTTCGATACATGTGGAGTAACTAGAATCCGTAGGACGAGGAAATGATACTTGGGCTAGGTGTGACATAGTCAGCCTAGTGGGGACTGACACTATTAGACCATGTCCTGAACCAAGTGGGTATAAGATGAGTGAAGGGAATGGGGCATGATTCATTCGAGCTGCTGAAGGGTTTCAGAAATAGTTCTGGATCAACCGTTGATCTTGTCGGTTAATTGGGGATCATGATGTACTACTAGGTGCCACTCATGATCATTCTATAATTAATGGTTAATTATAGACGACCAACATAAACCGAGAACCTATTTGGTCACACGCACAACGAGCGTAATCTGAAGGATTTAAAACGAGCTTGAGAATGGGATTCTCAGACCGAGAGAAACTAGGTTTGGTTGGACCAAACAAGAAGCGAGCATGAAATCGTTTCAGTCGCAATGGAAGTGTGGATGGGCCATGTCTTATGAAGACATAATGGATGAACCAAAATGGTTTGGTTCTAATCCAATGGAGGAGAATAAACCAAAGGGTTTGGTTTATTTTAAACAAATGAACCAAAAGTTGGTTCGGTTCGTTTTAACTTAAAATAAACCATCATGGTTTGGTTTATTTTAACTTATCTTAATGGAGCGGGTTAACGGGCATAATGGTTATGATCCAATAACCGTTAAGAGAATTAGTTCTCTATAAAAGAGGGCTTAAGGGATAATTAAGCCCTAATCCAAAACCCCTAGGTTAAAGTTGCCCCCCACCTCCTTATTGGAGTTTACGGCGCCAACCTCTTGCCGCCGCCCATAGCTCCTCCAACCGGCGTCCAGAAGGTAGCTTCTTTCCCCCTCGCCGGCGTCGAGCTGCTGCCGGTTAGTGCTCCGGAGATCTCCTTCAGGTTTGGCATCAAGGTGAGCTCTATCTTCCTTGGTTGGCCGGCACCTATCACCTCCACCAAAGCTATCCAGTTTTCTGGACAGCTTGTTCTCCTCTCATCGGAGTGTCGTTTGGACGACGGTTAGAGCTCCGATAGTGGCTAACTTACCGGGGATTCGATCTCTGGTAATCCTCTGAGGTGGAGGACGAAGGATTCATCAATCGGTTGACGAATACCTCTCCGGAGAAGCGAGTTTTGAGAACTCGGTTTTGGATCCGAATTTGGATTCGGATCGTGATCATCTCTCGATCACGTCGTCTTCAACACGAGGCTAGTAACCCGTACGAAGATGAAGCTCATGGCTTAGCGAAGTCATCCTGAGGAACTCGGCGTGGATACGAATAGAGATGATTCTAGAGAGGATCGTTCCGGTTGATGTCGTTCCCGCTACACGTCTTACGAAAGGTATAACGTACATAAATTTCCTTTTATTGCAAATTTAAATTTACGGTTATGTCTACACTTGTTGTAATATCCATGCGCGTGTTGTGTGTGTTGTAATAAATGTAGATTTATTATTTTTATTGCTTCCGCTGTGTTCATGTTTATGAAACGTGATCGAACACACACACGCTGCGGTACCGGAAACCCAACAAGGCCTACCTCTATCTTTTCTCCTTTTTGAAGTAAGTTTCAATGGAGGAGAAACCTCTTAAAAACTTACAAATTACAGACCCTCTAGATTTGAATTAGAAACTCAAATATTAAAAAAAACAGCAACACAAACAGTGATACAATTTCAGATGATCACAAATGGAAAGCAAAGAGCACCAAATACCAATACACAAAACTTTTAACCTTTACCGCTGAGATGTGTAAGTAGTGTGACGATCACAAGTGCAGCAAAGGTCCCAATAGTCTAGATTTACAAAGCACCAGCCAATCAGAAGTTATACACCAGCAGAAGCAATGAATGTGGCTCTTTCTCAGACAAGCAATCGACCACGAGCAAGAAACTCAGATGTAGCTCATTGTCAATCAATTAGCAGCCAAATATAGGGAGTGGTATATGAATCGTCGGAAAGCTTGAATGTTGTTAGAGTTGTTTCCACTCAAAAAATAGAGGCAACCCTTTTTCTTTCTACGCAACCCTAATTCGACAATCTTTTCTCAATCTCCAATCAACCTTGTCCACACCAATCCACAAGCTTAGAAAAAGTCTTCCAATTGAACGAGAACCTGTAAAAATCAGACACGTGGAAGAACTGATAGAATTTCCTCGCCAGAATCGCGAATTCATTTCCCACCAGTTGAGGTGCCAGTCAAGCATGCCTCGTGTCTGTACATTTCTGCGAAGGGCTAGTTGAGGTGCCGCCTCGACTGCATAGGTCGCAACGAAGGTTTATTCTGTTGTAGTCGAGGCAACAATCGAGCTTGTCTCGCCTTTGTTCGCACCTGCCCAAGACCAGTCGAGGTGCCACCTCGACTGAACCAGTCGAACCCGTTACTGTTCACAAATTTTTCCTGCCTTAGTCGAGGCCCTGGGTGAGTGTAACTTGCATCTATATCCTTCAACTCAGGATTAATCGAGTCATCGACTCCCACTGCTGACCGCTACGCAAGACCAGTCAAGGTGCCGCCTCGACTGCTCCAGAGCAGTCGAGGCACCGAATCGATTGTACCTGGTCGACGATAAGTTTCTCCACTTGATGAATGCAGTAAGGGCAACAATTGAGGCGTCAACTCATTGTTGTCCTTAAGACCCATTGTTTCAGTCAGCTCTAAGACTGAAACACGCCTTGTAAAGACTCTACTCCGAGACCCTTTACTTGCCAAGACTCTGACCACCAACCATTCTTGGACTTTTCACCTTGCCACTCCCGCAAGGAGTTTCACTACTGCCAAGGAATTGTTGAGGATTCGGTGACCGCTAGAGGGGAGGTGAATAGCTCATTTCGATGCTTGATGGAATTTGTTCGCGTTTGATCGTCTACAATCTTGTTAGCATAGCAGAATGATAATAACAAATATAAACAACAAGATACACAACCACAATGCGAGATATAACGTGGTTCGGAACCGAATGGTTCCTACTCTATGGATCAAGCTCAAATGAGCTCTAGCGATGCATACACACACCACTAATAACAATATCTCCTTCTCGACACAAGTCGGAGGTGGAGAAACCTCTTACAACAATAAGAAGTAACTGCAAGCTAATACAAGTAAAATACACAAATACAAGTAAAGAAAACTTTACACAATGTGAACTTGAGCACTTGCTTTTGGTTGCTTGAAGAGTAGCCTTGGAGAGCCTGAATCACACAGGCAATTCGCCCCAAAAGCTCCCAAAGAACCATTATCGAAATCTCCTCCACGAGCTCCCTTTAAAGTTGCTGCCTGGGCTAGATTTTGCCTATCAGTCGACTGATCAGGACCATCAGTCGATTGATGACACTGTTGTTGAATGGTGAGATCCACACTAGAAAAACCCAACGGATATGACATCAGTCGACTGATCATACTCATCAGCCAACTGATAGAGCCTTCACTCGACTGTTAACCTCAGCAGTCGAGTCCGACTCCATTCTGTGCCGAATTCTCGAGCACCAGTCGACTGATCACCTGATCAGTCGACTGCTCACCTCTTATAGTCGATTGCTAGGGCACTCCCCAAAGTCAAACTCTAGTTCACTCACTCCAGTCGACTGCCAATAGGTCCCAGTCGACTGATACACCTCAAACATGAGGTTTTACCCCAAGTATGGTGCCCCCATATTTGCTAGACTACCTTTAGCCTAGACCTAAGCCTTCTAGCCACCTCTGTCAGCCTCACGCCTATCAGATCCCTCCAAGTCATCCATGACTTGTTCATCCATACACTAGCCTTTAGGTGCTTCCATCGGTATGTCATGCTAATGGTGTCTACACCACCAAGGCACAATGGACTTACGCTGCCAAGACTCCACTTGGACTTTACGTCGTCAACCATTGGACTTATGATGCCAAGACTCCACCCTTTGACTTTACGCTGCCAATATCACCCCTTGGACTTTCCAAATGCCAAGTACTCATCACGTGGAATTTCACCACCAAGACTACACCCTTAGACTTACGTGGCCAAGACTACACCCTTAGACTTTCCAAATGTCAAGACTCAAGCTTGGACTTTCCCTTGCCAACGCATGTTGGACTTTACATGCCAAGACCCATGCTTGGACTTTTCCTTGCCAAGACCCATGCTTGGACTTTACATGCCAAGTACTCAAGACTTGGACTTTCCATGACATGGTCAACCCCAGTCAACCATCAAAATCCTCTTCGAGTCAAACTCGAGTCCGCTGAATTTTGACCCGGGTCGATTGCACCAACAATCTCCCCAAAACATTATCAAACATCAATGCCAAACATCAATGTCAAACATCAAAATATCGCTCGAGTCAAACTCGAGTCCGGTCAATCATGACCTGGGCCGATTACACCAACAATCTCTCTATTTTTTATGTTTGACAAAACCACATACCTTTGAGTTAGAACACTAACTCAAATCATCTTACCAATTATCCCAAATTGGTAATCCCATAAATTCTCCAAATAATTCTCCCAAACATTCTCCTCCTTTTTGACTAACATCAAAAAGGTTCTCTCCCAGGAGGTCAATGTATCATGTCCCAATGAGACCTTACAATCTCCCCCTTGGTCCAAAAATATATAGGATGCCTATAATCTTCCTAGTGATAAGCCTCATATTACTCAAGAGAGGCAATCCTACAAACTCTCCCAATTTCCAAATTGGGTATCTCAAAATCCCATTTTTCCCCCTCATGAGGAAAAAATATCATCCATCATCCCATGATGGATACCTCCCCCTAAAGGCTTGCTCCCCCTTGACCATTGCACCAACAATGTCCTTGGGAAGTCCCTAAGCCAATAGGAACTCTGAACCATCAAAATTAAGGTTAAAAGTTCAACATTGAACTTTCCAACTCCTTAAATTTGATATATCACCCTAACAACTCTTCTAATCCATATCCAATGGATTTTCACCCTTTTTAATGCTTCCCAAACCATATCCTAGGGCTAGGAGTAGTTAGGGAACCTTACCATAGCTGAAAATAGGCTAAACAACCTTGTTTTTCTCGAAATTAACCTCACAGTCGACTCTATCAGACAACAGTCGACTGTCGTGCTCATCAGTCGACTGATAACTGAAATTCTGAATTTCAATTATCAGAAATGAATTTCAGAATTTCATAAATAATTATACATAATTCAAAAAATTATAAAACTTCATACGTATAATACTTATGACCAATACAATGGGTGAAAATTGTTCGAAAAATATTTTACTCATTAAAATAGGAGATTGATACAAAGTTCAAAAGTGAAGAAAAACTTCAATGTTTTAGGTCACTTTGTATCAACTTCATCAATGGTGATTGCTATCAAAAGATAGACTTCACCAAGGTTTTTCAAAATGATTTTAAAATATTTTTAAAACCTTATATTGGATCATATTCTTTGGGCTTAATGTACATGACTTGAACATAAGCTTTTCCAATGATCCACAACTAATATAAGATGAGTTTGAGTTCATCTAGATGCAAAAACTATGCACCTTGAACTTAACTCATATCCTATCATCTCACATGTATCTAAGGTGTAAGAATACACATACATGTTGTAGGTGATCGATTGGCCGACTAGAGGGGGGTGAATAGCCCTCTTCCAATGGATGTCGTAATTCATTCGTTCATTTGCTCGTCTACACAATCGTTAGCGCAAGAGGAAGCATAAACAATAAAGACAAAGCAATAAATGAAAATACAAACGCTAACAAAGAATGTAACGTGGTTCACGGCTATGCCGCTAATCCACGATCCTGATTCGTCCGAGGTGAATCACTCCTCCAAAGCCAATCACTATTGGTCTCTCCTTTACACCAAGCTAGGTGGAGGTAACCTTTACAATCAAGATCACTCTTCTTACAAATAGAATGAAGTAAAAACAAGTAAGAAGAGTTTAGAGCTTGTGGGGCACTAGGAAGATCACTTAGAGCATGAGCATTAGCCTCTCAAAGGCTCACACCCTCTCTTTTTATAGAGAGGGCTGATTTCTTCCCGTTGGCCGCCACCAGTCGACTGCCGCCCTTGGCAGTCGACTACCGTCACTTCAACGGCCTCCGAACACGGTGGATCCCGACCGTTGTAGTCCAACGAAACTCTTGGCAGTCGACTGATGGACCTCATTAGTCGACTGCTGCCTCCGTAGTCGACTGCCCAGTCGGCTACGAACGGTTCTTTGGCCAAAACCCTATTGACCACCGATCGCCGCCAAAGACTCATTGACCGGTGTCTTGGCGATCGATTGCCCACGTATGGCGATCGGCGCACGCCACACTCGATCGATCGTATACCGGTCGAACTTCATTCGATTCGGAAGGCCGATCCGCCATGACATGCGATCGTGGTGTCGAGAAAACCCATCCGACACTTGGCCAAATGGCCAAGTTTCACCTAAGAGCTACCCCTTCCCGGGTTACATTTGCTCACTCTCATCTCTCGGAGTCCCTCGCCTTCGAAGTTCTCTTCGTTCTCGGCCACGTCCCTCGGCAGCATCAGGCGCACATTTCTGCAATGCTCCTTCGCGTCTCTTGCCTCGAAGTCTACTTCCTCCGGCTTCACTCCAAGCTTCTCGTCCGGCGGTCCCTCGGATGCTCCAAGCGCACGGCTTCCGTAAAGCTATCCTTCACCGACTCAAGGCACGAGTCATGAGATGTGAAACTCGCCACAGCTCCATGTGCGAATTACTAAGTTCTGCACGACTTCAACGCACATATCAAATCAACATATCAAACTAACTTAAACCCTTTGCCACACCATCAAAACCATATTACGGCAAGAGATTGCCCTAACAATCTCCCCCTTTTTGATGTGTGGCAATCCGTTTAAGTTAGGTAAAAACATTTGATATAAATTCTAAGGTAAGAAAGCATGTAAAGATAAACATGATATAACAACATGAAACTTCACCTTAATCCATGAAACCCTCTATACAAATTTTCTCCCCCTATCATATATTTCTCCCCCTAAAATAATTAACTTAAACATAATTATTTCTCCCCCATTGACACCATCAAAAAGATTAACACTAAGTTAAAGGCACATGACATCAAGTATAAAGAGAAACATACATTAAAATCAGTCAAAAACCTGATAAAATCAGGTTACTGTTCTTGTTCACAGTCCATCAGTCGACTGCTATCAGTATGGCAGTCGATTGGCACAAAGGAATACGAATTTCTGATTTTCTGGATGAATTTCAGAAATGCATTATTAATTCCAAAAAATTCAAAAAATCATGAAATTTGGGGATCATATTTCTTTTAAGTATATCTATCAGTGAAAAATATGTTTTTGTGAAAAATCATTATATTTCCACATATTTGCCAAAAATCCAAAAGCTTTAAAAACTACTAGGTTTTTGATCATAAGAGTATCCATTTTAACACCTAGTCTTGCATCCAATTATTTCAAAAACATGAATACATGTATTTTAAAGTAAGAAATTGTTTTGAAAACATATGAAATATCCAACCATGATCTTTGGGCAATATGTCTATGAATTAAACATAAGCCTTCCCCATGATTGGTCTATTATTGCTATTTTGATACTTTAAATGACCATCTAAATGCCATAGGCATTAGTGGACATTTGTATCATCCTAACATCTCACTCATGCTAAGTTTTCAATCAAGGTAGCCTATGGTGAGTGTGAGATGCATCCTAGGGGGTATTTGTGTATACTTAACCAATATATTCATGCAATTCTATCAAGGTTAAGTATCAACCTAATAATCCTCATGATCATAAAGGCATATATGAGTGAATTCTACATTATGATCATGAAACTCATGTATTCATTGAATTGTTCTCATGCATTAGGTATTATATCATGAAAATAAGCAAAGTATCACCTAAAGCATGATTCAAACCCTATTTCTTATGATTATGTGCCAAATCACAATATCATAAATCATGATTGCAAACATACATAGCAATTACATTAATCATCATGATTTAAGCATTATTATCTATTTATGGGCACGTTATCATCACCCAACACTATTCTAAAAATGTTGTCCCGCCATCCTAAGTCAACCAAAATATGATGTAGGTTAATTCCATATGGTTGACTACCCTAGGGTTTTCCTAACCCTTAAGGATGGATTTTGGAACCCAAAATAAGTTCTTTCCTATTGGGTTCACTAAGTATTCCTTGGGGATCCATTTCCTAGCTATTGCTTTCTTATTATCTTGTCCCCTAGCTATTAGGCATTTGTAGGCCTTTTCATTTTTCTTTTCCTTATAGCCTAGGCCCTTTTTGTTGAAGCTAGCTCTTTGGTTCCCTAAGATCATGTTCAATGTGTTGGAACCAATTGTGAATTTTTCTAGGGCTTTTGTTAAATAATCCACCTTTTCCCTTAAGGCCCTATTTTCATTTATACATGCATCACTAACATCTAATGGCACATAAAGGTCATGTGAGCATGCATCATTTAAGCTAGAAGAAATATTATCATTTAAGCATGCATTTTCTAGCTTATTTTCCAATGCCTTAATTTGATTAAGCATGCTTTTATTTTTCTTTTTCATTCCAAATAAATCCTTAGTTAAACTAGAAATTATGGAAACTATTTTCTTAGGAGAGGCTTTCGTTACCATAGTTTCCATGTTTACGTATTGCCTTAGCTCCCCTTCATTTGAGCTCTCCCCACTTGAGCTTGATGGAAATCATTCATTCTTAAATGCTCGTCTACCTTCATTTTCGGATGAAGAGCAATCCAAGTCATCAAAGGCCATCAAGGCCAAATTGGTGACAAAGGCATTCTCCTCACCCGATGATGATGAGGAGGATGAGGATGGGTCATCCCAAGTCCTTGCCTTTAGAGCTTTGGTCTTCCCCTTTTCTCTTGTCTTCTTCTCCTCTTCCTTCTTTTTCTTGCTCCCCTTTTTCTTCTTCTTTTCTTCTTTCTTTTTCCTCTCTTCCTTGCTCTTGTTTAGGAAAGGACAATTGTCCCTTATGTGCCCCTCTCCTTGGCAATTGTAGCATATGACCTTCCCCCTTGGTCTCCTATTCCTATCATTTGATTTATGAAAATGAAAACCTTTTAAAGCACGTCTTACCCTCCTTACCATATAGGCTTCTTCGGTGCTATCCATGGAGGAGGAGGAAGACGCTTCGTCATCGGAGGAGGAGGAGATCTCTATCTTCTTCTTCCCCTTATTTGCCAACAATGCTACTCCCCTTGAAGGTTGTATTTTTGGCTCTTCTTGTATTCCTTCAAGCCTATATTCATGTAATTCCATAGTGGAGAAAAATTCATCTAGAGTACTTACCTCTAGATTCTTTGAAATGTAAAATGAGTCCACCATTGAACTCCACTTGGATGATCGGGGGAAAGCATCTATGGCCTTCATTATCATATCGTGATTGGAGAGCCTTTCTCCTACACTTGTTAGTCCATTTAAAATTTCTTTGAATCTAGAATGCAAAGAAGTTACCTTTTCTCCCTTTTCTAATTTAATGTTGGATAGTTGGGAGCGGAGGAGATCTCTCCTTGCTAGCTTCGCCTCGGATGTGCCTTCATGAAGCTCAATTAGCTTCTCGCACATCTCCTTGGCGCTTAGACATTCTTCTATTCGGTTGATTTCTTATTGGGGGAGCACATTGAAGAGATGATGCTTGGCTTTTGAATTTACAAGATGCTGTTTCCTTTGCCTTTTGGTCCACCTAGATTTCTCTATTGGCTTCCCCTCTTCATCCCTAGGCAAAACGAAACCGGATTCCATTGTAATCATAATGTCAAAATCCGTTTCGAAAAATACCTCCATTCGCTTCTTCCACCAAGCGAATTCTCTTTCAAACTTCGGAGGATGGATGTTGGAGCCGACCATTTTGAAAGTTGCTTGTTGCGGCGGTTAGTCCTCGACAAGCTTTCCTCGGCTCTGATACCACTTATAGGTGATCGATTGGCCGGCTAGAGGGGGGTGAATAGCCCTCTTCCAATGAATGTCGTAATTCGTTCGTTTGTTTGCTCGTCTACACAATCGTTAGCGCAAGCAGAAGCATAAACAATAAAGACAAAGCAATAAATGAAAATACAAACGCTAACAAAGAATATAACGTGGTTCACGGCTACGCCGCTAATCCACGATCCCGATTCGTCCGAGGTGAATCACTCCTCCAAAGCCAATCACTATTGGTCTCTCCTTTGCACCAAGCTAGGTGGAGGTAACCTTTACAATCAAGATCACTCTTCTTACAAATAGAATGAAGTAAAAACAAGTAAGAAGAGTTTAGAGCTTGTGGGGCACTAGGAAGATCACTTAGAGCATGAGCATTAGCCTCTCAAAGGGTCACGCCCTCTCTTTTTATAGAGAGGGCTGATTTCTTCCCGTTGGCCACCACCAGTCGACTGCCGCCCTTGGCAGTTAACTGCCGTCACTTCAACGGCCTCTGAACACGTCAGATCCCGACCGTTGTAGTCCAACGGAACTCTTGGAAGTCGACTAATGGACCTCATCGCCGATCCATTCTTGCCTCCGTAGTCGGGCGATCGGCCTACGAAGCAGTTAATGGCCAAAACCCTATTGACGACCGATTGTCGATTGATCGCCTTGGTCTTCGGCTGATCTTCTTGATCGGCCTTACGTATGGCGATCATTCGCCACACATCGATCGTATACGGTCGAACTTCATTCGACTCGGAAGCGATCGGCCGCCATGACATGGCAAACCCATCCGACACTTAGCCAAATGGCCAAGTTTCACCTAAGAGCTACCCCTTCCCGGGTTACATTCGCTCACTCTCATCTCTCGGAGTCCCTCGCCTTCGAAGTTCTCTTCGTTCTCGGCCACATCCCTTGGCAGCATCAGGCGCACGACTCTGTAATGCTCCTTCGCGTCTCTTGCCTCGAAGTCTACTTCCTCCGGCTTCACTCCAAGCTTCTCATCCGGCGGTCCCTCGGATGCTCCAAGCGCACGGCTTCCGTAAAGCTATCCTTCACCGACTCAAGGCACGAGTCATGAGATGTGAAACTCGCCACGGCTCCATGTACGAATTACTAAGTCCTGCACGACTTCAACGCACATATCAAATCAACATATCAAACTAACTTAAACCCTTTGCCACACCATCAAAACCATATTACGGCAAGAGATTGCCCTAACACATGTCAATTTAGATGTGAGATGTGGGTTTTGGTTTATCTTAAACTAAGGCCTCATGCATTTTCTAAGGCAACACTACTTGATTCCCTTATAAATGGGACTTCAAGTCATGCCATTGTCCTTAACTCAATTTTTATTAATGCATGAATGATTATGGCATTAATGATGATATAAATAAATACATGCTCATAATCATGATGTCATGGCATAAGATGGAATCTAAGCATACATGACATTTAACCTTAATCATAAACATGATCATGACATATTAAATGACTAAAGGTAGATATGATGTCATGACATGGTATATGGCAAACAAAACATGACAAATAAAATGTATAGGTATAATAATACCTAAATTTTAATATTAGTTGCCATTTTTTACAATTAATCTCATTTTCACATATTATCAATTATCTCCCAAGTGTGCCAAAAACCCAAAATGACACACTAAGACCTCTAAACCTAAATTGTGCCAATTTGATTGATTTTTCATAATTCCAAAAATATATTAGCACATCCTAAAATCTTTTAGGATTTAAATTAAAATCTATTTCCAAGGTATCCATAACCTTGAAAATATCCTAAAGTGCCAACTTTGCTATGGTTGGGTTAGCTACCCTTCCAATCAAGGTTGGCACACCTAAACTCATTTAGCGTGAATCGATCACGCTCTTAGGAACCCAAAACCTATTTTAGCTCCTAGGGTTTACTAGGTATTCCTTAGGGATGACCTCCCTAGATACCCTTCTTGTAGGAACGTCGGTGGACGGCTAGAGGGGGTGGAATAACCCTCTTCTTCGTATGGTGGAAGTCATTCTAAATAATCTACAATTAACGTTAGCGCAAGCAGAAATATAAAGAAAAGACAATTAAGAACAAAACAAAAAGATAAAACAATGCTAACAATAATATATAACGTGGTTCACGACCTCGTCGCTAACCCACGGTCCGATTCGTCTCCGGTGAATCACTCCGAAACGAATCCCTATTGGTCTCTCCCTTTAGCCAAAGCAAGGTGGAGGTAAACCTTTACACCAATGAGAACACTCCTTCTTTTACAATATATATGAAAGAAAACTAGGAGAAGGAGTATAAGCTTTGTGGGGCACTTGGATGATCACTTAGAGCATAAGCATTAGCCATCCAAAAGCCCACACCCTCTCTTTTTATAGAGAGGGGTGATTTCTTCCCGTTGGCTGCCATTAATCGACTGCTGCCTTTGGCAGTCGATTGTCACCGATATAATATCCTCTGAACATGTCAGATCCCGACCATTGTAGTCCAACAGGAACCTTGGAAGTCGACTGATGTATCCATTAATCGACTGATGTATCCATCAGTCAACTAATGCTTTCGTAGCCGACTGATCAGTCAGCTACAGGAGGTTCTGTGCCTGCGACTGCCTTCATCAGTCGATTGTTGTCCTTGCCAGTCGACTGATGGTCTAGCAGTCGACTGCCATGGAATGGCAGTCGACTGATGGGCAAGAAACCCACCAATCGAACACCAGTCCAACCCATTCGACTTGGAGCTGTCGACTGCCATGATATGGCAATCGACTGATGCCAGGTATGTTGGTTTTGCCCGGAAGCTCTGATACCAATTGAAGGGATTTCCCTTATCGAGTCCGTCAGGGGAAACTTCGCTTCCCCTTCGCCTCGGTTGCTTGACCATGGTGATCCCTTCGATGTCCCCGGATTAAAAATTTAATCCTAGACAAAAGGGATTCCCAAAGCAACCAAGTCATCGTCGTGTTATTCGTTTAGAGAGGTCACTTGAACAAACTAGTTGTTCAAGCGACCATTCTCTATTCTACGAGTAGCCGCGGAATAGACGATGTCCGGATCGCCGGTTTTTGTGTTTATACTCGGGATCCAAGTATTATTTAGCCTATTTACAGAAATATAACATGCTTATATTTTGAAAAACAAACACAAGCAATGAATAAAAGAGATAGAAGAATAGTTATACCTCTTGGTCTTCTAATGTATGACCCTCCTCCTTTTGGACGTCGTGTGGGCGACGATCCACCAAAAGTCGAAGCTCCTAGATCGCAAAACTTCCTTCCTTGCTTTTCCCAAGCAAGAGGAAGAAGAGAAACAATGTTTTTCTCCTTCAAAAACTCAACCAACAAAGAACTATAGAAGTTCTTGCCGCCGGCCAACTAGAAGGAGAAGAAGATGATGGAAAACTACCAAGACACCAAGGGAAACCCTATATCTTGTTTCCACCACCTAAGGAGAAGAGAGGGGAGTGTTTTGGGTGCCGGCCAAGGGCTGGGAAGGGCTGGAATAGATGCTGGACGTTGGCCACAAGGCAAGGAAGAAGAAGGAAAACTTGCCTTATTTGGTGCCACCCTTGCTTCCAAACCCTAACCCTAATTCCAATCCTATCTCAACTAGGATTGCCCTATTCTTGCCGCCCAAGCCTTGCTCCCTCTCTATCCTCATCTTCACGCCAACCCCATGCCACCTTTTATAGAGTTTGGCGATAAGCCATGAATTAATCTCCTCCATTGGTTCTAGGGATTTAATCTCAACCGTCGGATCTAGAGATTTAATCTCAACCGTCGGATCTTAGAGATTTAATCTCTACCAATGGATCTTAGTGTTTTGTTTCTATCAATTGGATCTAAGCATATTGAGGTGTTAATGGGCTACATTAGGGACCATGAGGAGGAGTTGGGTCTTGGCCACCCATGGATCAAGCACACATAAAGTCCGATCCACTAATGATGATCCAATCCACTAAAGGTCCATCATTGATCTACCTCACCAACCCCCATATGATAATATGGGCTCCATATATTATTTGTACATTTTCTCCCCGTGTTTAAGATCTCAAATGTCCGTCGATTAATTAATTTACTAACCATTAATTAATCAACATCTAACTCCTTGAGTAGTACCACTCAACCTTTTCATCATGCCGGACCAAGTCCACCTGCAGGGTTTACATGATGAACCTTTTGAGCTCCTCAAGGGGACATCATCATCCTAATATATAGGACACGGTTTCCTCCTATAATCAATGACACACCATATAAATAATATCATCTCCCAACTTACCGAGTCTATCGATTTAATCTATAAATCTCGCCCATTGGTAAATCAAAGAGATGAGTACCAAGTATATGTGCCCGTTATTATATCGGGATTAAGAGCATGTACTAAATAATATCTGAGGTCCGATTCGATTATGTAGTCAACAATAAATCGAATCACCTCTGTGTTGGTCCTGCTCAATACACACAAAGTGCACTAGTGTGATTCTATGGTCAAGATAAACCAATATCAAATCACACTACAACCATTCCGATGGTTTGTCCAAAGTCATCTCGGTTGTGAGCCTTTACTTATACTTTACAAGGAGCCAATAACAAGATCTCCCGTGTGACACCACACACTATGTTATCTACAATGTAACGTATTAGACAATATTGCATAAACATAAAAATATGCAAACAATGATCATGTGATTCTTATTTCAAATTAAAGATGTTCATACAAAAGATAGACTTTTCAGTATACATCCCTACAATCTCCCACTTATACTAAAAGACTATGTTGTTCTCAAAGTGTCATACATCTGATCCTCATTCCCTCCACATGCCTATCATAAGCTCTCGCCGGAAGGGCCTTAGTGAAAGGATCTGCCAGGTTATCCTCCGATGCAATCTTGGCCACAGCAACTTCTCCTCTCTTTACGATTTCTCGTATTAGGTGGTACTTGCGCTCTATGTGTTTACTAGCCTTATGGGCTCGTGTTTCCTTCGAGTTTGCAACTGCACCACTATTATCACAATAAATTGTGATAGTTCTGGGTAAACCAGAAATCACATCCAAGTCCATCAGGAAGTTCTTGAGCCATACAGCTTCTTTGGCCGCCTCAGAGGCCGCCACATACTCAGCTTCCATGGTGGAGTCCGCCACGCACTTTTGCTTGACACTCCTCCATACAATGGCTCCACCTCCCAAAGTAA
Organism: Wurfbainia villosa; assembly: GCA_025175895.1. Classification (NCBI taxonomy): domain Eukaryota; kingdom Viridiplantae; phylum Streptophyta; class Magnoliopsida; order Zingiberales; family Zingiberaceae; genus Wurfbainia; species Wurfbainia villosa. The sequence continues at coordinate 19,799,077 of CM046000.1, read as the reverse complement.
ACACAAAACCTGAGGTAGACTTACTGTTATCCCTATCAGATTGGAAGTCGGAATCCGTATAACCCACAGGGAGTAATTGGTCTGCTTTCTGCAAACCAAAGATATAATCCCTAGTCCTTCTCAGGCACTACAATATATGCTTTTACCGCAGTCCAATGTCCCTGTCTTGGATTACTCTGATATCTGCTGACCATGCCCACGGCAAAGCAGATATCTGGTCTCATACAGAGCATCGCATACATGAGGCTTCCTACTGCCGAAGCATAAGGAACCGCCTTCATCTCCTCTATCTCCTCAGATGATCTAGGACACATCTCCTTAGATAAAGGAACTCCATGCCTGAAAGGTAGAAAACCCTTCTTGGAGTGAGTTCCCATGCCAAATGCTCCATAATCGGTCTATGTATGAAGCTTGGGATAAGCACAACATCCTTTCCTCGCGATCCCTTATAACCTTGATCCCAAGGATGTGTCCCACCTCTCCTAAGTCCTTCATATCAAACTGTTTGGACAACCATACCCTTACGTCCGATAACACCTTGATATTGTTGCCAATCAACAAAATGTCATCTACGTATAGTACAAGAAATACCACTACATTTCCGTCACATCTCTTGTATACACAAGACTCATCCGGACTTTGGATAAATCCATAAGACTGGATCACTTCATCAAACCGGATGTTCCAAGATCTCGAAGCTTGCTTCAATCCATAAATGGACCGATTAAGCTTACATACAAGATGCTCTTTGCCCTTAGCAATGAATCCCTCTGGTTGCTTCATGTAGATGTTTTCCTCAAGACTTCCATTAAGGAAAACTGTCTTGACATCCATATGCCACACCTCATAATCCATATGAGCTGCTATGCATAAGAGAATCCGGATAGATTTAAGCATGGCTACCGACGAAAAGGTCTCCTCATAATCGATACCCTCTTTCTGAGTATACCCTTTGCAACAAGCCTCGCTTTGAAGGTCTCAACCTTCCCATCTATTCCTTTTTTTTCTCTTGTAGATCCACTTGCATCCAATGGTTTTTACACCATCGCGTGGTTCTACTAGCTCCCAGATCTGATTTGAATCCATAGATTCAATCTCAGCATTCATTGCACTCTGCCAAGATACTGCATCTTTATCTTGGATTGCCTCATCATATGTCCAGGGATAAGGTTCATGTTCGCCAGGGACCAAATCAGAAGATTCTCCCAAGAACATGAATCTATCAGGCTGTCTCACAACCCTCCCACTACGACGAGGTATCACCTGTGTATCCTCTGTGACACGCGGTGCAGTGACATGTGGTATATCCTCTTGTATCGGTGGTACTAAAGAAGTGACTTCCCCTTTTAACTCCTCCAGAACAATTTTACTCTTGGGCTTGTGGCTCATCACATAGTCTTCCTCTAGAAATCTGGCGTTCGTGCTAACGATCACACTCTGATCTCTAGGACTATAAAATAATCCACCCTTCGTTCCTCTGGGATAGCCAACGAACAATCATACTTCTGTACGAGGTTCCAACTTACCAGCATCTACCTTCAGCACATGTGCTGGACTCCCCCATATCCGAATATGTCTTAGACTAGGCTTTCACCCAGTCCACAACTCTGTGGGAGTAGAAGGCACTGATTTAGATGGAACCAAGTTTAGAATGTATACCGCCGTATCTAGAGCATATCCCCAGAACGAATCTGGCAAGTCAGAATAACTCATCATCGATCTAACCATCTCCATAAGAGTCCTATTCCTTCGCTTTGCTACATACACCATTCTCGCTGGGTGTGCCAATAATTGGGATTGAATCCCAGCCTCTGATAAGTAGTTCCTAAACTCTCCCAAGAGGTACTCACCACCACGATCAGATAATAGTGTTTTGATACTTTTACCTTGACGTTTCTCCACATCAGCCTTGAATTCTTTGAACTTGTCAAAGCATTCAGACTTGCGGTGCATCAGGTAAATGTATCCATATCTTGAGTAATCGTCTATAAAAGAGACGAAATACTCAAAGCCACCTCTAGCTTGGATAGACATAGGACCACACAAATCAGAATGAACCAATTCTAACACATCTTTGGCTCTATACCCCTTGGCCTTAAAAGGCCTCTTGGTCATCTTACCCTCCAAGCGAGATTCACAGGTTGGGAGATCTTCCACCACTAATGAACCCAAAGGTCCATCAGCTATCAACCTTTGAATTCTGCTTAGGTTAATGTGACCAAGCCTAAGATGCCAAAGATATGTTTGGTTCATCTTCGAAGGTTCTTTTCTCTTATTGGAATTAGAAGATGAGTTATTAACTTCAATTTGCATCATGGGAGGTTTTGGTTCCAGTGTGTACAAATTTCCTATCAATGTACCCGAACAGATAATGTCCCTATCTCTCTTTATAACAACTCTGTCATTAAAAAGAAATAGAATATCCATCCATAATAATTTAGAAACTGAAACTAAATTCTTTCTAAATAAGGGTACATAAAGGCAATTATTAAGAACCAAAAGTTTATTTTTCTCAAAAGATAAATAAAACTTCTCCCACTGCAATAGCCGCCACCTTCATGACATTGCCCAAGTAAATGGTAATCTCCCCTTTAGCTAGTCGTCGGGTTTCTTGGAACCCCTGCAAAGTATTGCAGACATGATCAGAGGCTCCTATATCTACACACCAGGTGCTGGTAGATAACACCACTAACCATGTTTCAACTACTAGACCAAAGGATATACCTTTGTTCTGTTTCGGACTGGGACGGTCCTTTTTCCAATGTCCATCCTGCTTGCAAGTGAAGTACTTGCCTTTCGGCTTCTTCACTCCTCCTAGAGATCCTTCCACCATCTTTGCTTCACCTTGTTTCTTCTTCTTCTTGTCTTTCGGCTTAGAAGGAGAAACCTTTTTGAGCAACCATGGCTTGAGGACATTCTTCGAAGAGTGCATACTTGTACTCTTTAGCAGATAAGACAATATCTAGATTATTTTCCAATCAACATTGTTTTGGGTACAGTAAGTTTATTTCCTTTAGTATCATAGTAAGTGGACTGAAAGTCATTTTTGAAAATCCTAAGAATCACATAGATCATTACTGTAGATTTCAAAAAATTATTGATTCCTCAAACAATAAAATTTCAAAATCAACCAACACCTCTAAACACCGAGAATATCGCATGCCACGATCGTGTGGACGTATACGAATTCTACATTTGTAAGAGGAGGTTTTACCCATTAATTTTACTATCTTGTCAACCTAACCTTTTGACAAGTAAAATTAATAGTTGGTTCCTCTTTGGCCCTACAAATAAAAGCAGTGACTCCGATGGGGAGGATACTTATATTTGTATCTAAGTATTCACCATTACTCGGTACCAAGGTAATTATCTTGGGTTATGTGCCTTACGATGGGCAAGTACACACGCTCCTTGATAATTTCCTATAACCATATTCGACCTTGTGATCCGCAAACAAACCCATCCGATGGGGAGGAAGGCACTCAGAGCCGACGCGCAAGTTTGTTTGCATCACTTGTCAAATTGTAATGGAGGCCGCGGGAATTTATAAAAATATCCCTCTCCCACTTAGTAATTTGAAATTGAGGAATTTTCCTAGCCTACGACATGCATATCAAACAAAAAGCAATAAATATGAAAAATAAATTATTTTCCAACTATTATGGCTTTTGTCTTCAATATGACTCCTATCGCATTGCCATCTCATCCGCTCCTCCTACGCCATGTACGAGCCATCCGGAGATCCGAGCCGAGACTAAATCCTATTTTAATTTACATCCATCGATCCTATACTCCACGAGGGAGTGTACATGAAATCTAGATCGAAAGTAAAATAAAATAAAGAGCGGCTAAACAATGTCGTATTTAATTTACAAAAACTAAATACTAGCCTCGTCAACCCCGAGGATTCAACAAAATAAATATTTACACACATACAATCATATACACACATATGGCCATAATCGTCGGATCTTATGCCTTTAACCAAAGAGTTAAACTACGCATATCCTACTATTATCCGAAACATATAATATATGAAAAAGTGCATAAAAATTAACCGAATCCTAAACACATAAAACCGGAAACCTTGGCTCTGATACCAATTGAAGGGTTTTGCCCGGAAGCTCTGATACCAATTGAAGGGATTTACCTTGTCGAGTCCGTGAGGGGAAACTTCGCTTCCCCTTCGCCTCGGTTGCTTGACCATGGTGATCCCTTCGATGTCCCCGGATTAAAAATTTAATCCTAGACAAAAGGGATTCCCAAAGCAACCAAGTCATCATCGTGATATTCGTTTAGAGAGGTCACTTGAACAAACTAGTTGTTCAAGCGACCATTCTCTATTCTACGAGTAGCCGCGGAATAGACGATGTCCGGATCGCCGGTTTTTGTGTTTATACTCGGGATCCAAGTATTATTTAGCCTATTTACAGAAATATAACATGCTTATATTTTGAAAAACAAACACAAGCAATGAATAAAAGAGATAGAAGAATAGTTATACCTCTTGGTCTTCTAATGTATGACCCTCCTCCTTTTGGACGTCGTGTGGGCGACGATCCACCAAAAGTCGAAGCTCCTAGATCGCAAAACTTCCTTCCTTGCTTTTCCCAAGCAAGAGGAAGAAGAGAAACAATGTTTTTCTCCTTCAAAAACTCAACCAACAAAGAACTATAGAAGTTCTTGCCACCAGCCAACTAGAAGGAGAAGAAGATGATGGAAAACTACCAAGACACCAAGAGAAACCCTATATCTTGTTTCCATCACCTAAGGAGAAGAGAGGGGAGTGTTTTGGGCACCGGCCAAGGGCTGGGAAGGGCTGGAATAGCTGCTGGACGTTGGCCACAAGGCAAGGAAGAAGAAGGAAAACTTGCCTTATTTGGTGCCACCCTTGCTTCCAAACCCTAACCCTAATTCCAATCCTATCTCAACTAGGATTGCCCTATTCTTGCCGCCCAAGCCTTGCTCCCTCTCTATCCTCATCTTCACGCCAACCCCATGCCACCTTTTATAGAGTTTGGGGATAAGCCATGAATTAGTCTCCTCCATTGGTTCTAGGAATTTAATCTCAACCGTCGGATCTAGAGATTTAATCTCAACCGTCGGATCTTAGAGATTTAATCTCTACCAATGGATCTTAGTGTTTTGTTTCTCTCAATTGGATCTAAGCATCTTGAGGTGTTAATGGGCTACATTAGGGACCATGAGGAGGAGTTGGGTCTTGGCCACCCATGGATCAAGCCCACATAAAGTCCGATCCACTAATGATGATCCAATCCACTAAAGGTCCATCATTGATCTACCTCACCAACCCCCATATGATAATATGGGCTCCATATATTATTTGTACATTTTCTTCCCGTGTTTAAGATCTCGAATGTCTGTCGATTAATTAATTTACTAACCATTAATTAATCAACATCTAACTCCTTGAGTAGTACCACTCAACCTTTTCATCATGCCAGACCAAGTCCACCTGCAGGGTTTACATGATGAACCTTATGAGCTCCTCAAGGGGACATCATCATCCTAATATATAGGACACGGTTTCCTCCTATAATCAATGACACACCATATAAATAATATCATCTCCCAACTTACCGAGTCTATTGATTTAATCTATAAATCTCGCCCATTGGTAAATCAAAGAGATGAGTACCAAGTATATATGCCCGTTATTATATCGGGATTAAGAGCATGTAATAAATAATATCTGAGGTACGATTCGATTATGTAGTCAGCAATAAATCGAATCACCTCTGTGTTGGTCCTGCTCAATACACACAAAGTGCACTAGTGTGATTCTATGGTCAAGACAAACCAATACCAAATCACACTACAACCATTCCGATGGTTTGTCCAAAGTCATCTCGGTTGTGAGCCTTTACTTATACTTTACAAGGAGCCGATAACAAGATCTCCCGTGTGACACCACACACCATGTTATCTACAATGTAACGTATTAGACAATATTGCATAACCATAAAAATATGCAAACAATGATCATGTGATTCTTATTTCAAAATAAAGATGTTCATACAAAAGATAGACTTTTCAGTATACATCCCTACAAGGTAAACCTCAAACTTTACAACCATTTGAGCGTCCGACAGTCGAGTAAACCTCAACCCTTGCGGTCGAGCCTTCGACACTCAGCCATTCGACCAAGTTCACCTAATGAGCTACTTACAATTCACTCATTCTCTCATCTCACTTGAAGTCCCTCGTCGAAGCTCTCTTCGTTCACGACCACATCCCTCGGCAGCATCAAGCGCATGACTCTGCAATGCTCCTTCGCGTCTCTTGCCCTCAAAGTCTACTTCCTTGGCTTCGCTTCAAGTCATCTTGTCTAGCGGTTCCTCGGATGCATCAAGCGCATGGCTCTACAATGCTCCTTCGCCGACTCAAGAAACGAGGTTGTGATCTGGTGAAACTTGCCAAAGCTCCATGTGTGAATTACTAAGTTCTGCAAGACTCCAATGCACATATCAAATCCAATCATCCTAACTTAAACCCTTTGCCACACACATCAAAACCATATCACATGGGTTGATTTCCCTAACAATCTCTCCCTTTTTGATGTGTGACAATCCGTTTAAGTTAGGTAAACAAATAACAATAACATAAGCAAGGAAAGCATGTAAATAAAAATATGAGTATAACAACTCCCCCTTAAACATGCAACTCCCCCTTAAACATGCAACTCCCCTTTAAGACATGCTAAATTTTCCCTTTTAGCATGATTAACTTAAACCTATCAATTCTCCCCCTTTGACACCATCAAAAACATTATCCAAATGTTATAATCCAAGGTATCAACTCTAAGAAGGAAAAAATACCAAAAACCAAAAAAAACCTGATAAAATCAGGTTACTGTGCTCACAAGATAAGACATCACCGATCGTTCGTTACTAAATGACTAGCTCATAGATTTCAGGTTTTATGATTTTCTGGATGAAATTCAGAAATGCACTATAAATTCTAAAAAATTCAAAAAATCATGAAATTTTGAAAACACATTTCTTTTAACTTCTTTTATCAATGAAAAATGAGTTTTCATAAAAATTACTTATATTTTCAATGATTTTCCAAAAATCCAAAAGCTTCAAAAATAACTAGTATTTTGATCAAGTTTATATCAATTTTAACACCTAGTTTTGCATTAGATTGTTTCAAAACATAAAAACACAAATTTTAAAGTAAGAAATGGTTTTGAAAACATATGAAATATCCAACCATCATCTTTGGGCAATATGTCTATGAATTAAACATAAACCTTCCCCATCATTGGTCTATTATTGCTATTTTGATACTTAAAATGACCATCTAAATGCCATAGGCATTAGTGGACCATTTGTATCATCCTATCATCTCACCCATACTATGTTTTCAATCAAAGTTATCCTTATGGTGAATGTGAGATGTTCCTAAAGGTATTTATGTACTTAACCTTCAAATTCATGCAATTCTACCCATGGTTAAGTATCTTTATATTCTGTGTATTTGGTCCTCTCTACCCCTCAATCTCCCCTCTCACGGCCAGTTCTCGACCTTTCCAGGGTAGTCTTCTAGCTTTTCAGAGTAGGTCCCCTATTCTAGGGCAGTTTACCTTGGATCTAGGGTAGTTCCCCTCCTTTCCCCTCCTCTCTTTCTCTCTCCAGAGTGGTACCGGACTTTCCAAGATGGTTCTCCCACTTCCCGACCAGTTTGCACTCATTGTCAAATACAACCTTGTTCCCTCCTTGATCGATTTGCCCACTATCCAGGGCAGTTCTCTTTCTCAGGCCAGTTCCTCTGCTCCCGACTGGTTCCCACTGGCCCCTATCGCAGGGCAGTTTATTTAAAAAGGGGATTGTTCAAAAAAAAAATATTATTACATTCAACCAAGGAAGTTTTGCCTATCCAAGAGAAACACATGGCTTTTCTGGAGTGTCAGGCGCTTTTCCGACTCGAGTGGTGGTTTCCTGGCCAAAGACACCTTGCCTAGAGTGATTTCTGGCCGTGGGTCGCTTTCCCACGCCAGTGAGTCACCTCTTGATCAAGCGCCTGCGGTTCTAGGGCAAGTTTCCTCACCTCCAGGGTGGTTATCCTACTCTCGGCTGGTCCACCTCGATTAGTGAGAGAACACTTGCCCCTTCTTAAACCGTTTAACCTTCGGACAGGGCAGTCTCTTCGGCTTAATGGTGGATCCTCTTACCCCGCCTGGTACACCTCGCCTAGGGTAGTCTCAGGCTCCGAAGCATCTGATTCTAGGCTAGTTTTGGGGCTTTCCATACTGGTCGACCCTAGGCCAGGATATCAATTGGCCAGGGTGGATCTCCTCATCCCTTCTCCAGGAGGAAACCTTGGCCAGGGTTGACTCTAGCGTACACTGTTTTCCCTTGGCAGGACACTATACTAGGGAAGGGAAGTATTTCGAAAAAAAAAATTCCTGGAAAGTTTTTGGCATTAATGTATTGCTGAGGGATGGTGAATAGGCCCACCTATAATGGCCTATCTAGTCCGTAGCAAACGGCTATGGTAAAGATGTTGCAAATCCGTTTATGGCTGAGGCTTGGCCAAAAAGCCTAGGAGAGGTGAATAGGCCCACCTGAATGGCCTATCTAGTCTGTAGCAAATGACTATGGTAAAGACTTGCCAAATCCCTTATTAGCTGATCACTTGCTAAAAGTGATAAACACCAGAGGACCATGAAGCTAGGTGACCCCAAGAGATAGGATGTCATAAAAAGGTACATAGGAGGAGCTGAGTGCAGTTGGATGGTACATAGGAGCACATAGAGACATGGATGGTACACATGCACCGTTGACAGGGTCTGGATGTGAGAAGGACGATGGAGAGGAATGAGTGGATGTATCAAGCGAGGGGTTGGTACTCATGAGAGCACATGTACATCCCACCTTGGATACATCTCAGATCTGACACTTTGTCATACATGACATGAGCATGAATCCTAGGCCATTGTATGATTGTGCTTTTCTTTGATGATATATATTTGCCTTTCATAAAAAAAAAAATTGTTGAGAATTCGGTGACCACTAGAGGGGGGGGGAGTGAAAAGCTCGTTTCGATGCTTGATGGAATTTGTTCACGTTTGATCGTCTACAATCTTGTTAGCATAGCGGAATGATAATAACAAATATAAACAACAAGATACACAACCACAACGCGAGATATAATGTGGTTCGGGACCAAATGATTTCTACTCCACGGATCGAGCTCAAACAAGCTCTAGCGATGCGTACACACACCACTAATAACAATATCTCCTTCTCGACACAAGTTGGAGGTGGAGAAATCTCTTACAATAATTCTTACAATAATAAGAAGTAAATGCAAGCTAATACAGTAAAGAAAACTTTACACAATGTGAACTTGAGTGCTTGCTTTTGGTTGCTTGAAGAGTAGCCTTGGAGACCCTGAATCACACCATCAATTCACCCCAAAAGCTCCCAAAGAACCATTATCGAAATATCCTCCACGAGCTCCCTTTAAAGCTACTGCCTGGGCTGGACATCGTCTATCAGTCAACTGATCGGGACCATAAGTCGATTGATGACACTGTTGCTGTGAGACAACGGTGCGATCCACACTGGAAAAACCCAATGGATAGGACATCAGTCGACTGATCATACTCATCAGTCAACTGATAGAGCCTTTACTCGACTGTTAACCTCAGCAGTCAAGTCCGACTCCATTCTGTGCTCGAATTCTCGATCACCAGTCGACTGATCACCTGATCAGTCGACTGCTTGAGCCAGCAGTCGAATTCCCACCTCTGACAGTCGACTGCGAGGGCACTCCCCATAGTCAAAGCCTGTTGACTCACTCCAGTCGACTGCCCATAGGTCCCAGTCGACTGATACACCACAAACATGAGGTTTTACCCCAAGTATGGTGCCCCCATAAATGCTAGACCACCCTTAGCCTAGACCTAAGTCTTCTAGCCACCTCGGTTAGCCTCATGCCTATCGGATCCCTACAAGTCATCCATGACTTGTTCATTCATGCACTAGCTTTCAGATGCTTCAATCAGCTATGTCATGCTAACGGTGTCTACACCGCCAAGGCACATTGGACTTACGCTGCCAAGACTCCGCTTGGACTTTACGCCGCCAACCATTGGACTTATGTTGCCAAGACTCCACCCTTGGACTTTACGCCACCAATATCACCCCTTGGACTTTCCAAATGCCAAGTACTCATGACTTGGACTTTCACTGCCAAGACTACACCCTTGGACTTACGTGGCCAAGACTACACCCTTGGACTTTCCAAATGCCAAGACTCAAGCTTTGACTTTCCCTTGCCAACCCATGTTGGACTTTACATGCCAAGACCCATGCTTGGACTTTTCCTTGCCAAGACCCATGCTTGGACTTTACATGCTAAGTACTCAAGACTTGGATTTTCCATGACATGGTCAACCCCAGTCAACCATCAAAATCCCCCTCGAGTCAAACTCGAGTCCAGTCAATCATGACCCGGGTCGATTGCACCAATAATCTCCCCAAAACATTATCAGACATCAATGTCAAACCTTAATCTCAAACATCAAAACATCGCACGAGTCAAACTCGAGTCCGGTCAATCGTGACCTGGGTCGATTGCACCAACAGGAATTACCCCTCTTGGACTTTTCACCTTGCACCCTCGCAAGGAATTTCCAAATGCCAAGAAATTAACCATCTTGGACTTTTCACCTTGCACCCCCGCAAGAAATTTTCAACTACCAAGGAATTAGCCATCTTGGACTTTTCACCATGGTCCACCCTTGGATTTCTTGCCTACCAAGGAATTAACCATCTTGGACTTTTCACCAAGGTCCACCCTTGGAATTCTCACAATCACTTAAACCTTTGTCTAACACCAAAACCTAACTTGGAGCTTTCAGCTCCAACATAACCAAGGTGTGAGCTCAGCTTCAATGATGCCATAATTGAGGTTGCCGTCCCTTGTGCTTAGATCTCTGGATAATCTATTGATTTATTAATAGTGATATGTTCAATTTTGGCATGGCGATTGGGTTGCAATGTTTCTGATCTATGGTGAAGGCATTTCTTTCACTTGAGCAAGATGGGGGAAACATAAATAGGATTTGTTTAAGATCGACTATGAAGGGGTGAGGTAAGGCTAGGTAAATTGATGATTCAGAAATTTTGGTATATGATTGTTATGCAGCTAATTTGATTGTGGTTCCATGGAATATGGTGAATAGGGGAGAATGTTTCGAATGGGGTAATGGAAGCGGAATGATTGAGGTAAGCTTGATCTAAGTGGTATGGATGCTCACTGCATTTGTAGTTGATGTTGTAATTGATTGTTGATTATTAGTTATGAATAGGGTGGGCATTATGGATTGAGATGTGGATTTGATTAGCTTGATCTACAGCTAATTAACTATTAATGGCAGGATTCGTGCATTTGATAAAGAATTGGTATATTGGTTATTGTGATTAGTATGATGGGATAGAAGTACGCTTTTGGTTGAATTACAAATTATGTGTTGTTGTGATGTATTAGTTTAATTACAGTAAACTTGGATTAGGAAGTGTATGAGATTACACTATTATAGGATTTGATCCGATCATCCGAGGTACGATAGACTTAATTATGTTCTATGTTGTGTGCAGGATTTTGATTCAAGGCAGGTTTGTGGATGTGGAAGCTATTAGTATGATCTATATATCAAGTGGGTAATTTCCTACCCTGGTCAGGTAGTTGTTAAATCCTAATGCATGTGATTTTACATTGATGGCACTTATATCTTGACTCCACTCCAATTTTTCTGTTGCTTGGTACTTAGTCATTGCACTTTATGATGCTCTATTGTTGTTGTCACATTTATTTCATTCATCATTGTTATGAGTTACCGACGCTAGGGTATTTGGACCTATAGATGCTTAACTATGGGTACGTAGCTGAGTATGGTTGTAGACTTGACTTGTGTCATCAGGATTAATCATCCGGGTGGGTGGGTGATGTTCTTAATGTAAAGTTGACGGTCGTATTATCTTCCTTTTCATTATATAACTACTATGGATCATATATCTATGTATGGTGGTATGGGTTGTCGATTGGGTGTCGCTATGGACTAGAGGTCCTTGCATGAATGTCAGTTGTGTACGACTCTCTGTGAGATAGAGAGTGTGTTGTGGATTTACATATGTGTGGTTGTGCATTCATACCATTTACATGCATGCTATCAACTTTGTCCCTCTTGTGGTTGAGAGGGTCGTCAGTCATCCTGCCTCCACGGTTACTAGTTGTAGTAGTAGCTGGTGTCAGGGCAGTGGATTTGTTGTACCACACTCGACCACTATTGATAGTGGTAGTTGGAGTTGCATGCAGTTTGTCCTGGGTGTGTGACACTCGACCACTAATGGGTAGTTGCGGCGAAGTCTCCTTCAAATTTCGGCAGATGAATGTTAGAGGCGGCCATCTCTTGATTGTGCTTGTTGTGGTGGTTAGTCCGGTGACAAGCGACTTGGCTCTGATACCACTTGTTGGAACGTATGTGGCCGGCTAGAGGGGGTGAATAGCCCTCAATCATCGTACGGTGGAATTCGTTAGTTAATTACTTGTCTACAAACAATATTAGTGCAACGGAAACAAAAACTAGACAAGCAATTAAGACAAAGTAAACAAAGAATAGATGCAAACGCTAACACCGCGATGTAACATAGTTCACGGCCCTTGCCGCTAATCCATGACCGATTCATCCAAGGTGAATCACGCCTACACAATTCCACTAATCTCTCCTTTCCATAAAGCTAGGGGGAGATAACCTTTCTTACACAAGATCTATCCTCTTACAATATAATAGAAATAAGCTTAAGGAAGAGGATTGAAAATGTTTGGGCACTTGAGAAGATGTTTAGAGTAGAATCATTAGGCTCCTCAAGTGTCCAAAGGCACCATTTTATAGAGAAGAGCTCATTCTTCCCGTTGGGCGCCTGACAATTGACTGATGCCCCGATCAGTCAACTGCTCCTGTAGCCGTTGCCCAATAACAGCTTCTTCCATGTTGGATTTTATCCAACAGATCCCACATCAGTCGACTGATCTTACCATCAGTCGACTGATAGAGCCAACAGTCGAGTGCCGAAAGCGAGCACTCGACTGATAATCATTATGTGTCTGAAACCCTTGCGATCAGTCGATTACTACCATCAGTAGTCGACTGATGGTTTTGGTAGTCGACTGTCATCCCTTGGCAGTCGACTGCTAGGACACAAACCTGACTCGAACACTAGTCGAGTCACAGTCGACTTGGAGCAGTCGACTGTCATGTCATGGTAGGCGACTTATGTCGGAAAATCCCATCTGACACTTAGCCAAATGGCCAAGTTTCACCTACGATCTACCCCGTCCCGGGTTACAATCGCTCACTCTCATTCCCTTGGAGTCCCTTTCCTTTGAAGTTGTCTTCATCTGACCACGTCCCTTGGATGTGCCAAGCGCACGGCTTCGCAACACCATCCTTCACGTCTTGCCCTGAAGTCTACTTCCTCTGGCTTCACTCCAATGCTCCTCATCCGGTCGTCCCTCAGATGCACCAAGTGCATGACTTCTACAATGCATCTTTCACCGACTCAAGGACCGAGTCATGAGAGGTGAAACTTGCCAATGCTCTATGTGGGAATTACTAAGTCCTGTAAGACTCCAACGCACATATCAAAACCATAACAACCTAACTTAAACCCTTTGCCACACACATCAAAACCATATCACATGGGTTGATTGCCCTAACAATCTTCCCTTTTTGATGTGTGACAATTCGTTTAATTTAGGTAAAACAATTACAATAAAACATAAGGAAAGAAAGCATGTAAGTAAAAACATGAGTATCAAACTCCCCCTTAAACATGCAACTCCCTCTTAAGACATGCTAAATTTTTCCTTTTAGCATGATTAACTTAAACCTATCAATTCTCCCCCTTTGACACTATCAAAAATATTATCTAAATATTATAATCCAAGGCATCAAAGTCTAAGGGTTGAAAAATCATTAAAATAGCATGAAAACACTGAAATCAGGCTGTGAACAGTGACACCAGTTGACTGAATTAGACATCGGTCGACTGGCACGTTGCTTTCAGCATTTTCTGATTTTCGGACTGAAATTCATAAATGTACCAGAAATTCCAAAAAATTCGAAAAATTGTGAAATTTTGAAAACACATTTCTTTTAAAGTCCTTTATTAGTTAAAAATGAGTTTTCATGAAAATTACTTAGGGGGCGTTTGGTAGAGAGAAAATTTTCTATTTTTTATTTTCATTTTCTGAGAAAATGAGAAAACGCGTTTGGTTGGCGTTTTCCATCTCCGTTTTCTGAGAGAGAATTTTTTGGAAAACTGGAAAACAGAAAAAAACTATTTTCTATTTTCCAGAAAATAGAAAATGAGAATGATGCTAAACGCCCCCTTATATTTTCAATGATTTACAAAAAATCCAAAAGTTTCAAAAACAACTTGTATTTGATCAAGTTTGTATCAATTTTAACACCTAGTTTTGCTTTAGATTGTTTCAAAACATGAAAACACAGATTTTAAAGTAAGTAATGGTTTTGAAAACATATGAAATATCCAACCATGATCTTTGGGCAATATGTCTACGAATTAAACATATGTTTTTCTCATGATTGGTCTATTATTGCTCTATTGATACACTTAATGACCCATCTAAATGCCATAAGCATTAATGAACCATTTGTATCATCCTATCATCTCACCAATTGCTATGTTCTCAATCATGTTAGCCTTATAGTGGGTTGTGGAGTATTTATACTTAACTAAAATTTCATGCATTTCTACCCTTGGTTAAGTGTCATCCTAAAAACCCAAACATGAACATGCATCAAGAATTATCAATCATGATCATAAATCATCAAACATTGCATATCATGATTATAAATTATAAAATTAAGCATGAAACATGATTCAACCATTTAATTTATGGGTTATGCATTATCATCACCCAACACTATTTAAAAACCCATACCATCCTAAGTCAACCATTAAATATGATAAAAGTAAAATCCTCATGGTTGAATATACTAGGGTTTTCCTAACCCTTAAGGATGAATTTAGGAACCCAATATAAGTTCTTTCCTATGGGGTTCACTAAATATTATTTAGGGATCCATTTTCTAGCTATTGTTTTATTTTTGGCTTGACCCCTAGCAATTAGGCAATTATAGGCCTTCTCATTTTTGTTTCCTTTATAACCTAGGCCTTTCTTATTAAAGCTTGCCCTTTGGCTCCCTATAATCATGTTCAAAGTATTTGAGCCTATAGTGAATTTCTCTAGGGCCTTAGTTAAATAGTCTACCTTTTCCCTTAAAGCCCTATTTTCTTCAATACATGCATCACTAACATTAAAAGGCATGTAATCATCATGTGAGCATGCATCATTGATACTAGAAGAAACATTATCATTAATATTTAAACATGATTTTTTGATCTTTTCTTCTAGGGCCTTAATTTCATTTTTCATGATTTTGTTTTCCTTTTTAGCCCTAAATAATTCTTTAGTTAAGCTAGATATCATGGACATAATTTTCTTGGGAGGGATATTTGTTACCTCACTTACCAAATCCCCTTCCGATGATGAGGATGAAGATGTGGACGCTTCCCCTTCACTTGAGCTCTCCTCCTCGCTAGTGCTTCTTTCTTCTTCCTCGGAGGAGGTGGAGTCCAAGTCATCTATCCCCATTAGGGCAAGATTTGTGAAGGTCTCTTCTTCTTCAGATGATGAGGATGATGGATCATCCCATGTGGCCTTATGTGCCTTAGCCTTCCCCTTTTCTTTGGCCTTCTTTTCATCCTCCTCCTTCTTGCTCCCCTTATTCTTTTCTTCTTTTCTCCTTCTTTCGTCTTTGCTCTTGTTCAAGAGGAGACAATCATCTCTTATATGTCCCTCTCCTTGGCAATTGTAGCAAATTATCTTTCTCCTTGGCCTTCTCCACCTATCATGAGATTTGTTAAATTTAAAATTCTTCAAAGCATGCCTTACCTTCCTTACCATGTAGGATTCTTCCATGCTATCCATGGAGGAGGAGGAGGAGTCTTCATCCGATGAGGAGGGTGCCATCTCCTTCTTCTTCTTCTCTTTTTCAGCCATGAGTGCTACTTCCCTTGTTGGCTTGATTGGATCTTCTACTACTTCTTCAAGCCTTGTTTCATGGAGTTGCATGGTGGAGAAGAATTCCTCTAGAGTAGTTATCTCTAGATTCTTGGAGATGTAGAAGGATATTACTTCGTTCAGTTGCATGTTGCTTTCCTAGATGATGTTCTTGAGGTTAGAAGAAGATAATATCATGATAGCTTTTCACCAACACTTGATAAATTGGTTATGATTTCTTTAAATCGAGAATGCAATGATAATACCTTCTCTCTCTTTTCTAATTTGATGTTGTTTAATTGGGAGCAGAGGAGGTCTCTTCGCATTAGCTTGGCCTCGGAGGTGCCTTCATGAAGCTCCGCTAGCTTCTCCCACATCTCCTTGGCGCTAAAGCATTCTCCTATCTGGTTTATTTCTTGTTGGGGAGCACGTTGAAAAGATGGTGCTTGGCCTTTGAGTTTGCAAGGTGATCCTCCCTTTGCTTCTTGGTCCACCTTGATTTTTCTATTTGCTCTCCCTCTTCATCCATATGCATCTCAAAACCATTCTCCATTATTAGCATAATTTCAAAATCGGTTTCAAAGAATACCTCCATTCGCTTTTTCCATCAAGCGAATTCTCCATCAAACTTCGGCGGATGAATGTTGGAGCTGGCCATCTCTTGATTGTGCTTGTTGTGGCAGTTAGTCCAGTGACAAGCGACTTGGCTCTGATACCACTTGTAGGAACGTATGTAGCCGGCTAGAGGGGGGTGAATAGCCCTCAATCATCGTACGGTGGAATTCGTTAGTTGATTACTTGTCTACAAAAAATATTAGCGCAACGGAAATAAAAACTAGACAAGCAATTAAGACAAAGTAAAGAAGGAATAGATGCAAATGCTAACACGATGATGTAACGTGGTTCACGACCCTTGCCGCTAATCCATGACCGATTCGTCCAAGGTGAATTACACCTACACAATTCCACTAATCTCTCCTTTGCACAAAGCTAGGTGGAGGTAACCTTTCTTACACAAGATCTCTCCTCTTACAATATAATAGAAATAAGCTCAATGAAGAGGATTGAAAATGTTTGGGCACTTGCGAAGATGTTTAGAGTAGAAGAATTAGGCTCCCCAAGTGTCCAAAGGCCCCATTATATAGAGAAGAGCTCATTCTTCCCGTTGGGCGCCTGGCAGTCGACTGATGCCCTGATCAGTCGACTTCTCCTGTAGTCGTTGCCCAATAATGGCTTCTTCCATGTTGGATTTCATCCAACGAATCCCACATCAGTCGACTGATCGAACCAATAGTTGAGTGCCAGAAGCGAGCACTCGACTAATAACCATTCTATTTCCGAAACCCTTGCGATTAGTCGACTACTGCTATCAGCAGTCGACTGATGGTTTCGGCAGTCGACTGCCATCCCTTGGCAGTCGACTGCTAGGACACAAACCTAACTTGAACACTAGTCGAGTCATAGTTGACTTGGAGCAGTCGACTGCCATGTCATGCCAGTCGACTGATGTCGGGAAATCCCATCCGACACTTAGCCAAATAGCCAAGTTTCACCTATGATCTACCCCATCCCGAGTTACAATCGCTCACTTTCATTCCCTTGGAGTCCCTCTCCTTCGAAGTTGTCTTCATTTTGCCACGTCCCTCGGATGCACCAAGCGCACGGCTTCGCAGCGCCATCCTTCGCGTCTCGCCCTGAAGTCTACTTCCTCCAGCTTCACTTCATTGCTCCTCGTCTGGCGGTCCCTCGGATGCACCAAGCGCACGGCTTCCGCAATGCATCTTTCACTGACTCAAGGACCGAGTCATGAGAGGTGAAACTTGCCAATTCTCCATGTGAAAAGTACTAAGTCTTGCAAGACTCCAACGCACATATCAAAACCATAACAACCTAACTTAAACCCTTTGCCACACACATCAAAACCATATCACATGGGTTGATTGCCCTAACATGTGTGTGTTTGTGTGTGTGTTGTGTGTGTTGTGTGTGTGTGTGTGAATGCGTGTGTGATCAATATATATATAGTTATGATCTATATATGCTTGTTGTGATGCTGCATTTGTTTGAGCTATACTTGCAGCATATGTTTGTTCATCATTCTAAATACTATTTGCATATTCTATGCCTTTGTGTGTGGAGTACAGAGTGCGAGTTTGATCAGACTTGTGTATGTGTTTGATCAACATCATGTTGTTGTATAGGATGGACCAGGTACATTATGTATTTGTTTATAGGTAGATCATATGATTGTGTGTTGATTACAGGTGTAGTATTGTTCATACATGTTGTACGTGTTATATCGTTGTATACTTGTTCAGGTTGTATAAGTTGTGTCATTGCAGACCTTTCAGCTTTGTCGGTACATTACGTTATGTACAATTGATCAGTTTGGTATGTGCAATGACTAGTATTATTCTGATAGTTATTCGTTGTTTCACTTATGACTGTATATCCGTTGATATCCCTATGTATACCTATTGATCTTCATATGTATATTATTGATCTCTATATGTTATATGTTGTTCATGCACTATCTTTCATATTACCACTGAGTTTTAAACTCACCACAACAAACCCTGAGTTTTCTTGTCGCCCAGGTAATAGGTAGAAGATTCTTTGGGTGCTCGGAGCTCTGCCAGCTGATCCCATCTCACACCGAGTGTATGGATTGTATTCCATACTGTTGTATATTTTGGATTGTTTGTTTTGGGATTTTATCTTATGTTGCTTCCGCATTTTGGTATATGGACGTGTTGTATGTATTTGGCTTTACTTTGGATTTGATTCGGATGTTGGTTTTGACTATGTTTTTGGTTGTGTCAAAGTCGTACCGGTACACACATATTTGGGTCTTTATATCTTTATTATTTGTTAGTGTTTACCGTTGTGTATTTATAGCTTATCTGTGATAGCAGCTCTGCGGGCATTTATCAGTATTATATCTTATATTGTCACAAGAGGGTACTGTCCAGTCAAGGGATAAATATACTCTCGGGGCGTGACATACACAATATCAAGACTATTTTATCCTCCATTTTACATAAGTTCGTTGTGTGTAAAGATCTTTCAGAAATCTTTTTGAAGAAATCACATAACTCAATTAACGTGCCACATGTCTTTTGGGAAAAATTTACATAATAGCGACTGGAAATATTCTTTGCAACAATACATGACAATCATGTGAATTTAGTCCATATAACTTTCCTTCATTTGCATTCACATTTCTAGATATCTTAGCAGTGTTGGATCGAGTAAACACGCTAGAGGGGGGTGAATAGCATACTTAAATCTTTTTCTTTTTTGTCGTTAAAACCAAAGTAGGCATAGGGGAAAGTAATAGCAAAAACAAGATTGACACACTTTGTTTTTACTTGGTTCACAACTAAAAGGTTGCATGTCCAAGGCCCACAGTCCAAGACTACTTTTGATGGACAATCCACTAAAGGAATCTCTTCCTCGTTGGAGGTAAGAGACGACGATTACAAAAACACAAGATAGAGGAAGAGGCAACAAGCCTACCTCTCCTCTTTGAAATTAAAAGCTCAAGTACAAGAATGAAAAACATTTAAAGACAAGCTATCGACTTAGATGCAAGGTTAGGCATGATGCTGGCGTTACGACGGTGTAGTGTTTTTTTTGGCAGCTTGGATTTTTGAGAGCACTTTGAGAGTAAACTTAGATGATCCAAAGAGGTGAAAAGCCTCTTCTTTTATAGCCCTTTGAGCCTTGGATCGTTAAGATCCAGATTTGGGTCAATGCTCCTCATCCCCCCCACTTTTGTTGGAGCTTACCTTGACTATCTTCATGGTGATCTGCTTGACCAATAGTTGACTGATGCCCTTCAACAGTCGACTGATGGTAGGATCAGTCGACTGCCAATAGCCTTCAGTCGACTGTTAGCTTGATCACTCACCTGAAACATAGAGTTAGCACAGAAATTTTGAGTAATGGTAATTATGATGGTTCCTTACCATCCGACCTTGACCTAGACCTTCCTCCAGAAGTCTTAGTCGGATCACCGCCTATGGTTGTCCCCGTATGGAGGACACGTCCTTACCATCACTCTGCACTCGGTACTTACCTCTGGTCCTCCTGACTTGTCGCTTAGCTTCCGGTCGTCACTGAGGTTCCTCGACTCCCCGATGTTCTCCTAGTGCCACCCAACCACCACAGTTTCTCGTCCCGAAATTCTCCGGGTGTCATTGACCATTATCCTAGCTTACTTCATTTCATGCACACAGAACACAACATATGAGATTACCATAATAACTTAACTTTTAACCTTTTCCCTAATCAAAACCTAGGTTCGATTATCTGGTGCCCCCTGCACTAACAATCTCCACCTTTTTTATCTATGGCAAACTAATTCAAAGTTAAGGAAAAATTAAGCATAAATAAGCATGTAGTACTAAGAATGAATAATATGAATAATAAGTATGAATGAAATATGAATAGTAAGTATGATTAAGTAGTAAACGTGAATAAGCATAAATAGTATGTCCTTTTCCAACCCTTCCCCCTCAAGGTTACCTCTCTCTTAACCCTAGGTGAGTTTTGGAAAAGAAACTAAAAGAAAAATTACATTTTGAAAAACAATAAAGAACTTCCTCCCCCTTAACTTTTGGCCTCTTTTCTAAAAAAAAAGTTTGTTTAATTTTTGACCTCTTCTCCCCCTTTTGCCATATATCGAAAGACTGAGGGATGTAATTAATGTGAGAAGTGTGTATATAAAAAAACATTCTTATATGTGTAAGTCCAAGCATGTCCCTAATTATTTTTAAAAATAATAGTTTCAAGATAAAATCATAAGTATGTGTTGGAGGTTGATGGCCCAGCTAGAAGGGGGGTTGAATAACCTTACTTGTACGATGGTCTTCGTTCGTCTTAATCGTCTATACAAATTGTTAGCACAGTGGAATAATAAAACTAAAGGCAATTAAGAGCTAAAACAATGTAAAGATGAAAGCAATGCTAACATAATTATGTAACGTGGTTCACGACCCTTGTCGCTAATCCACGGACAATTTGTATGGCGAATCACTCCCTCAAATCCAATCACTAGTCTCTCCTTTAGCCCAAGCATGGTGGAGGTAAACCTTCTTGCAAGAACTCACTCCCTCTTACAATAGAATATAGGTAAAGCACAAGAAGAGGAGTGGAAAACCGTGTAGAGTACTTAGGAGTAGAAGCATTAGCATCCCCAAGGCCCTCATCCCTTCTCTTTAAAGAGAGAAGAGATTTCTTCCTGTTGGGCTTGCAATAGTCGACTGTTGCATGCCATCAGTCGATTGCTGCCGTTCTAATGACTTTTGACCACGTCAGATCGCGACCGTTGTAGTCTAACGGTAGCCTTGACAATCGACTGCTGTTATCAGCAGTTGACTACTGTCTGTGTAGCCAACTGATCAGTCGATTATGAGTGATTCTATTCGATGTTAACCTTCATCAGTCGACTGCCATTCCTTGGTAGTCGACTGCTAGTGCACAGCGATGATCGCCATCCTTCCTTTGGATCGGGCGTATATTGAACTATCCGAAAAAAACCGCTAAGCGAAAACCCCGGAAGTCGGCCACAGATCCGTGCGAAGATAAACAAAACTACATGTACATGTTTAAAAACCTTAGATCTACTCTAGATCTACATGTTAAGAGTTTTATCCTTAATGCGATACCCTTCGCTTATCCCTCTTGTCTAAACGGCTTGCTGGAACTCGAGAGTGTCAAGTGTACACTCCTCTATTGGTATCCACACAAGCAATAGGTGAAGAAAAGCAACCTAGAGTGTGCTAGCACCCCTTAGAGGCTCACGGCAAGATGAGGAAGAGAGAGCTTGAGGGAAGAGAGGAGGAAGAAGATGATGAAATTACACAACTTAACCTCACACTTTCATAACCCATCAATAGTGGCCAACCACTATAAGGGGGTTACATGCATGCATGTAACTCCAAGAGCCAATGGCTCTTGGTCTCCATCATGAGGTGGAACGTCATGATGTGTCCATGATGATGTGGAGCATCATCATTGGCCGGCCCCATGACAAGTCACCATGACATGGCAATTTGTCAAGTCAAAATTGATCATTCATCTTTCCTCTCAAGTTAAGTCAAACTTAACCTCTTATCTCCCATGGTTCAAGTCCAACCATTCGATTCAAGTCAATTTGATTTAATGAATCTCTATTCATTATCTTAAATTGACTCAATGAATCAAATGTAAATTAGACTCAATCAACACTTGAATCAAATTGAGTCTAACTCAATTAGTCTAATTTGGATTATCCTTAATCCAATTTGGTTCATTCCATGAACCTAATCCTCATGGTTCATCATGTGAACCTAATCTCCATCTAATTGCCCTTTGTGTGTGACCCTATAGGTTCTTGTAACATTGGCAATGCTCCTAAACCGATTTAGGAACATAAGCAGTGAGCGGTATCTAGCAACACATCATTGCTACCCAAGTTACAAGAATGTTGAGATCCAACATCACCTTTGTGACTCTCACAATATGTGACAATGACCCTCTATCCTTGAAATTTATATTGACCAATTGAGGCATAGACCGTGTCATCCTCGGTATAATCTTTATTTTGAACTCCAAGTAGACTCACTTTAATCAAATGAGCTCAATATCTCATATTGACTCATTTGGGCATGCCCATGCACTTCGTGGTCTCACTCTATCAAGAATAATCATGTCACTCCCATCATATAGGAGGGATAGATCTCATCTACATCACTCACATCCCTCCGCATAATTTGTTACATACCCAGTAATCGCCTTTATAGTCCACCCATTTACGGGTGACGTTTGATGAAGCCAAAGTATGCAACTCCTTATGTAGGGAACCATGATGACTTCAGGTCCAAGGACTAATAGTCATATGAGAAAGTATATGACACTCATATAACGATCCATGATACTTTCTCTTGGCGGGTCATTCAGTATACATTCTCCAATGCATACCCATGTGTCAACTTGATATCACATATCCATGACTTGTGAGATCAAGTCATCGAGTTGACCTACATGCTAGTCTCTTTGCATTAACATTGTCCTTGAATGTTAATACTTGACTAGGAATGATTAAGAGTAGTGTTCTCTATATCATCACATTATCAATTCAACCAATCGATTGATATAGATAAGAACCTTCTACTCAAGGATGTTATTATACTTAGTTATTTGGCATCAATACAAGTAATTATAGTAACCATGACTTTATAAATAGAAATATGATACAACAAAGTCCATACAACAATCATCACATTATTGACTCTAGGGATTTCACTAATAATCTCTCACTGGCACTAGCAACAATCACTGTAGTATCTAATACCCAATGACCTAGTGTGACCATCATGCTTTTTTTTTTGTGCAAACCCTTGGTCAAGGGATCTACGATGTTAGCCTTTGTGGGTACTCTACAAATCTTCACATCTCCTCTATCGATAATCTCATGAATGATATGGAAGTGTCGTAGTATGTGTTTGGTCCGCTGGTGTGAGCGAGGTTCCTTAGCCTTCACAATCGCTCCATTGTTGTCACAATAGAGCTCTATAGAATCTTCTACGCTAGGAACCACCCCAAGATCAGTAATGAACTTACGGATTCAAACTGCCTCCTTTGCTGCCTCTGATACAGCAATATACTCAGCCTCTGTTGTAGAATCAGCAACTGTGTCCTGCTTAGAACTCTTCCAGCTCACAGTGCCACCATTCAAGAAAAACACGAACCCTGACTGCGATCTATAATCATCCTGGTCAGTTTGGAAGCTGGCATCACTGTAACCCTTTATAGCTAGCTCCTCATCGCCTCCAAATATCAAGAAATATTCTTTAGCCCTTCTCAAGTACTTAAGAATATTCTTGACTGCTATCCAGTGACGCTCACCTAGATCTGACTAGTATCTACTCGTCATGCTCAAAGCATACGAGACATCAGGACAAGTATATAGCATGGCGTACATGATAGATCCTATGGCCAATGCATAAGGGATCTTATTCATGTGGTCTCTCTCTTATCTAGAAGAGGGACTTTGAGTCTTCGAAAGACTCACACCATGTGACATCGATCGAAGTCCCTTCTTGGAATTCTGTATGGCAAACCGTAGTAATACCATGTCAATAT
Source organism: Wurfbainia villosa (assembly GCA_025175895.1). Classification (NCBI taxonomy): domain Eukaryota; kingdom Viridiplantae; phylum Streptophyta; class Magnoliopsida; order Zingiberales; family Zingiberaceae; genus Wurfbainia; species Wurfbainia villosa. The sequence goes on along the minus strand of CM046000.1, from coordinate 19,774,822 downwards.
ATGTACTCTGACTTAGGCCAAGCAATCTCTTAGATCTATCTCTATATATCTTGATGTCTATAATACAGGCTACTTCACCTAAGTTCTTCATTGAGAAGCACGTCACCAGCCAAGTCTTCATAGACTGTAGCAAAGGGATGTCATTCCCAATGAGTAGTATGTCATCCACATACAATACTAGGAAGACAACTGTGTTTCCATTAATCCTCTTGTTGAAACAGGGTTCATCTTCATTCTTGATGAAACCAAACTGTTTGATTGTATCATTGAATCAAAGATTCCAGCTCCAAAAAGCTTGCTTTAGCCCATAAATGGACCTTTACAGCTTGCATACTTTCCCAGTATGCTATGGATCTAAAAAACCCTCAAGTTGTGTCATGTACACATCCTCGAGCAAGTTTCCATTCAGAAATATGGTTTTGACATCCATCTGCCAGATCTCATAATTGTGGTATGTTGCAATAGCAAGCATGATCCGAATGGACTTAAACATTGCCACTAGAGAAAAGGTTTCATCATAGTCAATACTATGAATTTACTTGAAACCTTTAGCCACCAATCGACCCTTATAGGTATGCATAAGTCCATCCATGTCAGTCTTTCTCTTAAAGACCCACTTACACCCAATGGGTTTGACGCCTTCAGGTGGATCAACCAAAGTCCATACTTGGTTGGTGTACATGGATTCCATCTCGAATCTCATGGCCTTTAGCCATTTCTCAGAATCTGGGCTCATCACAGCTTCCTGATAGGAGGTAGGCTCATTCTCAATGAGCATAACATCATCATGGTCAGACAAGAGAAATGATTATCTCTCAGGCTGACGACGTACCCTATCAGATCTGCGAAGAGGTAGGTCTACCTGAACAGGTTGTTGTTCCACAACACTTTGTGCAACAATCTCATCACCCATAAAACTTTGTGGTTCCTGTTCAACCTCCATCAAGGCCTCAGTGCTATGGTCCTTATCTTGAATTTCTTCAAGATCGAACGTACTCCCACTAGTTTTTCTAGAAACAAAATCTCTTTCTAGAAATACCCCATTCTTTGCCACAAACACTTTGTGCTGACTAGGAATGTAGAAGTAATATCCCTTCGTTTCTTTTGGATATACAACAAAATAACACTTATCGGATTTGGGTCCCAGTTTATCTGAGACTTGACGTCCAACGTAAGCCTCACAACCCCAAATCCTCATTAAAGACATCTTGGGATTTCTCCCTGTCCATATCGTATATAGTGTCTTTATCACAGCCTTGGATAGAACACGGTTAGTGTGAAGGATGCTGTGTCTAGAACATATCCCCAAAAGGATATAGGAAGATCTGTGTGACTCATCATAGATCATACCATATCTAATAGGGTACGATTCCTCCTTTCAAATACACCATTCCACTGTGGTGTTCCAGGAAGAGTGAGTTGGGATAGAATCCCATACTCAGCTAGATAGTCACGAAACTCATGGCTAAGGTATTCACCACCTCGATCTGATCGAAGTATCTTAATACTCTTACCTAGCTGGTTTTGTACTTCATTCTTGAATTCTTTGAACTTTTCAAAGGATTCCGACTTATGTGTCATCAAATACACATAACCATATCTACTGAAGTCATTAGTAAATGTAATGAAGTACCTGTAACCACCTCTAGAAGCAACATTGAAAGGGCCGCATACATCACTATGTATAAGTCCTAACAAGTCTATTGCTCTCTCACTGTGTCCACTAAAGGGAGTCTTGGTCATCTTGCCTAAAAGGCAAGACTCACATGTCTCATATGATTCAAAATCAAATAAGTCCAGCAGCCCATCCTTATGGAGCTGGGAAAAGTGACTCTCATTTATGTGACCTAAGCGACAATGCCAGAGATAGGTTTGGTTCAACTCATTTGACTTGAACCTTTTGGTACTTATGTTATAGATGGGGCTTTCTAAGTCTAGAATGTAGAGTCCGTTCATTAGAGGTGCACTACAATAGAACATATCATTTAAATAAACTGAACAACATTTGTTCTTTATTATAAATGAAAATCCTTTCTTGTCCAAACAAGAAACCGAAATTATATTTTTAGTCAAAGCAGGCACATAACAATATTCATCTAGTTCTAGTACAAGCCCAGAGGGCAGAGATAGATCATAAGTTCCTGCAGCAACAACAGCAACCCTTGCTCCATTGCCTACTCGTAGGTCCACCTCGCCCTTCGTCAATACCCTGCTATTTCTCAGCACCTGCAAATTGGTACAAATGTGAGATGCACATCCGGTATCCAATACCCATGATGTAGAAATAGATAGATTGACTTCTATGACATATATACCTGAAGTAGAAGTCTCACTTCTCTTCTTCTTAAGATCTTCCAGGTATGCTTTGCAGTTACGCTTCTAGTGTCCAGCTTCCTTACAGTGGAAGCAAGTCCCTTCCTTGGCCACCCCTCCTTTCGATTTCAGTGCCTTGCCTTTTCCCTTGGCTTGGGACTTTCCCTTACCTTTAGGCTTTCCCTTACCTTTCTGCTTTTGCACCATCAAAATGGAGTCAGGTTTTCCCTTCTTAAGGTTGAGCTCAGCAGTTCTCAACATGCTAAGCATCTCAGGCAGTGGTTTATCAATTTCATTCATGTTGTAATTCATGACAAATTGATTGTAGCTTTGTGGCAAAGATTGCAAGATCAAGTCAGTGGACATCTCTTGGCCAAGTGGGAATCCCAACCTCTGTAGGTTCTCTATGTACCCAATCATCTTGAGTACATATGGACCTACGGGAGTCCCATCTTGCATCTTGGAGTGAAACAGTGCCTTAGAGATCTCATATCTCTCGTGCCTTGCTTGTCCTTGATATAGTTCACGAAGATGTTCAACCATATCATAAGCATTCATGAACTCGTGTTGCTTTTGAAGCTCAAAGTTCATGGTTACGAGCATGAGGCATGAAACATCTAATGCATCATCTTGATTCTTCTTATAAGCATCTTTGTCAGCTCGTGAGGCAGTGGCAGGAGGTTCCTCCAGAATGGGCTACTCCAGGACATACAGTTTTCTTTCTTGGGTAAGAACGATTCTCAGATTCCTGTACCAGTCAAGGAAATTAGCTCCATTGAGATTGTCCTTTTCAAGGACAGAATGCAGGGAGAGAGTGTTCGTGTTTGTCGACATGGTAATCTACAACATACACAATGCAAAAAATTAATATCATATTCCATTTATCATTTAATTAGGCTTTTAATCAAATATTGCTCCCACTGAATTATAGGACTTTAGTAGAATCGAGTCATGGATGTGGTCAAACCACATTACTAGATTCATACAAATTTAGCTATAATTCTCGCGGGACAAGATCCACATCATATTACACCTTGAGTTAGCTTTGGCTAAATCGCCCAAGACTTAGTATGATCTGTAGGTAACAAATTACCAATTACATCTCTATGAAACTCTTGTTTATAGGATCAAGATCCACATTTACAAAATACCTTGAGTTAGCTTTGGCTAAATCTCCCAAGATATTGTGTAAATGCGATCTTATCCTATCTTTCCAACGGTTGGAATATGCCTATAGTTTTACTCTATCCAATTGAGTTAACTAGTTTTACTCAATCTAATTGATCTTATTCTCACCCAAGCCATGATAGGCGGGACCAAGATTGTCTCTCTGCACCCTACCAAGATAATATGCGTTACTCTGCTTTGTCAGATTCAACAACAACAAATGATCGAGGTAGTGATGGGTATCAAAACTTGGTAGGCATTTTTGAGTTGATTCGATTAAAATCTAATCTAATCATGAATGTGTATCATATATGCAGTAAGGCCTTTATTACCCTACACTAGCATGCATCACATACATACAAGCAATATACTAGCATGCATCATATACATACAGGCAAAATATCTTAGCATGCATCATATACATACAAGCAAAATTTACTAGCATGCTTCACATACATACAAGCAAAATAAATAAATAAATAAATATATATATATATATATATTAATTGTGATGAGGTCATGACCCTACTATGATCTTCTCAAGCCAATGAGAAGATCGGACGGTCAACCTAGGGTAAGCGGCTTCTCCAAGCGCCTCCTTTGACTGCCATGTGTCGTCGGCTCCCTCCTCGTAACTCAGTCTACTAGTGGACCTTCCACCGCTCTATTTTTGTACATTACAAACATGAAACTCGAGTTACATTCAAGTCTAAAACTATTTACAACTAGAATTTTAAAAGAAGAGACATGACGCGCAGGTTGCATACCCTATACAACATGCACATCCACAAAAATGCCGCGCAAGCCGTATTATGAATTACAACACATTTATCCAATCACGTGGGGGTTCTTGGGCCATGACCATAACACAAATATACATAATTCTAAATTATGTATTTTACAAAAATTTCTATAATTTTTCCTATTTTATTTCCAATTTTATGAGTCACATCTCCGTAACAGTCCCGCTATGCGATTTCTGGGCGCGATCGCAGGACAATGCCCCTTTTGGGATTAGGGAAGAGCCCCTACTCGCAAAGTAAACTTTGTGAGTGTCCCATCTTCATCTTACAGTGACTTAAGTCACTTTCCCAAAAACCTAAAGCGAGAATTTGCCGTTCCGAAGAGTTTTTCTCGGTGGTTGAAGCCTACAAGTGTCCCAACACTTGTTGCTTCGACTCTTCGAGAAAAATACCCAAAAAATCTATAAAAATAGGAAATTTAAAGAAAATTATAGATTTGTAATTTTTATATATAATAAAAAAATTACAAAACTAAAACACATACATGCGTCACACGTGACTCTATTACAACAGTTGAACTATCCAAGCTGTAAAAATCTCTTTTTGCATTGCGAAAACCCCGAAAGTTGGCCACGGATCCGTGCGAAGATAAACAAAACTACATGTGCGTGTTTAAAAACCTTAGATCTGCTCTAGATCTACATGTTAAGAGTTTTACCCTTGATGCGACGCCCTTTGCTTATCCTGCTCATCCAAACGGCATACCGGAACTCGAGAGTGTCAAGTGTACACTCCTCTATTGGTATCCACACAAGCAATAGGTAAAGAAAAGCAACCTAGAGTGTGCTAGCACCCCTTAGAGGCTCACGACAAGATGAGGAAGAGAGAGCTTGAGGGAAGAGAGGAGGAAGAAGATGATGAAGTTACACAACTTAACTTCACACTTTCATAACCCATCAATGTTGGTGCAGTGGGCACCAAAGTCGAACCGGTATTTTGATTATGGCAAAAGGCTCAATAGTTAAGGGTATATTTGTTATCTTACGAGCTCAATTAAGTGTGCAGAAATGCTAAAGTTGAGCGGAAGGTCTGCGACACCCGGTGGGAACCGAGGTGGTCGGGCAACGCCAGAGGGACTTCGGAGGAAGCCGAGGTACTCGGGTGAAGACCGGAAGCGAGGCTACAAGGTAAGCTCGTGTGAAAGCGAAGCAAGGTCGTTAAGCGTAGATCCGACCCAATACCTCCAATGGAAGGTCTAGGTCGAGATCAGATGGTTAGAACCATCGTACTTTATATTTTAAGCTAACTTGTACTACAGTCCAAAACCCTTTGACTACAGTCAACTGCTAGTCAAGTTCCAGCCTCGAGAAGAGCTCAAATTTCAAGGGGGTGAATTTGGACTTGACTCGTGTTTTGGTACAAAGGGTGATGTGGCATCAAGGTGGACATCCAAACCATCACCAAGCTTCCTTGTGGTGGACGCCCAAAATAAGGTGAGTTGGCACAAGATGGTTGGCTCCCATGATGTGGCACAAGTTGAATGGCTCCAACAAGTTGGCGCCCAAGGAGGTTGGAGGTGGCACAAGGTGGTTGGATGAAACACCTCATCCTTGAGTTGGCGCACAAGAAGGTTGGAGGTGGCACAAGGTGGTTGGATGAAACACCTCATCCTCAAGTTGGCGCCCAAGGAGGTTGGAGGTGGCACAAGGTGGTTGGATGAAACACCTCATCCTTGAGTTGGCGCACAAGAAGGTTGGAGGTGGCACAAGGTGGTTGGATGAAACACCTCATCCTTGAGTTGGGATAAGAACCTCACCTTGGACACTACCTATGTCTAAATTCATAGATCAATATCCATAAATAGACATGTTCACTCCAAGCACAGATAAGAAATCAAGAGCTCTCAACACGCCGTCGTAACGCCGCTACTACTACTCACATTTGCTACGACGAAGTGCCGCCGACAACGAAAGCTACATCTTCTACTTATAAGAGTTGTCGGTATATTTATTTAAGTTCTACTTCTTTAAATTGTCTTTGTGCTTTAATCGTAACAAGGAAAGGGGGAGTGCCCCTTTGCCTTGATTTCTTTTTGTGATCGTTGCTCCTACTTCCAACGAGGAGGAGTGGTTTTAGTGAATTGCCCTCCGTACGTGATCAAGGATCACTAGGGCCGTGGATTAGCAATCGAAAGATTGTGAACCACGTAAAAATATCTTGTCTACTTTATATTTCCTCTGTGCACTCTCTACTTGCTTTTTACTTATTGCAAAAGTTTTTTAACGACACCGTATCGCTATTCACCCCCCCCCCTCTAGCGACACTTTCGATCCAACAATTGGTATCAGAGCCGGGGGCGCTAAGATTCGGTGAAACCACCAATCTAGCTTTGTTTTTGTTTTTTTTCACAGATTTTTTATTTATTTATTTCTGTTTTCGTATAATTATTTCACTTGCTTATCTTCTCCTACATATAGAATTGCATTAGAGGCTTTAGGATCCGGATAAGGTTGTCCTTCGGGTTAGATCCCGAGTAAGGTTGTCCTCCGGAACTTCAACGACATTCGCATTTGATTGTTTATTTCTTTTTGCAAGTTACATTTTATATATATTTTTTTTACTTCCTGCACTACTAATCCAAGACGAAAGTCTTGGAATATTCTTTTCGTGTGTGTTTTGCAAGATTCTTTTCGTCGTTCTTCTTCTTGTTTTTAAATGGCCCATCTCGAAGGGTTTAGCACCGCCCGACCCCCGTTTTACAACGGTAATGACTTTCGTTATTGGAAGGGTCGGATGGAATGCTTTCTTAAAACCCAAATCGAGATGTGGATCGTAATCCAAACCGGTTTCACACTTCCTATTAATGAAGATGGTGAATCTTTGGGTTACGATCAATGGTCAAATTCCATGAAAAAACAAGTAGAAGCCGATGCCAAGGCAACTCAAAACTTGCAATGTGGGTTGTCCAAGGAAGAGCTCAACCGCGTCGGCCCCTTCATTAGTGCAAAGGACTTATGGACCAAGCTAGTGGAACTACACGAAGGCACCGACGACACGAAGGTATGTAAAAGAGATTTACTTTTAAATAAATTGTATAACTTGAAAATGCAGGAAAACGAGACCGCAACTCAACTACATGCTCGTATCCAAGACATCGTCAACCAACTCCATGCCATCGGACAAAAGGTCGAGAATCGCGACCTTATCAGGTATTCTCTTAACTCGTTTCCTAGGACCACCTTGTGGGCATCCATGGTCGATGCCTACAAGGTCTCCAAGGACCTTTCTAAAATTAGGTTAGACGAATTGTTTTCGGAACTTGAATTACATGAGCAAACTAACGTGGTCCAGGCCGAGAAGAGTATTGCGTTAGTTGCAGGTTCCAAGAAGAAGAAGCCCGCAAGCAAGCCACCCCCGAAGGAAGAAGACGAGTCCGAATCGGAAGTAGACTCCGAAATAGAATCCGAACTAGTCAATCTAGTGCGGAAGATGATCAACAGACGAAAACGACCAACAACTCAAGGTAAGCCTAATCCTAATTCAAATACTTCTAATTTTAGATGCTATGAGTGCAGTTGTGTTCGGTCACATCAAGTCCGAGTGCCCAAAGCTAAAGAATAACGCATCAAAGACCAAGAAAGCGCTAAACGCTACTTGGGAGGAGTTGTCGGAGGAAGAAGACGATATCCAAGCTCTAATGGCCAAGCCGACCGAGCACGACTCCGAAACCGAAGAAGAGTCCGAGTCCGAATCCGATGATGAGCTTCCATTCAAGACAAGCCACGGATCCGTATCCGGTTCAAAAGAATCATTAAGGGTAAGTCGGTCGTTACTTAATACTTTGTATGGTGCAATTAAATTTTTAAATAAGAAACTAGCTAAGTCCGAGTCCAAGGTCGAGACCCTAATTGAGGAGGTTAACCTTCTCAAACATGAGGTCTCCCTAACCTCTTCGACTACTCGTATTCAAGAGGAGGACTCAACTCAAGTTGAAAAGCTTGAAGTTGAGAACTCGCTTTGAAAACACAAGTCAAGACCTTAGGAACACGTTGGAAAGGTTCACTTTGGGATCCAAGGGACTTGACCTCTTACTTGGATCACAAAGGGCCGTGTACAACAAGGCCGGACTCGGGATTAACTCAAATACAACCAATAAGTCATATATGTCTATAGTAAACCAACATAAGAAAAATGTCCAAGCATGGGTCCCTAAGACCACTTTGATTTCAACTTTAGGATCTAACATGTATTGGGTTCCCAAGGACCAAATTCACTATGTGAATAGACCCACTGATTCAATGGTCCAGGGGAGCCAATACAAAATGTATTTTGTGTTAAGTCTTAGAAATTGCATGCTTAGCTTTTCCTTTATTTTTAGAATGGTTAGATAGGACTCATAACCAACTAAAATCCTGCGAAAGATTGAGCCTCGGGAGCCTCTTTTCAAAAATAAACCAACTAAAATCCTACGAAAAGATTGAGCCTCGAGTCTCTTTTCAAAAATAACTAGTTAGACCAAGACGTAGTCTCAAGTAAGTCGAGTTATCAATTTCTTGAAATTAGCTTTGTCTAAGGAAGTGGTCGTTGTTCGATCAAAGAAGGCCTCTGCCTCGCCACGACTGGAAGCTAATCTCTTGAAAAGATTACTTGATGAGCTTAGACTAAATCGAATCTAACCTAATGTTGGTTAATTTAAATTCATTAAAATTAATCAAGTAAAATTGAAAGTCATCTCACAATAACACATAGGAATAACATGTTTTGATCATGTAGATATTGGTGAGATGATTTAGGTTTAAAACTTACAAACAACCCTTTAGTAATTCCAATATCCGATCCAACTACCTTATGTGTAGGATCAATGGATGTTAGACGATGGTTACTCGACACATGACGGGGATCAACTCAAATTTTGATTACGATTCAACGACAAGGATCGGTAGCCTTCGAAATAACGGCAAGCTCAAAATCATCGGATCGGTGATATTGAGCTCAACTCTAACTTTACAATTCAAAATGTCTTATTAGTAGAAAACTTTCAATATAATTTACTTAGTGTAAGCCAATTGTGTGATAACAATTATAAGGTCATATTTCTAGAAAATGAATGCGTAATCAAAATAAATGCAACATCTAAAATAATACTTAAAGGAACTAGGAGTAGCAACATCTACACAATAAATTTACCCAACTCCTCAACCAAGTGTCTTATGACACGAAGAGGAATCTTGGTTATGGCACCGAAGACTAGGACACTCGCACCCAAGACTCGTCCACAAGATGAGTCAGAGTGGCTTGGTTATAGGTTTGCCTAAACTAAACAACTTGGATAATAAAATATGTAATGCTTGTCAACAAGGTAAACAATCTAGGACACAACATCAATTAACTAATCAAGAACGAACCAAAAGTGTTCTTGAGCTCCTACACATGGATCTATTTGATTCACATGGAGCTAAGTCACTCAATGGTAGTCAATTTTGTAGTCATAATTGGCGACTATTCTAGATTTACTTGGGTTAGGTTTATCAAACATAAAAATGATACCCTAGACCAACTAATCAATCTTTGTAGGTTAATCGAAAATCAAAAGAACCTTAAGATTAAAAGACTTAGAAGCGATCATGGTGGTGAATTCGAAAACCACAGTTTACTGATTTACGTAACCTAAACGGATACCACCATGAGTTTTCATGTCCTAGAACCCCACAACAAAATGGGTTAGTCGACGGAAAAATAGAACCCTACAAGAAGCCGCTAGGACAATGTTAAACGAGTATAACCTACCCGATAGATTTTGCGAGGCCGTTAGTACGGCTTGCTATGTCCAAAATAGGATCCTTATGGTAAAGAGGCACCAAAAGACCTCGTACGAGATTTATCACGATAAAATACCGAACATCAAGTACTTTAGGGTATTTGGATGCAAGGTACATATCTTAAACACTAAGGATTACCTAGGAAATTCAAATCCAAAACCTCTCGAACCTTTCTAGGATACTCAACCACCAAGAGAGCTTATAGGGTATACAATCACGACACTCTTAGAGTCGAAGAAACCATTAATATAGTTTTCGACGAAGGACACGAACCCGTTCAATCCTTAACAAAACCAACTAGCAAATCAACTTATAGCGAACCCGACTGATCTTGAACTTGAATCTCGTCTAACCCAAGTCATCCTATCGACCAAGTGATAGATGACTCTAACCCAAGTCAAACTAGAACTCACCCAAGTCATCCTATCGACCAAGTGATAGATGACCCTAACCCGAGTCACACTAAGACTCAAACAAATCATCCTATCAATCAAGTTATAGGTGATCCAAATTTAGGGGTTCGAACTAGAGCTTCATATCGAAACCTTAGTCAAATCTCGTTAATTTCCAAAATCGAACCCAAAACTATTGAACAAGCACTTCTTGATCCCGACTGGATTATTGCTATGCAAGAAGAGCTAGCTCAATTCACTAGAAATGAAGTCTGGGAATTAGTACCACCACCTAAAGAAAAATCAATTATTGGAACAAGGTGGGTATTTCGAAATAAACTTGATGATAAAGGTGAAGTAGTTAGAAATAAAGCTAGGTTAGTCGCAAAAGGGTTTAGTCAAGTCGAAGGTTTAGATTACGATGAGACCTACGCCCCCGTAGCCAGACTAGAGTCCATCCGAATGTTGTTAGCATATGCTGCACATCGAGGTTTTAAATTGTTTCAAATGGATGTCGATACATTAAGGAAGAAGTTTACGTCAGTCAACCTCCCGGATTCGAAAATCTAGATAAACCTGACCATGTCCTTAGACTTAAGAAAGCCCTATATGGACTCAAACAAGCCCCAAGAGCTTGATGCGAAGGCTTTCGATCTATCTTAAGTCCAAAGGATTCAACCAAGGTTTAGTCGACCCAACCTTATTCGTAAAAACCGTAGGAAAAGAAATCTTTATAGCCCAAATCTATGTAGATGATATAATTTTTGGAACTACCAACTCGATCCTGCTAAACGAATTCATCTCACTTATGGAAAGTGAATTTGAAATGAATTTAGTAGGAGAGTTAAGTTTCTTCTTAGGTTTACAAATTAAACAAACTAAAGATGGAATATATTTACATCAACAAAAATATACTAAGGACTTAATAAATCGATTTGGAATGCAAGATGCTAAAATAATCAATACACCTATGGCAACTAATGTTAATATAAACGAAGATGTAGAAGGAAAACCCGTTGACCTAAAATACTATAGGAGCGCAATAGGAAGTCTCCTATACTTAACCGTGAGCCGACCCGACATTTTATTCGCGGTAAGTATGTGCGCAAGGTTACAAACCTGTGCCAAGGAGTCTCACCTAACCCTAGTCAAGCGTATCCTTAGATATCTAAAGGGCACGCTAAACTAGGTATTTGGTACCCTAGATCTACCGAGTTTAATCTAATCGGCTACTCCGACTCGACTATGCCGTAGTAAACTCGATAGAAAGAGCACGAGTGGTTGTTGTCAAATCCTCGCTCGAGTCTAGTAAGTTGGTGCGAGGAAGCAAAGATTGCGTTGCCTTATCTACCACCGGCCAATACGTTGCGATGGGTGAGTGTGTCTCTCGGCTCTGTGGATGAAGCACACTCTCCAAGACTTTAGCTTAATCTTTAACAACATTAAAACCTACATAGATAACATTAGTTCAATTAACTTAACTAAAAATCCAATATGTCATTCTAGGACAAAACATATAGAAGTTAAACACCACTTCATTAGGGAACATGTAACTAATGGAACTATACAACTAGAGTATGTTGAGTCCAAATCAATCCTAGCGGACATCTTCACCAAACCACTACCCGAAGCCGAATTTAGTTTATTAAGACGAAAGTTAGGTATGTGCGTAATAGAGTAGGATTTAAATTTTTCTATATATGTACTCTACTTTTGCTTCTTTTTATGAAATTAGCCTAAGTCTTACCTTAGAAATCATATACCTATAGATTTAAGGAGCCAACACATCTCACAACACATAGGACTAATGTGTTTGTGTACTTATACGTGAACAGGCGTGAGATGTTAGGACCTTACTCCTGGTTCCAGATGTAGATTCAGTGCATCGACATGAACCATGGAGTATAATTATTTAAAATTAATCAACTCCTTCAAGACTTATTGATCATTCTATATCAATCAAGTCCAACCGGAGTTGTACATTTTAGATGAACATATTTTCAAGCTTATTATTATTTTTTTTTTAAAAAAAAAAATATATTTATATTGGGAACTTGCTTGGACTTACAAACCCTAAAATATATTTACAAACTTTTTGAGTTAAGGCAAAAGGGGGAGAAAGTCACAAAAGTAAGGAAGAAAGTAAACAAAATTATTACCTTTTATATTAAGTAATTCCGTTTACTTAAGCAACTATTAAGGGGGAGTAAAAATTATTTTTCAAGAACTCACCTTCGGTCAAGGGGGAGGTTACCTCAAAGGGGAGAACTTGAAACAATAATTTTTCTCACTCATATTTAATCTTTATGCTAGCTCATTCATATTTAATCTTTATGCTAGCTCATTCATATTTAATCATTATGCTAGCTCATTCATATTTAATCTTTATGCTAGCTCATTCATATTTAATCTTTATGCTAGCTCATTCATGCTTAATCATTATGCTAGCTTACTGTTATGCTTAATTTTTCCTTAACTTTTGTGTCGGTTTGCCATGAATCAAAAAGGGGGAGATTGTTGGTGCAGTGGGCACCAAAGTCGAACCGGTATTTTGATTATGGCAAAAGGCTCAATAGTTAAGGGTATATTTGTTATCTTACGAGCTCAATTAAGTGTGCAGAAATGCTAAAGTTGAGCGGAAGGTCTGCGACACCCGGTGGGAACCGAGGTGGTCGGGCAATGCCAGAGGGACTTCGGAGGAAGCCGAGGTACTCGGGTGAAGACCGGAAGCGAGGCTACAAGGTAAGCTCGTGTGAAAGCGAAGCAAGGTCGTTAAGCGTAGATCCGACCCAATACCTCCAATGGAAGGTCTAGGTCGAGATCAGATGGTTAGAACCATCGTACTTTATATTTTAAGCTAACTTGTACTGCAGTCCAAAACCCTTTGACTACAGTCAACTGCTAGTCAAGTTCCAGCCTCGAGAAGAGCTCGAATTTCAAGGGGTGAATTTGGACTTGACTCGTGTTTTGGTACAAAGGGTGATGTGGCATCAAGGTGGACATCCAAACCATCACCAAGCTTCCTTGTGGTGGACGGCCAAAATAAGGTGAGTTGGCACAAGATGGTTGGCTCCCATGATGTGGCACAAGTTGAATGGCTCCAACAAGTTGGCGCCCAAGGAGGTTGGAGGTGGCACAAGGTGGTTGGATGAAACACCTCATCCTTGAGTTGGCGCACAAGAAGGTTGGAGGTGGCACAAGGTGGTTGGATGAAACACCTCATCCTCAAGTTGGCGCCCATGGAGGTTGGAGGTGGCACAAGGTGGTTGGATGAAACACCTCATCCTTGAGTTGGCGCACAAGAAGGTTGGAGGTGGCACAAGGTGGTTGGATGAAACACCTCATCCTTGAGTTGGGATAAGAACCTCACCTTGGACACTACCTATGTCTAAATTCATAGATCAATATCCATAAATAGACATGTTCACTCCAAGCACAGATAAGAAATCAAGAGCTCTCAACACGCCGTCGTAACGCCGCTACTACTACTCACATTTGCTACGACGAAGTGCCGCCGACAACGAAAGCTACATCTTCTACTTATAAGAGTTGTCGGTATATTTATTTAAGTTCTACTTCTTTAAATTGTCTTTGTGCTTTAATCGTAACAAGGAAAGGGGGAGTGTCCCTTTGCCTTGATTTCTTTTTGTGATCGTTGCTCCTACTTCCAACGAGGAGGAGTGGTTTTAGTGAATTGCCCTCCGTACGTGATCAAGGATCACTAGGGCCGTGGATTAGCAATCGAAAGATTGTGAACCACGTAAAAATATCTTGTCTACTTTATATTTCCGCTGTGCACTCTCTACTTGCTTTTTACTTATTGCAAAAGTTTTTTTTTAACGACACCGTATCGCTATTCACCCCCCCCCTCTAGCGACACTTTCGATCCAACAATCAATAGTGGCCAACCACTATATGGGGGTTACATGTATGCATGTAACTCCAAGAGCCAATGGCTCTTGGTATCCCTCATGAGGTGGCACCCCATGATGTGTCCATGATGATGTGGAGCATCATCATTGGATGACCCCATGCCAAGTCACCATGACATGGCAATTGTTCAAGTCAAAATTGACCATTCATCTTCCCTCTCAAGTCAAGTCAAACTTGACCTCTTATCTCCCATGGCTGATCAAATCCAACCATTTGATTCAAGTTAATTTGATTTAATGTATCTCTATTCATTATTTTAAATTGTCTCAATGAATCAAATCAAAATTAGACTCATTCAACACTTGAATCAAATTGAGTCTAACTCAATTAGTCTAATTTGGATTACCATTAATCCAATTTGGTTCATTCCATGAACCTAATCCTCATGGTTCATCATATGAACCTAATCTCCATCTAATTTCCCTTTGTGTGTGACCCTATAGGTTCTTGTAACATTGGTAATGCTCCTAAACTGATTTAGGAACATAAGCAGTGAGCGGTATCTAGCAACACATCATTGCTACCCAAGTTACAAGAATGTTGAGATCCAACATCACCTTTGTGACTACTAATTGTGACTCTCATAATATGTGATAATGTCCCTCTTGTTGGGTTTCCGGCACCGCGGCGAGTGTGTGTTCGAACATGTTTCGCAAACATGTGCATAGCGGAAGGAATAAAATTAATAAATCTACATTTATTACAACACACACATCACACGCATGCATAGTACAACATGTGTAGACATAACCATAAATTTAAATTTGCAAAAAAAAGAAATTTAACTACGTATACCTTTCGTATCATGTGTAGCGGGAACGGCATCAACCGGAACGATCCTCGCTAGAATCGTCTCTATCCGTATCCACGCCGAGTATCCTCGGGATGACTTCGCTAAGTCATGAACCTCGTCTTCGTACGGGTTACTAGCCTCGTGTTGAAGACGATGTGATCGAGAGATGATCACGATCCGAATCCAAATTCGGATCCAAAAACGAGTCCTCAAAACTAGCTTCTCCGGAGAGGTATTCGTCAACCGTTTGACGAATCCTTCGTCCTCCACCTCAGAGGATTACCGGAGATCAAATTACCGGCAAGGCTACCGCTGTTGGAGCTCTAAACGTCGTCCAAACGACGCTCCGACGAGAGGGAAACAAGCTGTCCAGAAAACTGGACAGCTTTGGTGGAGACCTTGCGCCGGCAAAATAAGGAAAACGACTTGCTCACCTTGTCGCCGGAGCCAAGGAAGATCACCGGAGCTCCTCCGGCAGCAGCTCGACGCCGGCAATGGGAGAAGACGGCAGCAGCTGGTCGCCGGTTGGAGCTTCAAGGTGGGCGGCGGCAAGGAGGAGGGTTGGCGCCGAAATCTCCAAGGGGAGGTGGGCGGCAACTCTTAGGTTAGGGTTTTGGATTAGGGTGTAGGGGATCGGAGGGCCGGCTAGAGGGGGGTGAATAGCCCTCGTACGTTGGACGTCGTAAATTGCTCATCTACAAAACTAATTAGCGCAAGCGGAATATACAAATACAAAGCAAAAGACAAACAATAAAACAAATGCTAACACGATGGTATAACGTGGTTCACGGCTACGCCGCTAATCCACGGTCCCCGATTCGTCCTCGGTGAATCACTCCGTTAAACCAATCCACTAAATGGTCTCTCCTTTGCACCAAGCTAGGTGGAGGTAACCTTTACAACCAAGATCACTCTTCTTACAAATAGAATGGAGTAAAAGCGAGTAAGAAGAGTTTAGAGCTTGTGGGGCACTAGGAAGATCGTTTGGAGTATGAGCATTAGCCTCTCAAAGGCTTACACCCTCTCTTTTTATAGAGAGGGTTGTTTTCTTCCCGTTGGCCGCCATCAGTCGACTGCCGCCCTTGGCAGTCGACTGCCGTCACTACAACGGCCTCCGAACACGTCGGATCCCGACCGTTGTAGTCCAACGGAACTCTTGGCAGTCGACTGATGGACCTCATCAGTCGACTGATGCCTCCGTAGTCGACTGCCCAGTCGGCTACGAACGGTTCTGTGGCCGAAACCCTATTGACCAGTCAGTCGTATACCAGTCGAACTCACTCGACTCAGAGCAGTCGACTGGTGTCGGGAAAACCCATCCGACACTTGGCCAAATGGCCAAGTTTCACCTAAGAGCTACCCTTCCCCGGGTTACAATCGCTCACTCTCATTTCTCGGAGTCCCTCGCCTTCGAAGTTCTCTTCGTTCTCGGCCACGTCCCTCGGCAGCATCAGGCGCACGGCTCTGCAATGCTCCTTCGCGTCTCTTGCCTCGAAGTCTACTTCCTCCGGCTTCACTCCAAGCTTCTCGTCCGGCGGTCCCTCGGATGCTCCAAGCGCACGGCTTCCGCAAAGCTATCCTTCACCGACTCAAGGCACGAGTCATGAGATGTGAAACTCGCCACGGCTCCATGTGCGAATTACTAAGTCCTGCACGACTTCAACGCACATATCACATCAACATATCAAACTAACTTAAACCCTTTGCCACACCATCAAAACCATATTACGGCAAGAGATTGCCCTAACAATCTCCCCCTTTTTGATGTGTGGCAATCCGTTTAAGTTAGGTAAAAACATTTGATATACATTCTAAGGTAAGAAAGCATGTAAAGATAAACATGATATAGCAACATGCAACTCCCCCTTAATCCATGAAACTCTCTATGCAAATTTTCTCCCCCTATCATATATTTCTCCCCTTAAAATAATTAACTTAAACATAATTATTTCTCCCCCTTTGACACCATCAAAAAGATTAACACTAAGTTATAAGCTCATGACATCAAGTATAATGGAGGGAAAATATGACAAGTTGATTTAAAATTGGGTACCACTTGTTGATGACATCAAGTATATTTCTACCACTTGTTGTAGGTTTACAAACTGAATTCGGCCTTCAATGTTCTGATTTACAGGCCACCAATGATCGCTATCGATATGGCAATGACCGCACAAAGGAATCCAAATTTTTGATTTTCTGGATGAATTTCAGAAATGCATTATAAATTCCAAAAAATTCGAAAAATCATGAAATTTGGGGAACATATTTCTTTTAAGTATATCTATCAATGAAAAATAGTTTTTCATGAAAACTCATTATATTTTCTTATTTTTGCCAAAAATTCAAAAGCTCTAAAAACCACTAGGTTTTTGATCATTCTAGTATCAAGTTAGCTACCTAGTTTTGCATCCAATTGTTTCAAAACATGAATACATGTATTTTAAGGTAAGAAATTGTTTTGAAAACATATGAAATATCCAACCATGATCTTTGGGCAATATGTCTATGAATTAAACATAAGCCTTCCCCATGATTGGTCTATTATTGCTAATTTGATACTTTAAATGACCATCTAAATGCATAGGCATTAGTGGACATTTGTATCATCCTAATATCTCACCCATACTAAGTTTGCAATCAAGTTAGCCTATATTGAGTGTGAGATGCATCCTAGGGGTATTTGTATATACTTAACCAATATATTCATGCAATTCTATCATGGTTAAGTATCAACCTAACACCCTACATGATCATAATGACATATATGATTTAATTTCACATTATGATCATTAAATGCATGTATTCATTAAATAATAGTCATGTATTAGGTATTTTATGATGATAATAAGCAAAGTATTACCTAAAGCATGATTCAAACCTATTTCTTATGATAACGTGCCAAATTTCAAAAACATAAATCATGATTGTAAATACACATAGGAATTACATCAATCATCATGATTTAAGCATTATTACCTATTTATGGGCACGTTATCATCACCCAACACTATCTAAAAAATGTTGTCCCGTCATCCTAAGTCAACCAAAATATGATATAGGTCAAGTTCATATGGTTGACTACCCTCGGGTTATCCTAACCCTTAAGGATGGATTTTGGAACCCAAAATAAATTCTTTCCTATTGGGTTCACTAAATACTCCTTGGGGATCCATTTCCTAGCAATTACTTTCTTTTTATCTTGTCCCCTAGCTATTAGGCATTTATATGCCTTTTCATTTTTCTTTTCTTTGTATCCTAGGCCTTTCTAGTTGAAACTAGCTCTTTGGCTCCCTAAGATCATTTTTAAGGTGTTGGAGCCAATTGTGAATTTCTCTAGGGCTTTGGTTAAATAATCTACCTTTTCCCTTAATGCTCTATTTTCCTCTATGCATGCATCATTAACATCTAAAGTCATATAATCATGTGAGCATGCATCATTTAAGATAGAAGAAATATTATCATTTAAGCATGCATTTTCTAGTTTATTTTCTAGGTCCTTAATTTGATCTAGCATGCTTTTGTTTTTCTTCTTAGCTCTAAATAAATCTCTAGTTAAGCTAGAAACCATGGAAACTATTTTCTTAGGGGTTAGATTTGTTACCATAGTTTCCTTGTCCTCTTCTTCTTCGGATGAGGAGGATGTAGAAGCTCCCCCTTCATTTGAGCTCTCCCCATTTGAGCTTGATCCTTCATTTTCGGATGAAGAGCAATCCAAGTCATCAAAGGTCATCAAGGCCAAATTGGTGACAAAGGCATTCTCCTCATCCGATGATGATGAGGAGGATGAAGATGGATCATCCCAAGTCCTTGCCTTGAGAGCTTTAGCCTTTCCCTTCTCCTTTGTCTTCTTCTCCTCTTCCTTCTTTTTCTTGCTCCCCTTTTTCTTCTTCTTTTCCTCCTTCTTTTTCTTTTCTTCTTTGCTTTTGTTTAGGAGGGGACAATTATCCCTTATGTGCCCTTCTCCTTGGCAATTGTAGCATATGACCTTCCCCCTTGGTCTTCTATTCCTATCATTAGATTTATCAAATCTAAAATTCTTAAATGCACGTCTTACCCTCCTTACCATATAGGCTTCTTCGGTGCTATCCATGGAGGAGGAGGAAGATGCTTCGTCATCGGAGGAGGAGGGGATTTCCATCTTCTTCTTTCCCTTATTTGCCAATAATGCTACTCCTCTTGAGGGTTGGATTTTAGGCTCCTCTTGTATTCCCTCAAGCCTAGTTTCGTGGAGCTCCATTGTTGAGAAAAATTCCTCCAAGGTACTTACTTCCAAGTTCTTGGAGATGTAGAACGAATCCACCATGGAGCTCCACTTTGAGGACCGGGGAAAGGCATCTATGGCCTTCATTACCATATCCCGGTTTGATAGCTTCTCACCTACACTTGTTAGTCCATTTAAAATTTCTTTGAATCTAGAATGCAAAGAAATTACCTTTTCTCCCTTTTCTAATTTGATGTTGGATAGTTGGGAGCGGAGGAGATCTCTCCTTGCTAGCTTTGCCTCGGATGTGCCTTCATGAAGCTCAATTAGCTTCTCCCACATCTCCTTGGCGCTTAGGCATTCTCCTATTCGGTTGATTTCTTGTTGGGGGAGCACATTGAAAAGATGATGTTTTGCCTTTGAGTTCGCAAGGTGCTCCTCTCTTTGCTTCTTAGTCCATCGTGATTTTTCGATTGGTTTCCCTTCTTCATCCCTAGGCAAAACGAAACCGGATTCCATTGTAATCATTATATCAAAATCCGTTTCGAAAAATACCTCCATTCGCTTCTTCCACCAAGCGAATTCTCCTTCAAACTTCGGAGGATGAATGTTGGAGCCGGCCATTTTGAAAATTGCTTGTTGTGGCGGTTAGTCCTCGACAAGCTTTCCTCGGCTCTGATACCACCTGTAGGGGATCGGAGGGCCGGCTAGAGGGGGGTGAATAGCCCTCGTACGTTGGACGTCGTAAATTGCTCGTCTACAAAACTAATTAGCGCAAGCGGAATATACAAATACAAAGCAAAAGACAAACAATAAAACAAACGCTAACACGATGGTATAACGTGGTTCACGGCTACGCCGCTAATCCACGGTCCCCGATTCGTCCTCGGTGAATCACTCCGTTAAACCAATCCACTAAATGGTCTCTCCTTTGCACCAAGCTAGGTGGAGGTAACCTTTACAACCAAGATCACTCTTCTTACAAATAGAATGGAGTAAAAGCGAGTAAGAAGAGTTTAGAGCTTGTGGGGCACTAGGAAGATCGTTTGGAGTATGAGCATTAGCCTCTCAAAGGCTTACACCCTCTCTTTTTATAGAGAGGGCTGTTTTCTTCCCGTTGGCCGCCATCGATCGGCCGCCCTTGGCGATCATTGCCGCCACTCTACGGCCTCCGAACACGTCGGATCCCGACCGTTGTAGTCCAACGGAACTCTTGGCAGTCGACTGATGGACCTCATCAGTCGACTGCTGCCTCCGTAGTCGACTGCCCAGTCGGCTACGAACGGTTCTGTGGCCGAAACCCTATTGATCAGTCGACTGCTGCCTTCAGCAGTCGGTCGATCGGCCTTACGTATGGCACGATGCGTGTGGCCACAATCGATCGATCGTATACGGTCGAACTCACTCGACTCGAGCGATCATTGTTGTGACATAGCGATCGGTAGTGTCGGGAAAACCCATCCGACACTTGGCCAAATGGCCAAGTTTCACCTAAGAGCTACCCTTCCCCGGGTTACAATCGCTCACTCTCATTTCTCGGAGTCCCTCACCTTCGAAGTTCTCTTCGTTCTCGGCCACGTCCCTCGGCAGCATCAGGCGCACGGCTCTGCAATGCTCCTTCGCGTCTCTTGCCTCGAAGTCTACTTCCTCCGACTTCACTCCAAGCTTCTTGTCCGGTGGTCCCTCAGATGCTCCAAGCTCACGGCTTCCGCAAAGCTATCCTTCACCGACTCAAGGCACGAGTCATGAGATGTGAAACTCGCAACGGCTCCATGTGCGAATTACTAAGTCCTGCACGACTTCAACGCACATATCACATCAACATATCAAACTAACTTAAACCCTTTGCCACACCATCAAAACCATATTACGGCAAGAGATTGCCCTAACATAGGGTTTAAGCCCTTTTTTATAGAGAACTAATTCTGTTAATGGTTATTGGATCATAACCATAAGGCCCAATAACCCGATCCATTAATATAAGTTAAAATAAACCAAACCATGATCGTTTATTTTAAGTTAAAACGAACCGAACCAACTTTTGGTTCATTCATTTAAAATAAACCAAACCCTTTGGTTTATTCTCCTCCATTGGATTAGAACCAAACCATTTTGGTTCATCCATTATGTCTTCATAAGACACGACCCATCCATGCTTCTATTGCGACTGAAACAATTTCATGCTCGCTTCTTGTTTGGTCCAACCAAACCTAGTTTCTCTCGGTCTGAGAATCTCATTCTCAAGCTAGTTTTAAATCCTTCGGATTACGCTCATTGTGCGTGTGACCAAATAGATTCTCGATTTATGTTGGCCGTCTATAATTAACCATTAATTATAGAACGATCATGAGTGGCACCTAATAGTACATCATGATCCCCAATTAACCGAAAAGATCAACGGTTGATCCAGGACTATTTATGAAATCCTTCAGCAGCTCGAATGAATCGTGCCCCATTCCCTTCACTCATCTTATACCCACTTGGTTCAGGACATAGTCTATAGTGTCAGTCCCCACTAGGATGACTACGTCACACCTAATCCAAGTATCATTTCCTCGTCCTACGGATTCCAGTTACTGCACATATATCGAAGAGTACCTTACTCTAAATATGTAATGCTTTGGCCAAAGACTTTAGTAACAATCCGATGAGAGGCCATGGGTATACATCTCCTCACAAGGAGTGGTGAATCCTTTATAGGCTATTCAAACACCTTCGATCACTTCGACTTATACCCAATCATCCCGGGTCCACATCTCCTTAGAGATGCTTGCTTAAGATGTCAAAGCATAAGTCTCCATGATCAAGATGACTTGAATACCGCAAGTCAAAGGAACATCGCACTTAAGCTATAGTAAGAACTTCATTGACATATCTATATATGCAGAGAACCATATGAAGTCTTACGACTGGTCACTCCGATGAACTAGTTACCATAACTAGCATCCACGATCAACTCCGGACATAACAATGTCTCCAGCCAGTGAGAATCACTTGCTTGGATACACAAAGGATTATACCTCGTGCTAGTCTCGACAGAATTGATGGTGTCCAAATCCATCAATTCATCGACTAGGGATAATTCCGATACATCACAATTACACATGTAAAGATACTCACTAGTTGTGATCCAATCACAAATTCTCTCATGCTGTGAATCATATCGTGGACATTCAGTAAATGAGTTTAAGATCCAATCAAATACATGAAACATGTATACTCAAATAGTGAATCTTCATTTATCATATAAATGGTTCATACATAAGGCGATTGCCTTAGGACATCTCTCATATATTACTAACAGACTCCCACTTGGCCTAATGCCAATCGCTATGGTATCCAATACCATAAGCACTAACATGACCCTCAAACTTACTTTGAGGTAATGCTTTAGTTAAAGGATCTGCTAAGTTCCTTTCAGTGGGAATTTTATCGATTTGTATTTTGTTCCTACTAATGATCTCTCTGATAAGATGATAGCGGTGAAGCACATGTTTGGATCGTTGATGAGACCTCGGCTCTTTTGCCTGTGCAATTACTCCATTATTGTCGCAGTAGACCGATATTGCTTCAATAATGGCAGGAATCACACCAAGTTCATAAATGAACTTCTTGATCCAAACCGCTTCCTTTACTGCTTCCGAAGCTGCAATGTATTCTGCCTCAGTAGTAGAATCCACTATATTGTCTTGTTTGGAACTTTTCCAACTCACTGCGCCCCCATTCAGGGTGAACACGTATCCAGATTGAGACCTGGAATTATCCTTGTCTGTCTGGAAGCTGGCATCCGTATACCCGCATATCATCATGTCCCCTTCTCAATATATTAGGAACACATCCTTGGTTCTTCTTAAGTACTTAAGGATCATCTTGACAGCCACCCAATGATCCATTCCTAGATCAGACTGGTATCTGCTCGTGACACTCAGAGCATACGATACATCGGGCCTCATACAAAACATAGCATACATGATAGATCCTATTACGGATGCATAGGAAATCTTACTCATGCAAAACCTCTCGTCTTCTGTGCGCGGACACATAGACTTCAAAAGGTGTACCCCATGCCTAATGGGTAAGTAACCTTTCTTAGATTCCGACATGCTAAACCTCTTTAGAACTCGGTCTATATATTTAGACTGCGAAAGACCAAGCAACCATTTTGATCTATCTCTATAGATCTTAATCCCGAGGATGTAGGTTGCTTCTGTTGGAATGTATACTGAAAGCCTAGCTCTTTTTGTATGAACATTTTATTTTGAAATAAGAATCACATGATCATTGTTTGCATTTTATATATTTATTATATGTGTGTATATTGTCTAATATTTTACATTGTAGATAACATGGTGCTTGGTGTGGCACAGAAGATCATGTTATCAGTCCCTTGTAGAATATAAGTAGAGGCTCACAACCAAGATGGTTTTGGACAAACCATTGGCATTGTTGTAGTGTAGCTTGGTATTGTTTTATCTTGAACATAGAGTTACACTAGTACACTTAGGTGTATTGAGCAGGACCGACATAGAGGTGATTCAATTTATTGCTGACTACATAATTGAATCGGACCTCGGATATTATGTTGTACATGCTCTTAATCCCGATATAATAACGGGCACATGTACTTAGTATTTATTTCTTTGATTTACCATAGGGTGAGATTTAGATGGATTAAATCAATATGCCTGGTAAGTTGGGAAATGATATTATTTACATGGTGTGTCGTTGATTATAGGAGGAAACCGTGTCCTATATATTAGGTTGATGATGTCCCCTTGAGGAGCTCATAAGGTTCATCATGTAAACCCAGCTGGTTGACTTAGTCAACATGATGATAAGGTTGAGTGGTACTACTCGAGGAATTAGATGTTAATTAATTGATGGTCAGTAAATCAATTAATTGACGGACATTCGATATCTTAAACATGGGGAGATGGATGTACAAATAATATATGGAGCCCATATTGATTTATGGGGGTTGGTGAGGTAGTTCAATGATGATCCTCTAGTGGAATGGAACATCATTGATGGATCAAGTTTGTGTGGTTCCGATCCATCGGGTGGCCAAGATCCAACTCCTCCTTATGGTCCCTATCGTAGCCTAATATAATCCTTGTGAAGTCTAGATCCAAGAATGTAAAACAAAACTCTAGAACCAACGGTTGGGATTAAATCCCTAGATCCGATTGTTAGGATGAAACCCTAGAATCGACAGTTGGGATTAAATACCTAGATCCGATGGTTAGGATGAAATCCTAGAATCGACGGTTAGGATTAAATCCCTAGATCCGACGGTTGGGATGAAACCCTAGATCCGACGGTTGGGATGAAACACTAGATCCGACGGTTGGGATGAAATCCTAGATCCGACGGTTGGGATGAAACCCTAGATCCGACGGTTGGGATAAAACCCTAGATCTGATGGTGGAGATTAAATCCCTAGATCCGACGGTGGAGATTAAAGGAGGCTTAAGCCCAATTCTATAAATAGAGGGCTTAGGTTGGCCGGCAAGGAAAGAATTTGGTTCGATTGGAAATTAGGGTTTTGCTCATGTCAAAGTGGGCGGCAACAAACCCTAGAGGAGCTAGGGTTTTGGGCGGCAAGAAGTGGGCGGCAAGCTTGGTTCTCCCTGGGGTTTTGGCCGGCGCCCCTCATCCTCTTCTCATCCATTGCCGGTGCTCCTCTCTTCCTCCTCCTTTGCTCCTTGGTGGCCGGCGATTCTCCAACTCCTTGGTGGCCGGCACTTCTACAACTTCTAGGTGGCTGACGACAACATTGCAACAAGTTGGCCGGCGCTCATCCATTCACTCCTTGGCCGGCGGTTACATCGAGCTCTTTTGATTGGTGGCCGGTTCTAGAAAGGAGGAGTTTTTTATTTTGTTCTTCTCTTTGTTCGCAGCAAACAAGGAAGGGAAGAACGCGATCTAGAAGGCTTCTACTCATGGAGGATCTTCGCCCACACGTCGTCCACGAGGAGGATAGGACATACGGTAGAAGATCATAAGGTATAAAAGTTTTACAACTTTATATTCTGATCTTAGCATGTTCTTTTATGTGTTGATTATACAAGTGTTCATTAGTATATATTTTGCATAATCATGGACCCCGAAGACAAACACAAAAACCGGTGATCCGTCCGTCGTCTCTTCCACGACTAACCAACTAGAAGAGTTGTTTCGCTTGAAAAACTAGTTTGTTCAAGCGATCACTCAAGTTGTTAGCACGATGACGAATTGGTTGTGCTAAGGAAACTCATCCCATCCAGATTAATTCTTTCATTAGTGAAAATTTTAATCCGGGGACATGGGAGCCAATGAGCCTCCGAAGCAACTCCCTACAAGTGGTATCAGAGCCACGGTTTCCGGTTTTGTGTGTTTTGGATTTGGTTACTTTCATGCACATATCATATATTGAGTATGTCAGATAATAGTAGGATGTGCGTAGGCTAACTTTTTGGTTGCAGGCATAAGATCCGACTATTATGGCTATTTGGTTGTATGTGATTGTTTTGTGTGTGATTGTATGTATATTATTTGAATCCTCGGGGTTGACGAGGCTAGATTAGTATTTAATTTTTGTAATTAAATACGACATTGTTTAGCCACTCATTTTGGTTTACTTTCGATCTAGATTATTTGTACACTCCTTCGTGGAGTATAGGATCGATTGATGTAAATTAAAATGATTTATCTCGTCTCGGATCTCTTTGGTGACTTGCGCACGGGAAAAGATGGACCGGACGAGGTGGTGACACGACGGGATGCGTATTGGAGGACAATGCCATAATAGTTGGAAAAATTCTGTTTTTTTCCATATTTATTGCTTATTTGTTTTATATGCATGTTGTGTATGCTTTAAAATTCCTCAATTTCAATTTACTAAGTGGGAGAGGGATATTTTAATTAATTCCCGTGGCCTCCATTACAATTTGACGTGTGATGCAACAAACTTGTGTGTCGGCTCTGAGTGCCTTCCTCCCTGTGGACGGGTTTGTTTGTGGATCACTAGGTCAAATAATGGTTATAGGAAATTTTCTAGGAGCATGTGTACTTCCACAGCGATAAGGCACATAATTCGAAATAATTCTCTTAGTATCGTGTAATGGTGCACACTTAGATGCAAATAAAAGTATCCTCCCCATCGGAGTCACTGCTTTTATTTGTAGGGCCAAAGAGGAACCAACTATTAATTTTATTTGTCAAAAAGTAAGGTTGACAAGATAATAAAATTAATGGGTAAAACCTCGTCTTACAAATGTAGAATTTGTATACGTCCACACAGCGTGGCATGCGATATTCTCGGTGATTTGAGGTGTTGGTTGATTTCAGAATTTTATTGTTTTGAGGAATCAATAATATTTGAAATCTAATATTTTGATCATTGTGATTTTTAGGATTTTCAAATTGCTTTCAACCCACTTGCTGTGATTTTAAAAGAAAATAAGCTTACTGGACCAAACTATATTGATTGGAAAAAAAATCTGGATATTGTCTTAACTGCGGAGGAGTACAAATTTGTACTCTTCGAGGTCTGTCCTCCTAAGCCCACCGATGACTCTGATGAAAAGGAGAAAGAACGTTATAAGAAATGGGTCAAGGCAGATGAGATGGCGTGGTGTTACATTTTGGCATCTATGTCAAATGTGCTGCAACATCAGCATCAGGCCATAGCCACAGCTTATGACATGATGTTCAATATCAAGGAACTTTTCGGACATCAGAGTAGGGCGGCTAGACAGGAGGCGATGAGAAACTTGATGACGACCACCATGATCGAGGGAACACCCGTTAGGGATCATGTTCTCAAGATGATGGCTCATCTTAATGAGATGGAAGTCCTCGGAGCTGAGATCGATGGGGAAACCGTCGATATCATTCTCGATCTACCTAGGAGTTTTGGCGATTCGCCTCAACTACAACATGAACAAGAGGTTGTATTCATTGGCGGAGCTTCTGACAGAACTCCAGGCGGCAGTGGGGCTTTTTCGTCAAAGTGCTCAAGCCATGGTCGCTCAAAAGGTTTCGTCCTCTAAACCGAAAGGTAAGAAGAAGAAGAAGCAAGGTGGAGCGAAGAAAGTGGCAGTGGGACCTCAGGCAGGAGTGAAGAAGCCGAAAGGCAAGTGCTTCACTTAGTGAATTGGACATTGGAAGGCGGATCCTCGAGAAAGAACAAAGGTATATCTTCTTGTTTAGTTGTTGAAACATGTTTAGCGGTGTTATCTACGATTGCACGGTGTATAGATCTGAGAGCCACTAATCATGTGTGCAATACTTTGCGAGGGGTTCCAGAAACCGACGACTAGTGAGGAGAGATTACCGTCTTCATGGGCAATGCTTCAAAGGTGGCGACTATTGCAGTGGGAGACGTTTATTTATCTTTTGATAGGAATAAAGTTTTGGTTTTGAGAAATTGTCTTTATGTACATACTTTTAGAAAGAATTTAATTTCAGTTTCTAAGTTTTTTATGGATGGATATTCTGTTTCTTTTAATGACAAAGTGGTTATAAAAAGGAATAGGGAGATTATCTGTTCTGGTACATTGGTTGGCAATTTATATACTCTTGAACCGAAAACTCCCACGATGCATATAGAAGTCAATAACTCATCTTCTAAGTCTAATAAGAGAAAAGAACCTTCATGAAAATAGAATTTGGCATCTAAGGCTTGGTCATATTAACCTAAGCAGAATTCAAAGGTTGATAGCTGATGGACCTTTGGGTTCATTAGTGGTGGAGGATCTCCCAACCTGCGAATCTTGCTTGGAAGGTAAAATGACCAAGAGGACTTTCAAGGCCAAGAGGTATAGAGCCAAAGATGTGTTAGAATTGGTTCATTCTGATTTGTGCGGTCCTATGTCTATCCAGGCAAGAGGTTGTTTTGAATATTTCATCTCTTTTATAGATGATTATTCAAGATATGGATACATTTACTTGATGTGCCGCAAGTCTGAATGCTTTGACAGGTTCAAAGAATTCAAGGCTGATGTAGAGAACCGTCAAGGTAAGAGTATCAAGACCCTACGATCTGATCGTGGCGGTGAGTACCTCTTGGGAGAGTTTAGGAATTACTTATCAGAGGCTGGGATTTAATCCCAATTGTCTACACCTGGCACACCCTAGCAGAATGGTGTAGCGGAGTGAAGGAATAGGACTCTTATGAAGATGGTCAGATCGATGATGAGTTATTCTGAGTTACCTGTTTCGTTATGGGGGTATGCGCTGGATACGACAATGTATACTCTGAACTTGGTTCCATCTAAATTAGTACCTTCTACCCCTGTAGAATTGTGGACTGGGCGAAAGCCTAGTCTGAGCCATATTCGGATATGGGGGAGTCCAACACATGTGCTGAAGGCTGATGCTGGTAAGTTGGAACCTCTTACAGAAGTGTGCATGTTTGTTGGCTATCCTAAGGGAACGAAAGGTGGTTTGTTTTATAATCCTAGAGATCAGAGGGTGATCGTTAGCACGAACGCCAGATTTCTAGAGGAGGATTATGTAATGAACCACAAGCCCAAGAGTAGGATTGTTCTTGAGGAGTTGACAGGGGAAGTCCTGACTTCAGTACCACCGGTACAAGAGGAGATGCCACAAGTCACTGCACCGCGTGTCACAGAGTACACACAGGAGGCACCTCATCGTAGTGGGAGGGGTGTTAGACAACCCGAGAGATTCATGTTTTTGGGAGAGTCTTCGGACTTAGTCCCTGGTGAACATGAACCTGATCCCTGGACATATGACGAGGCACTCCAAGATAGAGATGCAGTATCTTGGCAAAGAGCGATAAATTCAGAGATAGAATCTATGGATTTTAATCAGGTCTGGGAGCTAGTAGAGCCACCTGATGGTGTAAAAGCCATTGGATGCAAGTGGATCTACAAGAGAAAGAGAGGAGTAGATGCGAAGGTTGAGACCTTCAAAGCTAAGCTTATTGCGAAAGGGTATACTCAGAAAGAGGGTATCGATTATGAGGAGACCTTTTCGCCGGTAGCCATGCTTAAGTCTATCCGGATTCTCTTATCTATAGCTGCTCATATGAATTATGAGATTTGGCAGATGGATGTCAAGACAGCTTTCCTTAACGGAAGTCTTGAGGAGAACATCTATATGCGGCAACCATGGGGATTCATTGTTAAAGGCAAAGAGCATCTTGTATGCAAGCTTAATCGATCCATTTATGGATTGAAGCAAGCTTCTAGATCTTGGAACATCCGCTTTGATGAGGTAATCCAGTCATATGGATTTATTCAAAGTCCGGATGAGCCTTGTGTATACAAGAGATGTGACGGAAACGTAGTGGTGTTTCTTGTACTATACGTAGATGACATTTTGTTAGTTGGCAACAATATCAAAGTGTTATCAGACGTAAGGGTATGGTTGTCCAAACAGTTTGATATGAAGGACTTGAGAGAAGTGGGACACATCCTTGGGATCAAAGTTATAAGGGATCGCAAGAAAAGGATGTTGTGCTTATCTCAAGCTTCATACATTGACACTATCCTTGCTCGTTTTAACATGCAGAACTCCAAGAAAGGTTTTCTACCTTTTAGGCATGGAGTTCCTTTATCTAAAGAGATGTGTCCCAAAACATCAAAGAAGATAGAGGACATGAAGGCGGTTCCTTATGCTTCGGCAGTGGGAAGCCTTATGTATGCTTTGTTATGTACAAGACCGGATATCTACTTTGCCGTGGGCATGGTTAGCAGATATCAGAGTAATCCTGGACAGGGACATTGGATTACGTTAAAGCATATATTGAAGTACCTGAGAAGAACTAGGGATTATATGCTGGTTTACCGGGCAGATCAATTAGTCCCTGTGGGTTACACGGATTCAGATTTCCAATCAGATAGGGACAAGAGTAAGTCTACCTCGGGGTTTGTGTTTACTTTTAGAGGTGGAGCCATAGTATGGAAGAGTGTCAAGCAGAAATGCGTGGCGGACTCTACCATGGAAGCTGAGTATGTGGCAGCCTCTGAGGCAGCCAAGGAAGATGTATGGATCAGGAACTTCTTGATGGACTTGGATGTGATTCCTAGTTTGCCCAGAACTATCACAATTTATTGTGATAACAGTGGTGCAGTTGCAAACTCGAAGGAACCACGAGCCCATAATGTTGGTGCAATCGGCCCAGGTTAGGTTGACTCGAGTTTGACTCGAGCAGTACCTTGATGATATTTTGATGATAGACAAAACTCATGACATGGGATTATCATGGGAAGTCCAAGGGAGAAGCCTTGGCATGGGAAAGTCCAAAGCATTGCGAAGCCGTGCGCTTGGTGCTTGGCATGGAAAATCCAAGCATGGAGCTTGGTGTGGAAGTCCAAGGGGGAAGCCTTGGTATGGGAAAGTACAAAGCATTACGAAGCCGTGCGCTTGGTGCTTGGCATGGGAAATCCAAAGCATTGCGAAGCCGTGCGCTTGGTGCTTGGTGAGAAATGCATTGCGAAGCCGTGCGCTTGGTGCATTTGGGAAGTCTTGAGGACTTGGTAAGTTCACTAGGCTCGGGGTCCTTGAGTCAGTGAAGGATGGCATTGCGAAGCTGTGCGCTTGGTGCATCCGAGGGACCGCCGGACGGGGAGCGAATGGAGTGAGCCCCAAGGGAAGCATACTTCTAGGGCATGAGACGCGAAAGATGACGTTGCGAAGCCGTGCGCTTGGCGCATCCGAGGGACGTAGGCCGAGGAAAGAGAGCTTCGGTGGGGAACTCCATGAGGGATAAGGTGAACTTGGCCAAGTTGCTAAGACTGAGTGTCGGAGGCTCAAACATCGTTATGTTTGAGGTTTTAGCCGACATCAGTCGACTGGCATAGGTGCCAGTCGACTGCTCTAGGTCATATGGGTTCGACCAGTGTTCGACTGAATCAAGTCTCGGCGATCGGTGCGAGGAGAGACGATCGACTATTAGCATCATCGACCGCCAAGGGACAGCGATCGATGACACCGCGGCACGGGCACAGAATGGAGTCGAGCTCACCAACACTCGACTGATGGATGATCAGTCGACTGATTGGTGCCATCAGTCGACTGATGTGTGATCCGTTGGAACTTAACCAACGTGGATCTGGCCGTTGTGAGACAACGACTACGGGACCAGTCGACTGATGGTCACGATCAGTCGACTGATGGGCGCGAAAATAGCTTGATGCAGGTTAAAAAAGGAGCATGAGTTGGAGGATTTCGCCAAGTCTTTTGTGGAGCTATTGGAGGGGAATTGCTGCTGCATTCCAGTCCTTCAAGAGCCAATCAAAGCAAGCAACAAGCAAAGCGATCAAAGCAATCGGTGAAAGTTTTCTTGTGTATTGTATTTGTGTATTTGCTTGTATTTCTATATTACATTGTAATTGCTTGTGAGAGGTTTCTCCACCTCCGACGTGTTGTCGAGAAGGAGTGTTATAGTTAGTGTCGTGCGCATAACTAGAGCTCGGTGAGCTCGCCGTGGGTAAAGGAACCATTCGGTTCGAACCACGTATATCTTTGTGTTGTGTGTATTGTGTATTGTTGTTAGTATTATTATTATTGTTATTGTATATTGCGACAATTGTAGACAAGCAAAGCCGAGAGCAATTAATCGACATCCAGCAATGAGCGAGGGCTATTCACCCCCTCTGGCCAGCGTCGATCTCCCAACAAGTGGTATCGAGGCCAGAGTCGCTCTTGAGGACTAACCGCGAGCACTACAAAATGGCGGCTTCATCCATCCACGAAATTCGATGGAGATTTTCTTGGTGGAGGAAACGGATGGAGGTATATCTCGAAACCAATTTTGATTATATGATTATTATAGAAAATGGTTTTGAGATGCCTAGGGACAAACACAACAAGCCCATTGAGAAGTCAAAATGGACCCAAGACCAAATCAAAGACTTCAAGACAAATCTCAAGGTAATCAAGTTGATTAGTGATTTGTTACCTAATACTATTTGGTCTAGATTGGGTGATTATAGGGATGCAAGGGAATTATGGAATAAGGTAATGAAATTCCAAGAAAATTCCCAATCGGCACAAGTAGAGGAGAATGCTGAAGAAGAATCACCATCCACTTTTGAAGATGTGGATGACTTGGTGGAGACCTCCACCTCTAGCATTGAGGGGGAGGAAAGGGTTTCTACTCCGGAAAAAGATCAAGATGAACCTTCTACCTCCGGAAGAAGTGAAGAGGCCTCCACCACCTCCCTAGGTAACTCAAGTGTTGTAATTTTAAATAAAAATCACATAATATGCTTTGAGTGTAGGGAGAAAGGGCATTACAAGAGCAAATGCCCTAAATTGGCTAAGAAGATGGCATCGCCACCAAAAGTCAACCCAAAGTCAAACGATGCCGGTGTTCCCAAAATCAAGAGCAAAGAGCACATTGTGTGCTTCAAATGCAATCAAAAGGAACACTACCGAAGCCAATGCCCAAGGGGGAGGAAGAAAGGGCAAGAAGGTGCCACTCATGTAGGGGGAGCTCCTAAAGCTAACCCTAAGGTACATTTAGTTAATGCACCTTTAATTCCTAAAGTCAAAAAGCATGCTAAAAATTATTTTAGTTCTCTTGCTATTATCAATGAAAAGCATGCTAAGAGAAATAATAAGGTGTATTGTCTAGGTGCTAAACATGTTAGTTTCTCTAAGGACAAACCTAGGACTCAAGACACTAGATCTATTTTACCTAGGGAGTCAATTAGGAGAATTGAAGAAAACTTGGGTGTTAATCCCAAGAAATCTAGGCATATGCCTAAGAAGAAAAACATTTCCCAAAAACCTAATGAAAATTCAAAAATGGGAAAATTAGAGCTAGAGAACCAAGTCTTGAGGTCAAGACTTGAGAGAATGGAGAAAGCCCTTAGAATCATAGAAAATTCAATTCTAGGGTCAAATGCCCAAAAGTCAAGACCTAAGGTTCAAAAACGGTCTAAGGGCAAGGAAGGTTTGGGTCACAAACCTAAGCCCAAGAAGACTTATCATAATGTTCCATTTAATTATGGAACTATTTCTAGGTCTAGGAAAACCAAGGCTAATAGGGAAGTCATCCCTAAGTCTAGCCAAGGTATGTGTTTAGTGGCTAACACCTCAAAGAAATAAAATGTAGCCACTAAGAAGGTCAATGGAGGAGTCACCTCTAGAGTTAACCTAGGAAAGACCCAAAAGACTATGGCTTCAAAGCCTAAAAGGGTCATTAGGAAGGTATCTAGGGAAGTTATCCCTAGAGAATACCTTGTTAACCCAAGGAGCTCCAATAGATATTGGGTTCCTAAAAGCGTGATCGATTCACGCTAAATGGGTTAGGGTGTGTCAACCCTAAGTGGATGGGTGGTTAACCTAGCCATTGTGAGTTGACACATTAGGGTGTGTCAATATGGTTTGAGAAGTTTAAAAAAAAATGATTTAAATTGGCACAATTAGGTCATAGGAGTCATGGTGTACCATTTTGGGTTTTTGGCACACTAGGGAAATGAATGACATTAAGGCAAAATGAATTTAATTCCTAGAAATGACAAATTAATTTTAACACTTAGGTATTCTATACCTTAGTATATTTTACTTGCCATGATTTGTTTGCCTTACCATGTCATGACATCATTTTCATTTTCATCTATAAAAATGTCATGATCATGTTTAGATTTATGTTTAGATGTCATGTATGCTTAAGTTTCATTCACATGCCATGACATCATGATATTGGCATATGTTTTTATCTAAATCATATATATGCCATAATCATATCATGCATTAAATAAAATGAAATTAAGGACTATGGCACAATTTGAAGGGAATCAAATTATGTTGCCTTAGAAATATGCATGAGAACATAAATAACAAAAACCCCACATCTCACTAAGATATTTGACTTGTATGTGTTTTACACATCTAGATATTGGTGAGATGTTTAGGAAAAAGAAAATAAAGGTTTGAAAAACATTTTGAAAAACCTTGGTGAAGCCTATCTTTTGATAGCTATCACCATTGAATGGGATGATACAAAGATGGCTCTTTATTGAAGCTTCTCTTAAATTTTGAACTATGTATCAATCTCCTTATTTAATGGGTAAAATAAATTTCCAATATTTTTCACCCATAGTGTTTAGGATAAGTATTATACGTATGCATTTTCAAGATTTTTAAAATTACGTATATTTACTTATGGATTTCGAAAATCCAATTTTCAAATCAAAACTAGATCGATTGCTCGATCGCTATAATGGCGATCGATGGTAAGTCCAATGATCGTATCTGACGGAGTCGACTGGCACAGGCTGATTTCGGGTAAACTTGATGGTTAGGCCCATGTTCAGCTGTGTTTTGGTCCCCTAACCACTCCTAACCCTAGGATATGCTTGGGAGAGCATTAGAGAGGGTGGAAATCCATTGGATATGGATTAGGAGTTGGGTTGAGGGTGAGTATCAATTTTAAGGTGGATGAGAGTTCATTGTTGAACTTTGCCTTAATTTTGATTTGGTTAATGTTCCTATTGGCTTAGGGACTCTCCAAGGACATTGTTGGTGCAATGGTCAAGGGGGAGCAAGCCTCTAGGGGGAGGTATCCATCATGGGAAGATGGATGTGTATTTCCTCATGGGAGGAAAATTGGGTTGCCTCTCTTTAAGTGATATGGGATCACTAGAAAGATTGTAGGCATGTGTTCCTCCAAGGGAGAGATTGTAAGATCTCATTGGGATATGAGACATTCATACCCTTGGGGAGGACCTTTTTGATGTAATGTCAAAAAGGGGGAGAAGTTACAAAGTTACCAATTAGGGTTCGTTGGAATTCTCATTGGGATATGAGAATTGCCAATATGGGAGAATTGGTAGACTTGAGATGGTAGTTTTGTCAATCATCAAAAAGGGGGAGATTGTTGGTGCAATCGGCCCAGGTTAGGTTGACTCGAGTTTGACTCGAGCAGTACCTTGATGATATTTTGATGATAGACAAAACTCATGACATGGGATTGTCATTGGAAGTCCAAGGGGGAAGCCTTGGCATGGGAAAGTCCAAAGCATTGCGAAGCCGTGCGCTTGGTGCTTAGCATAGAAAATCCAAGCATGGAGCTTGGTGTGGAAGTCCAAGGGGGAAGCCTTGGCATGGGAAAGTCCAAAGCATTGCGAAGCCATGCGCTTGGTGCTTGGCATGGGAAATCCAAAGCATTGCGTGTAGGGGATCGAACGGCCGGCTAGAGGGGGGTGAATAGCCCTCTTATGATGGATGTCGGAATTCTCTCGTTCGTTTGCTCGTCTACACAATCGTTAGCGCAAGCGAAAGCATAAACAATAAAAACAAAGCAATAAATGAAAATACAAATGCTAACAAAGAATGTAACGTGGTTCACGGCTACGCCGCTAATCCATGATCCCGATTCGTCCGAGGTGAATTACTCCTTCAAAGCGAATCACTATTGGTCTCTCCTTTGCACCAAGCTAGGTGGAGGTAACCTTTACAATCAAGATCACTCTTCTTACAATAAGAATGGAGTAAAAACAAGTAAGAAGAGTTTAGAGCTTATGGGGCACTAGGAAGATCACTTAGAGCATAAGCATTAGCCTCTCAAAGGCTCACACCCTCTCTTTTTATAGAGAGGGCTGATTTCTTCCCGTTGGCCGCCACCAGTCGACTGCTGCCGTTGGCAGTCGATTGCCGTCACTACAACGGACTCCGAACACGTCGGATCCCGACCGTTGTAGTCCAACGAAACTCTTGGCAATGATCGATGGACCTCACCGATCACGCTCCGTAGTCGACCGCCTCGGCATGAGCGGTTCTGCGTTCGCGATATCCTTTGGATCGATCGCCATTCCGATGGCATGATCATCGCGGGCATAAACCCATCACGGATACCAATCGAACCCACTGAGAGAATAATGACACGGCGGTATGGCAATGATCGGTGCCGTGAAACTCAACCTTAACATAAGTTTGAGCTTCTGGCGATCGGGTAACCCTTAACCCTTGCGGTCAAGTCTCCGACACTCAGCCATTCGGCCAAGTTCACCTAATGAGCTACTTACAT
The DNA here is from genome assembly GCA_025175895.1 of Wurfbainia villosa. Classification (NCBI taxonomy): domain Eukaryota; kingdom Viridiplantae; phylum Streptophyta; class Magnoliopsida; order Zingiberales; family Zingiberaceae; genus Wurfbainia; species Wurfbainia villosa. The sequence goes on along the minus strand of CM046000.1, from coordinate 19,738,468 downwards.
TTCACTCATTCTCTCATCTCACTCGGTCCTTCGGCTCTCTTCGCTCATGCCACGCCTTGGCGACATCAGCGGCAATGCTCCTTCATGTCTCTTGCCTCCGAAGTCTGCTTTCTTGGCTTCACTTCAAGTCATCTCGTCCGGCGGTCCCTCGAATGCTCCAAGCGCACGGCTTCCGCAAAGTCATCCTTCACCGACTCAAGGACCGAGGTTGTGAGGGTGAACCTGCCAAGGCTCCATGTGCGAATTACTAAGTCCTACAAGACTCCAACGCACATATCAAATAACAATACCAACCTAACTTAAACCTTTTGCTACACACATCAAAACCTAATCATGGCAAGAGATTGCCCTAACAATCTCCCCCTTTTTGATGTGTGGCAATCCGTTTAAGTTAGGTAAACATTTGATAAAAATTTAAAGGTAAGAACGCATGTAAACATAAATATTTGATTGCAACTTGCAACTCCCCCTTAATCCATGAAATTCTCTACACAAATTTTCTACCCCCATCATATATTTCTCCCCCTAAAATAATTAACTTAAACATAATTATTTCTCCCCCTTTGACACCATCAAAAATATTAACACTAAGTTATAAACTCATGGCATCAAGTATAATAGAAGGAAAAATACCAAAAAATGAATAAACACTGAAGTCAGAAAATATTGGACTATTTTTCAGGTGAGCAATGATCACTATCGTAATGGCAATGATCGCATAATGGATTCAAATTTCGATTTTCGGATTTGTAAATGCATTAAAAATTCCAAAATATTTGAAAAATCATGAAATTTGAGGAATACATTTCTTTTAAGTATATCTATCAGTGAAAAATAGGTTTTCATGAAAAATCATTATATTTCCACGTATTTACCAAAAATCCATAAGCTTTAAAAACTACTAGGTTTTTGATCATAAGAGTATCCATTTTAACACCTAGTCTTGTTTTGAATTGTTTCAAAACATGAATACATAGATTTTAGATTAAGAAATTGTTTTGAAAACATATGAAATATCCAACCATGATCTTTGGGCAATATGTCTATGAATTAAACATAAGCTTTCCCCATGATTGGTCTATTATTGCTATGTTGATACTTTAAATGACCATCTAAATGCCATAGGCATTAGTGGACATTTGTATCATCCTAACATCTCACCCATGCTAAGTTTGCAATCAAGTTAGCCTATAGTGAGTGTGAGATGCATCCTAGGGGGTATTTGTATATACTTAACCCTTGTATTCATGCAATTTTATCATGGTTAAGTATCAACCTAACAATCATCATGATCATAATGACATATATGAATTAATTTCACATTATGATCATGAAATACATGTATTCATTAAATAATAATCATGCATTAGGTATTATATGATGATAATAAACAAAGTATCACCTAAAGCATGATTCAACCCTATTTCCCATGATTATGTGCCAAATATCAATAGCATAAATCATGATTGCTAACATACATAGCAATTACATTAATCATCATGATTTAAGCATTATTATCTATTTATGGGCTCATTATCATCACCCAACACTATTCTAAAAATGTTGTCCCGCCATCCTAAGTCAACCAAAATATGATATAGGTCAATTCCATATGGTTGACTACCCTAGGGTTTTCCTAACCCTTAAGGATGGATTTTGGAACCCAAAATAAGTTCTTTCCTATTGGGTTCACTAAGTATTCCTTGGGGATCCATTTCCTAGCTATTACTTTCTTCTTATCTTGTCCCCTAGCAATTAGCCATTTGTAGGCCTTTTCATTTTTCTTTTCCTTGTAGCCTAGGCCCTTTTTGTTAAAACTAGCTCTTTGGCTCCCTAAGATCATGTTCAATGTGTTGTAGCCAATTGTGAATTTTTCTAGGGCTTTTGTTAAATAATCTACCTTTTCCCTTAAGACCCTATTTTCATTTATACATGCATCACTAACATCTAATGGCACATAAAGGTCATGTGAGCATGCATCATTTAAGCTAGAAGAAATATTATCATTTAAGCATGCATTTTCTAGCTTATTTTCCAATGCCTTAATTTGATTAAGCATGCTTTTATTTTTCTTTTTCATTCCAAATAAGTCCTTAGTTAAACTAGAAATTATGGAAACTATTTTCTTAGGAGAGGCTTTTGTTACCATAGTTTCCATGTCCTCTTCTTCTTCGGATGATGAGGATGTAAAAGCTCCCCCTTCATTTGAGCTCTCCCCACTTGAGCTTGATCCTTCATTTTCGGATGAAGAGCAATCCAAGTCATCAAAGGCCATCAAGGCCAAATTGGTGACAAAGGCATTCTCCTGATCCGATGATGATGAGGAGGATGAGGATGGGTCATCCCAAGTCCTTGCCTTTAGTGCTTTGGTCTTCCCTTTTTCTTTTGTCTTCTTCTCCTCTTCCTTCTTTTTCTTGCTCCCCTTTTTCTTCTTCTTTTCTTCTTTCTTTTTCCTCTCTTCTTTGCTCTTGTTTAGGAGAGGACAATTGTCCCTTATGTGCCCCTCTCCTTGGCAATTGTAGCATATGACCTTCCCCCTTGGTCTTCTATTTCTATCATGAGATTTATCAAATCTAAAATTCTTAAATGCACGTCTTACCTTCCTTACCATATAGGCTTCTTCGGTGCTATCCATGGAGGAGGAAGACGCTTCGTCATCGGAGGAGGAGGGGATTTCCATCTTCTTCTTTCCCTTGTTCGCTATCAAAGCTACTCCTCTTGAGGGTTGAATTTTAGGCTCTTCTTGTATTCCTTCAAGCCTAGATTCATGTAATTCCATAGTGGAGAAAAATTCATCTAGAGTACTTACCTCTAGATTCTTTGAAATGTAAAATGAGTCCACCATTGAACTCCACTTGGATGATCGGGGGAAAGCATCTATGGCCTTAATTATCATATCGCGATTGGAGAGCCTTTCTCCTACACTTGTTAGTCCAATTAAAATTTCTTTGAATCTAGAATGCAAAGAAGTTACCTTTTCTCACTTTTCTAATTTAATGTTGGATAGTTGGGAGCGGAGGAGATCTCTCCTTGCTAGCTTTGCCTAAGATGTGCCTTCATGAAGCTTAATTAGCTTCTCCCACATCTCCTTGGCACTTAGGCATTCTCCTATTCGGTTGATTTCTTGTTGGGGGAGCACATTGAAGAGATGATGCTTGCCTTTTGAATTTGCAAGGTGCTCTTCCCTTTGCCTGTTGGTCCACCTAGATTTCTCTATTGGCTTCCCCTCTTCATCCCTAGGCAAAATGAAACCGGATTCCATTGTAATCATAATATCAAAATCCGTTTCGAAAAATACCTCCATTCGCTTCTTCCACCAAGCGAATTCTCCTTCAAACTTCGGAGGATGGATGTTGGAGCCGGCCATTTCAAAAATTGCTTGTTGTGGCGGTTAGTCCTCGACAAGCTTTCCTTGGCTCCAATACCACTTGTAGGGGATCGAACGGCCGACTAGAGGGGGGTGAATAGCCCTCTTACGATGGATGTCGGAATTCTCTCGTTCGTTTGCTCGTCTACACAATCGTTAGCGCAAGCGGAAGCATAAACAATAAAAACAAAGCAATAAATGAAAATACAAATGCTAACAAAGAATGTAACGTGGTTCACGGCTACGCCGCTAATCCACGATCCCGATTCGTCCGAGGTGAATCACTCCTTCAAAGCCAATCACTATTGGTCTCTCCTTTGCACCAAGCTAGGTGGAGGTAACCTTTACAATCAAGATCACTCTTCTTACAATAAGAATGGAGTAAAAACAAGTAAGAAGAGTTTAGAGCTTGTGGGGCACTAGGAAGATCACTTAGAGCATAAGCATTAGCCTCTCAAAGGCTCACACCCTCTCTTTTTATAGAGAGGGCTGATTTCTTCTCACTACAATGGCCTCCGAACACGTCGGATCCCGACCGTTGTAGTCCAACGAAACTCTTGGCCCGATCGATGGACTCACCACGATCGGCCGCCTCCGTGAGTCGTGCCCGCCTACGGCTATGAGCGGTTCTCAGGCTGCGATATCCTTCCGGCAAAGTGGATCATTATTCTGATGGCGATCAGCGGCATAAACCCATCAGTCGGATACCAGTCGAACCCACTCGACTCAGAGCAGTTGACTGCCGTGACATGGCAGTCGACTGGTGCCGTGTGAAACTCAACCTTAACATACGTTTGAGCTTCCGGCGGTCGGGTAACCCTTAACCCTTGCGGTCAAGTCTCCGACACTCAGCCATTCGGCCAAGTTCACCTAATAAGCTACTTACATTTCACTCATTCTCTCATCTCACTCGAAGTCCCTCGCCGAAGCTCTCTTCGTTCGCGGCCACGTCCCTGTTAGTAATATATGAGAGATGTCCTAAGGCAATCGCCTTATGTACGAACTATTTATATGATAAATGAAGATTCACTATTTGAGTATACATGTTTTATGTATTTGATTGGATCTTAAACTCATTTACTGAATGTCCACGATACGATTCACAGCATGAGAGGATTTGTGATTGGATCACAACTAGTGAGTAGCTCTACATGTGTAATTGTGATGTATCGGAATTATCCCTAGTCGATGAATTGATGGATTTGGACACCATCAATTCTGTCGAGACTAGCACGAGGTATACTCCTTGGTGTATCCAAGCAGCTGATTCTCACTGGCTGGAGACATAGTGATGTCCGGAGTTAATCGTGGATGCTAGTTATGGTAACTAGTTCATTGGAGTGACCAGCCGTAAGACTTTATATGGTTCTCTGCACATATAGATATGTCAATGAAGTTCTTACTGTGGCTTAAGTGCGATGTTCCTTTGACTTGCGGTATTCAAGTCATCTTGATCATAGAGACTTATGCTTTGACATCTTAAGCAAGCATCTCTAAGGAGATGTGGACCCGGGATGATTGGGTATAAGTCGAAGTGATCGAAGGTGTTTGAATATCCTATAAAGGATTCACCACTCCTTGTGACGAGATGTATACCCATGGCCTCTCGTCGGATTGTTACTAAAGTCTTTGGCCAAAGCATTACATGTTTAGAGTAAGGTACTCTTCGATACATGTGGAGTAACTAGAATCTGTAGGACGAGGAAATGATACTTGGGCTAGGTGTGACGTAGTCAGCCTAGTGGGGACTGACACAATAGACCATATCCTGAACCAAGTGGGTATAAGATGAGTGAAGGGAATGGGGCACGAATCATTCGAGCCACTTTGAAAGGTTTGAAATAGTTCCGGATCAACCGTTGATCTTTTCGGTTAATTGGGGATCATGATGTACTACTAGGTGCCACTCATGATCGTTCTATAATTAATGGTTAATTATAGACGACCAACATAAACCGAGAACCTATTTGGTCACACGCACAACGAGCATAATCCAAAGGATTTAAAACGAGCTTGAGAATGGGATTCTCAGACCGAGAGAAACTAGGTTTGGTTGGACCAAACATAAAGCGAGCATGAAATCGTTTCAGTCGCAATGGAAGCGTGGATGGGCCGTGTCTTATGAAGACATAATGGATGAACCAAAATGGTTTGGTTCTAATCCAATGGAGGAGAATAAACCAAAGGGTTTGGTTTATTTTAAACGAATGAACCAAAAGTTGGTTCGGTTCGTTTTAACTTAAAATAAACCATCATGGTTTGGTTTATTTTAACTTATCTTAATGGAGCGGGTTAACGGGCCTAATGGTTATGATCCAATAACCATTAAGAGAATTAGTTCTCTATAAAAGAGGGCTTAATGGATAATTAAGCCCTAATCCAAGCCCTAGCAAGGAGTTGCCGCCCAACCCTCATTGCCGCCCAACTCCATTGCCGCCCAGCTTCTTGTGCCGCCGTCCAAGTTCTTGCCGGCGTCCAAGCTTTAGCCGGTTATCCTCCGGCGACCCTCCGGTGATCTTCCTAGGCCTCGGTGAAAAGGTGAGCACTTGGCTTCCTTGTTTTGGCCGGCGCCTACTCCTCCACCAAGCTGTCCAGTTTTCTGGACAGCTTCTTCTCCTCTCGTCGGAGCGTCATTTGGACGATGGTTAGAGCTCCGACAGTGGCTAACTTACCAGAGATTCGATCTCCGGTAATCCTCTGAGGTGGAGGACGAAGGATTCGTCAATTGGTTGACGAATACCTCTCCGGAGAAGCGAGTTTTGAGAACTCGTATTAGGATCCGAATTTGGATTCGGATCGTGATCATCTCTCGATCACGTCGTCTTCAACACGAGGCTAGTAACCCGTACGAAGACGAAGCTCGTGGCTTAGCGAAGTCATCCCGAGGAACTCGGCGTGGATACGGATAGAGACGATTCTAGTGAGGATCGTTCCGGTTGATGCTGTTCCCGCTACACGTCATACGAAAGGTATAACGTAGATAAATTTCCTTTTATTGCAAATTTAAATTTACGGTTATGTCTACACTTGTTGTAATATGCATGCGTGTGTTGTGTATGTTGTAATAAATGTAGATTTATTATTTTTATTGCTTCCGCTGTCTTCATGTTTACGAAACATGATCGAACACACACACGCCACGGTGCCGAAAACCCAACAGTCCCTTGGCAGCATCAGGCACACCGCTCTGCAATGCTCCTTCACGTCTCTTGCCTCCGAAGTCTGCTTCCTTGGCTTCACTTCGAGTCATCTCGTCCAGCGGTCCCTCGAATGCTCCAAGCGCACGGCTTCCACAAAGTCATCCTTCACCGACTCAAGGACCGAGGTTGTGAGGGTGAACCTGCCAAGGCTCCATGTGTGAATTACTAAGTCCTGCAAGACTCCAACGCACATATCAAATAACAATACCAACCTAACTTAAACCCTTTGCCACACACATCAAAACCTAATCATGGCAAGAGATTGCCCTAACATTGCGAAGCCGTGCACTTGGTGCTTGGTGAGAAATGCATTACGAAGCCGTGCGCTTGGTGCATTTGGGAAGTCTTGAGGACTTGGTAAGTTCACTAGGCTCGGGGTCCTTGAGTCGGTGAAGGATGGTATTGCGAAGCCGTGCGCTTGGTGCATCCGAGGGATCGCCGGACGGGGAGCGAATGGAGTGAGCCCAAAGGGAAGCATACTTCTAGGGCATGAGACGCGAAGGATGACGTTGCGAAGCCGTGCGCTTGGTGCATCCGAGGGACGTAGGCCGAGGGAAGAGAGCTTCGGTGGGGAACTCCATGAGGGATAAGGTGGACTTGGCCATGTGGCTAACACTGAGTGTCGGAGGCTCAAACATCGTTATGTTTGAGGTTTTAGCCGACATCAGTCGACTGGCATAGGTGCCAGTCGACTGCTCTAGGTCGTATGGGTTCGACCAGTGTTCGACTGAATCAGTATCGATCGATCGACGAGGAGGGCACGATCGTTAGAGCATCACGACTTCCAAGGGACGCATACGATCGTGATGACACTATGCACGGGCATAGAATGGAGTCGAGCTCGCCAGCACTCGACTGATGGATGATCAGTCGACTGATGGGTGCCATCAGTCGACTGATGTGTGATCCGTTGGAACTTAACCAACGTGGATCCGGCGTTGCCAGAGACAACGGCTACGGGACCGATCGATGATGGTCACGATCGATCGATGGGCGCGAAACGATGCAGGTTATAAAAGGAGCACGAGTTGGAGGATTTCGCCAAGTCTTTTGTGGAGCTATTGGAGGGGAATTGCTGCTGCATTCCAGTCCTTCAAGAGCCAATCAAAGCAAGCAACAAGCAAAGCGATCAAAGCAATCGGTGAAAGTTTTCTTGTGTATTGTATTTGTGTATTTGCTTGTATTTCTATATTACATTGTAATTGCTTGTGAGAGGTTTCTCAACCTCCGACGTGTTGTCGAGAATGAGTGTTATAGTTAGTGTCGTGCGCATAACTAGAGCTCGGTGAGCTCGCCCGTGGAGTAGGAACCATTCGGCTCCGAACCACGTATATCTTGTGTTGTGTGATTGTGTATTGTTAGCTTCATTATTATTGTTATTCCACTGCGCTAACGACAATCGTAGACAAGCAACGCAAGAAGAACGAGCGAATTACGACATCCAACGAAGCACGGCTATTCACCCCCCTCTAGCCGGCCAATCGATCCCCCAACACATAAGGCGAGTAAACACATACAGCACAAGTACCACCTTATACAAGAGATCATAAAGCGAGGAGAAGTTGCTGTCGCCAAGATTGCATCAGAGGATAAGCTGGCGGATCCATTCACTATGGCCCTTCCAGCAAAAGCGTTTGATAGGCATGTGGAGGACATGGGGATCAGATGTATGGCAGTGTGATGACGACATAGTCTTTTAGTATAAGTGGGAGATTGTTGGAATGTATACTGAAAGCCTAGCTCTTTTTGTATGAACATTTTATTTTGAAATAAGAATCACATGATCATTGTTTGCATTTTATATATTTATTATATGTGTGCATATTGTCTAATATTTTACATTGTAGATAACATGGTGCTTGGTGTGGCACAGAAGATCATGTTATCAGTCCCTTGTAGAATATAAGTAGAGGCTCACAACCAAGATGGTTTTGGAAAAACCATTGGCATGGTTGTAGTGTAGCTTGTATTGTTTTGTCTTGAACATAGAGTTACACTAGTACACTTAGGTGTATTGAGCAGGACCGACATAGAGGTGATTCAATTTATTGCTGACTACATAATTGAATCGGACCTCGGATATTATGTTGTACATGCTCTTAATCCCGATATAATAACGGGCACATGTACTTAGTATTTATTTCTTTGATTTACAAGAGGGTGAGATTTAGATGGATTAAATCAATATGCCCGGTAGTTGGGAAATGATATTATTTACATGGTGTGTCGTTGATTATAGGAGGAAACCGTGTCCTATATATTAGGTTGATGATGTCCCCTCGAGGAGCTCATAAGGTTCATCATGTAAACCCAGCTGGTTGACTTAGTCAACATGATGATAAGGTTGAGTGGTACTACTCGAGGAATTAGATGTTAATTAATTGATGGTGAAATTAAATTAATTGGTGTGGACATTCGATATCTTAAACACGGGGAGATGGATGTACAAATAATATATGGAGCCCATATTGATTTATGGGGGTTGGTGAGGTAGTTCAATGATGATCCTCTAGTGGAATGGAACATCATTGATGGATCAAGTTTGTGTGGTTCCGATCCATCGGGTGGCCAAGATCCAACTCCTCCTTATGGTCCCTATCGTAGCCTAATATAATCCTTGTGAAGTCTAGATCCAAGAATGTAAAACAAAACTCTAGAACCAACGGTTGGGATTAAATCCCTAGATTCGATGGTTGGGATGAAACCCTAGAATCGACGGTTGGGATTAAATACCTAGATCCGACGGTTAGGATGAAACCCTAGAATCGACGGTTGGGATTAAATCCCTAGATCCGACGGTTGGGATGAAATCCTAGATCCGTCGGTTGGGATGAAACCCTAGATCCGACGGTTGGGATGAAATCCTAGGTCCGACGATTGGGATGAAACCCTAGATCCGACGGTTGGGATAAAACCCTAGATCCGACGGTGGAGATTAAATCCCTAGATCCGACGGTGGAGATTAAAGGAGGCTTAAGCCCAATTCTATAAATAGAGGGCTTAGGTTGGGCGGCAAGGAAAGAATTTGGTTCAATTGGAAATTAGGGTTTTGCTCATCTCAAAGTGGGCGGCAACAAACCCTAGAGGAGCTAGGGTTTTGGGCGGCTAGAAGTGGGCGGCAAGCTTGGTTCTCCCTAGGGTTTTGGCCGGCGTCCCTCATCCTCTTCTCATCCATTGCCGGTGCTCCTCTCTTCCTCCTCCTTTGCTCCTTGGTGGCCGGCGGTTCTCCAACTCCTTGGTGGCCGGCACTTCTACAACTTCTAGGTGGCCGGCGGCAACATTGCAACAAGTTGGCCGGCGCTCATCCATTCACTCCTTGGCCGGCGGTTACATCGAGCTCTTTTGATTGGTGGCCGGTTCTAGAAAGGAGGAGTTTTTTGTTTTGTTCTTCTCTTTGTTCGCAACAAACAAGGAAGGGAAGAACGCGATCTAGAAGGCTTCTACTCGTGGAGGATCTTCGCCCACACGTCGTCCACGAGGAGGATATGACATACGGTAGAAGATCGTAAGGTATAAAAATTTTACAACTTTATATTCTGATCATAGAATGTTCTTTTATGTGTTGATTATACAAGTGTGCATTAATTTATATTTTGCATAATCATGGACCCCGAAGACAAACACAAAAACCGGTGATCCGTCCGTCGTCTCTTCCGCGGCTAACCAACTAGAAGAGTTGTTTCGCTTGAACAACTAGTTTGTTCAAGCGATCACTCAAGTTGTTAGCACGATGACGAATTGGTTGTGCTAAGGAAACTCATCCCATCCGGATTAATTCTTTCATTAGTGAAAATTTTAATCCGGGGACATGGGAGCCAATGAGCCTCCGAAGCAACTCCCTACAGCTTCTCCCAGGTCTTTCATGGAGAATGTCTTGGATAACCAAACCTTAACTGACTGTAAGATTGAAACATCGTTTCCTATAAGTAATATGTCATCGACATAAAATACTAGGAAAACGACTGCACTCCCACTAACCTTCTTGTACACACAAGGTTCGTCTGGATTTTGTGAGAAATCAAAATTTTTGATCGTCTCATCAAAATGGATATTCCAGCTCCTGGATGCTTGCTTCAATCCCGTCACAATTTGCATACCTTGGTTTTATCAACCGATGTGAAACCCTCAGGTTGTATCATATACACGTCCTCGAGCAGGTTTCCATTAAGGAAAGCTATTTTCACATCCATCTGCCATATCTCATAATCATAATGAGCCACTATGGCCAGGAGCATCCGAATGGATTTAAGCATAGCTACAGGCGAATAGGTTTTGTCATAATCGACACCTTGTTTTTGACGATATCCTTTCGCCACTAATCTAGCTTTATAAGTAATCACATTACCATCCATGTCGATTTTCTTCTTGAAAACCCACTTGCACCCTATAGGCTTTATGCCTTCAGGGGGGTCAACTAAGTTCCAAACTTGGTTTTCATACATGGAATCTATTTCCGACTTCATGGCACCAAGCCACTTATCCCTTTCTAAACTTGTCAGCACTTCTTCATAACTGGTAGGCTCCTTATCATCAATGAGTAACACGTCGTTCGATTCACTTACGAGAAATCCATATCTCTCAGGAATATTGCGTTTTCTACAAGATCTACGAAGATGTGGTGTTACAATACGTCCAGCCGATTGCTCATCACTATGAGTTGTCGACTGTTGTGCTTCACCAGGTATCTCATCGATGTCTATTTGAGTCTCTCGAGCCTCCTCAAGCTCGACGACACTCCCACTGTTTTCTTGCAGGAGAAACTCTTTCTCTAGAAACACAGCATGCCTTGAAACAAACACCTTTTGTTCCACAGGATGATAGAATTGGTAACCCCTTGTTTCCTTAAAGTATCCAATAAATAGACATTTATCAGACTTAGCATCCAATTTGTCTGATATTGTCCGCTTCACATAAGAAGGACAATCCCATATCATCAAGTAAGATACATGAGGTTTCTTACTTTTCCATATCTCATATGGAGTAGTAGAGACTACCTTGGTAGGCATTCTGTTTAACAAGTAAACAACTGTCTGAAGTGCATAGCCCCAAAAGGACTTAGGAAGATTCGCATGATTCATCATTGACCTGACCATGTCCAACAAGGTCCGGTTACGCCTCTCAGATACACCATTATGTTGTGGTGTATATGGCGGAGTCCATTAAGATAATATACCATTGTCTCTTAGATAATCAAGAAACTTTTGACTTAAGTATTCACCACCTCGATCCAATCGAAGTATTTTAATACTCTTGTCATGTTGTTTGTCTACTTCATTTCTAAATTCTTTGAACCTTTCAAAGGCTTCAGACTTGTGTTTCATCAAGAAAACATACCAAACCGTGAGTGATCATCAGTGAAGGTAATGAAGTAGTTATAGCCTCCTAAAGCTTGAGTTGACATAGGTCCACATACATCAGTATGTATTAGACCTAGTAACTCTCCCACTCGTTCACCTTTTCTTGAAAAAGGTAACTTAGTCATCTTGCCTTTTAAGAATGATTCACATGTATCGTATGAATCCAATTCAAACGATTCCACAATTCCACATCGGTGTAATTTGGACATGTGTTTCTTGCTTACATGGCCAAGACGACAATGCCACATGTAGGAGTCTATTTGATTATCCTTTCGAGAATGCTTGTTACTCGCTTCGATATTGCAAATGTCACTGGATACGCCCAACGTATAAACACCATTGCTTAAAGTTTCAGTCCCATAAAGAACTCCATTCACAGTTATGTAACAACAATTGTTACTAAAAGTCAAATGGTACCCATTTCTCTTTAAACAAGAAATAGAAATGATGTTCTTTATCAACGAAGAAACATAAAAGCAATTGTCCAGTTCTAAGACAAGTCCTGCAGGGAGTTTCAACAAATACGTTCCGATGACGAGTGCAGCAACCTTTGCTCCATTCCCAACACATAAATTTGACTCTCCCTTGACGAGTCTTCTTCTATTCCTTAGCCCATGTATGTCATTACATATATGTGAGCCACACCCAGTATCCAAAACCCAAGTGTCTAAGGAAATAGAATGACAATCAATAACGAAGATATATGAAAAAGATGGAGCATCTTATGCCTTATTCTTCTTCACGGACTCAAGATAAATCTTGCAATTTCTTCGCCAATGGCCCTACTTGCCATAATGATGGCAAGTGCCCTTTTGAGCTGATTTTGCCTTTTTAGCCTTTTTCTTCTTCCCCTTCTGTTGTTCCTTTGAATCCCTCTTAGAACCTTTCTTCGAGGAATCAACTAACAACACCGTCCCCTGCTCATGCTTCTCAGAAGGCTCCACAGTCTTCAGTATGTTGAGCAGTACCACAGATGAACCTTCTTGCATCTCAGAGGTGAAGAGGAGCTTGGAGACTTCGAACCTTTCGAATCTCACTTGCTTATCAAATAACTCATAAAGATGAAGGACTACGATATGAGCATCCATATGCTCATGCTTCTTTCATAGCTTGGGTTCCATCGCGGCTAGCATGATGCAACTTGTCAGTTCAGAATCAGTCACATGTTTCTGATAGACCAACAATTGGTCCGGAGTTGCATCGTCACTAGGATGGGCGGGAAGAGGCGCTTCGAGGACATACGCAAGCTTTTCACCTTGAGAACAATTCTCAAGTTTCTAAGCAGTCCAAGAAGTTCGGCCCAGTCAATTTATTCGAATCCAAAATGGAACGCAAATTCAAAGACATCATGATCAATTTTAGAAATACAAAACGAGCATATATGAGAAAATGATTTTAAAATGCATCAATATACATTTATAAATCCCATTCATTTTTCGAATTTCAAAAACCCCAAAATCACTTCGGGAGATCGTAGGTCCATCTCCGAATGGGATGATATCCATCATAGATATGAACAACCTTGGAGAGAGTCCAACAAGCCATTCATAACTACGACGGTAGATATCAACTATACCGATTGCATATCACGTATATGCAACTATCACAATGTGCTATCAACTAATTGAATGTTCACACATACATCGGGTTGTTAACACATTAACAAGTATGCATCATATGCATAGCACCCAACTTCACCTCCCTTTACACCGACCTTGGAGAGAGTCCAACATGCCGATGCTCCAGGTTAAAGCCAACCCATTAATCGAGAAATAGTTTTAATATGGTTAGAGCGCATTCAACCAATTAGCCCGGCTTGGAGAGAGTCCAACAACCAAAGTTAACGATTGACCTCTGACTCTTACCATATTAGTATTAAACTATTCCATGATTTGAACATGTTCGGGTTCGAGCCGGGCTTGGAGAGAGTCCAACAACCCAAACAAGAAACGGAACTCTGGTTCTAACCATATTAATCGAAGGTGTAGGCTTTAATATTGAGTAAGGGTTTTTATGTCTCATCCTCTTTGCATGCAAATAACTATTATCTACATGGCATGACATACATGGCATACATCTACATGTCACGACATGCATGGCATAATGATATGCATCTAATGCAATTACATGACATATAATTATGTCATGTATATAATTTCCTTATATGTCATAACTATTTATGGAAATAAAATATGTTTAAGATTTGATTCTCCAAATCAAATCATGATTAAATTGGGAAACAAATTTCCAAATCTAATCACATATTTTATTTGTGGAATTAGTTGATTAAGGAAAGTCAATTTAGGAAACCAATTTCCTAAATCATCAAAGCTACTTATGGAAATAAAATATTTTAAGATTTGATTTCCCAAATCAAATCAAGATTAAATTAGGAAACAAATTTCTAAAATCTAATCAAATATTATATTTATGGAAAATATCAATTTTTATAAATACTTCCAACTTTCCAAAAGTGGAAGATTTCCATAAATACTTCTAGACTTTCCAAAATTGAAAAATTTCCATAAATACTTCTAACTTTTAAAAAGTAGAAATTTCCAGAAATATCATTATGACTATCGCAAAACAATTTTACGATTATGTCGAAACACAACCTGGGCTCTGATACCACTATTCCGGCACCGCGGCGAGTGTGTGTTCGAACATGTTTCGCAAACATGTGCACAGCGGAAGGAATAAAATTAATAAATCTACAATTATTACAACACACACATCACACGCATGCATAGTACAACATGTGTAGACATAATCGTAAATTTAAATTTACAATAAAAGGAAATTTAACTACGTATACCTTTCGTATCACGTGTAGCGGGAACGGCATCAACCGAAACGATCCTTGCTAGAATCGTCTCTATCCGTATCCACGCTGAGTATCCTCGGGATGACTTCGCTAAGTCACGAGCCTCGTCTTCGTATGGGTTACTAGCCTCATGTTAAAGACGATGTGATCGAGAGATGATCACGATCCGAATCCAAATTCGGATCCATAAATGAGTCCTCAAAACTCTCTTTTTCGGAGAGGTATTCGTCAACCGTTTGACGAATCCTTCCTCCTCCACCTCAGAGGATTACCGGAGATCAAATTACCGGCAAGGCTACCACTTTTGGAGCTCTAAACATCGTCCAAACGACGCTCCGACGAGAGGGAAATAAGCTGTCCAGAAAACTGGACAGTTTTGGTGGAGACCTTGCGCCCGCAAAATAAGGAAAGCGACTTGCTCACCTTGTCGCCGGAGCCAAGGAAGATCACCGGAGCTCCTCCGGCAGCAGCTCGACGCCGACAATGGGAGAAGACGGCAGCAGCTGGTCGCCAGTTGGAGCTTCAAGGTGGGCGGCGGCTAGGAGGAGGGTTGGTGCCGAAATCTCCAAGGGGAGGTGGGCGGCAACTCTTAGGTTAGGGTTTTGGATTAGGGTTTAAGCCCTCTCTTATATAGAACTAATTCTCTTAATGGTTATTGGATCATAACCATAAGGCCCGTTAAGCCACTCCATTAATATAAGTTAAAATAAACCAAACCATGATGGTTTATTTTAAGTTAAAACGAACCAAACCAACTTTTGGTTCATTCGTTTAAAATAAACCATGTTGGATCGAAAGTGTCGCTAGAGGGGGGGGGGGGTGAATAGCGATACGGTGTCGTTAAAAACTTTTGCAATAAGTAAAAAGCAAGTAGAGAATGCACAGCGGAAATATAAAGTAGACAAGATATTTTTACGTGGTTCACAATCTTTCGATTGCTAATCCACGGCCCTAGTGATCCTTGATCACGTACGGAGGGCAATTCACTAAAACCACTCCTCCTCGTTGGAGGTAGGAGCAACGATTACAAAAAGAAATCAAGGCAAAGGGACACTCCCCCTTTCCTTGTTACGATTAAAGCACAAAGACAATTTAAAGAAGTAGAACTTAAATAAATATACCGACAACTCTTATAAGTAGAAGATGTAGCTTTCGTTGTCGGCGGCACTTCGTCATAGCAAATGTGAGTAGTAGTAGCGGCGTTACGACGGCGTGTTGAGAGCTCTTAATTTCTTGTCTTTGCTTGGAGTGAACATGTCTATTTATGGATATTGATCTATGAATTTAGACATAGGTAGTGTCCAAGGTGAGGTTCTTATCCCAACTCAAGGATGAGGTGTTTCATCCAACCACCTTGTGCCACCTCCAACCTTCTTGTGCGCCAACTCAAGGATGAGGTGTTTCATCCAACCACCTTGTGCCACCTCCAACCTCCTTGGGCGCCACATCATGGGAGCCAACCATCTTGTGCCAACTCACCTTATTTTGGGCGTCCACCACAAGGAAGCTTGGTGATGGTTTGGATGTCCACCTTGATGCCACATCACCCTTTGTACCAAAACACGAGTCAAGTCCAAATTCACCCCCTTAAAATTCGAGCTCTTCTCGAGGCTGGAACTTGACTAGCAGTTGACTGTAGTCAAAGGGTTTTGGTTTGATGCAGCAAAAATATAAAGTACGATGGTTCTAACCATCTGATCTCGACCTAGACCTTCCATTGGAGGTATTGGGTCGGATCTACGCTTAACGACCGTGCTTCGCTTTCACACGAGCTTACCTTGTAGCCTCGCTTCCGGTCTTCACCCGAGTACCTCGGCTTCCTCCGAAGTCCCTCTGGCGTTGCCCGACCACCTCGGTTCCCACCGGGTGTCGCAGACCTTCCGCTCAACTTTAGCATTTCTGCACACTTAATTGAGCTCGTAAGATAACAAATATACCCTTAACTATTGAGCCTTTTGCCATAATCAAAATACCGGTTCGACTTTGGTGCCCACTGCACCAACAATCTCCCCCTTTTTGATTCATGGCAAACCGACACAAAAGTTAAGGAAAAATTAAGCATAACAGTAAGCTAGCATAATGATTAAGCATGAATGAGCTAGCATAAAGATTAAATATGAATGAGCTAGCATAAAGATTAAATATGAATGAGCTAGCATAAAGATTAAATATGAATGAGCTAGCATAAAGATTAAATATGAATGAGCTAGCATAAAGATTAAATATGAATGAGCTAGCATAATTATTAAATATGAATGAGCTAGCATAAAGATGAATGAGCTAGCATAAAGATTAAATATGAGTGAGAAAAATTATTGTTTCAAGTTCTCCCCTTTGAGGTAACCTCCCCCTTGACCGAAGGTGAGTTCTTGAAAAATAATCTACTCCCCCTTAATAGTTGCTTAAGTAAACGGAATTACTTAATATAAAAGGTAATAATTTTGTTTACTTTCTTCCTTACTTTTGTGACTTTCTCCCCCTTTTGCCTTAACTCAAAAAGTTTGTAAATATATTTTAGGGTTTGTAAGTCCAAGCAAGTTCCCAATATAAATATATTTTTTTTTTTAAAAAATAATAATAAGCTTGAAAATATGTTCATCTAAAATGTACAACTCCGGTTGGACTTGATTGATATAGAATGATCAATAAGTCTTGAAGGAGTTGATTAATTTTAAATAATTATACTCCATGGTTCATGTCGATGCACTGAATCTACATCCGAACTGTGAGTAAGGTCCTAAAATCTCACGCCTGTCTACGTGGATAAGTACACAAACACATTAGTCCTATGTGTTGTGAGATGTGTTGGCTCCTTAAATCTATAGGTATATGATTTCTAAGGTAAGACTTAGGCTAATTTCATAAAAAGAAGCAAAAGTAGAGTACATATATAGAAAAATTTAAATACTACTCTATTACGCACATACCTAACTTTCGTCTTAATAAACTAAATTCGGCTTCGGGTAGTGGTTTGGTGAAGATGTCCGCTAGGTTTGATTTGGACTCAACATACTCTAGTTGTATAGTTCCATTAGTTACATGTTTCCTAATGAAGTGGTGTTTAACTTCTATATGTTTTGTCCTAGAATGACATATTGGATTTTTAGTTAAGTTAATTGAACTAATGTTATCTATGTAGGTTTTAATGTTGTTAAAGATTAAGCTAAAGTCTTGGAGAGTGTGCTTCATCCACAGGAGCTGAGAGACACACTCACCCATCGCAACGTATTCGGCTTCGGTGGTAGATAAGGCAACGCAATGCTGCTTCCTACTGCACCAACTTACTAGACTCGAGCCGAGGATTTGACAACAACCACTCGTGCTCTTTCTATCGAGTTTACTACCGGCATAGTCGGAGTCAGAGTAGCCGATTAGATTAAACTCGGTAGATCTAGGGTACCAAATACCTACGTTTAGCGTGCCCTTTAGATATCTAAGGATACGCTTGACTAGGGTTAGGTGAGACTCCTTGGCACAGGTTTGTAACCTTGCGCACATACTTACCGCGAATAAAATGTCGGGTCGGCTCATGAGTTAAGTATAGGAGACTTCTATTGCGCTCCTATAGTATTTTAGGTCAACGGGTTTTCCTTCTACATCTTCGTTTATATTAACATTAGTTGCCATAGGTGTATTGATTATTTTAGCATCTTGCATTCCAAATCGATTTATTAAGTCCTTAGTATATTTTTGTTGATGTAAATATATTCCATCTTTAGTTTGTTTAATTTGTAAACCTAAGAAGAAACTTAACTCTCCTACTAAATTCATTTCAAATTCACTTTCCATAAGTGAGATGAATTCGTTTAGCAGGATCGAGTTGGTAGTTCCAAAAATTATATCATCTACATAGATTTGGGATATAAAGATTTCTTTTCCTACGGTTTTAACGAATAAGGTTGGGTCGACTAAACCTTGGTTGAATCCTTTGGACTTAAGATAGATCGAAAGCCTTTCGTACCAAGCTCTTGGGGCTTGTTTGAGTCCATATAGGGCTTTCTTAAGTCTAAGGACATGGTCAGGTTTATCTAGATTTTCGAATCCGGGAGGTTGACTGACGTAAACTTCTTCCTTAATGTATCCATTCAAAAATGCTGACTTGACATCCATTTGAAACAATTTAAAACCTCGATGTGCAGCATATGCTAACAACATTCGGATGGACTCTAGTCCTGCTACGGGGCGTAGGTCTCATCGTAATCTAAACCTTCGACTTGACTAAACCCTTTGCGACTAACCTAGCTTTATTTCTAACTACTTCACCTTTATCATCAAGTTTATTTCGAAATACCCACCTTGTTCCAATAATTGATTTTTCTTTAGGTGGTGGTACTAATTCCCAGACTTCATTTCTAGTGAATTGAGCTAGCTCTTCTTGCATAGCAATAATCCAGTCGGGATCAAGAAGTGCTTGTTCAATAGTTTTGGGTTCGATTTTGGAAATTAACCAGATTTGACTAAGGTTTCGATATGAAGCTCTAGTTCGAACCCCTAAATTTGGATCACCTATAACTTGATTGATAGGATGATTTGTTTGAGTCTTAGTGTGACTCGGGTTAGGGTCATCTATCACTTGGTCGATAGGATGACTTGGGTGAGTTCTAGTTTGACTTGGGTTAGAGTCATCTATCACTTGGTCGATAGGATGACTTGGGTTAGGACGAGATTCAAGTTCAAGATCAGTCGGGTTCGCTATAAGTTGATTTGCTAGTTGGTTTTGTTAAGGATTGAGCGGGTTCGTGTCCTTCGTCAAAACTATATTAATGGTTTCTTCGACTCTAAGAGTGTCGTGATTGTATACCCTATAAGCTCTCTTGGTGGTTGAGTATCCTAGAAAGGTTCCAGAGAGGTTTTGGATTTGAATTTCCTAGGTAATCCTTAGTGTTTAAGATATGTACCTTGCATCCAAATACCCTAAAGTACTTGATGTTCGGTATTTTATCGTGATAAATCTCGTCGAGGTCTTTTGGTGCCTCTTTACCATAAGGATCCTATTTTGGACATAGCAAGCCGTACTAACGGCCTCGCCCAAAATCTATCGGGTAGGTTATACTCGTTTAACATTGTCCTAGCGGCTTCTTGTAGGGTTCTATTTTTCCGCTTACTAACCCATTTTGTTGTGGGTTTCTAGGACATGAAAACTCATGGTGGTATCCGTTTAGGTTCTACGTAAATCAGTAAACCGTGGTTTTCAATTCACCACCATGATCGCTTCTAAGTCTTTTAATCTTAAGGTTCTTTTGATTTTGATTAACCTACAAAGATTGATTAGTTGGTCTAGGGTATCATTTTTATGTTTGATAAACCTAACCCAAGTAAATCTAGAATAGTCGCCAATTATGACTAAGCAAAATTGACTACCATTGAGTGACTTAGCTCCATGTGAATCAAATAGATCCATGTGTAGGAGCTCAAGAACACTTTTGGTTCGTTCTTGATTAGTTAATTGATGTTGTGTCCTAGATTGTTTACCTTGTTGACAAGCATTACATATTTTATTATCCAAGTTGTTTAGTTTAGGCAAACCTATAACCAAGCCACTCGACTCATCTTGTGGGCCGAGTCTTGGAGTGCGAGTGTCCGAGTCTTGATTGCCATAACCAAGATTCCTCTTCTTTGTGTCATAAGACACTTGGTTGAGGAGTTGGGTAAATTTATTGTGTAGATGTTGCTACTCCTAGTTCCTTTAAGTATTATTTTAGATGTTGCATTTATTTTGATTACGCATTCATTTTCTAGAAATATGACCTTATAATTGTTATCACACAATTGGCTTACACTAAGTAAATTATATTGAAAGTTTTCTACTAATAAGACATTTTGAATTGTAAAGTTAGAGTTGAGCTCAATATCACCTGATCCGATGATTTTGAGCTTGCCGTTATTTCCGAAGGCTACCGATCCTTGTCGTTTGAATCGTAACTTCGAAAATTTGAGTTGATCCCCGGTCATGTGTCGGGAGCAACCACTGTCCAACATCCATTGATCCTACACATAAGGTAGTTGGATCGGATATTGGAATTACTAAAGGGTTGTTTGTAAGTTTTTAAACCTAAATCATCTCACCAATATCTACATGATCAAAACATGTTATTCCTATGTGTTATTGTGAGATGACTTTCAATTTTACTTGATTAATTTTAATGAATTTAAATTAACCAACATTAGGTTAGATTCGGATTTAGTCTAAGCTCATCAAGTAATCTTTTCAAGAGATTAGCTTCCATGTCGTGGCGAGGCACAGAGGCCTTCTTTGATCGGAACAACGACCACTTCCTTAGACAAAGCTAATTTCAAGAAATTGATAACTCGACTTACTTGAGACTACGTCTTGGTCTAACTAGTTATTTTTGAAAAGAGACTCCCCGAGGCTCAATCTTTTCGTAGGATTTTAGTTGGTTTATTTTTGAAAAGAGGCTCCCCGAGGCTCAATCTTTTCGCAGGATTTTAGTTGGTTATGAGTCCTATCTAACCATTCTAAAAATAAAGGAAAAGCTAAGCATGCAATTTCTAAGACTTAACAAAAATACATTTTGTATTGGCTCCCCCTGGACCATTGAATCGAGTGGGTCTATTCACATAGTGAATTTGGTCCTTGGGAACCCAATACATGTTAGATCCTAAAGTTGAAATCAAAGTGGTCTTAGGGACCCATGCTTGGACATTTTTCTTATGTTGGTTTACTATAGACATATATGACTTATTGGTTGTATTTGAGTTAAACCCGAGTCCGGCCTTGTTGTACACGGCCCTTTGTGATCCAAGTAAGAGGTCAAGTCCCTTGGATCCCAAAGTGAACCTTTCCAACGTGTTCCTAAGGTCTTCGACTTGTGTTTTCAAAAGCGAGTTCTCAACTTCAAGCTTTTCAACTTGAGTTGAGTCCTCCTCTTGAATACGAGTAGTCGAAGAGGTTAGGGAGACCTCATGTTTGAGAAGGTTAACCTCCTCAATTAGGGTCTCGACCTTGGACTCGGACTTAGCTAGTTTCTTATTTAAAAATTTAATTGCACCATACAAAGTATTAAGTAAGCGACCGACTTACCCTTAATGATTCTTTTGAACCGGATACGGATCCGTGGCTTGTCTTGAATGGAAGCTCATCATCGGATTCGGACTCGGACTCTTCTTGATTTGAGTCGTGCTCGGTCGGCTTGGCCATTAGAGCTTGGATATCGTCTTCTTCCTCCGACAACTCCTCCCAAGTAGCGTTTAGCGCTTTCTTGGTCTTTGATGCGTTATTCTTTAGCTTTGGGCACTCGGACTTGATGTGACCGAACCTCAAGCACTCATAGCATCTAAAATTAGAAGTATTTGAATTAGGTTTAGGCTTACCTTGAGTTGTTGGTCGTTTTCGCTCTTGATCATCTTCCAACTAGATTGACTAGTTCGGATTCTATTTCGAGTCTACTTCCGATTCGACTCGCCTTCTTCCTTCGGGGTGGCTTGCTTGCGGCTTCTTCTTCTTGGAACTCGCAACTAACGCAATACTCTTCTCGGCTGGACCACGTTAGTTTGCTCATGTAATTCAAGTTCGAAAACAATTCGTCTAACCTAATTTTAGAAAGATCCTTGGAGACCTTGTAGGCATCGACCATGGATGCCCACAAGGTGGTCCTAGGAAAGCGAGTTAAGAGAATACGATAAGGTCGCGATTCTCGACCTTTTGTCCGATGGCATGGAGTTGGTTGACGATGTCTTGGATACGAGCATGTAGTTGAGTTGCGGTCTCGTTTTCCTGCATTTTCAAGTTATACAATTTATTTAAAAGTAAATCTCTTTTACATACCTTCGTGTCGTCGGTGCCTTCGTAGTTCCACTAGCTTGGTCCATAAGTCCTTTGCACTAATGAAGGGGCCGACGCGGTTGAGCTCTTCCTTGGACAACCCACATTGCAAGATTTGAGTTGCCTTGGCATCGGCTTCTACTTGTTTTTTCATGGAATTTGACCATTGATCGTAACCCAAAGATTCACCATCTTCATTAATAGGAAGTGTGAAACCGGTTTGATTACGATCCACATCTCGATTTGGGTTTTAAGAAAGCATTCCATCCGACCCTTCCAATAACGAAAGTCATTACCGTTGTAAAACGGGGGTCAAGTGTGCTAAACCCTTCGAGATGGGCCATTTAAAACAAGAAGAAGAACGAAAAAGAATCTTGCAAAACACACACGGAAAGAATATTCCAAGACTTTCGCCTTGGATTAGTAAAAAGGAAGTAAAAAGATATATAAAATGTAACTTGCAAAAGAAATAAACAATCAAATGCGAATGTCGTTGAAGTTCGGAGGACAACCTTACTCGGGATCTAACCCAAGGACAACCTTATCCGGATCCTAAAGCCTCTAATGCAATTCTATATGTAGGAGAAGATAAGCAAGTGAAATAATTATAAACAGAAATAAATAAATAAAAATCTGTAAAAAAGAAAACAAAGCTAGATTGGTGGTTTCACCGAATCTTAGCGCCCGGCTCTGATACCAATTGTTGGATCGAAAGTGTCGCTAGAGGGGGGGGTGAATAGCGATACGGTGTCGTTAAAAACTTTTGCAATAAGTAAAAAGCAAGTAGAGAATGCACAGCGGAAATATAAAGTAGACAAGATATTTTTACGTGGTTCACAATCTTTCGATTGCTAATCCACGGCCCTAGTGATCCTTGATCACGTACGGAGGGCAATTCACTAAAACCACTCCTCCTCGTTGGAGGTACGAGCAACGAAAACAAAAAGAAATCAAGGCAAAGGGACACTCCCCCTTTCCTTGTTACGATTAAAGCACAAAGACAATTTAAAGAAGTAGAACTTAAATAAATATACCGACAACTCTTATAAGTAGAAGATGTAGCTTTCGTTGTCGGCGGCACTTCGTCGTAGCAAATGTGAGTAGTAGTAGCGGCGTTACGACGGCGTGTTGAGAGCTCTTAATTTCTTGTCTTTGCTTGGAGTGAACATGTCTATTTATGGATATTGATCTATGAATTTAGACATAGGTAGTGTCCAAGGTGAGGTTCTTATCCCAACTCAAGGATGAGGTGTTTCATCCAACCACCTTGTGCCACCTCCAACCTTCTTGTGCGCCAACTCAAGGATGAGGTGTTTCATCCAACCACCTTGTGCCACCTCCAACCTCCTTGGGTGCCACATCATGGGAGCCAACCATCTTGTGCCAACTCACCTTATTTTGGGCGTCCACCACAAGGAAGCTTGGTGATGGTTTGGATGTCCACCTTGATGCCACATCACCCTTTGTACCAAAACACGAGTCAAGTCCAAATTCACCCCCTTGAAATTCGAGCTCTTCTCGAGGCTGGAACTTGACTAGCAGTTGACTGTAGTCAAAGGGTTTTGGACTGCAGTACAAGTTAGCTTAAAATATAAAGTACGATGGTTCTAACCATCTGATCTCGACCTAGACCTTCCATTGGAGGTATTGGGTCGGATCTACGCTTAACGACCTTGCTTCGCTTTCACACGAGCTTACCTTGTAGCCTCGCTTCCGGTCTTCACCCGAGTACCTCGGCTTCCTCCGAAGTCCCTCTGGCGTTGCCCGACCACCTCGGTTCCCACCGGGTGTCGCAGACCTTCCGCTCAACTTTAGCATTTCTGCACACTTAATTGAGCTCGTAAGATAACAAATATACCCTTAACTATTGAGCCTTTTGCCATAATCAAAATACCGGTTCGACTTTGGTGCCCACTGCACCAACAAACCAAACCCTTTAGTTTATTCTCCTCCATTGGATTAGAACCAAACCATTTTGGTTCATCCATTATGTCTTCATAAGACACGGGCCATCCACGCTTCTATTGCGACTGAAACAATTTCATGCTAGCTTCTTGTTTGGTCTAACCAAACCTAGTTTCTCTCGGTCTTAGAATCTCATTCTCAAGCTCGTTTTAAATCCTTTGGATTACGCTCGTTGTGCGTGTGACCAAATAGGTTCTCGGTTTATGTTGGCCGTCTATAATTAACCATTAATTATAGAACGATCATGAGTGGCACCTAATAGTATATCATGATCCCCAATTAACCGAAAAGATCAACGGTTGATCCAGGACTATTTATGAAATCCTTCAGCAGCTCGAATGAATCGTGCCCCATTCCCTTCACTCATCTTATACCCACTTGATTCAGGACATGGTCTATAGTGTCAGTCCCCACTAGGCTGACTACGTCACACCTAATCCAAGTATCATTTCCTCGTCCTACGGATTCTAGTTACTGCACATATATCGAAGAGTACCTTACTCTAAATATGTAATGCTTTGGCCAAAGACTTTAGTAACAATCCGATGAGAGGCCATGGGTATACATCTCCTCACAAGGAGTGGTGAATCCTTTATAGGCTATTCAAACTCCTTCGATCACTTCGACTTATACCCAATCATCCTGGGTCCACATCTCCTTAGAGATGCTTGCTTAAGATGTCAAAGCATAAGTCTCCATGATCAAGATGACTTGAATACCGCAAGTCAAAGGAACATCGCACTTAAGCTACAGTAAAAACTTTATTGACATATCTATATATGCAGAGAACCATATGAAGTCTTACGGCTGGTCACTCCGATGAACTAGTTACCATAACTAGCATCCACGATCAACTCCGGACATCACAATGTCTCCAGCCAGTGAGAATTAGCTGCTTGGATACACCAAGGAGTATACCTCATGCTAGTCTCGACAGAATTGATGGTGTCCAAATCCATCAATTCATCGACTAGGGATAATTCCGATACATCACAATTACACATGTAGAAATACTCACTAGTTGTGATCCAATCACAAATTCTCTTATACTGTGAATCGTATCGTGGTCATTCAGTAAATGAGTTTAAGATCCAATCAAATACATGAAACATGTATACTCAAATAGTGAATCTTCATTTATCATATAAATGGTTCATACATAAGGCGATTGCCTTAGGACATCTCTCATATATTACTAACACCTCTATCCTTGACATTTAGATTGACCAATTGAGGCATAGACCATGTCATCCTCGGTACAATCTATATCTTGAACTCCAAGTAGACTCACTCTAATCAAAAGAGCTCAATATCTCATATTGACTTATTTGGGCATGGCCATGCACTTCGTGGTCTCACTCTATCAATAATAACGATGTCACTCCCATCATATAGGAGGGATAGATCCCATCTACATCACTCACATCCGCATAATTTGATACATACCCAGTAATCGGCTTTATAGTCCATCCATTTACGGGTGACGTTTGACGAAGCCAAAGTATGCAACTCCTTATGTAGGGAACCATGGTGACTTCAGGTCCAAGGACTAATAGTCATTCTAATAGTCACATGAGAAAGTATATGACATTCATATAATGATTTATGATACTTTCTCATGGCGGGTCATTCAGTATACATTCTCCAATGCATACTCAAGTGTCAACTTGATATCACATATCCATGACTTGTGAGATCAAGTCATCGAGTTGACCTACATGCTAGTCTCTTCGCATAAACATTGTCCTTGAATGTTAATACTTGACTAGGAATGATTAAGAGTAGTGTTCTCTATATCATCACATTATCGATTCAACCAATCGATTGATATAGATAAGAACCTTCTACTCAAGGATGTTATTATACTTAGTTATTTATCACCAATACATGTAAGTATAATAACCATGTCTTTATAAATAAGAATATTATACTGTTGGGGATCGATTGGCCAGCTAGAGGGGGGTGAATAGCCCTCTTACGATGGATGTCGGAATTCTCTCGTCTACAAAGCGTTAGCGCAAGCGGAATATACAAATACAAATAAAGACAACACAAAAGATAGACAAGCAATACGAACACGAGATGTAACGTGGTTCACGGCTACGCCGCTAATCCACAGTCCGATTCGTCCACGGTGAATCACTCCGCAATCTATCCACTAGATCTCTCCTTTGCACAAAGCTAGGTGGAGGTAACCTCTTTACACAAAAACACTCCTCTTACAAATATAATGGAAATAAGCTTGAGTAAGAGGATGGAAAGCTTTAGGGAACTTTGGGAGAGTATTAGAGCATAAGCATTAGCCTCCCAAAGCCCCATCCCCTTCCTTTTTATAGAGGAAGAGGGTTTCTTTCCGTTGACACAGGAGTAGTCGACTGATGCCCTCAATCAGTCGACTGGTCCTGTAGTCGTTGGCCAATAACGGCCGCTTTCCACGTTGGATTCCATCCAACGACACCGCATCACCGATCGATCCTACCATCACCGATCGATGCTCGATCGATGAGTGCTCAATGGAGTCGACTCCATTCTGCGTGTCGCGACAGGCCATCATGACCGCCATTCCACGGCGAGATCGATCATTATCGCCGATCATTCGCCGATCACACCATGGCGGCGCGATCGCCAAGCACTAAATCGTCTTATACCGATCGAACCATCGATTCAGAGCAATGATCATTGCCATTCCCCGCAATGATCGTGTCGAAAACCCATCCGACACTTGGCCAAATGGCCAAGTTTCACCTAAGAGCTACCCTTCCCGAGTTACAATCGCTTACTCTCATCCCTCGAAGTCCCTCGCCTTCGAAGTTCTCTTCGTTCGTGGCCACGTCCCTCGACAGCATCAGGCGCACGACTCTGCAATGCTCCTTCGCGTCTCTTGCCTCGAAGTCTACTTCCTCCGGCTTCACTCCAAGCTTCTCGTCCGGCGGTCCCTCAAATGCTCCAAGCGCACGGCTTCCGCAAAGCTATCCTTCACCGACTCAAGGCCCGAGTCATGAGATGTGAAACTCGCCACGGCTCCATGTGTGAATTACTAAGTCCTGCATGACTTCAACACACATATCAAATCACAATAACAACCTAACTTAAACCCTTTGCCACACCATCAAAACCATATTACGACAAGAGATTGCCTTAACAATCTCCCCCTTTTTGATGTGTGGCAATGCTTTTAAGTTAGGTAAAAATATTTGATATAAATTTTAAGGTAAGAAAGCATGTAAACATAAACATGATATAACAACATGCAACTCCCCCTTAATCCATGAAACTCTCTCTACAAATTCTCAATTTTCTCCCCCTATCATAATTAACTTAAACATAATTATTTCTCCCCCTTTGACACCATCAAAAAGATTAACACTAAATTAAAAACTCATGGCATCAAGTATATTAGAAGGAAAATACCAAAAATTGCTCTAAAACCTGAATTCGGCCATTACTGTTCTGATTTACAGGCCACCAGTCGACTAGTTCAGACTACCAGTCGACTGGCACGCAGTTTTAAGAAAATTTTGATTTTCGAACCGAATTTCAGAAATGCGTTAAAAATTCTAGAAAATTCGAAAAATCATGAAATTTTGGGAACATATTTCTTGTAAGGTTCTTTATCAGTGAAAAATAAGTTTTCATGAAAAATCATCATATTTTCACATTTTTGCCAAAAATCTAAAAGGTTTAAAAACCACTAGGCTTTTGACCATTCTAGTATCAAGCTTAACACCTTGTTTTGGTTCCAATTGTTTCAAAACATGAATACATAGATTTTAGATTAAGAAATTGTTTTGAAAACATATGAAATATCCAACCATGATCTTTGGGCAATATGTCTATGAATTAAACATAAGTCTTCCCCATGATTGGTCTATTATTGCTATTTTGATACTTTAAATGACCATCTAAATGCCATAGACATTAGTGGACATTTGTATCATCCTAACATCTCACCCATGCTATGTTTTCAATCAAAGTAGCCTATGGTGAGTGTGAGATGCATCCTAGGGGGTATTTGTATATACTTAACCAATATATTCATGTAATTCTATCAAGGTTAAGTATTACCCTAACAATCTACATGATCATAGAGACATATATGATTTAATTTCACATTATGATCATGAACTACATGTTTTCATCAAATTATAATCATGCATTAGGTATTATATCATGATAATAAGTAAAGTATCACCTAAAGCATGATTTAAACCTATTTCTTATGATAATGTGCCAAATTTCAAAATCATAAATCATGATTGCAACCATACATAGGAATTACATTAATCATCATGATTTAAGCATTATTAACTATTTATAGGCACGTTATCATCACCTAACACTATTTAAAAATATTGTCCCGCCATCCTAAGTCAACCAAAATATGATATAGGTCAATTGCATATGGTTGACTACCCTAGGGGTTTTCTAACCCTTAAGGATGAATTTTGGAACCCAAAATAAGTTCTTGCCTATTGGGTTCACTAGATACTCCTTAAGAATCCATTTCCTAGCAATTGTCTTTTTCTTATCTTGACCCCTAGCTATTAGGCATTTATAGGCCTTTTCATTTTTCTTTTCTTTGTAACCTAGGCCTCTTTTGTTAAAGCTCGCTCTTTGGCTCCCTATAATCATGTTCAAGGTGTTTGAGCCAATGGTGAATTTTTCTAGGGCTTTGGTTAAATAATCTACTTTCTCTCTTAAAGCCCTATTTTCATTTATACATGTATCACTAACATCTAATGGCACATAAAGATCATGTGAGCATGCATCATTTAAGCTAGAAGAAATATTATCATTTAAGCATGCATTTTCTAGCTTATTTTCCAATGCCTTAATTTGATTAAGCATGCTTTTATTTTTCTTTTTCATTCCAAATAAGTCCTTAGTTAAACTAGAAATTATGGAAACTATTTTCTTAGGAGAGGCATTTGTTACCATAGTTTCCATATCCTCTTCTTCTTCTTCGGATGAGGAGGATGTAGAGGCTCCCCCTTCACTTGAGCTCTCTCCACTTGAGCTTGATTCTTCATTTTCGGAGGAAGAGCAATCCAAGTCATCAAAGGCCATCAAGGCCAAATTGGTGACAAAGGCATTCTCCTCATCCGATGATGATGAGGAGGATGAGGATGGGTCATCCCAAGTCCTTGCCTTTAGAGCTTTGGTCTTCCCCTTTTCTTTTGTCTTCTTCTCCTCTTCCTTCTTTTTCTTGCTCCCCTTTTTCTTCTTCTTTTCTTCTTTCTTTTTCTTCTCTTCCTTGCTCTTGTTTAGGAGGGGACAGTTATCCCTTATGTGCCCCTCTCCTTGGCAATTGTAGCATATGACCTTCCCCCTTGGTCTTCTATTCCTATCATTTGATTTATGAAAATGAAAACCTTTTAAAGTACGTCTTACCCTCCTTACCATATAGGCTTCTTCGGTGCTATCCATGGAGGAGGAGGAAGACGCTTCGTCATTGGAGGAGGAGGGCATCTCTATCTTCTTCTTCCCCTTGTTTGCTATCAAAGCTACTCCTCTTGAAGGTTGGATTTTTGGCTCTTCTTGTATACCTTCAAGCCTTGTTTCATGAAGCTTCATGGTTGAGAAGAATTCCTCCAAGGTACTTACTTCCAAGTTCTTGGAGATGTAGAATGAATCCGCCATAGAGCTCCATCTTGAGGACAGGGGAAAGGCATCTATGGCTTTTATTACCATATCCCGGTTGGAGAGCTTTTCACCTACACTTGTTAAATCGGTTAATATTTCCTTAAATCTAGAGTGTAGGGATTTTACCTTCTTTCCCTTTTCAAGTTTGATATTGGACAATTGGGAGCAAAGAACATCTCTCCTTGCTAGCTTTGCCTCGGATGTGCCTTCATAGATTTCTATTAGTTTCTCCCACATTTCCTTGGCGCTAGCACACTCTCCTATCCTATTGACTTCTTGTTGAGGGAGGACATTGTATAGGTGGTGCTTGGCCTTTGAATTTGCCAAATATTCTTCTCTTTGCCTCTTGCTCCAACTTGATTTCTCCAATGGCTCCCCATTTTCGTTCCTAGCCAACTCGAAACCTTTTTCCATAATTAACAAAATTTCAAAGTCGGTTTCGAAGAATACCTCCATTATCTTTTTTCACCAAGAGAATTCACCGTCGAACTTCGGTGGGTCGATGTTTGAGCCGGCCATTTTTGATGTAGAACTTGTTGCGGCGGTTAGTATGGTGACAAGCAACCTTGCTCTGATACCACTTGTTGGGGATCGATTGGTCGGCTAGAGGGGGGTGAATAGCCCTCTTACGATGGATGTCGGAATTCTCTCGTCTACAAAGCGTTAGCACAAGTGGAATATACAAATGCAAATAAAGACAACACAAAAGATAGACAAGCAATACAAACACGAGATATAACGTGGTTCACGGCTACGCCGCTAATCCACGGTCCGATTCGTCCATGATGAATCACTCCGCAATCTATCCACTAGATCTCTCCTTTGCACAAAGCTAGGTGGAGGTAACCTCTTTACACAAAAACACTCCTCTTACAAATATAAAGGAAATAAGCTTGAGTAAGAGAATGGAAAGCTTTAGGGAACTTTGGGAGAGTATTAGAGCATAAGCATTAGCCTCCCAAAGCCCCATCCCCTTCCTTTTTATAGAAGAAGAGGGTTTCTTCCCATTGACACAGGAGCAGTCGATTGATGCCCTCGATCAGTCGACTAGTCCTGTAGCCGTTGCCCAATAACGACCGCTTTCCACGTTGGATTCCATCCAACGACACTGGCATCAGTCGACTGATCCTACCATCAGTCGACTGATGCTCGATCAGTCGAGTGCTCAATGGAGTCGACTCCATTCTGTGCCCGTGCACAGTGCCATCGATCGCGTTCGGCCGATCCATGTTGACATCGATCATTGCCGATCCATGGCAATCGCTAAGCACTAAACTGGTCTTATACGGTCGATCGAACCATCGACTCGGAGCGATCGCCATTCCACGGCTGTCGAAAACATCCGACACTTGGCCAAATGACCAAGTTTCACCTAAGAGCTTCCCTTCCCGGGTTACAATCGCTCACTCTCATCCCTCGGAGTCCCTCGCCTTCAAAGTTCTCTTTGTTCGCTGCCACGTCCCTCGACAGCATCAGGCACACGACTCTGCAATGCTCCTTCGCATCTCTTGCCTCGAAGTCTACTTCCTCCGGCTTCACTCCAAGCTTCTCGTCCGACAGTCCCTCGGATGCTCCAAGCACACGGCTTCTGCAAAGCTATCCTTCACCGACTCAAGGCCTGAGTCATGAGATGTGAAACTCGCCACGGCTCCATGTGCGAATTACTAAGTCCTGCACAACTTCAACGCATATATCAAATCATAATAAGAACCTAACTTAAACCCTTTGCCACACCATCAAAACCATATTACGGCAAGAGATTGCCTTAACAGATACAACAAAGTCCATACAACAATCATCACATGATTGGCTCTGGGCTTTCACTAACACAGAAACCTTTCAATAAAATACCAGTCGAACACTAGTAAAGTGCCATCGACTTAGAGCAGTTGACTGCTATCTATAGCAGCCGACTAGTGTTAGGTAAACCTCAAACAAAACACTTGTTTAAGCATTCGACGGTTGGGTAAACCTCAAACCATTTGTTTGAGCATCCGACACTTCTAATCATCGGGTAGGAACCTCAAACACATGTTTGAGTGTCCAACTTGTCCAAACATCGGGTAGAACCTCAAACATAAGTTTGAGCATCCGACACTTGACTTAGCCATTCGGCCAAGTTCACCTATGAGCTACAGTTACAATCGCTCAATCTCTCATCTCCCTTTGAGTCCCTCACCGAAGCTCTCTTTGTCTGGCCACGCCACTCGGATCCACCAAATGCATGACTTCCCAATGCCATCCTTCACGTCTTGCCTTGAAGTCTGTTTCTTTTGGCTTCAGTGCAATTCTCCTTGTTTGACGGTCCCTCGGGTGCCTCAAGCGCACGACTTCCACAATGCCATCCTTCACGTCTTGCCTTGAAGTCTTCTTCTTTTGGCTTCAGTCCAATTCTCCTTGTTTGACGGTCCCTCGGATGCCTCAAGCGCACGACTTCCACAATGTCATCCTTCACCGACTCAAGGACCCGAGCCATGAGATGGTAAACTCGCCAATGCTATCATCAAGCTAACTCATGTGTGATTTACTAAGTCCTTCACAACTTAAACACACATATCAAATCAACATAAACATCCTAACTTAAACCTTTGCCACACACATCAAAACCAAACCATACTTGGGTTGATTGCTTTAACAATCTTCCTCTTTTTGATGTGTGGCAACCATGTTTAAGTTAGGTAAAACATTAACCAAATACATAAAGAAATAAAGCATATAAACCAAATATGAGTATCAAAACACTCCCCCTTAATACATGCAACTCCCCTTAGCTCATGCTAATTTCCCACCTAGCATGATTAACTTAAACTCTCATATTTCTCCCCTTTGACACCATAAACAACATTCAACATATGTTATATAACGAGGTATCATGGTCTAAGGGAAGAAAAAAATACTAAAATATGCTGAAAACCACACAAACCAGGTTACTGTGCACGTTTACAATCCATCAGTCGGCTGGTTCAGACTACCTGTCGAGTGACACCTGATTTCCAGCCTTTTCTGATTTCTGAACCCAAGTTCAGAAATACATTATAAATTATAGAAAATTTGAAAAATCATGAAATTTGGGGAACACATTTATTATGAGTCCCTTTATCAATGAAAAATGATTTTTCAAGAAGAAACATCCATTTTTCAAACATTTGACAAAAACTCAAAAGTTGTAAAAACCTTCAATCATTTTATCAACTTTGAAACCTAGTTTTGTCTTAAGTTGTATCAAAACATCAAATCACTATTTGCAAAACATAAAATAGTTTTAAATCATTTAAAATATCCAACTATGATCTATGGGCAATATGTCCATTGATTAAACATTTACTTTCCCTATAGTTGGTCTATGATTGTTATGTTATGATACTTTGAATGACCCATCTACATGTCATAAGCATTAGTGAATCAATTGTATCATCCTAACATCTCACCCATTGCTATGTTTTCAATCAAGGTATCCTTGTGGTGAATGTGAGATGCACCTAAGGTATTATACTTAACCATCAATTTCATGCAATTTCTACCAAGGTTAAGTATTATCATAAAGCAAGTATATCATTCATCATGATCATAACACAAGTATTACCATTCAAATCATAAGTCATATATTATCATGATAATAAAAACAAGTATCACAAATCATGATTCATATCATTATCACCCAACATGCTCATGATGTAGGGGATTCTGGGAAGCTAGAGGGGGGGGGGGTGAATAGCTTGTATTCATTGCGTGATGGAGTTTAATTGCGTTCGTCTACAAATCTCGTTAGCGTAGCAGAAATAAAACAAATAGCAATAACGAAATACGACAAACACAATTACACAAGTCGGAGGTGGAGAAACCTCTTACAATAGATTATAAGCAATATACAATACAAATATGAGAAAAAAGTAAAGAAAACTTTACAACACTTTGCTTTTGATTGCTTGAATGCTTGGTTGCTTGACTTGCACTTAGAGACCTTGATTTGCAGCAGCAAATCGCCCCAAAACCCTCAAGAACCGATTGTCGAAATCTCCTCCAAGAGCTCCATTTAAAGCTTCAGCCTGGTATGAAAATTGTCGATCAATCGACTGCTCGGGACCATAAGTCGACTGATGCCACTATTGTCGTGAGACAACGGCTAGATCCACGTTGGAAAAATCCAACGGATCCATCATCAGTCGATTGATCATGACCATCAGTCGACTGATCGAGCCTCCACTCGACTATTATCCCCAGTAGTCGAGTCAAACTTCATTCTATGCCCAAAAAACCGAGCACCAGTCGACTGATCACACGATCAGTCGACTGCTCGGCCAATCAGTCGACTTCCCTCCTTTGGCAGTCGATTGCTAGGTCAATTCCCGCAGTCAAACCCTAGTTGACTCACGACAGTCGACTGCCACATGACACCAATCAACTGGCACTCCTTAAACATGAGGTTTTAACCCAAGTATGGTTCCCCCATACTTGCTAGACCACCCTTAGCCTAGACCTAAGCCTTCTAGCCACCTCCGTCAGCCTCATGCCTCTCAGATCCCTCCAAGTCATCCATGACTTGTTCATCCATTGCGCTAGCCTTCAAGTGCTTCCATCGGCTATGTTATGCTAATACTGCCTACACCGCCAAGGCACATTGGACTTACACCGCCAAGACTCCGCTTGGACTTTACGCTACCAACCATTGGACTTATGCTACCAAGACTCCCGCTTGGACTTTACACCGCCAATATTAAACCCCTTGGACTTCTCAAATGCCAAGACTCATGCTTAGACTTTCCCTTGCCAACCCATGTTGGACTTTCCATGCCAAGACCCATGCTTGGACTTTCTCAAATGCCAAGTGTCCCACTTGGACTTTCCATGCCAAGTACCGATGACTTGGACTTTCCATTGCCAAGACCCATGCTTGGACTTCTCATGCCAAGTACTCAAGACTTTGACTTTCCCATGACAATCACATTGTCATATATTTTTGTCGAACATCAAAACATCTCTCGAGTCAAGCTCGAGTCCTGGTCAATCGTGACCTTGGCCGATTGCATCAACAATCTCCCCCTTTTTGATGTTTGACAAAAACCAAACAAATCAATGAGTTAGAACACTAACTCAAATCCTTTACCAATTATCCCAAATTGGTAATTTTACCTTCTCCCCCTTTTTGACATACATCAAAAAGGTCCTCTCAAAGGAAGTTAATGTCTCATGTCCCAATGAGATCTTACAATCTCCTCCTTGGTCCAAAAATACCTAGATTGCCTAGCAACTTCCTAGTGATAAGTCCCATATCACTCAAGAGAGGCAATCCTATACACTCTCCCAATTTCCAAATTGGGTATCTCAAAATCCCTTTTTCTCCTCCCCATGAGGAAAAATACCATCCATCATCCCATGATGGATACCTCCCCCTAAAGGCTTGCTCCCCTTGACCATTGCACCAACAATGTCCTTGGGAAGTCCCTAAGCCAATAGGAACTCTAAACCATCAAAAATAAGGTTCAAGGTTCAAACATGAACTCTCCTCACCTTAAATTTGATACACCATCCTAACACCTCTCCTAATGCATATCCAATGGATTTTCACCCTTTATAATGCTTCCCAAAGCATATCCTAGGGTTAGGAGTGATTAGGGACCTTTACTGTAGCTGAATACGAGCTAAACAATCTTGTTTTTCTCGAAATTAGCTTGGCAGTCGACTTTATCAGAGATCAGTCGACTGATAACTGAAATTTTTGAATTTCAATTATTAGAAATAGATTTTAGAAATTCATAAATAATTATACGTATATCAAAATATCATGAAAATTCATACGTATAATACTTATGACCAATACAATGAGTAAAAAATATTAGAAAAATATTTTACCTATAAAATAGTGAAATTGACACAAAGTTCAAAACCAATGAAATTTTCAAAATTTTGGCTCTACTTTGTATCAATTTAATCAATGGTGATTGCTATCAAAAGATAGACTTCACCAAGATTTTCTAAATTTATTTTAAAATGTTTTTGAAAACCTATAATAGATCATATTCCTTGGGCTCAATGTACATGACTGGTACACAAGCTTTCCCAATGATCCACACGTAAGATAAGATGAGTTTAGGTTCAACTAGATGTAAAAACTATGCACCTTGAACTTAACTCATATCCTAGCATCTCACATATATCTAGGGTGTATGAAAACACATACAAGTCAATTTAGATGTGAGATGTGGGTTTTGTTCTTCTAATCTAGGGTTTCATGTATTTTTCTAAGGCAACCCTACTTGATTCCCTTATAAAGGGGACTTCAAGTCATGCCAAAGTTCTTAAATCAATTTTTATTAACTTAAATGCATGAAATATGATCATGAATAAATGATAGCATAATTAAGCATGGCCAATGATCATGATGTCATGACATATGATACAATTTAAGCATACATGACATTTAACCTAACACTAAGCATAATCATGACATTTAAAATGATTAAAAATAGATATGATGTCATGGCAAGTTATATGGAAAACAAAGCATGGCAAATAAAAGTATACGTATAAGAATACCTAAATTTCAATATTAGTTGTCATTTAATATAATTAAGTATATTTTGCCATATTGCTAATTTTCTCCCAAGAGTGCCAAAAACCCAAAATGGCACACAATGACCTCTAGACTAAATTGTGCCAATTTAATTGATTTTTCATAATCTTCAAGATATATTGGCACTGTAACACCTGTAAAATTCCTAGAAATTTTACAAGATTTTTTGCATGATTAAAATGGGCTTTGTATGAGCCCTTTCAAAAAAATAAAAGAAATAGAGCCAAAAAGGATGCATGGCCCAGGGTTTGAACCCCAAACCTCTAAGTAGATAGCTACACCTTAAGATGCATCCAATAACCAGAAGCCCAGTAGGGTTATGGAATTAGAAGGATATGAGAAATGATAGATAAGGGTAAGGGAGGATAAGGGACACCTTCAAGTGAATATATAAGGGAATGAGGAGACAAGAGAAACCACAATTGCAATTCTCCACTTCTCTTCTTCTTCCTCACCGAAACCCTAGGCTCCCCCACTTCCATTTTCCGAAAACTAACCAAACAAGAAGAAGGCTCTAGTTTGGCATCACTTAGGGTGTTTTCCAACTATTAAACAAAGCGAAGGATGTAAGTATCCCCTCACCTGTAGTCAAGTTGCTTCTTTTGATGGTTGTTAAGAAAATTCCTTAGGAAACATTCGGTCAAAACCTACTCTAAGCTTTCCATGATTGTACATGCTATGTTTTGTATGAATATGATGATAATAGGTTCTAGATAGGCTTGGGTTAAGTGTTTGTACTTCAAACTTCATGAAACTCTTGGCCAAGTCCCCTTTTGACCCCTAATGGTTTTCTATGTTATGATCTATATGTGGTCATGCTATGTTTTGATTGTAGATGAGGATAGTATGTAGAAAACTAACTGAATTTAAGAGTTTGATCTTAAAAGCTCCATGAAACTTTCGGCCAAGACCCATTTAGGCTCCTAATGGTCTACCATGCTATGATCTATAAGTTGTCATGCTAAGTTTTGAATGTAGATGAAGATAACATGTTGTTAACTAAACTAAATTTGAGTGGTTGATCTTTAAGCTCCTTGAAACTTTTGACCAAGACCCATTTAGGCTCCTAATGGTATATCATGCTATGATCTATAAGTTGTCATGCTATGTTTTGAATGTTGATGAAGGTAACATGTGGATAGCTAAGCTAGATTTAAGAAATGGATCTTAAGGTTCCTTGAAGCTCTCGGCCAAGACCCATTTAAACTCCTAAGAGCCTTCCATGCCATGATCTATATGTGATAGAATTAATATGTGGTTAGTTAGATATTGTACAAGTTGTTTAGGGTTTAAAATTTTGTGAGAACCCATGAAGTTTAGATCACACCATGTTATGCTTGTTCATGATATTTATGCCATACTCTATATGTGTGTGATGTTAGTATGATGTTATGTAGACCTTGCACATGTTGTTTAGCATGTAAACTCCTAAGAACCCTCCCTTAGGGTTTCGGCCAGCCTATGTACATGCCCTCTACTAAGTCCTCCATGCCATGCTACATGTAGAAAAAGATGCAAATATAATGTTAGTTAAATTTTATGATAACATGATTGGTTGATGTCACTACTTTATGTCCATGTTAATTGTATGAATGTATGATTATGTTATGCTCATTGCCATGTTAATTGTATGAGTATATGATATGTCATAAAGAAGGAACATGATATGATATGAAAAGAAATATGATATGTTAAGAAGAAGGAAATATGATATGTTATAAAGAATGAGCATGCTATGTTATGAAAAGAAATATGATATGTTATCAAGAAGGAACACGATATGCTATGAAGAAACATGATATGCCATGGTAAGAAACATGATATGTTTATGAAAAGAAATATGATATGTTATGATAAGGAACATGATATGCTATTTTACTTTCTTCATGGCTTGTACCGGACCCTAACAAGGTCCAAGGGATGGGCTCCTACGTGCCCCTGGGTCGACGGTCTTGGTACGGACTCAGTACGGGATGGGCTCCCATATGCCCTAGGTCGACAGTCATAAGTACAGACTTAGGATGAGCTTCTATGTTATGTTGCCCCTAAGCTGACGGACATAGTACGGGCCTAGTACTCTAGTGGGTTCGGGACTAGCTACCTCGGGTCTATTAGGGATGCGCGCTATGATGATGATGTATGTGGTACAATGTCTGGCCCAATATGTTGAGATTATGTTTAAGTACCTATGATATATATGTTTTCAAAGAGCATCTTGCATATACCTTTATTTCATGTCTAGATCATTATGATGTTATTATGCATGTTATGCTTGCTTATGTTCTTGAGTGTTTATATGAATGCAATGCTTATGTTTTGGTATGTTTATATGCATGTTATGCTTGCTTATGTTCTTGAATGTTTATATGAATGCTATGCTTATGTTCTGGTATGTTCATATGCATGCTATGCTTGCTTATATGTTCGTGTACGTTTATATGAATGTTATGCTTATATGAGCTTATGTAATCATGTCACAACTCTATGCTTAATGCTTGACATTTTGTTTTTGTGAGTAGGACAGGATCTTACTAAGCCTATGTGCTTATAGTTTTATGTTCCCTTGTACTGCAGATAAGGGTAAAGAATGGCTAAACTAAAGGGAGCAGCAGGAGGGGCAAAGTGTGTTTGGTAGTGGGATCTGTTTATGCTTCCCATACTTATGCACGTTTTCTTTAAGTTGAATGTCATGAACTGGAACTAAGTATTTATGAAATGATGATGCATGCTTATGTTTAAAAGAAAAAAAAAAGAAGTTTAAAGTCTTCCTCTGTAAGAAGTATATGTAGTCTTCCGTTGTAATGCATGTATGTACGATCGCGTCGCGCCGCCCTCCAACCCCTAGAAAGGGCGGGCGTGATAGGTTGGTATCAGAGTAGATCTGCCTTTCCACTACACACACATCAAGCTCCAAATCCTGCCGCTCCAAGTAAGAAATTCTATGCCTACTCTATTTTTGTTCATGTATGATAAGAAAGGCTTTTAGCTTAAATATGCATGAAAATATGTATGATAACCTTATGCTAGCCTTAGTTTAAATATGCATAGATAGATGAATGATAATCTCATACTAGCCTTATTCTAATATATGAAGATAAACATGGCTGGGAGACGCTGTAGTAGAGTTGATGAGATAGCACCCTCACATGACCTCACGCATATGGTTACTGAACTCCAGCATCAAGTCACAGAGTAATAACAAGTGATAAATGCCTTAATGAATCAGCGAGGAAACCCTACCGCCCCACCAATGGGCCCTGGCCCGATAGTTCGACAGGAAGCTTACCTGATCCAGTGGCAGAGACTGAAGCCAGAAAATTTCTCTGGTACTGGTGAACCATGGGATGCCCAAGCCTGGTTCAAGACAGTGGAAAGCATCGTAGATCTACTGGACTTGCCCGAATATGAGAAGATTAAGTGCACGTCATTTTGCCTTTCGGGAGATGCCCGAATGTGGTGAGAAAGGGTTAAAGCAAAGAAGCAAGTGAATCAAATGAGATGGACAGACTTCGAGTATGAATTTTTCGAAGAATTCTTCCATATGCGGGTGACAAACAAGCATTACGACGAGTTCACTGGGTTTCGACAAGGTGACCTATCATTTAGTGAAGCTATGAAGAGATTCAACCGACTCGCATGCCTATGTCCAGAGTTGGTCAGTACAGAAAGAGAAAGGGTCAAACTTATGCTGAAGATGCTCCGACCCGAGATAGCTCTGAACGTGGCCGGCGGAGTTAATAGACCGTAGACCGCAGACCGCGGAGGAGCTATTCAGTAGTACCTTGATTACCGAACAATACCTGAACAACATTAACCAGCAAAAGAGGGCACTGAATGAAGGCAGGAGTCAAGCCCAGTCAAGAGGTCAGAGAACCCAGAGTACTTAGAACAAGAACCACACTGGCAAGAGAAAGCAATGGGATGACTCTAAAGGTGGTCCAGCGAACAAGCAACCCAAGATCCCTCTGTGTGCTACATGCGGGAAGATACATCCCGGAGTATGGTACAGGGGCACAAATAGATGCTACAACTGTGGACGGGAAGGGCATAGAGTCAAGGACTGCCCTATTCAGGTTCAGGCACCTCCTCAGTAGTATGCCCAGTACAGGGGTGCTCCTCCACAGCTACACCAGATTCAGTCTGCAATCGAATGTACCCCGATAAGTCAAGGAAGATTGGAAGCCCCGCCAGTTATGACAGATACCAAGGTATTCTCTCTCACCCAAGAAGATGTGGCGAACGCTTCTACGGTTGTCACAGGTCAGATATTTATTTTCTGTCAGCATGCTACTACATTATTTGATACTGGGGCAACACATTCGTTTGTTTCTACACCTTTCATGAAAAAGATGGACATACCACCACAAGCTTTGGATCGCAAGTTCTTAACCACCCTACCCTTGGGAGAAGTAATGCCCTCTACTAATATGCTGCGAGCCGCACCCATCAGAATCGTAGATAGAGACCTCTACTGTGATCTGATAGTGCTCGACATGCAGGATTATGATATTATATTGGGCATGGATTTCTTAAGCAAGTATGGTGCTTCGATCGAGTGCCGTAAAAGAAGAGTGGTCTTCCAGCCGGGGCAGAACCTATGTTTGAATTTATTGGAGAGCCAAGGAAAAGAATCGATAAATTTCTATCAGCTCTACTGGCGCACAAGATATTAGACAGTGGATGCACTGGGTTTCTAGCACATGTGGTTGATACAAGTCAAGTCGAGGACCAGAAGCTAGAAGATGTCGGAGTTGTATGAAATTACCCAGAGGTATTCCTAGATGAACTACCAGGGTTAGCTCCAGATAGAGAAATTGAATTTGAGATCGAATTGATTCTTGGTACTAAGCCGATCTCTAAAGCACCTTACCATATGGTACCAGCTGAATTGAAGGAACTTCAGGGACAGCTACAGGAGTTACTCGACAAGGGACTCATACGCCCAAGTCGCTCTCCATGGGGAGCTCCAGTACTGTTGGTGAAGAAGAAAGATGGGTCTATGCGAATGTGCATAGACTACCGAGCACTAAATAATGTGACGATCAAGAATAGGTACCATTTATCGTGGATTGACGACCTGTTCGACCAGCTAAAGGGTGCCACTTTCTTCTCTAAGATTGACCTGAGGTCTGGCTATCATCAAGTGAAAGTGAAACCAGATGATATACTAAAGATGGCTTTCCGAACAAGATACGGACATTATGAGTTCGTAGTTATGCCCTTCGGAGTGACGAATGCACCTGCTATGTTCATGGATCTGATAAATAGGGTATTCTCAGCATTCCTCGACAAATTTGTAATCCTTTTCATCGACGATATACTAATATATTCGAGAACCCAAGAAGAGCACACAGAATACCTGAATATGGTATTACAGATTCTTCGGAAAAGGCAGCTGTTTGCAAAGTTCTCCAAATGCGAATTCTGGCTCAATCAAGTATCATTTTTGGGTCATGTTATATCCAAGCATGGAGTGATGGTAGATACAATAAAGTTTGAAGCTGTGAGTAACTGGAACAGGCCAAAGAATGTCAGCGAGATCAGAAGCTTTCTTGGGCTAGCAAGCTACTATAGGAAGTTTGTAGAGAACTTCTCTAGAATTGCAGCCCCTATGACAGTTCTCACTAGAAAGAACAAAAAGTATGAATGGACGGACACCTACTAGAAAAGTTTCATGGAATTGAAAAAGAGACTGACCAGCGCTCCAATCCTTGCTCTTCCGGACAGTAACGAAGGCTTCGACATGTACAACGACGCTTCCAAGTTGGGACTCGGAGCTGTACTCAAGCAGAATGGTAAGGTCATTGCCTACGCCTCTAGGCAACTCAAGGAACATGAAAGAAATTATCCCACTCACGATCTAGAGCTAGAGGTCGTGGTCTTTGCTCTCAAAACATGGAGGCATTATCTATATGGAGCTCAGTGTAGGATTTAT
This sequence comes from Wurfbainia villosa, assembly GCA_025175895.1. Taxonomy (NCBI): domain Eukaryota; kingdom Viridiplantae; phylum Streptophyta; class Magnoliopsida; order Zingiberales; family Zingiberaceae; genus Wurfbainia; species Wurfbainia villosa. Next base: position 19,695,823 of record CM046000.1, on the reverse strand, counting down.
ACAGACCACCAGAGTCTGAAATATTTCTTCACACAGAAGGTCCTAAACATGAGACAATGCAGATGGCTCGAGCTCATCAAGGATTATGACTGTGAGATCTTCTACCATCCAGAAAAAGTGAACAAGGTGGCTGATGCACTCAGCAGGAAGTCCTGTGCCACCTTGATGTCTCTATCGGTATTATCTCGGCCCTTAGAAAAGGAAATTATGTGTTACGGGCTTGAAATCATTTCCGGATGACTTTCTACCATGATGATAGCACCGACACTGTTCGACAATATATTAGAAAAGCAAGCCCATGACCCGAGCATTCAAAGGATCAAGCAAGAGGTCCTGGAAGGAAAGGATGATGGATTTCATATCTCTGACAGTGGAGTACTCTACCTCAGGGATCGCTTGTGTATTCCCGATGATCCAGAATTATGGAAGAAGATATTTAAGGAAGCTCACGGAACCCCTTATGCGATGCATCCTAGAACCACCAAGATGTACCAAGATCTGAAAAGGAAATTCTGGTGGTTCAGTATGAAAAGAGATGTGGCTCAGTATGTCAATACCTGCCTGACCTGCCAGAGGGTTAAAGTAGAACACCAGAGACCTAGAGGAACATTGCAACCAATCCAAATTCCAGAATGGAAATGGGAAGATATTTCTATGGATTTCATCTCAGGACTGCCCAAGACGACGAACGAATATTACGCTATGTGGGTAATTATGGACAGATTGACGAAGTCTGCCCACTTCTTAGCAATCAAGATGACCTATTCGACGGAGCAATTGGCTCAATTATATGCTAGGGAAATTATCAGATTACATGGGATTCCTAAGAACATCATTTCTGACAGAGATAGTCGCTTTATTTCTCTTTTCTGAGAATGTGTTCAGAAGGCCCTTGGCACGAAGCTATTATTCAGTACTGCCTTCCATCCTCAGACGGACGGACAAACCAAAAGGGTGAATCAAGTACTAGAGGATATGTTACGAGCTTGCGCCCTGGATTTCAAAGGGAGCTAGTGTCGATACTTATGCTTGGCAGAATTCGCCTACAATAATAGCTACCAAGCTACTATTGGAATGGCGCCCTATGAGGCTCTATACGGGAGGAAATGTAGATCTCCTATATGCTGGTACGAGGGTGGTGAAAAGAAGGGGATGGGACTTTGGACAGATTTCATTGACGACACCACCCGAGCTATACAGAATATCCGCCAAAGAATTGAAACTGCTCAGAGCCGGCAAAAGAGCTATGTAGATATGCGGCGTAGACCATTAGAATTCGAAGTCGGGGATCTGGTATTCCTCAAAGTGGCCCCTATGAAGGGTGTGATGAGATTCGGAAGGAAGGGTAAGCTGAGTCCGTGCTATGTGGGACCGTATCCGATACTGAAGAGGGTTGGCAAGGTAGCTTACGAGCTAGAGTTGCCTCAAGAGATGTCGGCTATTCACAACGTGTTCCACGTTTTGATGCTCAAGAAGTGCATTTTCAGTACAGACTAAGTGATCGAGCCACAAACAGTGCAAGTTCAAGAGGACCTGAGTTATGAAACTCGGCGTATCCAGATACTAGACCGAGAAGTCAAAAAACTAAGGAATAAAGACATGCCCTTAGTGAAGGTCCTGTGGCAAAATCAACGGTACGAAGAAGCCACCTGGGAACACGAGGAGGACATGAAACAGAAGTACCCAGAGTTATTCTAAGTTTCGAGGATGAAACTTTTAAAAGGTATGAAGGATTGTAACGCTCGTAAAATTCCTAGCAATTTTACAAGAATTTTTGTAGGATTATAATGGGATTTGTATGGGTTCTTTCAAAAAACTAAAAGAAATATAGCCAAAAAGGATGCATGGCCCAGGGTTTGAACCCCAAACCTCCAAGTAGATAGCTAAACCTTAAGATGGATCCAATAACCAGAAGCCCAGCAGGGTTGTGCTATTAGAAGGATATGGGAAATGATAGATAAGGGTAAGGGATGCTAAGGGACACCTTCAAGTGAATAAATAGGGGAATGAGAAGACAAGAGAAACAACAATTGCCATTCTCCACTTCTCTTCTTCATCCTCACCGAAACCCTAGGCTCCCCCTCTTCCATTTTCCGAAAACTAACCAACCAAGAAGAAGGCTCTAGTTTGGCATCACTTAGGGTGTTTTCCAACTATTAAACAAAGCGAAGAATGTAAGTATCCCCTCACCTACAGTCAAGTTGCTTCGTTTGATGGTTGTTAAGAAAATTCCTTAGGAAACATTCGGTCAAAACCTCCTCTAAGCTTTCCATGATTGTCCATGCTATGGTTTGTATGAATATGATGATAATAGGTTCTAGATAGGCTTGGGTTAAGTGTTTGAACTTCAAACTTCATGAAACTCTCCGCCAAGTCCTCTTTTGACCCCTAATGGTTTTCTATGCTATGCTCTATATGTGGTCATGCTATGTTTTGATTGTAGATGAGGATAGTATGTAGATAACTAACTGAATTTAAGAGTTTGATCTTAAAAGCTCCATGAAACTTTCGACCAAGACCCATTTAGGCTCCTAATCGTCTACCATGCTATGATCTATAAGTTGGCATGCTATGTTTTGAATGTAGATGAAGATAACATGTTGTTAACTAAACTAAATTTGAGTGGTTGATCTTTAAGATCCTTGAAACTTTCGGCCAAGACCCATTTAGGCTCCTAATGGTCTATCATGCTATGATCTATAAGTTTTCATGCTATGTTTTGAATGTAGATGAAGGTAACATGTTGATAGCTAAGCTAGATTTAAGAAATGGATCTTAAGGTTCCTTGAAGCTCTCGGCCAAGACCCATTTAAACTCCTAAGGGCCTTCCATGCCATGATCTATATGTGGTTAGTTAGATCTTGTACAAGTTGTTTAGGGTTTAAAATTTTGTGAGAACCCATGAAGTTTAGATCACAACATGTTATGCTTGTTCATGATATTTATGCCATACTCCATATGTGTGTGATGTTAGTATGATGTTATGTAGACCTTGCACAAGTTGTTTAGCATGTAAACTCCTAAGAACCCTCCCTTAGGGTTTCGGCCAGCCTATGTACATGCCCTCTACTAAGTCCTCCATGCCATGCTACATGTAGAAAAAGATGCAAATATGATGTTAGTTAGATTTTATGATAGCATGATTGGTTGATGTCACTACTTTATGTCCATGTTAATTGTATGAATGTATTATTATGTTATGCTCATTGCCATGTTAATTGTATGAGTATATGAAATGTCATAAAGAAGGAACATGATATGATATGAAAAGAAATATGATATGTTATGAAGAAGGAAATATGATATGTTATAAAGAAAGAACATGCTATGTTATGAAAAGAAATATGATATGTTATGAAGAAGGAATACGATATGCTATGAAGAAGAAACATGATATGCCATGATAAGGAACATGATATGTTTATGAAAAGAAATATGATATGTTATGATAAGGAACATGATATGCTATTTTACTTTCTGCATGGCTGGTACCAGACCCTAACAAGGTCCAAGGGATGGGCTCCTACGTGCCCCTGGGTCGACGGTCGTAGTACGGACTCAGTACGGGATGAGCTCCCAGATGCCCTAGGCCGATGGTCAAAAGTACGGGCTTAGGATGAGCTTCTATGTTATTTTGCCCCTAGGCTGATGAACATAGTACGGGCCTAGTACTCTAGAGAGTTCGGGATTAGCTACCTCGGGTCTATTAGGGATGCGCTCTATGATGATGATTTATGTGGTTCAATGCCGGGCCCAATATGTTGAGATTATGTTTAAGTACCTATAATATATATGTTTTCAAAGAGCATCTTGCATATACCTTTATTTCATGTCTAGATCATTATGATGTTATTATGCATGTTATGCTTGCTTATGTTCTTGAGTGTTTATATGAATGATATGCTTATGTTCTGGTATGTTTATATGCATGTTATGTTTGCTTATGTTCTTGAATGTTTATATGAATGCTATGCTTATGTTCTGTTATGTTTATATGCATGCTATGCTTGCTTATATGTTCGTGTACGTTTATATGAATGTTATGCTTATATGAGCTTATATGATCATGTCACTACTCTATGCTTAATGCTTGACGTATGGTTTTTGTGAGTAGGATAGGATTTTACTAAGCCTATGTGCTTATAGTTTTATATTCCCTTGTACTATAGATAAGGGTAAAGAATGGCTAAACTAAAGGGAGCAGCAGGAGGGGCAAAGTGTGTGTGGTAGTGGCATGGTGGAGTGGATCTGTTTATGCTTCCCATACTTATGCACATTTTCTTCATGTTGAATGTCATGAACTGGAACTAATTATTTATGAAATGATGATGCATGCTTATGTTTAAAAGAAGAAAAAAAGTTTAATGTCTTCCGCTATAAGAAGTATATGTAGTCTTCCGCTGTAATGCATGTATGTACGATCGCGTCGCGCCTCCCTCCAACCCCTGGAAAGGGCGTGCGTGACAGGCACATCCTAAAATCTTTTAGGATGATAATATCAAAACTATTTCCAAGGTATCCATAACCTTGAAAATTACCAATAATTCCACCTTTACCATGGTTAGGTTAACTACCCTTCCATTAAAAGTTGGCACACCCTAAACCCATCTAGTGTGAATCAATCACGCTCTTAGGAATCCAAAAGCTATTTGAGCTCCTAGGGTTTACTAGGTATTCCTTAGGGATGACTTCCCTAGATACCTTCCTAATGACCCTTCTAGGCTTGTTAGCCTTAGTCATTTGGGTCTTACTTAGGTTGACTCTAGGGGTGACTCCCCTTGCAACCTTCTTAGTGGCTTCCCTAAGTTTCCTTGAAACCCTAGCCACTAGACACACACCATGGTCAACTCTAGGAATGACTTCCCTATTTACCTTGGTCTTCCTAGACCTAGTTTGTGTTCCTTAATCAAATGGAACACTATGATAAGCCACCTTAGACTTAGGTTTGTGACCCTTGCCCTTGGTTGACTTTTGTCTCTTAGGTCGTAGGTGTTGACTCTTGGTCCTAGACTCTTGACTTTGACCATTTGACCCTTAAACTTGATTTTTCATAATCCTAAGGGTCTTTTCAAGTTTCTCAAGCCTTGACCTCAAGGCTTGAATTTCAACCTCTAATTGTCCAATTTTAGAATTTTGATTTGGTCTTTGGACATTATTTTTTCTAGGCAAATATCTAGTCTATTTAGGGTTTAAGCCTAGGTGGTCTTTTATTTTCTTGATAGATTCCCTAGGTAAAATATTTTTAGGGACATTAGTCACAAATTTCTCCTTATTCCTAAGGTTTACACTCTTAGCACCTAGATAAAAATATTTGTTATTGCTCCTAGCAGACTTTTCTTGATAAATAGCAAGTGAATTGAAATTCCTAGCATGCTTTTGTCTATTAACTAAAATAGGAGCATTATTAAAATATACCTTAGGCTTTGCCTTAGTGGTTCCCCCTACTTGTGATGCTCCCCTTTTCCCCTTCTTCTCCCCCTTTGGGCATTGACTCCGGTAGTGTCCCGGTTGTCGGCATTTAAAGCAAATCACTTGCTCCTTGCTCTTGATTGTTGGGGGACCGACATCCTTGACCTTTGGTGCCGGTGGAGCTTTCCTTACTCTCTTTGGGCATTTGCTCTTGTAATGCCCACTTTCCCTACACTCAAAGAAAATTATATGATTTTTATTTAAAATAACATTGCTTGAGTTACCTAAGGCGGTGTTGAGGTTCTCTTGAGCTTGCTCTTCCTCTCTACCGGATGTAGATGGTTCTTCTTGTTGCTCCGGTGTTGAAAATGCTCTAATTTCCTCCCTCTCCATCCTAGAGGTGGAGGTTTCCTTTTTTCCACCGATCCGGAAGTTGATTCCTTCTCAACTTCCAAATCCTCACTCGCTTGTGAGGATGAAGATGATTCTTCCTTGGCTTCTTCCTATTCTTGAGCCAGTGATGGGTCTTCATGGAGTTTGGCCAATTCCCTCCAAAGCTCCTTGGCATCCATGTAATCACCTAGGCTACACAAGAAGTCATTAGGTATCAAATCAAAAATGAATTTTACTACCTTCTTGTTTTTCTCAAATTGTTGGAGTTGCTCTTCACTCCTTCTCTTTTTTTTGAGGAAGCCACCTTTTGGTCCTCTGGATATTCAAATCCATCCATTAAGATGGACCACTCCTCAAAGTCCCTCATCATCAAAAAATCTTCAATTCTTCTCTTCCAAGAATTGAAGTCTTCTCGTCCATATAGGGTGTAGGGCACCGGTGTGTTGATGTCCCAACCGAGTTGTTCTTCCAACTCCATCTTCACCCTCTAGCGTTTTTGTCTTAGCTCCTGGCGGTTAGTCCGTAGAAGAGCCCCGGGCTCTGATACCACTTATAGGGGATCCTTGGAAGCTAGAGGGGAGGGGGTGAATAGCTTGTATTCGTTGCGTGATAGAGTTCAATTGCATTCGTCTACAAATCTTGTTAGCGCAGCGGAAATAAAACAAATAGCAATAACGAAATACGACAAACACAATTACACAAGTATTTAACAAGGTTCGGAACCGAACGGTTCCTACTCCACGGATCGAGCTCTAAAGAGTTCTAGCAATGCCAATGCAATTACTAATCACAAATAACTCCTTCTCGACACAAGTCGGAGGCGGAGAAACCTCTTACAACATATTACAAGCAATATACAATACAAATATGAAAAACAAGTAAAGAATGTTAGGGCAATCTCTTGCCGTAATATGGTTTTGATGGTGTGGCAAAGGGTTTAAGTTAGTTTGATATGTTGATTTGATATGTGCGTTGAAGTCGTGCAGGACTTAGTAATTCACACATGGAGCCGTGGCGAGTTTCACATCTCATGACTCGTGCCTTGAGTCGGTGAAGGATAGCTTTACGGAAGCCGTGCGCTTGGAGCATCCGAGGGACCACCGGACGAGAAGCTTGGAGTGAAGCCGGAGGAAGTAGACTTCGAGGCAAGAGATGCGAAGGAGCATTGCAGAGCCGTGCGCCTGATGCTGCCGAGGGACGTGGCCGAGAACCAAGAGAACTTCGAAGGCGAGGGACTCCGAGAGATGAGAGTGAGCGAATGTAACCCGGAAAGGGGTAGCTCTTAGGTGAAACTTGGCCATTTGGCCAAGTGTCGGATGGGTTTTCCCGACACGATCATTGCCATGTCATGGCGATCCTTTCGCTCTGAGTCGAATGAAGTTCGGGGTATCTGGACTAGAGTGTGGCGATGATCGGCCATCGTGCGGTCGTGCCAAGACTCGATCGGCTGAAAGCGGCGATCGTCATCGATAGGGTTTAGCCCGCAGAACCATTCGTGGTAGGCGTCGACTACGGAGGCGTAATCGTGATGAGGTCCATCGATCGGTTAGTTCCGTTGGACTACAAGCGCCGAGATCCGCGTGTTGGAGGTCGTTGAGTAATGACGATCATTGCCAGGCGGCGATCAGCGAGTGGCGACAAGCGGAAGAAATCAGCCCTCTCTATAAAAAGAGAGGGTGTGAGCCTTTGAGAGGCTAATGCTTATGCTCCAAGTGATCTTCCTAGTGCCCCACAAACTCTAAACTCTTCTTACTCGCTTTTACTCCATTCTATTTGTAAGAAGAGTGATCTTGATTGTAAAGGTTACCTCCACCTAGCTTGGTGCAAAGGAGAGACCATTTAGTGGATTGGTTTAGCGGAGTGATTCACCGAGGACGAATCAAGGACCGTGGATTAGCGGCGTAGCCGTGAACCACGTTACATTCTTTGTTAGCGTTTGTATTTTCATTTATTGCTTTGTCTTTATTGTTTATGCTTCCTCTTGCGCTAACGATTGTGTAGACGAGCAAAAGAAAGAGAGAATTCCGACATCCATAGGAAGAGGGTTATTCACCCCCCTCTAGCCGGCCGCTCCGATACCCTACAAGTGGTATCAGAGCCAAGGAAAGCTTGTCGAGGACTAACCTCCACAACAAGCAATTTTTGAAATGGCCGGCTCCAACATCCATCCTCCGAAGTTCGACGGCGAATTCTCTTGGTGGAAAAAGAGAATGGAGGTATTCTTCGAGACCGATTTTTGATATTATGCTTATAATGGAAAATGGTTTCGAGTTGCCTAGGGATGAAAGGGGTGAACCAATTGAAAAATCACGTTGGACTAAGAAGCAAAGAGAGGATCACCTTGCAAACTCAAAGGCAAAACATCATCTTCTCAATGTGCTCCCTCAACAAGAGATCAACCGCATCGGAGAATGTGCTAGCGCCAAAGAGATGTGGGAAAAGCTTGTAGAACTCCATGAAGGCACATCCGAGGCCAAGCTAGCTAGGAGAGACCTCCTCCGCTCCCAACTCTCAAACATCAAATTAGAAAAGGGAGAAAAGGTAACTTCCCTACATTCTAGATTTAAAGAAATATTAATTGGGCTAACAAGTGTAGGAGAAAAGCTCTCCAACCGGGATATGGTAATGAAGGCCATAGATGCCTTTCCCCGGTCCTCAAGATGGAGCTCCATGGTGGATTCATTTTACATCTCCAAGAACTTGGAAGTAAGTACCTTGGAGGAATTTTTCTCAACGATGGAGCTCCACGAAACTAGGCTTGAAGGAATACAAGAAGAGCCTAGAATTCAACCCTCAAGAGGAGTAGCTTTGATAGCGAACAAGGGGAAGAAGAAGATGGAAATCCCCTCCTCCTCCGACGATGAAACATCTTCATCCTCCTCCATGGATAGCACCGAAGAAGCCTATATGGTAAGGAGGGTAAGATGTGCTTTAAAGGGTTTTAAATTTAACAAATCAAATGATAGGAATAGGAGACCAAGAGGGAAGGTCATATGCTATATTTGCCAAGGAGAAGGACACATAAGGGAAAATTGTCCCCTCCTAAACAAAAGCAAAGAAGAAAAGAAAAAGAAGGAAGAAAAGAAGAAGAAAAAGGGGAGCAAGAAGAAAAAGGAAGAGGAGAAGAAGACAAAGGAAAAAGGAAAGGCCAAAGCTCTCAAGGCAAGGACTTGGGATGACCCATCCTCATCCTCCTCCTCATCATCGGATGTGGAGAATGCCTTTGTCACCAATTTGGCCTTGATGGCCTTTGATGACTTGGATTGCTCCTCCACCGAAAATGAAGAATCAAGCTCAAGTGGAGAGAGCTCAAGTGAAGGGGGAGCCTCCTCTACATCCTCATGCGAAGAAGAGGACTTGGTAAGTGAGGTAACTAATCTACCCCCTAAACAAATTATGTCCATGATTTCTAGCCTCACTAAGGACTTATTTAGAGCCAAGAAAAAGAACAAATGCATGCTTGAACAAATTAAGGATTTAGAACAAAAACTAGAAAAAGCGTGTGTTAATGATGATAATGATGATGCTTGCTCACATGATAACTACATGCCATTAGATGTAAATGATGCATGCATAGAAGAAAATAGGGCATTAAGGGAAAAGGTAGATTATTTGACAAAAGCCCTATAGAAATTCACAATTGGCTCCAACACATTGAACATGATATTAGGGAGCCAAAGAGCTAGTTTCAACAAAAAGGGCCTAGGCTACAAGGAAAAGAAAAATGAAAAGGCCTACAAATGCCTAATAGCTAGGGGACAAGATAAGAAGAAAGTAATAGCTAGGAAATGGATCCCCAAGGAATACCTAGTGAACCCAATAGGAAAGAACTTATTTTGGGTTCCAAAATCCATCCTTAAGGGTTAGAAAACCCCTAGGGTAGTCAACCATATGGAATTGACCTATATCATATTTTGGTTGACTTAGGATGGCGGGACAACATTTTTAGAATAGTGTTGGGTGATGATAACGTGCCCATAAATAGATAATAATGCTTAAATCATGATGATTAATGAAATTGCTATGTACGTTTGAAATCATGATTTATGATTTTAATATTTGGCACGCAATCATGAGAAATAGGGTTGAATCATGCTTTAGGTGATACTTTACTTATTATCATGATATAATACCTAATGCATGATTATAATGAAAACATGTATTTCATGATCATAATGTAAAATTAATTCATATATGTCTTTGTGATCATGTAGAGTGTTAGGATGATACTTAACCATGAAAGAATTGCATGAATACAAGGGTTAAGTATATACAAATACCCCCTAGGATGCATCTCACACTCACTATAGGCTAACTTGATTGCAAACTTAGCATGGGTGAGATGTTAGGATGATACAAATGTCCACTAATGCCTATGGCATTTAGATGGTCATTTAAAGTATCAAAATAGCAATAATAGACCAATCATGGGGAAGACTTATGTTTGATTCATAGACATATTGCCCAAAGATCATGGTTGGATATTTCATATGTTTTCAAAACAATTTCTTAATATAAAATCTATGTATTCATGTTTTGAAACAATTCAAAGCAAGACTAGGTGTTAAAATGGATACTCTTATGATAAAAAACCTAGTAGTTTTTAAAGCTTTTGGATTTTTGGAAAATACGTGGAAATATAATGATTTTTCATGAAAATCTATTTTTCACTGATAGATATAATTAAAAGAAATGTGTTCCCAAAATTTCATGATATTTCTAATTTTTTGGAATTTTTAACGCATTTCTGAAATTCGCCCAGAAAATTAGAATTTCGGAATCCATTGTGCCAGTCGACTGCCATACTGATAGCAGTCGACTGATAACCTGAAAAACAGCCCAATATTTTCTGATTTTAGATTTTAATCAAGTTTTTGGGTGTTCTCTTTCTACTATATTTGATGCCATGTGTTTATAAATTAGGATTAATCTTTTTGATGGTGTCAAAGGGGGAGAAATGTATGTTTAAGTAAAGGGGAACATATTTAGGGGGAGAAATGATTATGCTTATGATAGGGGGAGAACATTTTTATGGGGAGTTTCATGGATTTAGGGGGAGTTGCATGTTGCTATATCATGTTTATGTTTACATGCTTTCTTACCTTAAAATTTATATCAAATGTTTTTACCTAACTTAAACGGATTGCCACACATCAAAAAGGGGGAGATTGTTAGGGCAATCTCTTGCCGTAATATGGTTTTGATGGTGTGGCAAAGGGTTTAAGTTAGTTTGATATGTTGATTTGATATGTGCATTGAAGTCGTGCAGGACTTAGTAATTTGCACATGGAGCCGTGGCGAGTTTCACATCTCATGACTCGTGCCTTGAGTCGGTGAAGGATAGCTTTACGGAAGCCGTGCGCTTGGAGCATCCGAGGGACCGCCGGACGAGAAGCTTGGAGTGAAGCCGGAGGAAGTAGACTTCGAGGCAAGAGACGCGAAGGAGCATTGCAGAGTCGTGCGCCTGATCTTTGCCGAGGGCGTGGCCGAGAACCAAGAGAACCGGCGAGGACTCAGAGATGAGAGTGAGCGAATGTAACCCGGGAAGGGGTAGCTCTTAGGTGAAACTTGGCCATTTGGCCAAGTGTCGGATGGGTTTTTCAACAGCCGATCATTGCCATGTCATGGCGATCGCGCTCGAGCCGAATCGAATGAAGTTCGGCCGGTATCGATTGGAGTGTAGCGTAGCCCGATCGCCATACGTGGGCGATCATTGCGAGATCGATCGGCTGGCGAAACACGATCGGTAGTCAATAGGGTTTTAGCCCGCGAACCGTTCGTCAGAGGCGATCGACTACAGCGGCAGATCGGATGAGGTCCATCAGTCGACTGCCAAGAGTTCCGTTGGACTACAACGGTCGGGATCCGACGTGTTCGGAGGCCGTTGTAGTGACGGGCGCGATCGCGCAGGGCGATGATCGGTGGCGGCCAACGGGAAGAAATCAGCCCTCTCTATAAAAAGAGAGGGTGTGAGCCTTTGAGAGGCTAATGCTTATGCTCCAAGTGATCTTCCTAGTGCCCCACAAGCTCTAAACTCTTCTTACTCACTTTTACTCCATTCTATTTGTAAGAAGAGTGATCTTGACTGTAAAGGTTACCTCCACCTAGCTTGGTGCAAAGGAGAGACCATTTAGTGGACTGGTTTAGCGGAGTGATTCACCGAGGACGAATCGGGAACCGTGGATTAGCGGCGTAGCCGTGAACCACGTTACATTCTTTGTTAGCGTTTGTATTTTCATTTATTGCTTTGTCTTTATTGTTTATGCTTCCGCTTGTGCTAACGATTGTGTAGATAAGCAAAAGAAAGAGAGAATTCCGACATCCAAAGGAAGAGGGCTATTCACCCCCCTCTAGCCGGCCGCTCCGATACCCTACAAAGAAAACTTTACAACACTTTGCTTTTGATTATTTGAATGCTTGGTTGCTTGACTTTCACTTGGAGACCCTGATTTGCAGCAGTAAATCACCCCAAAAGCCTCAAGAACCGGTTGTCGAAATATCCTCTACGAGCTCCATTTTAATCTTCAACCTGGGCTTAAAATCGCCAATCAGTCGACTGCTTGAGACCATCAGTCAACTGATGTCACTGTTGTCGTGAGACAACGGCTAGATCCACACTAGAAAAAATCCAACGGATCCATCATCAGTCAACTGATCATGACCATCAGTCGACTGATCGAGCCTCCACTCGAATGCTATCCCCAATAGTCGAGTCAGACTCCATTATGTGCCCAAAAAACCGAGCACCAGTCGACTGATCACATGATCAGTCGATTGCTCGGCAAATCAGTCGACTTCTTCCCTCTGGCAGTTGACTGCTAGGCCAATTCCCACAATCAAACCCTAGTTGACTCATGATAGTCGATTGCCACATGGCACCAGTCGACTGACACACCTCAAACATGAGGTTTTAGCCCAAGTATGGTTCCCCCATACTTGCTAGACCACCCTTAGCCTAGACCTAAGCCTTCTAGCCACCTCCGTCAGTCTCATGCCTCTCGGATCCCTCCAAGTCATCCATGACATATTCATCCATTGCGCTAGCCGTTAGGTGCTTGTATCGGCTATGTCATGCTAACGGTGTCTACACTGCCAAGGCACATTTGACTTACACCGCCAAGACTTCGCTTGGACTTTACGCCGCCAACCATTGGACTTATGCTGCCAAGACTCCCGCTTGGACTTTACGCCGCCAATATCAAACCCCTTGGACTTCTCAAATGCCAAGACTCAAGCCTAGACTTTCCCTTGCCAACCCATGTTGGACTTTCCATGCCAAGACCCATGCTTGGACTTTCCCAAATGCCAAGTGTCCCACTCTGACATTCCATGTCAAGTACCCATGACTTGGACTTTCCATTGCCAAGACCCATGCTTGGACTTCTCATGCCATATACTCAAGACTTGGACTTTCCCATGACAATCACATTATCATATGTTTTTTTCGAACATCAAAACATCTCTCGGGTCAAGCTCGAGTCCTGGTCAATCGTGACCTGGGTCGATTGCACCAACACATGATAAATCAAATACTACCCAACTTCAACATAAGTCAACCATTTAGCATGATATAAAATAAGTCCAACTATGGTTGACTATCCTAGGGTTTTCCTAACCTTTAAGGATTGACTTGGAAAGCCAATATAAATTCTTTCCAATAGGGTTCACCAAATACTCCTTAGGGATCCATTTCCTAGCTACCATTGTTGTTTTAGATTGTCCCCTAGCAATTAAACATTGGTAAGCCTTCTCATTCTTTGATCCCTTATAACCTAGACTCTTCTTATTGAAACTAGCCATTTGGCTCCCAATAATCATGTTTAGGGTGTTTGAGCCAATTGTGAATTTCTCATGAGCCTTAGTTAAATAATATACCTTTTCCCTTAAGTCCTTATTCTCTTCTACACATGCATCATTAGTTCTAGAATAAATACAATCATCATGTGAGCAAGAATTTTTGAGATTTTCTTCGAGAGCTTTAATTTCATTTTGCATGCATTTATTTTTCTTCTTAGCCCTAAATAAATCCCTAGTTAAACTAGTAATCATTGAAACTACATCATGGGAGGGTAGTATATTTACCTCACTTACCCAATCCCCTTTTTCTGATGATGATGACACTCCCCCTACACTTGAGCTCTCCTCCTCACTTGAGCTTGTTTCTTCTTGTTCGGAAGAGGTGAAGGCTATGTCATCTATCCCCATGAGTGCTAGGTGTGTGAAAGTTTCTTCCTCTGATGAGGATGGATCATCCCATGTTGCCTTTAGATTTTGTGTTTTTGCCTTCCCCTTTTCTTTTGATTTCTTTTCTCCTTTCTTCTTCCCTTCTCTCTTCTTGTCCTTCTTCTTGTCTTCATTTTCTTTGTTCAAGAGAGGACAATCATCCCTTATGTGTCTCTCTCCTTGGCAATTATAGCATATCACCTTTCTTCTTCTCCTCCTATCATTAGATTTGTTAAACTTAAATTTTTTCAATTCATGCCTTACCTTCCTTACCATATAAGCCTCTTCATTGCTATTCATTGATGAGGAAGATTCGTCATCGGATGAGGATGGTGGAGTCTCTTTTTTCTTCTTTTCTTTGTCGGCCACTAATGCTACTCCCCTTGATTTGATGATACTATACCTTCTTCTTCTACTATACCTTCAAGTCTAGTTTAATGTAATTCCATGGTGAAGAAAAATTCTTCTAGAGTACTTACCTCTAGATTCTTTGAAAAATAGAAGGAGTCCACCATGGAGCTCCATTTGGATGACCGAGGGAATGCATCTCTGACTTTCATTATCATGTCCCAGTTGGAGAGCTTCTAACCTACACTTGATAGACCATTAATAATCTCCTTAAACCTAGAATGCAAAGAAAGTACCTTTTCTCCTTTATCTAGTTTTATATTATTGAGTTGAGATCAGAGAAGGTCCTGTCCTGTAAGCTTGGCTTCGGAGGTGCCTTCATGAAGCTCAATCAACCTCTCCCACATCTCCTTGGTGCTTGAGCATTCTCCAATTCGGTTGATTTCTTGTTGAGGTAGCACGTTGAATAAATGATGCTTGGCTTTCAAATTTGCTAAGTGCTCCTCCCTTTGCTTCTTAGTCCATCTCGATTTCTCTATTGGCTATCCTTCTTCATCCCTAGGTATATCGAAACCAATTTCCATAATAACCATAATATCAAAATCTATTTCGAAAAATACCTCCATTCACTTTTTCCACCATGCGAAGTCACCTTCTAATTTGGGTGGATGAATGTTTAAGTCAGTTATTTCATTGTCGTGCTTGTTTTGGCGATGAGTTCGTCGACAAGCTCCTTGCTCTGATACCACTTGTTGGAGGTTCGTGGCCCGGCTAGAAGGGGGGGGGGGGTTAAATAGCCTTACTTGTACAATGGACTTTGTTCATCTTAATCGTCTATACAAATTGTTAGCGCAGCGGAATAATAAAACTAAAGACAATTAAGAGCTAAAACAAAGTAAAGATGAAAGCAATGCTAACACAATTATGTAATGTGGGTCACGACCCTTGCTGCTAATCCACGAACGATTCGTATGGTGAATCACTCCCTCAAATCCAATTACTAGTCTCTCCTTTAGCCTAATCAAGGTGGAGGTAAACCTTCTTACAAGAACTCAGGTCCCTCTTACATTATAATAGAGGTAAGCACAAGAAGAGGAGTGGAAAACCGTGTAGAGAACTTAGGGAGCACTTAGGAGTAGAAGCATTATCATCCCTAAGGCCCTCACCCCATCTCTTTATAGAGAGAAGAGATTTCTTCTCGTTGGGCATGCAGTAGTCGATTGCTGCATGCCATCAGTCGACTAATGTCGTTCCAATGGCTTCTAACCATGTCAGATCACCACCGCTATAGTCCAACGATACCCTTGGTAGTCGATTCTTTGTTATCGGCGATCATTCTTTGCCGATATAGTCGGCGATTAGTCGGTATGGCGATTCTATCGTGTTCACCTTCATTGATTTCTTGCCATTCCTTGACGATCATTGCGTGCGGCGATCCTTGTCTTCCTTAGCGATCGGTGGTGGGCCAGAAATCCTTCAGTCGAACATCAGTAGAGCACCAGTCGAGTGCATCGACTCAGATTATTCGACTGCTATCTATAGCAGTCGACTGGTGTTGGATAAATCCCTAAACAAAATACTTGTTTGAGCATCCGACGGTCAGGTAAACCTCAAACCATTTGTTTGAGCATCTGACACTTCCAATCATTGGGTAGAAACCTCAAACTCATGTTTGAGCGTCCGACTTGTCCAAATGTTGAGTAAAACCTCAAACAGAAGTTTGAGCATCCGACACTTGACTTAGCCATTTGTCAAGTTCACCTATGAGCTACTATTACAATCGCTCAATCTCTTATCTCCCTTGGAGTCCCTCACTGAAGCTCTCTTCGTCCAACCACGTCCCTCGGATGCACCAAGTGCATGACTATCGCAATGGCATCCTTCATGTCTCACCCTAAAGTCAACTTCCTTTGGCTTCACTCTAATGCTCCTTGTCTGGCGGTCCCTCAGATGCTCCAAGCGCATGACTTTTGCAATGCCATCCTTCACCAACTCAAGGACCCAAGCCATGAGATGGTGAACTCGCCAATGCTATCATCAAGCTAACTAATGTGTGATTTACTAAGTCCTGCACAACTTAAATACACATATCAAATCAACATAGACATCCTAACTCAAACCTTTGTCACACACATCAAAACCAAACCATACTTGGGTTGATTGCCCTAACAGTATGTTCAACTCTTTTTGACTTAATTGATATAAGATGATCAATAAGTCTTGATTAGAGTTGGTTATTTTGAATAATTATATTCCATGATTCATATCGATGCACTTGACCTATATTTGGAATCAGGAGTAAGGTCTTAACATCTCACGACCATCTATATAACTTAGTACACAAACACATTGAACCTATGTATTGTGAGATGTGTTGGCTCGTTAAATCTGTAGGTGCATGCTTTCTAAGGTAAGACCTAAGCTAGCTCCATGTAGCATGAAGGAAATAAAGATAAATTATAAGTAAGAGTTAAATTCTACTCTACTACGCACATTCCTAATCGTTGTCTAAGCAAACTGAATTCTGCTTCGGGTAAGGGTTTTGTAAATATGTCTGCTAGGTTCGATTTCGACTCAACATACTCAAGTTTAATGTTTCCATTAGCTACATGTTCTCGTATGAAGTGATGTTTAACTTCTATATGTTTAGTCCTAGAATGACATATTGGGTTCTTAATTAGGTTAATAGAACTAATGTTATCAATTAAAATTTTAGTATTACTAAAGTTTAATTGAATGTCTTGGAGAGTGTGCTTCATCCAAAGAAGTTGAGCTACATACTCACCCATTGCAACATATTCGGCTTTGGTGGTAGACAAGGCAACACAATGTCGCTTTCTACTACACCAACCGACTAGACTCGAGCCTAGGAGTTGGCAACCTCCAATCATGCTCTTCCTATCGAGTTTACTACTGGCATAATCCGAGTCGGAGTATCCAATTAGTTCGAATTCGCTGACCTAGGATACCAAATTCCTACATTTAGTGATCCTTTTAAGTATCTAAAAATTTGTTTGACTAGCGTTAGGTGTGATTCTTTAGTGCAAGCTTGAAATCTTGCATATATACTTACTGCAAAGAGTATATCAGGTCGGCTCACAGTTAAGTATAGATGGATACCTATCGCGCTCCTATAGTACTTTAAATCTATTGCTTTTTCCTCTAAGTCTTCTCCTATGTTTACGTTGGTAGCCATTGGAATATTTATTTCCTTCACATTTTGGATTTCAAATCTACTAATTAATTCTTTATAATATTTACGTTGATGTAAATAAATTCGTTCTCTAGTTTGTTTTATTTGTAACCCTAAGAAGAAGGTGAGTTCACTTACTAAGCTCATTTCAAATTCACTTTCTATTAGTGAAATGAACTCATTTAGAAGTGTTGTATTAGTTCTTCCAAAGATTATGTCATCTACGTAAATTTGTGCAATAAAAATTTATTTTCCTATAGATTTTACAAAAAGGGTTGGGTCAACTAAACCTCGATTAAAACCCTTAGACTTAAGGTAGATTGAAAGTCTTTCATACCAAGCTCTCAGAGCTTGCTTTAATCCATATAAGGATTTTATAAGTTTGAGGGCATGGTTAGGTTTGTTTAGGCTTTCAAATCCAGGTGGTTGGCTAACATAAATTTATTTCTTAATAAATCCATTTAGAAATGTTGACTTGACATCCATTTGAAATAATTTGAAACCTCGATGTGCAGTGTAGGCTAATAACATTCTAATTGATTCGAGTCTAGCTACAAGTGAATATGTCTCATCATAGTATGACCCTTCTACTTGACTAAACCCTTTATCAACAAACCTAGCTTTATTCCTAATAACTTCTCCTTTGTCATCAAGTTTATTTCGAAATACCCACCTTGTTCCAATGATCATTTTTCCTTTAGGTGGGGGTACTAATTCCCAAACTTGACTTCTAGTAAATTGAGCTAACTCTTCTTGCATAGCTATAATCCAATTGGGGTCAAGAAGAGCTTGTTCAATTATTTTTTGTTCAATTTTAGAGATGAGTGAGATTTGACCTAGGTTCCTATAGGATGCTCTAGTTCGAACCCCTAAATTCAGATCACCTATCACTTGGTCAATAGAATGGTTCTCTTGTAATCTAGATTTTTTTGAGTTAGGATCTATACTAGATTCATTTTGTGAGTTAGATTCAAGTCTATTTTCATTTTCTTCATTGTTCAATTCTACTTTGGATTTTGTAGTTTTGTTTGGTTCATCAAATACTACATTGATTGTCTCTTCTATTTTAAGGGTTTCATTGTTATATACCCTATATGCTTTACTAGTGGTTGAGTATCCTAGAAATGTTCTGGTGGTTGTTTTATAGGTGAATTTCCTTAAGTAATCTTTAGTGTTTAATATGTGTACTAAAGGTTTTGCGGAACCAAAGCTCTGATACCACTTGAAGGGAGGAAACTTCGCTTCCCACTTCAACTCAGTCGCTTGTGCATGGTGATCCCATCTACGTCCCCGGATTAAAAAAGTTAATCCTTGACAAAGAGGGATTACCCAAGCAACTGTTCCATCGTCGTGCTATTTGATTAGAGTGGTCACTTGAACAAACTTGTTGTTCAAGTAACCTACCTCTTTTCTTCGATTAGTCGCGGAATAGACAATGTACAGATCGTCGATTTATGTGTTTGTCTTCGGGGTCCAAGTAAATTATACACAAATAATTGAAAACAATTATATACATAATACAAAAGAACACTAATCAGAGTAAACAAGCTTTTACCTCTTGTTATAACTCTTGATTTTCTATTGTATGTCCTTCATCCTTTCGGACGTCGTGTGGGTGATGATCTTTCAAAAGTCGATGTACTACTAGGTGGCACTCATGATCGTTCTATAATTAATGGTTAATTATAGACGACCAACATAAACCGAGAACCTATTTGGACACACGCACAACGAGCGTAATCCGAAGGATTTAAAATGAGCTTGAGAATGAAATTCTCAGACCGAGAGAAACTAAGTTTGGTTGGACCCAACAAGAAGCGAGCATGAAATTGTTTCAGTCGCAATGGAAGCGTGGATGGGCTGTGTCTTTTGAAGCCATAATGGATGAACCAAAATGGTTTGGTTCTAATCCAATGGAGGAGAATAAACCAAAGGGTTTGGTTTATTTTAAACGAATGAACAAAAGTTGGTTCGGTTCGTTTTAACTTAAAATAAACCATCATGGTTTGGTTTATTTTAACTTATATTAATGGAGCGGGTTAAAGGGCCTTATGGTTATGATCCAATTGTTAGTAATATATGAGAGATATCCTAAGGCAATCGCCTTATGTATGAACCATTTATATGATAAATGAAGATTCACTATTTGAGTATATATGTTTTATGTATTTGATTGGATCTTAAACTCATTTACTGAATGTCCACGATATGATTCACAGCATGAGAGAATTTGTGATTGGATCACAACTAGTGAGTATTTCTACATGTGTAATTGTGATGTATCGGAATTATCCCTAGTCGATGAATTGATGGATTTGGACACCATCAATTCTGTCGAGACTAGCACGAGGTATACTCCTTGGTGTATCCAAGCAGCTGATTCTCACTGGCTGGAGACATAGTGATGTCCGGAGTTAATCGTGGATGCTAGTTATGGTAACTAGTTCATTGGAGTGACCAGCCATAAGACTTCATATGGTTCTCTGCATATATAAATATGTCAATGAAGTTCTTACTGTGGCTTAAGTGCGATGTTCCTTTGACTTGCGGTATTCAAGTCATCTTGATCATAGAGACTTATGCTTTGACATCTTAAGCAAGCATCTCTAAGGAGATGTGGACCCGGGATGATTGGGTATAAGTCGAAGTGATCGAAGGTGTTTGAATAACCTATAAAGGATTCACCACTCCTTGCGAGGAGATGTATACCCATGGCCTCTCGTCAGATTGTTACTAAAGTCTTTGGCCAAAGCATTACATGTTTAGAGTAAGGTACTCTTCGATACATGTGGAGTAACTAGAATCCGTAGGATGAGGAAATGATACTTGGGCTAGGTGTGACGTAGTCAGCCTTGTGGGGACTGACACAATAGACCATGTCCTGAACCAAGTGGGTATAAGATGAGTGAAGGGAATGGGGCACGAATCATTCGAGCTGCTGAAGGGTTTCAGAAATAGTTCTGGATCAACCGTTGATCTTTTCGGATAATTGGGGATCATGATGTACTACTAGGTGCCACTCATGATCGTTCTATAATTAATGGTTAATTATAGACGGCCAACATAAACCGAGAACCTATTTGGTCACACGCACAATGAGCATAATCCAAAGGATTTAAAACGAGCTTGAGAAAGGGATTCTCAGACCGAGAGAAACTATGTTTGGTTGGACCAAACATGGAGCGAGCATGAAATCGTTTCAGGCGCAATGGAAGCGTGGATGAGCCGTGTCTTATGAAGACATAATGGATGGACCAAAATGGTTTGGTTCTAATCCAATGGAGGAGAATAAACCAAAGGGTTTGGTTTATTTTAAACGAATGAACCAAAAGTTGGTTCGGTTCGTTTTAACTTAAAATAAACCATCATGGTTTGGTTTATTTTAACTTATCTTAATGGAGCAGGTTAACGGGCCTAATGGTTATGATCCAATAACCATTAAGAGAATTAGTTCTCTATAAAAGAGGGCTTAAGGGATAATTAAGCCATAATCCACAACCCTAAGTTGCCGCCCACCTCTCCTTGGAGAAATTCGGAGCTAACTCTCCTCCTCCTTGCCGCCACCCACCTTGAGGCTCCAACCGGCGTCTAGAAGGCTGCTTCCTTCCCCCTCGCCGGTGTCGAGCTGCTACCGGTTAGTGCTCCGGTGATCTCCTTCAAGTTTGGCATCAAGGTGAGCTCTATCTCCCTTGGTTGGCCGGCACCTATCACCTCCACAAAAGCTGTCCAGTTTTCTGGACAGCTTGTTCTCCTCTCGTCGGAGCGTCGTTTGGACAACGGTTAGAGCTCCGACAGCGGCTAACTTACCGGGGATTTGATCTCCGGTAATCCTCTGAGGTGGAGGACGAAGGATTCATCAATTGGTTGACGAATACCTATCCGGAGAAGCGAGTTTTGAGGACTCGTATTAGGATCCGAATTTGGATTCGGATCGTGATCATCTCTCGATCACGTCATCTTCAACACGAGGCTAGTAACCCGTACGAGGACGAAGCTCGTGGCTTAGCGAAGTCATCCCGAGGAACTCGGCGTGGATACGGATAGAGACGATTCTAGCAAGGATCGTTCCGGTTGATGTCGTTCCCGCTACACGTCATACGAAAGGTATAACGTAGATAAATTTCCTTTTATTGCAAATTTAAATTTACGGTTATGTCTACACTTGTTGTAATATGCATGCGTGTGTTGTGTGTGTTGTAATAAATGTAGATTTATTATTTTTATTGCTTCATTTGTGTTCATGTTTACGAAAGCGTGATCAAACACACACATCTTGTGATCTTAGGAAACCCTTGATGGTATCAGAGCCCAGGTTGTGTTTCGACATAATCGTAAAAATGGTTTTGCGATAGTCATAATGTATTTCTGGAAATTTTCTAATTTTGAAAATTTAGAAGTATTTATGGAAATTTTTCAATTTTGGAAAGTCTAGAAGTATTTATGGAAATCTTTCACTTTTGGATAGTTGGAAGTATTTATGGAAATTGATATTTTCCATAAATAAAATATTTGATTAGATTCTGGAAATTTGTTTCCTAATTTAATCATGATTTGATTTGGGAAATCAAATCTTTAAATATTTTATTTTCATAAGTAGTTTTAATGATTTAGGAAATTGGTTTCCTAAATAGATTTTTCTTAATCAAATAATTCCATGAATAAAATATGTGATTAGATTTGGAAATTTGTTTCCTAATTTAATTATGATTTGATTTTGAGAATCAAATCTTAAACATATTTTATTTCCATAAATAGTTATGACATATAAGGAAATTATATACATGACATAATTGTATGCCATGTAATTGCATTAGATGCATAACATTATGCCATGCGTGTCGTGACATGTAGATGTATGCCATGTATGTCATGCCATGTAGATAATAGTTATTTGCATGCAAAGAGGATGAGACATAAAAACCCTTAAACAATATTAAAGCCTACACCTTCCATTAATATGGTTAGAACCAGAGTTCCGTTTCTTGTTTGGGTTGTTGGACTCTCTCCAAGCCCGGCTCGAACCCGAACATGTTCAAACCATGGAATAGTTTAATACTAATATGGTAAGAGTCAGAGGTCAATCGTTAGCTTGGTTGTTGGACTCTCTCCAAGCTGGTCTAATTGGTTGAATGCGCTCTAACCATATTAAAACTATTTCCCGATTAATGGGTTGGCTTTAACCTGGAGCATCGGCTTGTTGGACTCTCTCCAAGGTCGATGTAAAGGGAGGTGAAGTTGGGTACTATGCATATGATGCATACTTGTTAATGTGTTAACAACCCGATGTATGTGTGAACATTCAATTAGTTGATAGCACATTGTGATAGTTGCATATACGTGATATGCAATCGGTATAGTTGATACCTACGTCGTAGTTATGAATGGCTTGTTGGACTCTCTCCAAGGTTGTTCATAACTATGATGGATATCAGCCCATTCGGAGATGGACCTACGATCTCCCGAAGTGATTTTGGGGTTTTTGAAATTCGAAAAAAAGAATGGGATTTATAAATGTATATTGATGCATTTTAAAATCATTTTCTCATATATGCTCGTTTTGTATTTCTAAGATTGATCATGATGTCTTTGAATTTGCGTTCCATTTTGGATTCGAATAAATTTACTGGGCCGAGCTTCTTGGACTGGCTTAGAAGCTTGAGAATTGTTCTCAAGGTTGAAAAGCTTGCAAATGTCCTCGAAACGCCTCTTCCCGCCCGTCCTAGTGACGATGCAACTCTGGACCAATTGTTGGCCTATCAGAAACATGTGAGTGATTCTGAACAAATGAGTTGCATCATGCTAGCGCAATGGAACCCAAAGCTCTGGCGGCATGAGCATATGGATGCTCATATCGTAGTCCTTCATCTTTGTGAGTTGGTTGATGAGCAAGTGAGATTGAAGGTTGAAGTCTCAGCTCCTCTTCACCTCTGAGATGCTAGAAGGTTCATCGTAGTCTTGCTCGATATCTTTGAAGGCTGTGGAGTCTTACGAGAAGCATGGCGAGGGCAGTCTTGTTAGTTGATTCCTCGAAGAAAGGTTCTAAGAGGAAGTCAAAGGAACAATGAAGGGAAAGAAGAGAAGGCTAAGAAGGTAGAACTAGCACAAAGGAAACTTGCCATCATTATGGCAAGGAGAGCCATTCTTGAAGAAAGTGCAAGATTTATCTTGAGTCAGTGAAGAAGAATAAGGCATCGGATGTCCCATCTTCTTCAGATATCTTCGTTATTGATTGTCATTCTATTTCCTCAAACACTTGGGTATTGGATCTTGGGTGTGGCTCACATATATGTAATGACATACATGGGCTAAGGAATGAAGAAGACTCGTCGAGGAGAGTCAAATTTGCGTGTTGGGAATGGAGCAAAGGTTCTTTGCGTCGCCATTGGAACGCATTTGTTGAAACTCCCTACAGGACTTGTCTTAGAACTGGACAATTGCTTTTATGTTCCTTCGTTGATAAAGAACGTCATTTCTATTTCTTGTTTAAATAGAAATCGGTACCATTTGACTTTTAGTAACAATTGTTGTTATATAACTTTGAATGGAGTTCTTTATGGGACTGGAACTTTAAGCAATGGTGTTTATACGTTGGACGTATCCAGTGACATCTTCAATATCGAAGCGAGCAACAAGCGTGCTCGAAAGGATAATCAATTAGACTCCCATATGTAACATTGTCGTCTTGGCCATATAAGCAAGAAACACATGTCCGAATTACACCGATGTGGAATTCTGGAATCGTTTGAATTGGATTCATACGATACATGCGAATCATGCTTAAAAGGCAAGATGACTAAGTTACCTTTTACTGGAAAAGGTGAACGAGTGGGAGAGTTACTAGGACTAATACATATTGATGTATGTGGACCTATGTCAACTCAAGCATTAGGAGGCTATAGCTACTTCATTACCTTCACCAATGATCACTCACAGTTTGGGTATGTGTTCTTGATGAAACACAAGTCTGAAGCCTTTGAAAGGTTCAAAGAATTCAGAAATGAAGTAGAGAAACAACATGACAAGAGTATTAAGAAACTTCGATCAGATCGAGGTGGTGAATACTTAAGTCAAGAGTTTCTTGATTATCTAAGAGACAATGGCATATTGTCTCAATGGACTCCGCCATATACACCACAGCATAATGGTGTATCTGAGAGGCGTAACCGGACCTTGTTGGACATGGTCAGGTCAATGATGAATCGTGCGAATCTTCCCAAGTCCTTTTGGGGCTATGCACTTCAGACAGCTGTTTACTTGTTAAACAGAATGCCTACTAAGGTAGTCTCAACTACTCCATATGAGATATGGAATAATAAGAAACCTCATGTATCTTACTTGAAGATATGGGGTTGTCCTGCTTATGTGAAGCGGACTGTATCAGACAAATTGGATGATAAGTCTGATAAATGTCTATTTATTGGATACCCTAAGGAAATAAGGGGTTACCAATTCTAACATCCTGTGGAACAAAAGGTGTTTGTTTCAAGGCATGCTGTGTTTCTAGAGAAAGAGTTTCTCTTGCAAGAAAACAGTGGGAGTGTCATCGAGCTTGAGGAGGCTCGAGAGACTCAAATAGACATTGATGAGATACCTGGTGAAGCACAACAGTCGACAACTCATAGTGATGAGCAATCGACTAGACCTATTGTAACACCGCATCTTCGTAGATCTGGTAGAACACGCAATATTCCTGAGAGATATAGATTTCTCGTAAGTGAATCGAACGATGTGTTACTCATTGATGATGAGGAGCCTACCAGTTATGAAGAAGTGCTGACAAGTTCAGAAAGGAATAAGTGGCTTGGTGCCATGAAGTTGAAAATGGATTCCATGTATGAAAGCCAAGTTTGGAACTTGGTTGACCCACCTGAAGGCATAAAGCCTATAGGGTGCAAATGGGTTTTCAAGAAGAAAACCGACATGGATGGTAATGTGATTACCTATAAGGCTAGATTGGTGGTGAAAGGATATCGTCAAAAGCAAGGTGTTGATTATGACAAAACCTATTCGCCTGTAGCTATGCTTAAATCCATTCGGATGCTCCTGGCCATAGCGGCTCATTATGATTATGAGATATGGCAGATGGATGTGAAAACAACTTTCCTTAATAAAAACCTGCTCGAGGACGTGTATATGATACAGCCTGAGGGTTTCACATCGGTTGATAAAACCAAGGTATGCAAATTGCGACGGTCCATTTATGGATTGAAGCAAGCATCCAGGAGCTGGAATATCCATTTTGATGAGACAATCAAAAAGTTTGATTTCTCACAAAATCCAGACGAACCTTGTGTGTACAAGAAGGTTAGTGGGAGTGCAATCATGTTCCTAGTATTGTATGTCGATGATATACTACTTATAGGAAACGATGTTTCAATCTTACAGTCAGTGAAGGTTTGGTTATCCAAGACATTCTCCATGAAAGACCTGGGAGAAGCAACCTACATCCTCGGGATTAAGATCTATAGAGATAGATCGAAATGGTTGCTTGGTCTTTCGTAGTCTACATATATAGACCGAGTGCTAAAGAGGTTTAGCATGTCGGAATCCAAGAAAGGTTTCTTACCCATCAGGCATGGGGTACACCTTTCGAAGTCTATGTGTCCGCACACAGAAAACGAGAGGATTTGCATGAGTAAGATTCCCTATGCATCCGCAATAGGATCTATCATGTATGCTATGTTATGTACAAGGCCCGATGTATCGTACGCTCTGAGTGTCACGAGCAGATACCAGTCCGATCTAGGAATGAATCATTGGGCGCCTGTTAAGACGATCCTTAAGTACTTGAGAAGAACTAAGGATGTGTTCCTAATATATGGAGAAGGGGACATGGTGATACGTGAGTATACGGATGCCAGCTCCAAACAGACAAGGATGATTCCATGTCTCAGTCTGGGTATGTATTCACCTGGAATGGAGGCGCAATAAGTTGGAAAGGTTCCAAGCTTGACACTATAGCGGATTCTGCCACTAAGGCAGAATACATTGCAGCTTTGGAAGCAGCAAAGGAAGCAGTTTGGATCAAGAAGTTCATCTTTGAACTTGATGTGGTCTCATCAATGATCCAAACATGTGCTTCGCCGCTATCATCTTATCAGAGAGATCATCAGTAGAAACGAAATACAAATCGAGAAAATTCCCACTGAAAGGAACTTAGCGGATCCCTTGACTAAGGCATTACCTCAAAATAAGTTTGAGGGTCAAGTTCGAGCTTATGGTATTGGATACCATAGCGATTAGCATTAGGCCAAGTGGGAGTCTGTTAGTAATATATGAGAGATGTCCTAAGACAATCGCCTTATGTATGAACCATTTATATGATAAATGAAGATTCACTATTTTAGTATACATGTTTTATGTATTTGATTGGATCTTAAACTCATTTACTGAATGTCCACGATACGATTCACAGCATGAGAGAATTTGTGATTGGATCACAACTAGTGAGTATCTCTACATGTGTAATTGTGATGTATCGGAATTATCCTAGTCGATGAATTGATGGATTTGGACACCATCATTGCATGAGTTAACACAGTATACTCCTTGGTGTATCCAAGCAGCTGATTCTCACTGGCTGGAGACATAGTGATGTCCGGAGTTAATCGTGGATGCTAGTTATGGTAACTAGTTCATTGGAGTGACCAGCCGTAAGACTTCATATGGTTCTCTGCATATATAGATATGTCAATGAAGTTCTTACTGTGGCTTAAGTGCAATGTTCCTTTGACTTGCGGTATTCAAGTCATCTTGATCATAGAGACTTATGCTTTGACATCTTAAGCAAGCATCTCTAAGGAGATGTGGACCCGGGATGATTGGGTATAAGTCGAAGTGATCGAAGGTGTTTGAATAACCTATAAAGGATTCACCACTCCTTGTGAGGAGATGTATACCCATGGCCTCTCGTCGGATTGTTACTAAAGTCTTTGGCCAAAGCATTACATGTTTAGAGTAAAGTACTCTTCGATACATGTGGAGTAACTAGAATCCGTAGGACGAGGAAATGATACTTGGGCTAGGTGTGACGTAGTCAGCCTAGTGGGGACTGACACAATAGACCATGTCTTGAACCAAGTGGGTATAAGATGAGTGAAGGGAATGGGGCACGAATCATTCGAGCTGCTGAAGGGTTTCAGAAATAGTTCTGGATCAACCGTTGATCTTTTTGGTTAATTGGGGATCATGATGTACTACTAGGTGCCACTCATGATCATTCTATAATTAATGGTTAATTATAGATGGCCAACATAAACCGAGAACCTATTTGGTCACATGCACAACGAGCGTAATCCAAAGGATTTAAAACGAGCTTGAGAATGGGATTCTCAGACCGAGAGAAACTATGTTTGGTTGGACCAAACATGGAGCGAGCATGAAATCGTTTCAGGCGCAATGGAAGCGTGGATGAGCCATGTCTTATGAAGACATAATGGATGGACCAAAATGGTTTGGTTCTAATCCAATGGAGGAGAATAAACCAAAGGGTTTGGTTTATTTTAAACGAATGAACCAAAAGTTTGTTCGGTTCGTTTTAACTTAAAATAAACCATCATGGTTTGGTTTATTTTAACTTATCTTAATGGAGCGGGTTAACGGGCCTAATGGTTATGATCCAATAACCATTAAGAGAATTAGTTCTCTATAAAAGAGGGCTTTAGGGATAATTAAGCCCTAATCCACAACCCTAAGTTGCCGCCCACCTCTCCTTGGAGAAATTCGGAGCTAACTCTCCTCCTCCTTGCCGCCACCCACCTTGAGGCTCCCACTGGCGTCTAGAAGGCTGCTTCCTTCCCCCTCGCCGGCGTCGAGCTGCTGCCGGTTAGTGCTCCGGTGATCTCCTTCAAGTTTGGCATCAAGGTGAACTCTATCTCCCTTGGTTGGCCGGCGCCTATCACCTCCACCAAAGCTGTCCAGTTTTCTGGACAGCTTGTTCTCCTCTCGTCGGAGCCTCGTTTGGACGACGGTTAGAGCTCCGACAGCGGCTAACTTACCGGGGATTTGATCTCCGGTAATCCTCTGAGGTGGAGGACGAAGGATTCGTCAATTGGTTGACGAATACCTCTCCGGAGAAGCGAGTTTTGAGAACTCGTATTAGGATCCGAATTTGGATTCGGATCGTGATCATCTCTCGATCACGTCGTCTTCGACACGAGGCTAGTAACCCGTACGAGGACGAAGCTCGTGGCTTAGCGAAGTCATCCCGAGGAACTCGGCGCGGATACGGATAGAGATGATTCTAGCAAGGATCGTTCCGGTTTATGCCGTTCCCGCTATACGTCATACGAAAGGTATAACCTAGATAAATTTCCTTTTATTGCAAATTTAAATTTACGGTTATGTCTATACTTGTTGTAATATGCATGCGTGTGTTGTGTGTGTTGTAATAAATGTAGATTTATTATTTTTTATTGCTTCCGCTGTGTTCATGTTTACGAAACGTGATCGAACACACACACGCCGCGGTGCCGGAAACCCAACACTAATAACCATTAAGAGAATTAGTTCTCTATAAAAGAGGGCTTAAGGGTTTGTTAAGCTCTAATCCAAAAACCCTAGCCTTAAGTTGCCGCCCACCTCCTCCCCTTGGAGATTTCCCCGCCAACCCTCCTCTAAGCCGTCGCCCACCTTGAAGCTCCTTGGCCGGCGTCCAGAAGGTGCTGACCTTCCCTCTTGCCGGCGTCGAGCTGCTGCTGGAGGAGCTCCGGTGATCTCCCTTGGGTTCGGTAATAAGGTGAGCTTCCACCTTTCCATTAGCCGGCCCCTACTCCTCCACCAAAAGCTGTCCAGTTTTCTGGACAGCTTGTTTCCTTCTCGTCGGAGCGTTGTTTAGACGACGTTTGGAGCTCCGACAGGGCCTTACTTACCGGGGATTCGATCTCCGGTAATCCTCATAGGTGGAGGATGAAGGATTCGTCAAACGGTTGACGAATACCTCTCCGGAGAAGCGAGTTTTTTAGGACTTGTCTTTGGATCCGAATTTAGATTCGGATCGTGATCTTCTCTCGATCACATCGTCTTCAACACGAGGCTAGTAACCCGTACGAAGACGAGGCACGTGACTTAGTGAAGTCATCCCGAAGATACTCGGCGTGGACATGGAAAAAGACGATTCTAGCAACGATCGTTCCGGTTGATGCCGTTCCCGCTACACGTGATACGTAAGGTATACGTAGTTAAATTTCCTTTTATTGCAAAATTTATATTTACGTTTATGTCTACACATGTTGTACTATGCATGCGTGTGATGTGTGTATTGTAATAAATTAGATTTATTATATTTTATTCCTTCCGCTGTGCACATGTTTGCGAAACATGTTCGAACACACACTCGCCGCGGTGTCGGAAACCCAATAGTGGTATCAGAGCCCAGTTTGTGTTTCGACATAATCGTAAAATTATTTTGCGATAGTCATAATGATTTTTCTGGAAATTTTTTACTTTTGGAAAGTTAGAAGTATTTATGGAAATTTTTCAATTTTGGAAAGTCTAGAAGTATTTATGGAAATCTTCCACTTTTGGAAAGTTGAAAGTATTTATGGTGATATTTTCCATAAATAAAATATTTTATTAGATTTGGAAATTTGTTTCCTAATTTAATCATGATTTGATTTGGGAAATCAAATCTTAAAATATTTTATTTCTATAAGTAGTTTTGATGATTTAGGAAATTGGTTTCCTAAATTGACTTTCCTTAATCAACTATTTCCACAAATAAAATATGTGATTAGATTTGGAAATTTGTTTCCTAATTTAATCATTATTTGATTTGGAGAATCAAATCTTAAACATATTTTATTTCCATAAATAGTTATGACATATAAAAAAATATTGTACATGACATAATTGTATACCATGTAATTGCATTAGATGCATATCATAATGCCATGCGTGTCGTGACATGTAGATGTATATCATGTATGCCATGCCATGTAGATAATAGTTATTTGCATGCAAAGAGGATGAGACATAAAAACCCTAACTCAATATTAATGCCTACACCTTCCATTAATATGGTTAGAACCAGAGTTCCGTTTCTTGTTCGGGTTGTTGGACTCTCTCCAAGCCCGGCTCGAACCCGAACATGTTCAAACCATGGAATAGTTTAATACTAATATGGTAAGAGTCAGAGGTCAATCATTAGCTTTGGTTGTTGGACTCTCTCCAAGCTGGGCTAATTGGTTGAATGCGCTCTAACCATATTAAAACTATTTCTTGATTAATGGGTCGGCTTTAACCTGGAGCATCGGCTTGTTGGACTCTCTCCAAGGTCGATGAAAAGGGAGGTGAAGTTGGGTGTTATGCATATGATGCATACTTGTTAATGTGTTAACAACCCGATGTATGTGTGAACATTCAATTAGTTGATAGCACATTGTGATAGTTGCATATACGTGATATGCAATCGGTATAGTTGATACCTACCATCGTAGTTATGAATGGCTTGTTGGACTCTCTCCAAGGTTGTTCATATCTATGATGGATATCAACCCATTCGGAGATGGACCTACGATCTCCCGAAGTGATTTTGGGGTTTTTGAAATTCGAAAAATGAATGGGATTTATAAATGTATATTGATGCATTTTTAAAATCATTTTCTCATATATGCTCGTTTTGTATTTCAAGGTCAATCGATTGATCATGACGTCTTTGAATTTGTGCACTATTTTGGATTCAAACAAATTGACTGAGCCTAACTTCCTGGACTGGCTTAGAAACCTGAGAATTGTTCTCAAGGCGGAAAAGCTAGCATATGTCCTTGAAGAGCCTCTTCCCAACCGTCCTAAGGACGATGCAACTCCAGACTAAATGTTGGTCTATCAGAAGCATGTGGCAGATTCTGAGCTGGCGAGTTGCATCATGCTAGCGGCGATGGTACCTGAGCTGCAAAAGCAGCATGAGCAAATGGATGCTAATACCATGGTCTTCCATCTTCATGAGTTGTTTGATGAGCAAGCGAGATCCGAAAGGTTCGAAGTCTCCAGGCTCCTCTTCACCATGAAGATGCAAGAAGGTTCGTCTGTAGTGCAGTTTGTGCTAAAGATGAATGGGTACATCGAGCGGCTAGCCACCCTCGAGTTTGTGATGGATCATGAATTAAGTATTGACTTAATTCTGCATTGTTTGCCCAAGAGTTTCTCACAATTTGTGATGAACTACCGGATGAACAAATTAGAATCCACTATTCCTGAGCTCCTCAATATGCTGAAGACTGTGGAGCCTTCTGTGAAGCATGAGGAGAAGGCGGTTCTGTTAGTTGATTCCTCAAAGAAAGGTTCTAAGAGAAAGGCAAAAGAACAGAAGAAAGGGAAGAACAAGAAGGCAAAGAAGGCAGAACCAGCACAAAAGGGCACTTGCCATCACTGTGGCAAGGAAGGCCACTGGCGAAGAAACTGCAAGATTTATCTTGAGTCCATGAAGAAGAAGAAGGCATCCGATGCCCCATCCTCTTTAGGTATCTTCGTTATTGATTGTCATTCTATTTCCTTAGACACTTGGGTATTGGATACTGGGTGTGGCTCACATATATGTAATGACATACAGGGCTAAGGAATAGAAGAAGACTCGTCAGAGGGGAGTCAAATTTGCGAGTTGGCAATGGAGCAAAGGTTCTTTGCGATCGCCATCGGAACATATTCTTTGAAGCTCCTAGTGGACTAGTCTTGGAAATTGGACAATATTGTGTTCCTTCTCTAATAAAGAACATTGTTTCTATTTCCTGCTTAAATAGAAATGGTTTCCATTTGACGTTTAGTAACAATTGTTGTTATATAACTTTAAATGGCGTACTTTATGGAACTGGAACTTTGAGCAATGACATTTATACGTTGGACGTATCGTGACATTTTCAATTATCGAAGTGAGTAAATGTTGCTCAAAGGATAATCAAATTAGACTCCTATATGTGGGATTGTCGTCTTGGCCATATAAGCAAGAAACGCATGTCCGAATTACACCGATGTGGAATTCTGGAATCGTTTGAATTGGATTCATACGATACATGCGAATCATGCTTAAAAGGCAAGATGACTAAGTTACCTTTACGAAAAGGTGAACGAGTGAGAGTTACTAGGTCTAATACATACCGATGTATGTGGACCTATGTCAACTCAAGCTTTAGGAGGCTATAGCTACTTCATTACCTTCACCGATGATCACTCACGGTTTGGGTATGTGTTCTTGATGAAACACAAGTCCAAGCCTTTGAAAGGTTCAAAGAATTCAGAAATGAAGTAGAGAAACAACATGACAAGAGTATTAAAATACTGATCGGATCGAGGTGGTGAATACTTAAGTCAAGAGTTTCTTGATTATCTAAGAGACAATGGCATATTGTCTCAATGGACTCGCCATATACACCACAAAGATAATGGTGTATCCGAGAGGCGTAATCGACCTTGTTGGACATGGTCGTCAATGATGAATCATGCAATCTTCCCAAGTCCTTTGGGGCTATGCACTTCATACATTGCTTACTTGTTAAATGTAATGCCAACTAAGGTAGTCTCTACTACTCCATATGAGATATGGAATAGTAAGAAACCTCATGTATCTTACTTGAAGATATGGGGTTGTCCTCGCTTATGTGAAGCGGATCAGTATCGTAAAATTGGATGCTAAGTCTGATAAATGTCTATTTATTGGATACCCTAAGGAAACAAGGGGTTACCAATTCTATCATCCTGTGGAACAAAAGGTGTTTGTTTCAAGGCATGCTGTGTTTCTAGAGAAAGAGTTTCTCTTGCAAGAAAATAGTGGGAGTGTCGTCGAGCTTGAGGAGGCTCGAGAGACTCAAATAGACATTGATGAGATACCTGGTGAAGCACAACAGCCGACAACTCATAGTGATGAGCAATCGGCTGGACCTATTGTAACACCACATCTTCGTAGATCTAGTAGAACACGCAACATTCCTGAGAGATATGGATTTCTCGTAAGTGAATCGAACGACATGTTACTCATTGATGATGAGGAGCCTACCAGTTATGAAGAAGTGCTGACAAGTTCAGAAAGGGATAAGTGGCTTGGTGCCATGAAGTCGGAAATGGATTCCATGTATGAAAACCAAGTTTGGAACTTGGTTGACCCACCTGAAGGGATAAAGCCTATAGGGTGCAAGTGGGTTTTCAAGAAGAAACCCGACATGGATGGTAATGTGATTACCTATAAGGCTAGATTGGTGGCGAAAGGATATCGTCAAAAACAAGGTGTTGATTATGACGAAACCTATTCGCCTATAGCTATGCTTAAATCCATTCGGATACTCCTGGCCATAGCGGCTCATTATGATTATGAGATATGGCAGATGGATGTAAAAACAACTTTCCTTAATGGAAATCTGCTCGAGGACGTGTATATGATACAACCTGAGGGTTTCACATCGGTTGATAAAACCAAGGTATGCAAATTGCGACGGTTCATATATGGATTGAAGCAAGCATCTAGGAGTTGGAATATCCATTTTGATGAGACGATAAAAAAGTTTGATTTCTCACAAAATTCAGACGAACCTTGTGTGTACAAGAAGGTTAGTGGGAGTGCAGTCATGTTCCTAGTATTTGTGACATATTACTTATAGGAAACGATGTTTCAATCTTACAATGCTTAAGGTTTGGTTATCCAAGACATTCTCCATGAAAGACTGGGAGAAGCAACCTACATCCTCGGATTAAGATCTATAGAGATAGATCAAACGGTTGTTGGTCTTTCATAGCCTATATATAGACCGAGTGCTAAAGAGGTTTAGCATGTCGGAATCCAAGAAAGGTTTCCTACCATCGCATGGATACACCTTTCGAAGTCTATGTGTCCGCGCACAGAAGACGAGAGGATTTGCATGAGTAAGATTCCCTATGCATCCGCAATAGGATCTATCATGTATGCTATGTTATGTACGAGGCCCGATGTATCATATGCTCTGAGTGTCACGAGCAGATACTCACCGATCCAGAATGGATCATTGGGTGGTCATAAGACAATCCTTAAGTACTTAAGAAGAACTAAGGATGTGTTCCTAATATATGGAGAAGGGGACATGGTGATACGCGGTATACGGATGCGACTTCCGCATGCACAAGGATGATTCCGTGTCTCAGTCTGATACGTGTTTCACCTTGAATGGAGGCGCAATGAGTTGGAAAAGTTCCAAACAAGAGATCAGATGGCGGATTCTACCATCGAGGCGAATACATTGCGGCCGGGCGAAAGGAAGTGGTTTGGATCAAGAAGTTCATTTATGAACTTGGTGTGATTCTAGCCATTGTTGAAGAAATAACGGTCTACTGCGACAACAATGGAGCAATTGCACAGGCGAAAGAGCCAAGGTCTCATCAACGATCCAAACATGTGCTTCGCTGCTATCATCTTATCAGAGAGATCATCAGTAGGAAAGAAATACAAATCAAGAAAATCCCCACTGAAAGGAACTTAGCGGATCCTTTGACTAAGGCATTACCTCAAAGTAAGTTTGAGGGTCATGTTGCAGCTTATGGTATTGGATACCGTAGTGATTGACATTAGGCCAAGTGGGAGTCTATTAGTAATATATGAGAGATGTCCTAAGGAAATCGCCTTATGTATGAACCATTTATATAATAAATGAAGATTCACTATTTGAGTATACATGGTTTCATGTATTTGATTTGATCTTAAACTCATTTACTGAATGTCCGCGATACGACTCACAGCATGAGAGAATTTGTGATTGGATCACAACTAGTGAGTATCTCTAGATGTGTAATTGTGATGTACCGGAATTATCCCTAGTCGATGAATTGATGGATTTGGACACCATCAATTCTGTCGAGACTAGCATGAGGTATACTCCTTGGTGTATCCAAGCAGCTGATTCTCACTGGTTAGAGACATTTTGATGTCCGGAGTTAATCGTGGATGCTAGTTATGGTAACTGGTTCATTGGAGTGACCAGCTGTAAGACTTCATATGGTTCTCTGCATATATAGATATGTCGATGAAGTTCTTACTGTAGCTTAAGTGCGATGTTCCTTTGACATGCGGTATTCAAGTCATCTTGATCATGAAGACTTATGCTTTGACTTCTTAAGCAAGCATCTCTGAGGAGATGTGGACCCAAGATGATTGGGTATAAGTCGAAGTGATCAAAGGTGTTTGTATAGCCTATAAAGGATTCACCACTCCTTGCGAGGAGATGTATACCCATGGCCTATCGTCGGATTGTTACTAAAGTCTTTGGCCAAAGCAATACATGTTTAGAGTAAGGTACTCTTCGATACATGTGCAGTAACTAGAATCCGTAGGACGAGGAAATGATACTTGGGCTAGGTGTGACGTAGTCAGCCTAGTGGGGACTGACACTATAGACCATGTCCTGAACCAAGTGGGTATAAGATGAGTGAAGGGAATGGGGCACGATTCATTCGAGCTGCTGAAGGGTTTCAGAAATAGTTCTTGATCAACCGTTGATCTTTTCGGTTAATTGGGGATCATGATGTACTACTAGGTGCCACTCATGATCATTCTATAATTAATGGTTAATTATAGATGTCCAACATAAACCGAGAACATATTTGGTTACACGCACAACAAGCGTAATCCGAAGGATTTAAAATGATCTTGAGAATGAGATTCTCAGACCGAGAGAAACTAAGTTTGGTTGGACCAAACAAGAAGTGAGCATAAAATTGTTTCAGTCGCAATGGAAGCGTGGATGGGCCATGTCTTATGAAGACATAATGGATGAACCAAAATGATTTGGTTCTAATCCAATGGAGGAGAATAAACCAAAGGGTTTGGTTTATTTTAAACGAATGAACCAAAGTTGGTTCTGTTCGTTTTAACTTAAAATAAACCATCATGGTTTGGTTTATTTTAACTTATATTAATGGAGCGGGTTAACGGGCCTTATGGTTATGATCCAATAACCATTAAGAGAATTAGTTCTCTATAAAAGAGGGCTTAAGGGTTTGTTAAGCTCTAATCCAAAAACCCTAGTCTTAAGTAGCCGCCCACCTCCTCCCCTTGGAGATTTCGGCGCCAACCCTCCTCCTTGCTGCCGCCCACCTTGAAGCTCCTTGGCTGGCGTCCAGAAGGTGCTGACCTTCCCTCTTGCCGGCGTCGAGCAGCTGCCAGAGGAGCTCTGGTGATCTCCCTTGGGTTCGGTAATAAGGTGAGCTTCCACCTTTCCTTTGGCCGGCCCCTACTCCTCCACCAAAAGCTGTCCAGTCTTCTGGACAGCTTGTTTCCTTCTCGTCGGAGCGTCATTTGGACGACGTTTGGAGCTCCGACAGGGCCTTACTTAGCGGGGATTCGATCTCCGGTAATCCTCATAGGTGGAGGATGAAGGATTTGTCAAATGGTTGACGAATACCTCTCCGGAGAAGCGAGTTTTTGAGGACTCGTCTTTGGATCCGAATTTGGATTCGGGTCGTGATCTTCTCTCGATCACATCGTCTTCAACACGAGGCTAGTAACCCATACGAAGACGAGGCTCGTGACTTAGTGAAGTCATCCCGAAGATACTCGGCGTGGACATGGATAGAGACGATTCTAGCGAGGATCGTTCCGGTTGATGTCGTTCCCGCTACACGTGATACGTAAGATATACGTAGTTAAATTTCCTTTTATTGCAAAATTTAAATTTACGGTTATGTCTACACATGTTGTACTATGCATGCGTGTGATGTGTGTGTTGTAATAAATTAGATTTATTATTTTTTATTCCTTCCGCTGTGTAGATGTTTGCGAAACATGTTCGAACACACACTCGCCGCGGTGCCGGAAAACCAACACCAACCCCATAAATAAATATGAGCTCAAGATATTATTTGTACAAATGTCTCCCCGTGTTTAAGATCTCGAATGTTCATCAATTAATTAATTTACTAACAATTAATTAATCAACATCAAACTCCATAAGTAGTACCACTCAACCTTATCATCATACCGGACCAAGTCCACCTACAGGGTTTACATGATGAACCTTATGAGCTCCTCAAGGGGACATCATCATCCTAATATATAGGACACGATTTCCTCCTATAATCAACGACACACCATGTAAATAATATCATTTCCCAACTTTCCGAGCCTATCAATTTACTCTATAAAACTCGCCCATTGGTAAATCAAAGAAATAAATACTAAGTATATGTGTCCGTTATTATATTGAGATAAAGAGCATGTACACCATAATATCCAATGTCCGATTCAATTATGTAGTCAGCAATAAATCGAATCACTTCTAAGTCGGTCCTGCTCAATACACACAAAGTGTACTAGTGTAATTCTATGGTCAAGACAAACCGATACGAAATCACATCACAAGCATACCAAAGGTTTGTCCAAAACCATCTCGGTTGTGAGCCTTTACTTATACTCTACAAGGAACTGATAACATGATCTCACGTGTGACACTACACACCATCTTATCTACAATGTAATGTATTAGACAATATGCATAATCATAAATATGCAAATAATGATTATGTGATTCTTATTTCTAAAACAAAGATATTCATACAAAAGATAGACTTTTCAGTATACATCCCAACAATCTCCCACTTATACAAAAAGACTATGTTGTTCTTATACTGCCATACATCTGATTCTCATTCCCTCCACATGCCTATCAAAAGCTCTCGCCGGAAGGGCCTTAGTGAAAGGATCTGTCAGGTTATCCTCTGATGCAATCTTGGCCATAGCAACTTCTCCTCGCTTTACAATTTCTCGTATCAGGTGGTACTTGCGCTCTATTTGTTTACTTGCCCTATGGGCTCATGGTTCCTTCAAGTTTGCAACTGCACCACTGTTATCACAATAAATTATGATAGTTCTAAGCAAATCAGGAATAACATTCAAGTCCATCAAGAAGTTCCTGAGCCATACAACTTCTTTGGCCGCCTTAGAGGCTGCCACATACTCAGCTTCCATGGTAGAGTTCGCTATGCATTTCTGCTTGACACTCCTCCATACAATGGCTCCACCTCCCAAAGTAAACACAAAACTTGAGGTAGACTTACTGTTATCCCTATCTGATTGGAAATCAGAATCTATGTAACCCACAGGGTGTAATTGATCTGCCTGGTATACCAGCATATAATCCCTAGTCCTTCTCACGTACTTCAATATATGC
Organism: Wurfbainia villosa; assembly: GCA_025175895.1. Lineage (NCBI taxonomy): Eukaryota > Viridiplantae > Streptophyta > Magnoliopsida > Zingiberales > Zingiberaceae > Wurfbainia > Wurfbainia villosa. The sequence goes on along the minus strand of CM046000.1, from coordinate 19,657,141 downwards.
TTTACCGCAGTCCAATGTCCATGTCCTGGATTACTCTGATATCTGCTAACCATGCCCATGACAAAGTAGATATCCGATCTCGTACATAGCATGACATACATGAGGCTTCCTACTGCCGAAGCATAAGGAACCGTCTTCATCTCCTCTATCTCCTTTGATGTTCTAGGACACATCTCCTTAGATAAAGGAACTCCATGCCTAAAAGGTAGAAAACCTTTCTTGGAGTTTTGCATGCTAAAATGAGCCAAAATGGTGTCTATGTATGAAGCTTGAGACAAGCACAACATCCTTTTCCTGCGATCACTTATAACCTTGATCCCAAGGATGTGTCCCACTTCTCCAAAGTCCTTCATATCAAACTGTTTGGACAACCATACCCTTACGTCCGATAACACCTTGACATTGTTGGCAATTTTTGTCACATCTCTTGTATACACAAGACTCATCCAGACTTTGAATAAATTCATAAGACTGGATTACCTCATCAAAGCGGATGTTCTAAGATCTCGAAGCTTGCTTCAATCCATAAATGGACCGAATAAGCTTGCATACAAGATGCTCTTTGCCCTTTGCAATGAATCCTTCAAGTTGCTTCATATAGATGTTTTCCTCAAGACTTCCATTAAGGAATGTTGTCTTGACATCCATCTGCCATACCTCATAATCCATATGAGTAGTCATACATAAGAGAATCCTAATAGACTTTAGAATGGCTACCGACGAAATGGTCTCCTCATAATCGATACCCTCTTTCTGAGTATACCCTTTCGCAACAAGCCTTGCTTTGAAGATCTCAACCTTCTCGTCTATTCCTCTCTTTCTTTTGTAGATCCACTTGCATCCAGTGGTTTTTACACCATTGAGTGGTTCTACTAGCTTCTAGACCTGATTTGAATCCATAGATTCTATCTCAGAATTCATTGCACTTTACCAAGATACCGTATCTTTATCTTGGATTGCCTCATCATATGTCCAGGGATCAGGTTCATGTTTGCCAGGGACCAAATCAAAAGATTCTCCCAAGAACATGAATCTATCAGGTTGTCTAACAACCCTCCCACTACGACGAGGTACTACCTGTGTATCCTTTGTGACACGCGGTGTAGTCACTTCTGTTATATCCTCTTGTACTGGTGGTACTGAAGTAGTGACTTTCCCTCTCAATTCCTCCAGAACAATCTTACTCATGGGCTTGTGGTTCATAACATAGTCTTCCTCTAGAAATCTGGCATTTACACTAACTATCACCCTCTGATCTCTAGGACTATAAAATAATCCAACTTTCATTCCTCTAGGATAGCTAACGAACATGCGCTCTTCTGTACGAGGTTCGAACTTACCAGCATCTGCCTTTAGCACATGTGCTGGACTCCACCAAATCTGAATATGTCTCAGACTAGGCTTTTGCCCAGTCCACAATTCTTTGGGAGTAGAAGGCACTGATTTAGATGGTACTAAGTTCAGAATATACACTGTCGTATCCAGAGTACACCCCCAGAACGAATCTGACAACTCAGAATAACTCATCATCGATCTAACAAGCCATCTCCATAAGAGTCCTATTCCTTTGCTCCGCTACACCATTCTGTTGGGGTGTGTTAGGTGCAGACAATTGGGATTTAATCCTAGCCTCTGATAAGTAATTTCTAAACTCTCCCAAGAGGTACTCACCACCACGATCAGATCCTAGTGTCTTGATACTTTTACTTTGATGTTTCTCCACATCATCCTTGAATTCTTTGAACCTGTCAAAGCATTCAGACTTGTGGCGCATCAAGTAAATGTATCCATATCATGAATAATCATTTATAAAAGAGACGAAATATTCAAAACCACCTCTTTCCTGGATAGACATAGGACCACACAAATCAGAATGAACCAATTCCAACACATCTTTGGCTCTATACCCCTTGGCCTTAAAACGCCTCTTGGTCATTTTACCTTCCAAGCAAGATTCGCAGGTTGGGAAATCTTCCACCACTAATGAACCCAAAGGTCCATCAACTATCAACCTTTAAATTCTACTTAGGTTAATATGACCTAACCTTAGATGCCAAAGATATGTTTGGTTCATTTTTAAAGGTTCTTTTCTCTTATTATAATTAGATGATGAGTTATTTACTTCTATTTGCATCATGGGAGCTTTTGGTTCAAGGGTATATAAATTTCCTATCAATGCACCAGAACAAATAATCTCTCTATTCCCTTTTATAACAACTCTATCATTAAAAGAAATAGAATATCCATCCATAATCAATTTAGAAACCGAAATCAAATTCTTTCTAAATAAAGGTACATAAAGGCAATTGTTCAGAACCAAAGTTTTATTCCTCCTAAAAGATAAATAAACATCTCCCACTGCAATAGCCGCCACCTTCGTGACATTGCCCAAGTAAACGGTAATCTCCCCCTTAGCTAGTCATCTAGTTTTTTGGAACCCCTGCAAAGTATTGCATACATGATCAGTGGCTCCTGTATCTACACACCAGGTGTCAGTAGATAACACCGCTAAACATGTTTCAACGACTAGACCAAAGGATATACCTTTGTTCTGCTTCCGGTTGGGATAGTCCTTCTTCCAATGTCCAGTCTGCTTGCAAGTGAAGCACTTGCCTTTCGGCTTCTTCACTCGTCCTTGAGATCCTCCCACCACCTTTGCTCCACCTTGTTTCTTCTTCTTCTTGCCTTTCCTCTTAGAAGTAGAAACCTTCTGAGCAACCATAGCCTGAGCCTGAGCAAGCCCTTCTACTGCCTGGAGTTCTGTCAGAAGCTCTGCCAACAAATACAACCTCATATTCATGTTGTAATTCAGGCGAAACTGCTCAAAACTCCTAGGTAGAGATTGGAGAATGATATCGACCTGGGTTTCCCCATCGATTTCAGTGATGTGAGCAAAACATATAGGGTTTTAGGAGTAGTTTTCGCTCACTTCTTGTTACATTTTGCATTAGTTTAATGCATATGTTACTCTATTCTTGCACGCATTGCCTATTTTCTGGTTCGGAGGTCTGCTTGTTGTACTTTTGTGTGCAGGTTAGCTTTTTTGGTGATAAAGATGCATTTTCAGAGCAAAAAGACTTTTGTAGCTAGATGCAGAGTGGGACAAGGCCAGGCCATGTGGATTCACACAGTCGTGTCCAATGGGCAAAGAACAGCACCCTAGGGTCGCACATGGCCTGGCCATGTGGAAACACACGGTCGTGTTGCGGCCCGATGGATTTACACGACTAGGGCTTTTTTCGGATTTTGCAGCGGTCCGAGGCGATGTCTATATAAGGATGGCTCCGTCCAAACCCTAAGGGAGAGACACGAAGGCTAAGACAGCACGTCGAAGCCCTAAAAAGCTTTGGTAACTCGTAGTAGGGAGGAGGAATGCCACCGGAGGTCCACAACTTGGAATACAATGCCGGAGAGAAGATCATGAAGCATTGTATATCTCTATTTATGCACTATATCTCTATTGTATTCGAACTTAAACATGTTTTGTGATTCTTCCTTTGTATTTATGGAGTAGTACTTTTGATTCTAGGATTAGGGAGTAGCTTGTGTACATAGACAATGTTGGTTCATATTAAATTCTGGCCATAAGTTTAATTTGACAATTGGTAGTTGCTCTTTATTATATCTACGTGTATTTGGCTTTCTTTCCATTGTGCTTAGGCGATACGAGGTGCTGACAACCCTCACAATCTAGATTTAGGAGGTTTGATCAAGCAACCTGGGGGTAAACCTGACCTCCCGTAACTACAGGGAGAAGGGAGCGGTGGAATCGGAAACGGTCCACCGCAAGGATTGATTTGTCATCCTCGTACCCTCTATCACGTCCTTTTGGGTGTGGATAGCTCCCAGTGAATGTGGCGGCTATGAGGGAGAGTGTATGTTGTCCCTTCCCCAAAATCATAGGTAGATGTTTAGATGACGCCAATTGACAACATTGTTCTATGGTACACAAGTGAAATCGAAATCCTAGGATCGCCTTTTAAGACCCCAGCACACTCTTTTCCTCCTCCGTGTGACACTGCACAGAGTAGTATGCACCGATAGTCCTCACCAATCGACTCTCTCTCACAGATCACGTCTGAATAATCACAACCACTTAGTGTATTAGTACTTGAATCCCAGTCCATGTGGGATCGATAATCTTTATTACTTGATGACATCCGTGCACTTGCGGGCATTGAGCGCGGGGCACACTTTGAGTCCATGATGGTATCCGTTGCGAGATTTGAGGATGCGTACTGAAGGGTGGAAACTTCACTTCCCACTTCAACTCGGTCTCTTGTTCATGGCGATCCCGTCTTCGTCCTCGGATAAAAAAAATTAATCCTTGACAAATAGGGATTACCCAAGCTACCATTTCATCGTCGTGCTATTCGATTAGAGTGGTCACTTGAACAAACTTATTGTTCAAGCAACCTACCTCTTGTTAGGGCAATCTCTTGCCGTGATATGGTTTTGATGGTGTGGCAAAGTGTTTAAGTTAGGTTGGTATTGTTGATTTGATATGTGCGTTGAAGTCGTGCAGGACTTAGTAATTCGCACATGGAGCCATGGCGAGTTTCACCAACTCATCACTCGGGCCTTGAGTCGGTGAAGGATTGCTTTGCAGAAGCCGTGCGCTTGGAGCATCCGAGGGACCGCCGGACGAGAAGCTTGGAGTGAAGCCGGAGGAAGTAGACTTCGAGGCAAGAGACACGAAGGAGTATTGCAGAGCCGTGCGCCTGATGCTGCCAAGGGACGTGGCCGAGAACGAAGAGAACTTCGAAGGTGAGAGACTCCGAGAGATGAGAGTGAGCGATTGTAACCCAGGAAGGGTAGCTCTTAGGTAAAACTTGGTCATTTGGCCAAGTGTCAGATGGGTTTTCCCGACACCAGTCGACTGCCATGTCATGGCAGTCGACTGCTCTGAGTCGATGGTTCGATCGACTAGTCTAATGTGGCTGAATCAAGTTGATCGGATCATTGCCCGGCATGGGCGTCGGTGATGTAATCGATCGGCCGCCAAGGGGCTCGGTGATGTCAGCGTGCGAGCATAGAATGGAGTCGACCGTTGAGGACTCGGTGGTTGACATCGGTCGGTGATGGGTGCCATCGATCGATGATGCCGGGATAGTATCCAACGTGAAAAGCGGTCGTTATTGGGCAACGGCTACAACACCAGTCGACTGATGGGTGCCATCAGTCGACTGCTCCTGTGTCAACAGGAAGAAACCCTCTTCCTCTATAAAAAGGAAGGGGGTAAGGGTTTGGGAGGCAAATGCTTATGCTCTAATACTCTCCCAAAGTTCCCTAAAGCTTTCCATCCTCTTACTCAAGCTTATTTCCATTCTATTTGTAAGAGGAGTGTTTGTAAAGGTTACCTCCACCTAGCTTGGTGCAAAGGAGAGACCAATAGTGATTGGGTTTCGGAGTGATTCACCGTGGACGAATCGGACCGTGGATTAGCGGCGTAGCCGTGAACCACGTTATATCTCCGTGTTTGTATTGTCTTTGTTTTACTTCTATTTGCTTGTCTTAGTTTATTGCTTCCGCTTGCGCTAATGTTTTCGTAGATGAGCAAAATACGACATCCAACGAACGAGGACTATTCACCCCCCTCTAGCCGGCCATTCGTATCGATCCAAACCAACAAGTGGTATCAGAGCCAGGTTGTTTGTCGAGGACTAACCGCCGCAACAAACACTTCATCAAAAGATGGCCGGCTCAAACATCCACCCACCGAAGTTCGACGGTGAATTCTCTTGGTGGAAAAAGAGAATGGAGGTATTCTTCGAAACCGACTTTGAAATATTGTTAATTATGGAAAACGGTTTCGAGTTGCCTAGGAACGAAAATGGGGAGCCATTGGAGAAATCAAGGTGGAGCAAGAGACAAAGAGAAGAATACTTGGCGAATTCAAAGGCCAAGCACCACCTATACAATGTCCTCCCCCAACAAGAAGTAAATAGAATAGGGGAGTGCTCAAGTGCCAAAGAGATGTGGGAGAGATTGGTTGAACTTCATGAAGGCACTTCGGAAGCCAAGCTAGCGAGAAGAGATCTCCTCCGCTCCCAACTATCAAATATTAAGCTTGAAAAGGGAGAAAAGGTAACTTCCCTACATTCTAGAATTAAAGAAATATTAATTGGGCTAACAAGTGTAGGTGAGAAGCTATCAAACCGGGATATGGTAATGAAGGCCATAGATGCCTTTCCCCGGTCCTCAAAATGGAGCTCCATGGTGGACTCATTTTACATCTCCAAGAACCTAGAAGTGAGCACCTTGGAGGAATTCTTTTCAACCATGGAGCTTCATGAGACAAGGCTTGAAGGTATACAAGAAGAGCCTAGAGTCCAAAATTCAAGGGGAGTAGCTTTGTTGGCAAACAAGGGGAAGAAGAAGATGGAAGTCCCCTCCTCCTCATCCGATGAAGCCTCTACCTCCTCCATGGATAGCACGGAAGAAGCCTACATGGTAAGGAAGGTAAGGCATGCATTTAAGAATCTTAGATTTGATAAATCTCATGATAGGAATAGAAGACAAAGGGGGAAGGTCATATGCTATAATTGCCAAGGAGAGGGACATATAAGGGATAATTGTCCCCTCCTAAATAAGAGCAAGAAAGAAGAAAAGAGGAAGAAGAAGGGGAGCAAGAAAAAGGAAGAAGAAAAGAAGGCAAAAGGAAAAGGGAAGGCCATGGCACTCAAAGCCAAGACATGGGATGACGTTGCCCCCGCCTCCTCATCCGAAGAAGAAGAGCATGTCTACTCCAACCTAGCACTAATGGCTCTTCATGACTCGGATTGCTCCTCCTCCACTGAAAATGAAGGATCAAGCTCAAGTGCGGAGAGCTCAAATGAAGGGGGAGCTTCTACATCTTCCTCATCCGAAGAAGAAGAAGAGGATATGGAAACTATGGTAACGAATGCTTCTCCTAAGAAAATAGTTTCCATAATTTCTAGTTTAACTAAGGAGTTATTTGGCATGAAAAAGAAAAATAAAAGCATGCTTAATCAAATTAAGGATTTAGAACAAAAACTAGAAAAAGCATGCTTAAATGATAATGTTTCTTCTTGCCATGATGATGCATGCTCACATGACTATATGCTTTTGGATGTTAATGATGCATGCATAGAGGAAAATAGGGCATTAAGGGAAAAGGTAGATTATTTAACCAAAGCCCTAGAAAAATTCACAATAGGCTCCAACACATTAAATATGATCATAGGGAGCCAAAGAGCAAGTTTTAACAAAAAAGGCCTAGGATATAAGGAAAAGAAAAATGAAAAGGCCTACAAATGCCTAATAGCTAGGGGACAAGATAAAAAGAAAGTAATAGCTAGAAAATGGATCCCCAAGGAATATCTAGTGAACCCAATAGGAAAGAACTTATTTTGGGTTCCAAAATCCATCCTTAAGGAATAACCCTAGGGTAGTCAACCACATGGACCTAACCTATATCATATTTTGGTTGACTTAGGATGATGGGACAACTTGTTTTTGATAGTGTTGGGTGATGATAACGTACCCATAAATAGATAATAATGCTTAAATCATGATGATTGATGTAATTCCTATGTATATTTACAATCATGATTTATGTTTTTGAAATTTGGCATGTTATCATAAGAAATAGGCTTGAATCATGCTTTAGGTAATACTTTATTTATTATCATCATATAATACCTAATGCATGACTATTATTTGATGAATACATGAGTTTCATGATCATAATGTAGAATTCATTCATACATGTCTTTATGATCATGAAGGATGGTAGGTTGATACTTAACCATGATAGAATTGCATGAATATATTGGTTAAGTATATACAAATACCCCCTAGGATGCATCTCACACTCACTATAGGCTAACTTGATTGCAAACTTAGCATGGGTGAGATATTAGGATGATACAAATGTCCACTAATGCCTATGGCATTTAGATGGTTATTTAAAGTATCAAAATAGCAATAATAGACCAATCATGGGGAAGGCTTATGTTTAATTCATAGACATATTGCCCAAAGATCATGGTTGGATATTTCATATGTTTTCAAAATAATTTCTTACCTTTAAATACATGTATTCATGTTTTGAAACAATTGGACCCAAAACTAGGTGTTAAACTTGATACTATCATGATCCAAAACCTAGTAGTTTTTAAAGCTTTTGGATTTTTGGCAAAAACGTGACAATATATTGATTTTTCATGAAAAAAATATTTTTCCCTGATAGATATACTTAAATGAAATGTGTTTCCCAAATTTCATGATTTTTCAAATTTTTTGGAATTTTTTATGCATTTCTGAAATTCGGCCAGAAAAATCAGAAATTTCAAAAATCACGTGCCCGATCATTGAGTATCTGAACCGATCATTGATGGCTATATTTCGGACCGATGCAACGGCTGAATTCCAATTTTTTATCAACTTGTGGTATTTTCTTTCTATTAGACTTGATGCCATATGTTTATAACTTAGTATTCATATTTTTGATGGTGTCAAAGGGGGAGAAATGAATATGTTTAAGTTATTTATGATAGGGGGAGAGATTAAGGGGGAGTTTCATGGATTAAGGGGGAGTTGCATGTTGCTATCAAATGTTTATGTTTACATGCTTTCTTTCCTTAAAAATTTATATCAAATGTTTTTACCTAACTTAAACGGGTTGCCACACATGAAAAAGGGGGAGATTGTTAGGGCAATCTCTTGCCGTGATATGGTTTTGATGGTGTGGCAAAGGGTTTAAGTTAGGTTGGTATTGTTGATTTGATATGTGCGTTGAAGTCGTGCAGGACTTAGTAATTCGCACATGGAGCCATGGCGAGTTTCACTAACTCATCACTCGGGCCTTGAGTCGGTGAAGGATTGCTTTGCGGAAGCCGTGCGCTTGGAGCATCCGAGGGACCACCGGACGAGAAGCTTGGAGTGAAGCCGGAGGAAGTAGACTTCGAGGCAAGAGACACGAAGGAGCATTGCAGAGCCGTGCGCCTGATGCTGCCGAGGGACGTGGCCGAGAACGAAGAGAACTTCGAAGGCGAGAGATTCCGAGAGATGAGAGTGAGCGATTGTAACCCGAGAAGGGTAGCTCTTAGGTGAAACTTGGCCATTTGGCCAAGTGTCGGATGGGTTTTTCGACACGGTCGATCGCCATGTCATGGCGATCGCTCTGAAATCAATGGTCGATCGGTCTAATGTGGTCAAGTTGATCACGGATCGATGGCTTGATCACCGATCGCCAAGGGACGGTAGTCGATCGATGTCACCGCGTACGCGAGCACGTGGAGTCGACCGTTGAGGACTCTCGAGTTGACATCGGTCGGATGATGGGTGCCATCGATCGGTGATGCCGATCTGCTGGATAGTATCCAGCGTGGAAAACGGTAGATTATTGGGCAGCGGCTCGACGCCGATCGTGATGGGTGCCATCAGTCGACTGCTCCTGTGTCAACGGGAAGAAACCCTCTTCCTCTATAAAAAGGAAGGGGGTAAGGGTTTGGGTGGCAAATGCTTATGCTCTAATACTCTCCCAAAGTTCCCTAAAGCTTTCCATCCTCTTACTCAAGCTTATTTCCATTCTATTTGTAAGAGGAGTGTTTGTAAAGGTTACCTCCACCTAGCTTGGTGCAAAGGAGAGACCAATAGTGATTGGGTTTCGGAGTGATTCACCGTGGACGAATCGGACCGTGGATTAGCGGCGTAGCCGTGAACCACGTTATATCTCCGTGTTTGTATTGTCTTTGTTTTACTTCTATTTGCTTGTCTTAGTTTATTGCTTCCGCTTGCGCTAACGTTTTCATAGACGAGCAAAATACGACATCCAACGAACGAGGGCTATTCACCCCCCTCTAGCCGGCCATTCGTATCGATCCGAACCAACACCTCTATCTTTGATTAGCCATGGAATAGACAATGTACGGATCGTCAATTTATGTATTTGTATTCGGGGTCCAAGTAAATTAGCCACATAACAAAACATACAACATGCATAGAATAAGATAAGATTCATAAACAAGCATTATACCTATCGTTATAACTCTTGATCTTCTATATTATGTCCTTCCTCCTTTTGGACGTCGTGTGGGCAATGATCTTCCAAAAGTCGAAGCTTCCTAGAACATGTTCTTCCCTTTCTTGCTCTCTCTGAACAAAAAGAAGAAAGAAATGAAACACTTCCTTATCTAGGACTGGCACACCAAGTCAAGAGACTTGATGTTGTCGTCGGCCAAGGAAAGGAAAAGGGAGTGTGGGCGCTGGCCAAAAGCTCCAAGGGAAGAAGCCCTAGCTCTTGCCGCCGGCCAAGGAGAAGAAGGAGAGGATTGGGACGCCGACCAAGAAGAGAAAAGGAAAGGGGGCGCCAGCCAAAACCCTAGGAAGGAGAAGGTATTGCCGCCCAAGGTTTATCCAAACCCTAGCCGCCCAAAGCTCTCCAAACCCTAGCCACCCAAAGCTCTAATCTCCAAAATTATTCTTGTCGCCCACCCCTTAAGCCATATTTATAGAGTTAGGCTTAATCCTCCTTTAATCTCTACCGTCGTATCTAGATATTTAATCTCAACCGTCGGATCTAGGGATTTAATCTCAACCATCGAATATATAGATTTAATCTCCACTATCGGATCTAAAGATTTAATCTCCACCGTTGGATCTCGAGATTTAATCTCCACCGTCGGATCTAGAGTTTCATTTTCCATCATCGGATCTAGGCTCCATGTGTTGGGATGTTTACTGAAAAGTCTATCTTTTGTATGAACATCTTAATTAAGAATAACATGATCATTGTTTTCATATTTTTATGGCTATTCATATTGTCTAATACATTACATTGTAGATAACATTGTGTGTGGTGTCACACGGGAGATCATGTTATCAGCTCCTTGTAAAGTATAAGTAAAGGCTCACAACCGAGATGACTTTGGACAAACCATTGGAATGGTTGTAGTGTGATTTGGTATTGGTTTGTCTTGACCATAGAATCACACTAGTGCACTTTGTGTGTATTGAGTAGGATCGACTTAGAGGTTATTCGATTTATTGCTGACTACATAATCGAATCGGACCTCAGATATTATTTTGTACATGCTCTTAATCCCGATATAATAACGGGCACATATACTTAGTATTCATCACTTTGATTTACCAATGGGTGAGATTTATAGATTAAATCGATAAGATCGGTAAGTTGGGAAATGATATTAATTATATGGTGTGCTGTTGATTATAGGAGGAAACCGTTTCCTATATATTAGGATGATGATGTTCCCTTGAGGAGCTCATAAGGTTCATCATGTAAACCCTGCAGGTGGACTTGGTCCGGCATGATGAAAAGGTTGAGTGGTACTACTCATAGAGTTAGATGTTGATTAATTAATGGTCAGTAAATTAATTAATCGATGGACATTCGAGATCTTAAACACAATGAGAAAATGTACATATAATATATGGAGCCCATATTAACTTATGGGGGTTGGTGAGGTAGATCAATGATAATCCTTTAGTGGATTGGATTATCATTAATGGATCGGACTTTATGTGGGCTTGATCCAAGGGTGGCCAAGATCCAACTCCTCCTCATGGTCCCTATTGTAGCCTATTAACACCTCATGAAGCTTATATCCAATGGATAGAAACAAAACTCTAGATCCAAAGGTAGAGATTAAATCTCTAGATCTGACGGTTGAGATTAAATCTCTAGATCCAACGGTTGAGATTAAATCCCTAGAACCAATGGTGGAGATTAAAAGGAGGCTTATCCCTAACTCTATAAAAGGAGAACAAGGGGTTGGTGTGGAGAAAATTAGAGATAGGATTAGGGTTGGCGTAGAAAGCAAGCTTGGGGCTAGGGTTTGGAGCATTGGCGGCACCAAATAAGGAAACAACTTCCTTGTTTTTCTTCTTCTTAGCTTGTCGGCACACATTGAAGCCCTTCCAGCCCTTGGCCGGCATCGAAACTCCCTCTTCTCCTTCTCCTTGGTTGGCGGAAACAAGATTTAGGGCTTTTCCTTGGTGTCTTGGCCGGTTTCCACCCTAATCTCCTCTTACTTTTGGCTGGGGGCAAGCTCCAACATTGGATGTTGGTGGTTGTTTGAAAGAAGAAAAGGATCTTTTTTTCTATTCTTCCTCTTGCTTGGAATGAGTAAGGAAGGAAGATTGACGATCTAGGAGCTTCAACTTTTGGTAGATCGTCGCCCACACGACGTCCGAAAGGAGGAAGGTCATACATTAGAAGATCGAGAGGTATATTGATTCTCTATTCTCTTTTGTAACATGTTTGTTTTTGTTTTTCAATTATGAGCATGATATATTCTATCTGTGGCTAAATAATACTTGGATCCCGAACATAAACACGATAGCCGGCGATCCATACATCGTCTATTCTGGGGCTACTCGTAGAATAGAGGTTTGTCACTTGAACAACAAGTTTATTCAAGTGACCTCTCTAAATTAATAGCATGACGATGACTTAGTTGTTTGGACAATCTCTTTTGTCTAGGATTATTTTTTTTTTAATCCAGGGACATCGATGGGATCGCCATGAACAAGCGACCGAGGTGAAGTGGGAAGGGAAGTTTCCCCTCACGGATCAACCGAACAATTAGTATCAGAGCCAAGGTTTTTGGTTTTGTGTGTTTAGGATTCTGTTAATTTTTATGCACTTTTCATATATTATATGTGCCGGATAATAGTAGAATATGCATAGGTTAACTCTTTGGTTGCAGGCTTAAGATCTGACTATTATGGCCATATATGTGTATGTGATTGTATGTGTGTAAATGTTTATATTGTTGAATCCTCGGGGTTGACGAGGCTAGTATTTAATTTTTTGTAAATTAGATACGACATTGTTTAGCAACTTTTTTTATTTTAGTTTACTTTTGATCTAGATTTCATGTACACTCCCTCGTGGAGTATAGGATCGATGGATGTAAATTAAAATAGATTTTAGTCTCGGCTCGGATCTCCGGATGGCTCGTACATGGCGTAGGATGAGCGGACGAGAAGGTGATGCGACGGGAGACATATTGAAGACAAAAGCCATAATAGTTGGAAAATAATTTATTTTTCATATTTATTGCTTATTGTTTGATATGCATGTCGTAGGCTAGAAAATTCCTCAATTTTAAATTACTAAGTGGGAGACGAATATTTTTATAAATTCCCATGGCCTCCATTACAATTTGACATGTGATGCAAACAAACTTGCGCGTCGGTTCTGAGTGCCTTCCTCCCCATCGGATGAGTTTGTTTACGGATCACAAGGTCAAATATGGTTATAGGGAATTATTAAGAAGCGTGTGCACTTCCCCATCGGAAGGCACATAACCCGAGATAATTACCTTGGTACCGAGTAATGGTGAATACTTAGGTATCCTCCCCATCAGAGTCACTGCTTTTATTTGTAGGGCCAAAGAGGAACCAACTATTAATTTTACTTGTCAAAAAGTTAGGTTGACAAGATAGTAAAATTAATGGGTAAAACCTCCTCTTACAAATGTAGAATTCGTATATGTCCACACTATCATGGCATACGATATTCTCGGTGTTTTGAGGTGTTGGTTGATTTTAAAATTTTTTTGTTTGAGGAATCAATAATTTTTTGAAATCTAATGTTTTGATCTATGTGATTCTTAGGTTTTCTTTCAAAATGACATTCAACCTGCTTGCTGTGATACTAAAAGAGAATAAACTTACTGGACCAAACTATGTTAATTGGAAGAGGAATCTAGAAATTATCCTGACTGCTGAGGAATACAAATATGTACTCCTCGAATAGTGCCCTCCTAAGTCTGCAGATGATTCTTGGGAAAAGGAGAAAGAGAGTTATAAGAAGTGGATAAAGGCCGATGAGATGGCGCGGTGTTACATTTTGGCATCTATGTCAAATGTCTGTAACATCAGCATCAAGCCATGCCCATTGCTTATGATATGATGCTCAATCTCAAAGAGCTTTTCGGATACCAGAATCGGGCTGTGAGGCAAGAAGCCATGAGAAACTTGATGACGACCACCATGATCGAGGGAACACCTGTAAGGGATCATGTTCTCAAGATGATGGCTCATTTGAATGAGCTGGAGGTCCTTGGAGCTGAGATTGATGGGGAAACCCAGGTCGATATCATTCTCCAGTCTCTACCTAGGAGTTTTGAGCAGTTTCGCCTAAACTACAACATGAACATGAGGTTGTATTCGTTGGCAGAGCTTCTGACAGAACTCTAGGCGGCAGAGGGGCTATTTCGTCAGAGTGATCAGGAACATGCCATAGTGACTCAAAAGGTTTCTACTTCTAAGCCGAAAGGCAAGAAGAAGAAGAAACAAACTGGGGCAAAGGTGGTGGGAGGTACTCAGAAAGGAGTGAAGAACCTGAAATGAAAGTGCTTCACTTGTAAGTAGACTAGACACTGGAAGAAGGATTGCCCCAACCGCAAGCAGAACAAAGGTATATCTTTTGGTCTAGTCGTTGAAACATGTTTAGCGGTGTTATCTACCGGCACCTGGTGTGTAGATATGGGAGCCATTGATCATGTCTGCAATACTTAATAGGGGTTCCAGGAAACCAGATGACTGGCTGAGGGGGAGATTACCGTGTACTTGGGCGATGCCACGAAGGTGGCGGCTATTGCAATGGGAGATGTTCATTTATCTTTTGAGAAAAATAAACTTTTGGTTCTTAAGAATTGCCTTTATGTACCTTTATTTAGAAAGAATTTAATTTTGGTTTCTAAATTGTTTATGTATGGATATTTTATTTCTTTTAATGACAGAGTTGTTATAAGAAGGAATAGGGACATTATCTGTTCGGGTGCATTGATAGGAAATTTATACACACTTGAACCAAAAGCTCCCACGATGCAAATTGAAATTAATAACTCATCTTCTAATTCCAATAAGGGAAAAGAACCTTTGAAGATGAACAAAATATATCTTTGGCATCTTAGGCTTGGTCATATTAACCTAAGCAGAATTCAAAGGTTGATAGCTGATGGACCTTTGGGTCATTAGTGGTGGAGGATTTCCCAACCTGTGAATCATGCTTGGAGGGTAAAATGACCAAGAGGCCTTTTAAGGGAAAGGGGTATAGAGCCAAAGATGTGTTAGAATTGGTTCATTCTGATTTGTGTGGTCCTATGTCTATCCAGGCTAGAGGTGGTTTTTAAGTATTTCGTCTCTTTTATAGATGATTACTCAAGATATCGATACATTTATGTGATGCACCGCAAGTCTGAAT
Source organism: Wurfbainia villosa (assembly GCA_025175895.1). NCBI lineage: Eukaryota > Viridiplantae > Streptophyta > Magnoliopsida > Zingiberales > Zingiberaceae > Wurfbainia > Wurfbainia villosa. The sequence continues at coordinate 19,641,936 of CM046000.1, read as the reverse complement.
GCTTTGACAAGTTCAAAGAATTCAAGGCTGATGTGGAGAAGCATCATGGTTAAAGTAACAAGACACTAGGATCTGATCGTGGTGGCGAGTACCTCTTAAGAGAATTTAGGAACTACTTATCGGAGGCTAAGATTCAATCCCAATTGTCTGCACCTGGCACACCCCAACAGAACGGTGTAGTAGAGCGAAGGAATAGGACTCTTATAGAGATGGTTAGATCGATGATGAGTTATTCTGAGTTGCCAGATTCGTTCTGGGGATATGTTCTAGATACAGCGGTGTACATTCTGAACTTTGTTCCATCTAAATCAGTGCCTTCTACTCCCATAGAATTATGGACTGGGCAAAAGTCTAGTCTAAGACATATTCGGATATGGGGGAGTCTAGCACATGTGTTGAAGGCAGATGCTGGTAAGTTGGAACCTCGTACAGAAGTACACATGTTTGTTGGCTATCATAGAGGAACTAAGGGTGGTTTGTTTTATAGTCCTAGAGATCAGAGGGTGATCATTAGCACGAACGCCAGATTTCTAGAGGAAGACTATGTGATGAGCCACAAGCCCAAGAGTAAAATTGTTCTGGAGGAATTAAAGGGGGAAGTCACTTCTTCAGTACCACCGGTACATGTGGATATACAACAAGTCACTGCACCACATGTCACAGAGGATACACAGGAGATACCTCGTCGTAGTGGGAGGGTTGTGAGACATCCTGATAGATTCATATTCTTGGGAGAATCTTCTGATTTTGTCCCTGGCGAACATGAACCTTATCCCTTGACATATGACGAGGCAATCCAAGATAAAGATGCAATATCTTGCCAAAGTGCAATGAATGCAGAGATTGAATCTATGGATTCAAATCAAGTTTGGGAGCTGGTAGAACCACCCGATGGTGTAAAAACCATTGAATGCAAGTGGATCTACAAGAGAAAGAGAGGAATAGATGGGAAGGTTGAGACCTTCAAAGCGAGGCTTGTTGCGAAGGGGTATACTCAGAAAGAGGATATAGATTATGAGGAGACCTTTTCGCCGATAGCCATGCTTAAGTCTATCCGGATTCTCTTATGCATAGCAGCTCATATGGATTATAAGGTGTGGCAGATGGATGTCAAGACAGCTTTCCTTAATGGAAGTCTTGAGGAAAACATCTATATGAAGCAACCAGAGGGATTCATTGCGAAGGGCAAAGAGCATCTTGTATGTAAGCTTAATCGGTCCATTTATGGATTGAAGCAAGCTTCGAGGTCTTGGATCATCCGCTTTGATGAGGTAATCCAGTCTTATGGATTTATTCAAAGTCCGGATGAGTCTTGTGTATACAAGAGATGTGACAGAAACATAGTGGTATTTCTTGTACCATACGTAGATGATATTTTGTTGATTAGCAACAATATCAAGGTGTTATCGGACGTAAGGGTATGGTTGTCCAAACAGTTTGATATGAAGGACTTGGGAGAGGTGGGACACATCCTTGGGATCAAGGTTATAAGAGATCGCAGGAAAAGGATGTTGTGCTTATCCCAAGCTTCATACATAGACACGATTTTGGATCGTTTTAGCATGCAGAACTCCATGAAGAGTTTTCTACCTTTCAGGCATGTAGTTCCTTTATCTAAGGAGATGTGTCCTAGAACATCTGAGAAGATAGAGGAGATGAAGGTGGTTCCTTATGCTTCGGCGGTAGGAAGCCTCATGTATGCGATGCTATGTACGAGGCCAGATATCTACTATGCCGTGGGCATGGTCAGCAGATATCAGAGAAATCCAGGATAGGGACATTGGACTGCGGTAAAACATATATTGAAGTACCTGAGAAGGACTAGGGATTATATGCTGGTTTACCAGGAAGACCAATTACTCCCTGTGGGATACACGGATTTCGACTTCCAATCTGATAGGGATAACAGTAAGTCTACCTCAGGTTTTGTGTTTACTTTGGGAGGTGGAGCCATTGTATGGAGGAGTGTCAAGCAGAAATGCGTGGCGGACTCTACCATGGAAGCTGAGTATGTGGCAGCCTCTGAGGCGGCCAAAGAAGCTGTGTGGCTCAGGAACTTCCTGATGGACTTGGATGTGATTCCTGGTTTGCCCAAAACTATCACAATTTATTGTGATAATAGTGGTGCAGTTGAAAACTCGAAGGAACCACGAGCCCATAAGGCAAGTAAGCACATAGAGTGCAAGTACCACCTGATACGAGAAATTGTAAAGAGAGGAGAAGTTGCTGTGGCCAAGATTGAATCGGAGGATAACCTGGCAGATCTTTTAACTAAGGCCCTTCCGGCGAGAGCTTTTGATAGGCATGTGGAGGGAATGGCGATCAGATGTATGGCAGTTTGAGGATAGCATAGACTTTTAGTATAAGTGGGAGATTATTGAGATGTATACTGAAAAGTCTATCTTTTGTATGAACATCTTTATTAAGAATCACATGATCATTGTTTGCATATTTTTATGGCTATGCATATTGTCTAATACATTACATTATAGATAACATGGTGTGTGGTGTCACATGGGAGATCATGTTATCAGCTCCTTGTAAAGTATAAGTAAAGGCTCACAACCGCGATGACTTTGGACAAACCATCGGAATGGTTGTAGTGTGATTTGGTATTGGTTTGTCTTGACCATAGAATCACACTAGTGCACTTTGTGTGTATTGAGCATGATCGACTTAGAGGTGATTCGATTTATTGCTGACTACATAATCGAATCAGACCTCAGATATTATTTTGTACATGCTCTTAATCCTGATATAATAACGAGCACATATACTTAGAATTCATCACTTTGATTTACCATTGGGTGAGATTTATAGATTAAATTGATAGGCTCGGTAAGTTGAGAAATGATATTATTTATATGGTGTGTCGTTGATTATAGGAGGAAACCATGTCCAATATATTAGGATGATGATGTCCCCTTGAGGAGCTGATAAGGTTCATCATGTAAACCCTTCAGGTGGACTTGGTCCGGCATGATGAAAAGGTTGAGTGGTACTACTCATGGAGTTAGATGTTGATTAATTAATGGTCAGTAAATTAATTAATCGACGGACATTCGAGATCTTAAACACGGGGAGAAAATGTACATATAATAAATGGATCCCATATTAACTTATGGGGGTTGGTGAGGTAGATCAATGATAATCCTTTAGTGGATTGGATTATCATTAATGGATCGGACTTTATGTGGGCTTGATCCATGGGTGGCCAAGATCCAACTCCTCCTCATGGTCCATATTGTAGCCTATTAACACCTCATGAAGCTTAGATCCAATGGATAGAAACAAAACTCTAGATCCAAAGATAGAGATTAAATCTCTAGATCCGATGGTTGAGATTAAATCTCTAGATCCGACGGTTGAGATTAAATTCCTAGAACCAATGGTGAAGAGTAAAAGGAGGCTTATCTCTAACTCTATAAAAGGAGAACAAGGGGTTGGCGTGGAGAATTTTGAGAGAGCTAGGGTTTTTGGAGGTTGGCAGCAAGAAGCAAGGGCTAGGGTTTGGAGCATTGGCGGCACCAAATAAGGAAACAACTTCCTTGTTTTTCTTCTTCTTCAAGCTTGCCAGCGCCCATTGAAGCCCTTCCAGCCCTTCGCCGGCATCCAAACTCCCTCTTCTCCTTCTCCTTGGTTGGTGGAAACAAGATTTAGGGCTTTCCCTTGGTGTCTTGGCTGGTTTCCACCCTTATCTCCTCTTTCGTCTTGGCCGACGGCAAGCTCCAACATTGGATGTTGGTGGTTGGTTGAAAGAAGAAAAGGAGCTTTGTTTCTATTCTTCCTCTTGCACGGAATGAGCAAGGAAGGAAGATTGGCGATCTAGGAGCTTCAACTTTTTGTAGATCGTCGCCCACACAACGTCCGAAAGGAGGAAGGTCATACATTAGAAGATCGAGAGGTATATCGGTTCTCTATTCTCTTTTGTAACATGTTTGTTTTTGATTTTCAATTATGAGCATGATATATTCTGTTTGTGGCTAAATAATACTTGGATCCCTAACATAAACACGATAGCCGACTATCCGGACATCGTCTATTCTGCGGCTACTCGTAGAATAGAGGTTGGTCGCTTGAACAACAAGTTTGTTCAAGTGACCTCTCTAAACGAATAGCACGACGATGACTTGGTTGTTTGGGCAATCTCTTTTGTCACAATTAATTTTTTTTTAATGTGGGGACATCGATGGGATCGCCATGAACAAGCGAGCGAAGTGAAGTGGGAAGTGAAGTTCCCCCTCACGGATCAACCCAACACCATGAGGGTTTTAATGGGCTACAATAGGGACCATGAGGAGGAGTTGGATCTTGGTCATTCAATGGATCAAGCCCACATAAAGTCCGATCCATTAAGGATAATCCATTCCACTAGAGGATTATCATTGATCTACCTCACCAACCCCTATAAATTAATATGGGCTCCTTATATTATTTGTACATTTATCTCCCCGTGTTTAAGATTTCGAATGTCCATCAATTAATTAATCAACATCTAACTCCATGAATAGTACCACTCAACCTTATCATCATGTCGGACCAAGTCCACCTGCAGGGTTTACATGATGAACCTTATGAGCTCCTCAAGGGGACATCATCATCCTAATATATAGAACATGGTTTCCTCTTATAATCAACAACACACCATATAAATAATATCATTTTCCAACTTACTGAGCCTATCGATTTACTCTATAAATCTCGCCCATTGGTAAATCAAAAAAATAAATACTGAGTATATGTGTCTGTTATTATATTGGGATTAAGAGCATGTACAACATAATATTCGAGGTCCGATTCAATTATATAGTAAGCAATAAATCGAATCACCTCTATGTCGGTCCTGCTCAATACACACAAAGTGTACTAGTGTAATTCTATGGTCATGACAAACCAATACCAAATTACACTACAACCATACCAATTGTTTGTCCAAAACCATCTCAGTTGTGAGCCTTTACTTATACTTTACAAGGAACTGATAACATAATCTCTCGTGTGACACTACACACCATGTTATCTACAATGTAATGTATTAGACAATATGCATAACCATAAATATGTAAACAATGATCATGTGATTCTTATTTCAAAAATAAAGATGTTCATACAAAAGATAGACTTTTCCAGTATACTTCCCAACACATACGTGCGCATCAAGTTTTTTGGCGTCGTTATCGGGGACTGTCGATTCAGTATCAAATTGAATGGTGGTAGATTGGATCGGACTTAGAATTAGATTATTTCCTTACTTTATTTTTTTTTTGTTTATCTTATCTGCTTAGTTCTATTTTCCATATTTAGATTTAGTTTCTATTTTTTTTCAGTAGTAGTTTCCTGTTTACTTATTGCATCTTAGGTTTTTATTTGCTAGATTTATTTATTTTCTACTTTTAGCATTAGGTTAGCACTCTTACTTTTGTGTGTTGGTTCATCATATTCTTAGAAGATTAGGATTAGAAGGTCTAATTCCGAATGATTTAGAGATTGAGCGAAGCTTTCACCGTCGAAGAGCAGCACAATGAAAGATGGAAGATCAAGCTGCATCCGAGGTGAACATAGGTAGCCGACCTCTGCGGCACTATGCAGCTCCTAGCACTAGAGGATTCAGGTCGAGCATAGCTGGACCATCAATTTCGGCAAATAACTTTGAGATGAAGCCAGTACTTATACATATGGTCCAGCAGAGCCAATTCGTGGGAGCTGCAACTGAAGACATGAATCGGAATCTTGAGGCTTTTCTCGAAATCTGCTCAACCATGAAACTGAACGGAGTCCCTTCTGACGCGATCCGCTTAAGCCTGTTCCCGTTTTCACTGCGGGATAAGGCTAAGGCATGGCTTCACTCCTTACCCTCTGGCAGCATCACCACATGAGAGGAGTGTGAGCAGCAATTTCTGAATAAATACTTCCCACCAAGTAAGACTGCTCACATGCGCCACCTTATCATGAGCTTTCGCCAGAAGGAGGGGGAGTCCTTATTCGAAGCATGGGATCGCTACAAGGGGCTACTTTACCAATGCCCACACCACGGACTGGAGAGGTGATTGGTAATCCACATTTTCTATAATGGGATCGCTTACGCCACAAAGATGTCCCTAGATTCTGCCACAGGAGGAGCTTTAATGAACAAGACCATAGAGGAGGCAGAGGAGCTTATTGAAGTGGTGGCACAAAACCACCATTAATGGGCCTCCGAACATGGTCAACCCACACCTACGGTAGGATGATACACTATCAACTCCATGGACCACCTTTCGACAAGGATGGACGTGCTCAGCAGACAGTTTGAATCTTTGAATCCTTCATCTGCATGTGCGGCCATTGATTTTGGAAAAGGAGCGGTAGCGTATCGTGAGGACCCCTATGGAGGGCAAGGGACTTCAGACTAGCAGATTGAGCATTGTGACGCGATTGGGGACTATGATCAAAGGCCCCACAACCCGTACTCTAATACCTACAATCTCGGATGGAGGAGTCACCCAAATTTCTCCTAGAAAAATAACTCGGGAAACCCCCAACCATCCGAAGGGTACGGGTAACAGTAGGGCAATGGGCAGCGACCACAGAAGTCCAGACTGGAATAGATGATGGAGGACTTCATTGCTACCCAAACTAAGGCCAATGAGGAATTCCGTCGCCAGCATCAAAAGTCTGAAGAAGCACTGAGAGACTTGAATGCCACCATTGACGGCCTTGCAAGTCATACCAAGATGTTGGAGACACAAGTGGCCCAAATAGCCCAATCTGTGTCACAACCTGTGAAGAACTCTCCGGTGAGCCAAGGAAAGGAGGAAGGAGTAGGGCAAAGTAGACAATTCGCCAAGGGGTGTGCAACCATGTTTTCCACCCTACCTGACCAAGCTGAGTTTGAAGAGAAAATCCCAATACAGCTTGAGGACCCTGGTGAATTCATTATTCCCTACTCGATTTATGGGGAGAGCTTCGATGAAGCACTATGAGACTTGGGGTCATCAGTCAGTGTGATGCCCTACGCATATTTTCTAAAGATGGGACTGAGTGGGCTCCAACAAGGAAATCTTGGTGTTCGTATGGGGGATGATTCAGTGAAGGAACTCGTTGGCCTGCTACCACACGTTCCTATGATGATTGAAAATTTTTTGATACCCACGAACTTCATCATACTGGACACAGGACCGAACCCCCAGAATCCTATCATTCTGGGAAGGCCTTTTCTAGCAACCGCAGGGGCGTGCATAGATGTGAAGGCATACCAGATATTCCTAGAGGTAGACGGGGAGATCATCCTTTTTAGTCTTTCAGAGCATAGAGCTCCCTACTTTGACGGCTTCATGATTACCAGATTGAAGTCGTAACCTCCATATGCAGATCCCGAGATGGATGAATGGAGGTTCACTGAACCACCAGAGCCGAGTTGATAGAAGAGTGCGGTCGATCTAAACGACCTTAAACAAAGCGCTTCTTGAGAGGCAACCCAAGTTTAGTTGTAGATTTTCCTTATTCTATTGCATTGCATACATTTGTTTGAATTTTAGTTTTGATTTCCATCACATTTAGAGTTAGGAATAGAAAAGAACTTTGTTAGGCAAAAATGAGACCCATATTAGTCTACATGGCGAAGTGTATGAACAAATTCGGGCCATGGTGCATAAAAGGGGCGAAAAAAGGGGGCACACAGCCTGGTCATGTGTTTTCCCATGGTCGTGCCCACTTGACCAGAGGCGCACATGGCCTGGCTGTGTGTTTTCACATGGTCATGGCGCGCGAGGTTAAAAGGGGCGAGCCGTGTGTTTTCACCCCATTTGCGTTGTGTGCTTCAAAAGTTCTTGCCCTAGACATGTGATTTCACTTTCCCCTTCCTCTAGAAGCATTTCTAACCTCTAAAGAAGCCAAAAGGAGCAAGGATGAGGAGGACCAAGACTGTAGCATCCCGATCCGGTGCCTCGGAGCGACGAACAAGAAGAGCCGATGCTCCTCAAGCTCCGGAAGAGGTAACGCCCTACCTCCTCTACTTTTTCGCAATAATGAACATAGAGATAGGTTCAATATGCTCTCTACTCGTAAACTTATTGCTACTAGGTACTTAGATGAGGATTTGCTATCATCTTTAGGGTTGTTAGGTGATATGCAAACCCTATTTGCAAAAATGGCGTGGGATGAAATTATGGGAATAAAACACCTAACTTACCCTAGGATAGTTTTGGAATTGTTGAGTTCTTTAGAGGCGGAAGTTTTAACGGGTAGAGAGAGTGAGGAGGGTAGGATAACTTTTAGGCTTTTTAATATTGAGCATGAGTGGACCCTTCACCAATGGAACTCATGCTTTGGCTTACCAAGTGGGGGAGAGAGAAGAACCCCTATTGGATTCAACTCTTGGGAATGTTGGACCGAGTTGATGGGGGAGCACGCTTATGACCCTTCTAGGGCCAAAGCGTCGCGCCTCCAAAACCCCGTCTTTCGATACATTCACCGAGTCATGGCCAGTACTATATTTGGTCGTGGGGAGAGTGATGGTGTAGTATGAGCCAGTGAGCTGCTTTGCTTATGGGATATGCTACAAGAAAGGAGTAGCATCGATGTAGGGTCCCACTTCATCAGACACTTAGTGAAGATGGGCAAAGCAACACGCGGAGAGATCAATGTGAGAGACCTACTTACCCACATTTGCTATAGGATGGGGTACGATTACACAACATTGGAGAGTATAGAGGGGAGCCCTAGGATTGACCTAGGAGTATGCATGGCCATGAAGATGATTGTAAGAGAAGGAGACTCCTTATGCTTTGTAAGGAAAAATCTTACGGCCCTTAGGCTCCCCGACCCGGATCGTACCACCATCGCTATATTCGCCAATTGGCGCTTAGACCTGATAGTGGAGTCCCCTCCACATGAGGGACCATCCACATCAGCGCCCATCTCTCCACCTTTGTATTACTCTCCCTCCAGTCTACACATGCATAGGAGCCCACCTAGTCCACGCCGACATGAGCCTACACCTGCACCACCATCTTTTTCTACTTTTGAGTAGGATGCAGGTACATCAGCATATGATTTCTTGGAGTTCCGATCGTGCCTAGATGACATTTACACTGAGCAGCAGATGCAGAGGCAGCGATGGGAGGAGTAGAGTGCCTACCAGCAGGCGGAGTGCTAGGGATTCCCAAAGCATTTTCCAGTGGGCAGAGGAGTTCTATGATGAGGTCCGCATATACTTCCAGGAGAAGGTTGTTCATCGCCAGGATGAGGTCGCCTACCGCAGAGAGATGTGGCAGCATATACATGCCCAACAGGCACAGTGGGCTAGGGAGGAGGAGCACAGAGCAGCAGTTGCATCCACCAGCTCTTAGATCGACCACATATATATGTGGCATCAGCAGCTCAGCAGCAAGTTCTCCTAGGATCCAGAGATGCCGAGGCTCCTAAACATTCCACCTCGTCCACCATATTAGAGGTATATTTTTGTTTGTCTGGGAGGATACCCCAAAATATATTTTGTTTTGTTTTCCTAGTAGTAGTTTCTTTTTTGGTATTTTCATTTGTTCATGCATGCATGAGTTGTTTATGTCCTTTCAGTACTTAATTTTTGGTGTCTGTAAAGTTACCTCAGTAGTATTTTTGAAAGTTGCTTACATGAGTTGTTCCTATTGGTAGCTTAACGCTTTTTATCTTGTGGTATTTTATTCTATGTGCTCTATTGAATGTTCTAGACTTGCACTGGTTAGCTCTGTTTTTGCACTCACACATGTTGAACATTCTGAAAGGGAGAATCTAGTACATACCTAGTTATGATTCACTTCAATAGTCTATTACTTTGGAATCCATAGGTGACTCTAGGTTTGGCATTTTAGTTACTGGAGATGCTCGGATTGTGTAAGCCCATTCAAAAAAATCAAAATCCCTGTGAGCTGAAAAAAAATAAAAAAAAAAGAGAGAGAAAAAGAAATGACAAAAAATAAGAAAAAAAAAGATTGAGGGGGATAAAAAAAAATAGTTGTCGTGGGTGGAAATGGTTAGGTGCCCCTTTGAGACCGAGTTAGATTACTGGGGAAACACCTCCCAATTTCTCTCAATACCGAGCACACCTTTGAGACTTTATGCTAGATCTAGGAAACAACCTTCGCTTTGGGCAGGTAAGTGCCTAAGAGCCGGAAACCTTAGGAAAGCTATGGGGTGACGACTTAACTCACCATGCAACGGGCATCCCCTAAGTATGATTCACTTAGCACGAGCATGAGGAGCTAACTTAGTAAATTTTTAGAACATATCTGGTTTGCTTTGATTGCAAATACCACCTGAAAATTTTAGTTAGCATGCTAATTATGGAACAATATCTTTTTAAAAATTTTATGGAACTGAGGTTTGCTTGAGGACAAGCAAAGATTTAAGTCTGGGGGAAGTGATGTGAGCAAAACATATAGGGTTTTAGGAGTAGTTTTCGCTCACATCTTATTACATTTTGCATTAGTTTCATGCATATGTTACTCTATTCTTGCACGCATTGCCTATTTCCAGGTTCGGAGGTCTGCTCATTGTACTTTTGTGTGCAGGTTAGCTTTTCAGGTGATAAAGACACATTTTCGGAGCAAAAGAAGGACTTTCGCAACTAGATGTAGAGTGTGACACGGCCAGGGTATGTGGATTCACACGGTTGTGTCCGATGGGCAAAGATAGCACCCTAAGGCTGCACATGGCCTGGCCGTGTAGAAACACATGGCCGTGTGGTGGGCCGACGGATTTGCGTGACTAGGGCTTTTTTCGGATTTTACAGCGGTCCGAGGTGATGTCTATATAAGGATGGCTCCGCCCAAACCCTAGGCGAGAGGCACGATGGCCAGGACGACATGTCGAAGCCCTAAAAAGCTTCAGTAACTCACAGCGGGGAGGAGGAACGCCGTCGGAGGTCCACGACTTTCAATACAACGTCGGAGAGAAGATCACAAAGCATTGTATATCTCTATTTCTGTGCTTTATCTCTATTGTATTCGAACTTAAACATGTTTTGTGATTCTTCCTTCGTATTTATGGAGTAGTACTTTTGATTCTAGGATTAGGGAGTAGCTTGTATACATAGACAAATGTTGGTTCATATTAAATTCTGGCCATAAGTTTAATTTGATAATTGGTAGTTTCTCTTTATTATATCTACGTGTATTTGGCTTTCTTTCCATTGTGCTTAGGCGATACGAGGTGGTGACAACCCTCGCAATCTAGATTTAGGAGGTTTGATCAAGGAACCTAGGGGTAAACTTGACCTCCCGTAACTGCGAGGAGAAGGGAGCAATGGAATCGGAAACAGTCCACCGCAAGGATTGATTTGGCATCCTCGTACCCTCTATCCCATCCTTTTGGGCAAGGATAGCTCCCGGTGAATGCGGCGGCTCTGCGGGAGAGTGTATGATGTCCCTTCCCCAAAACCATAGGTAGACATTTAGACGACGCCAATTGACAACATTGTTCTATGGTACACAAGTGAAACCGAAATCCTAGGATCACCTTTTAAGACATCGACACACTCTTTTCCTCCTTCGTGTGACACCGCATAGAGTTGTGTCCACCGATAGTTATCACCAACCGAATTTCTCTCAGAGATTACGTCCGAACAATCGCAACCACTTAGTGTATTGGTACTCGAATCCCAGTCCCTGTGGGATCGATAATCTTTATTACTTGACGACATTCGTGCACTTGTGGGGGTTGAGCGCGAGCGTGCACTTTTAGTCCATGACGGTATCCATCGCTAGATTTGAGGATGCGTACGTGCGCATCACTCAGCTCCAAGGACTTCTAGATCATTCGCAGGCTTAGGAGGACACTCTTCGAAGAGCACATACTTGTACTCCTCAGTAGTCAATACAATATCAAGATTCCTTTTCCAATCAACATAATTTGGTCCAGTAAGTTTATTCTCTTTTAGTATCACAACAAGTGGATTGAAAATCATTTTTGAAAAAAAAAACTTAAGAATCACATAGATTAAAACTTTAGATTTCAAAAAATTATTGATTCCTTAAGCAATAAAATTTGAAAATCAACCAACACCTCAAAACACCGAGAATATCGTATGCTACGATCGTATGGACGTATACGAATTCTACATTTGTAAGAGGAGGTTTTACCTATTAATTTTACTATCTTGTCAACCTAACTTTTTGAAAAATAAAATTAATAGTTGCTTCCTCTTTGGCCCTACAAATAAAAATAGTGACTCTGATGGGGGAGGATACTCCTATTTGCATCTAAGTGTTCACCATTACTCGGTACCAAGGGAATTATCTCGGGTTATGTGCCTTTCGATGGGAAAGTACACACACTCCTAAATAATTTCCTATAACCATATTCAACCCAGTGATCCACAAAATAAACTCACACGATGGGGAGGAAGGCACTCAGAGTCGACGCACAAGTTTGTTTGCATCACATGTCAAATCGTAATGGAGATCGTGGGAATTTAAAAAAATATCCCTCTCCCACTTAGTAATTTAAAATTGAGAATTTTTCCTAGCACACGACATGCATATCAAACAAGAAGCAATAAATATGAAAAAAATATTTTCCAACTATTATGGCTTTTGTTCTCCAATATGCCTCGCGTCGTATTTCCATCTCATCCGCTCCTCCCTACGCCATGTACAAGCCATCCAGAGATCCAAGTCGAGAATAATTATTTTAATTTACATCGATCGATCCTATACTCCACGAAGGAGTGTACATGAAATCTAGATCGAAAGTAAACTAAAATAAAAAGAGTGGCTAAACAATGTCGTACTTAATTACAAAAATTAAATACTAGCCTTGTCAACTCTGAGGATTCAAATAATATTACACACATCCAATCAAATACAAACACATATAGCCATAATAGTTGGATCTTATGCCTGCAACCAAAAAGTTAGCCTACGCACATCCTACTATCATCCAACACATACAATAAATGATAAGTGCATAAAATTAATCGAATCCTAAACACACAAAACCGGAAAGTGTGGCTTTGATACCACTTGAAGGTTTTGCGGACCCGAAGCTCTGATACCTCTTGAAGGGAGGATACTTCGCTTCCCACTTCAACTCGGTCACTTGTGCATGGTGATCCCATCTACGTCCCCGGATTAAAAAAGTTAATCCTTGACGAAGAGGGATTACCCAAGCAACCATTCCATTGTTGTACTATTCGATTAGAGTGGTCACTTGAACAAACTTATTGTTCAAGTAACCTACCTCTTTTCTTCAATTAGCTGTGGAATAGACGATGTATGGATCGCCGGTTTTTGTGTTTGTCTTCAGGGTCCAAGTAAATTAGCCACATATAATTGAAAACAATTATATACATAATACAAAAGAACACTAATCAAAGTAAACAAGCTTTTACCTCTTCTTATACCTCTTGATCTTCTATTGTATGTCCTTCCTCCTTTTGGACGTCGTGTGGGCGACGATCTTCCAAAAGTCGAAGCCTCCTAGATCACGTTCTTCCCTTCCTTGTTCGCTCCGAACAAAGGGAAGAATGAAACAAAACTCTTCTCCTATCTAGAACCTGTTGGTGATCGGATGGCCGGCTAGAGGGGGGGTGAATAGCCCTCGTTCGTTGGACGTCGTAATTCGCTCGTTCGTTTGCTCGTCTACACAATCGTTAGCGCAAGCAGAATAATAAAACAAAACAAGTAAAGACAAAGCAAAACAAACCAATGCTAACAAAGGAATATAACGTGGTTCACGGCTACGCCGCTAATCCACGACCCAATTCGTCCCCGGTGAATCACGCCGCCAAACCAATCACTATTGGCCTCTCCTTTGCACCAAGCTAGGTGGAGGTAACCTTTACAATCAAGCACACTCCCTCTTTTACAATAGATGTGAAGGAAAGCTAAAAGAAGGAGTTTAAATCTTGTGGAGCACTTGGATGGTCGTTTAGAACTTAAGCATGGACCTCCACCTCCACATCGTAATCGCCGCTTGATCGGCATCACGAGCGGTCTGTGGCGAAACCATTTACGGCCGATTGCGCCTTGATTCGATGATGGTCTTGGCGATCGCGCCAACCTATGGCGATCGCTGGCCACAATCCGGCGATCGGATACGGTCGAGCTACGCCGGCTTCGAAGCGATCGCCATTCCATGCGCGATCGGGGTGTCGAAACCCATCCGACACTTGGCCAAATGGCCAAGTTTCACCTAAGAGCTACCCCTCCCCGGGTTACAATCGCCACTCTCATTTCTGAGTCCCGCCTTCGGTTCTCTTCGTTCTCGGCCACGCCTCGGCAAAGATCAGCGCACGGCTCGCGAATGCTCCTTCGTGTCTCTTGCCTCAAGTCTACTTCCTCCGGCTTCACCCCAAGCTTCGTCCGCGGTCCCTCGGATGCTCCAAGCGCACGGCTTCCGCAAAGCTATCCTTCACCGACTCAAGGCACGAGTCATGAGATGTGAAACTCGCCATGGCTCCATGTGCGAATTACTAAGTCCTGCACGACTTCAACGCACATATCAAATAAACATAACACACTAACTTAAACCCTTTGCCACACCATCAAAACCATATCACGGCAAGAGATTGCCCTAACAATCTCCCCCTTTTTGATGTGTGGCAATCCGTTTAAGTTAGGTAAAAACATTTGATATAAATTCTAAGGGTAAGAAAGCATGTAAAGATAAACATGATATAACAATGCAATTCCCCCTTAATCCATGAAACTCTCCATGCAAATTTGCAAATTTTCTCCCCCTATCATATATTTCTCCCCCTACAATATATTTCTCCCCCTACATATATTTCTCCCCCTAATGTGATTAACTTAAACATACTTATTTCTCCCCCTTTGACACCATCAAAAAGATTAACACTAAGTTATAAGCTCATGGCATCAATTATAATGGAGGAAAAATATGTCAAGTTGATTTAAAAATAGGGTACCATTTGTTGGTGGCATCAAGTATATTTCTACTACTTGTAGGAGGTTTACAAACTGAATTCGGCCTTCAATATTCTGATTTACAGGCCACCACGATCAAGCTATCGATGGCAATGACCATAAAAGTGAAGCAATTTCGATTTTACGGATGAAATTAGAAATGCATTAAAAATTTTAGAAAATTGAAAAATCATGAAATTCGAGGAACATATTTCTCTTAAGTATATCTATCAATGAAAAATAGTTTTTCATGAAAAATCATTATATTTTACAAGATTTGCCAAAAATCCAAAAGTTCTAAAAACTACTAGGTTTTTGATCATTCTAGTATCAAGTTAGCTACCTAGTTTTGCATCCAATTGTTTCAAACATGAATACATGTATTTTAAGGTAAGAAATTGTTTTGAAAACATTAGAAATATCCAACCATGATCTTTGGGCAATATGTCTATTTATTAAACATAAGCCTTCCCCATGATTGGTCTATTATTGATATTTTGATACTTTAAATGACCATCTAAATGCCATAGGCATTAGTGGACATTTGTATCATCCTAATATCTCACCCATGCTAAGTTTGCAATCAAGTTATCCTATAGTGAGTGTGAGATATATCCTAGGGGGTATTTGTATATACTTAACCAATATATTCATGCAATTCTATCATGGTTAAGTATCAACCTAACAACCTACATGATCATAATGACACATATCAATTAATTTCACATTATGATCATGAAATACATGTTTTCATCAAATTATAACCATGCATTAGGCATTATATGATGATAATAAATAAAGTGTCACCTAAAGCATGATTTAAACCTATTTCTCATGATGATGTGCCCAATATCAAAATCATAAACCATGATTACACATATGCATAGAAATTACATTAATCATCATGATTTAAGCATTATTACCTTTTTATGGGTACGTTATCATCACCCAACACTATCTAAAAATGTTGTCCCGTCATCCTAAGTCAACCAAAATATGATATAGGTCAAGTTCATATGGTTGACTACCCTAGGGGTTTTCTAACCCTCAAGGATGGATTTTGGAACCCAAAATAGATTTTTACCTATGGGGTTCACTAGAAATTCCTTGGGGATCCATTTCTTAGCTATTACTTTGTTTTTGTCTTGTCCCCTAGCTATTAGGCATCTATAGGCCTTCTCATTTTTCTTCTCTTTATATCCTAGGCCCTTCTTGTTAAAACTTGCCCTTTGGCTCCCTATGATCATATTCAAGGTGTTGGAGCCAATTGTGAATTTTCCTAGGGCTTTGGTTAAATAATCTACCTTTTCCCTTAATGCCCTATTTTCTTCTATGCATGCATCACTAACATCTAAAGGCACATAATTATCATGTGAGCATGCATCATCATGGCAAGAAGAAGTATCATTATTATTTAAGCATGCATTTTCTAGCTTATTTTCTAATGCCTTAATTTGATCTAGCATGCATTTATTTTTCTTCTTTGCTCTAAACAAATCCCTAGTTAAACTAGAAATCATAGAAACTATTTTACTAGGAGAGGCTTTCGTTACCATAGTTTCCATGTCCTCTTCTTCTTCTTCGGATGATGAGGAGGATGATGATGTGGAGGAGGCTCCCCCTTGACTTGAGCTCTCTCCTCTTGTGCTTGATCCTTCATTTTCGGAGGAGGAGCAATCCAAATCGTCAAAGGCCATCAAGGCCAAATTGGCGACAAAAGCATTCTCCTCATCCGATGATGAGGAGGAGGATGAGGAAGGATCATCCCATGTCTTGGCCTTGAATGCTTTGGCCTTCCCTTTTTCTTTTGCCTTCTTCTCCTCTTCCTTTCTCTTGCTCCCCTTCTTCTTCTTTCTCTTCTCTTCTTTCTTTTTCTTCTCTTCTTTGCTTTTGTTTAGGAGAGGACAATTGTCCCTTATGTGTCCCTCTCCTTGGCAATTGTAGCATATGACCTTCCCCCTTGGTCTTCTATTCCTATCATTAGATTTATCAAATCTAAAATTCTTAAATACACGCCTCACCTTCCTTACCATGTAGGCTTCCTCGGTGCTATCCATGGAGGAGGAGGAGGCTTCATCATCGGAGGAGGAGGGGATCTCTATCTTCTTCTTCCCCTTGTTTGCCATCAAAGCTACTCCTCTTGAGGGTTGAATTTTAGGCTCCTCTTGTATTCCCTCAAGCCTAGTTTCGGAGTTCCATTGTTGAAAAGAACTCCTCCAAAGTGCTCACTTCTAAATTCTTGGAGATGTAGAAGGAGTCCACCATGGAGCTCCACTTTGAGGACCGGGGAAAGGCATCTATGGCCTTCATTACCATATCCCGGTTGGAGAGCTTTTCACCTACACTTGTCAAACCGGTTAGAATTTCCTTAAATCTAGAGTGTAGAGATTTTACCTTCTCTCCCTTTTCGAGTTTGATATTGGACAATTGGGAGCGAAGGACATCTCTCCTTGCTAGCTTTGCCTCGGATGTGCCTTCATGGATCTATTAATTTCTCCCACATTTCCTTGGCGCTAGCACACTCTCCTATCCGGTTGACTTCTTGTTGAGAGTACGTTGTATAGATGGTGCTTGGCCTTTGAATTTGCCAAATACTCTTCTCTTTGTCTTTGCTCCATCTCGATTTTTCCAAAGGCTCCCATCTTCATTCCTAGGCAACTCAAACCGTTTCCATAATTAACAATATTTCAAAATCGGTTTCGAAGAATACCTCCATTCTCTTTTTCCACCAAGAGAATTCGCCGTCGAACTTCGGTGGGTGGATGTTGGAGCCGGCCATTTTTAAATGTTGCTTGTAGTGGCGGTTAGTCCTCGACAAGCTTTCCTTGGCTCTGATACCACTTGTTGGTGATCGGATGGCCGGCTAGAGGGGGGTGAATAGCCCTCGTTCGTTGGACGTCGTAATTCGCTCGTTCGTTTGCTCGTCTACACAATCGAAGGCAAGCGGAATAATAAAACAAAACAAGTAAAGACAAAGCAAAACAAACCAATGCTAACAAAGGAATATAACGTGGTTCACGGCTACGCCGCTAATCCACGACCCAATTCGTCCCCGGTGAATCACGCCGCCAAACCAATCACTATTGGCCTCTCCTTTGCACCAAGCTAGGTGGAGGTAACCTTTACAATCAAGCACACTCCCTCTTTTACAATAGATGTGAAGGAAAGCTAAAAGAAGGAGTTTAAATCTTGTGGAGCACTTGGATGGTCGTTTAGAACTTAAGCATTTTCCCAACAAAGCTCCACACCCTCTCTTTTTATAGAGAGGGTTGATCAACATCCTAACGGCCTCCGAACACGCCGGATGCCGACCCAGGTATACTTGGCCGATCGATGGACCTCACCGGCCGATCGCCACCGTAGTCGACCGCCCGGCTACGAGCGGTTCTGCGGCGAACCATTTCGCCGATCGCCGCTTGGCTGATCGATGGTCTTGGCAATGATCGCCAACCTATGGCGTACGATCACGCCACAATCCCCAATGGCGGATACGATGAGCTACACTCGACTAGAGCGATCGATCGCCATTCCATGGCAATGACCGCGTGTCTGAAAACCTATCCGACACTTGGCCAAATGGCCAAGTTTCACCTAAGAGCTACCCCTCCCGGGTTAATCACTCACTCACTCATTTCTGAGTCCTTCGCCTTGGTTCTCTTCGTTCGCGCCACGCCCCCAAAGATCGCGACGGCTGCAATGCTCCTTCGCATCTCTTGCCTCGAAGTCTACTTCCTCCGGCTTCACCCCAAGCTTCTCGTCCGGCGGTCTCTCGGATGCTCCAAGCGCACGGCTTCCGCAAAGCTATCCTTCACCGACTCAAGGCACGAGTCATGAGATGTGAAACTCGCCATGGCTCCATGTGCGAATTACTAAGTCCTGCACGACTTCAACGCACATATCAAATAAACATAACACACTAACTTAAACCCTTTGCCACACCATCAAAACCATATCACGGCAAGAGATTGCCCTAACAGAACCGACCACCAAGCTCCAAGCTTGATCCTTGCCGCCGGCCAAGGAGAGGAAGAGGAGCACCACCAACCTTGAAGTAAGTGTTGCCGCCGGCCAAGAGC
Organism: Wurfbainia villosa; assembly: GCA_025175895.1. Taxonomy (NCBI): domain Eukaryota; kingdom Viridiplantae; phylum Streptophyta; class Magnoliopsida; order Zingiberales; family Zingiberaceae; genus Wurfbainia; species Wurfbainia villosa. Next base: position 19,622,975 of record CM046000.1, on the reverse strand, counting down.
TCCAATGGAAGAAGAAGGAGCTGCCCTAGGAAAAGGAGAAGTCGGCCAAGATCAAAGGAGAAGAGGAATCCCTTATCCTTCTTTTGTGTTGTCGCCGGCCCTAAGGGAGAAGCCAAACAATGTTGCCGCCCACCCTTATCCTAAACCCTAGCTCTCCAAGGATTCTTGCCGCCCAAGCCAAGGGAAACAAAACCCTAATCTCCCAAAAGTATGTTCACGCCCAAGCCTTGGCCCTCCTTTTATAGAGCTAGGCTTAAGCCTCCTTTTAGTCTCCACCGTCGGATCTAGAGATTTAATCTCAACCGTCGGATCTAGAGATTTAATCTCCAACGTCGAATCTAGAGATTTAACCTCAACCGTGGGATCTAGAGTTCCATTATCCACCATCGGATCTAGGCTTCATGAGGGTTTTAATAGGCTACAATAGGGACCATGAGGAGGAGTTGGATCTTGGCCACCCAATGGATCAAGCCCACATAAAGTCCGATCCATTAATGATAATCCATTCCACAAGAGGATTATCATTGATCAACCTCACCAACCCCATAAATAAATATGGGCTCCATATATTATTTGTACAAATGTCTCCCCATGTTTAAGATCTCGAATGTCCATCAATTAATTAATTTACTAACAATTAATTAATTAACATCTTACTCCATGAGTAGTGTCACTCAATCTTTTCATTATGCCAGACGAAGTCCACCTGCAGGGTTTACATGATGAACCTTAAGAGCTCCTCAAGGGGACATCATCATCCTAATATATAGGACATGGTTTCCTCTTATAATCAATGGCACACCATGTAAATAATATCATTTTCCAACATACGTAGCCTATCGATTTACTCTATAAATCTCGCCCATTGGTAAATCAAAGAAATAAATACTAAGTATATGTGTCTGCAATTATATCGGGATTAAGAGCATGTACACCATAATATCCGAGGTCCGATTCAATTATGTAGTCAGCAATAAATTGAATCACCTCTAAGTCGGTCTTGCTCAATACACACAAAGTGTACTAGTGTAATTCTATGGTCAAGACAAACTGATACCAAATCACACTCATACCAATGGTTTGTCCAAAACCATCTCGGTTGTGAGCCTTTACTTATACTCTACAAGGAACTAATAACATGATCTCCCGTGTGACACTACACACCATGTTATCTATAATGTAATGTATTAGACAATATGCATAACCATAAATATGCAAACAATGATCATGTAATTATTATTTCAAAAACAAAGATGTTCATACAAAGATAGACTTTTCAGTATACATCTCAACATGTACCCAACATCCAAAAACCCTAAAGTACTTAATTTTTAATAGTTTTTCGCAATAAACTTCATACGATGTTTTTTGGTGTCTTTTAACTAATAAAATCCTATTTTGGACATAGTAGGTAGTATTGACCGCTTCTGCCCAAAACCTATTAGGCAGATTGTACTGATTCAACATGGTTCTAGCAACTTCTTGTAGGGTTCTATTTTTACGTTCAACTAGCCCATTTTGTTGAGGGTCCTAGGAGTGGAGAACACATTGTGGTATCTATTTTGGTTAAAAAAATGGTGAGCTTATGGTTTTCGAATTCACCACCATGATAACTTCTAATTCTCTTAAATTTTAGGTTTTTTAGTTTTCTATTAGTTCACATAAATTAGTGTGTTGTTCTAAGGTTTCACTCTTATGTATTAAAAACCTAACCCATGTGAACCTAGAGTAGTCATCGATTATAACTAGGCAGTATTGGCTTCCATTTAGTGACTTGGCTACATGAGAGTCAAAAAGATCTAAGTGTAGGAGCTCAAGTACACTTTTAGTTCTTTCTTGATTAGTTAGTTGATGTGAGGTCCTAGTTTGTTTACCTTGTTGACAAGCATTACATATTTTAGTTTCTGGGTTATTTAAGTTGGGTAGACCTATAAATAAACCACTCCGAATCATTTTGTATATGAGTCTTGGATGGGAGTGGCCGAGTCGTCGGTGCCACAACCAAGATTCATCTTACTGTGTCATTAGACACTTGGTAGAGGAGTTAGGTAAATCGATTGTATAAATGTTGTTATTTCTCTTAGTGCAGGGGCACCAGATAATCGAACCTAGGTTTTGATTATGGCAAAGACCCAAAGTTAAGGTTTTATCATTATCTCATATGCTCTATTAAGTGTGCAGAAATGATTAAGTTGAGCTGATGGTTGGCGACACCCGGAGAATCTCGAGTCGAGAAACCGTGGTGGTCGAGCGACATTGGGAGAACTTCGGATGGTGTCAAAGAACCCAGATGAAGACCGAAAGCTAAGCTACAAGTCACAAAGGACCAGAGGTAAGCTTGAATGTGAGTAAAGGTGAGGTCGGGTCCTCCGTATGAGGATGACTTTAGGCGGCGATCCGACTAAGACTTCCAGTGGAAGGTCTAGGTTGAGATCAGACGGTAAGTAGTTGTCGAATTTATCTTTATTCATGTGTTTTCGAACTAACTCTATGTTGTAGTTGAATAACCAAGATGACAGTCGACTGATATTCAAACTGCCCACTTCGATGAAGGTCAAACAACATTCCCTTATCTTTGGGTGAGGTGGCCTTTTTGATAGGATCTGGATCTCAACGTCCAGGGGATTGAAGGACTATAAAAAGAGGATGGGTTCACCCCTTTAGGCATTCATTCTAAGCTCTTGAAGTGCTCCCGCAACGCCGCATCTCTACGACGCTGAAACACTGCTGCAACACCGGCAACATGCACTCAAGACTTGATCATCGTTGGTATACTTTAATTATTTGTATTCACTATTGTCTTCGAGCTTTTAATCATCGTGCTTTCATTGTTTAGAGGAGAGGTGGGATTGTCCCTCTTCCTCAATCTTTCATTTGTGTAATCGTTGTCTCCTACCTTCAACGAGGAGGAGACCTTGCTGGGGAATTGCCCGCCGTACGTGGTCTAGGATAACAAGGCCTTGGAGTAGCAACCGTTAGGTTATGAACCAAGTAAAAAAAATGAATTATGTCTTTTAATTTCCGCTGCATTACTTTTGTATTCTTGAATCGAACGAAAAGAAAAGATTTCACGCTCGCTATCCCCCCCCCCTCTAGCATGCTTTCGATCCAACAATTGGTATCAGAGCGGGGGCGCTACAATTTGGTGCAACCACCAATATAGCATTTTGATTTTAATTTTCTTTTCATATTATTTTTCGTTTCGTATTTATTTCAATTTAAGCTTTTTGTTGTCTCTCTTCCCACACTACTAATCCAAGACAAAAGTCTTGGCTATTTGTTTTGGTTTGTCATTTTTGTCTTTGTGTGCAAGGTTTTTTCTTGATGGCCCATCTCAAAGGGTTTAGCACCGCCTGACCTCCGTTTTACAATGTAGATGGCTTTCGTTATTGGAAGGGTAGGATGGAGTGCTACTTGAAAACCCAAGTAGAGATGTGGATCGTAATTCAAACCGGCTTCACACTTCCAACAAATAAAGATGGTGAATACATGGACTGTGACAAATGGACCAACGCGATGAAGCGTCAAGTGGAGGCTGATGCAAAGGTTACACAAATCTTGCAATGTAGTTTGTTCAAGGAGGATCTCTGTTGGTGCAATCGGCCCAGGTCACGATTGACCAGGACTCGAGTTTGGCTCGAGTGATGTTTTGATGTGTTTTGATGTTTTGACAAAAACATATGACAATATAATTGTCATGGAAAGTCCAAGTCAGACACTTGGCAATGTAAAGTCCAACATGGGTTGGCAAGGAAAGTCCAAGCATGGTCTTGGCATGGAAAGTCCAACATGGGTTGGCAAGGGAAAGTCCAAGCTTGAGTCTTGGCATTTGAGAAGTCCAAGGGTTTGATATTGGCGGCGTAAAGTCCAAGCGGGAGTCTTGGCAGCATAAGTCCAATGGTTGGCGGCGTAAAGTCCAAGCGGAGTCTTGGCGGCGTAAGTCCAATGTGCCTTGGCGGTGTAGACACCGTTAGCATGACATAGCCGACGGAAGCACCTGAAGGCTAGCGCGATGGATGAACAAGTCATGGATGACTTGGAGGGATTCGAGAGGCGTGAGGCTAATGGAGGTGACTAGAAGGCTTAGGTCTAGGCTAAGGGTGGTCTAGCAAGTATGGGGGAACCATACTTGAGTTAAAACCTCATGGTTGAGGTGTGTGCGGTCATTTGGTGCCATGTGGCGATCGGCGGACCGAAATCAACTAGGGTTTGGCTTGTGGGTTATAGCCTGATCATTCGCCATAGGTTGGCGATCGTGATGCTCAGCGATCGTCGATCGTGTGATCGATCGGCGGTGCTCGAGAATTCGACCGCGAGAATGGGTCGAGACTCGGCCGGTCGAGTGAGGACTTCATCGGTCGATGATGGTCACAATCGATCGGTGATAGTAGTTCCGTTGGACTTATCCAACGTGGAACTAGCTTTTGTCTCACGACAACAGTGGCATCAGTCGACTGATGGTCTCGATCAGTCGACTGATAGACTTTTTCCAGCACAGGTTGAAGCTATATATGGAGCTCATGATGGAGGAAAAAGAACCCGGTTCTTGAGGGCTATTGGGGCGATTTGTTGGTGCAAATCAGGTCTCCAAGTGCAAGCAAGCAACCAAGCATTCAAGCAATCAAAACAAGTGTTGTAAAGTCTTTTCTTTACTTGTATTTCATATTTACATTGTATATTGCTTGTATTTCATTCTTACTGTTGTAAGATTTATTGTAAGGGGTTTCTCCGCCTCCGACTTGTGTCGAGAAGGAGTGTTTATCATTAGTGAGTGCGTGTGCATCACTAGGGCTCTTTAGAGCTCGATCCGTGGAGTAGGAACCGTGCGGTTCCGAACCACGTTATATCATTGTGTTAGCTTGTTGTCTATTTCGTTATCGCTTTTATTATTTCTATTTCCGCTGCGCACTAACGAAATTGTAGACACAAACGAGAGCGAATTTCATCTATGCTATTCACCCCCCCCCCTCTAGCCGTTCCAACGATTCCTAACAAGTGGTATCAGAGCCCGGGGCTCTTCTACGGATTAACAACCGGGAGCTAAGGTTAAAGGCTAGAGGGTGAAGATGGAATTCCAAGACAAGCTTGGATGGGAAATCAACACTCCACCTCCATATGATCCAGAAGATTTTCCGGCATGGAGAGCAAGAATGGAAACATTCTTGATGATGAACATAGAGGATTGGTTTATCCTCATTGAAGGTCTTGAACCCCCTAGGGATAAGAAGGGGAATGTCCTAAAATTGAAAAAGTGGACCCAAGAGCAACGCCAAAAGCTCAAGACCGAAGTTAAGGTAACGAAACTTTTGGAAGATTTAATCCCTAATGATGTTTTGTGCAAGTTAGGGGATTACATGTATGCCAAGGAGCTATGGAGAAAATTGGCAAGATACCATGAGGAGAGTTCATCCTCAAGTGAAAGTGAGGAATCGGAAGTTGAGATGGAGTCAACTTCCGAATCGGAGAAAGAAGAAGTAGAAGAGGTGGAAGAAGCATCTACTTCTAGGATTGAGGAGGATAGACCATCCTCTACACCGGAGCAACCTCAAGAAGAGCTCTCAACATCCGATCAAGATGAGGAAGCTCAAAATTCAACTCCGGCACCCACCACCCTAGGTAACTCAAACACTTTATTTTCAAACAAAAATCATATTATGTGCTTTGAGTGTAGGGAGTATGGGCATTACAAGAGCAAATGTCCAAAGAGAATCAAGAAAACTCCTCCGGTGCCTAAAAGTCAACAAAAGTCAACGGACGCCGGTTCTCCGAGACAAAAGAGCAAGGAGCATGTCATTTGCTTCAAATGTCGACTACCGGGTCATTACCGGAGTCAATGCCCAAAGAAGAAGAAGAAGGGGCAAAGGGGAGCATCACAAGTAGGGGGAGCCACTAAGGCAAACCCTAAGGTATATTTAAATAATGCTCCGTCTAATTTAAAGCATGCTAGAACTAATTTTAGCAATTGTGGTATGTATCATAAAGAGCATGCTAGAAATAACAAACATATGTGTTTAGGAGCTAAGAATGTTCACCTTAAGAATAAGGAGAAATTTGGGACTAATGTCCTTAGAAAAACAATACCTAAGAAATCTATTAAGAAAATCCAAGAACATCTAGGTTTTAATCCAAAATGGACCAGGCATTCGCCAAGAAAGTCCAATGCCCAAGAGTTAAATAAAAATTCTAAAATTGGGCAATTAGAATTAGAAAACCAAGCCTTAAGGTCAAGGCTTGAGAAATTGGAAAATACCCTAAACAAAATACAAAATCAATCTCAAGGGTCGAATTGTCAAACTCGTAGGTCAAGAAGTCAAAATCAACTTCTAAGACCTAAGAGTCAGAAGTCAACCAAGGGCAAGAATGGTTTGGGTCACAAACCTAAGTCCAAGGTGACTTACCATAGTGTTCCGTTTGACTATGGGACACTAACTAGGTCTAGGAAGACCAAGGTCAATGGGGAAGTCATTCCTAGAGTTGACCAAGGTTTGTGCCTATTGGCCATGGTTTCGAAGAAGCCTAGGAGGGTCATGAGGAAGGTATCTAGGGAGGTTATCCCTAAGGAATATCTAATTAACCCTAGGAGCTCAAATCGATTTTGGGTTCCTAAGAGCGTGATTGATTCACGCTAAGATGGGTTTAGGGTGTGCCAACCTTGATTGGATGGGTAGTTAACTCAACCACAATAAAGGTGGCACTTTAAGGTTACTCTCAAGGTTATGGTTACTTTGGAAATATCCTTGAGTCTTAATCTCAAAATTTTAGGTTGTGTCAATATATATATCTTGAAAACATGAAAATCAATAAAATTGACACGATCTAGATTTAGAGGTCATAGTGTCTACCTTTGATTATTGGCACACTTGGGAAGGTCATGTATCAAGAAATGTGTGGTTAAGATGTAATGGTAATATCTAGAGTGATACTCAAGTGCCACACAACTTGGTGTCTTGTATTCACCATGCTTCATATGTTTTACCATCTCACAAAACAAGTCTTTTTCCTTGATTGTGTATTTCAACACTTAGAAAGGGTGAGATGTTAGGTTTTGGAAATCATTGAATGTTAATGTTTGCAAAAATGAAATAAAACATTAAAATACATTAACAAATACATAAATAAAAATATAACATTAATACATTCAAAATACAAGATCTAACGTGATAAAATGGAACAATTAAGATGATAAAATCGAGATTTTCTGATTTTCAGAGCTGGAAATCAGACATCAGTCGACTGATACAGTTATCAGTCGACTGATAACACCGTAGCACGATACGATACGGCCATCAGTCGAGTGCTAGCTCCATGACTCGACTGATCGAACATCAGTCGACTGATGAGGTCCATCACCGATCGATGGTATCGTTTCACCGAGGCCGAAGGCCATCAGTCGAGTGCTCGACGAGCAGTCGAGTAATATGCACATCGGGCCGATCGATGAGCAACATCGATCGGCCCGATGCTCTTTGTACGTCACGAGAGTTTAGCGATCGATTCGAGCGGAGCGATCACGCGGTTCAAAACTCGATAACGACCCGATCGATCGTGATGCTCACATCACGATCGATCGCGATTTTATAACGCCGAACCGCTAGGGTTCGGCGTCTTCACGCGACGAGTTCTCCTTCTTCTTTCCCTCTCCGATCGTCGTCTTCCTCTCCGATCGACTCCTCCGGCCGTCCCAATCGTCCAAGATATTAGGTTTGACAGATAAGCCCTTCCTCTTCCATTTTTCACTTGTTTCGAGCCTAGTTCACGCGGTTTAGGTTTTGTTCCTTGCTCCGAGTTAGGTTCTGACGTTCTCCGTGACTTTTCGCGATCCTCTTGAGTTTTCCCTCCGCCACACACATGGCGCCTAAGTAATGATTTTTCTTTCCGAGTCCTAATTTTCATTTCCATTACAATGCAGGTTTATCTAATCGCGTATTGTTGCCATTGCATTGCATATCATCACATTACATTCATAATAGGAGGCCCGTAGGAATGATCCCTCCGGGTGAGTCGAGATTATACCAACCTATGTTGGTTGGTACATAGATAGAGATTTCTTCAATAGGCATTGTAGTGAGCGTCATGGAACTAATTGCATACAATTTGATGAAGATTGTCTTGTGCACGATCCAATCAATGATGACCTTATTAAGGAATTTTACCAAAACCTTAAAAAGTAGATGGCGGCCCTACATACACTACTCGCGTTGCAAAACACGACTTAGAGTTCACTCTGCGAGCGTCTGCGAGTTTCTCGAGTGTAGGCCTTCAGATGACACCTTCATCTTTTACCCTACCATGGACTTTCCTCTACCTGAGCCTTTTACCCATATCTCTATGGAGTCCATGCATGAGCATATTTTTGGTTATCCTCGTCCACTGGCCCAGAATTTATTTCCTATCACCGAGTTATCTGCACCTTACAATGTCCTTTATAAGGTCATTGTTGGGTGTTTTCTGCCCATTGTCACTCGGGGTCTGGCCAAGATTCGGCCTCCCCATCTCTTTCTTCTATATGCCATGCGTCATCAGTTAGACATAAACTTTGCATTGAACATCTTCCATTGCATTGTGCACTTCACTTCCCCTGTACAAGGGAAAGTGCATATGCCTTTTGGACATATCATCACAGCATGGCTCGACTCCGTAGGCATTAACATTCATAGGGGCTCTCTGCGACAGCTATCGGAAGTGTACGACTGTATATCAGTTCGTAACTTCTCCTTAGCGAAGCTACGGATGGGCGCTGGACAGATGGAGTTGGCGCCTCGACCACCCAGGGCGCACAGACAGCCTCCTCCGCCACCCAGAGATGCAGCAGAGGACGACGAGGATGCGGACACCTCTGATGAGGATGACCAGATGTCGGCAGACACATCAGCGGCTGGTCCATCAGTTCGTCGTGGCCGGCTGGAGTCCAGATTTGAGGATTATCAGCAGTCGGTTGACTCCAGGCTGTCAGAGTTATTGGCAGGCCAGGCAGCTTTTGGCACACGTCTCGATAGGATGGAGGAGACCCAGGGCCGCATAGAGCAGCATCAGCGCGATATGCTAGAGATGATGCGGGCCTGGACTCTGAGTCAGCAGCCACCTCCACCGCCACCTCCTGCGGACGATTAGAGGATATTATTTTTTTTGGATGTCATTTTTGTAGTGAGATTGAGCATAGCCAATCTCCATTTTGATTGCAAAAGACAAATTTAAGTTAAATGAAATCCTTATTTCTGAAAAATCTTGTGTGTATGAATGAATATTTGTATAATTGTATTGCTATCATATGCCATGTCATGACATCATGTTTATTCTTAATCATCTTATATGTCATGATTATGCTTAGGGATTAAGGACCAATGTCATGTGTTTTTAGATTTTATCATATGCCGTGACATCATGATCATTGGCCATGCTTAATTATTGCTATCTTTATGCCATGATCATTTCATGCATTTAATTGATTAAAATTGATTTAAGGACTATGACATGACTTGGAGTCCCATTTATAAGGGAATCAAGTAGAGTTGCCTTAGAAAAATGCTTGAAACCCTAGATTAGAGAACAAAACCCACATCTCACATCTAATTGACATGTATGTGTATGTATACACCCTAGATACATGTGAGATGCTAGGATATGAGTTAAGTTCAAGGTGCATAGTTTTTGCATCTAGATGAACTAAAACTCATCTAATTTTAGTAGTGGATCATTAGGAGAGCTCGTGTACAAGTCACACACATAGAGCCCAAGGAACATGATCCAAGATAAGGTCTTGAAAACATTTTAAAATCATTTTAGAAAACCTTGGTGAAGTCTATCTTTTGATAGCAATCACCATTGATGAAGTTGATACAAAATAGGGCCAAAACATTAAAAATTTCAATGGTTTTGAGTTTTGTATCAAATTCACTATTTTATGGGTAAAATAATTTTCAAACATTTTCACCCATTGTATTGGGCATAGGTATTATAATTATAAAATTTTGTGATTTTTCGATATCATTATAATTAGTTATGATTTTCGAAACTCGATTCGATAACGAAATTGAAATTTGAGTTATCGATCAGCCTACTGAGTGATCATTCGTAGCCAGTCATTGCCAAGGCTGATTTCGGAAAACTAAGTTTGGTTAGTCCGTGTTCAGCCATGGCAAAGGTCCCTAACCACTCCTAACCCTAGGATATGCTTTGGGAAGCATTATAAAGGGTGAAAAGCTATTGGATATGGATTAGGAGAGTTGTTTAGGGTTTGTATCAATTTTAAGGTGTGGAAAGTTCAATGTTGAATTTATAACCTTAATTTTGATGGTTTAGAGTTCCTATTGGCTTAGGGACTTCCCAAGGACATTGTTGGTGCAATGGTCAAGGGGGAGCAAGCCTTTAGGGGGAGATATCCATCTTGGGATGATGGATGTGTTTTTCTCCTTGAAGGGGAGAATGTTGTCAATTTGGGAAATTTATGGATTTTTAGAAACCCAATTTGGAAATTGGGAGAGTGAATAGGATTGCTTCTCTTGAGTGATATGGGACTTATCACTAGGAAGATGGTAGGCATCCTAGGTATTCTTGGATCAAGGGGGAGATTGTAAGATCTCATTGGGACATGAGACATTGACCTCCTTGGAGAGAAAACCTTTTTGATGTTAGTCAAAAAGGGGGAGAATGTTTGGGGGAGAACATTTGGGATAATTGGTAAAAGGATTTGAGTTAGTATTCTAACTCAATTATTTGTTTGGTTTTTGTCAAACATCAAAAAGGGGGAGATTGTTGGTGCAATCGGCCCAGGTCACGATTGACCAGGACTCGAGTTTGGCTCGAGTGATGTTTTGATGTGTTTTGATATTTCGACAAAAACATATGACAATATAATTGTCATGGAAAGTCCAAGTCGGACACTTGGCAATGTAAAGTCCAACATGGGTTGGCAAGGAAAGTCCAAGCATGGTCTTGGCATGGAAAGTCCAACATGGGTTGGCAAGGGAAAGTCCAAGCTTGAGTCTTGGCATTTGAGAAGTCCAAGGGTTTGATATTGGCGGCGTAAAGTCCAAGCGGGAGTCTTGGCAGCATAAGTCCAATGGTTGGCAGCGTAAAGATCAAGCGGAGTCTTGGCGGCGTAAGTCCAATGTGCCTTGGCGGTGTAGACACCGTTAGCATGACATAGCCGACGGAAGCACCTGAAGGCTAGCACGATGGATGAACAAGTCATGGATGACTTGGAGGGATCCGAGAGGTGTGAGGCTGATGGAGGTGACTAGAAGGCTTAGGTCTAGGCTAAGGGTGGTCTAGCAAGTATGGGGGAACCATACTTGAGTTAAAACCTCATGGTTGAGGTGTGCGGTCATGGTGCCATGTGGCGATCGGTGGACCGAGTCAACTAGGGTTTGGGTGGGTTATAGCCTAGCGATCATTGCCATAGGTTAGCGATCGATGATGGCTCAGCGATCGGCCCGATCGTGTGATCGATCGGTGGTGCTCAAGAATTCGGCCACATAATGGAGTCGAGACTCGACTGGTCGAGTGAGGACTTCATCAGTTGACTGATGGTCACAATCAGTCGACTGATAGTAGTTCCGTTGGACTTATCCAACGTGGAACTAGCCGTTGTCTCCGCGACAAGTGGCATCGATTGTGATGGTCTCGATCGATCGTGATAGACTTTTTCGGCCTGAGTTGAAGCTATATATGGAGCTCGTGATGGAAAAAAAAGCAACCGGTTCTTGAGGGCTATTGGGGTGATTTGTTGGTGCAAATCAGGTCTCCAAGTGCAAGCAAGCAACCAAGCATTCAAGCAATCAAAACAAGTGTTGTAAAGTCTTTTCTTTTCTTGTATTTCATATTTACATTGTATATTGCTTGTATTTCATTCTTACTGTTGTAAGATTTATTGTAAGGGGTTTCTCTGCCTCCGACTTGTGTCGAGAAGGAGTGTTTATCATTAGTGAGTGTGTGTGCATCACTAGGGCTCTTTAGAGCTCGATCCGTGGAGTAGGAACCGTGCGGTTCCGAACCACGTTATATCATTGTGTTAGCTTGTTGTCTATTTCGTTATCGCTTTTATTATTTCTATTTCCACTGCGCACTAACGAAATTGTAGACACAAACGAGAGCGAATTTCATCTACGCTATTCACCCCCCCTCTAGCCGTTCCAACGATTCCTAACAATCTCAACCACGTCGGGCCATTCATTAGCACAAAAGACCTATGGAATAAGCTCATCGAGCTTCATGAAGGAACCATCGACACTAAGGTATGCAAAAGTGATCTCAAATTGAATAAATTATTTAATTTGAAAATGCAGGAACATGAGTTGGCCACTCGACTCCATGCAAGAATTCAAGATATTATGAATGAGCTACACTCGATTGAACAGAAAGTCAAAAATTGAGATGTGATCAGGTACGCACTCAATGCATTTCCTAGGACCACCTTGTGGGCATCCATGGTTGATGCCTACAAGGTATTTAGAGATCTATCTAAGATTAGATTAGATGATTTTTTTTTGAATTTGAGCTACATGAACAATTTAACTCGACCCCGGTCAAGAAAGGTATTGCATTGGTTGCAGGTCAAAAGAAGAAGGCGAAGAGCAATCCACCTCCCAAAGAAGAAGAAGAGAAGTACAAATCAGAAGTGAACGACGAGGTGGAGACTAAACTAGTGAATCTAGTTCGAAAGATGATCAAGAGCCAAAGTCGCCCGATTAAGCAATCCAAGGAAAACATACCCAAGCAATGTTCGAACTACCGGTCCTACGAATGCAACAAGATGGGCCACATCAAATCGGATTGCCCAAAACTAAAGAACAAACCATCAAAGAAGAAGGTGCTCAATGCAACATGGGAGGAGTCATCGTCGGAGGAAGACAAGCTCAACAATATTGCGTTCATGGCCAAGCCAATCGAGCCCGAAAACAAGTCCGAACCCAAAGCAAGCGACAAGTCTGAGACCGAGTATGACTCCAGATCCGAAGATGAACTTCAATCTAGGACTGAAGGTTGAAGCTTCGCTTCTCACTTGGCTTCGGTCGCTTGTACATGACGATCCTATCAAACATCCTCGGATAAAAAAAATTAATCTGGACGAAGAAGGATTACCCAAGCAATCGATTCATCATCGTGCTATTCGATTTGAGTGGTCGCTTGAACAAACTTGTTCTTTAAGCAGCCTAACTCTTTTCCTCGATTAACCACGGAATAGATGATGTACGGATCACCGATCTTTGTGTTTATCATTGGGGTCCATGATCATACAATTGTAAACAATTACATAGAACAAAAGGAAACCAAAACAAGAATTATACCTCTTGTTTACCTCTTGATCTTCTATCGTATGACCTATCCTCTTCTTAGACGTCGTGTGGCGACGATCCTCCAAGAATCGAAGCCTCCTAGATCTCGTATCATCCCTTCCTTGCTAGCTCCGAACAAGGGAAGATAACCATACTCTTCTTCTCCTATCTAGTGTCGACCACCAAGCCTCCTTGCTTGGTTGTTGCCACCGGCCAAGGAGAGGAAGAAGGAGAGGTGGCTGCAGGCCAAGAGATGAGCTCTTGTTGCCGCCGGCCAAAACTTGAGACAAGAAGGTGCCACCCTAGGAGAGGAGGAGGAACCAGCCAAGAGCAAAGGAGAAGATGAAACCCTTATCCTTTGTTTGTGTTGCTGCCGACCCTAAGGGAGAAGAAAATCCTAGTAACCAATGCTTGCCGCCCAACCCTTGGAATATCCAAACCCTAGAACTCAAAAAAATTCTCTTGTCGCCCAAGGCTTGGAATCTATTTATAGATTTCGCCCAAACCTCCTTTTAATTTGTCCGTTGGATCTAGGCTTTGTGAGGGTTTTAATAGGCTACAATAGGGACCATGAGGAGGAGTTGGATCTTGACCACCCAATGGATCCGAATCCAATCCATTAATGATGATCCATTCCACTAAAGTGATCATCATTGATCTACCTCAACAACCCCAAAATTATATTTGGGCTCCACATATTAATTGTACAAATATCTCCCCCTGTTTAAGATATGAAATGTCCGTTAATTAATTAATTAACATCTAACTCCATGAGTAGTACCACTCAACCTTATCATCATGCTGGACCATGTCCACCTGCAGGATTTACATGATGATCCTTATGACCTCCTCAAGAGGACATCATCATTCTAATACATAGGACACGGATTCCTCCTATAATCAACGACACACCATGTAAATATTATTATTTCCCAACTTACCGGGCCTATCGATTTAACAAATAAATCTCGCCCATTTGCAAATCAAATAAATAAATATTAAGTACATGTGCCCATTATTATATCGGGATTAAGAGCATGTACACCACAATATCTGAGGACTGATTCAATTTTGCAGTCAGCAATAAATTGAATCACCTCTAAGTCGGTCCTGCTCAATACACACAAAGTGTACTAGTTTAATTCTATGGTCAAGATAAATCAATACCAAATTACACTACAACCATGCCAATGGTTTATCCAAAACCATCTTGGTTGTGAGCCTCTACTTATACTCTACAAGGAACTAATAACATGATCTTCTGTGCGACACCACACACCATGTTATCTACAATGTAAAGTATTAGACAATATGCATAACTACAAATCTGCAAACAATGGTCATGTGATTCTTATTCCAAAATGAAGATGTTCGTGCAAAGGCTAGGCTTTCAGTATACATCCAACAATCACCCACTTATACTAAAAGACTATGCTGCCATCAACTTCCATACATCTGATTCCCATTCCCTCCACATGCCTATCAAAAACTCTCGCTGGAAGGGCCTTAGTTAAAGGATCTGCCAGGTTATCCTCTGATGCAATCTTGGTGACAGCAACTTCTCCTCGCTTTACGATCTCTCATATCAGGTGGTACTTGTGCTTTATGTGTTTAATAGCCTTATGGGCTCGTGTTTCCTTCGAGTTTGTAACTGCAACACTATTATCACAATAAATTGTGATAGTTCTGGGCAAACCAGGAATCACATCCATGTCCATCAAGAAGTTCCTGAGCCATATAACTTCTTTGGCTGCCTCAGAGGCTACCACATACTCAGCTTCCATGGTGGAGTCCGCCATGCATTTCTTCTTGACACTCCTCCATACAATGGCTCCACCTCCCAAAGTAAACACAAAATCCGAGGTAGACTTACTGTTATCCCTATCTGATTGGAAGTCAGAATTTGTGTTACCCACCTAGAGTAATTGATCTGCCTAGTATACTAGCATATAATCCCTAGTCCATTTTAGGTACTTCCATATATGCTTTACCGCAGTCCAATGTCCCTATCCTGGATTACTCTGATATCTGCTAACCATTCCCACGGAAAAGCAGATATTTGGCCTCGTACATAACATAGCATACATGAGGCTTCCTACCGCCGAAGCATAAGGAACTTCCTTCAACTCCTCTATCTCCTTTGATATTCTAGGACACATCTCTTTAGATAAAGGTACTCCATGCCTAAAAGGTAGAAAACCTTTCTTGGAGTTCTGCATGCTAAAACAAGCCAAAATAGTGTCTACTGTATGAAGCTTGAGATAAGCACAACATCTTTTTCTTGCGATCCCTTATAACTTTGATCCCAAGGATGTCTCCCACTTCTCCCAAGTTCTTCATATCAAAATATTTGGACAACCATACCCTTACATCTGACAATATTTTGACATTGTTGCCAATGAGCAAAATGTCATTTACGTATAGTATAAGATATACCACTACGTTTCCGTCACATCTCTTGTATACACAAGACTCATCCAGACTTTGAATAAATCCATATGACTGGATTACTTCATCAAAGTAGATGTTCCAAGATTTCGAAGCTTGCTTCAATCCATAATTGGATTGATTAAGCTTGCACACAAGATGCTCTTTGCCCTTTACAATGAATCCCTCTGGTTGCTCCATATAGATGTTTTCTTCAAGACTTCCATTAAGAAAAGCTTTCTTGACATCCATCTGTTAGTAATATATGAGAGGTGTCCTAAGGTAATCACCTTATGGTTGTACCATTTATTTGATAAATGAAGATTCACTATTTGAGTATACATATTTTCATGTATTTGATTGGATCTTAAACTCATTTACTGAATATCCGCAATACGATTCACAGCATGAGAGAATTTGTGATTGGATCACAACTAGTGAGTATCTCTACATGTGTAATTGTGATGTATCGGAATTATCCTAAGTCGATGAATTGATGGATTTGGACACCATCAATTCTGTCGAGAATAGCACGAGGTATACTCCTTGGTGTATCTAAGCAGCTGATTCTCACTGGCTGGAGACATTGTGATGTTCGAAGTTAATCGTGGATGCTAGTTATGGTAACTAGTTCATTGGAGTGACCAGCTGTAAGACTTCATATGGTTCTTTTCATATACGAATATATCAATGAATTTCTTACTGCAGCTTAAGTGCGATGTTCTTTTGACTTGAGCTATTCAAGTCATCTTGGTCATGAAGACTTATGCTTTGACATCTTAAGCAAGCATCTCTGAGGAGATGTAGACCCGAGATGATTGGGTATAAGTCGAAGTGGCCGAAGGTGTTTGAATAGCCTATAAAGGATTCACCACTCCTTGCGAGGAGATGTATACCCATGGTCTCTCGTCAGATTATTACTAAAGTTTTTAGCCAAAGCATTACATGTTTAGAGTAAGGTACTCTTGGATACATGTGCAGTAACTAGAATCCATAGGACGAGCAAATAATAGTTGGGCTAGGTGTGATGTAGTCAGCCTAGTGGGGACTGACACTATATACCATGTCCTGAACCAAGTGGGTATAAGATGAGTGAAGGGAATGGGGCACGATTCATTGTAGCTGCTGAAGGGTTTCAGAAGTGGTTCTGGATCAACCGTTGATTTTTTGTTTAATTGGGGATCATGATGTACTACTAGGTGCCACTCATGATCGTTCTATAATTAATGGTTAATTATAAGCGACTAACATAAATTGAGAACCTATTTGGTCACACGCACAATGAGTGTAATCCAAAGGATTTAAAACGAGCTTGAGAATGAGATTCTCAGATCGAGAGAGACTAGGTTGAGTTGGACCACACAAGGAGCGAGCATGAAATTGTTTCAATCACAATGGAAACATGGATTTGTCGAGTCTTATGAAGACATGATGGATCAACAAATTTTATTTGGTTTTAATCCAATGGTGTAGAATAAACCAAAGGGGTTTGGTATGTTTTAAACGAATGAACCAAAGTTGGTTCGGTTCATTTTAACTTAAAATAGACGAACCTGGTTTAGTTTATTTTAACTTAAGTTATTGGAGCAGGTTAATGAGTTTTGGTTATGAACCAATAACTGTTAGGAGAATGTGTTCTCTATAAAAATAGGGCTTAAGGGTTTTGTGAATCCCAATTATATTCTTGCCGCCCAACCCATCTCTTCTCCTTGCTGCCGCCCAAGGACTCCACACCACCAGCTACCTTCTGCCGCTGTCCACCCTGCTGTCGACCTCCAAGCTGCTGCCATCCATCCTCCGACGACTCACCTTGGTTTCGGCGACCAAGGGTTGGCCGACAATCCTCTTTGGCCGGCGTAACTCCTCCACCAAGTTGTCCAGTTTTTTGGACAACTTCTTTCCTTGCATGTCGGAGCATAGTTTGGACGATATTTGGAGCTTCGACGGTGGCTACCTTACTGAGGATTCGATCTCTGGTAATCCTCATAGGTGGAGGACCAAGGATTCATCAATCAGTTGACGAACACCTCTTCGGAGAAGCGAGTTTTGGGGATTCATTTTCGAATCCGAATTTTGATTCGGGTTGTGATCTTCTCTCGATCACATCGTCTTCGACACGAGGCTAGTGACTCCTATGAAGACAAGGCTCGTGGCTTTGTGAAGCCATCCTGATGATACTCGGCGTGGATACAGATAGAGGCAATTCTAGCAAGAGTCGCTCCGGTTGATGTCATTCCCGCTGCACGTGATATGTCAGGTATAACTAGAGTAATTTCCTTATTTGCAAAATTTGAAATTTCGATTATGTCTACACATGTTGTACTATGCATGCATGTGATGTGTGTGTTGTAATAAATTAGATTTATTGCTTTTAATCCTTCCGCTGTGCACATGTTTACAAAACATGTTCGAATACACACTCGTTGCGGTGCCAGAAACCCAACACAATCTGCCAAACCTCATAATCCATATAAGCACAATAGACAATAGAATATGGATAGACTTAAGCATGACTACCAGCGAAAAGGTCTCCTCATAATCGATACCCTCTTTCTGAGTATACCCTTTCGTAATAAGCCTTGTTTTGAAGGTCTCAACCTTCCCGTCTATTCCTCTCTTTCTTTTGTAGATCCACTTGCATCCAATGGCTTTTACACCATTGGATGGTTCTATTAGCTCCCAGACCTGATTTGAATCCATAGATTCTATCTCAGAATTCATCGCCCTTTGCCAAGATACCGCATCTTTATCTTGGATTGCCTCGTCATATGTCCAGGGATCAGACTCATGTTCGCCAAGGACCAAATCAAAAGATTCTCCTAAGAACATAAATCTATCAGGTTGTTTAACAACACTCCCACTACGACGAGGTATCACCTATGCATCCTCTGTGACACGCAGTGCAGTCACTTGTCGTATGTCCTCTTGTACCGTTGGTACTGAAGTAGTGACTTCCCCTCTTACCTCCTCCAGTACAATCTTGCTCATGGGCTTGTGGTTCATCATATAGTGTTCCTCTAAAAATCGAACATTTGTGCTAACGATCACCCTCTGATCTCTAGGACTATAGAAAACTTCCTTCCATTCCTCTAGGATAGCCAACGAACATGCGCCCTTCTATACGAGGTTCCAACTTACCAGCATCTGCCTTCAGCACATGTGATGGACTCCCCCAAATTCGAATATGTCTCAGACTAGGATTTCGGCCAGTCCAAAATTCTTTGGGAGTAGAAGGCACTGATTTAGATGGTACCAATTTCAGAATATACACTGTCGTATCCAGAGCATACTCTCAGAATGAATCTAGCAACTCAGAATAACTTATCATCAATCTAACCATCTCCATAAGAGTCCTATTCCTTCGCTCCGCTACACCATTCTGTTGGGGTGTGCCTGGTGCAGACAATTGGGATTGAATCCCAGCCTCTGATAAGTAATTTCTAAACTCTCCCAAGAGGTACTCACCACCACAATTAGATCGTAGTGTCTTGATATTTTTACCTTGACGTTTCTCCACATCAGCCTTGAATTCTTTGAACCTGTCAAAGCATTCAGACTTGCGGCGCATTAAGTAAATTTATCTATATCTTGAATAATCATCTATAAAAGAGACGAAATATTCAAAACCACCTCTTTCTTGGATAGACATAGGACCACAGAAATCAGAATGAACCAATTCCAACACATCTTTGGCTTTATGCCCCTTGGCCTTAAAAGGCCTCTTAGTCATTTTACCTTCCAAGCAAGATTCGCAGGTTGAAAAATCTTCTACCACTAATTAACCCAAAGGTCCATCAACTATCAACCTTTGAATTCTACTTAGGTTAATATAACCCAACCTTAGATGCCGATGATATGTTTGGTTCATTTTTGAAGGTTCTTTTCTCTTATTAGAATTAGAAGATGAGTTATTTACTTCTATTTGCATCGTGGGAGCTTTTGGTTCAAAGGTATATAAATTTCCTATCAATGCACCAGAACAGATAATTTCCCTATTCCTGTTGGAACGTCGATGGCCGGCTAGAGGGGGGTGAATAGCCCTCTATCGTCGTACGATGGAATTTACTCGTTGATTACTCATCTACTATCTCATTAGTGCAAGTGGAAATATAAACAATAAAGACAAAGCAATAAGTAAATTAAATCAAAAGCTAACACCACAATGTAACGTGGTTCACGACCCTTGCGGCTAATCCAGGACCGATTCATCCAAGGTGAATCACGCCTACAGAATTCCAATAATCTCTCCTTTGCACAAAGCTAGGTGGAGGTAACCTTTCTTACACAAGATCTCTCCTCTTACAATATAATAGACAAAAGCTCAAGAAAGAGGATTGAAAGCATTTAGGGCACTTGGGAGATGATTGGAGTTCAAGCATTTGGCTCCCCAAGTGTCCAATGACCCCTTCTTATAGGGAAGAGCTCATTCTTCCTGTTGGGCGCTTGGCAATCGACTGATGCCCCGATCAGTCGACTGATCCTATAGTCGTTGCCCTATAACGACTTCTTCCACATTGGATTTCATCCAATGGCTCTAACATCAGTCGACTGATCGTCCCATCAGTGGACTGATGGAGGCAACAGTCGAGTGTCGAAAGTGAGTACTCGATTGATCAACATTCTGTGCCCAGAACCCTTGTAACAAGTCAACTGATTCCATCATCAGTCGACTAGTGGTTTCGTCAGTCGACTGTCAACCCTTGGCAGTCGACTGATAGGACACATACCTGACTCGAACACCAGTCGAGTCAACTACTGACTTGGAGCAGTCGACTACCACGACATGGCAGTCGACTGATGTCGAGAAAACTATCAAACTTGGGTACATTTGACCGTCGGGTTCACCTCAACCAACTCGGTTGAGCCTCCGAGTCTTGACTTAACCATCCGGCCAAGTTCACCTATGAGCTACCTGACCCTGGTTAAATTTGCTCACTCTCATCCCTTCGGAGTCCCTCACCTTTGAAGTTATCTTCGTCCGACCATGTCCCTCGGATGCGCCAAGCGCACGATTTCGCAGCACCATCCTTCGCGTCTCGCTCTAAAGTCTACTTCCTCCGGCTTCACTCTAATGCTCCTCGTTCGGTGGTCCCTTGGATGCACCAAGCGCGCGACTTCCACAATGGTCCTTCACCGACTCAAGGACGGAGTCATGAGATGGTGTCATGCCGATGCTTCGTCAAGCTAACCTTGTGCGAATTACTAAGTCCTGCAAGACTCCAATGCACACATCAAATCCAATACAATCCTAACTTAACCCTTTGCCACACACATCAAAACCATATCACATGGGTTGATTGCCCTAACAATCTCCTCCTTTTTTATGTGTGACAATCCGTTTAAGTTAGGTAAAAACAATAACATAAAACATAAGGAAAGAAAGCATGTAAGTAAAAACATGAGTATCAAACTCCCCCTTAAGACATGCTAAATTTTCCCTTTTAGCATGATTAACTTAAACCTATCAATTCTCCCCCTTTGATACCATTAAAAACATTATGCAAATGTCATATATGTATGACATCAACTCTAATAGAACAATATATGAAAATCCACTCAAAACCAGATAAAAATAGGTTACTGTGCTCGTGCATAGTACATCAGTTGACTAAATCAGACTATCAATCGACTGGCACATAGATTTCAGGTTTTTCTAATTTTTCGAATGAATTTTAGAAATGCACCCGAAATTATAGAAAATTCGAAAAATCATGAAGTTTAAAATACATATTTCTTATGAGTTCCTCTATTAGTGAAAAATGATTTTTCATGAAAATTCATTTTACTTTTTAAAATTTGGGAAAAAATCAAAAGTTGCAAAAATGTCTAAAGTTCGTATCCACTTTTAAAACAAGTTTTGCCTTGAAACTTTTTAAAACATGAACTCACTGTTTAAAAAGCATAAAATGGTTTTAAAACATTTAAAATATCCAACCATGATATTTGGCCAATATATCTATGAATTAAATATATGCTTTCCCCATGATTGGTCTATTATTGCTCTATTGATACACTTAATGACCCATCTAAATGCCATAAGCATTAATGGACCATTTGTATCATCCTATCATCTCACCCATTGCTATGTTCTCAATCAAGTTAGCCTTATAGTGGGATGTCAGATGTTCCTAATGGTATTTACACTTAACCAAAATTTTATGTATTTCTACCCATGGTTAAGTATCATCCTAAAAACCCAATCATGAACATGCATCAAGAATGATCATAAATTATCAATCATTGCATATCACGATTATAAATTATAAAATTGATCATGAATCTAAAGGTGGAAATTTCGCTTCCCACTTCAACTTGGTCGCTAGTGCATGGCGATCACATCTACGTTCCCGGATTAAAAAATTAATCCTTGACGAAGAGGGATTACCCAAGCAACCGATCCATCATCGTGCTATTCGAATAGAGTGGTCACTTGAACAAACTTGTGGTTCAAGCAACCTACCTCTTTTCTTCGATTAGCTGCGGAATAGACGATATATGGATCTCCAATTTTTGTGTTTATCATCGCGGTCCATGATCATACAATTGTAAACAATCATATACATAATAAAAAAGAACACTAATCAAAATAAATAAGATTATACCTCTTGTTATACCTCTTGATCTTCTATTGTATGCCCTTCCGCCTTTTGGACGTCGTGTGGGCGACGATCTTCCAAAAGTCAAAGCCTCATAGATCATGTTCTTCCCTTCCTTGCTCGCTCTGAACAAAGGGAAGAATAAAACAAAACTCTTCTTCTCTTATCTAGGACCAACCACCAAGCCAAGGAGCTTAATGTTGCTGCTGGGCAAGGAGTGGATGAAGGAGATGGAGTGGGTGCTGGCCAAGAGCTCCAAGGGAAGAACCCTAACCCTTGTTGCCGCCGGCCAAGGAGGAGAGGAAGAAGATTGGGGCGCCGACCATGAAGAGAAAAGAGAAGAGGGGCACCGGCCAAACCCTAGGAAGATAGGAAAACCTTCCACTTGTTGCCGCCCAAGACTTCTCCTAACCCTAGCTGCCCAATCCTTGAAGAAAAACCTAATCTCCTTGAGTTATCCTTGCCGCCCAACCCTTAAGCCTTATTTATAGAGTTAGGCTTAAGGCTCCTTTTAATCTCCACCATCGGATATAGAGATTTAATCTCAACCGTCGGACCTAGAGATTTAATCTCAATAGTCGGATCTAGTGATTTAATCTCCACCGTCAGATCTAGAGATTTAATCTCCACCGTCAGATCTACAGATTTAATCTCCACCGTCGGATCTAGAGTTCCATTTTCCACCATCGGATCTAGGCTCCATGAGGGATTTAATAGGCTATAATAGAGACCATGAGGAGGAGTTGGATCTTGGCCACCCAATGGATCAAGCCCACATAAAGTCCGATCCATTAACGATAATCCATACACAAGAGGATTATCATTGATCTACCTCAACAACCCCATAAATAAATAAGGGCTCCATAAATTAATTGTACAAATATCTCCCCGTGTTTAAGATCTTGAATGCTCGTCAATTAATTAATTTACTAACAATTAATTAATCAACATCTATTTTCATGAGTAGTACCACTCAACCTTATCATCATGCCGGACCAAGTCCACCTGCAGGGTTTACATGATGATCCTCATAAGCTCCTCAAGGGGACATCATCATACTAATATATAGGACATGGTTTCCTCCTATAATCAATGACACACCATGTAAATAATATCATTTCTCAACTTACCGAGCCTATCGATTTACTCTATAAATCTAGCTCATTGGTAAATCAAATAAATAAATACTAAGTACATGTGCCCATTATTATGTTGGGATTAAGAGCATGTACACCATAATATCTGAGGTCCGATTCAATTATGTAATCAGCAATAAATCGAATCTTCTCTAAGTCGGTCCTGCTCAATACACACAAAGTGCACTAGTATAATTCTATGGTCAAGACAAACCAATACCAAATCACACTACAACCATACCAATGGTTTGTCCAAAACCATCTTGGTTGTGAGTCTCTACTTATACTCTACAAGGAACTGATAACATGATCTCTCGTGTGACACTACACACCATGTTATCTACAATGTAATGTATCAGACAATATGCATAACTATAAATATGCAAACAATGATCATGTGATTCTTATTTCAAAAATAAAGATGTTCATACAAAAGATAGACTTTTCAGTACACATCCCTACAATCTCCCACTTATACAAATAAACCATGCTGTCCTCATACTGCCTTACATCTGATTCCCATTCCCTCCACATGCCTATCAAAATCTCTCACTGGAAGGGCCTATTGGCAACATGTTCCTCAGAGGCTCATTGACTCCCATGTCCCCGGATTAAAATTTTCACTAATGAAAACTAATTCGGATGGGATGAGTTTCCTAAGCACAACCAATTCGTCGTCGTGCTAACGACTTGACCGATCGCTTGAACAAACTAGTTGTTCAAGCAACATAACTCTTCTAGACGGTTAGCCGCGGAAGAGACGACGGATGGATCACCGGTTTTTGTGTTTATCTTCGGGGTCCATGATTATACAAATACATACAAATGTAAACTAGTATAATAAACACATACTAACATAATGAACATAAGCTAGCATATTAATAAGAACATGCAATGATCAATAATAAAAGTTTTAAAACTTTTATACCTCTCGATCTTCTATCTTATGTCCTAACCTCCTTGTAGACTTCGTGTGGGCGAAGATCCTCCACAAGTTTAAGCTTCCTAGATCACGATCTTCCTTCCTTGCTCGCTCCGAACAAGAAGAAGTATAGAAATATAACTCATCTCTTAACTAGGACCAACCATCAAGCTCCAAGCATGATGTTTGCCGCCGGCCCAAAGAGAATAAAAGGAATTGCCGACCAACCTTGAAGAAGGTTGCCGCCGGCCAACCTTGATAGAGAAGAGGAGAGAATGCTCCGGCCAAGAGAGGAAGATGAGAAGCTAATCCCTTACCTTCTTGTTGCCGTCCACACACCATGGACCATGGGCGCCGCCCAAAGATTAGGTTTCTAAACCCTAATCTTGCCGCGCAAGCATTAGGGTTCTAAACCCTAATGATGCCGCCCAAGGTCTCTCCCAAAACCCTAACCTTTTAGCATTAGGTTGCCGCCCAAGCCAATGCCCTCTATTTATAGAGTTAGGCTTAAGCCTCCTTTAATCTCCACCGTCGGATCTAGGGTTTTCATCCCAATCGTCGGATCTAGGGTTTCATCCCAACCGTCGGATCTAGGGTTTCATCCCCACCGTCGGATCTAGGGTTTCATCCCAACCGTCGGATCTAGGGTTTCATTCCAACCATCGGATCTAGGGATTTAATCTCCACCATCGGTTCTAGGGATTTAATCTCGACCGTTGGATCTAGGGTTTTCATCCCAACCGTCGGATCTAGGATTTCATCCCAACCGTCAAATCTAGGGTTTCATCCCAACCGTCGGATCTAGGGTTTCATCCCAACCGTCGGATCTAGGGTTTCATCCCAACCGTCGGATCTGGGGTTTCATCCCAACCGTCGGATCTAGGGTTTCATCCCAACCATCGGATCTAGGGATTTAATGTCCACCGTCGGTTCTAGGGATTTAATCTCGACCGTTGGATCTAGAGTTTTATTTTCCATCCTTGGATCTAGACTTCATGAGGATTATATTAGGCTACGATAGGGACCATGAGGAGGAGTTGGATCTTGGCCACCCGATGGATCGGAACCACACAAACTTGATCCATCAATGATGTTCCATTCCACTAGTGGATCATCATTGATTTACCTCACCAACCCCCATAAATTAATATGGGCACCATATATTATTTTTACATCCGTATCCCCGTGTTTAAGATGTCGAATGTCCGTCAATTAATTGATTTACTGACCATCAATTAATTAATATCTAACTCCTTGAGTAGTACCACTCAACCTTATCATCATGTTGACTAAGTCAACCTGCAGGGTTTACATGATGAACCTTATGAGCTACTCAAGGGAACATCATCAACCTAATATATAGGACACAGTTTCCTCCTATAATCAACGACACACCATGTAAATAATATCATTTCCCAACTTACCGGGCATATTGATTTAATCTATAGAAATCTCACCCATTGGTAAATCAAAGAAATAAATACTAAGTATATGTGCCCGTTATTATATCGGGATTAAGAGCATGTACAACATAATATCCGAGATCCGATTCAATTATGTAGTCAGCAATAAATTGAATCACCTCTATGTCGGTCCTGCTAAATACACCTAAGTGTACTAGTGTAACTCTATGTTCAAGATAAAACAATACCAAGCTACACTATAACCATGCCAATGGTTTGTCCAAAACCATCTTGGTTGTGAGCCTCTACTTATATTCTACAAGGGACTAA
The DNA here is from genome assembly GCA_025175895.1 of Wurfbainia villosa. NCBI lineage: Eukaryota > Viridiplantae > Streptophyta > Magnoliopsida > Zingiberales > Zingiberaceae > Wurfbainia > Wurfbainia villosa. The sequence goes on along the minus strand of CM046000.1, from coordinate 19,596,887 downwards.
TAACATGATCTTCTGTCCCACACCAAGCACCATGTTATCTATAATGTAAAATATTAGACAATATGCACACATATAATAAATATAAAGTGCAAACAATGATCATGTGATTCTTATTTCAAAAATAAAAATGTTCATACAAAAGAGCTAGGCTTTCAGTGTACATCCCAACAATCTCCCACTTATACTAAAAGACTATGCTGTCATCACACTGCCATACATCTGATTCCCTTTCCCTCCACATGCCTATCAAAGCTCTCGCTAGAAGGGCCTTAGTGAAAAGGGTCTACCAGGTCATCCTCTGATGCAATCTAGGCGACAGCAACTTCTACCTCCTATACGATTTCTCGTATAAGGTGGTACTTGCGCTCTATGCATTTACTTACCTTATGGGCTCGTGGTTCCTTCGAGTTTGCAACTGCACCATTATTATCATAATAAATTGTGATATTTCTGGGCAAACCAGGAATCACATCCAAGTCCATCAGGAAGTTCCTTAGCCGCCCAGCTTCTTTGGTCGCCTCATAGGCTGCCACATACTCAGCTTCCATGGTGGAGTCCGCCACGCATTTCTGCTGGACACTCCATACAATGGCTCCACCTCCCAAAGTAAATACAAAACCCCAAGGTAGACTTACTGTTATCCCTATCAGATTGGAAATCGGAATCCGTTTAACCCACAGGGAGTAATTGGTCTGCTCGGTAAACTAGCATATAATCCCTAGTCCTTCTCAGGCACTACAATATATGCTTTACCGCAGTCCAATGTCCCTATCCTGGATTACTCTGATATCTGCTAACCATGCCCACGGTAAAGCAGATATCTGGTCTCGTACATAGCATGGCATACATGAGGCTTCCTACTATTGAAGCATAAGGAACCGCCTTAATCACCTCTATCTCCTCAGATGATGTAGGACACATCTCCTCAGATAAAGGAACTCCATGCCTGAAAGGTAGAAAACCTTTCTTGGAGTTTGCATGCTAAAACGATCCATTAACGTGTCTATGTATGAATCTTGGGATTAGCACACTAACCTTGATCCCAAGGATGTCCCACTTCTCCCAAGTCCTTCATATCAAACTGTTTGGACCACCATACCCTTACGTCCGATAACATTCCGATATTATTGCCAACTATCAAAATGTCATCTACGTATAGTACAAGAAATACCACTACATTTCCGTCACATATCTTGTATACACAAGACTCATCCAGACTTTGAATAAATCCATAAATCTGGATTTACCTCATCAAAGCGGATGTTCCAAGACCTCGAAGCTTGTTTCAATCCATAAATGGACCGATTAAGCTTACATAAAAGATGCTCTTTGCCCTTAGCAATGAATCCCTCTGGTTGCTTCATATAGATGTTCTCCTCAAGACTTCCATTAAGGAAAGCTGTCTTGACATCCATCTGCCACACCTCATAATCCATATGAGCTGCTATGCATAAGAGCTCCCAGACCTGATTTGAATCCATAGATTCAATCTCAGTATTCATTGCACTTTGCAAAGATGCTGCATCTATATCTTGGATTTCCTCGTCATATGTCCAGGGATTAGGTTCATGTTCGCCAGGGACCAAATCAGAAGATTCATCCAAGAACATGAATCTGAGAGGCTGTCTCACAACCCTTCCACTACGACGAGGTATCACCTGTGTGACATGAGGTGCAGTGACATGTGGTATATCCTCTTGTACCGGTGGTACTAAAGAAGTGACTTCCCCTTTCAACTCCTCCAGAACAATTTTACTCTTGGGAATGTGACTCATCACATAGTCTTCCTCTAGAAATCTGGCGTTCGTGGTAACGATCACCCTCTGATCTCTAAGACTATAAAATAAACCACCCTTCGTTCCCTTAGGATAGCCAAAAAACAAGCGCACTTCTATACGAGATTCCAACTTAACAGTATCTTCCTTCAGCACATGTGCTGGACTCCCCGTATCTGAATATGTCTTAGACTAGGCTTTTGCCCGGTCCACAACTCTGTGATTTAGATGGAACCAAGTTCAGAATGTACACCGCCGTATCTAGAGCATATCCCCAGAACGAATCTGGCAAGTCAGAATAACTCATCATCGATCTAACCATCTCCATAAGAGTCATATTCCTTCGCTCTGCTACACCGTTCTGCTGGGGTGTGCCAGGTGCAGACAATTGGGATTGAATCCCAACCTCTGATAAGTAGTTTCATCATCGATCTAACCATCTCCATAAGAGTCATATTCCTTCGCTCTGCTACACCGTTCTGCTGGGGTGTGCCAGGTGCAGACAATTGGGATTGAATCCCAACCTCTGATAAGTAGTTCCTAAACTCTCCCAAGAGGTACTAACCACCACGATCAGATCGTAGTGCCATCCATATCTTGAATAATCATCTATGAAAGAGACGAAATATTTGAGACTACCTCTTGCCTAGATAGTCATAGGACCACACAAATCAGAATGAACCATTCCTAACACATCTTTGGCTCTATACGCCTTGGCCTAAAAAGGCCTCTCAATCATTTTACCTTCCAAGCAAGATTTGTAGGTTGGGAGATCCTCCACCACTAATTAACCCAAAGGTCCATCAGCTATCAACCTTTGAATTCTACTCAGGTTAATATGACCAAGCCTTAGATGCCAAAGATATGTTTGGTTCATCTTCGAAGGTTCTTTTCTCTTATTAGAATTAGAAGATGAGTTATAAACTTTAATTTGCATTATGGGAGGTTTTTGGTTCAAGTGTTTACAAATTTCCTATCAATGTACCTGAATAGATATTTTTCCTATTCCTTTTTATAACAACTCTGTCATTAAAAGAAATAGAATATCCATCCATAAACAATTTAGAAACCGAAATTAAATTCTTTCTAAATAAAGGTACATAAAGGGAATTTTCCAGAACCAAAATTTTATTTTTCTTAAGAGATAAATAAAACTTCTCCCACTGCAATAGCCGCCACCTTCATGGCATTGCCCAAGTAAATGATAATCTCCCCTTTAGCTAGTCGTCGGGTTTCCTGGAACCCCTGCAAAGTGTTGCAGACATGATTAGTGACTCTCGTATCTACACACCAGGTGCCGGTAGATAACACTGTTAATCATGTTTCAACGACTAGTCCCAAAGATAAACATTTGTTCTTGCTTCGGATTGGAATAATCCTTCTTCTTATGTCCAGTCTGCTTGCAAGTGAAGTACTTGCCTTTCGGCTTCTTCACTCCTCCCTGAGATGCTCCCACCACCTTTGCTCCACCTTGTTTCTCCTTCTTCTTGCCTTTTGGCTTAGAAGTAGAAACCTTTTTGAGCAACCATGGCTTGACGACACTCTTTGAAGAGTGCATACTTGTACTTCTTAGCAGATAATATAATATGTAGATTCTTTTCCAATCAACATTATTTGGGTACAGTAAGTTTATTTCCTTTAGTATCATAGTAAGTGGACTGAAAGTCATTTTTGAAAATCCTAAGAATCACAATGATCAAAACATTAGATTTCAAATATTATTGATTCCTCAAAACAATAAAATTCCGAAATCAACCAACACCTCAAAACACCGAGAATATCGCATGCCACGCTAGTGTGGACGTATACGAATTCTACATTTGCAAGAGGAGGTTTTACCCATTAATTTTATTATCTTGTCAACCTTACATTTTGACAAATAAAATTAATAGTTGGTTCCTCTTTGGCCCTACAAATAAAAGAAGTGACTCCGATGGGGAGGATACTTTTTATTTGCATCTAAGTGTACACCATTACATGATACTAAGGGAATTATTTCGGATTATGTGTCTTACCACTGTGGAAGTACACACGCTCCTAGATAATTTCCTATAACCATTATTTGACCTAGTGATCCGCAAACAAACCCATCCGCAGGGAGGAAGACAGTCAGAGCCGACACACAAGTTTGTTGCATCACACGTCAAATTGTAATGGAGGCCGCGGGAATTAATTAAAATATCCCTCTCCCACTTAGTAAATTGAAAATGAGGAATTTTCAAGCACACACAACATGCATATAAAACAAATCTGCAATAAATATGAAAAAAACAGAATTTTTCCATCTACTATGGCTTTGTTCTCCAATATGCATCCCGTCGTGTCACCACCTCATCTGCTCCACCTTTTCCCGTGCGCAAGTCACCAAAGAGATCCGAGCCAAGATATATCATTTTAATTTACATCCATCGATCCTATACTCCACAAAGGAGTGTACAAACTATCTAGATCGAAAGTAAACTAAAATGATCGGCTAAACAATGCCGTATTTAATTACAAAAATTAAATACTAATCTAGCCTCATCAACCCTGAGGATTCAAATGATATACATACAATCACACACAAACAATCACATACACACATATATCGCCATAATAGTTGGATCTTATGCCTGCAACCAAAAAGTTAGCCTACGCACATCCTACTATTATCCGGCATATACAATATATGATATATACATGAAAGTAACCGAATCAAAAACACACAAAATCAGAAACCGTGGCTCTGATACCATTTGTTGGCAACATGCTCCTCGGAGGCTCATTGGCTCCCATGTCCTCGGATTAAAATATTCACTAATGAAACTAATTCGAATGGGATGAGTTTCCTAAGCACAATCAATTCGTCGTCGTGCTAACGACTTGAGCGATCGCTTGAACAAACTAGTTGTTCAAGTAACATAACACTTCTAGTCGATTAGCCGCGGAAGAGACGACGGATGGATCGCCGGTTTTTGTGTTTATCTTCGGGGTCCATGATTATACAAATACATACAAATGTAAACTAGTATAATCAACACATACTAACATAATGAACATAAGCTAGCATATTAATAAGAACATGCAAAGATCAATAATAAAAGTTGTAAAACTTTTATACCTCTCAATCTTCTATCGTATGTCCTAACCTCCTTGTAGACTTCGTGTGGGCGAAGATCCTCCACAAGTTGAAGCTTCCTAGATAACAATATTCTTTCCTTGCTCGCTCCGAACAAGAAGAAGTATAGAAACATAACTCATTTCTTATCTAGGACCAACCATCAAGCTCCAAGCATGATGTTTGCTGCCGGCCCAAAGAGAATAAAAGGAATTGCCGACCAACCATGAAGAAGGTTGCCGCCGGCCAACCTTGATAAAGAAGAGGAGAGAATGCTCCGGCCAAGAGAGGAATATGAGAAGCTAATCCCTTACCTTCTTGCCGCCGGCCAAACACCATGGACCATGGGCGCCGCCCAAAGATTAGGGTTTTAAACCTTAATCTTGCCGCCTAAGCATTAGGGTTCTAAACCCTAATGATGCCACCCAAGGTCTCTCCCAAAACCCTAACCTTTTAGCATTAGGTTGCCGCCCAAGCCAATGCCCTCTATTTATAGAGTTAGGCTTAAGCCTCCTTTAATCTCCACCGTCGGATCTAGGGTTTTCATCCCAACCATCGGATCTAGGGTTTCATCCCAACCGTCGGATCTATGGATTTAATCTCCACCGTCGATTCTAGGGATTTAATCTCCACCGTTGGATGTAGGGTTTTCATCCCAACCGTTGAATATAGGGTTTCATCCCAACCGTCGGATCTAGGGTTTCATCCCAACCGTCGCATCTAGGGTTTCATCCCAACCGTCGAATCTAGGGTTTCATCCCAACCGTCGGATCTAGGGTTTTATCCCAATCGTCGAATCTAGGGATTAAATCTCCACCGTCGATTCTTGGAATTTAATCTCCACCGTTGGATCTAGAGTTTTGTTTTCCATCCTTGGATCTAGACTTCATGAGGATTATATTAGGCTACGATAGGGACCATGAGGAGGAGTTGGATCTTGGCCACCCGATGGATCGGAACCACACAAACTTGATCCATCAATGATGTTCCATTCCACTAGAGGATCATCATTGAATTACCTCACCAACCCCCATAAATTAATATGGACTCCATATATTATTTGTACATCCATTCCACTAGAGGATCATCATTGAATTACCTCACCAACACCTTGACATTGTTGCCAATTAACAAAATGTCATCTACATATAGTACAAGAAATACCACTACATTTCCATCACATCTCTTGTATACACAAGACTCATCCGAACTTTGAATAAATCCATAAGACTGGATTACCTCATGAAAGCGGATGTTCCAAGATCTCGAAGCTTACTTCAATCCATAAATGGACCGATTAAGCTTGCACACAAGATGCTCTTTGCCCTTTACAATGAATCCTTCTGGTTGCTTCATATAGATGTTTTCCTCAAGACTTCCATTAAGGAAAGTTGTCTTGATATCCATCTGCCATACCACATAATCCATATGAGTAGCAACACATAAGAGAATCCGGATAGACTTAAACATGGCTACAGGCGAAAAGGTCTCCTCAAAATCGATACCCTCTTTCTGAGTATACCCTTTGGCAACAAGCCTTGCTTTGAAGGTCTCAACCTTCCTATCTATTCCTCTATTTCTTTTGTAGATCCATTTGCATCCAATGGTTTTTACATCATTGGGTGGTTCTACTAGCTCACAGACCTGATTTGAATCCATAGATTCTATCTCAGAATTCATTGCACTTTGCCAAGATACCATATCTTTATCTTGGAATGCCTCGTCATATGTCCAGGGATTAGGTTCATGTTTGCCAGGGACCAAATAAGAAGATTCTCCCAAAAACTTAAATCTATCAGGCTGTCTAACAACCCTCCTACTACGACGAGGTATCACCTATGTATCCTCTATGACACGCGGTGCAGTCACTTGTGGTACATCCTCTTGTACCGGTGGTACTGAAGTAGTGACTTCCCCTCTCAATTCCTCTAGAACAATCTTACTCATGGGCTTATGGGTCATCACATAGTCTTCCTCTAGAAATTTGGCGTTCGTGCTACCGATCACCCTCTGATCTCTAGGACTATAAAAAAACCACCTTTCGTTCCTCTAGGATAGCCAATGAATATGCGCCCTTCTATACGAGGTTCCAACTTTCCAGCATCTGCGTTCAGCACATGTGATGGACTCCCCCAAATCCGAATATGTCTCAGACTAGGCTTTCGGCCAATCCACAATTCTGTGGGAGTAGAAGGCACTGATTTAGATGGTACCAAGTTCAAAATATACACTGTCGTATCTAGAGCATACTCCCAGAATGAATCTGACAACTCAGAATAACTCATCATCAATCTATCCATCTCCATAAGAGTCCTATTCCTTCGCTCCGCTACACCATTCTGATGGGGTGTGTCAAGTGCAGACAATTGGGATTGAATCCTAGCCTCTGATAAGTAATTCCTAAACTCTCCCAAGAGTTACTCACCACCACAATTAGATCGTAGTGTCTTGATACTTTTACCTTGACTTTTCTCCACATCAGCCTTGAATTATTTGAACCTGTTAAAGCATTCAGACTTGCAGCGCATTAAGTAAATTTATCCATATCTTGAATAATCGTCTATAAAAGAGATGAAATATTCAAAACCACCTCTTTCTTGGATATACATAGGACCACACAAATCAGAATGAACCAATTCCAACACATCTTTGGCTCTATACCCCTTGGCCTTAAAAGGCCTCTTAGTCATTTTACCTTCCAAGCAAGATTCGCAGGTTGGAAAATCTTCTACCACTAATTAACCCAAAGGTCCATCAGCTATCAACCTTTGAATTCTACTTAGGTTAATATGACCTAACCTTAGATGTTGAAGATATGTTTGGTTCATTTTTGAAGGTTCTTTTCTCTTATTAGAATTAGAAGATGAGTTATTTACTTCTATTTGCATCGTGGGAGCTTTTGGTTCAAAGGTATATAAATTTCCTATCAATGCACCAGAACAGATAATTTCCCTATTCCTTTTTATAACAACTCTGTCATTAAAAGAAATAAAATATCCATCCATAATCAATTTAGAAATCGAAATCAAATTCATTCTAAATTAAGGTACATAAAGGCAATTTCTTAGAACCAAAGTTTTATTTCTATCAAAAGACAAATAAACATCTCCTACTGCAAAAATCGCCACCATCGTAGCATCGCCCAAGTAAACGGTAATCTCCCCCTCAGCCAGTCGTTTGGTTTCCTGGAACCCCATTATTCTGCTTCCAATTGGGGCAGTTCTTCTTCCAATGTCCAATCTGCTTGCAAGTGAAGCACTTGCCTTTCGCCTTCTTCACTCCTTCCTGAGATTATCCTGCCACCTTTGCCCCACCTTGTTTCTTCTTCTTCTTGCCTTTCAGCTTAGAAGTAGAAACCTTTTGGGCAACCATGGCCTGAGCCTGAGCACTCTGACAAAAAAGCCCCTCTATGCCTAGAGTTCTGTCAGAAGCTCCGGCAACGAATGCAACCTTTTATTCATGTTGTAGTTCAGGCGAAACTACTCAAAACTCCTAGGTAGAGACTGGAGAATGATATCGACCTGGGATTCCCCATCGATCTCAGCTCCAATGACTTCCAGCTCATTCAAATGAGCCATCATCTTGAGAACATGATCCCTCATGGGTGTTCCCTCGATCATGGTGGTCATCATCAAGTTCATCATGGCTTCCTGCCTAGAGGCCCGATTATGGTGTCCGAAAAGTTCCTTGAGATTGAGCATCATGTCATAAGCAGTGGGTATGGCTTGATGCTGATGTTGCAATACATTTGACATAGAAGTCAAAATGTAACACCACGCCATCTCATCAGCCTTTATCCACTTCTTATAACTCAACTTCTCCTTTTCTCTAGAATCATCCGTAGGATTAGGAGGACACTCTTCGAAAAGTACATATTTGTACTCCTCAGCAGTCAAGACAATATCAAGATTCTTCTTTCAATCAACATAATTAGGTCCAGTAAGTTTATTCGCTTTTAGTATCACAGCAAGCGGGTTGAAAGTCATTTTTGAAAAACCTAAGAATCACATAGATCAAAACATTAGATTTTAAAAAATTATTGATTCCTCAAACAATAAAATTTTAAAATCAACCAACACCTCAAAACACCGAGAATATAGTATGCCACGATCGTGTGGACGTATATGAATTCTACTTTTGTAGGAGGAGATTTTACCCATTAATTTTACTATCTTGTCAACCAAACTTTTTGACAAATAAAATTAATAGTTGGTTCCTCTTCGACACTACAAATAAAAGCAGTGACTTCGATGGGGAGGATACTCCTATTTGCATCTAAGTGTTCACCATTACTTGATACCAAGGCAATTATCTTGGGTTATGTGTCATCCGATGGGGAAGTACACACGCTCCTAAATAATTTTCTATAACCATATTCGACCCTATAATTCACAAAATAAACTCATCCGATGGGGAGGAAGGTACTCAGAGCTGACTTGCAAGTTTGTTTACATCACATGTCAAATCGTAATGGTGGCCGTGGGAATTTTAAAAAATATCCCTCTCCCACTTAGTAATTTAAAATTGAGAAATTTTCCTAGCACACAACATGCATATCAAACAAGAAGTAATAAATATGAAAAAAAATATTTTCCAACTATTATGTCTTTTGTTCTCCAATATGCCTCCCGTCGTATCGCCATCTCGTGTGCTCCTCCCTACGCCATCTACAAGCCATCCAGAGATCCGAGCCGAGAATAATTATTTTAATTTACATCCATCGATCCTATACTCCACAAAGGAGTGTACATGAAATCTAGATCAAAAGTAAATAAAAATATAAGAGTGGATAAACAATGTCGTACTTAATTACAAAAATTAAATACTAGTCTCGTCAACCCCGAGATTTCAAATAATAATACAATTACACACATCCAATCACATACACACACATATGGCCATAATAGTTGGATCTTATGCCTGCAACCAAAAAGTTAGCCTAGACAAATCCTATTATCATCCGACACATAGAATATATGATAAGTGCATAAAAGTAACCAAATCCTAAACACACAAAATCGAAAATCGTGGCTCTGATACCACTTGAAGGTGGAAACTTTGCTTCCCACTTCAACTGGTCGCTAGTGCATGGCGATCCCATCTACGTCCCCGGATTAAAAAATTAATCCTTGACAAAGAGGGATTACCCAAGCAACCGATCTATCGTTGTGCTATTCGAATAGAGTGGTCACTTGAACAAACTTGTTGTTCAAGCAACCTAACTCTTTTCTTCGAATAGCTGCAAAATAGACGATGTACGGATCGCAAGTTTTTGTGTTTATCATCGTGCTCCATGATCAAACAATTGTAAACAATGATATACATAATACAAAAGAACACTAATCAAAATAAACAAAATTATACCTCTTGTTATACCTCATGATCTTTTATTGTATGTCCTTCCTCCTTTTGGATGTCGTGTGGGCGACGATCTTCCAAAAGTCAAAGCCTCTTAGATCACATTCTTCCCTTCCTTGCTCGCTCCGAACAAAGGGAAGAATAAAACAAAACTCTTCTTCTCCCATCTAGGACCGACCACCAAGCCAAGGAGCTTAATGTTGCCGCCGGCTAAGGAGTGGATGAAGGAAATGGAGTGGGCGTCGACCAAGAGCTCGAAGGGAAGAACCCTAACCCTTGCTACTGCCGGCCAAGGAGGAGAGGAAGAAGATTGGGGCGCTGGCAAAGAAGAGAAAAGAGAAGAAGGGTGCCGGCCAAACCCTAGGAAGATAGGAAAACCTTCCATTTGTTACCGCCCAAGACTTCTCCAAACCCTAGCCGCCCAATCCTTGAAGCAAAACCTAATCTCCTTGAGTTATCCTTGTCGCCCAACCCTTAAGCCTTATTTATAGAGTTAGGCTTAAGCCTCCTTTTAATCTCCACCATCGGATCTAGAGATTTAATCTCAATCGTTGGATCTAAAGATTTAATCTCCACCGTCAGATCTAGGGATTTAATCTCCACCATCGGATCTAGAGATTTAATCTCCACCATCGGATCTAGAGATTTAATCTCCACCGTCGGATCAAGAGTTCCATTTTCCACCATCAGATCTAGGCACCATGAGGGTTTTAATAGGCTACAATAGGAACCATGAGGAGGAGTTGGATCATTGCCACCCAATGGATCAAGCCCACATAAAGTCCGATCCATTAACGATAATCCATTCCACTAGAGGATTATCATTGATCTACCTCACCAACCCCATAAATAAATATGGGCTCCATATATTAATTGTACAAATATCTCTCCGTGTTTAAGATCTCGAATGTCCATCAATTAATTAATTTACTGATAATTAGTTAATCAACATCTAACTCCATGAGTAGTACCACTCAACCTTATCATCATTTCAGACCAAGTCCACCTGCAGGGTTTACATGATGATCCTTATGAGGTCTTCAAGTGGACATCATCATCCTAATATATAGGACACGGTTTCCTCCTATAATCAACGACACACCATGTAAATAATATTATTTCCCAACTTACCAAGCCTATCGATTTACTCTATAAATCTCGCCCATTGGTAAATGAAAGAAAAAAATACTAAGTACATGTGCCCGTTCTTATATCGGGATTAAGAGCATGTACACCATAATATCTGAGGTCCGATTAAATTATGTAGTCAGGAATAAATCGAATCACCTCTAAGTCGGTCCTGCTCAATACACACAAAGTGCACTAGTGTAATTCTATCGTCAAGACAAACCAATTCCAAATCACACTACAACCAAACCAATGGTTTGTCCAAAACCATCTATGTTGTGAGCCTCTACTTATACTCTACAAGGAACTGATAACATGATCTCTCGTGTGACACTACACACCATGTTATCTACAATGTAATCTATCAGACAATATTCATAATCATAAATATGCAAACAATGATCATGTGATTCTTATTTCAAAAATAAAGATGTTCATACTAAAGATAGACTTTTCAGTATACATCCCAACAGAATCATGATTTAAACATTCAATTTATGGGTTATGCATTATCATCACCCAACACTTTGTTAAAAATTTATAACCCATACCAACCTAAGTCAACCAAATTATATGATATAGATAATGTCCACTATGATTGACTATCCTAGTGTTTTCCTAACCCTTAAGAATGGATTTGGGAACCCAATACAAATTCTTTCCTATAGGGTTCAACAAAAATTCCTTAGGGATCCATTTTCTAGGTATTGTTTTATTTTTGTCTTGACCCCAAGCAATTAGGCAATGATAGGCCTTTTCATTTTTTATTTCCTTTATAACCTAGGCCTTTCTTATTAAAGCTTACCCTTTGGCTCCCTATGATCATGTTCAATGTGTTGAAGCCTATGGTGAATTTCTCTAGGGCCTTAGTTAAATGGTCTACCTTTTCGCTTAAAACCCTATTTTCTTCCATACATGCATCACTAACATTAAAAGGCATGTAATCATCATGTGAGCATGCATCATTGATACTAGAAGAAACATTAATATTTAAAGATGATTTTTATAGCTTTTCTTCTAGGGCCTTAATTTCATTTTTCATGCTTCTGTTTTCCTTTTTAGCCCTAAATAATTCCTTAGTTAAGCTAGATATCATGGACATAATTTTCTTGGGAGGAAGATTTCTTACCTTACTTACCAAATCCCCTTTCGATGATGAGGATGAAGATGTGGATGCTCCCCCTTCACTTGAGCTCTCCTCCTCGCTATTGCTTCTTTCTTCTTCCTCGGAGAAGGTGGAGTCCAAATCCTCTATCCCCATAAGAGCAAGATTTGTGAAGGCCTCTTCTTCTTCGGATGAGGATGAAGGATCATCCCATGTGTGCTTGTGTGCCTTTACCTTCCCTTTCTCCTTAGCTTTCTTCTCTTCTTCCTTCTTCTTGCCCCTCTTCTTCTTTTCTTCTTTTCTCCTCCTTTCTTCTTTGCTCTTGTACAAGAGGGGACACTCATCTATTATATGTCCCTCTCCTTGGGAATTGTACAAATTATCTTCCTCTTTGGCCTTCTCCTCCTATCATTAGATATGTTAAATTTAAAATTTTTCAAAGCACGTCTTACCTTCCTTACCATGTATGCTTCTTTCGTGCTATCCATGGAGGAGGAGGAGGAGTCTTCATCGGATGAAGAAGGTAGAATCTCCTTCTTCTTCTTCCCCTTGTTTGCTACTAGTACCACTCCCCTTGATGGCTTGATGCTTGGTTCTTCACTTATTCCCTCAAGCCTTGTTTCATGTAGCTCCATGGTGGAGAAGAATTCTTCTAGGGTGCTCACTTCTAGATTCTTCGAAATGTAGGAGTCCACCATGGAGCTCCACTTTGAGGATCGGGGAAATTCATCTATAGCCTTCATTACCATATCCCAGTTGGAGAGCTTCTCCCCTACACTTGTTAGGCCATTAAGCATCTAAGTGTTCACCATTACTCGATACTAAGGCAATTACCTCGGATTATGTGTCTTCCGCTAGGGAAGTACACACACTCCTAAATAACTTCCTATAACCATATTTGACCTAGTGATCTGCAAAACAAACTCATCCGATATGGAGGAAGGCACTAAGAGCCAACGCACAAGTTTGTTCCCATCACATGTCAAATTGTAATGGAGGCCACAGGAATTTAAAAAATATACCTCTCCCACTTAGTAATTTAAAATTGAGGAATTTTAACTATGCAAGCACAACAAGCATATAAATCAAAAGAAATAAATATGAAAAATAAATTTTCCAACTATTATGACTTTTGTTCTCCAATATGCCTCCAGTTGTGTTGCCACCTTGTTCGCTCCTCCCTACGCCATGTACAAGCCATCCAGAGATCCGAGACGAGAAAAATTATTTTAATTTACATCTATCGATCCTATACTCCATAAGGGAGTGTACATAAAATCTAGATCGAAAGTAAACTAAAATAAAAGAGTGGCTAAACAATGTCGTACTTAATTACAAAAATTAAATACTAGCCTCATCAACCTCGAGGATTCAAATAATATTACGATTACACACATACAATAACATACACACACATATGGCCATAATAGTTGGATCTTATGCTTGCAAACAAAAAGTTAGCCTACGCACATCCTACTATTATCTGGCACACATAATATATGATAAGTGCATAAAAGTAACCAAATCCTAAACACAAAATCGGAAATCGTGGCTCTGATACCACTTGTGTTGGGATGTATACTGAAAGCCTAGCTCTTTTGTATGGACATCTTTATTTTGAAATAAGAATCACATGATCATTGTTTGCATGTTATATTTATATGTGTGCATATTGTCTAATATTTTATATTGTAGATAACATGGTGCCTGGGTGCGGCACAGAAGATCATGTTATCAGTCCCTTGTAGAATATAAGTAGAGGCTCACAACCAAGATGGTTTTGGACAAACCATTGGCATGGTTGTAGTGTAGCTTGGTATTGTTTTATCTTGAACATAGAGTTACACTAGTACACCTCGGTGTATTGAGCAGGACCGATATAGAGGTGATTCAATTTATTGCTGACTACATAATTGAATCGGACCTCGGATATTATGTTGTACATGCTCTTAATCCCGATATAATAACGGGCACATGTACTTAGTATTTATTTCTTTGATTTACCAGAGGGTGAGATTTCTATGGATTAAATCAATATGCCCGGTAAGTTGGGAAGTGATATTATTTACATGGTGTGCCGTTGATTATAGGAGGAATCCGTGTCCTATATATTAGGTTGATGATGTCCCCTTGAGGAGCTCATAAGGTTCATCATGTAAACCCTGCAGGTTGACTTAGTCAACATGATGATAAGGTTGAGTGGTACTACTCGAGGAGTTAGATGTTAATTAATTGATGGTCAGTATATCAATTAATTGACGGACATTCGATATCTTAAACACGGGGAGATGGATGTACAAATAATATATGGAGCCCATATTAATTTATGGGGGTTGGTGAGGTAGTTCGATGATGATCCTCTAGTGGAATGGAACATCATTGATGGATCAAATTTGTGTGGTTCCGATCCATCGGGTGGCCAAGACCCAACTCCTCCTCATGGTCCCTATCGTAGCCATATATAAACCTCATGAAGTCTAGATCAAATGATGGAAAACAAATCTCTAGATCCGACGGTTAGGATTGAATCCCTAGAACCGACGGTGGAGATTAGATCTCTAGATCCGACGGTTGGGATTAAATTCCTAGAACCGACGGTTGAGATTAAATCTCTAGATCCGACGGTTGGGATTAAATTCCTAGAACCGACGGTTGAGATTAAATCTCTAGATCCGACGGTTGGGATTATTTCCTAGAACCGACGGTTGAGATTAAATCTCTAAATCCGACGGTTGAGATTAAAACCCTAGAACCGACGGTGGAGATTAAACCAAGGCCTAAACCTAACTCTATATAAAAGGGAGAGGAAAGGTTGGATAAGGTGGGCGGCAAGAAAATTGGGAATTAGTTCCTATATTTTTGGCTACCTCATCAATAACCAATTTTCTCCTAAGTTCTATATAAGGGAGCATGGGTTGGGCGGCAACTAAGTTTTTTGGATGGTTCATGATGGATGCTAAGGAAATTAGGGTTTTGCCTAGCATTACTTGGGCGGCAAGCAACCTCAAGGAGGAAACCCTAATTAGGGTTTTGGTTCCTTAGGTTGGGCGGCCAAGTTGGTGGAGCTAGAGGGGGCGGCAACCTATGGATGAGCTTGTCTTCTTCCTTGGAGGTGGCTAGCTCCTAGATCTCTCCTCTCCACCATGCTTAGGCGGCAAGAAACCTATGGAGGAAACCCTAATTAGATTAGGGTTTGGTTCTTTGGATTAGGCGGCTAGGTTTGGAAGTTATGGTTGGGTGGCAACAATAGGGGAAGGGCTCATCTTCTTCCTTCTAAGGGTTGGCCGGCCACTACCTTCTCTTCCTCTACCTTGGGCGGCAAGAAATCCAAAGGAAGCTTGGTTGGGCGGCTAGGGTTTGGAAGGTAAGGTAGGTGGCAACTATAGGGGAAGTGTTCTTCTTCTTCCTAGGGTGTTGGCCGGTTCCTATCCTTTTTCCTATACCTTTGGTGGTGCCCAACCTATTCCTCTTTTCCCTTTGTTTTCCTCTTGGCGTGCACTAGGAGCTAGGGTTTGTCCCTAGTTCGGTTGTAGTTGTTTCCATTATGTTCTCTCTATTCTTGGGTCGTGCATCAATCCTTTGTGGATTGGTGGTTGGCTCAAGCAAGAAGGGAAAGAGAGTTCTTCATTCTTTGGATTGAAGAAGATCTAAGAAGCTTCAACTTGTGGAGGATCTTCGCCCACACGAAGTCTACAAGGAGGTTAGGACATACGATAGAAGATCAAGAGGTATAAAAGTTTTATAACTTTAATTTCAGATCTGAGCATGTTCTTATATATGATGATTATACATGTGTGTATATGAATATATATTGTATAATCATGGACCCCGAAGACAAACACAAAAACCGGCGATCCGTCCGTCGTCTCTTCCGCGGCTAACCGACTAGAAGAGTTGTGTTGCTTGAACAACTAGTTTGTTCAAGCGATCGCTCGAGTCGTTAGCACGACGACAAATTGGTTGTGCTTAGGAAACTCATCCCATCCGGATTAGTTTTCATTAGTGAAAATTTTAATCCGGGGACATGGGAGCCTATGAGCATTCCGAGGTATAGCACGATTGCCAACAATTGGTATCAGAGCTTCTGGGCAATACCAACAACTTGAAGGTTGAAGCTTTGCTTCGGTCGCTTGTACATGGTGATCCTATCAAACATCCCTGGATAATAAAAATTAATCAGGACAAAGATGGATTACCCAAGTAACCGATTCATCATCGTACTATTTGATTTGAGTGGTCGCTTGAACAAACTTGTTGTTCTAGCAACCTAACTCTTTTCCTCTTTTTTTTATGAAGGGTAAATAGATATCATCAAAGAAAAGCACAAACATACAATAGCCTAGGGTTCATGCTCATGTCATGTTTGACGAAGTGTCAGATCTGAGATGTACCCCGGCGCAGCGTACAAGTGCTCTCATGAGTAACAACTCTCTCATGTGAAACATTTACTCATTTCTCTCCACCATCCTTTTTGCATCCAAACACTATCAATGGTGCATGTGTACCATCCATGTCTCTATGTGCTCCTGTGCACCAATCAACTATACTCAGCTCCTCTTGTGTACCTTCTTGTGCCATCCTGTCTCTTGAGGCCACCTAACGGGAATCATGTAAAGCCAGGGCAGTCCCCCGCCCCCAACACATTAACTTCCACATCAGTAGCAGGCCCACCACAAAATTCCAGCTTGGCTTTAATGTCCAGTTGGCAACCAGCACACGTATTGAAGCCCAATAACACATCATGTCCACATGTCTCCATTGGTAGCTGTGGGGCGAGAGCAAGATCTTGCCACGATCTTTGCTTGGCGGATGACTCTAGGTTGCTTGGCCATTCCTTGCTGCTGCACACTCAACGGACGCCTGCAATTTCTGCATGAAAGGACTTGTTTGCCAGCGCATGTCAAGCTTGCAGTAGCGTTTCGAATCCCGCGCGTTGCCTTCGTCCTCCCCCAAGCTTTCATCAGAGAAATGCCAGCAACCACAAGAAGCCGGCTAGAAGCTTCAGCTGCCATGGACAGCAGCTGCGAGGCACTGGAAATCCATCGAAGCTGCCTCCAGCCCATCTCACGATAGGAAACCTCCACCCTCTCCAGGCCTTCCTCCACGTTACCTTGCTGTTGCACGCTCAAGCGACGCCAGTGATTTCTGCATGAAAAAGCCATGTAGCTGACGCACGTCAAGACTACAACAGCACCTCGAGTCCTATTTCTGATCTTCCGCTCTTTGCCTTCTTCCTCCCCAAGCTTTCACCGGAGAGATGCCAGTAGCCACAAGAAGTCGACTGGAGGTTTCAGATGCCATGGACAGCAGCTGCGAGGCACTGAAAATTTATCGGAGCCACCTCCAGCCCGTCTCACGATAGTAAACCTCCATCGAGCTTCGCCTTCGTCCTCTGCCTCCATCAAACAACGTCGTTTCCATCAGCTTGGGAAGAAGGAGCATGGGAGAGACCTGAGGGCAGGCCAGAGCCCCTCCACGCACGACTCCTGCCACTCAAGGCCCTATGAGGGCTCCGCCGACGGCAACTCTCACGCCTTCAGCACGATGCCGACGAGCTGCTCCTTTTGCCTCAGCCAACAACTCAAGAGGCAGCGCGAGAAACTCCCCCCAGATTTCCCCGCACCACCTTCTTTCGTCTCAACCAGCAACTTCAGAGGCAGCGTGAGAGACCCCCCTAGATTTCCCCTCACCACCTCCTACCGCTTTTGGCCCTAAGGGAGCTCACCATTGTTTCCATCCCTCGCAACCCCTCGCAACCCCTGCCCCCCTCCGGCGACTCCTCATGGGGTGTCGTCGGAGGGGAAGGGGAGACCTCTTCCATCCCCCAAGAAGAGAAGGAGCTCTCGACTGCCGATTCTCTAGGAACTCTAGGGCTTCTCTCTCTAGCGCTCCTTATTGAGAGCTCTTTCAAAAAACTACGGTGGATAAACTTTTTAACATGACTGACCCCACCGCCGAAGCAGCCCCTCATCAGAAACCCCTGAAGGGATTTTTGGATGCACAGTACCACGAGTTGATAAGAGCCTACCTGGGTCGGGCCCAATATCTCAGTCAACATGACCTACTGGTTAATTTACATCCAGAGATCCTAACTCTTTTCTTTCATTAGCCATAGAATAGATGAAGTACGGATCGCCGGTCTTTGTGTTTATCATCAGGGTCCATGATCATACAATTATAAACAATTACATAGAACAAAAGGAAACCAAAATAAGAATTATACCTCTCGTTTACCTCTTGATCTTCTATCGTATGACCTATCCTCTTCTTGGACGTCGTGTGGGCGACGATCCTCCAAGAATATAAGTCTCCTAGATCTTGTATCTTCCCTTCCTTGCTCATTCCGAACAAGGGAAGATAACCAAACTCTTCTTCTCCTATCTAGTGCCAACCACAAAGCCTCCTTGCTTTGTTGTTGCCGCCGGCCAAGGAGAGGAAGAAGGAGAGGTGGGCGACGGCCAAGAGATGAGCTCTTGTTGCCGCCGGCCAAAACTTGAGGGATGAAGGTGCTGCCCTACGAGAGTAGAAGGAGGAGCTGACCAAGAGCAAAGGAGAAGATGAAACCCTTATCCTTTGTTTGTGTTGCTGCCGACCCAAAGCGAGAAGCAAAACCTAGCAACCAATGCTTGGCACCCAACCATTGGAAACTCCAAACCCTAGCACTCAAAAAAATTCTCTTGCCTCCCAAGCCTTGGAATCTATTTATAGATTTTGCCCAAATCTCCTTTTAATCGTGTCCGTTGGATCAAGGCTTCGTGAGGGTGTTAATAGGCTATAATAGGGACCATGAGGAGGAGTTGGATCTTGGTCACCCAATGGATCCGAACCCTATCCATTAATGATGATCCATTCAACTAAAGTGATCATCATTGATCTACCTCACCAACCCCATAATTATATATGGGATCAACATATTAATTATAAAAATATCTCCCCATGTTTAAGATATCGAATGTCCGTTAATTAATTAATTTACAGACAATCAATTAATTAACATCTAACTCAATGAGTATTACGACTCAACCTTATCATCATGCTGGACCAAGTCCACCTGTAGGATTTACATGATGATCCTTATGAGCTCCTCAAGGGGACATCATCATCCTAAAACATAGGACATGATTTCCTCTTATAATCAATAGCACACCATGTAAATAATATTATTTCCCAACTTACCGGGCCTATAGATTTAACACATAAATCTTGCCCATTGGAAAATCAAAGAAATAAATATTAAGTACATGTGCCCATTATTATATCGGGATTATGAGCATGTACACCATAATATCTGAGGTCTGATTCAATTATGTAGTCAGTAATAAATTGAATCACCTCTAAGTCGGTCCTACTCAATACACACAAAGTGTACTAGTGTAATTCTATGGTCAAGATAAACCAATACCAAATTACACTACAATCATGCCAATGGTTTGTTCAAAACCATCTTGGTTGTGAGCCTCTACTTATACTCTACAAGGAACTGATAACACGATCTTCTGTGCGACACCACACACCATGTTATCTACAATGTAAAGTATCAGACAATATGTATAACTATAAATATGCAAACAATGATAATTTGATTCTTATTCCAAAATGAAGATGTTCATAGAAAGGCTAGGCTTTCAGTATACATCCAAACAAAGACAAGTCACAGATCCATATTCGGTTCAAGTGATTCGATCAAGGTAAGTCGGTCATTAATCGATACACTTTCCAATGCAATTAAGTATTTAACTAAGAAATTAGCTAAGTCCAAGTCCAAGGTCGAGACCTTAGTTAAGGATGTTAAACTCTTTAAACATGAGATCTCCCTAACCTCTTCGACTAGTCGAGTTCAAGAGGAGAACTCAACTCGAGTTGAAAAACTCGAAGAAGAGAACTCTCTCTTGAAAGGACAAGTCAAAAATCTTAGGCAAACATTGGAAAGGTTTACTTTGGGGTCCCAGAGTCTTGACCTACTACTTGGATCATAAAGGGTCATGTACAATAAGGACGGACTCGGGTTTAGATCAAATGCAACAAATAAATCGTATATGTCAATTATGAATCGAAATAGACAAATAGTCCAAGCATGGGTCCCTAAGACCTCTTTGAATTCTCAATTAGGATGCACTAAGTACTGGGTTTCCAAGAACCAAATCCACTACATAGAAAATCGAATCAATTCAATGGTCCAGTTGGAGCTAGTACTAAATTTGTTTGTTTTATTTCTTGAATTAGACTTGCATGCTTAGTTAATTTTTGTTTTAATTTAGAACGGCTAGATAGGGTTAATAGTTAGTCAACCTTGATAACATAGTATCAAAATGTGGCGAGATGATAGTACGTTAGGGAAACGAAGTCTTGTGTGTTTGAACTAGATAAGACATATCTAACTTGGTGCACTCGACTAAGTTGAACTAGTTGAAGCTACCTCGCTATATCCTAAACTAGTTAGACCAGGAAGTAATCCTAAGCGACTCAAGTTATCAATTTCTTGAATTTGGCTTTGTCTAAGGAAGTGGTCATTGTTCCAATCAAAGAAGGCCTCTGTGCCTCGCCACGATCTGGAAGTCAATTTCTCGAAAAGATTACTTGACGAGCTAAGGGTCAAATTTGAATCTAACCCAAGGTTGATTATCTTCAATTCACTAAACTTAATCAAGTAAAATTAAAGTCATCTCACAAAACATATAAGGTTAACATGTTTGATCATATAGAAAGGGTGAGATGACTATGACACTAAAATATTCAACCAACTCTTAAAATTCCAATGTCTGATCCAAGTACTATATGTATAGGATTAATGGATGTTGGATAGTGGGTGCTCCCGACACATAACCGGAGACCGACTAAAATTTTTGAAGCTGAGATTCAAAATTCAAGGATTGGTAGCATTCGGAAAGAACGAGAAGCTCAAAATCATCGGTTCAGGTGATATTGAGCTGAACTCTAACTTTATAATTTGTAATGTACTTTTAGTTGAGAATTTCGATTTTAATTTACTTAGTGTTAGTCAATTGTGTGATAATAAATATAAGGTCACCTTCTTACAAAATGAATGCTTAATCAAAAATAATGATACTTCAAAAATTATACTTAAGGGAACTAGGAATAGCAACATTTACACAATTAACTTATCCAACTCCTCAACCAAGTATCTAATGACACAGCAAGAGGAATCCTGGTTGTGGCACCAATGACTTGACCAATCTCACCCAAGACTCGTACACAAAATGAGTCAGAGTGATTTAGTCATAGGTCTATCCAACCTTAATAACTTGGAAAATAAAATTTGTAATGCTTGTCAACAAGGTAAACAAACTAGGACCTCACATCAACTAACCAACCAAGAAAGAACCAAAAGTGTACTTGAGATCCTACACTTAGACCTATTTGATTATCATGGAGCCAAGTCACTAAATGGAAATCAATATTGTCTAGTTATAGTCGATGACCTCTCTAGGTTCACTTAGGTTAGGTTTCTAACACATAAAAGTGAAACCTCAAAGAAACTCACCAACTTATGTAAATTAATAGAAAATGAAAAGAATCTTAAGGTAAAAAGACTTAGAAGTGATCATGATGGTGAATTCGAAAACCATAGGTTTACTCATTTTTGTAATCAAAACAGATACCACCATGAGTTTTCCTACCCTAGGACTCCTCAACAAAATGGTCTTGTTGAACGTAAAAATCAAACATTACAAGAAGCCGCTAGAACCATGTTGAGTGAGTATAACATACCTAATAGGTTTTGGGTAGAAGCGATCAATACGACCTGCTATGTTCAAAATAGGATCCTCCTAGTTAGAAGACACCTTAAAACCTCTTATGAAATTTATTATGAAAAATTACCAAACATTAAGTATTTTAGGGTCTTTGGTTGTAGGGCGCACATATTGAACACTAAGGATTACCTAGGGAAATTCACCCCTAAAACAACTACCGGGACATTCCTAGGATTCTCAACCACTAGTAAAGCTTATAGAGTGTATAACAATGAAACCCTAAAAATCAAAGAAACAATTAACGTAGTATTTGATGAAGGAAACGAAACTACAAAACCTGGATTAGAAGTAATTAATGAACCTAATTCTAGACTTGAACCTAACTCTAGACCCGAATCTAACTCACAAAGAGAATCTAATGTAAATCCTAACCCAAATCATTCTAGGATACAATCAAACCACCTGATCGATCAAGTAATAGGTGATCCTAATTTAGGAGTTTGAACTAGAGCATCCTATAAAAACCTAAGCCAAATTTCACTAATCTCGAAAATCGAACCCAAAACAATTAAACAAGCTCTTTTTGATCCCGATTGGAATATAGCTATGGAAGAAGAGTTAACTCAATTTACTAGGAGTCAAGTTTGGGAATTAGTACCCCCATCTAAAGGAAAAAATGATAATTGGAACAAGGTGAGTATTTTGAAACAAACTTGATGATAATGGAGAAGTAGTTATGAATAAGGCTAGGTTAGTCGCCAAAGGATTTAGCCAAGTTGAGGGGTTAGACTATGATGAAACATATGCCCCCGTAGCTAGACCTGAATCGATTAGAATGTTATTAGGCTACAATGCATATCGAGGGTTTAAACTATTTCAAATGGATGTTATGTCTGTTAGTAATATATGAGAGATGTCCTAAGGCAATCGCCTTATGTATGAACCATTTATATGATAAATGAAGATTCACTATTTGATTATACATGTTTTATGTATTTGATTGAATCTTAAACTCATTTACTGAATGTCCACGATACGATTCACAGCATGAGAGAATTTGTGATTGGATCACAACTAGTGAGTATCTCTACATGTGTAATTGTGATGTATCGGAATTATCCCTAGTTGATGAATTGATGGATTTGGACACCATCAATTCTGTCGAGACTAGCACGAGGTATACTCCTTGGTGTATCCAAGCAGCTGATTCTCACTGGCTGGAGACATAGTGATGTCCGGAGTTAATCGTGGATGCTAGTTATGGTAACTAGTTCATCGAGTGACCACCGTAAGACTTCATATGGTTCTCGCATATATAGATATGTCAATGAAGTTCTTATCGTGGCTTAAGTGCGATGTTCCTTCGACTTGCGATTCAAGTCATCTTGATCATGGAGACTTATGCTTTGACATCTTAAGCAAACATCTCCGAGGAGATGTGGACCCGGATGATTGGGTATAAGTCAAGTGATCAAGGTGTTTGAATAGCCTATAAAGGATTCACCACTCCTTGCGAGGAGATGTATACCCATGGCCTCTCGCCTGATTGTTACTAAAGTCTTTGGCCAAAGCATTACATGTTTAGAGTAAGGTACTCTTCGATACATGTGGAGTAACTAGAACTGTGAGGACGAGGAAATGATACTTGGCTAGGTGTGACGAGTCACTTAGTGGGGACCGGCTACAATAGACCATGTCCAACCAAGTGGGTATAAGATGAGTGAAGGGAATGGGGCACGATTCATTCGAGCCATCAAGGGTTTCGTAAATAGTTCGATCAACCGCTGATCTTTTCTTAATTGGGGATCATGATGTACTACTAGGTGCCACTCATGATCGCTCTATAATTAATGGTTAATTATAGACGGCCAACATAAACCGAGAACCTATTTGGTCACACGACAACGAGTGTAATCCAAAGGATTTAAAACGAGCTTGAGAATGGGATTCTCGCATCGAGAGAAACTATGTTTGGTTGGACCAAACATAAAGCGAGCATGAAATTGTTTCAGTCGCAATGGAAGCGTGGATGGGCCGTGTCTTATGAAGACATAATGGATGGACCAAAATGGTTTGGTTCTAAGCCAATGGATGAGAATAAACCAAAGGGTTTGGTTTATATTAAACGAATGAACCAAAGGTTGGTTCGGTTCGTTTTAACTTAAAATAAACCATCATGGTTTGGTTTATTTTAACTTATCTTAATGGAGAGGGTTAACGGGCTTTATGGATATGATCCATTAACCATTAAGAGAATTAGTTCTCTATAAAATAAGGCTTAAATCCTAATCCAAAAACCTAGTTGCCACCCACCCTTGTTGGTGTTTTGCGCCAACTACAGCCGCCGCCCAGCTTTGTGCGCCGTCCAAGACCCTTGCCGGCGCCCAAGCTCCAGCCGGTGAACCTCGGCGACCCTCCGGTGATCTCCTATAGGTTCGGCATCAAGGTGAGCCTTTTCTCTCCTTGTTTTGGCCGGCGCCTACTCCTCCACCAAGCTGTCCAGTTTTCTGGACAGCTTCTTCTCTCTCGCCGGAGCGTCGTTTGACGACGGTTAGTGATCCGACAGCGGCTAACATACCGGGATTTGATCTCCGTAATCCTCTGAGGTGGAGGACGGCGATTCGTCAATCGGTTGACGAATACCTCTCCGGAGAAGCAAGTCTTGAGGACTTGTTTTAGGTCCGAATTTGGATTCGGATCGTGATCATCTCTCGATCACGTCGTCTTCAACACGAGGCTAGTAACCCATACGAAGACGAAGCTCGTGGCTCGGCGAAGTCATCCCGAGGAGCTCGGCGTGGATACGGATAGAGACGATTCTTATGAGGATCGTTCCGGTTGATGCCGTTCCCGCTACACGTCATACGAAAGGTATAACGTAGTTTAATTTCCTTTTATTGCAATTTTAATTTACGGTTAGGTCTACACTTGTTGTAATAGCATGCGTGTGTTGTGTGTGTTGTAATAAATAGGAGTATTTATTATTTTTATTGCTTCCGCTGTGCTCATGTTTACGAAACATGATCGAACACACACACGCCGCGGTGCCGGAAACCCAACAGTGGTATCAGAGCCCAGGTTGTGTTTCGACATAATCGTAAAATGGTTTTGCGATAGTCATAATGAATTTCTGGAAATTTTCTAATTTTGGAAATTTAGAAGTATTTATGGAAATTTTTCAATTTTGGAAAGTCTAGAAGTATTTATGGAAATCTTCCACTTTTGGAAAGTTGGAAGTATTTATGGAAATTGATATTTTCCATAAATAAAATATTTGATTAGATTCTGGAAATTTGTTTCCTAATTTAATCATTATTTGATTTGGGAAATCAAATCTTAAAATATTTTATTTCCATAAGTAGTTTTAATGATTTAGGAAATTGGTTTCCTAAATAGATTTTCCTTAATCAAATAATTCCATGAATAAAATATGTGATTAGATTTGGAAATTTGTTTCCTAATTTAATTATGATTTGGTTTGGAGAATCAAATCTTAAACATATTTTATTTCCATAAATAGTTATGACATATAAGGAAATATATACATGACATAATTGTATGCCATGTAATTGCATTAGATGCATAACATTATGCCATGCATGTCGTGACATGTAGATGTATGCCATGTATGCCATGCCATGTAGATAATAGTTATTTGCATGCAAAGAGGATGAGACATAAAACCCTAACTCAATATTAAAGCCTACACCTTCCATTAATATGGTTAGAACCAGAGTTCGCTTTCTTGTTTGGGTTGTTGGACTCACTCCAAGCCCGCCAACTCAACATGTTCAAATCATTGGAATAGTTTAACTCTAATATGGTAAGAGTCGAGGTCAATCGTTAGTTTGGGTTGTTGGACTCACCCAAGCTGGGCTAATTGGTTGAATGCGCTCTAACCATATTAAAACTATTTCGCGATTAATGGGTTGGCTTTAACTTGGAGCATCGATTTGTTGGACTCACTCCAAGGTCGATGTGAAGAGAGGTG
Source organism: Wurfbainia villosa (assembly GCA_025175895.1). Classification (NCBI taxonomy): domain Eukaryota; kingdom Viridiplantae; phylum Streptophyta; class Magnoliopsida; order Zingiberales; family Zingiberaceae; genus Wurfbainia; species Wurfbainia villosa. The sequence goes on along the minus strand of CM046000.1, from coordinate 19,570,720 downwards.
AAGTTGGGTGCTATGCATATGATGCATACTTGTTAATGTGTTAACAACCCAATGTATGTGTAAACATTCAATTAGTTGATAGCACATTGTGATAGTTACATATACATGATATGTAATCGGTATATGATAATTCACCATCATAGCTAAGAATGGCTTGTTGGACTCACTCCAAGGTTGTTCTTATCTATGATGGATATCAGCCCATTCGGAGATGGACCTACGATCTCCCGAAGTGATTTTAAGGGTTTTTGAAATTCGAAAAATGAATGGGATTTATAAATGTATATTGATGCATTTTAAAATCATTTTCTCATATATGCTCGTTTTGTATTTCTAGGTCAATAAATTGATCATGACGTCTTTGAATTTGCGCACTATTTTGGATTCGAACAAACCGATCGGGCCTAACTTCGGATCGCTTAGAAACCTGAGAATTGTTCTCAAGGCGGAAAAGCTTGCATATGTCCTTGAAGAGCCTCTTCCTGACCGTCCTAAGGACGATGCAACTCCAGACCAAATGTTGGTCTATCAGAAACATGTGGCAGATTCTGAGCTGGCAAGTTGCATCATGCTAGCGGCGATGGTACCTGAGCTGCAAAAGCAGCATGAGCATATGGATGCTAATACTATGGTCTTCCATCTTCATGAGTTGTTCGATGAGCAAGCGAGATCCGAAAGGTTCGAGGTCTCTAGGCTCCTCTTCACTACGAAGATGCAAGAAGGTTCATCCAGAGTGCAGTTTGTGCTAAAGATGAACGGGTACATCGAGCGGCTAGCTACCCTCGGTTTTGTGATGGATCATGAGTTAAGTATTGACTTAATTCTGCATTGTTTGCCCAAGAGCTTCTCGCAATTTGTGATGAACTATCGGATGAACAAATTGGAATCCACCATTCCCGAGCCTCAATATGTCAAGACCGTGGAGCCTTCAGAAGCATGAGGAGAAGGCGGTTCATAGTTGATTCTCAAAGAAAGGTTCTAAGAGGAAGGCAAAAGAATGTAAGAAAGGAAAGAAAAAGGCAAAGAAGGTGGAACCAGCAAATAAAAGGGCACTTGCCATCACTGTGGCAAGGAAGGCCACTGGGCGAAGAAATGCAAGACTTATCTTGAGTCCATGAAGAAGAAGTAAGGCATCCGATGCCCCATCCTCTCTGTATCTTCGTTATTGATTGTCATTCTATTTCCTTAGACACTTGGGTATTGGATACTCGGGTGTAGCTCATATATGTAATGACATACAGGGCTAAGGAATAGAAGAAGACTTGTCGAGGGGAGTCAAATTTGCGAGTTGGGCAATGGAGCAAAGGTTGCCGCGGCCGCCATCGAACTTATTTGAAGCTCCTAGTGGACTAGTCTTGAACTGACAATTGCTATTATGTTCCTTCTCTAATAAAGAACATTGTTTCTATTTCCGCTTAAATAGAAATGGTTTCCATTTAACGCTTAGTAACAATTGTTGTTATATAACTTTGAATGGCGACTTTATGGAACCGAACTTTGAGTAATGGCATTTATACGTTGGACGATTCAAAGGACATCTTCAATATCGGCGAGCAACACGCGTGCTCGAAAGGATAATCAAATAGACTCTATATGTGGCATTGTCTTGGCCATATAAGCAAGAAATGCATGTCCGAATTACACCGATGTGGAATTCTGGAATCGTTTGAATTGGATTCATACGATACATGCGAATCATGCTTAAAAGGCAAGATGACTAAGTTACCTTTTACTGGAAAAGGTGAACGAGTGGGAGAGTTACTAGATCTAGTACATACTGATGTATGTGGACCTATGTCAACTCAAGCTTTAGGAGGCTATAACTACTTCATTACCTTCACCGATGATCACTCACGGTTTGGGTATGTGTTCTTGATGAAACACAAGTCTGAAGCCTTTGAAAAGTTCAAAGAATTCAGAAATGAAGTACAGAAACAACATGACAAAAGTATTAAAATACTTCGATCGGATCGAGGTGGTGAATACTTAAGTCAAGAGTTTCTTGATTATCTAAGAGACAATGGCATATTGTCTCAATGGACTCCGCCCTATACACCACAACATAATGGTGTATCTGAGAGGCGTAACCGGACCTTGTTGGACATGGTCAGGTCAATGATGAATCATGCGACTCTTCCCAAGTCCTTTTGGGGTTATGCACTTCAGACAGCTATTTACTTGTTAAACAGAATGCCTACCAAGGTAGTCTCTACTACTCCATATGAGATATGGGCTAGTAAGAAACCTCATGTATCTTACTTGAAGATATGGGGTTGTCCTGCTTATGTGAAGCTGACTGTATCAGACAAACTGGATGCTAAGTCTGATAAATGTCTATTTATTGGATACCCTAAGGAAACAAGGGGTTACCAATTCTATCATCCTGTGGAACAAAAGGTGTTTGTTTCAAGGCATGCTGTGTTTCTAGAGAAAGAGTTTCTCTTGCAAGAAAACAGTGGGAGTGTCGTCGAGCTTGAGGAGGCTCGAGAGACTCAAATAGACATTGATGAGATACCTGGTGAAGCACAACAGCCGACAACTCATAGTGATGAGCAATCGACTGGACCTATTGTAACACCACATCTTCATAGATCTGGTAGAACACGCAATATTCCTGAGAGATATGGATTTCTCGTAAGTGAATCGAACGATGTGTTACTCATTGATGATGAGGAGCCTACCAGTTATGAAGAAGTGCTGACAAGTTCAGAAAGGGATAAGTGGCTTGGTGCCATGAAGTCGGAAATGGAGTCCATGTACGAAAACCAAGTTTGGAACTTGGTTGACCCACCTGAAGGCATAAAGCCTATAGGGTGCAAGTGGGTTTTCAAGAAGAAAACCGACATGGATGGTAATGTGATTACCTATAAGGCTAGATTGGTGGCGAAAGGATATCGTCAAAAACAAGGTGTTGATTATGACGAAACCTATTCGCCTGTAGCTATGCTTAAATCCATTCGGATGCTCTTGGCCATAGCGGCTCATTATGATTATGAGATATGGCAGATGGATGTGAAAACAGCTTTCCTTAATGGAAACCTGCTCGAGGACGTGTATATGATACAGCCTGAGGGTTTCACATCGGTTGACAAAACCAAGGTATGCAAATTGCGACGATCCATTTATGGATTGAAGCAAGCATCCAGGAGCTGGAATATCCATTTTGATGAGACAATCAAAAAGTTTGATTTCTCAAAAAATCCAGACGAACCTTGTGTGTACAAGATGGTTAGTGGGAGTGCAGTCGTGTTCCTAGTATTGTATGTCGATGACATATTACTTATAGGAAACGATGTGTCAATCTTACAGTCAGTTAAGGTTTGGTTATCCAAGACATTCTCCATGAAAGACCTGGGAGAAGCAACCTACATCCTTGGGATTAAGATCTATAGAGATAGATCGAAACGGTTGCTTGGTCTTTCACAGTCTACATATATAGACCGAGTGCTAAAGAGGTTTAGCATGTCGGAATCCAAGAAAGGTTATCTACCCATCAGGCATGGGGAACACCTTTCGAAGTCTATGTGTCCGCGCACAGAAGACGAGAGGATTTGCATGAGTAAGATTCCCTATTCATCCGCAATAGGATCTATCATGTATGCTATGTTATGTACGAGGCCCGATGTATCGTACGCTCTGAGTGTCACGAGCAGATACCAATCCGATCCAGGAATGGATCATTGGGCGGCTGTTAAGACGATCCTTAAGTACTTGAGAAGAACTAAGGATGTATTCCTAATATATGGAGAAGGGGACATGGTGATACGCGGGTATACGGATGCCAGCTTCCAGACAGACAAGGATGATTCCAGGTCTCAGTCTGGATACGTGTTCACCTTGAATGGGGGCGCAGTGAGTTGGAAAAGTTCAAAACAAGAGACTGTAGCGGATTCTACCACTGAGGCAGAATATATTGCAAATTCGGAAGCAGCAAAGGAAGCGGTTTGGATCAAGAAGTTCGTTCATGAACTTGGTGTGATTCCGGCCATTGTTGAAGCAATACCGGTCTCATCGCGACAACAATGGAGCAATTGCACAGGCGAAAGAGCCAAGGTCTCATCAACGATCCAAACATGTGCTTCGCCGCTATCATCTTATCAGAGAGATCATAAGTAGGAACGAAATACAAATCGAGAAAATTCCCACTGAAAGGAACTTAGCGGATCCTTTGACTAAAGCATTACCTCAAAGTAAGTTTGAGGGTCATGTTAGAGCTTATGATATTGGATACCGTAGCGATTGGCATTAGGCCAAGTGGGAGTCTGTTAGTAATATATGAGAGATGTCCTAAGGCAATCGCCTTATGTATGAACCATTTATATGATAAATGAAGATTCACTATTTGAGTATACATGTTTTAAGTATTTGATTGGATCTTAAACTCATTTACTGAATGTCCACGATATGATTCACAGCATAAGAGAATTTGTGATTGGATCACAACTAGTGAGTATCTCTACATGTGTAATTGTGATGTATCGGAATTATCCCTAGTCGATGAATTGATGGATTTGGACACCATCAATTCTGTCGAGACTAGCACGAGGTATACTCCTTGGTGTATCCAAGCAAATTGATTCTCACCGGCCGAGACATAGTGATGTCCGAGTTAATCGTGGATGCTAGTTATGGTAACTAGTTCATTGGAGTGACCAGCCGTAAGACTTCATATGGTTCTCTGCATATATAGATATGTCAATGAAGTTCTTACCGTGGCTTAAGTGCGATGTTCCTTTGACTTGCGGTATTCAAGTCATCTTGATCATGGAGACTTATGCTTTGACATCTTAAGCAAACATCTCCGAGGAGATGTGGACCCGGGATGATTGGGTATAAGTCGAAGTGATCGAAGGTGTTTGAATAGCCTATAAAGGATTCACCACTCCTTGCGAGGAGATGTATACCCATGGCCTCTCGTCGGATTGTTACTAAAGTCTTTGGCCAAAGCATTACATGTTTAGAGTAAGGTACTCTTCGATACATGTGGAGTAACTAGAATCCGTAGGACGAGGAAATGATACTTGGGCTAGGTGTGAAGTACTCAGCCTAGTGGGGACTGACACAATAGACCATGTCCTGAACCAAGTGGGTATAAGATGAGTGAAGGGAATGGGGCACGATTCATTCGAGCTACTGAAGGGTTTCAGAAATAGTTCTGGATCAACCGTTGATCTTTTCGGTTAATTGGGGATCATGATGTACTACTAGGTGCCACTCATGATCGTTCTATAATTAATGGTTAATTATAGACGGCCAACATAAATCGAGAACCTATTTGGTCACACGCACAACGAGTGTAATCCAAAGGATTTAAAACGAGCTTGAGAATGGGATTCTCAGACCGAGAGAAACTATGTTTGGTTGGACCAAACATAAAGCGAGCATGAAATTGTTTCAGTCGCAATGGAAGCGTGGATGGGCCGTTTCTTATGAAGACATAATGGATGGACCAAAATGGTTTGGTTCTAATCCAATGGATGAGAATAAACCAAAGGGTTTGGTTATATTAAACGAATGAACCAAAGGTTGGTTCGGTTCGTTTTAACTTAAAATAAAACATCATGGTTTGGTTTATTTTAACTTATCTTAATGGAGCGGGTTAACGGGCTTTATGGATATGATCCATTAACCATTAAGAGAATTAGTTCTCTATAAAATAGGGCTTAAACCCTAATCCAAAACCCTAATCTATTTTGGCCGCCCAACCTAGTTGCCGCCCACCCCTTGTTGGTGTTTTCGGCGCCCAACTACAAGCTGCCGCCGCCCAGCTTTGTGCCGCCGTCCAAGACCCTTGCCGGCGTCCAAGCTCCAGCCGGTGAACCTCCGGCAACCCTCTGGTGATCTCCTATAGGTTCCGCATCAAGGTGAGCCTTTTCTCTCCTTGTTTTGGCCGGCGCCTACTCCTCCACCAAGCTGTCCAGTTTTCTGGACAGCTTCTTCTCCTCTCGTCGGAGCGTCGTTTGGATGACGGTTAGTGATCCGACAGCGGCTAACATACCGGGGATTTGATCTCCAGTAATCCTCTGAGGTGGAGGACGAAGGATTCGTCAATCGGTTGACGAATACCTCTCCGGAGAAGCGAGTCTTGAGGACTTGTTTTAGGTCCGAATTTGGATTCGGATCATGATCATCTCTCGATCACGTCGTCTTCAACACGAGGCTAGTAACCCGTACGAAGACGAAGCTCGTGGCTTGGCGAAGTCATCCCGAGGAGCTCGGCGTGGATACGGATAGAGACGATTCTTACGAGGATCGTTCCGGTTGATGCCGTTCCCGCTACACGTCATACGAAAGGTATAACGTAGTTTAATTTCCTTTTATTGCAAATTTTAATTTACGGTTATGTCTACACTTGTTGTAATATGCATGCGTGTGTTGTGTGTGTTGTAATAAATATAGATTTATTATTTTTAATTGCTTCCGCTGTGCTCATGTTTACGAAACATGATCGAACACACACACGCCGCGGTGCCGGAAACCCAACAATGTCAGCGTTCTTGAATGGAATTATCAAGGAAGAGGTTTACTTTAGCCAACCACCCAGATTTGAAAGTCTAGACAAACTCGACCATGTCTTTAAACTTAGAAAAGCCTTATATGGACTAAAACAAGCTCCTAGAGCTTGGTATGAAAGGCTTTCAATTTACCATAAGTATATGGGGTTTAGTCAAGGCTTAGTCGACCCAACCTTGTTTGTAAAATCCATAGGAAAAGAGATACTCATTGCCCAAGTTTACGTAGATGACATAATTTTTGGAACTACCAATACAACCTTATTAAATGAGTTCATTTCGCTAATGGAAAGTGAATTCGAAATGAACTTAGTAGGAGAACTAACCTTTTTCTTAGGCTTACAAATTAAACAAACTAGAAAAGGTATCTACCTACACCAAAAAAAATATGCTAAGGAATTCATTAATACATTTGGATTGAAAAATTCTAAGGAAATTAACACACCAGTGGCAACAAATGTGAATATAGGAGAATACTTAGAAGGAAAACCAATTGATTTGAAATACTATAAGAGCGCAATAGGTAGTCTCCTATACTTAATTGCGAGTCGACCTGATATACTCTTCGCAGTAAGTATGTGTGTGAGATTCCAATCTTACGCTAAGGAGTTGCACCTAACGGTAGTCAAACACATCTTCCGATACCTTAAAGGAACACTAAATGTAGAAATTTAGTACCCTAGGTCCAATGAGTTCGAACAAGTCGACTTCTCCGATTCGGATTATGCCGGTAGTAAACTCGATAGGAAGAGCACGAGTGGTTGTTGCCAACTTCTAGGCTTGAGTCTAGTTACCTGGTGTAGTAGAAAGCAACATTGTGTTGCCTTATCTACCACCGAAGTCGAATATATTGCGATGGGTGAGTGTGTAGCTCAACTTCTTTGGATGAAGCACACTCTCCAAGATTTCCAATTAAACTTTAGTAACACTAAAATTTTCATCGACAACATTAGTTCCATTAACCTAACTAAGAACCCAATTTGTGACTCTAGGACTAAACACATAGAGGTTAAACACCATTTAGTTCGAGAACACATATAAAATGGAACAATACAACTCGAATATGTTGAGTCCAAATCGAACCTAGTAGATATCTTCACCAAACCCTTACCCGAAACAGAGTTTAGTCGACTTAGACGAAAATTAGGAATGTGCACAATAGGGTATGACTCAACTCTTATATTTTTCTTATATACTCTATTTTTATTTTTCATACTGCATGGAACTAGCTTAGGATTTACCTTAGAAAGCATGCACCTATAGATTTAAGGAGCTAATAAATATCACAACACATAGGTCTAATGTGTTTGTGTACTGAGCCACGTAGATGGACGTGAGATATTAGGACCTTACTCCTGGTTCCAGATGTAGATCTAGTACATCGACATGAACAATGGATTATAATTATTTAAAATAACCAACTCTAATAAGGACTTATGGATCCTTTCATCTCAATTAAGTCAAAAAGTGTTGAACATACTATTAGTTGAACTTATGTTAAAACTATTATTTTCAAAATCTAATAGGAACATGCTTGGACTTACAAAGCTTATTTTATGAAAATCTTTCTACAAACCCCCACACTTTTCGATTTATGGCAAAAGGGGGAAAAAAGCCAAAGTTAAGGGATCAAAAATTATTTTTTGATTGATAACTTAACTTAAACTTAACTTAAAACATTCAGGCCAAAGTTAAGTAATCTTGATTACTTAACTTACTTAACCTTTTTAGTGGCAAACGTTAAGGGGGAGAGCTAAGCTTTTTTTTTTTCAAGTACTCACCTAAGGTAAAGGGGGAGGTTACCTCAAGGGGGAGGACTTGAAAAAGATGTATTGCTCTTACTTATTCTAACTTACTAAGTTACTCATACTAACTTACTAAGTTATGCATTCTTTCATGTTCATGTTTGTGTTTCACATTTAATACTCGTCTTGTTTTACACTTAATTTTTCCTTAACTTTGTGTCGATTTGCCATAGATCAAAAAGGGGGAGATTATTGGTGCAAGGGCACCAGATAATCAAACCTAGGTTTTGATTATGGAAAAGACCCAAAGTTAAGATCTTATCGTTATCTCATATGCTCTGTTAAGTGTGCAAAAATGATTAAGCTAAGTTGAAGGTCGACGGCACCCAGAGAATCTTGAGTCGAGAAATCGTGCTGGTCGGGCGACACCGGAAGAACTTCGGATGGAGTCGAAGAAGCCAAGTGAAGACTCGAAGCTAAGTGATGTGAGCAAAACGTATAGGGTTTTAGGAGTAGTTTTTGCTCTCATCTTGTTACATTTCATGTTAGTTTCATGCATATGTTACTCTATTTTGCACACATTTCCTATTTTCTGGTTCGGAGGTCTGCTCATTGGACTTTTGTGTGTAGGTTAGCATTTTGAGTTAAAAAGATGCGCTTTTAGAGCAAAAGAAGGACATTTTGCAGCTAGATGCAGAGTGGGACATGGCCAGGGTGTGTGGATTCACATGACCATGTCCAATGGGCGAGATTAGCACCCCAGGGCTGCACACGGCTTGGCCTTGTGGAAACACACGGTCGTGTGATGACCCACCAGATTTGCATGACTAGGGCTTTTTCTGGATTTTGTAGCTATCCGAGGTAAAGTCTATATAAGGATGGCTCTGCCCAAACCCTAGGGGGGAGACATGATGGCTAGGAAGACACATCGAAGCCCTAAAAAGCTTTGGTAACTCGCAACGGGGAGAAGGAACACCGTGGGAGGTCCACGACTTGCACTTCAACACCGGAGAGAAGACCACAAAAGCATTGTAATTCTTTGTTCCTGCATTTTATTTCTTATTTATTCGAACAAAGACATGCTTTGTGATTCTTCCTTCATATACATGGAGTAGTACTTTCGATTCTAGGATTAGGGAGTAGCTTGTGTACACATACAATGTTGGTTCATGTTAAATTCTGCCGTTGAGTTTGATTTGACAATTGGTAGTTGTTTTTACTATATCTATGCGTGTTTGGTTTTTTATCTGTTGTTCCTAGGCGATACGAGGGGTGACAACCCTCGTATCTAAGATTTAGGGGATTTTATATAAGAAACCTAGGGGTAAACCTGATCTCCTGTAACTGTGGGTAGAAGGGTGCGGTGAAATCGAAACGGTTCACCATAGGGATTAATTTGGCATCCTCGTACTGTCTATCCCATCCTTTTAGGCGGAGGTAGCTCTTGGTAGATGCGGCGGCTCTGCGGGAGAGTGTATGATGTCCCTTCCACAAAACCATAGCTAAACGTCTAGACAACGCCAATTGACAACATTGTTTTGTGATACACAAGCGAAACCGAAGTCCTAGAATCTCCTTTGAAGACCTCGGCACACTCTTTTCCTCCTTCGTGTGACACCGTATAGAGTAAAGTCCACCGACAGCCCTCACCAATCGAAACCTCTTAGAGTTACATCCGAAAAATTACAACCACTGAAAATATTTGGTATTCGAATCCCAGTCCCTGTGGGATTGATAATCTTTATTACTTAACGCCATCCGTACACTTGCGGTCGTTGAGCTCGAGTGCGAACTTTGAGTCTTTGACGGTCTCCATCACGAGATTTGAGGTCGCGTTCATGCGCATCACTAAGCTACAAGTAACAAAGGACCAGAGTTAAGCTCGAGTGTGAGTAAAAATGAGGTCGGGTCCTCCGTACGGGGATGACATTAGGCAGTGATCTGACTAAGACTTACATTGGAAGGTCTAGGTTGAGATCGAACGGTAAGTAGGCGTCGAATTTATCTTTACTTGCGTGTTTTTGAACTAACTCTGTGTTTGAGTTAAATAACCAAGCTGGCAGTCGCCAGCTGGCTATTGGCAGTCGACTGCTGGTGGTATTAGTCGACTGATAAGGGCCATCAGTCAATTGATATTCAAACTGCCCACTTCGATGAAAGTCAAACAAGATCCCTTTATCTTGGGGGTGAGGTGGCCTTTTTGATAGGATATGGATATCAACATCTAGGGGGTTGAAGAGCTATATAAAGATGAGGGTTCACCACATTAGGCATGTAGGATCGATGAAGTGTAGATGTTGGCCGACTAGAGGGGGGTGAATAGCCCTCAATCGTTCGATGGTGGAATTCATTCGTTCTCGTTACGTTTCTTTCCTACGATTGTCATTAGAGCAGCAGAATACTAATACAAATATGAATACTAAAAACAAATAAGCATACGAAAACACACACGATATACGTGCTTCAGAACCGAATGGTTCCTACTCCACGGGCGAGCTCTTCGAGCTCTAGTTATGCGCACGACACGAACTAATATCCTTCTTGACTACACGTCGGAGGTGGAGAAACCTCTCATAAGCTATTACAACAAGTAATATATGAAATACAAGCAATACAAAGACAAATATGAAATACACGTAAAGAACACATTACAACGCTTGCTTTGAACCCTTTGCTTGTAGGTTTCTTTAGATGGCTCTTGAAGGTCTGGAATGTAGCAGCAATTCCCCTCCAAAAGCTTCACAAAAGTATTGGCGAAATCCTCCCACTTGAGCTCCATTTATAACCTACATCAAGCTATTTTCGCGCCCAGCAGTCGACTGCCAAAAGGCCCCAGTTGACTGCCCCTGTAACCGTTGTCTCACAACGGCTTTATCCATATTGGACAAGTTCCAACGGATCTCCTACCCAATGCCCATGATAATGATCGGTGACCTAGTAGTCGACGCCAGATACTACGGAGCGCTCAGGCTCACAACATTCTCATCGATCGCCATACCTCGGTAGTACGTATCGACATCGATCATTGCACCCATGGCATTATCGCCAAGCACAAAACCTGAAGTCTAACACGAGTCGAACCCTAGTCGACTTGGACCAGTCAACTAACACCTATGCCAGTCGACTACTGTTGGGAAAAACCTCAAACACCAAGTTGTTTGAGCATCCGACTGTCGGGTAAACCCTCAAACATCAAGTTTGAGCCTCCGACACTCAGTCTTAGCCACTTGGCCAAGTCCACCTTATCCCTCATAGAGTTTCCCACCGAAGCTCTCTTCCCTCGGCTTACGTATCTCGGATGCGCCAAGTGCATGACTTCGCAACGCCATCCTTCATGTCTCTTGCCCTCGAAGTATGCTTCCCTTTGGGCTCACTCTATTTGCTCCCCATCCGGCTGTCCCTCGGATTCACCAAGCGCACAACTTCGCAATGCCATCCTTCACCAACTCAAGGACTCCGAGCCTAGTGAACTTGCCAAGTCCTCAAAACTTCCCACATGCAACAAGCGCACGACTTTGCAATGCATTTCTCACCAAGCACCAAGCGCACGGCTTCGCAATGCTTTGGACTTTTCAACACCAATCTACATGCTTGGATTTTCCATGCCAACCCCATGTTGGACTTTCCCACACCAAGCTCCATGCTTGGATTTTCCATGCCAACTCCATGTTAGACTTTCCCATGACAATCCCATGTCATGAGTTTTGTCTATCATCAAAATACTATCAAAGTACTGCTCGAGTCAACCTGGGCAGATTGCACCAACAATCTCCCCCTTTTTGATGATTGACAAAACTACCATCTCAAGTCTACCAATTCTCCCATATTGGCAATTCTCACATCCCAAATGAGAATTCAAAACCTAATTGGTAACTTGGTAACTTCTTCCCCTTTTTGACACCACATCAAAAAGGTCCTCCCCAAGGGTATGAATGTCTCATATCCCAATGAGATCTTAAAATCTTTCCCTTGAAGGAACACATGCATACAATATTTATAGTGATCCCATATCACTTAAAGAGAGGCAACCCAATTTTCCTCCCATGAGGAAATACACATCCATCTTCCCATGATGGATACCTCCCCCTAGAGGCTTGCTCCCCCTTGACTATTACACCATCAATGTCCTTGGAGAGTCCCTAAGCCAATAGGAACATTTAACCAATCAAAATTAAGGCAAAGTTCAACAATGAACTCTCATCCACCTTAAAAATGATACTCTCCCTAAACCCTTCTCCTAATCCATGTCCAATGGATTTCCACCCTTTCTAATGCTCTCCCAAGCATATACTAGGGTTAGGAGTGGTTAGGGGACCTTAACCTAGCTGAACATGGGCCTAATCAACAAGATTTACCCAAAATCAACTTGGGCAGTCGACTAAATTCAGAAATCAGTCGGCTGCCACACCCATCAGTCGACTGGCCACCATGGCAGTCGACTAATAACTGCATTTGCAGTTTTTTGAATTTCCAAAATGACTTTCAGAAATTCATAAGTAAATATACATAGGTTTAAAAATCTTGAAATTTGGTATGTATATTACTTATCACAATCATTATGAGTGAAAAATATTAGAAAATTATTTTACCCACTAAATTAAGAGATTGACACAAAGTCCAAATGTTATGAAAAGCTTCAATAAAGAGCCCTCTTTGTATCATCCCATTCAATGGTGATATCTATCAAAAGATAGCCTTCACCAAGTTTTTTCAAAATGTTTTTGAAACCTTTAATCCATTTTTCCTAAACATCTCACTTGTATCTAGATGTGTAAAACATACACAAGTCATGTTTTTAGTGAGATGTGGGTTTTTGTTCTTTTAATGGTTTCATGCATATTTCTAGCCAATATTATTTGATTCCCATCAAATCATGCCATAGTCCTTAATTTCATTTTAGTTATATGCATGAAGATGATTATGGCACAAATATGATATAGATAAAAGCATGTGCCAAAATCATGATGTCATGGCATGTAAGAGACATCTAAGCATACATGACATCTAAAAATAGTTCTAAACATGATCATGACATTTTTATAGATAAAAATGAAAATGATGTCATAACATGGCAAGACAAACAAATCATGGCAAGTAAAATATACTAAGGTATAAAATACCTAAGTGTTAAATCCATATTGCCATTTCTAGGGTTAAGTCCATTTTTGTCTTAATAGCCATTTATCCCCCTAGTGTGCCAAAAACCCAAAATGGCACACCAATACCTCTAAGACCTAATTGTGCCAATTTAAATCATTTTTAACTTCTCAGCACATTGGCACATTCTAATGTGTCAACTCTACTATGATTAGGTTAACCACCCATCCACTTAGGGTTGACACACCCTAACCCATTTAGCGTAAATCGATCCCACTCTTAGGATCCCAATACCTATTGGAGCTCCTTGGGTTAACAAGGTATTCCCTAGGGATAACTTCCCTAGATACCTTTCTAATGACACTTTTAGGCTTTATTTGGGTCTTTCCTAGGTCAACTCTAGAGGTGACTCCTCCTTTGACCTTCCTAGTAGCTACATTTGATTTCTTTGAGGTCTTAGCTGTTGGTGCAATCAGCCCAGGTCAGGTTGACTCGAGTTTGACTCGAGCAGTACCTTGATGATATTTTGATGATAGACAAAACTCATGACATGGGATTGTCATGGGAAAGTCCAACATGGGGTTGGCATGGAAAATCCAAGCATGGAGCTTGGTGTGGAAGTCCAAGGGGGAAGGCTTGGCATGGGAAAGTCCAAAGCTTTGCGAAGCCGTGCGCTTGGTGCTTGGCATGGGAAAGTCCAAAGCATTGCGAAGCCGTGTGCTTGGTGCTTGGCATGGGAAATCCAAACCATTGCGAAGCCGTGCGCTTGGTGCTTGGTGAGAAATGCATTGCGAAGTCGTGCGCTTGGTGCATTTGGGAAGTCTTGAGGACTTGGTAAGTTCACTAGGCTCAGGGTCCTTGAGTCGGTGAAGGATGGCATTGCAAAGCCGTACGCTTGGTGCATCCGAGGGACCGCCGGACGGGGAGCGAATGGAGTGAGCCCAAAGGGAAGTATACTTCTAGGGCATGAGACGCGAAGGATGACGTTGCGAAGCCGTGCGCTTGGCGCATCCGAGGGACGTAGGCCGAGGGAAGAGAGCTTCGGTGGGGAACTCCATGAGGGATAAGGTGGACTTGGCCAAGTGGCTAAGACTGAGTGTCGGAGGGTCAAACATCGTTATGTTTAAGGTTTTAGCAGACATCAGTCGACTGGCATAGGTGCAAGTCGACTGCTCTAGGTCATATGGGTTCGACGGTTCGACCGAACCAAGTCCGCCGATCGATCGTTGTCGGCGAGGGCGCGATCATCGTTAGGATCACCGACCGCCGAGGGATGGCGGTCGGCCGATCGATGACACTCGCACGGCACGCAATGGAGTCGAGCTCGCCAAAGACTGATCGATGGATGATCAGTCGACTGATGGGTGCCATCAGTCGACTGATGTGTGATCCGTTGGAACTTAACCAACGTGGATCTGGCCATTGTGAGACAACGGCTACGGGACCAGTCGACTGATGGTCACGATCAGTCGACTGATGGGCGCAAAAATAGCTTGATGCAGGTTATAAATGGAGCACGAGTTGGAGGATTTCGCCAAGACTTTTGTGAAGCTATTGGAGGGGAATTGCTGCTGCATTCTAGATCTTCAAGAGACATCTAAAGCAAGCAATAAGCAAAGGGTTCAAAGCAAGCGTTGTAAAGTGTTCTTTACGTGTATTTCGTATTTGTCTTTGTATTGCTTGTATTTCATTACTTAGTGTAATTGCTTGTGAGAGGTTTCTCCACCTCCGACATGTAGTCGAAAAGGAGTGTTATAGTTAGTGTCGTGCGTATAACTAGAGCTCGAGGAGCTCGCCCGTGGAGTAGGAACCATTCGGTTCCGAACCACGTATATCTTTGTGTATTGCATGTGCTTGTGTGTATTTGTGTTTCTTGTTAGTATTATTATTGTTATTCCGCTGCGCTAACAAGAATTGTTGACGAGCACGCAACGAGAATGAACGAATTACGACATCTATCGTAAGAGGGCTATTCACCCCCTCTAGCCGGCCAATCGATCAATCGATCCGACCCAACAAGTGGTATCAGAGCCGAGGTCGCTCTTCAAGGACTTACCGCCGCGAGAGCACTACAAGATGGCCGGCTTCATCCATCCACCGAAATTCGATGGAGATTTTTCTTGGTGGAAGAAACGGATGGAGGTATATCTCGAAATCGATTTTGATTTTATGATTATCATAGAAAACGGTTTTGAGATGCCTAGGGACAAAAACAACAAGCCCATTGAGAAGTCAAAATGGACCCAAGACCAAATCAAAGACTTCAAGACAAATCTCAAGGTAATCAAGTTGATTAGTGATTTGTTACCTAATACTATTTGGTCTAGATTGAGTGATTATAGGGATGCAAGGGAATTATGGAATAAGGTAATGAAATTCCAAGAAAATTCCCAATCGGCACAAGTAGAGGAGAATGCCGAAGAAGAATCACCATCCACTTTTGAAGATGTGGATGACTTGGTGGAGACCTCCACCTCTAGCATTGAGGGGGAGGAAAGGGTTTCTACTCCGAAGAAAGATCAAGATGAAGCTTCTACCTCCGGAAGAAGTGAAGAGGCCTCCACCACCTCCCTAGGTAACTCAAGTGTTATCATTTTAAATAAAAATCACATAATATGCTTTGAGTGTAGGGAGAAAGGGCATTATAAGAGCAAATGCCCTAAATTGGCTAAGAAGAATGCATCGACACCAAAAGTCAACTCAAAGTCAAACGATGCCGATGTTCCCAAAATCAAGAGCAAAGAGTACATTGTGTGCTTCAAATGCAATCAAAAGGGACACTACCGAAGCCAATGCCCTAGGGGGAGGAAGAAAGGGCAAGAAGGTGCAACTCATGTAGGGGGAGCTCCTAAAGCTAACCCTAAGGTACATTTACTTAATGCACCTTTAATTCCTAGAGTTAAAAAGCATGCTAAGAATTATTTTAGCTCTCTTGCAATTATAAATGAAAAGCATGCTAAGAGAAATAATAAGGCTTATTGCTTAGATGCCAAGCATGTTAGTTTCTCTAAGAACAAACCTAGGACTCAAAACACTAGACCTATTTTACCAAAAGAGTCCATTAGGAGAGTTGAAAATCATCTAGGCATTAACCCTAAGAAGGGTAGGCACATGCCTAAGAAGAAGAACATTCCTCAAAAATCTAATGAAAATTCAAAATTGAGGAAATTAGAGCTAGAGAACTAAGCCTTGATGTCAAGGCTAGAAAAATTGGAGAAGACCCTAGCAATAATATCAAATTCGGTTAAGGGGTCTAATGTACAAAAGTCAAGACCTAGGAAACAAGAAACATCTAAGGGCAAGAAGGGTTTGGGTCACAAACCTATGTCCTACCATAATGTTCCATTTAATTATGGAACATCATCTAGGTCTAGACAAACCAAGGCTAATAGGGAAGCCATCCCTAAGTCTAGCCATGGTATGTGTTTAGTGGCTAACACCTCAAAGAAATCAAATGTAGCCACTAAGAAGGTCAATGGAGGAGTCACCTCTAGAGTTGACCTAGGAAAGACCCAAAAGACTATGGCTTCAAAGCCTAAAAGGGTCATTAGGAAGGTATCTAGGGAAGTTATCCCTAGAGAATACCTTGTTAACCCAAGGAGCTCCAATAGATATTGGGTTCCTAAAAGCGTGATCGATTCACGCTAAATGGGTTAGGGTGTGTCAACCCTAAGTGGATGGGTAGTTAACCTAACCATAGTAGAGTTGACACATTAGGATGTGCCAATATGCTTGAGAAGTTTAAAATAATTTAAATTGGCACAATTAGGTCATAGAGGTATTGGTGTGCCATTTTGGGTTTTTGGCACACTAGGAAATAATGACATTAAAGCAAAATGAATTTAATCCCTAGAAATGGCAAATTGATTTTAACACTTAGGTATTTTATACCTTAGTATATTTTTCTTGCCATGCTTTATTTGCCTTGCCATGTCATGACATCATTTTCATTTTCATCTATAAAAATATCATGATCATGTTTAGATTTATGTTTAGATGTCATGTATGCTTAAGTTTCATTCACATGCCATGACATCATGATATTGGCATATGTTTTTATCTATATCATATCTATGCCATAATCATATCATGCATGAATTAAAATGGAGTTAAGAACTATGACACAATTTGAAGGGAATCAAATTATGTTGCCTTAGAAATATGCATGAGAACATAAAGAACAAAAACCCCACGTCTCACTAAGATATTTGACTTGTATGTGTTTTACACATCTAGATATTGGTGAGATGTTTAGGAAAAAGAAAATAAAGGTTTGAAAAACATTTTGAAAACATTTTGAAAAACCTTGGTGAAGCCTAACTTTTGATAGCTATCACCATTGAATGGGATGATACAAAGATGGCTCTTTATTGAAGCTTTTCTTAAATTTTGAACTTTGTATTAATCTCCTAATTTAATGGGTAAAATAATTTTTCAATATTTTTCACCCATAGTGTTTAGGATAAGTATTATACATATGTATTTTCAAGATTTTTAAAATTACGTATATTTACTTATGGATTTCGAAAATCCATTTTCAAACCAAATCAGAGAATATCACGATCGTCATCGTAATGGCAATGATCGATGGTAAGTCCAAATCGATCAGTATTAAACTTGATGGTTAGGCCCATGTTCAGCTGTGTTTTGGTCCCCTAACCACTCCTAACCCTAGGATATGCTTGGGAGAGCATTAGAGAGGGTGGAAATTCATTGGATATGGATTAGGAGTTAGGTTGAGGGTGAGTATCAATTTTAAGGTGGATGAGAGTTCATTGTTGAACTTTGCCTTAATTTTGATTTGGTTAATGTTCCTATTGGCTTAGGGACTCTCCAAGGACATTGTTGGTGCAATGGTCAAGGTGGAGCAAGCCTATAGGGGGAGGTATCCATCATGGGATGATGGATGTGTATTTCCTCATGGGAGGAAAATTGAGTTGCCTCTCTTTAAGTGATATGGGATCACTAGAAAGATTGTAGGCATGTGTTCCTCCAAGGGAGAGATTGTAAGATCTCATTGGGATATGAGACATTCATACCCTTGCGGAGGACCTTTTTGATGTAATGTCAAAAAGGGGGAGAAGTAACCAAGTTACCAATTAGGGTTCGTTGGAATTCTCATTGGGATATGAGAATTGCCAATATGGGAGAATTGGTAGACTTGAGATGGTAGTTTTGTCAATCATCAAAAAGGGGGAGATTGTTGGTGCAATCGGCCCAGGTTAGGTTGACTCGAGTTTGTCTCGAGTAGTACCTTGATGATATTTTGATGATAGACAAAACTCATGACATGGGATTGTCATGGGAAAGTCCAACATGGGGTTGGCATGGAAAATCCAAGCATGGAGCTTGGTGTGGAAGTCCAAGGGGGAAGCCTTGGCATGGGAAAGTCCAAAGCATTGCGAAGCCGTGCACTTGGTGCTTGTCATGGGAAAGTCCAAAGCATTGCGAAGCCGTGCGCTTGGTGCTTGGCATGGGAAATCCAAAGCATTGCGAAGCTGTGCGCTTGGTGCTTGGTGAGAAATGCATTGCGAAGCCGTGCGCTTGGTGCATTTGGGAAGTCTTGAGGACTTGGTTAGTTCACTAGGCTCGGGGTCCTTGAGTCGGTGAAGGATGGCATTGCGAAGCCGTGCGCTTGGTGCATCCAAGGGACAGCCGGACGGGGAGCGAATGGAGTGAGCCCAAAGGGAAGCATACTTCTAGGGCATGAGACGCGAAGGATGACGTTCTGGCCGTGCGCTTGCGCATCGAGGGCGTGGCCGAGGGAAGAGTGCTTCAGTGGGGAACTCCATGAGGGATAAGGTGGACTTGGCCAAGTGGCTAAGACTGAGTGTCGGAGGCTCAAACATCGTTATGTTTGAGGTTTTAGCCGACATCAGTCGACAGGCATAGGTGCCAGTCGACTGCTCTAGGTCGTATGGGTTTGACGGTGTTCATTGAACCAAGTCTGATCGATCGATTGGGAGGCGGTCATTGTTGGGAGGATCGATCGCCGCAGGGATGGATCGGTGATGACCGTCTGCGACGAATGGAGTCAAGCTCACGATTACTCGGTGATGGATGATCGATCGGTGATGGTGCCATCGATCGGTGATGTGTGATCTGTTGGAACTTAACCAATGTGGATCTGGCCGTTGTGAGACAACGGCTACGGGACCAGTCGACTGATGGTCATGATCAGTCGACTGATGGGCGCGAAAATAGCTTGATGCAGGTTATAAATGGAGCACGAGTTGGAGGATTTTGCCAAGACTTTTGTCAAGCTATTGGAGGGGAATTGCTGCTGCATTCCAGACCTTCAAGAGCCATCTAAAGCAAGCAACAAGCAAAGGGTTCAAAGCAAGCGTTGTAAAGTGTTCTTTACGTGTATTTCGTATTTGTCTTTGTATTGCTTGTATTTCATTACTTAGTGTAATTGCTTGTGAGAGGTTTCTCCACCTCCGACGTGTAGTCGAAAAGGAGTGTTATAGTTAGTGCCGTGCGCATAACTATAGCTCGAGGAGCTCGCTTGTGGAGTAGGAACCATTCGGTTACGAACCACGTATATCTTTGTATATTGCATGTGCTTGTGTGTATTTGTATTTCTTGTTAGTATTATTATTGTTATTCCGCTGCGCTAACAAGAATTGTAGACGAGGACGCAACAAGAACGAACGAATTACGACATCCATCGTAAGAGGGCTATTCACCCCCATCTAGCCGGCCAATCGATCAATCGATCCGACCCAACATTAGCCACTAAGCAAACACCATGGCTAGACTTAGAGATAACTTCCCTATAAGCCTTGATTTTTCTAGACCTAGAAATAGTTCCATAATTAAATGGAACATTATGATAAGTCTTCTTGGGCTTAGGTTTGTGACCCAAACCTTCCTTGCCCTTAGATCGTTTTTGAACCTTAGGTCTTCACTTTTGGGCATTTGACCCTTTAACTGAATTTGTGATTATTGCTAGGGTCTTCTCAAGTTTTTCTAGCCTTGACCTCAAGGCTTGGTTTTCTAGCTCTAATTTCCCCAATTTGAATTTTCACTTATCTTTTGGGAAATGTTCTTCTTCTTAGGCATGTGTCTACCCTTCTTAGGGTTAATGCCTAGATTTTCTTCTATTCTCCTAATGGACTCCTTTGGTAAGATATTTCTAGAATTATGAGTCCTAGGTTTGTCCTTAGTTACATGAACATGCTTGGCACCTAGGCAAAAATATTTATTTCTACTAGCATGCTTTTCATTAATAATAGCAAGAGAGCTAAAATAGTTTTTAGCATGATTTTTAATTATAGGAATTGAAGGTGCATTAACTAAATATACCTTAGGGTTAGCTTTTGAGGCTCCCCCTACATGAGATACACCTTCTTGCCCTTTCTTCCTCCGCCTAGGGCATTGGCTTCGGTAGTGCCCCCTTTGGTTGCATTTGAAGCACACAATGTGCTCTTTGCTCTTAATTGAGGGGACTCCAGCATCCTTTGACTTTTAGTTGACTTTTGGTGCCGATGCCTTTTCCTTAGCCAATTTAGGGTATTTTCTCTTGTAATGCCCTTTCTCCCTACACTAAAGCATATTATGTGATTTTTATTTAAAATAATAACTCTTGAGTTACCTAGGGAGGTGGTGGAGGCCTCTTCACTTCTTCTGGAGGTAGAAGCTTCATTTTGATCTTGCTCCAGAATAGAAACCCTTTCCTCCCCCTCAATGCTAGAGGTGGAGGTCTCCACCAAATCATTAACATCTTCAAATGTTGTGGGTGCTTCTTCCTCCTCATTCTATTCTACTTGTGCCGGTTGGGAGTTTTCTTGGAATTTTATTATCTTATTTCATAGCTCCCTTGCATCCCTATAGTCACCCAATCTAGACCAAATATGATTAGGTAACAAATTAGTAAATAATTTTATTACCTCGAGATTTATCTTAAAGTTCTTAATTTGGTCTTGGGTCCACCTTGACTTCTCAATTGGCTTGTAGTATTTGTCCCTAGGCATCTCAAAACCGTTTTCTACAATAATCATAAAATCAAAGTCGATTTTGAGATATACCTCCATCAGTTTCTTCCACCAAGCAAAATCTCTATCGAATTTCGGTGGATGGATGTTGTAGCCGGCCATCTTGAATTGCTTGTGTCGGCGGTTAGTCCTCGACAAGCACCTTGGCTCTGATACCACTTATAAGATCGATGAAGTGTAGATGTTGGCCAGCTAGAGGGGGGTGAATAGCCCTCAATCGTTCGATGGTGGAATTCATTCGTTCTCGTTGCGTTGCTTTCCTACGATTGTCGTTAGCGCAGCGTAATACTAATACAAATATGAATACTAACAACAAATAAGCATACGCAAACACACACGATATACGTGGTTCGGAACTGAATGGTTCCTACTCCACAGGCGAGCTCTACGAACTCTAGTTATGCACACGACACTAACTAATCTCCTTCTCGACTACATGTCGGAGGTGGAGAAACCTCTCACAAGCTATTACAACAAGTAATATATGAAATACAAGCAATACAAAGACAAATAGGAAATACACATAAAGAACACTTTACAACGCTTGCTTTGAACCCTTTGCTTGTAGCTTGCTTTAGATGGTTCTTGAAGGTCTGGAATGCAGCAGCAATTCCCCTCCAAAAGCTTCACAAAAGTCTTGGCGAAATCCTCCCACTTGAGCTCCATTTATAACCTGCATCAAGCTATTTTACGCACCAGATTGCAAAAGGCCCCGATCATTGCCCACTGAATTGTCTCACAACGGCCAGTTCCACGTTGGACAAGTTCCAACGGATCTCCTACCAGTCGACTGCCAGTCCATGGTAGTCGATTAGTGACCTAGTAGTCGACTGCCCAGTCGGCTACGGAGCGTTCTTGTAATGCACGTAAAATTTCTAGAAATTTTATGAGAATTTTTGCATGATCATATGCACTTTTATATGGGCTCTTCCAAAATAAAAGAAATAGAGTCAAAAAGGATGCATGACCCAGGAATTGAACCCCAAACCTCTAGTAGATAGCTAAACCCTAAGATACATCTAATAACCAGAAACCCAGCAAGGTTGTACTATTAGTGGGATATGGGAAATGATAGATAAGAGTAAGGGAGGCTAAGGGACACCTTCATGTGAATAAATAGGGGAATGAGGAGACAAGAGAGACCCCAATTTTCATTCTCCACTTCTCTTCTTCTTCCTCACCGAAACCCTAGGCTCCCCTCTTCCATTTTCCGAAAGCTAACCAAGCAAGGAGAAGGCTCTAATCTTGGCACAACCTAGGGTTTTTTCCAACTATTAACAAAGCGAAGGATGTAAGTATCCCCTCACTTGCATACAAGTTGTTTCGATTGATGTTATTAAGTAAAACCCTTCATGAACTTTCGGCCAAGACCCTTCCTTATGCTTTCAATGATGATCCATGCCATACCTTGTATGATTATGATGATGATAGGTTGCTAGATAGGTTTGGTTAAGTGTTTGATCTTAAAAACTCCAAGAAACTTTCGGCCAAGACCATTCCATGTTCTTTCCATGATGATCCATGCTATACCTTGTATGAATATGATGATGATAGGTTGCTAGATAGGTTTGGTCAAGTGTTAGATCTTAAAAACTTCAAGAAACTTTCGGCCGAGACCATTCCTTGTGCTTTCCATGATGGTCCATGTTATACTTTGTATGAATATGAAGATGATAGGTTTCTAGATAGGTTTGGTTAAGTGGTTGATCTTCAAACCCTCATAGAACTCTCGGCCAAGCCCATTTGGACCCCTAATGGTTTTTTCTATGCTATGCTCTAGATGAGTTCATTCCATGTTTTAATGTTAGATGAAGATAACATGTTCTATGCTATGCTCTAGATGAGTTCATGCCATGTTTTGATGTTAGATGAAGATAACATGTTCTATGCTATGCTCTAGATGAGTTCATGCTATGTTTTGATGTTAGATGAAGATAACATGTTGTTAGCTAAACTAAATTTAAGTGGTTGAACTTTAAAGCTCCTTGAGACATTCGGCCAAGACCCATTTAGGCCCCTAATGGTCTATCATTCTAGGACCTATAAGTTGCCATGCTATGTTTTGATTGTAGATGAAGATAACATGTTGTTAGCTAACCTAAATTTAAGTGGTTGATCCTTAAAGTTCCTTGAAACATTCGGCCAAGACCCATTTAGGTCTATCATGCTATGATCTATAAGTTGTCATGCTATGTTTTGAATGTAGATGAAGGTAACATGTTGATAGCTAAGCTAGATTTAAGAAATGGATCTTAGGATTCCTTGAAGCTCTCGGCCAAGACTCATTTAAACTCCTAAGTGCCTTCCATGCCATGATTTATATGTGATAGAATTAATATGTGGATAGTTAGATCATGTACAGGTTGTTTAGGGTTTAAAATTTTAGTAGAACTCCATGAAGTTTAGATCACACCATGTTATGCTTGTTCATGATGTTTATGTCATGCCCTATATGTGTGTGCTGTTAGCATGATGTTAAGTAGTCCTTGCTCAAGTTGTTTAGCATGATTGGTTTATGGCACTACCATATGTTCATGTTAATTGTAGGAATGCATGATTATGTTCTACTCATTACCATGTTAAATATATGATCATGTTATGCTCATTGCCATGTAAATTGTATGAATGCATGATATGTTATAAAGAAGGAACATGATATGTATGAAAAGAAATATGATATGTTATGAAGAAGGAACATGATATGTTCTGAAAAGCAATATCATATGTTATGAAAAAGAAACATGTTATGCTATGAAGAAGAAACATGATATGCCACGATAAGGAACATGATATGTTTATGAAAAGAAATATGATATGTTATGATAAGGAACATGATATGCTATTTTACTTTCTGCATGGCTTGTACCAGGACCCTAACAAGGTCCAAGGGATGGGCTCCTACGTGCCCCTGGGTCGATGGTCATAGTAAGGACTCAGTACGGGATGGGCTTCCAGATGCCCTAGGCCGACGGTCATAAGTACGGGCTTAGGATGGGATTCTATGTTATGTTGCCCCTAGGCCGACGGACATAGTACGGGCCTAGTACTCTAGTGGGTTTGGGATTAGCTACCTCGGGTCTATTAGGGATGCACACTATGATAATAATGTATGTGGTACAATGCTGGGCCTAATATGTTGAGATTATGTTTACATACCTATAATATATATGTTTTCAAAGAGCATCCTGCATATACCTTATTTCATGTCTAGATCATATGATGTTATATGCATGTTATGTTTACTTATGTTCTTAGATGTTTATATGAATGCTATGCTTATGTTCTGGTATGTTATATGCATGTTATGTTTGCTTATGTTCTTAGATGTTTATATGAATGCTATGCTTATGTTCTGGTATGTTATATGCATGTTATGTTGCTTATGTTCTTAGATGTTTATATGAATGCTATGCTTATGTTCTGGTATGTTTATATGTATGATATGTTTGCTTATGTTATTGAATGTTATACGAATGCTATGTTCATGTTCTGGTATGTTTATACACATGTTATGCTTGTTTATATGTTCGTGTATGTTTATATGAATGTTAAGCTTATATGAGCTTCTATGATGATGTCCCTACTCTATGCTTAATGCTTGACGTGTGGTTTTTGTGAGTAGGATAGGATCTTACTAAGCCTATGTGCTTATAGTTTTATGTTCCCTTGTACTGCAGATAAGGGTAAAGCATGGCTAAACTAAAGGGAGCTGAAGGAGGGGCAAAGTGTGTGTGGTAGTGGCAAGGTGGAGGGGATCTGTTTATGCTTCCCATACTTATGCACGTTTTCTTTAAGTTGAATGTCATGAAATGGAACTAAGTATTTATGAAATGATGATGCATGTTTATGTTTAAAAGAAGAAAAAAAAAAAAGTCTAAAGTCTTCCGCTGTAAGAAGTATATGTAGTCTTCCACTGTAATGCATGTATGTACGATTGCATCGCGCCGCCCCTCCGAACTCCTGGAAAAGGGCGGGCGTGACAGTTCTGTGCTCACAACATTCCCATCGATCATCGCTATCCCTCGGCGATCGCTGCTGTCGACATCGATCGATCCGATCCATGGAAGTCGATCGCCAAGCATAAAACTCGATCTAACACCCAATAACCTAGTCGACTTGGACCAGTCGACTGACACCAATGCCAGTCGACTGCTGTTGAGCAAAACCTCAAAAACCAAGTTGTTTGAGCATCCAACCGTCGGGTAAACCCTCAAATATTATGTTTGAGCTTCCGACACTCAGTCTTAGCCACTTGGCCAAGTCCACCTTATCCCTCATGGAGTTTCCCACCGAAGCTCTCTTC
The DNA here is from genome assembly GCA_025175895.1 of Wurfbainia villosa. Taxonomy (NCBI): domain Eukaryota; kingdom Viridiplantae; phylum Streptophyta; class Magnoliopsida; order Zingiberales; family Zingiberaceae; genus Wurfbainia; species Wurfbainia villosa. Next base: position 19,545,066 of record CM046000.1, on the reverse strand, counting down.
CCTCGGCCTACGTCCCTCGGATGCGCCAAGTGCATGACTTCGCAATGCCATCCTTCGCGTCTATTGCCCTCGAAGTATGCTTCCCTTTGGGCTCACTCCATTCGCTCCCCATCCGGCGGTCCCTCGGATGCACCAAGCGCACGCCTTCGCAATGCCATCCTTCACCGACTCAAGGACCCCGAGCCTAGTGAACTTGCCAAGTCCTCAAGACTTCCCACATACACCAAGCGCACGCCTTCACAATGCATTTCTCACCAAGCACCAAGTGAACGGCTTCGCAATGCTTTGGACTTTTCAACACCAAGCTCCATGCTTGGATTTTCCATGCCAACCCCATGTTGGACTTTCCCACACCAAGCTCCATGCTTGGATTTTCCATGCCAACTCCATGTTGGACTTTCCCATGACAATCCCATATCATGAGTTTTGTCTATCATCAAAATAGTATCAAAGTACTGCTCAAGTCAAACTCGAGTCAACCTGGGCCGATTGCACCAACAAGGCATTCATTCTAAGCTCTCAAAGTGCTCCCGAAATGTCGCATCTCTATGACGCCGAAACACTGCCGCAATGCCGATGACATGCCTCCAAACTCAAGACTTTATCATCGTCATTATATTTTAATTATTTGTATTCACTATTGTCTTCGACCTTTTAATCGTCGTGCTTTCGTTGTTTAGAGGAGAGGTGGGATTGTCCCTCTTCCTCAATCTTTCATTTGTTTAATCATTGTCTCCTACCTTCAACGAGGATGAGACCTTGCTAGTGAATTTCCCTCCATTGTGAACTAAGTAAAAAATAAATTGTGTCTTTTACTTTCCGCTGTGTTACTTTTGTATTGTCGAATCGAACGAAAAGAAAAGAGTTCACGCTCACTATTCACCCCCCCCCCTCTAGCGTCCTTTCGATCCAATAATTTCTAGTTCTCTTAAGTATAGTTTTTGAACAATTACTATTTTTAATTAAGCATTCATTGGGTAAGAAAATGACCTTATAATTATTATCACACAATTGATTAACACTTAGTAGATTAAATTCAAAGTTTTCAACTAAAAGTACTTGACGGACTATGAAATTCGAGTTTAGCTCAATATCACCTGATATGATGATTTTGAGCTTCCCGTTGTTTCCGAAGGCAACCGATCCCTGGTTTTTGAATCTGAGCTTCATAAACTTAAGTCGGTCTTCGGTCATATGTCGGGAGTACCCACTGTCCAACATCCATTTATCCTACACATATAGTAGTTTGATCGAATATTAGAATTTTAAATTTGTTTGAAAATTTTAACCTAGGAATAATCTCACCCTTTCTACATGATCAAACATCTTAACCTTATATGTTTTGTGAGATGACTTCAATTTTACTTGATTAAGCTTAATGATTTGAAGATTAAACAACCTTTGGTTAGATTCAGATTTAACCTTTAGATCGCTAAGTGAACCTTTCGAAAATGTGGCTTCCAGGTCGTGGCGAGGCACAGAGGCCTTCTTTAATCGAAACAATGACCACTTCCTTAAAAAAGGCCAATTTTAAGAAAATGCTCGCTTAACTCACTTATGGTTACTTGCTAGTCTTATTAGTTTAGGATGTGACGAGGTAGCTTCAGCTAGTTCAACTTATCTAAATGAACCAAGCTAGATACGCCTTATCTTGCTTGGATACACAAGACCTCGTTTCCCTAACATACTATCATCTCGCCACGTCCTGATACTATGTTGTTAAGGTTGAATAAATATTGGTCCTTTCTAGCCGTTCTAAAAATTAAAATAAAAATAAACTAAGCATGCAAAGCTAGATTAAGAGGTAGAACACACATGTTTCGTATTAGCTCCCCCTGGATCATTGAACCGTTGCGGACTCTCCACATAGTGGATTTGATGCTTGGGAACTCAATACTTGTTTGATCCTATTTGTGAAATCAAAAAGGTCTTAGGGACCCATGCTTGGACTTTTCGATTATTTTGATTGACAATTGACATATACGATTTATTTGTAGTTGTTGTCTTAAACCCGAGTCTGTCCTTGTTGTACACGGCTCTTTGCAATCTAAGTAGTAGGTCAAGAAGCTTGGACCCCAAAGTAAACCTTTCCAACGACCTCCTAATCTCTTGAACTTGTTCTTTCAAGAGAGAATTCTCTTCCTCAAGTTTTTCAACTTGAATTTAGTTTCCCTCTCAAACTTGACTAGTTGAAGAGGTTAGGGTGGCCTCATGCATAAGGAGTTTAACCTCCTTATGCAAGGACTCGACTTTAGACTCGAACTTAGTTAACTTCTTATTTAAGTATTTGATTACATTATATACAGTATTGATTAAGGATCAACTTACCTTGATAGAATCTTTTGAATCGGATGCAGATCCGTGGCTTGTCTTGAATTGGAGCTTGGTGTTGGATCTGGAGTCAGACTCGGTCTCGGACTCGTAGTTGGTCTTGGGTTCGGATTTGGACTCGGACTCGGTTGGGTTTAACATGAAAGCCAAGTTGTTAAGTTAATCTTCTTCCTTCGAGGACTCTTCCCAAGTTGTGTTGAGGGCTCTCTTACTTTGTGGTTGCTTGTTCTTTAACCTTGGACACTAGGATTTGATGTGACCTCTCTTGTTGCATTCGTAGCACTTGAAATTTGAATTTTGATCGAGTCTCTTCTCCTTGGATTTCTTGATAGGTCGCCTTCTACTCTTGATCATCTTCTGAACTAGGTTCACTAGCTCGGTCTTCATTTCATCGTCTACCTCCGATTCATACTCTTCTTCTTTAGAAGGTGGCTTGCTCTTTCCCTTTCTTCTTTGACCTGTAACGAAGGCAACACTTTTCTCGACTAGGGCCGAGTTAGACTGCTCATGCAACTCAAATTATGAAAATAACTCATCTAATCTTATTTTTGAAAGCTCTCTAGATACTTTGTAGGTATCAACCATGTATGCCCACAAAGTAGTCCTATGAAATGCATTTAATGCGTACCTTATTACATCTCGGTTCTCCACCTTTTGCCCAATTGAATGGAAACCATTCATTACGTCTTGGATCCTTGCATGGAGTTGCATCGCCATCTCGTTGTCCTACATCTTAAGATTAAATAATTTATTTAAAATAAGATCTTGTTTACATACCTTCGTGTCGGTCGTTCCTTCATGTACTTTGATGAGTTTGTTCCATAAGTCCTTTGCATTGATGAAGGGGCCGATGCAGTTGAGTTCTTGCTTGGAGAGGTCGCACTGCAGGATTTGCATGGCTTTCTCATCAGCCTCTACTTGCCCTTCATGGCGTTCATCCACTTGTCACAATCCATGAACTCATCGTCTTCATTAGTTGGAAGAGTAAAGCCCGTCTGGAAGACTATCCACATCTCGACTTGGGTATTGAGGTAGCATTCCATCCGACCCTTCCAATAATGGAAGTCATCCCTGTTGAAGAACGGAGGACGGGCAGTGATATACCCCTCGAGATGGGCCATTCAATAAAACCTTATAAACAAAAACACGAAAAACACGAGAATTGCCAAGACTAGGTCTTGGATTAGTAGTGAGGGATAAAAAAAACTTAAATTAAATTATGAAACGAAAAACACGAAAAGAATACAAATTTGCTAGACGGGTGGTTGCACCGAATCTAAGCTCCCCCGCTAAGATACCAATTGTTGGATCGAGTAAACACGCTAGAAGGGGGGTGAATAGGGTACGTAAATCTTTTTTTTTTCATCGTTAAAACCAAAGTATGCATAGCAGAAAGTAATAGCAAAAAAAGGATTGACACATTTTGTTTTTACTTGGTTCACAACCAAAAGGTTGCTATCCAAGGCCCACAATCCTAGACTACTTTCGATGGGCAATCCACTAAAGGAGTCTCTTCCTCGTTGGAGGTAAGAGAGGACGATTACAAAAACACAAGATAGAAGAAGAGGCAATAAGCCTACCTCTCCTTTTTGCAATTAAACGCTCGAGTACAAGAATGAAAAACAATAAATGACAAGCTACCGACTTAGATGTGAGGTTTTTCATGATGTCGGCGTTACGATGACATAGTGTTGTTGTTGGAAGCTTTTATTAGAGCAGTTTGAGAGTAAACATAGATGATCCAAATAGATGAATAGCTTCTTCTTTTATAGCCCTTTGAGCCTTGGTTTGTTGAGATCTAGATCTGGGTCAAAGCTCCTCATCTCCCCACTTTTGGTGGAGTTTATCTTGACTATCTTCGAAGTGATCTTCTTGACCAGCAGTTAACTAATTCCCTTCAGCAGTCGATTGATGGTAGGATCAGTCGACTGCCAATAGCTTTCAGTTAACTGTTAGCTTGATCACTCACCTACAACATAGGGTTAGCATAGAAATGTTGAGTAATGGTAATTACTGTTAGTTATAGCCCTAGAACCAAACATGTGATGGTTGAATAGGGAACATTTTGTATAATATTCTATAAAGGCAAAGGATTGGTTATTATATATTTACGTCTTGCTTGTGCCAGCTAAATTAAATATATAATAATGCCCTAGAAAAGTAGGTTCTTATCTACAGCACATCAATTGGCAGAATTGATTATGAGAGGCTGTAGAGAACACTTTCCTAAATGTTCCAAGTCAAGTATTAATATGCAAGGGAAATATTAATACATAAAGACTAGCATGTAGATCAATTGATGACTTGATCTCACAAGTCATGGATATATGATATCAAGTTGACACATGGGTATATATTAGAGAATATATACTGAACTGACCCGCCAAGAGAAAGTTTCATGGATCGTCATATGAGTGTCATAAACTTTCTCATGTGACTATTGGTATGAATAGTCCTCAAACCTGAAGTCACTACGGTTCCCTACATAAGGAGTTATGTACTTTGGTATCGTCAAACGTCACCCGTAACAGGGTGGACCATAAAGGCGATTACTGGGTATATAACAAATTATGCGGAGGGATGTGAGTGATGTAGATGGAATCTATCCCTCCCATATGACGGGAGTGATATCTGTGGGCCCCTTGATTGAGTAGAACTACTAAAACGTATGGCCATGCTTGAATGAGTCAATATGAGATATTGTGCTCATTTGTTTGAGTTAGTTTACTCAGGGATCAAGAAACACATAGATTGATCGAGGATGACACGGTCTATACCTCATTGGTCAATCTGATATCAAGGATAGAAGGACACGGTCATACATTATAGTAGTCACGGAAAGGTTAGTCGGATCTTGACTTATCTCGTAACTTGGGTAGCAATGATGTATTGCTAGATGCCGCTCATTGCTTGTGTATCTAAAAGAGTTTAGATCCACTGCCAACGTTATGAGAGCCTATAGGGTCACACACAAAGAGCATGATGATTAGAAGAATTAGTGCATTCTAGTTTGGCTAGAATAATTTGGGAATAAGCTTAAGTACAAAATGGTTTTTGGACTTTAAGCTTAATGAGAATTTTAGCTTATTGATTTAATGAGATTAATTCAATATGCTAAGCTTAATTGATTTAATAAGATTAATTCAATATGTTACCTTATTGATTTAATGAGATTAATTCAATATGATAACATAAGCTTATTGAATTAATAAGATTAATTCAACATCCATGAATGCCACATAAGCATGCCACCTAAGCTTGATGAGTTGGAAGGAGACAAAGGGTTTTGACCCTTGGATTTCCTCCACATGTGGCCGGCCAAAACAAGGAGGATAACTCCTTGTTTAATTATCTTTCAATGCCATTGATTGCATTGAATGTGATAGGAGATGAATGGTTTTTCAAATCCTATAAAACACCACATGGGGTGGCCGGCCAAAGGGGTGGAGTTGGAGCTTAAGGCTTGGTGAGTGCTTGGTGGGAGAGGCTTTTGTTGTGTGGTTTTGTGAGTGTAAGCGAGCAAGAAGAGTAGTCTTCTTCTTCCTTTCTCTTCTTCCCTACCTTCCTCTCCTTTAGGGGCTTCTCTAGCAAGAAGTAAAGGAGAGATCTTCTAGTTTTCTTTTGTGAGACAAGAGCTTGCTCGTGTGGATACATATAGAGGCACGGACATTTGAACGTGCTAAAAGATCCAACACATCCAAGGAAAAGCGGGATTACAAAGGGCACGCAACAAAGGTAATATTCTCCTATAAGATAGGTTTTGAGAAATTTATTTTTGTACGAGTTTTTCTTTTGCAAGGATCACTTGGAAGGGATCCTAATTTTTTGTTGCGCATATGCTATTTTGCATAAAGAGATCCCAACAGTGGTATCATAGCCACTTGCGAAAGATCGTATAAAAAATAGTTTTTCTCTATTTTATATATGATATAGAAGTAGGATAAATTTTATTATGAGTTGATAATTGCATTAGCAATTTTTCAAACATAATAAAATATCCGATGTCTTTTAAAAGTTAAAAATGACATGGTGCATGGTTATGGCCTAGTCCCAAAAAGTTTGTGAATGTGTGTTGTAATTCTTAATACGGCCTGCGAGTCGTGCCTTTCTCCTAAAAATCTTGTTGTAAAATTAGTTTTAGACTCGAATGTAACTCGAGTATTTCTCCTTTTGTAATATACAAAATAAAGATGGAGGGTCCATTGGAAGATGATGTTACAAGGAGGAAGTCAACAACACACGACAACCAAAAGGAAGCACTTGGGAGAAGATGCTATCCCTAGGTTGACCAATCAATCTTCTCATTGGCTTGAGAAGATTGTAGAATAAGGGCCATAACCATGACACGCTTAGTATGCTAATATGTATGTGATGCATGTTAATTTAGCTTATATGTGATGTATGCTAATATGTATGTGATGCATGTTTAAGTTTATTTCTTAATAAGTCTAAACGATATGCCTACCAAAGTTTGGTACTCACTACTTCCTCGATCATTTGTTATTGGGTTTACCAAAGCAAAGCAATGCATTTTATCTTGGAAGAGTGCGAGTGGACAATCGTGATGTCCCGCTATCAAACTTGGTTAAGACTTAATTAAGAAAGTAGAGGCATATATTAGCTTTGAACATAAGTTTTAAAAATTAGTTTTGTGTGATTTCCGAACATCAGCTTTGTCTTAGAAGTGGTCGTTGCTCCGATATCAAAGAAGGCCTCTGTGCCTCGCCACAACCTGGAAGCTGATTTAGGAATAAGCACTAAACTAATCTAAACTTAACCAAAGCTATTAAAGAGTTACATCAGATGTAATTGGCAAAAGATTGCCTACCTAATCATACTACGTCTTGGGCGATTAGCCAAAGCTAACTCAAGACGAATTATGATGTGGATCTTTATCCCATATAAATTTATAGCTAAATAGAAGCTAATGATGTAAGCAAAATGTGTTTGCCTACATCAATAATTAGCTCATATCAAAGCTATGAGAATTTAGTGGGAGCCTCATTTAATTAAAGGCCTAATTAAATGACTTATGTATGATACTTAATTTTGCATTTTAATGTTGTAGATCACCATGTCATCTAACACAACACACCCCCTCAACTTTCGATCTGTCCTTGAGAAAGACAAGCTCAATGGAGCTAACTTTCTAGACTGGTATAGGAACTTGAGGATTATCCTCAAGCAAGAACGTAAATTGTTTGTCCTAGAGCAGTCTATCCCTGAAACACCCGCCCCTGTGGCCACTCGTGCTGAAAAGGATGCTTATAAGAAGCATCAAGATGACGCATTAGATGTGTCATGTCTTATGCTTGCCACCATGAACTCTGAGCTTCAGAAGCAACATGAGAACATGGATGCCTATGATATGGTTGAGCATTTGAAACAACTATATCAAGGACAAGCTAGGCACGAGCGTTTTGAAGTGTCTAAAGCTCTTTTTACATGCAAGATGCAAGAAGGAACACCTGTAGGAACTCACGTACTTAAAATGATTGGGTACGTTGAGAACCTTGAAAGACTAGGTTTTCCATTGAGCCAAGAATTGGCAACCGATGTTATCCTGCAATCGTTGCCGGAAGCATATAATCAATTCGTCATGAATTATAACATGAATGAAATTGATAAACCTTTGCCTGAGATTCTCAGCATGTTAAGAACTGCTGAACCGAATCTCAAAAGGAAAGTTAGTAACGTACTAATGGTCAAGAAGGGAAAAGGTAAGCGCAAAGGCAAGGGTAAGACCCAAGCCAAAGGCAAGGCCAATTCATCCACTTCAAAGGGTAAAGGTAAAGTACCTAAGGAAGGAGACTGTTTCCATTGCGGTGAGACTGGACACTGGAAGCGGAACTGCAAAGTCTACCTTGAGGAAGTAAAGAATAAAAGAAGTGGGACTTCTGCCTCAGGTATACACGTTATAGAAGTTAATCTATCTATTTCTTCTACATGGGTATTAGATATCGGATGTGCATCTCACATTTGTACTAATGTGCGAGGGGTGAGAAATAGTAGACTAATGGCAAAAGGCGAAGTGGACCTACGAGTAGGCAATGGCGCAAAAGTTGCTGCTGTAGCTGTAGGAACATATTCTTTGTCTTTGCCCACTGGGCTTATCTTAGAACTAGAGGAGTGCTTTTATGTACCTACATTAACAAAGAACATAATCTCTGTATCTTGTTTAGACAAGAAAAACTTTTCTTTTATAATAAAGGACAAATGTTGTTCCATTTATTTGAATGAAATGTTCTATTGTAATGCACCACTTATGAATGGTCTCTATGTTCTAGATTTAGAAAACCCAATTTATAACGTAAATACCAAATGGTTCAAATCGAATAATTTGAACCAAACATATCTCTGGCACTGTCGCCTAGGTCACATAAATGAAAAACGCATATCCCAACTCCATAAAGATGGATTATTGGACTCATTTGATTTTGAATCATATGAGATATGCAAATCTTGTCTTTTAGGAAAGATGACTAAAACTCCATTTAGTGGACATGGTGAGAGAGCGACGGACTTGTTAGGACTCATACATACTGATGTATGTGGCCCTTTCAATGTCGAAGCCAGAGGAGGCTATAAGTACTTTATTACTTTCACTGATGATATGAGTAGATTTGGCTACTTATATTTGATGAGACATAAGTCATAATCCTTTGAAAAGTTCAAAGAATTCAAGAATGAAGTACAAAACCAACTTGGTAAGCGTATTAAGCTACTTCGATCAGATCGAGGTGGTGAATACCTTAGTCAAGAGTTTCGTGATCACCTGGCTGAGTGTGGGATAATATCCCAACTCACTCCACCTGGAACACCACAATGGAATGGTGTATCTGAGAGGAGAAATCGTACTCTATTAGATATGGTACGATCAATGATGAGCCAGACTGATCTACCTACTTCCTTTTGGAGTTTAGCTCTAGAGACAGCCGCTTTCACACTTAATCGCATCCCATCAAAAGCCGTAGAAAAGACACCATACACGTTATGGACTGGGAAGAGTCTCAAAATGTCTTTTATAAAGATTTGGGGTTGTGAAGCTTATGTTAGACGTCAAGTCTCAGATAAACTAGGACCCAAATCAGATAAGTGTTATTTTGTAGGATATCCCAAGGAAACTAAGGGATATTACTTTTACAATCCCACACATGGCAAGGTGTTTGTTGTCAGAAATGCTGTCTTTCTAGAAAGAGAATTTATTTCTAGAAAAACTAGTGGGAGTAAAATTCATCTTGAAGAAATTCAAGATGAAGATAACACTAAGGCTTCGATGGAAAATGAACAGGCACCACAAAGTGTTGTGGATGAGGAAATTGTTGCCCAAAGAGTTGTGGAGAAAACACCTGTTCATGTAGACCAACCTCTTCGTAGATCTGATAGGATCCGTCGTCAACCCGAGAGATATTCTTTTCTCTTGACTGACAACGGTGAAGTATTGCTTGTCGATCTTGACGAGCCTACATCCTATCAAGAAGCTATGATGAGCTCAGATTCCGAGAAATGGCTAGAGGCCATGAGATCCGAAATGGAATCCATGTACACTAACCAAGTATGGACTTTGGTTGATCCACCTGAAGGGGTAAAACCTATTGGGTGTAAGTGGGTCTTTAAAGTAAAGACTGACATGGATGGTAATAAGCATACCTATAAAGGTAGATTGGTGGCTAAAGGATTCAAACAAATTCATGGTATTGACTATGATGAAACCTTTTCACCAGTTGCGATGCTTAAATCCATTCGGATCATACTTGCTATTGCAGCCTACCACGATTATGAGATCTGGCAGATGGATGTCAAAACCGCTTTTCTGAATGGAAAGCTACTCGAGGATGTGTACATGACACAGCCTGAGGGTTTTGAAGATCCAAAGCATCCTGGAAAGGTATGCAAACTGCAAAGGTCCATTTATGGACTAAAGCAAGCCTCTCGAAGCTGGAATCTTCGATTCGATGATGCAATCAAGGAGTTTGGTTTCATCAAGAATGAAGATGAACCTTGTGTCTACAAGAGAAATAGTGGGAGCACAGTTGTATTTCTTGTCTTGTATGTAGATGACATACTTCTCATCGGAAATGATATTCCCTCACTCCAGTCTGTGAAGATGTGGTTAGGGAATTGTTTCTCGATGAAAGACTTAGGTGAAGCTGCCTATATTTTAGGCATCAAGATCTATAAAGATAGATCTAAAAGATTACTTGGCCTAAGTCAGAGTACATACATTGATAAAGTGCTAGATCATTTTGCTATGCAAAATTCCAAGAAAGGATTTTTGCCTTTATCACATGGTGTGAGTCTTTCAAAGACTCAATGTCCCTCTTCTAAGGAGGAGAGAGATCGCATGGATAAGATCCCTTATGCATCTGCTATAGGGTCTATCATGTACGTCATGCTTTGTACTCGTCCTGACGTCTCGTATGCTTTGAGCATGACGAGTAGATACCAGTCGGATCCAGGTAAAAGTCACTGGATAACAGTCAAAAATATTCTTAAATACTTACGAAGAACGAAAGAATATTTCCTGATATTTGGAGGCAATGATGAGCTAACTGTAAAGGGTTACAGTGATGCAAGCTTCCAAACAGACAAGGATGACTATAGATCGCAATCGGGGTACGTGTTTTGCCTGAATGGTGGAGCTGTGAGCTGGAAAAGTTCGAAGCAGGACACAGTTGCTGATTCTACAACATAAGCCAAGTATATTGCTACGTCTGATGCAGCAAAGGAGGTTGTTTGGCTCCGCAAGTTGATCAGTGAACTTGGGGTAGTTCCTAGCATTGCAGATCCAATAGACCTCTATTGTGACAACAATGGGGCTATTGCACAGGCTAAGGAACCTCGATCACATCAGCGGACCAAACACATACTGCGGCGCTTCCATCTCATTCGAGAGATCATCGATAGAGGAGATATGAGGATATGCAGAGTACCGACAGAAGCTAACATCGCAGATCCATTGACCAAGGCTTTGGCACAGAGGAAGCATGATGGTCACATTAGGTCACTAGGTATTAGATATCATAGTGATTGGTACTAGTGCTAGTGGGAGATTGTTAGTTATAGCCCTAGAACCAAATATGTGATGGTTGAATAGGGAACATTTTGTATCATATTCTATAAAGGCAAAGGATTGGTTATTATATATTTACGTCTTGCTTGTGCCAGCTAAATTAAATATATAATAATGCCCTAGAAAAGTAGGTTCTTATCTACAGCACATCAATTGGCAGAATTGATTATGAGAGGTTGTAGAGAACACTTTCCTAAATGTTCCAAGTCAAGTATTAATATGCAAGGGCAATATTAATACATAAAAACTAGCATGTAGGTCAATTGATGACTTGATCTCACAAGTCATGGATATATGATATCAAGTTGACACATGGGTATATATTAGAGAATATATACTGAACTGACCCGCCATGATAAAGTTTCATGGATCGTCATATGAGTGTCATAAACTTTCTCATGTCACTATTGGTATGAATAGTCCTCAAACCTGAAGTCACTACGGTTCCCTACATAAGGAGTTATGTACTTTGGTATCGTCAAATGTCACCCGTAACAGGGTGGACCATAAAGGCGATTACTGGGCATATAACAAATTATGCGGAGGGATGTGAGTGATGTAGATGGGATCTATCCCTCCCATATGACGGGAGTGATATCTGTGGGCCCCTTGATTGAGTAGAACTACTAAAACGCATGGCCATGCTCGAATGAGTCAATATGAGATATTGAGCTCATTTGTTTAAGTTAGTTTACTCAGGGATCAAGAAACACATAGATTGATCGAGGATGACACGGTCTATGCCTCATTGGTCAATCTGATATCAAGGATAGAAGGACACGGTCATACATTATAGTAGTCATGGAAAGGTTAGTCGGATCTTGACTTATCTCGTAACTTGGGTAGCAATGATGTATTGCTAGATGCCGCTCATTGCTTGTGTATCTAAAAGAGTTTAGATCCACTGACAATGTTATGAGAGCCTATAGGGTCACACACAAAGAGCATGATGATTAGAAGAATTAGTGCATTCTAGTTTGACTAGACTAATTTGGGAATAAGCTTAAGTACAAAATGGTTTTTGGACTTTAAGCTTAATGAGAATTTTAGCTTATTGATTTAATGAGATTAATTCAATATGCTAAGCTTAATTGATTTAATAAGATTAATTCAATATGTTACCTTATTGATTTAATGAGATTAATTCAATATGATAACATAAGCTTATTGAATTAATAAGATTAATTCAACATCCATGAATGCCACCTAAGCTTGATGAGTTGGAAGGAGACAAAGGGTTTTGACCCTTGGATTTCCTCCACATGTGGCCGGCCAAAACAAGGAGGATAACTCCTTGTTTAATTATCTTTCAATGCCATTGATTGCATTGAATGTGATAGGAAATGAAAGGTTTTTCAAATCCTATAAAACACCCCATGGGGTGGCCGGCCAAAGGGGTGGAGTTGGAGCTTAAGGCTTGGTGAGAGCTTGGTGGGAGAGGCTTTTGTTGTGTGGTTTTGTGAGTGTAAGCTAGCAAGAAGAGTAGTCTTCTTCTTCCTTTCTCTTCTTCCCTACCTTCCTCTCCTTTAGGGACTTCTCTAGCAAGAAGTAAAGGAGAGATCTTCTAGTTTTCTTTTGTGAGACAAGAGCTTGCTCGTGTGGATATATATAGAGGCACGGACATTTGAACGTGCTAAAAGATCCAACACATCCAAGGAAAAGCGGGATTACAAAGGGCACGCAATAAAGGTAATATTCTCCTATAAGATAGGTTTTGAGAAATTTATTTTTGTACGAGTTTTTCTTTCGCAAGGATCACTTGGAAGGGATCCTAATTTTTCGTTGCGCATATGCTATTTTGCATAAAGAGATCCCAACAATTACGACTGTTCCTTACCATCTGACCTCAACCTAGACATTGCTTCGAAAGTCATAGTCGGATCACTGCCTACGATCATCCCCGTACGGAGGACCGGTCCTTACCATCACTCCGCACTTGGTGCTTACTGTTGGAATGTATACTGAAAGCCTAGCTCTTTTTGTATGAACATTTTATTTTGAAATAAGAATCACATGATCATTGTTTGCACTTTATATTTATTATATGAGTGCATATTGTCTAATATTTTACATTGTAGATAACATGGTGCTTGGTGTGGCACATAAGATCATGTTATCAGTTCTTTGTATAATATAAGTAGAGGCTCACAACCAAGATGGTTTTGGAGAAACCATTGGCATGGTTGTAGTGTAGCTTGGTATTGTTTTGTCTTGAACATTGAGTTACACTAGTACACTTAGGTGTATTGAGCAGGACCGAGATAGAGGTGATTCAATTTATTACTGACTACATAATTGAATCGGACCTCGGATATTATGTTGTACATGCTCTTAATCCCGATATAATAATGGGAACATTTACTTAGTATTTATTTCTTTGATTTACCAGAGGGTGATATTTCTATGGATTAAATCAATATGCCCGGTAAGTTGGGAAATGATATTATTTACATGGTGTGTCATTGATTATAGGAGGAAACTGTGTCCTATATATTAGGTTGATGATGTCCCCTTGAGGAGCTCATAAGGTTCATCATGTAAATCTTGTAGGTTGACTTAATCAACATGATGATAAGGTTGAGTGGTACTACTCGAGGAGTTAGATGTTAATTAATTGATGGTCAGTAAATCAATTAATTGACGGACATTTGATATCTTAAACACGAATGAGATGGATGTACAAATAATATATGGAGCCCATATTAATTTATGGGGGTTGGTGAGGTAGTTCAATGATGATCCTCTAGTGGAATGGAACATCATTGATGGATCAAGTTTGTGTGGTTCCGATCCATCGAGTGGCCAAGATCCAACTCCTCCTCATGGTCCCTATCGTAGCCTAATATAAACCTCATGAACTCTAGATCCAATGATGGAAAACAAAACTCTAGAACCGACGGTTGAGATTAAATCTCTAGAAACGACGGTGGAGATTAAATCCCTAGAACCGACGGTTGAGATTAAATCTCTAGAACCGACGGTGGAGTATAAATCTCTAGAACCGACGATTGAGATTAAATCTCTAGATCCGACGGTTGAGATTAAATCTCTAGATCCGATGGTTGAGATTAAATCTCTTGATCCGACGGTTGAGATTAAATCCCTAGGTGGAGATTAAATCTCTAAGATCTAACGGTAGAGATTAAATCTCTAAGATACGACGGTTGAGATTAAATCTCTAGAACCAATGGAGGAGATTAAACCTAGGCCTAAACCAAACTCTATATATATGGGAGAATAGGTTGGGCGGCAACAAGGATTTTTTGTTTTTGGAAATTAGGGTTTAGCCTCTCATTGCTTGGGCGGAAAGAAATCCAAAGGAAGAAAGGTTGGGCGGCTAGGGTTTGAAAGCTTGGTTGGGCGGCAACTATAGGGGAAGTGCTCTTCTTCTTCCTAGGGTGTTGCCAGCTCCTTCTCTTTTCCCTATACCTTTGCCGGCACCCAACATATTCCTTTTATCCTCTTCACTCCCTATTGGCCGGCGGCACTAGAAGATAGGGTTTGTCCCTAGTTTGGTTCCACGGTGGTTTCCATTTAGTTCTCTCTATTCTTGGGGCCGGCGACATCAATCCTTTGTGGATTGGTGGTTGGCTCAAGCAATAAGGAAAGGAAAGTTCTTCTTTCTTTGGATTGAAGAAGATCTAGGAAGCTTCAACTTGTGGAGGATCTTCGCCCACACGAAGTCTACAAGGAGGTTAGGACATACGATAGAAGATCAAGAGGTATAAAAGTTTTATAACTTTTATTATTGATCTTTGCATGTTCTTATTATTTTGATTAGTATGTGTTGATTATACTAGTTTGCATTTGTATAATCATGGACTCCGAAGACAAACACAAAAACCGGCGATCTGTCCGTCGTCTCTTCCGCGGCTAACCAACTAGAAGAGTTGTGTTGCTTGAACAACTAGTTTGTTCAAGCGATCACTCAAGTTGTTAGCACGACGACGAATTGGTTGTGCTTAGGAAACTCATCCCGTCCGGATTAGTTTTCATTAGTGAAAATTTTAATCTGGGGACATGGGAACCAATGAGTCTCCGAGAAGCATGAGTTACCATCAAGTGGTATCAGAGCCTCGGTTTCCAGTTATTTGTGTTTAGGATTCGGTTAATTTTTTATGCACTTTTTCATATATTATATTTGCCGGATAATAGTAGGATATGCGTAGTTTAACTTTTTGGTTGCAGGCGTAAGATCCGACTATTATGACCATATGTGTGTATGTGATTGTATGTGTGTAAATATTTATTATTTGAATCCTCAGGGTTGACGAGGCTAGATTAGTATTTAATTTTTGTAATTAAATACGACATTGTTTAGCCGCTCATTTTAGTTTACTTTCGATCTAGATTATTTGTACACTCCTTCGTGGAGTATAGGATCGATGGATGTAAATTAAAATGATATATCTCGGTTCGGATCTCTTTATGTGTCTTGCGCACGGAAAAGGTGGAGTGGACGAGGTGGCGACACGGCGGGACGCATATTGGAGAACAAAGCCATAATAGTTGGAAAAATTCTATTTTTCCATATTTATTGCTGATTTGTTTTATATGCATGTTGTGTGTGCTTGAAAATTCCTCATTTTCAATTTACTAAGTGGGAGAGGGATATTTTAATTAATTCCCGCGGCCTCCATTACAATTTGACGTGTGATGCAACAGACTTGCGTGTCGGCTCTGAGTGCCTTCCTCCCCATCAGATGAGTTTGTTTGCGGATCACTAAGTCAAATAATGGTTATAGGAAATTATTTAGGAGCGTGTGTACTTCCCCATCGGTAAGGCACATAATCCGAGATAATTCCCTTAGTATCATGTAATAGTGCACACTTAGATGCAAATAAAAAGTATCCTCCCCGTCGGAGTCACTGCTTTTATTTGTAGGGCCAAAGAGGAACCAACTATTAATTTTATTTGTCAAAAAGTAAGGTTGACAAGATAATAAAATTAATGGGTAAAACCTCCTCATACAAATGTAGAATTCATATACGTCCACACTATCGTGGCATGCGATATTCTCGGTGTTTTGAGTTGTTGGTTGATTTCGAAATTTTATTGTTTTGAGGAATCAATAATATTTGAAATCTAATATTTTGATCATTGTGATTCTTAGGATTTTCAAATGGCTTTCAACCCACTTACTATGATGCTAAAGGAAACAAACTTACTGTACCCAAATAATATTGATTGGAAAAGAAATATGGATAGTGTCTTAACTGTCGATGAGTGTCCTCTTAGGCTTGCAGATGATTCTGGGGAAAAGGAACTTTTTGGATACCAGAATCGAGCTGCTAGGCAGGAAGCTATGATTGCTCAGAAGGTTTCTACTTCTAAGCCGAAAGGCAATAAGAAGAAGAAACAAGGTAGAGCAAAAATGGTGGGTGGACCTCAGGGAGGAGTGAAGAAGCCGAAAGGCAAGTGCTTCACTTGTAGACAGACTGGACATGGGAAGAAAGACTTCCCCTTCCTAAAGCAGAACATAGGTATATCTTCTGCCTTAGTCGTTGAAACATGTTTAGTGGTGTTATCTACCGGTACCTGGTGTGTAGATATGGGAGCCACTAATCATGTCTGTAATTCTTTGTAGGGGTTCCAGGAAACCCGACGACTAGCTGAAGCAGAAATTACCGTCAACATGGGCAATGCTACAAAGGTAGCGGCTATTGCAATGGGAGACGTTTATTTATCGTTTGATAGAAATAAAGTTTTGGTTTTGAGAAATTGTCTTTATGTACCTACATTTAGAAAGAATTTGATTTCAGTTTCTAAATTGGTTATGGATGGATATTCTATTTCTTTTAATGACAGAGTTTTTATAAAAAGAAATAGAGAGATTAATTGTTCAGGTACATTGGTTGGCAATTTGTATACTCTTGAACCAAAAGCTCCCACGATGCATATAGAAGTGAATAACTCATCTTCTAAGTCCAATAAGAGAAAAGAGCCTTCGAAAATGAACCAGACATATCTTTGGCACCTAAGACTTGGTCATATTAACCTGAGTAGAATTCAAAGGTTGATAGCTGATGGACCTTTGGGTTCATTAGTGGTGGAGGATCTCCCAACCTGCGAATCTTGCTTGGAAGGTAAAATGACCAAGAGGCCTTTCAAAGCCAAGGGGTATAAGGCTAAAGATGTGTTAGAATTGGTTCATTCTGATCTGTGCGGTCCTATGTCTATCCAGGCTAGAGGTGGCTTTGAATACTTCGTCTCTTTTATAGACGATTATTCAAGGTATGGATACATTTACTTGATGCGCCGCAAGTCTGAGTGCTTTGACAGATTCAAAGAATTCAAGGCTGATGTGGATAACCGTCAAGGTAAAAGTATCAAGACACTACGATCTGATCGTGGTGGCGAGTACCTCTTGGGAGAGTTTAGGAGTTACTTATCAGAGGCTGGGATTCAATCCCAATTGTCCGCACACCCAGCAGAATGGTGTGGCGGAGCGAAGGAATAGGACTCTTATGGAGATGGTCGGATCGATGATGAGTTATTACGAGTTACGATTAGTTACGAGGTTTGCTCTGGAAACAGCGCACACATTACGAACTTGGTTCCATCTAAGTCAGTACCTTCTACTCCCCATTGTGGGTGGCGAAAGCCTAGTCTAAGACATATTCGGATTTGGGGTAGTCCGGCACATGTCTTTGAAGGTGATCTTTGGTAAGTTGGAACCTCGTGCAAGTGTGCATGTTTAGCTACCCTAAAGGAACGAAAGGTGGTTTGTTTTATAATCCTAGAGATTAGAAGGTGATCGTGAGTACGAATGCCAGATTTCTAGAGGAGGACTATGTGATGAACCACAAGCCCACAAGTAAGATTGTTCCTGAGGAGTTGACAGGGGAAGTCCCGACTTCAGTACCATCGGTACAAGAGGAGATACCACAAGTCACTGCACCGCGTGTCACAGAGCATACACAGGAGGCACCTCTTCGTAGTGGGAGGGTTGTTAGGCAACCCGAGAGATTCATGTTCTTGGGAGAATCTTTTGATTTGGTCCCTGGTGAACATGAACCTGATCCCTGGATATATGACGAGGCACTCCAAGATAATATTGCGGTATCTTGGCAAAGAGCGATGAATTCAGAGATAGAATCTATGGATTCTAATCATGTCTGGGAGCTAGTAGAACCACCCGATGGTGTGAAAGCCATTGGATGCAAGTGGATCTACAAGAGAAAGAGAGGAGTAGACGGGAAGGTTGAGACCTTCAAAGCTAGGCTTGTTGCGAAAGGGTATACTCGGAAGAGGGTATCGATTATGAGAGACTTTTAGCGATGCTATCTTAAGTCTATCCAGGATTCTCTTATCTATAGCATTGCTCATATGGATTATGAGATTTGGCGGATGGATGTCAAGGCGGCTTTCCTTACTTGGAAGTCTTGAGAGAACATCTATATGCGGCAAGCGGAGGATTCATTGCTAAAGGCAAAGAGCATCTTGTGTAAGCTTAATCGGTCCATTATATGGATTGAAGCAAGCTTGAGATCTTGGAACATCCGTTTTGATGAGGTAATCGATCATATGGATTTATGTAAAGTCGGATGAGCCATGTATATACAAAAGATGTAGCGAGCGTAGTGGTATTTCTTGTACTATACGTAGATGATATTTTGTTAGTTGGCAACAATATCAAAGTGTTATCAGACGTAAGGGTATGGTTGTCCAAACAGTTTGACATGAAGGACTTGGGAGAAGTGGGACACATCCTTGGGATCAAAGTTATAAGGGATCGCAAGAAAAGGATGTTGTGCTTATTTCAAGCTTCATACATAGACACGGTCCTAGCTCGTTTTAGCATGCAGAACTCCAAGAAAGGTTTTCTACCTTTTAGGCATGGAGTTCCTTTATCTAAAGAGATGTGTCCTAAAACATCAAAGGAGATAGAGGAGATGAAGGCGGTTCCTTATGCTTCGGCAGTAAGAAGCCTCATGTATACTATGCTATGTACGAGACCAGATATCTGCTTTGCCGTGGGCATGGTTAGCAGATATTAGAGTAATCCTGGACAGGGACATTAGACTGCGGTAAAGCATATATTGAAGTACCTGAGAAGGACTAGGGATTATATGATGGTTTCCCGGGCAGATCAATTAGTCCCTGTGGGGTACACGGATTCGGATTTCCAATCAGATAGGGAGAAGAGTAAGTCTACCTCGGGGTTTGTGTTTACTTTTGGAGGTGGAGCCATAGTATGGAGGAGTGTCAAGCAGAAATGCGTGGCGGACTCTACCATGGAAGCTGAGTATGTGGCAACCTCTGAGGAAGCCAAGGAAGCTGTATGGCTTAGGAACTTCTTGATGGACTTGGATGTGATTCCTGGTTTGCCTAGAACTATCACAATTTATTGTGATAACAGTGGTGCAGTTGCAAACTCGAAGGAACCACGAGCCCATAAGGCAAGTAAACACATAGAGCGCAAGTACCACCTGATACGAGAAATCGTAAAGCGAGGAGAAGTAGTTGTCGCCAAGATTGCATCAGAGGATAACCTGGCGGATCCATTCACTAAGGCCCTTCTAGCGAAAGCGTTTGATAGGCATGTGGAGGACATGGGGATCAGATGTATGGCAGTGTGATGATAGCATAGTCTTTTAGTATAAGTGAGAAATTGTTGGAATGTATACTGAGAGCCTAGCTCTTTTTTTATGAATATTTTATTTTGAAATAAGAATCACATGATCATTGTTTGCACTTTATATTTATTATATGTGTGCATATTGTCTAATATTTTACATTGTAGATAACATGGTGCTTGGTGTGGCAAAGAAGATCATGTTATCAGTTCCTTGTATAATATAAGTAGAGGCTCACAACCAAGATGGTTTTGGACATACCATTGGCATGGTTGTAGTGTAGCTTGGTATTGTTTTGTCTTGAACATAGAGTTACACTAGTACACTTAGGTGTATTGAGCAGGACCAATATAGAGGTGATTCAATTTAGTGATGACTACATAATTGAATCGGACCTCAGATATTATGTTGTACATGCTCTTAATCCCGATATAATAACGGGCACATGTACTTAGTATTTATTTCTTTGATTTACCAGAGGGTGAGATTTCTATGGATTAAATCAATATGCCCGGTAAGTTGGGAAATGATATTATTTACATGGTGTGCCGTTGATTATAGGAGGAAACCATGTCCTATATATTATGTTGATGATGTCCCCTTGAGGAGCTCATAAGGTTCATCATGTAAACCCTGCAGGTTGACTTAGTCAACATGATGATAAGGTTGAGTGGTACTACTCGAGGAGTTAGATGTTAATTAATTGATGGTCAGTAAATCAATTAATTGACGGACATTCGATATCTTAAACATGAGGAGATGGATGTACAAATAATATATGAAGCCCATATTTATTTATGGGGGTTGGTGAGGTAGTTCAATGATGATCCTCTAGTGGAATGGAACATCATTGATGGATCAAGTTTGTGTGGTTCCGATCCATCGGGTGGCCAAGATCCAACTCCTCCTCATGGTCCCTATCGTAGCCTAATATAAACCTCATGAACTCTAGATCCAATGATGGAAAACAAAACTCTAGAACCGACGGTTGAGATTAAATCTCTAGAACCGACGGTGGAGATTAAATCCCTAGAACCGACGGTTGAGATTAAATCTCTAGAACCGATGGTGGATATTAAATCCCTAGAACCGAAGATTGAGATTAAATCTCTAGAACCGACGGTGGAGATTAAATCTCTCGAATCAACGGTTGAGATTAAATCTCTAGAACCGACGGTGGAGATTAAATCTCTAGAATCGACGGTTGAGATTAAATCTCTAGATCCGACGGTTGAGATTAAATCTCTAGATACGACGGTTGAGATTAAATCTCTTGATATGACGGTTGAGATTAAATCCCTAGGTGGAGATTAAATCTCTAAGATCCGACGGTAGAGATTAAGTCTCTAAGATCCGACGGTTGAGATTAAATCTCTAGAACCAATGGAGGAGATTAAACCTAGGCCTAAACCTAACTCTATATATATGGTAGAATAGGTTGGGCGGCAACAAGGATTTTTGGTTTTTGGAAATTAGGGTTTAGCCTCTCATTGCTTGGGCGGCAAGAAATCCGAAGGAAGAAAGGTTGGGCGGCTAGGGTTTGAAAGCTTGGTTGGGCGGCAACTATAGGGGAAGTGCTCTTCTTCTTCCTAGGGTGTTGCCGGCTCCTTCTCTTTTCCCTATACCTTGGCCGGCGCCCAACATATTCCTTTTATCCTCTTCACTCCCTATTGGCCGGCGGCACTAGAAGCTAGGGTTTATCCCTAGTTTGGTTCCTTGGTGGTTTCCATTTAGTTCTCTCTATTCTTGGGGCCGGCGGCATCAATCCTTTGTGGATTAGTGGGTGGCTCAAGCAAGAAGGAAAGGAGAGTTCTTCTTTCTTTGGATTGAAGAAGATCTAGGAAGCTTCAACTTGTGGAGGATCTTCGCCCACACGAAGTCTACATGGAGGTTAGGACATACGATAGAAGATCAAGAGGTATAAAAGTTTTATAACTTTTATTATTGATCTTTGCATGTTCTTATTATTTTGATTAGTATGTGTTGATTATACTAGTTTGCATTTGTCTGTATTTGTATAATCATGGACCCCGAAGACAAACACAAAAACCGGCGATCCGTCCGTCGTCTCTTCCGCGACTAACCAACTAGAAGAGTTGTGTTGCTTGAACAACTAGTTTGTTCAAGCGATCGCTCAAGTTCTTAGCACGACGACGAATTGGTTGTGCTTAGGAAACTCATCCCGTCCGGATTAGTTTTCATTAGTGAAAATTTTAATCCGGGGACATGGGAACCAATGAGTCTCCGAGAAGCATGAGTTACCATCACTTACCTCTGGTCCTCCTAATCTGTTGCTTAGCTTTTGGTCATTACCGAGGTTTCTCGACTCCCTGAGGTTCTCCTGGTGCCACCCGACTACCACGGTTTATCGTCCCGAGATTCTCCGGGTGTCGTTGACCATTAGCCTAGCTTAATTAATTTCCTACACACTCAACACAACATATGAGATAACTATAATAACTTAACTTTGAACCTTTGCCATAATCAAAACCTATGTTCGATTATCTGGTGCCCCTGCACCAACAAGCATCATATCCATCTGAAAACTTCATAGATTTTAAAAATGGGAAAAATTCACGTCTTTCTTCCAATGTCAATGTGTAACTTGCATATGGTTTTCTGAATTTATCCTCTACTGTCTGTAAATGCAATTTACTCCTTATCCCCATGTCCTGAAAGTCTAATCTTGCTTTAAGAGTATCCTTTAACTTTCCATCTATATTTAATAATGTGTCAATCAAAGCATCACAAATGATCTTTTCAATATGCATCACATCGAAATTATGTCTCAACTTTAAATTTGACCAATACTCTAACTAAAAAAATATAGACTTCTTTACCCAATTTATATCATCCAAAGATCACTGTCACTTTTTACTAAATAAAGGATACTTACTGAATGTCACTTAGGGTAACACATCTAACTATGCTAAAATATTACAACCATTAAATCTTCATGGTGGTCCTTTTTCAACCTTTCCATTGATATCTTTATTTCTACCCCATGGGTGTTGAACATTCAGGAATCAACGGTGACATGTATAGCATATTTTACTTCTTAATCCTTGTGATTTAGTTTAATGCAAACATACTGGACATATTTTATAACCCTTTGTACTCTATGCAGATATTGTTCAATATGCTGGAAAGTCATGAATGATCCACATCACAACAACATGTAATTGAAATACTTGTTCAGTCGATGCATCATATGCTTCCACCCTCTCATCCCATAGCTCCTTCAGTTCATTGATCAAAGGTCATAGGTATATATCTATCTCTTTTCTAGGCGATTTAGACCCAGGAATTAAAAAAGATATAATCAAGTATGGTAGCTTCATCATTTTCCATTGTGGCAAATTATAATTCACAAGTATAACTTGCCACATGCTATAAGCATTTGACATGTTTTCAAATGGATTAAAACCATCAGTAGCCAACCCTAAGCGAATATTTTGTGGATCACCTGCAAATAATTTATGTGCATAATCAAATTCTTTCCATGATTCACTATTAGTTGGGTGTCTTAATACACCATCTACTTTAACTCACTTTCCTTTATGTCATCTCATATCTTTTGTTGTATGCTTCGAAATAAACAACCTCTTAAGTCTCAATTTCAGAGGAAAAAATCGAAGAATTTTTTTAGCATTCTTTTTCTTATTCATCCTGTCATACTTGTATCTAGGCTCCTTGCATACTGGACATGTATGCTTTTTCTCTTGCTCATTCCAAAATAATATACAATTATTCTTACATACATGTATCTTCTCATATGTCAATCTAACTTTTTTAATTAATTTTTTGCTTCATAATTAGAGTTTAGAATCGCATTCGGCTTGGGAATTGCCTCTTGCAAAAATTGAAGTAACATATCAAAATATTTATTGCTCCAGCCATTTAACACCTTCACATGCATTAGCTTCACAAAAAAATTGAATATCAAAAAATTTGTACAATTGTGATATATCTCTTTTTGTGCTTCTTCATACAATGAAGTATAACTTCATCTAATATCATTTGTATTTGTGTTTTAATTGATATCATCTAATTGAGGCTCATTGGTGTTGATATTTTCTATATTTCATAAATCAATAAACATGTCTTCAAAATCATCTTCTTCAACATCACAATCATATCCATATTCATTGACAATATTTATATTAATGGATGATGTAGAAGCTTCTCGATGAAAGTTCAATATCTTATATAATTTATCAAATCCCCACCTATAAAGATATCCTCGCACATAATCTAATTCATATTTAAACAAATTGCTATACCGGTAACATGGACATCGAATTATGGTAATTCTTTGCCACATTTAAAAATTGATTTAACCCATTTATATATTTAGGACTAATCCGATTCTGAATCGTTATTCAACTTTTATCAATATTTTTAAAACCTTGTTAAACATATATTAAATGTCAACTTATTTAATAAATTATTCTTATAACTAAATTTGACGATAAATTTCAATAAAAGTAATTTAGTAACTTAAATTTATTGATCACATAAAAAATAATATAAAAATTTATGATTTAAATATCAAAATAATCATAAGCTTAACATCTAAGCATTAGAATATCCCTAAAATTAGAAGAGTCGGATCAATTGTCTAGCAGAATTTGACCCAAGCAATTAATTGCAGAAGAACTTTAGTTCATTCAAGTGATTAATTGCAATCAAACAAGATTGGACCTAGTGTCTCAACAAGAAAGTTTTGCAATATGAGTACAAATTTGGTGAGTCTGATATATCAAAATAACAAAGTTATTTGAATGAATTTTACATGCTAGATGACTATTAGATCAACAAAATTGAATGAATTAGGCAAGACATATGACTTTTACAATCAAATAGGCCAAATGATTAGAACTTAGAATATCTATCAAACATATAGACAAATCAAGTAGGTCATATTCAATGGATGGGGTTAGATGATTAGATGTTCTTGCAGACCAAATAGTATAATATAATGTTAACAAGAAAAATTTAAATGTTCCTAAAGTGTCATAGTACTTGATGTTTAAATCACTTTTCATGGGGTCTTGAAAGCAAGGTAGTAACAGGTATTACATATAATTTCTATCGATCGATGATTTCACGTTTACTTAGGTGCATGAATATATATGGATAAATATATTACAAGATAAATTAACTCAAATGGTTTATCTGATAATTCCTATAATTACCATCTAACCATAAAAAACCTTAAATTCATCATCTAAGTATCCAAATTTCCCTAAATTTATAATCTAATCATAACAATAATACTAAAATTATCATTATTTTTTTTTAAAAAACATGGATGAATTGCTTGAGCACCGAAGGAGGTGGAGAAAATTGTAGTGGCAGAGCATCAGAGGTGCAGGAAAATTCGTCGGAGGCGTAGTTGAAAAGGAGAAGGGGAAAATCGCCTGGGTGATTGGTCGGATAGGGAAATGTCACCGGAGGCAGAGAGGAGAGCTAGGAAATATCGTCGGAGATGGAGAGGAGCCAGAGAAGGCAACGAAGCCGAAGCAGGACATGACTTACAACTCGCCGGAGCCTGAGTATGAGACAGAGCAGAAGGTGGATAGGCAAGGATCACTTGGTTACCAGGATTCATAAACTTTAGTACTTAGCCTGGAGGTCTAGTGTTCGAATCCTGGGGAAGGCAAAAACCCACTTCCAAGGGTGGGAAGTCCAGGTGAGTAACGACGGGCCAACAGGGGCGACGATCGTCGACCAATAGGGGTCGTCGAATTCCGCCAATAGCGGCCCGGTCGTTACAGTGTAAGGTAACGACCTCGAAAGGTGAAGGAAGAGGCTCAAGAAAAGATGGGTAAAAGACAAACTCACTCTCGGATGGGTGACATCTGAGGAAGTCTTGCCAGATTTGGGGAGTGAAGTCCAGATCATGTTGAAGAATTCAAAAAGTAATGTGGAATTAATTGGATGTTCACAAAACACTAACGACTCTAATTTATAGTACTTAATGATTTGGACAATATCAAAGCAATGAGTTTGAAAGAACTTATCATCTAATGACCTAGGGGGAATGAGCTAGAACTTATTGGAATTAAAAGCTAATTCATGACCCAAAGTGTGAAATCGGGCATCGACAGATGGGAGAGGTTCAGACGTGCCCTCATCGAAAGGTGGAAGGCGACGTTTTGATGCTAAATGCTTAACCCTAAAGAGACGTAATGAAAATGCATGATGAATGAATGCACCATACAGAAATACATAATAGTTAGTACATGCTTGTTTAAAGGAAAAAAAACTTATCCAAGATTAGGGTTTTAGAGATTACCTAGGTTCCATAAGCACCGAAGAGGGCAGAAAGAGGGCCAACGATCGCTAGAGAGCTTGGCAAAAAGAACCCTAGCTGGAGCCCTAGCTATGGCAGAGAGAGGATCTAGGGTTCTTGGAGAAGAGAATGGGATCATGAGCCGAAGGAGAGGCAATCGACGTAAGAACCGACGGTGGAAGCACCGGAGAGGGAGAAGAGTGGTGAGAAATAAGGGTTTCCACGGTGGAACTTCGACAAAGAAAAGGAGAAAAGTCGAGATTTTTGTGGCTCGAATGGGTCAGGCAGGCCTAATATCCGCAACAACAGTCAACTGTCATAATACGCCAGTCGACTACTAGAGACCAGTCGAATTGGTCAGTCGGCTATGAAGGGTTCTATCAGTGCGGCCAGTAGTAGTAGTCGATTGTGGCACAATATGTGGGTTGGCCAAAAAAATCACAGTCGACTGCCAAAATTGGCAGTGGACTAGGATAATCTTGGTTGGGGGCAAGATTAACAGTCGACTGGTGATATACACCAGTCGACTGCTATCAGTCAGATAGTTTTTTCAGTCAACATTGTGAAATGTATAACTAATTTAAGAAGTGCCAAAAATTCATGAAATTTTATGGATACATTTTGTAAGTCATTTTCTATAAAGGAAAAATAATTTTAAAAATATATCTTTTTCAGATTTTGAAATTGACAAAACTTTGAAAACTAGCAAAAACTTTAAGTTTTTTCAAAACTTTGTACAAATTTTGCCTACCAATTTCAAATTGTTTTTCAAAATGTGATAAACATAGTTTAAAAGATATTTTGTTTGATATTTCCAATCATGTTCTTTGAGCTATGTGCACATCAATTGTACACAAGCCTTCCCAATGATTGGTCCACTTAAGGATCAATGTCTTTAGATGACACTTTAGTTCATAGTAATGCATCATAACAACCATGATGAACCAAGTGTTGGATTGAGAAGCACGCTAGAGAGGGGGGGGGTGAATAGTGAGTGTAAATCTTTTTGTTTCGTTTCAATAAAACCAAAGTATTGCAACGGAAATAAAAATAAAACCAAAGTAAATAGATATTTTTGTTTTTACTTGGTTCACAACCGAAAGGTTGCTACTCCAAGGCTCTATGATCCTAGACCACGTACGATGGGGCAATCCACTAAAGTCTTCTCCTCGTTGGAGGTAGGAGACAACGATTACAAGAAAAAGATAGAGGAAGAGGCAACAAGCCTACCTCTCCTCTTTACAATGAAAAGCTCGAATATAAGAATAACAGCAACTAAAAATAAAACTACCAACTTAGAAGATGGGAGGTTCGGTGTGAAGATGGAGTTATGGTGGCGTAGCATTGTCGTTGAAGCTTAGCGTCATTGGACCACTTTGGGAGCAAGAATAGATGATTCAAAAGGGTGAAACCCCCCCCCCCCCCTTCTTTTATAGATCTTCAAACCCTAGCTCATTGAGATCCAGATCTGGGTCAAAGCTCCTCATCCCCCCACTTTTGGTGGAACTTATCTTGACTTTCTTCGAGTTGATCAGTTTGAATAGCAGTTGACTGATGACCCTTAGCAGTCGACTGATGGTAGGATCAGTTGACTACCAATAGTTGTTAGTTGACTGTTGGCCTGATCACTCACCTACAACATAGAGTTCGCACAGAACTACTAAGTAATGGACATTACGATGACTTCTTACCGTCCGATCTCGACCTAGACCTTCCCTTGGAAGTCTATAAGGTTTTTCCTCGGAAGCTCTGATACCAATTGAAGGGTTTTGCTTATCGAGTCCGTGAGGGGAAACTTCGCTTCCCACTTCACCTCGGTAGCTTGTCCATGGCGATCCCTTCGATGTCTCCGGATTAAAAAAATTTAATCCTAGACAAAAGGGATTGCCCAAACCACTAAGCCATCGTCGTGCTATTCGTTTAGAGAGGTCACTTGAACAAACTAGTTGTTCAAGCGACCATCCTCTATTCTACGAGTAGCTGCGGAATAGATGATGTCTGGATTGCCGGTTTTTGTATTTATGCTCAGGATCCAAGTATTATTTATCCATTTACAGATTTATAACATTCTTATAATTGAAAAACAAAAACAAGCAACAAACAAAAGAGAAAAGAGAGTAGATATACCTCTTGATCTTCTAATATATGTCCTTCCTCCTTTTGGACCTCGTGTGGATGACGATCTACCAAAAGTCGAAGCTCCAAGATCGCAAATCTTCCTTCCTTGCTCTTACAAAGCAAGAGGAAGAATAGAAACAAGGTTTTTCTCCTCTCTAGAAACAACCAACAAGGAACTAAAACTGTCCTTGCCGCCGGCCAACTAGGTGAAGGAGAAGATGGTGGAAAACAACCAAGACACCAAGGGAAGCCCTATATCTTGTTTCCACCACCTAAGGAGAAGGAGAAGGGAGCTTTTGGGCGCCTCCCAAGGCTGGAAAAGAGGCTGGAGAGGTGCTGGACGTTGGCCAAAAGAGGAAGAAGAAGAGAAGAATACCTTCTTTATTTGGTGCCACCCTTGCCTCCAAACCCTAATCCTAATCCTATCTCAACTAGGATTCCTCTTCCTTGCCGCCCAAAAACCCAAGATCTCATCAATTATTCCACGCCAACTCCCTTGACATCCTTTTATAGAGTTAGGGATAAGTCATGAATTAATCTCCTCCATTGGTACTAGGGATTTAATCTCAACCGTCGGATCAAGAGATTTAATCTCAACCGTCGGATCTTATAGATTTAATCTCTACCTATGGATCTTAGAGTTTTATTTCTATCCATTGGATCTAAGCATCATGAGGTGTTAATAGGCTACATTAGGGACCATGAGGAGGACTTGGTTCTTGGCCACCCATGGATCAAGCCCACATAAAGTCCGATCCACTAATGATGATCCAATCCACTAAAGGTTCATCATTGATCTACCTCACCAACCCCCATATGATAATATGGGCTCCATATATTATTTGTACATTTTCTCCCCATGTTTAAGATCTCGAATGTCCATCGATTAATTAATTTACTGACCATTAATTAATCAACATCTAACTCCTTGAGTAGTACCACTCAACATTTTCATCATGTCGGACTAAGTCCACCTGCAGGGTTTACATGATGAACCTTATGAGCTCCTCAAGGAGACATCATCATCCTAATATATAGGACACGGTTTCCTTCTATAATCAACGACACACTATATAAATAATATCATCTCCCAACTTACCGTGCCTATCGATTTAATCTATAAATCTCGCCCATTGGTAAATCAAAGAGATGAGTACTAAGTATATGTGTCCATTATTATATCGGGATTAAGAGCATGTACTAAATAATATCTGAGGTCCGGTTCGATTATGTAGTCAGCAATAAATCGAATCACCTCTAAGTCGGTCCTACTCAATACACACAAAGTGCACTAGTGTGATTCTATGGTCAAGACAAACCAATATCAAATCACACTACAACCATTCTGATGGTTTGTCCAAAGCCATCTCGGTTGTGAGCCTTTACTTATCCTTTTCAAGGGGTCGATAACATGATCTCCTGTGTGACACCACACACCATGTTATCTACAATGTAAAGTATTAGACAATATTGCATAACCATAAAAATATGCAAACAATGATCATGTGATTCTTATTCCAAAATAAAAATGTTCATACAAAAGATAGACTTTTCAGTATACATCCTTACAAAGTCTTAGTCGAATTGCTGCCTATGTTCGTCCCTGTATGGAGGACATGACCTCTCCATTACTCCTCACTGAGTGCTTACCTCTGGTCCTCCTGACCTGTCTCTTAGCTTTTGATCACCACTGAGGTTCCTCGACTACTACGAGATTCTCTGGGTGTCGCTAACCTTCAGCTTAGCTTAAACACTTCCTGCATACTTTGTTAGTAATATATGAGAGATGTCCTAAGGCAATCGCCTTATGTACGAACCATTTATATGATAAATGAAGATTCACTATTTGAGTATACATGTTTCATGTATTGATTGGATCTTAAACTCATCTACTGAATGTCCATGATACGATTCACAGCATGAGAGAATTTGTGATTGGATCACAACTAGTGAGTATCTCTACATGTGTAATTGTGATGTATCGGAATTATCCCTAGTCGATGAATTGGTGGATTTGGACACCATCAATTCTGTCGAGACTAGCACGAGGTATACTTCTTGGTGTATCCAAGCAGCTGATTCTCACTGGCTGGAGACATTGTGATGTCCGGAGTTAATCGTGGATGCTAGTTATGGTAACTAGTTCATTGGAGTGACCAACCGTAAGACTTCATATGGTTCTCTGCATATATAGATATGTCAATGAAGTTCTTACTGTGGCTTAAGTGCAATGTTCCTTTGACTTGCGGTATTCAAGTCATCTTGATCATGGAGACTTATGCTTTGACATCTTAAGCAAACATCTCTAAGGAGATGTGGACCCGGGATGATTGGGTATAAGTCGAAGTGATCGAAGGTGTTTGAATAGCCTATAAAGGATTCACCACTCCTTGTGAGGAGATGTATACCCATGGCCTCTCGTCGGATTGTTACTAAAGTCTTTGGCCAAAGCATTACATGTTTAGAGTATGGTACTCTTCGATACATGTGGAGTAACTAGAATCCGTAGGACGAGGAAATGATACTTGGGCTAGGTGTGACGTAGTCAGCCTAGTGGGGACTGACACTATAGACCATGTCCTGAACCAAGTGGGTATAAGATGAGTGAAGGGAATGGGGCACTATTCATTCGAGCTACTGAAGGGTTTCAGAAATAGTTCTGGATCAACCGTTGATCTTTTCGGTTAATTGGGGATCATGATGTACTACTAGGTGCCACTCATGATCGTTCTATAATTAATGGTTAATTATAGACGGCCAACATAAACCGAGAACCTATTTGGTCACACGCACAACGAGTGTAATCCAAAGGATTTAAAACGATCTTGAGAATGGGATTCCCAGACCGAGAGAAACTATGTTTGGTTGGACCAAACATAAAGCGAGCATGAAATTGTTTCAGTCGCAATGGAAGCGTGGATGGGCCATGTCTTATGAAGACATAATGGATGGACCAAAATGGTTTGGTTCTAATCCAATGGATGAGAATAAACCAAAGGGTTTGGTTTATTTTAAACGAATGAACCAAAAGTTGGTTCGGTTCGTTTTAACTTAAAATAAACCATCATGGTTTGGTTTATTTTAACTTATATTAATGGAGCGGGTTAACGGGCTTTATGGATATGATCCATTAACCATTAAGAGAATTAGTTCTCTATAAAATAGGGCTTAAACCCTAACCCTAAAGCTAATGAAGTTTTGGCCGCCCAACCCTAGCCTCCTTTTGTTGTTGCCGCCCAACATGGTGTTGCCGCCAACTTCATGGAGCTGCTGCCACCTCCTTGCCGCCGGCATCCAAGCTTCAGCCGGCGATGCTCCGGCGACCCTCCGGTGATCTCTTGTGGGTTCGGTGATAAGGTGAGCTCCACATCTCCTTTGGCCGGCCTCTATTCCTCCACCAAAAGCTGTCCAGTTTTTCTGGACAGCTTGTTTCTTTGTTATCGGAGCGTCGTTTGGACGACGGTTAGTGCTCCGACAGTGGCTAACTTACCGGGGATTTGATCTCCGGTAATCCTCTGAGGTGGAGGATGAAGGATTCGTCAAACGGTTGACGAATACCTCTCCGGAGAAGCGAGTTTTGAGAACTCGTTTTAAGATCCGAATTTGGATTCAGATCGTGATCATCTCTCGATCACGTCGTCTTCAACACGAGGCTAGTAACCCGTACGAAGACGAAGCTCGTGACTTAGCGAAGTCATCCCGAGGAGCTCGGCGTGGATACGGATAGAGACGATTCTTACGAGGATCGTTCCGGTTGATGTCGTTCCCGCTACACGTCATACGAAAGGTATAACGTAGATAAATTTCTTTTATTGCAAATTTTAATTTACGGTTATGTCTACACTTGTTGTAATATGCATGCGTGTGTTGTGTGTGTTGTAATAAATATAGATTTATTATTTTTAATTGCTTCCGCGGTGCCGGAAACCCAACATACTTAACACAACATATGAGATAACAATAATAGCTTAACTTTGAATATTTTCCATAATCAAAACCTATGTTCGATTATCTGGTGCCCCTGCTGTTAGTGATAGCCCTTAGTGCCAATCATGAGATGAATGATTAGGGATCATATGTATCATATTTCATTAATAACAGGCAAGGTTTGCTTATTATATTATTTCTTATATGTGTTATACGAATAATATAATAATGTCCTTGAATAGTAGGTTCAGGTTTACAACATATCAATTGGTTGAATTGATAGTGAGAGTCTGTAGACACACACACACACACACACACACACACACACACACATATATATATATAGAACACTACTCTTAACTATTCCAAGTCAAGTATTAATATGCAAGGACAATATTAATGTGCAGAGACTAGCATGTAGGTCAATTGATGACTTAATCTCACAAGTCATGGATATGTGATATCAAGTTGACACATAGGTACATATTAGAGACTATGTACTGAATTGACCCACCATGAGAATGTATCATGGATCATTATATCAGTGTCTTAAACATTCTTATGTGACTATTGATATAAATAATCCTTAGACCTGAAGTTACTATGGTTTCCTACATAATGAGTTGTATACTTTAACTTCGTCAAATGTCACCGGTAATAGGTTGACTATAAAGGCGATCACTGTGTATGCAATAAGTTATGCGGAGGGATGTGAGTGATGTAGATAGGATCTATCCCTTCCATATATCAGAAGTGATATCTATGGGCCCCTTGATAGAGTAGGACTGCTAAAATGCATGGCCATGCTCGAATAAGTCAATACAAGATATTGAGCTTATTTGGTTGAGTAGTCTACTTGGAGATTAAGAAACTCTTGATTGATAAGAGGATGACACAGTCTATACCTCATTCATCAATATAGATATCAAGGATAGAAGGACTGAGTCATACACGATAGTAGTCATGGAAATGTTATGTCGGATCTCGACATTCTCATCACTTTGGTAGCATTGATGTATTGCTAGATGTCGCTTATCGCTTATGTCTCTAAAAGGGTGTTTAGAAACATTTACAATGTTAATAGAACCTATTGGGTCACACACTTAGGACATGTGAGTTGGAGATGGCTCATGTGATGAGCCATTGGGTCATCGGGTTGAGTCTAATGTAGATTAGACTCATTGAGTGGGACTCAAGGTATACCCAATGAATCTAACTCGAGTTAGACTCATGCCAAATTCAGATTGAGTAGGACTCAAGGTATACACAATGAATCTAACTCGACTTAGACTCAAGTCAAATTCGGATTGAGTAGGACTCAAGGTATACCCAATGAATCTGACTCAAGTTAGACTTATGTCAGATTCGAACTGAGTAAGACTCACTATTAAGAAAGGGGTTGCATGATCATTAAGATGGAATTAATGGGTTATTAATTCCATGGAAACCAAGAGTCACAAACCCTTCATATTCAATGGTTGAATATAAAAGAGGATTTTTTGGATGAGACTTTTGGTGTTTTTTTCGTGTGTGTTAGTTTGTGGCTTAAGTGTGATCTTGCTCTTCATCTTCTTTTACCTTCTTGGGCGAACCAACCTTGTGGCTAGCACCACAGCTTGGTTCCTCTTCATCTCACGATTCGTGTGGATACCGTGGAGGCGTGGACATCCAGACCGTGCTGAGATCTGGACATCGTGAACTCAAGTGTTGCTGATGGGACTGCAAAGGGCACACATCGAAGGTAACTACGATTCTCATAGGATAGAATCGATAAAATGAGTATGTTTTTCGCATGGATCTCTGGAGGGATCTTATTTTTTCACTGCTTAGTGCTTGTAAAATGATTTTGGGCGCAATAAGATTCCTTACACCTGCACCAACAATCTTCCCCTTTTTTATCTATGGTAAACCGATTCAAAGTTAAGAAAAAATTAAGCATAAAATGAATAGAGTATAAGTAATCAAGTTATAAATATGAAGTACGAAGAAGTTAGTAATCATGAGTAAGTATGAATGATTAAGCAAGTGTAAGTAAGTATGAATAATAAGTTCTTTTTCAAATCCTCCCCCTCAAAGTTACCTCCCTAAAGTTAACTTATCTCTACCCCTCAACATTTGGCCACTTAAAGAAAGTTAAGTTTTAAAAAAAAAAAAATGATTCCTTAACTTTGGCCTCTCTTCTCCCCCTTTTGCCATATATCAAAAATACTTGGGGATTAATTATAAGATAGGGGTGTATTTTTAAAAAAAATGAGAGAAGAAATGTGATATATATAAAATTTTATATGCGTTTGTAAGATCATTTAAAAGATGGAGAAATTAAGTCGAAGAATGTGTCCTTTTTGAAGTCAACTATTGACTTATTAAGTCCAAGGGATCGTAAAAGGTGTAGCAAAAATCTAAGTTCTTTTTATTCTTCTGTGCCAACAATGTTAAACTAGCTTTATTTTTGTGAGAAAGTGTATAATATCTAGTTTTGGTAAAGTAAATTTTTGAGTAATCTAACATTTCAAAATGTTACATAAGTATGAGTTCAAAATACCTTGAAGATTTCATTAATTTTAAAAGAGTTGTATACAAATTAGCATTTCCCCTTTAACGTATCATTACAGTTAATCACACATAAAAGGTTTAGGGGTTTAAATTTGGCCTTAAGGTTATATGTCTAGTATTGGCCAAGTAAATACAACAATCATTAAGATAAATACTTATAAGTTTTGAAAACATTTCGAAATTTATGTTATTCTTATTTTAAGTGTCCTTAACATCTCACCCATTCTATGTGTCTCAAGACATGTTAACCTTATATATTCTTGTGAGATGATTTCAATTTTACTTTGTTAAGTTTAGTGATTTGAAAATTAATCAACCTTGGGTTAGATTCGGATTTAATCTTTAGGTTGTTAAGTGAACTTTTCGAAAAAATGACTTCAAGGTCATGGTGAGGCACAAAGGTCTTCTTTCATCGGAACAACGACCACTTCCTTAGACAAAGCCAATTTTAAGAAAATGTTCACTTAAGTCACTTAGGGTTACTTCCTAGTCTAGCTAGTTTAGGATGTGGCGAGGTATCTTCAACTAGTTCAACTTAGCCGATTGCACCATGCTAGATACATCTTATCTAGCTCGGATACACAAGACATCTTTTCCCTAACGTACTATCATCTCACCGCGTCCTGATACTATGTTGTCAAGTTTGATTAACCATTGGTCCTTTCTAACCATTCTAGAAATTAAAATAAAAACTAAGCATGTAAAATTGCACTAAGATATCAGGTACACAATTTTAATATTAGCTCCCCTAAACCATTGAACCAATACGGTTTCCACATAGTGGACTTGATCTTTGAGAATCCAATACTTATTAGTGCTTATATGTGAATTTAACAAGATCTTAGGGACACATGCCTGAACTCTTTGATTACTACGATTGACAATTGACATGTATGATTTGTTCGTAGTTTTTGTCCTAAACCCGAGTCCTGTCTTGTTATACACAGCTCTTTGAGTTCCTAGGAGTCGTTTCCCAATGTGAACTTTTCCAACCTAGCCTCGAGCTCTTGAACTTGCCCTTTCAAGAGAGAATTCTCTTCCTCAAGTTTTTTTTACTTGAGTTGAGTTTCCCTCTTGAACTTGACTAGTTGAAGAGATTAGGGTGGCCTCATGCTTGAGGAGTTTAACCTTCTTAAGCAATGACTCGACCCTAGACTCGGACTTAGCTAACTTTTATCTAATAATTTAATAGCACGATATAAATTTCCAATTAATGAACGACTTACCTTGACCTTTTCTTTTGAGCCGACTTTGAGTCTTCTCTCGACTCATCTCATCCTCGGAGTCGGAGTTGGATTCATAGTTTGCTTCGGACTCGGACTCGGACTCTACCGGTCTCGCCATGAATGTTAAGTCATTGCCTTGGTCTTCTTCTTCCCAAGTTGCTCGGAATGATTATTTTGGTTGTCTTGTATTTCTTTCCTTTTTGATCATCCTCTGAACCAGGTTGACTAGTTCGGTCTCCATTTCCTCCTCCGATTGGTAGTCATCTTCTTCAGGAGGTGGATTGCTCTTTCCCTTTCTTGTTTGACCTGCAACCAACACTACACCTTTCTCGACCGGAGATGTTTTAGTTAGTCCATGCAATTTGAATTCTGAAAATAATTCATCTAATCTAATTTTTTATAAGTCTCTAGATACTTTGTAGACATCAACCATAGATGCCCATAAAGTGGTCCTAGGAAATGCATTCAAAGCATACCTTATTACATCCCGATTCTCCACCTTTTGTCTGATTGAGTGAAGATTGTTCATGATGTCCTGGATCCTTGCGTGGAGTTGAGTCACTGTCTCGTGGTCCTGCATTTTTAGATTAAATAACTTATTTAAAAGAAGGTCCCTTTTTTATACCTTTGTGTCCACCGTTCCTTCGTGTAGCTCAATGAGTTTGTTCCATAGATCTTTCGCACTGATGAAAGGGCCGACGCGGTTGAGTTCTTCCTTGGAGAGGCTGCATTGAAGGATTTGTGTAGCTTTTACATCGGCCTCCACTTTTCGCTTCATGGCATTTGTCCACTTGTCGCAATCAAAGTACTCACTGTCTTTGTTGGTTGGTAGAGTGAAGCCAGTCTGGATGACTATCCACATCTCTACTTGGGTCTCGAGGTAGCACTCCATCCGACTCTTCTAGTAATGGAAGTCATCTCCGTTGAAAAATGGAGGTCGGGCGGTGCTAAACCCCTCAAGATGGACCATCAAAAAATCTTGCATAACAAAAATACAAACCAAAAGGAATTCCAAGACTTGGCCTTGGATTAGTAATGTAGGAAATAACAAGAAATAAATGAGAAATAAAAAAGATAAACAAAGAACTAAGCACTTAGAACCTTCGATGTCCCCGAAAAGGTACTAAATGTAATTTTTTTGGGGTCTAAAACTGCTTTTTATGGGGGTAAACCCCGATAAGAAATATAGATCTTTGAGAGAGCTTCGACTTGGTGGGTATCATATTTTTTGAGTCCACTTGTATCAAAAGTTATGCACATTTTATCGTCAGCTACTTCAGAAGCGATTAGTTCGGTTGATACTTGCAAACACAACCAAAAAATAATGTACCATGACTTGGTCTTGGATTAGTAGTGTGGGAGAATAAAAACTTAAAACAATAAACACGAAAAGAATAGAAAACTTTGCTAGACCGATGGTTGCACCGAATCTGAGCGCCCCCACTCTGATATCAATTATTGGATCGAGAAGCACGCTAGAGGGGGGGGGTGAATAGCGAGTGTAAATTTTTTCATTTTGTTTCGATAAAACCAAAGTATTACAATGGAAATAGAAATTAAACTAAATCAAATAGACACTTTTGTTTTTACTTGGTTCACAATTGAAAGGTTGCTACTCCAAGGCCCCGCGATCCTAGACCGCGTATGATGGGGCAATCCACTAAAAGAGTCCTCGTTGGAGGTAGGAGACAATGATTACAAGAAAAAGATAGAGGAAGAGGCAACAATCCTACCTCTCCTCTTTACAACGAAAAGCTCAAATATAAGCATAACAACAACTAAAACTAAAACTACCGACTTAGAAGATGTGAGGTTCGGTGTGAAGTCGGCATTACGGCGGCGTAGGGTTGTCGTTGAAGCTTAGTGTCGTTGGAGCACTATGGGAGAAAGAATAGATGATCCAAAAGGGTGAAAACTCTCTTCTTTTATATCCCTTCAAATCCTAGCTCGTTGAGATCAAGATCTGGGTCAAAGATTCTCATCCCCCCACTTTTGGTGGAGCTTATCTTGACTTTCTTCTAGCTGACCAGTTTGAATAGAAGTTGATTGATGACCCTTAGCAGTCGACTGATGATAAGATCAATCAATTATCAATAGCTGTCAGTTGACTATTGGCCTGGTCACTCACCTACATCAAAGAGTTAGCACAAAACTACCAAGTAATGGACATTACAACATCTCCTTATCGTCCGATCTCGACCTAGCCTTCCTCTGGAAGTCTTAGTTGCATCACCGCTTAAGTTCTTCCCCGTATGGAGGATACAGTCTCACCATTACTCTTCACTAAGTGCTTACCTCTGGTCCTCCTGACCTGACGCTTAGCTTCCGGTCACCACCGAGGTTCCTTGACTCCAACGAGGTTCTCCTAGTGTCGGTCGACCACCATGGTTTCTCGTCCCGAGATTCTCCAGGTGTTGTTGACCTTCAACTTAGCTTAAACACTTCGTGTACACTTAACACAACATATGAGATAACAATAATAGCTTAACTTTGAACCTTTGCCATAATCAAAACCTAAGTTTGATTATCTGGTGCCCCTGCACCAACACCAAGCACATCTTTCTAACATCTCACATTATGTCTAAGTGGTTCAATACAAAAATCATGGAATCTTAGGTGTTTTGTGAGATGCTGTGAGGTATAGTCCTAGATTATGCTATGGGATCATGCAAACCTATACCACTATTCTACAAAGCACATTCCTAGTTCTCTCCTAAGTGATGAAAAATCCGCTTCGGGGAGAGCCTTGGTGAAAATGTCGGGAAGGTTAGACTTAGATTCAATGTAATTAAGTTCAATGTCGTCTTTTTCCACATGACCTCTAGTGAAGTGATGCTTCACTTCAATGTGATTGGTCCTAGAGTGATGTACTGGATTTTTAGTCAAATTGATGGTACTCACATTATCACACAAAACCTTAATTTTGGAGTAATTAGCTAATAATCCTCTAAGGTATGTCTCATACATAGTAATTTAGCTACACAGCCACCCATGGCCACATATTCAGCCTTGGTGGTGGATAGAGCAATACAAGGTTGCTTCTACTACTCTAACTAACTAGAGAGGATCCAAGAAATTGGAATTCACCAATAGTACTCTTTCGATCCAATTTTCAACACGCATAATTGGAATCGGTATACTCAACCAAGTCAAAAGACCTAATTCTAGGGTACTAAAGTCCTAACTTAGTGTGTCTTTGATGTATCTTAAGATTCTTTTAACAACCACTAAGTGAGACTCTTTTGCACAAGATTGGTATCTTGCACACATACCTACCGCAAACAAAATATTGGGTCTACTAGCGGTTAGGTATAGTAGGCTACCAATCATACTCCTATAAAATTTTAAGTCAATTGATTTACCTTCAAGATCATTGTCGATTTTAGTATTAGTTGCCATTGGGATGGTTACTACCTTAACATTTTCCAAACCAAATTTCTCGATCATTTCTTTGGCATATTTGGTTTGGTAAATATGGATTCCCTCATTAGTTTGTTTAACTTGTAGTCCTAAGAAGAAATTTAATTCCCCAACTAGACTCATTTCAAACTCATTTTCCATATTTTTAATAAAGTCTTGGAGGTGATCATCATTTGTTGACCCAAAAATGATATCGTTAACATATACTTGGGCAATAAAGATGTCCTTTGACTTTGACTTTCTAAATGGAGTTTAATGAACTTGACCTCTTCTAAAATCCTTAGAGATTAAGAAAGATGATAATCTTTCATACCAAGCCCGGGGAGCTTGTTTTAACCCATATAAAACTTTTCTTAGCTTATATACGTGGTTTGGGTAATCAACACTCTCAAACCTGGGAGGTTGTTCTACTTACACCTCTTCCTTAATAAATCCATTTAGGAATGTCGATTTCACATCCATTTGATAAAGTTTAAATCTCATGTGAGTGGCATACTATAATAGGATTCTTATTGATTCTAACCTAGCAATCGGTGCATAGGTCTCATCGTAGTCAAGTCCTTCAACTTGATTGAATCCTCTTGCAACTAATCTAGCCTTGTTTCTAGTTATGTTCTCTTGATCATCTAACTTATTCCTAAAGACCCATCTTGTAGTAACAATAGTGCTATCATCGGGGCTAGGGACTAGGTCCAATACTTGACTTCTCTCAAATTGAGCCAATTCTTCTTGCATTGCTAAAATTCAATCCGGATCAAGTAATGCATCATTGATCGATTTAGGCTCAATTTGTGAGATGAGAGTTACTTGACTAGTAGGAGCCCTATTGAAAGACCTAGTTCTTACTCCTTGGGATAGTTCTCCTACAACTTGGTCTAATGGATGATTTTGATGAATCCTTAATATTCTAGGAGGTGAATCAACTTGATTTTGTTCATGATTATCGTTTCTCCTTT
The DNA here is from genome assembly GCA_025175895.1 of Wurfbainia villosa. Taxonomy (NCBI): domain Eukaryota; kingdom Viridiplantae; phylum Streptophyta; class Magnoliopsida; order Zingiberales; family Zingiberaceae; genus Wurfbainia; species Wurfbainia villosa. The sequence goes on along the minus strand of CM046000.1, from coordinate 19,504,584 downwards.
CATCATCAGAATCTTCTCTTCCTCTCCCTTGATTAATACCTCCTAGTCCTCCCCCTTGATCATTACCCCCTAAAGATAGATTTTGAAGTTTGTGGGTAATGTCTTGATTTTTATCATTGATATTCTTATCAATGGAGGATTTCATAGGGTAAGTACTAGTAGATTCATCAAATTGAACATTAGAGGATTCCTCAACCCTTTGAGTCCTCATGTTGTATATTCTATAACCTCTACTAGCGGATGAGTATCCAACTAGGATTCCTTCATCCGCTTTAGACTCAAATTTTCCTATGTTGTCTTTGGTATTTAAAATGTAGACTTTGCATCCAAATACCTCAAAATAATGAATTGTAGGAATTGTGTCATTCCATAATTCAAAAGGCATTTTACCTAAAAACCTATGGATTAAAACTCAATTTTTTATATAGCAAGTGGTGTTAACCGCTTCCACCCACAAGTAGCTAGGTAAAGAATTTGCATTAAGCATTGTCCTAGCCGCTTCTTGTAGGGCACGATTTCTCCTTTCCACCATCTCATTTTGTTGGGGTGTTTTAGGACAAGAGAACTCATGCTTGTACCGTTGTTCTAAGCAAAATTTTGAAAAGTTAGAATTCTCAAATTCTCTACCATGATCACTACGGATTTGGTTGATTTTGAGATTTCTTTCATTTTCAACCCTTTTGCTAAATCCTATGATTATTTATAAGGTATCATCCTTATGTTTCATAAAATAAACCCATGATACCTAGAAAAATCGTCAACTATCACTAAACAATATTTATTTCCATTTAATGAAGGTATACTATGACAATCAAATAAATCTAAATGCAATAACTCTAAAGGTAATGAAGTACTTGTTAAAGTTTTACCCTTGTGTGATGACTTGGATTGCTTTCCTTCTTGGCATGCATCACACATCTTGTCCTTGATGTATTTCACTTTTGGTAGCCCTTTAACTAGATCCAACTTGGCTACCTTGGCAATGTTCTTCATGTTGATATGTCCAAGTCTTCTATGCCATAGCCAACCTCCCTCTTCTTTTGACATGAGACACTTAGTAGAAATGTTAGAAGCATATGAAAGATCAACATAATAAATGTTTGATTTCCTATATCCAACTAACATGCAATCATTAAGTTCTTGTGTCTAATTACTCATTTAGAAGATTTAAACTCTACCTTATAGCTCACATCACAAAGTTGACTTACACTCAATAAACTAAACTTCATTCTTTTAACTAGTAAAACTTTGTGAATGACAATTTTGGGGGATACCTCAATTGTACCTCTACCTAAGATCTTGAGATTTCCACTATTGGTAAATTACACTGTTCCCTTTTTAATATAATCGATTGTGGTGAACTTGCTCACATCCCTAGTCATGTGTCTTGAGCAACCACTATCCACAATCCACATGCTTGGTCTACCTACCTAAACAACATGAAAAACAAACTCCTTAGGTACCCAAATGTTTAGACCGGTAATATCATTCAAAAACTTCTTTGGGACACAAGCCTTCTTAACCTTACCCCTAATTGTTGCCTTTCTATTAATTAAGGAGATATAAGCTACTTCCTTGTCCTTAGGTTTATATCCTATGTCTACTTTGTTATGAACGACTCTTTGGTTCCTAAGAATCATGTCAAGGTGTTTTGAGCCATTTTTGAACTTTTCTAAACATGCCTTTAGTTCACTAATCTCATTTTTAAGTTTTTCATTCTTCTCTTTAATCATGCATGAATCATCACATAAAGATTGTTCATTCATAATTGCCTTAATTTCTACCTTCAAGTCCTTAATTCTAGATTTTGACTTGTTTAATGCATTCTTAAGATAGGCAATAGTTTTGTATAATAATTCTACTTTAGGGGAGTCTTTTACCTCATTGTCACTAGATGATGATTCATCGCTTGATGAAGAATCTTCTTTTCTTGAGCTCTCAGTGTCATCTCCCAATGTCATGAGTGCCACATGGCGTGTGATGTGGCATAACTCCTCCTCATCGGATGAGTCTTCAACACTTTGTGTGTCCCATGTTGTTTATGCTAACATGATCTCTTTCTTTTTCTTCTCCTTATTTTCCTTCTTCTTCTTCTTCTCTTTCTCTTCCTTCTTCTTCAATTCCGGGCAATTTGGCTTGATATGCCCCTTTTTATTGCATCCATAGCAAGTAACATTAGTGTTAGAAATCGAATTACTACTTGATTTACATTTTGAGGATGTGAACATCTTTTTTACATCCTTCTTGGTGAATCATCTAGATTTTCCCACCCACTTCTTGACTTAGTGAGCTATTTCATCCGCTGACATTTCTTCACCACTACTTGATGCTTCATCCTTCGATTCGAATGAAGATGATTCTTCCTTCTTCTCCTTCTTTTTATTCTCTTTCTTTCCTAACAAAAGAGCTAGACCTTTCTCCTTTGATGAAGTGTTAGCTTGCTCATGCAATTTAAATTCACAAAAAAATTCATTTAATTTAACTAAGGAAAGATCTCTAGAGACCTTATAAGCATCTACCACTAATGCCCATAAGGTTGTTCTATGAAAAGCTTGAAGGATGTATCTTACCAAATCCCGATTTTCCACCTTCTCACCTATGACGTGTAGGTCGTTGACCACCTCCTTGAATCTACCATGCATTTGACTCACGGTCTCATTGGTCTTCATGCTAAAAGTTTGAAATTGACCTATCAATGAGTCTTTCTTGGCTCTCCATGTCTCCTTGGATCCTTCATTGAGCTCAATGAGCTTCTTTCAAAGCTCTTTGGTGGAGTTAAAAGGTTCGACCTTACTCAATTTCTCTTTGGATAGACCACATTGGAGTGTGGTTGTTGGTTTGGCATTTGCTTGAGATTTCTTCGCAATTTCCCTTGTCGAATCTTTTGTTGGTAGTGGCGCTCCAAATTCATCTATGGACTTTTCGAATCCATCCACAATACTAAACCAATTGTCAATGTCATTCATTAAATAATACTCTATCCTACCTTTCCAATAGGCGAAGTCGTTCCAATCGAAGAAAGGTGGTCACGCCGTGCTATAACCCTCTTGAAAAGCCATTTTGCTTCGGTTGATAGTTAGATCCTCCTGAAGGGTTTTGCTTATCGGGTCCGTGAGGGGAAACTTCACTTCCCACTTCACCTCGGTTGCTTGATCATGGCGATCCCTTCGATGTCCCTGGATTAAAAAAATTTAATCCTAGACAAAAGGGATTGCCCAAACAACCAATTCATTGTCGTGCTATTCATTTAGAGAGGTCACTTGAACAAACTGGTTGTTCAAGCGATAATCCTCTATTCTACGAGTAGCCGCGGAGTAGACGATGTCTGGATCGCCGGTTTTTGTGTTTATGTTCGGCATCCAAGTATTATTTAGCCACAAACAGATATATATCATGCTCATAATTGAAAAACAAATACAAACATGTAACATATAAAAATTAGAGAATCGATATACCTCTCGATCTTCTAATATATGACCTTCCTCCTTTCGGACGTCGTGTGGGCGACGATCTACCAAAAGTTGAAGCTCCTAGATCGCAAATCTTCCTTCCTTGCTCTACCAAAGCAAGAGAAAGAATAGAAACAAGACTCTTCTCCTTCCTATAGCCAACCAACAAGCAACAAGAAGAATGCTTGCCGCCGGCCAACAAGGAGAAGGAGATTATGGTGGAAATCGGGAAAGACACCAAGGGAAAGCCCTATATCTTGTTTCCACCACCTAAGGAGAGAGAGAAGAGGGTCTTTGGATGCCGGCTAAGGGCTGGAAAGAAGGTTGTGGGTGCCGACCACCAAGGGAGAGGAAGAAAAAAGCAAACTACTTCCTTATTTGGTGCCGCCCAAGCCTCCTAAACCCTAAGCTTCCAAACCCAAATCCTAGCTCTTCTAAATGCCGACCATGGAAGTGGGGAAGAAGAATAGGATGAGCACCGGCCAAGGTAGAGGGAAGAAGAAAGGAACCGGCCAAACCTTAGGAAGAAGAAGAAAAACCTCCTCCACTTGTTTCCGCCCACCCCTAGATCTTAAACCCTAGCCGCCCAAACCTAATCATAAACAAACTAGGATTCCTAGCCTCCAAAGGAAGCAAACCCTAATCCCCTTAAGCCATCATCAAGTTGCCGCCCACTTTTAATCTCTATTTATAGAGTTGGCGTCAAGCCATGATTTAATCTCCTCCATTGGTTTTAGGGATTTAATCTCAACCGTCGGATCTAGAGATTTAATCTCAACCGTCAGATCTAGAGATTTAATCTCTACCTTTGGATCTAGAGTTTTGTTTCTATCCATTAGATCTAAGCTTCATGAGGTGTTAATAGGCTACATTAGGGACCATGAGGAGGAGTTGGATCTTGGGCACCCATGGATCAAGCCCACATAAAGTCCGATCGATTAATGATAATCCAATCCACTAAAGGATTATCATTGATCTACCTCACCAACCCCCATATGATAATATGGGCTCCATATATTATTTGTACATTTTCTCTCCTTGTTTAAGATCTCGAATGTCCATCGATTAATTAATTTACTGACCATTAATTAATTCACATCTAACTCCATGAGTAGTACCACTCAACCTTTTCATCATCCTGGACCAAGTCCACCTGCAGGGTTTACATGATGAACCTTATGAGCTCCTCAAGGGGATATCATCATCCTAATATATAGGACACGATTTCATCCTATAATCAACGGCACACCATATAAATAATATCATCTCCCAACTTACCGAGCCTATTGATTTCATCTATAAATCTCGCCCATTGGTAAATTAAAGAGATGAATACTAAGTATATGTGTCTGTTATTATATCGGGATTAAGAGCATGTACAAAATAATATCTGAGGTCCGATTCGATTATGTAATCAGTAATAAATCGAATCACCTCTAAGTCGGTCCTACTCAATACACATAAAGTGCACTAGTGTGATTCTATGGTCAAGACAAACCAATACAAAATCACATTACAACCATTCCGATGGTTTGTCCAAAGTCATCTCGGTTGTGAGCCTTTACTTATACTTTACAAGGAACCGATAACATGATCTCCCGTGTGACACCAAACGCCATGTTATCTACAATGTAATGTATTAGACAATATACATAGCCATTAAAATATGCAAATAATGATCATGTGATTCTTATTTCAAAAATAAAGATGGTCATACAAAAGATAGACTTTTCAGTATACATCCTAACAATCTACCACTTATACTAAAAGACTATTTTGTCCTCATACTGCCATACATTTGATTCCCCTTCCCTCCACATGACTATCAAAGCTTTCGCTAGAAGGGCCTTAGTGAAAAGGGTCTACGAGTTCATCCCCTGATGTAATCTAGGCGACAGAAACTTCTACCTCCTTTATGATTTCTCGTATCAGGAGGTACTTGCGCTGTATGTGTTTACTCGCCTTATGGGCTCATGGTTCCTTCGAGTTTGCAACTACACCACTATTATCACAATAAATTATGATAGTTCTGGGCAAACCTGGAATCACATCCAAGTTCATCAGGAAGTTCCTGAGCCACACAACTTCTTTGGCCGCGTCAGAGGCTGCCACATATTCAGCTTCCATGGTAGAGTCCGCCATGCATTTCTGCTTGACACTCCTCCATACAATGGCTCCACCTCCCAAAGTAAACACAAAATCTGAGGTAGACTTACTGTTATCCCTATCTGATTGGAAGTCGGAATCCGTGTAACCCATAGGGAGTAATTGGTCTGCTCGGTAAACTAGCATATAATCTCTAGTCCTTCTCAGGTACTTCAATATATGCTTTACCGCAGTCCAATGTCCCTGTCCTGGATTACTCTGATATCTACTGACCATTCCCACGGCAAAGTAGATATCTGGACTCATACATAGTATCACATACATGAGGCTTCCTATCGTTGAAGCATAAGGAACCGCCTTCATCTCCTTTATCTCCTCAGATGATCTAGGACACATCTCCTTAGATAAAGGAACTCCATGCCTGAAAGGTAGAAAACCTTTCTTGGAGTTTTGCATGCTAAAACGATCCATAATAATGTCTATGTATGAAGCTTGGGATAAGCACAACATCCTTTTCCTACGATCCCTTATAACCTTGATCCCAAGGATGTGTCCCACCTCTCCCAAGTCCTTTATATCAAATTGTTTGGACAACCATACCCTTACGTCCGACAACACCTTGATATTGTTGTCAATCACCAAAATGTTATCTACGTATAGTACAAGAAATACCACTAAATTTTTGTCACATCTCTTGTATACACAAGACTCATCCGGACTTTGAATAAATCCATAAGACTGGATTACCTCATCAAAGCGAATGTTCCAAGACCTCGAAGCTTGCTTCAATGCATAAATGGACCAATTAAGCTTACACACAAGATGCTCTTTGCCTTTAGCAATGAATCCCTCTGGTTGCTTCATATAGATGTTTTCCTCAAGACTTCCATTAAGGAAAGCTGTCTTGACATCCATCTGCCACACCTCATAATCCATATGAGCTGCTATGCATAAGAGAATCCGGATAGACTTAAGCATGGCTACCGGCGAAAAGGTCTCCTCATAATCGATACCCTGTTTCTAAGTATACCCCTTCGCAACAAGCCTTTCTTTGAAGGTGTCAACCTTCCCATCTATTCCTCTCTCTCTTTTGTAGATCCACTTGCATCCAATGGTTTTTACACCATCGAGTGGGTCTATTAGCTCCCAGACCTGATTTAAATCCATAGATTTCAATCTCAGCATTCATTGCACTTCACCAAGAAGCTGCATTTTTATCTTGGATTGCCTCGTCATATGTCCAGGGATCAGGTTCATGTTCGCCAGGGACCAAATCCCAAGAACATGAATCTATCAGGCTGTCTCACAACCCTCCCACTGCGATGAGGTATCACCTGTGTATCCTCTGTGACACGCGGTGCAGTGACATGTGGTATATCCTCTTGTACTGTTGGTACTAAAGAAGTGACTTCCCCTTTTAATTCCTTCAGAACAATTTTACTCTTGGGCTTGTGGCTCATCACATAGTCTTCCTCTAGAAATCTGGCGTTCGTGCTAACGATCACCCTATGATCTCTAGGACTTATAAAACAAATAACCCTTCGTTCCTCGGGTACTTCTGTACGAGGTTCCAACTTACCAACATCTGCCTTCAGCACATGTGTTGGACTCCCCCATATCCGAATATGTCTTATACTAGGCTTTCGCCCAGTCCACAACTCTGTGGGAGTAGAAGGCACTGATTTAGATGGAACCAAGTTCAGAATGTACATCGCCGTATCTAGAGCATATCCCCAAGACAAATCTGACAATCTTAGAATAACTCATCATTGATCTAACCATCTCTATAAGAGTCCTATTCCTTCGCTCTGCTACACCGTTCTACTGGGGTGTGCCAGGTGCAGACAATTGGGATTGAATCCCAGCCTCTGATAAGTAGTTCATAAACTCTCCCAAGAGGTATTCACCGCCACGAGCAAATCGTAGTGTCATCTATATCTTGAATAATCGTCTATGAAAAATATGAAATATTCAAAACCACCTCTAGCCTGGATTGACATAGGACCACACAAATCAGAATGAACCAATTCTAACACATCTTTGGCTCTATACCCCTTGGCCTTAAAAGGCCTCTTGGTCATTTTATCCTCCAAGCAAGATTCGCAGGTTGGGAAATCTTCCACCACTAATAAACCCAAAGGTCCATCATCTATCAACCTTTGAATTCTGCTTAGGTTAATATCACTAAGCCTAAGATGCCAAAGATTTGTTTGGATCATCTTCGAAGGTTCTTTTCTCTTATTGGAATTAGAAGATGAGTTATTAACTTTTATTTGCATCGTGGGAGCTTTTGGTTCAAGTGTGTACAAATTTCCTATCAATGTACCTGAACAGATAATGTCCCTATTCCTTTTTATAATAACTCTGTCATTAAATGAAATAGAATATCCAACCATAAAAAATTTAGAAACTGAAATTAAATTCTTTCTAAATAAAGGTACATAAAGGGAATTTTCCAAAACCAAAGTTTTATTTTTCTCAAAAGATAAATAAAACTTCTCCCACTACAATAGCCACCACCTTTATGACATTGCCCAAGTAAACAGTAATCTCTCCCTCAGCTCTTCGTCGGGTTTCCTGGAACCCCTGCAAAGTATTGTAGACATGATCAGAGGCTCCTGTATCTACACACTAGGTGCCGGTAGATAACACCGCTAACCATGTTTCAACGACTAGACCAAAGGATATACCTTTGTTCTGCTTCGGATTGGGACAATCCTTCTTCCAATGTCCATCCTTCTTGCAAGTGAAGTACATGCCTTTCGGCTTCTTCACTCCTCCCTAAGATCCTCCCACCACATTTGCTCCAACATATTTCTTCTTCTTCTTGCCTTTCGGCGTAGAAGTAGAAACCTTCTGAGCAACCATGGCCTTAGCTTGAGCAAACCTTTCTATCGACTGGAGAATGATATCGACCTGGGTTTCCCCATCGATCTCAGCTCCAAGGACTTCCAGCTCATTCGCGGCCTTAAGAGGACACTCTTTGAAGAGTACATACTTGTACTCCTTAGCAGATAAGACAATATCTAGATTCTTTTCCAATCGACATTATTTGGGGATAGTAAGTTTATTTTCCTTTAGTATCATAACAAGTGGACTGAAAGTCATTTTGAAAATCCTAAGAATCACATAGATCATTACTTTGGATTTCAAAAAATTATTGATTCCTCAAACAATAAAATTTTAAAATCAACCAACACCTAAAAACACCGAGAATATCGTATGCCACGATAGTGTGGACGTATACGAATTCTACATTTGTAAGAAGAGGTTTTACCCATTAATTTTACTATCTTGTCAACCTAATTTTTTGACAAATAAAATTAATAGTTGGTTTCTCTTCGGCCCTACAAATAAAAGCAGTGACTCCAATGGGGAGGATACTTATATTTGTATCTAAGTGTTCACCATTACTTGGTACCAAGTTAATTATCTCAGGTTATATGCCTTACAATGGGGAAGTACACACGCTCCTTAATAATTTCCTATAACCATATTCGACCTTGTGATCCGCAAACAAACTCATCCGATGGGGAGGAAGGAACTCAGAGCCGACGTGCAAGTTTGTTTGCATCACTTGTCAAATTGTAATGGAGGCCGTGGGAATTTATAAAAATATCCCTCTCCCACTTAGTAATTTGAAAATGAGGAATTTTCCTAGCCTACGACATGCATATCAAACAAAAAGCAATAAATATGAAAAATAAATTATTTTCCAACTATTATGTCTTTTGTCTTCAATATGTCTCCCGTCGCAACGCCTTCTCATCCACTCTTCCTACGCCATGTACAAGCCATCCGGAGATCTGAGCCGAGACTGTAACCTATTTTAATTTACATCCATCGATCCTATACTCCATGAGGGAGTGTACATGAAATTTAGATCGAAAGTAAAATAAAATAAAGAGTGGCTAAACAATGTCGTATCTAATTTACAAAAAAAATCAAATACTAGCCTCGTCAACCCCGAGGATTCAACAAAATAAACATTTACACACATACAATCACATACACACATATAGCCATAATAGTCGGATCTTATGCCTGCAACCAAAGAGTTAAACTACGCATATCCTACTATTATCCAGCACATATAATATATGAAAATTGCATAAAAATTAACCGAATCCTAAACACACACAATCAGAAACCTTGGCTCTGATACCAATTGAAGAGTTTTGCTTATAGAGTCAATGAGGGGAAACTTCGCTTCCCACTTCACCTCGGTTGCTTGATCATGGCGATCCCTTCGATGTCCCTGGATTAAAAAAAAAATAATCCTAGACAAAAGGGATTGCCCAAACAACCAAGTCATCGTCGTGCTATTCGTTTAGAGAGGTCACTTGAACAAACTCGTTGTTCAAGCGACCATCCTCTATTCTACGAGTAGCCGCGGAATAGACGATGTCCGGATCCAAGTATTATTTAGCCACAAATAGATTTATATCATGCTCATAATTGAAAAACAAATACAAACATGTAACATATAAAAATTAGAGAATCGATATACCTCTCGATCTTCTAATGTATGACCTTCCTCCTTTCGGACATCGTGTGGGCGACGATCTACCAAAAGTTGAAGATCCTAGATTGCAAATCTTCCTTCCTTTCTCTACCAAAGCAAGAGGAAGAATAGAAACAAGGCTCTTCTCCTTCCTATAGCCAACCAACAAGCAACAAGAAGAATGGTTGCCGCCGGCCAACAAGGAGAAGGAGATTATGGTGGAAACCGGGCAAGACACCAAGGGAAAGCCCTATATCTTGTTTCCACCACCTAAGGAGAGGGAGAAGAGGGTCTTTGGATGCTAGCCAAGGACTGGAAAGAAGGTTGTGGGTGCCAGACACCAAGGTAGAGGAAGAAGAAAGCAAACTACTTCCTTATTTGGTGCCGCCCAAGCCTCCTAAACACTAAGCTTCCAAACCCTAATCCTAGCTCTTCTAAATGCCGGCCATTGAAGAGGGGAAGAAGAATAGGATGAGCACTGGCCAAGGTAGAGGGAAGAAGGAAGGAACTAGTCAAACCTTAGGAAGAAGAAGAAAAACCTCCTCCACTTGTTGCCAACCACCCCTAGCTCTCAAACCCTAGCCGCCCAAACCTAATCCTAAACAAACTAGGATTCCAGCCTCCAAAGGAAGCAAACCCTAATCCCCTTAAGCCATCATCTAGTTGCTGCCCACTTTTAATCTCTATTTATAGAGTTGGGCTCAAGCCATGATTTAATCTCCTCCAAAGTTTCTAGGGATTTAATCTCAACCGTCAGATCTAGAGATTTAATCTCAATCGTCAGATCTAGAGATTTAATCTCTACCTTTGGATCTAGAGTTTTGTTTCTATCCATTGGATCTTAGCTTCATAAGGTGTTAATAGGCTACATTAGGGACCATGAGAGGAGTTGGATCTTGGCCACCCATGGATCAAGTCCACATAAAGTCTGATCCATTAATGATAATCCAATCCACTAAAGGATTATCATTGATCAACCTCACCAACCCCCATATGATAATATGGGCTCCATATATTATTTGTACATTTTCTCCCTGTGTTTAAGATCTCGAATGTCCGTCGATTAATTAATTTACTTACCATTAATTAATCAACATCTAACTCCATGAATAGTACCACTCAACCTTTTCATCATGCCGGACCAAGTTCACTTGCAGGGTTTACATGATGATCCTTATGAGCTCCTCAAGGGGACATCATCATCCTAATATATAGGACACGGTTTCCTCCTATAATCAACGGCGCACCATATAAATAATATCATCTCCCAACTTACCGAGCCTATCGATTTAATCTATAAATCTCTCCCATTGGTAAATCAAAGAGATGAATACTAAGTATATGTGCTTGTTATTATATCGGGATTAAGAGCATGTACAAAATAATATCTGAGGTCCGATTCGATTATGTAGTCAGCAATAAATCGAATCACCTCAAAGTCGGTCTTGCTTAATACACACAAAGTGCACTAGTGTGATTCTATGGTCATGACAAACCAATACTAAATCACACTACAACCATTACGTTGGTTTGTCCAAAGTCATCTCGGTTGTAAGCCTTTACTTTTACTTTACAAGGAATCAATAACATGATCTCCCGTGTGACACCACACACCATGTTATCTACACTGTAATGTATTAGACAATATGCATAGCCATTAAAATATACAAACAATGATCATGTGATTCTTATTTCAAAAATAAAGATGTTCATAAAAAAGATAGACTTTTCAGTATACATCCTAATACCTCCGATGCGATCCAGGCTCTGATACCACTTGTAGGAACCTTGAGGATTGAATAGAAAAGGTGAATAGCCTTTTTTGATTTCTACAAGATGTTAGTGGAAGAAAGAGAAAAAATACAATTGAAATGAAATCAAAAGACAATAAAACAATGCTAACAAAAGTGTTAAACGTGATTCAGAGATGACACTCTTACTCCACATCAATCCGTAAGGTGGATCACCCCTAGAAAGTTTTCACTAAAACCTCCTTTTGATGCAAATACCAAGGTGGAGAAGCCTTGTTACAATCACTCCTCTTCTTCATACAAGATGATGGTTTTATGATTTGGAAGAAGAGGTTAGAACACTTGAAAGCTATGGGAAAGACTTGAGGAACTTAGTATGAACATTTATAATGAAAGAATTAGCCTACTCCAAGCTTCCCTAGCTTGTATTTATAGAGAATGGATGTTTTTCCCATTGTGCCCGACAACAGTCGACTGCTGCATATCATTAGTCGACTGCTGCTATTGTTGACCGAATCCAACAGCTTCTGAAGAAGTCTGATTGCAATCATCACGACTCAAAGTCTACTTGATCAGTCGACTGCCATAATCATTAGTCGACTGGTGTCGCCTTAGCTGACTGAGTAGTCGGCTACCAACCATTATGTTCCCGTGACAATCGACTGCCCATAATGTCAGTCGACTGCCAGACCTTGAACTCAGTTCCTAGACCTTAGTTCAAGTCTGTCAAAGACAAGCACCTTTGCCGAATTATATTGACCAGCCAACTGGTGTAACACACTAGTTGACTACCAAGCTTATGTTCAGTAGTTTGATCTGTAGTCGACTACGACTAGTGGACTAGGGAATAACCCCAATCGACTGCCAAGGTCTTTCGGATCCTCGAGGGCTGAACACTCGAGACCGATTCGACTGGTACAATATGTAAGTTGACTAGCACACCTCAAGTATGACTAATTCATACTTAAAATCATACCCTAAGCCTAAACTTAACCTTCTAGCTTCTCCATCAGCCTTGCACCTCCAGGATTTCTCCGAGTCCATGACTACTTCATCCTTGAGCTTGCCTTCAAAAGCTTCCCTCGATTTCATCATACTTTGGGTTTCTTCTTTGCCAAGGTCCGCTTGGACTTTATGCCGCCAAGACTACATGCTTGGATTTATGCTGCCAAGACCTTGGCTTTTGACTTTCTTTGCCAAGGTCCACTTGGACTTTATGCCGCCAAGACTACATGCTGTTAGTTATATATGAGAGTGTTGGGATGTATACTGAAAGCCTTGCTCTTTTGTATGAATATTTTTATTTTGAAATAAGAATCACATGATCATTATTTGCATATTTTTATAGTTATGCAAAATTGTCTAATATTTTACATTGTAGATAACATGGTGCTTGGTGTGGCACAGAAGATCATGTTATCAGTCCCTTGTAGAATATAAGTAGAGGCTCACAACCAAGATGGTTTTGGACAAACCATTGGCATGGTTGTAGTGTATCTTGGTATTGTTTTATCTTGAACATAGAGTTACACTAGTACACCTCGGTGTATTGAGTAGGACCGACATAGAGGTAATTCAATTTATTGCTGACTACATAATTGAATCGGACCTCGGATATTATGTTGTACATTCTCTTAATCCCGATATAATAACGGGCACATGTACTTAGTATTTATTTCTTTGATTTACCAAAGGGTGAGATTTCTATGGATTAAATCAATATGCCCGGTAGGTTGGGAAATAATATTATTTACATGGTGTGCCGTTGATTATAAGAGGACACCGTGTCCTATATATTAGGTTGATGATGTCCCCTTGAGGAGCTCATAAGGTTCATCATGTAAACCCTACAGGTTGACTTAGTCAACATGATGATAAGGTTGAGTGGTACTACTCGAGGAGTTAGATGTTAATTAATTGATGGTTAGTAAATCAATTAATTGACGGACATTCGATATCTTAAACACGAGGAGATGGATGTACAAATAATATATGGAGCCCATATTAATTTATGGGGGTTGGTGAGGTAGTTCAATGATGATCCTCTAGTGTAATGGAACATCATTGATGGATCAAGTTTGTGTGGTTCCGATCCATCGGGTGGCCAAAACCCAACTCCTCCTCATGGTCCCTATCGTAGCCTAATATAAACCTCATGAAGTCTAGATCAAATGATGGAAAACAAATCTCTAGATCCGACAGTTGGGATTAAATCCCTAGAACCGATGGTGGAGATTAAATCTCTAGATCCGACGGTTGGGATTAAAACCTTAGAACCGACTGTGGATATTAAATCTCTAGATCCGACGGTTGGGATTAAAACCCTAGAACCGATGGTTGAGATTAAATCTCTAGATCCGATGGTTGGGATTAAAACCCTAGAACTGATGGTTGAGATTATATCTCTAGATCCGACGGTTGAGATTAAAATCCTAGAACCGACGGTGGAGATTAAACCAAGGCCTAAACCTAACTCTATATATATAGGCTTAAGGTGGGCAGCAAAGAGAAGATTATGGATGATGGAAATTAGGGTTTAGCCTCTCCTTGCTTGGGCGGCAAGAAACCCTAAGGAGGAAACCCTAATTGGATTAGGGTTTGGCTCTTTGGTTGGGCGGCAAGGTTTGGAAGGGAGAGTGGGCGGCAACTTGTGGAGGATCTCTTCTTCTTCCAAGATGGTGGCCGGCTCCTAGATCTCTTCCCTCCACCTTGGTTGGGCGGCAAGTAAGCCTAAGGAGGAAACCCTAACTAGGGTTTGGCTCCTATGGTTGGGCGGCTAGGGTTTGCAAAAAGGTGGGCGGCATCTATAGGAGAGGAGCTCTTCTTCTTCCTAGGGTGTGGCCGGCTCCTTCCTCTATTCCCTCCACCTTGGTCGGAGCCCAACATATTCCCTTTCACCTCTTTACTCCATCTTGGCCGGCGGCACTAGAAGCTAGGGTTTGTCCCTAGTTTGGTTCCTTGGTGGTTTCCATTTTGTTCTCTCTATTCTTGGGTTCGGCGGTATCAATCCTTTGTGGATTGGTGGTTGGCTCAAACAAGAAGGGAAAGAGAGTTCTTCTTTCTTTGGATTGAAGAAGATCTAGGAAGCTTCAACTTGTGGAGGATCTTCGCCCACACGAAGTCTACAAGGAGGTTGGGACATACGATAGAAGATCAAGAGGTATAAAAGTTTTACAACTTTTATTATTGTTCATTGCATGTTCTTATTGATATGCTAGCTTATGTTCTTTATGTTAGTATTTATTGATTATACTAGTTTACATTTGTATGTATTTGTATAATCATGGACCCCGAAGACAAACACAAAAATCGGCGATCCGTCCGTCGTCTCTTCCACGGCTAACCAACTAGAAGAGTTGTGTTGCTTGAACAACTAGTTTGTTCAAGCGATCACTCAAGTTGTTAGCACGACGATGAATTGGTTGTGCTAAGGAAACTCATCCCATCCGGATTAATTCTTTCATTAGTAAAAATTTTAATCCGGGGACATGGGAGTCGATGAGCATTCCGAGGGCTAGCATGATTTCCAACAGAGAGGTGTCCTAAGGCAATTGCCTTATGGTTGAATAATTTATATGATAAATGAAGATTCACTATTTGAGTATACATGTTTGCATGTATTTTATTAGATCTTAAACTCATTTACTGAATGTCCACAATACGATTCACAGCATGAGAGATTTTGTGATTGGACCACAACTAGTGAGTATCTCTGCATGTGTAATTATGATGTATTGGAATTATCCCTAGTCGATGAATTGATGGATTTGGACACCATCAATTCTGTCGAGACTAGCATGAGGTATACTCTTTGGTGTATCGAAGCAGTTGATTCTCACTGGCTGGAGACATTGTGATGTCCGGAGTTAATCGTGGATGCTAGTTATGGTAACTAGTTCATTGGAGTGACCAGTTGTAAGACTTCATATGGTTCTTTGCATATATGGATATGTCAATGAAGTTCTTATTGCAGCTTAAGTGCGATGTTCCTTTGACTTGCGGTATTCAAGTCATCTTGGTCATGAAGACTTATGCTTTGACATCTTAAGCAAGCATCTCTGAGGAGATGTGGACCGGGAATGATTGGGTATAAGTCGAAGTGACCGAAGGTGTTTGAATAGCCTATAAAGGATTCACCACTCCTTGCGAGGAGGTGTACACCCATGGCCTCTCGTCGGATTATTACTAAAGTCTTTGGCCAAAGAATTACATGTTTAGAGTAAGGTACTCTTGGATACATGTGCAGTAACTAAAATCCGTAAGACGAGGAAATGATACTTGGACTAGGTGTGACGTAGTCAGCCTAGTGAGGACTGACACTATAGACCATGTCCTGAACCAAGTGGGTATAAGATGAGTGAAGGGAACGGTAAGTTGGGAAATAATATTATTTACAAGGTGTGTCGTTGATTATAGGAGGAAACCATGTCCTATATATTAGGATGATGATGTCCCCTTGAGGAGCTCATAAGGATCATCATGTAAACCCTGCAGGTGGACTTTGGCTTCTATGTCAAATGTATTGCAACATCAACATCAGGCCATGCCCACTGCTTATGAGCTCAATCTCAAGGAGCTTTTCGGATACCAGAATCGGACTGCTAGGCAGGAAGCCATGAGGAACTTGATGACGACCACCATGATGAAGGGAACACCCATGAGGGATCATGTTCTGAAGATGATGGCTCATTTGAATGAGCTGGAAGTCCTTGGAGCTAAGATCGATGGGGAAACCTAGGTCGATATCATTCTCCAGTCTCTACCTAGAAGTTTTGAGCAGTTTCGCCTGAACTACAACATGAATAAAAGGTTGTATTCATTGGCGGAGCATCTGACAGAACTCCAGGTGCCAGAGGGGCTTTTTCGTTAGAGTGCTCAGGCTCAGGCCATGGTTGCCCAAAAGGTTTCTACTTCTAAGCCCAAAGGCAAGAAGAAAAAGAAACAAGATGGGGCAAAGGTGGTGGGAGGATCTCAGGGAGGAGTGAAGAAGCCGAAAGGCAAGTGCTTCACTTGCAAGCAGACTGGACATTGGAAGAAGGACTGCCCCAACTAGAAGTAGAACAAAGGTATATCTTTTGGTCTAGTCGTTGAAACATGTTTAGCGGTGTTATCTACCGGCACCTGTTGTGTAGATACGGGAGCCACTGATCATGTCTACAATACTTTGTAGAGGATCCAAGAAACCATACGACTGGCTGTGGGGGAGATTACCGTTTACTTGGGAGATGCTACGAAGGTGGCAGGTGTTGCAGTGGGAGATGTTTATTTGTCTTTTGATAGAAATAAAATTTTGGTTTTGAGAAATTACCTTTATGTACCTTTATTTAGAAAGAATTTGATTTTGGTTTCTAAATTGTTTATGGATGGATATTCTATTTCTTTTAATGATAGAGTTGTTATAAAAAGGAATAGGGAAATTATCTGTTCTGGTTCATTGATAGGAAATTTATATACCCTTTAACCAAAAGCTCCCACAATGCAAATAGAAGTAAATAACTCATCTTTTAATTCTAATAAGAGAAAAGAACCTTCGAAAATGAACCAAACATATCTTTGGCATCTAAGGTTAGGTCATATTAACATAGCAGAATTCAAAGGTTGATTGCAGATGGACCTCTGGGTTCATTAGTGGTGGATGATTTCCCAACCTACGAATCTTGTTTGGAAGGTAAAATGATCAATAGGCCTTTTAAGCCCAAGGGGTATAGAGCCAAAGATGTGTGGGAATTGATTCATTCTGATTTGTGTGGTCATATGTCTATCCAGGCATGAGGTGGTTTTGAATATTTCGTCTCTTTTATAGATGATTATTCGATTATTCAAGATATGGATACATTTACTTGATGTGTCGCATGTCTGAATGCTTTGACAGGTTCAAAACATTCAAGACTGATGTGGAGAAACATCAAGGTAAAAGTATCAAGACACTATGATCTGATCGTGGTGGTGAGTACCTCTTGGGAGAGTTTAGAAATTACTTATCAAAGGCTGGGATTCAATCCCAATTGTCTGCACCTGACACACCCCAGCAGAATGGTGTAGCGGAGCGAAGGAATATAACTCTTATAGAGATGGTTAGATCGATGATGAGTTATTCTGAGTTGCTAAATTCATTCTGGGGATATGCTCTGGATATGACAGTATATATTCTGAACTTGGTACCATCTAAATAAGTACCTTGTACTCCAACAGAATTGTGGACTGGGCGAAAGCCTAGTCTGAGATATATTCGAATTTGGGGGAGTCCAACACATGTGCTGAAGGCAGATGCTGGTAAGTTGGAACCTCGTATAGAAGTGCACATGTTCGTTGGCTATCTTAGAGGAATGAAAGGTGGTTTATTTTATAGTCCTGGAGATCAGAGGGTGATCGTTAGCACGAACGCCAGATTTCTAGAGGAAGACTATGTGATGAACCACAAGCCCATGAGTAAGATTATTCTGAAAGAATTGAGAGGGGAAGTCAGTACTTCAGTACCACTGGTACAAGAGGATATACCACAAGTGACTGCACCACGTGTCACAGAGGATACATAGGTGATACCTCATCGCAGTGGGAGGGTTGTTAGACAGCCTGATAGATTTATGTTCTTGGGAGAATCTTTTGATTTAGTCTCTGGCGAACATGAACCTGATCCCTGGACATATGACGAGGCAATCCAAGATAAAGATGCAGTATCTTGGCAAAGTGCGATGAATTCTGAGATAGAATCTATGAATTCAAATCAGGTCTGAGAGCTAGTAGAACCACCCAATGGTATAAAAACCATTGGATGCAAGTGGATCTACAAAAGAAAGAGAGGAATAGATGGGAAGGTTGAGACCTTCAAAGCAAGGCTTGTTGCGAAAGGGTATACTCAGAAAGAGGGTATCGATTATGAGGAGACCTTTTCACCGGTAGCCATGCTTAAGTCTATCCAGATTCTCTTATGTATTGCTGCTCATATGGATTATGAGGTATGACAGATTGATGTCAAGATAGTTTTCCTTAATGGAAGTCTTGAGGAGAACATCTATATGAAGCAACCAGAGGGATTCATTGCAAAGGGCAAAGAGCATCTTGTGTGCAAGCTTAATCGGTCCATTTATAGATTGAAGTAAGTTTCGAGATCTTGGAACATCCGCTTTGATGAGGTAATCTAGTCTTTTGGATTTATTCAAAGTTTGGATGAGTCATGTGTATACAAGAGATGTGACGGAAACATAGTGGTATTTCTTGTACTATACGTAGATGATATTTTGTTAATTGGCAACAATGTCAAGGTGTTATCAGATGTAAGGGTATGGTTGTCCAAACAGTTTGATATGAAGGACTTGGGAGAAGTGGGACACATCCTTGGGATCAAGGTTATAAGTTATCGCAGAAAAAGGATGTTGTGCTTATCTCAAGCTTAATATCTAGACACCATTTTGGATTGTTTTAGCATGCAGAACTCCAAGAAAGGTTATCTACCTTTTAGGCATGGAGTACCTTTATCTAAAGAGATGTGTCCTAGAACATCAAAGGAGATAGAGGAGATGAAGGCGGTCCCTTATGCTTTGGCAGTAGGAAGCCTCATGTATGTTATGCTATGTACGAGACAAGATATCTGCTTTGCCGTTGGCATGGTTAGCAGATATTAGAGTAATCCAGGATAGGGACATTGGACTGCGATAAAGTATATATTGAAGTACCTGAGAAGGACTAGGGATTAATGCTAGTATACAAGGCAGATCAATTACTCCCTATGGGTTACACAGATTTTGACTTCCAATCAGATAGGGATAACAGTAAGTCTACCTCAGGTTTTGTGTTTACTTTGGAAGGTGGATCCATTGTATGGAGGAGTGTCAAGCAGAAATGCGTGGCGGACTCTACCATGGAATTTGAGTATGTGGCAGCCTCTGAGGCAACCAAAGAAGTTGTATGACTCAGGAACTTCTTGATGGACTTGAATGTGATTCTTGGTTTGCTCAGAACTATCATAATTTATTGTGATAATAGTGGTGCAGTTGCAAACTCGAAGGAACCATGAGCCCATAAGGCAAGTAAACACATAGAGCGCAAGTACCACCAGATACGAGAAATCGTAAAGCGTGGAGAAGTTGATGTGACCAAGATTTCATTAGAGGATAACCTGGCAGATCCTTTCACTAAGATCCTTCCAGCGAGAACTTTTGTTAAGCATGTGGAGGGAATGAGAATCAGATGTATGACAGTACGAGGACAACATAGTCTTTTAGTATAAGTGGGAGATTATTGGGATGTATACTGAAAAGTCTATCTTTTGTATGAACATCTTTATTTTTGAAATAAGAATCACATGATCATTGTTTGCATATTTATGGTTATGCATATTGTCTGATACATTACATTGTAGATAACATGGTGTGTAGTGTCATATGGGAGATCATGTTATCAGTTCCTTGTAGAGTATAAGTAGAGGCTCACAGCCGAGATGGTTTTGGACAAACCATTAGTATGGTTGTAGTGTAATTTGGTATTGGTTTGTCTTGACCATAGAATTACACTAGTACACTTTGTGTGTATTGAACAGAACCGACTTAGAGGTGATTCAATTTATTGCTGACTATATAATTGAATCGAACCTCAGATATTATCGTGTACATGCACTTAATGCCGATATAATAACGGGCACATGTACTTAGTATTTATTTCTTTGATTTACCAATGGGCGAGAATTATAGAGTAAATTGATAGGCTCGATAAGTTGGAAAATGATATTATTTACATGGTGTATCGTTGATTATAGGAGGAAATTGTGTCCTATATATTAGGATGATGATGTCCCCTTGAGGAGCTCATAAAGATCATCATGTAAACCCTGTAGGTGGACTTAGTCCGGCATGATGATAAGGTTGAGTGGTACTACTCACGGAGTTAGATGTTGATTAATTAATCATCAGTAAATTAATTAATTGACAGACATTCGAGATCTTAAACACGGGGAGATATTTGTAAAATTAATATATGAAGCCCATATTTATTTATGAGGGTTGGTGAGGTAGATAAATGATAATCCTCTAGTGGAATGAATTATCATTAATGGATCAGACTTTATGTGGGCTAGATCCATTGGGTGGCCAAGATCCAAATCCTCCTCATGGTCCCTATTGTATCCTATTAAAACTCTCATGAAGCCTAGATCTGATCGTGGAAAATGGAATTCTAGATCCGACGGTTGAGGTTAAATCTCTAGATCCGACGGTGGAGATTAAATCTCTAGATCCGACGGTTGAGATTAAATCTCTAGATCTGATGGTGGAGATTAAAAGAATGCTTGAGCCTAACTCTATAAATAAGGGCTTGGGCGGCAAGGAGAGGGATAATTCAAATAAGGGTTAGGGTTTTTTTTGGAGTTGGCCTGAGAGGAGAGGTGGGCGGCAACCCAAGGGTTTCCTCTTCCTATTGGGTGGCGGCAAGAGATTCTAGGGTTTGGGCTCTTCTTGGCTGGCGATGCCTCATCCTCTCTCTCTCTAGGTTGGCCGATAACTCCTCCCTCTCTCTCTCTATCTCTTTGGCTGGCGGCAACCTATCTTCAAGGTTGGTCGAGCTCCTTCATCCACTCATTGGCCGGCGGCAACATCAAGCTCCTTGGCTTGGTGTTCGGTTCTAGATAGTAGAAGAGTTTTGTTTTATTCTTTCCTTTGTTCGGAGTGAGCAAGGAAGGGAACAACGCGATCTATGAGGCTTCGACTTTTGGAAGATCATCGCCCACAAGACGACCAATAGGAGGAAGGACATACAATAGAAGATCAAGAGGTATAATTCTTGTTTATGTATGTTTTCTTATTCTATGCATGTTGTATGTATTATATGTGGCTAATTCAATTGGACCTCGAAAACAAACATAAAAATCAGAAATCTGTACATCGTCTATTTCGCAGCTAATCGAAGAAAAGAGATAGGTTACTTGAACAACAAGTTTGTTCAAGTGACCACTCAAATCGAATAGCACGACGATGGATCGGTTGCTTGGGTAATCCCTTTTCGTCAAGGATTAATTTTTTTAATCTGGGGACGTAGATGGGATCGCCATGCACTAGCGACCAAGTTAAAGTGGGAAGCGAAGTTTCTCCCATCATTAACCTGGCATCCTATACTTTTAGATTCTTGTCCATGGCCTCAGGACTCGCCCTAAGGATCTTAACTAGAATCTCGTGTCACATTCAAAATATCTAGAATAATCCAGAATTCCTTGAATACCTTTCCCCTTGGTCTTGGGGTTTTTTATAGCTTTTTCTGGAGAGAAAATTAGGAAATTAGCTGCAAGAAATTCAGAACATCCTTGAGAAAAATCGGGATTTCTATTATGTCATGACACGGTCATGCCATTTGGCACAACCTGGTTGTGTCAGGTGTTGTGGCAGCCTGACACTCCCCAAAATTGAACGCGTTGAAGAGGTTGAGCAAGGGTGTGCCCCCTGGCATGCCCTGGGTGTGTTGGACACTAGGAACTCCAGAAAATGTGTGTTGTGGTTCCGTTTGCTCCCCGTTTCATCGTGGTTTTCCTCCGTGGCTCTATTATGTCTTCTTTTATTCAAATTTATGCCCTTTTGAGAATAAAACCTCATAAACCATAGTTATCCAAAAAGTGCAATATGAAAGTAAATGCTATGTTTTATGCATGCTATGTGAATGAAATGCTAGAAAAACATGGTATATGAACCCTAAAATATGCATGTGATTCACACTCATTACACCCCCAAACTTAAACTTTTTCTTGTCCTCAAGCAAAGAAAAAGAAAGAAATTATGAGTGAGAATCATGATAACTTGTTAGAAACCCATCCTAAGTTTATAAAATACTTAGACTTATCGATTCGTTCTTGGTGGCTTAGCTTGAAAGATCCTTGTGTAATGCATGTGAGTTTTTACCTTTAAGGTTTTGGATACCAATACAAGTTTATATTCCTTCTATCGTGTTCCTCGCATACCCGACATAAAGACACTTACCTGCCAATGTGCTTGGATCATCCTCTTACTAACATACTTAGTCTCAAAGGAGCATTCAATATTCAAGGACAAGAAAAGTAAGAAATAAACATCAAGTATTCCCCCAGTAACTAGTTAGCCTCAAAGAGGCACCTATATGGGTGTTTCCCCAGTAGCTACTTTCAAATGGGTACTTTAATGAAATTTCATCTTTTCTTTTTCTCTTTTTTTTCTACTCTTTTTTTCTTCTCTCATCTTTTATTTTTCTTCTCTCTCTATTTTGTTTAACTACTGAGAAGAATATTTCTCCAATAACTAAGTATTGTGAAAGTTCCCATGGAAATTTGAGTACTAGTCCGATATGGAGACAACCCCATTTTGGACACCTCTACCTCATAGGTCGTGTAAAAAGTGAAATAAGGTTCTTATCAAGTAGGCCAAAAGGACCTTTACTGATCTAACTAAGTTCAGTTATAATACTCTGATAGAGGAGAAATAGGTTATCAATCTAAGGAAATATGCTCAGGAAGTATGCTAACAATGCAAGGAAATATGCAGAGAAAGTCCTAAAAAATTTTGGTAAACAGAAAAAACATGCAAAGCTACCTCCCCAAACTTTAAATATGCATTGTCCTCAATGTATGGAAGGGTAATCATAAAGTAAACTATTCAGGAGGAGGAGGTGAAAAGAAATGACCTTGCGAAATGTGCCACTGATATATTGGCCTAATCATCTACCTCTGAGTACTTAGTTCGGATCGCTTCCCCCTTTGGTCTATGTGTAATGCATCTAGGGAAGACTAAATCCCAGCATATGCATCATCAGAAATTACTAGCGCCTGCATAAGAATAACCAAAAGGAAAAGAATGCCTAGGGAGGTATGTTCTAATGGGTGGTACTGTAGTGGACTCCAAGGGGTCAGGAACAAGTGCTACATTCTTCATGAGCCAGTTGGCTCAGTTCCTTATTGTTATTCGATCGGAGTTTGGAAGTGGTAATGGAAAATGATCTTGTAAGACTAAACATATATCTACCTACATCTCTAGTGATCATTCTCATGGCATACATGCATCTAAGTCAATCTTGGGGCCATTTGGAATCAACTCTAATCCATCAAGATTACACCCCCAAGGCCAATGCTATTTAAGTTATTAGACCTCCAACTAAGATTGATCCTGTCCAACTTTTACCTATTTTTACCAAATACCTAATAAAATATGAGCTAGTATCGATATTTACATTATTAATCATTGTCCATAAAACAATCAATTCACTTTGATGGACTACACCTTCACTATCTCCTCGACCAAAGATTGTATTAGACGTTACCCTATGGAGGTACCTAAAAATTGGGTTAGGGAGGTGTGAAGATTTAGATCTAGAAGGATGATAAGTTTCTATACATCTTGAAATTTCTCCCCAAAATACAAAGTCTTGAAATCCTCTAGGTAATCTTCTTTCGTATCCACATGGTAAATCATAAACATTATTAAATTCTTCGAGCATCCATGTGTACTCATTATTAAACATTCTAGCCCCCAGGGGAACAATGCATTGGTTACAAGCGGAGCTCTCTAAAAAGGCCTGGGGTCGATTTCGCCCTGGCTGCGTGTGCTGCGCGGGTGGTGGTGTACGATGCCCCCCCCGTCACAGCGTGTTCGGCCCATCAGGCGCCCACAAGACCCTCTTGAGATGGACCACGCAACATCCTGATTTACCCTCATCGACCGATGGGAATATTCCGTGGGGTCGGGTCGATCGACACTGAGGATTAGTGGGCATAAGCTCGATACCTCAGGTGAATAAAAAAAAAAAGCCTGGGTGTAAGCCTGATACTACAATGCATTGGTTACAAGCGGAGCTCTCTAAAAGGTGCAGTCGATTTACTGCCAGGTGCGTCTTGCGACTTGTGGTGGTGGTGTCGATGCCCCCCCATCACGGCATTAGTGCGCCCACAAGACCCTCTTGAGATGGGCTACACAACATCCTGATTTACGCTCATCGACCGATGGGAATATTCCGTGGGGTCGGGTCGATCAACCCTGAGGATTAGTGGGCATAAGCCAGATACCTCAGGTGAATCAAAAAAAAAATTATTAAACATTCTAAAAGTAATTTTTCCTTCTTCACAATTTCTACCAGATAAGATATTGGCTTCTACTAAACTAAAAAAATCTAGGGTTTTTTTTGAGTGAGTAGGATAAGTTATATTCATAAGTCCGGTCCATGTAACTCTACTAATCATCCGGTTAATATCATCCCTAAATCCTAAGGTTTCAATGGAATAGTTATCAATATATCGGGTGCTAACTATTTTTCTTTTAAGAAAAATATCAAACCTAGCCTTGTTATTAGCAGTACAAAAAATAACACCATAAATATTGTCGTTAGCCTCATCGCATGCCATACACCTCGGATTTGGATTATCGACAGCGGAAGCGACGGCGGATGCGACGGTGTTGTTTTTTCTTAGTCTTTTTAATATGGTAATGCTTTTTATCTTTGAATTTTGCTTGAGAAACTTGGAAATAGGAGGAAGGTTGCCAGAAAATGATCTCTGTATGTTGGAAAATTTGGATCTTGCTTGAAAATTTCAGAAAAGTGGCTGAAACTACTCAGAATGGCATTCTTGAACTCGAAAATTACCTCGAGGTTCTAGATTATCCTTAGAGAAGGTTCGATCTTGAGTTGGAAGAAGAGATTTGGCTGGAAAATGGTCGAAAAAGGCTGTTGAAGCAAGTTTGAGCACCAAATCTCTGGATCTTCATTTCAAATGGATGTTATGTCTTTGCTAATCCTCAAGGAAGCTCGTTCTTGGCTTGGAAAAGGATAAAACAACTTGGATCTTCATCGGAAAGCAAGGAGGACAGGCTGGTGGAGGGTTTTGGTGAGAAAGTCTTGATTTTTGGCTTGGAATGATCATGCCAAGCCCTATATGTGGGTGTATCGACCACGCGACATGCCTGTGCCAAATGACACAAGCTCCGTGTGTTAGCTTATGCCCATTTTTTTTAGCCTAGTCATGCCAATTAGCATGGCTAGGGTGTGTTGAGTGCTGCAGAGCGATTTTTGAGCCAGTTCACATGTTCGATTTGCCAATTTCTATTTTTGCTGAAAAAATACAAATGTAAGTGAAAAGAATGGAAATTGCTAAAAGAAAATAAATAAAATAAAATAATAGAAACTAAATCTTGTGTTGCCTCTCAAGAAGCATTTGTTTTAGGTCGTAAGCTTGACCCTTGTTATTATTCATCCTTGATCAAAACTCATGCTTCTTCCTCGTTTGAGCGGAGGACATATGTGACAAGAAAATTTGTGAGAAATTTTGTTATTCTCACCACATATCCTTATGAGTTCCTCCAATGAATACCTGTGATTCCTATGGTTTATCCTACAACAAAATTCCTTGACAGATGGTGAGTTAAGAGAATTAGAAAAATTAAATTAAATTTTCTCATCTTCGACTTCAAAATATAGTATTTGATTCTTGAGACCAATCATGGTTCCAACAGTAGCTAAAAAAGGTTTTCCTAGGATAATGGGGTTTTCAGGATTTTCTCCTATATCCAGGACAAGGAAATCAGTGGGTATTATTAAATTTTTCAATTGCTACTGGGATGTCTTCTAGTAGGCCTAAGGGGTTACTTTAGTGAATGATCCGCAAATCTTAAAGTTATATTCATGGATTTAAATCCACTCGGCCTCAAATATTCATATAATGCTGATGGTAGAAGATTTACACTAGACCCTAAGTCGAATAAGGCAAAATCAAAATTAATTCCATATATTGTATAGGGAATTGAAATGTCAACTGGGTCTTCGAGTTTAGAAGCATATTTATCTTGAATTACTTGTTGGGTTTCCTCGGCACCGCGGCGAGTGTGTGTTCGAACACGTTTCGTAAACATGCACACAACGGAAGCAATAAAAGCAATACATCTAATTTATTACAACACACATCACACACATGCAGGATACAACATGTGTAGACATAATCGCTATTTAAAATTTTGCAATAAAAGGAAACTTATACTAGGTATACCTGACGGATCACGTGTAGTGGGAATGACATCAAGCATAGCGATCCTCGCTAGAAACGCCTCTATCCGTATCCACACTGAGTATCATCAAGATAGCTTCACAAAGCCATGAGCCTCGTCTTTGCAAAAGTCACTAGCCTCGAGTTGAAGATGATGTGATCCGAGAGACCACCACAATTCGAAATAAATTCGGATCCCAAAAACGAGTTTCACAAACTCTCTTGTCGGAAGCGATTTTCGTCAACCGTTTGACGAAACTTAACCCTCCACCTATGATGATTTCCAGAGATCCAATCCCTGGTAAGTAGACCACTGTCGGAGCACAAAATACCGACCAAACAACCTCTCCACCTGAAGCAGATCAAGCTGTCCAAAACTAGACAACTTGTTGTGGAGGAAGAAGGGGTCGGCCAAAGGCTTGGCCGGTTACTCCTTGGTCACCGGCGACAAGGAAGGTTGGCCGGCAGCTGACGGTTGCCTGAGGGATGCCAGTGGCTGGTGGATGGCTGGTGGTGACGAGAGGCAACAACTCCAATGGGCGGCGACGACACAAAGGTGGGCGACAACCACCTTGGCTTGGGCAGCAAGAAGGAGGAGGAGGAGAAAAGGAGGCTAGGGTTTCTAAAACCCTTGAACCAATTAATTCTCTACGATAAACCCTTAAGTTGTGTTTTTAAATAGAACACATTCTCCTAACGGTTATTAGTTCATAACCAAAACACATTAAACTGCTCCAATAACTTAAGTTCAAATAAACTAAACCACATTGGTCTATTTTAAGTTAAAACGAACCGAACCAACTTTGGTTCATTCATTTAAAACAAAGCAAACCACTTTGGTTTATTTTCCACCATTGGATTAGAACCAAACCAATTTGGTTCATCCATCAGGTCTTCATAAGACTCAGCCCATCCATGCTTCTGATGTGATTGAAACCATTTCATACTCGCTCTTTGTTTGGTCCAACCAAACCTAGTCTCTCTCAATCTAAGAATCCTATTCTCAAACTCGTTTTAAATCCTCAGATAACACTCGTTGTGCGTGTGACCAAATAGGTTCTTGATTTATGTTGTCCGTCTATAATTAACCATTAATTATAGAATGATCATGAGTGACACCTAGTAGTACATCATGATCCCCAATTAATCGAAAAATCAACGGTTGATCCCAGAACACTTCTGAAACCCTTCAGCAGCTACAATAAATCGTGCCTCATTCCTTTCACTCATCTTATACACACTTGGTTAAGGACATGGTCTATTGTGTCTGTCTCCACTAGGCTGACAATGTCACACCTAGCCCAATAATCTATACCCACTTGGTTCAGGACATGGTCTATTGTGTCAGTCCCCACTAGGCTGACTACATCACACCTAGCCCAAGTATTACTTCCTCGTCCTCCAAATTCTAGTTACGACACATGTATCCAAGAGTACCATACTCTAAACATGTAATGCTTTGGCCAAAGACTTTAGTAACAATCCGGTGAGAGGTCATAGGGTATACATCTCCTCGCAAGGAGCGGTGAATCCTCTGTTGTCTATTCAAACACCTTCGACCACTTTGACTTATACCCAATCATCCTGGGTCCACATCTCCTTGGAGATTCTTGCTTAAGATATCAAAGCATAAGTCTTCATGACCAAGATGACTTGAATATCTAAAGTTGAAGGAACATCGCACTTAAGTTGCTGTAAGAACTTCATTGGCATATCAATATATACTGAGAACCATATGAAGTTTTACAGCTGGTCACTCTAATGAACTAGTTATCATAACTGTTGGATCAATTAGAGTGCTAGAGGGGGGGGTGAATAGCGCAAGACAAAATTCGTTCGTTCGATATAAAATACGAGTGAGAGTAAATGCATTGGAAAGGAAAAAGTACTCATTTGTTTTTACTTGGTTCACAGCCTTCAGTTGCTAGTCCAAGGCCCTAAATGTCATAGACCGCGTATAGAAGGCAAAGCACTAAAAACACTCCTCGTCGTTAGAGGTTGGAGTAAGTGAATACAATCGATGAAAAAGCTCAAGGTAGAGGGACACTCCCCCTCTCCTTGTTACGATTAAAACACGATAAATAATGATTTATAGATTATAATAAAAGAGAAAACCAACGACTAAATAAACTAAGAAAGTTAGGCACTTGTCATCGAAGATGCAGTAGCACTTCGTCGTCATAAGGTCATCGTATAAGAGTATCGTAGTGGAGGCTTTTTAGAGAGCTTTTGATCATGGAAATAGAGTGGAGAACCCCTACTTTTATATCCTTTGAAACCCTAGACGTTCACATCTTCAACCAATGAGAACAAGCCTCCTATCCCTTCAAAAATGGAGATAAGATTTGACTCGCCTCGAAGTTGATCCTTGACCAATATTCGACTGCTACCCTTACCTGTCGACTGCTGATGGATCAGTCGACTAATACAAGCCCTCAGTCGACTGATGGCAGGTTTTCCAGCTGTAATGAAGAGTTAGCTCCAAAATACAATTAATACAAATAAATTAAATTGTCATATACCATCGGATCTCGACTTTGACCTTCCATGGGAGGTCTTGGTCGAATTGTCGCCTAAGAACATCCCCGTATAGAGGACATGACCTTCCTTGTGCTCACTCACATGTGCTTACCTCAACATTTACCTTGTATCTTTTGCTTCTGGTCTTCCACCTGATTTCTTCAGCTCCCTCCAAAGTCATTCCGATGTCGCCCGACCACCACGACTCCCTCTGTGTGTTGCTGATCTTCAGCTCTAGCTTTAGTACTTTTCTACAAAATGAGCTTAACTTTGTATCATTTGCTATAATCAAAACTCATGTTCGACTTAGGTGCCTACTGCACCAACAATCTCCCCCTTTTTGATCTATGGAAAACCCATACAAAGTTAAGGAAATAATATGCATGAAGAATTAAAAGTTAAGTAGGAGTAATAGAGATTTTCTTTTAAGTACTCCCCCTTGAGGAAACCTCCCCTTTGACCGAGGGTGAGTCTTGAAAGAAGGTCTTAATCCTCCCCCTTGATGTTTGCTATTTTTAAGTAATTAACAATTACTTAAAGTTGGCCTTAGTATTAACAAATAAGTGTAAGTTAAGAAGATTTCTTAACTTGGCCTTTCTCCTCCTTTCTCAACTAATAAATTTGCAAACATTAACGTTTGTCCATAAGAATATAGAATTAAGTTACTAAGTTAAGTTAGAAAAAAAAATGATTCCTTGATCCCTTAACTTTGGCCTTTTCTCCCCCTTTTGCCATAAATCGGAAAGAGTGAGTTTTGAAAAATATAAGTATTAAGTTTAAGTTCCAAGTCCAAGCATTTTCCACATTATTTTGAAAATAATATACTAAAAATAAGCTCATCTATTGAATGTTCAACTCTTATTTAACGTGATTGATATGAAAAATCAACAAGTCCTGGTCAAAGTCGGTTAATATATATGATTATACTCCGTGGTTCATGGCAATGCACTAGCTCTACATCTGGAACCAGTAGTAAGGTCCTAACATCTCACGCCCATCTACGTGGCTAAGTACACAAACACATTAGTCCTATGTGTTGTGAGATGTATTGGCTCCTTAAATCTATAGGTGCATGATTTCTAGGGTAATCCTTAAGCTAGTTCCATTAACATGAAAAGAGAAG
The DNA here is from genome assembly GCA_025175895.1 of Wurfbainia villosa. NCBI lineage: Eukaryota > Viridiplantae > Streptophyta > Magnoliopsida > Zingiberales > Zingiberaceae > Wurfbainia > Wurfbainia villosa. Next base: position 19,474,157 of record CM046000.1, on the reverse strand, counting down.
TAAATACTAGAGTCTATAAAAAGAATGTAAGTCCTACTCTATTACGTACATGCCTAATTTTCATCTTAGTAGACTAAATTCGGCTTCGGATAGTGACTTGGTAAAAAGATCGGATAGTTTTGACTTGGATTCCACATATTTGAGTTTAATTGTTCCGTTATCTACATGTTCTCGAATAAAGTGGTGTTTAACTTCTATATGTTTGGTCCTAGAATGGTAAATAGGATTTTTGGTTAAGTTGATGGAGCTAATATTATCTATGTGAGTTTTAATATTGTTGAAGTTTAAGTTAAAGTCTTGGAGAGTGTGCTTCATCCAAAGAAGTTGAGCTACACATTCATCCATCGCGACGTATTTGGCTTTGGTGGTAGATAATGCAACACAGTGTTGCTTCCTACTGCACCAACTCACTAGACTCCAGCCGAGAAGTTGACAACAACCACTCGTGCTCTTCCTATCGAGTTTACTACTGGCATAGTCTAAGTCGGAGTAGCCCATTAGTTTGAACTCGGTAGATCTAGGGTACCAAATACCGATGCTTAGCGTGCCCTTTAGATACCTAAGGATATGCTTAACTAATGTTAGGTGAGACTCCTTAGCACAAGTTTGGAACCTTGTGCACTTACTTACTGTGAATAATATATTGGGTTGACTCGCAGTTAAGTATAGAAGACTCCCTATCGCACTCCTATAGTATTTTAGGTCGATGGGCTTTCCTTCTAAGTCCTCTCCTATATTGACAGTAGTTGCCATGGGTGTATTGATGGTTTTGGCATCTTGCATTCCAAAACGTTTAATTAATTCCCTAGTATATTTTTGTTGATGTAAATATATTCCATCCTTAGTTTGTTTAATTTGTAGTCCTAGAAAGAAACTCAATTCAGCTACTAAATTCATTTCAAATTCACTTTCCATAAGTGAAATGAATTCGTTTAGTAGGATCGAATTGGTTGTTCCGAAAATGATATCGTCTACATAGATTTGGGCTATAAAGATTTCATTACCTAAGGTTTTTATGAAGAGGGTTGGATCGACTAGGCCTTAGTTAAACCCTTTTGACTTAAGATAAATTGAAAGTCTCTCGTACTAAGCTCAAGGAGCTTGTTTGATTCTATAAAGAGCTTTCTTTAGTTTAAGAACATAGTCAGGTTTATCTAGGCTTTCGAATCCTGGGGGTTGGCTAACGTATACCTCTTCTTTAATAAGTCTATTTAAAAATGCTGACTTGACATCGATTTGAAATAACTTAAATCCTCGATGTGCAGCGTAGGCTAACAACATTCGAATGGATTCTAGTCTAGCTATGGGAGCATAGGTTTCATCGTAATCTACTCCTTCTACTTGACTAAAACCTTTGGCAACTAATCTTGCTTTATTTCTAACTACTTCTCCTTTGTCATCAAGTTTGTTTCGGAAGACCCTCCTTGTTCCAATAACTGATTTATCTTTAGGTGGTGCTACTAATTCCCAAACCTCATTCCTAATGAATTGAGCTAACTCTTCTTGCGTTGCAATAATCCAATCGGGATCAAGAAGAGCTTGTTCAAAGGTTTTGGGTTCGATTTTAGAAATCAAGGAGATTTGACTAAGGTTTCTGTAAGATGATCTAGTTCGAACCCCTAAGCTAGGATCACCTATCACTTGGTCGATAGGAAGATTCGTTTGAATCCTAATTTGGCTTGGGTTAGGGTCACCTATCACTTGGTCGACCGGATGACTAGTTGGACTTGGGTTAGGATTAATACTAGACTCAATCTCACAGTTGGAGTCGAGTCTAGTATAAGTTGGTTCGCTAGTTGGTGTTGCTACGGGTTTTGTAGGTTTTTGTCCTTCATCGAACACTACATTAATAGCCTCTTCAACTCTAAGGGTGTCATGGTTGTATACCCTATAGGCTCTACTTGTAGTAGAGTATCCTAAGAATATTCCGGTAGAGGTTTTGGAGGTGAACTTTCCTAGGTAGTCCTTAGTGTTCAGAATATATACCTTACATCCAAATACCCTAAAGTACTTGATGTTAGGTACTTTGTCGTGATAGATTTCGTATGAGGTCTTAAGGTGCCTCTTTACCAAATGGATCCTATTTTTGACATAGCAAGTCGTACTCACAGCTTCTGCCCAAAACCTGTCAGGTAGGTTATACTCGTTTAGCATTGTCCTTGTGACTTCTTGTAGGGTTCTATTTTTACGTTCGACTAGACCATTTTGTTGTGGGGTTCTAGGACATGAGAATTCATGGTGATATCCATTTAGGTTACAGAAATCTGTAAACCTGTGGTTTTTGAATTCACCACCATGATCCCTCATAAGTCTTTTAATTTTAAGGTTCTTTTGATTTTCGATTAGTTTAAACAAGTTGATGAGTTGATCTAGGGTATCACTTTTATGTTTGATGAACCTAACCCAGGTAAACCTAGAATAGTTGTCAATTATGACTAAGCAGAATTGACTACCATTAAGTGACTTAGCTCCATGTGAATCGAATAGATCCATATGTAGGAGCTCAAGAACACTTTTGTTTCATTCTTGATTAGTTAGTTGATGTTGTGTCCTAGATTGTATACCTTATTGACAATCATTACAAATTTTATTGTCTAAGTTGTTAAGGTTGGGCAATCCTCTGACTAAGCCCCTCTGATTCATCTTGTGGACGAGTCTTGGGTGCGAGTGATCGAGTCGTCGGTGCCACAACCAAGATTCCTCTTGTTATGTCATAAGACACTTGGTTGAGGAGTTAGGTAGATTAATAGTATAGATGTTGCTATTCCTAATTCCTTTAAGGATTGTTTAATTACGCATTTATTTTCTAGAAATATGACTTTATAGTTATTATCACACAATTGACTTACGCTAAGTAAATTATATTCGAAATTTTCAACTAGTAAAACTTTTTGAATGATAAAGTTTGAGTTGAGCTCAATATCACCTGATCCGATGATTTTTAGCTTGCCGTTGTTTCCAAAGACTACCGATCCTTGTCGCTTGAATCGAAGCTTTGAAAACTTAAGTTGATCCCCGATCATGTCGGGAGCAACCACTATCCAACATCCATTGATCCTACACACAAGGTAGTTGGATCGAAAATTGGAATTTAAGGGTCAGTTGAAGATTATTAGTCCTAGGTCATCTCACCCATTTCTACATGATCAAACATGTTATCCTTATGTGTTCTTATGAGATGAATTCAATTTTACATGATTAATTTTAATGAATCAAAACTAGTCAACCTTGCGTTAGATTCAGATTTGACTCTAAGCTCATCAAGTCACCTCTTCAAGATCTTGGCTTCCAGGTCATGGCGAGGCACAGAGGCCTTCTTTGATCGAAAAAATGACCACTTCCTTAGAAAAAGTCAATTTCAAGAAAATAGTAACTTGACTCACTTAAGACCACTTCCTGGTCTAACTAGTCAAGGATACAGCAAGGTAGCTTCAGCTAGTTCCACTCGGTCAAGTGAACTGAACTAGATACGCCTTATCTAGCTCGCGTACCCAAGACTTCGCTTTCCTAGTCTACTATCAACTCGCCGCATCCTAGTACTATGTTATCAAGTATTGACAAGTTATAGTCCCTATCTAACCATTCTAAAAAGAAAAGAAAGAAGAAAAAAAAACTAAGCATGCAATTTCTATGTAATAGCACGAACAAGTTTTATACTAGCTCCCTCGGGACCATTGAATCGGTTCAGTCTTTCCACATAGTGGATTTGGTCCTTGGGAACCCAGTACTGGTTAGATTCTAATTGAGAAATCAAAGTGGTCTTAGGGACCCATGCTTGGACATGTATTCTATTTCGACTTACGATTGACATATATGACTTGTTAGTCATATTTGAGCTAAACCCAAGCCCGATCATGTTGTACACGGGCCTTTGCGATCCAAGTAAGAGGTCAAGTCCCTTGGATCCTAAAGTAAACCTTTCCAACGTGTTCCTATGATCTTCGACTTGACTTTTCAAAAGTGAGTTCTCAAATTTGAGTTTTTCAACTCGAGTTGAGTCCTCCTCTTGAATTTGACTAGTCGAAGGGGTTAGGGAGACCTAGTGTTTAAGGAATTTAACCTCCTTGAATAGGGTCTTGACCTTGGACTCGGACATAGCTAACTTTCTAGTTATAAACTTAATTGCATTGTATAAAGTACTAATGAGGGACCGACTTACCTTGAGAGTATCTCTTGAACCGGATGCATATCTGTGGATTGTCTTGAATAGAGATTCGTAGTCTGACTCATCCTCGGGTTCAGATTCGAACTCCGGCTTCGATTTAGTTGGTTTAGCCATGAAGACAAGGTCATCGTCTTCTTCCTCTGATGCCTCTTCCCACATAGCATTGAGCGCCTTCTTGAACTTTGGTGCTTTTTTTTTAGCTTCGGACATTCGGACATGACATGTCCAAACCTGTTGCATTCATAGCACCTAACGTTAGAACTAGTTTTAGATTTACCTTCGTTGGGTTGAGTGACGGGTCATCTTTGGCTTTTGATCATCCTCTGAACTAGGTTGACTAGTTCGGTTTCCATCTTCGAATCGATCTCCGACTCGTACTCATCTTCTTCTTCATTCGGGGGTGGCTTACTTACGGGCTTCTTCTTTTGACCTGCAATAAGAGCTATACCTTTCTCGGGTACCGAATTAGACTGTTTGTGGAGTTCAAATTTTGAAAATAATTCATCTAACCTAATTTTTTATAAGTCCTTAGAAACCTTGCAGGCATCGACCATGGATGCCCACAAGGTAGTCCTAGGAAATGAATTCAAGACATACCTTATTAGGTCATGGTTTTCGACCTTTTGTCCAATGGCGTGCAAGTTGTTGATGATGTCTTGTACCTGGGCATGTAGTTGAGTCACGGTCTTATGTTCCTGCATTTTTAAATTATATAATTTATTAAAAAAAGGTCCCATTTGCATACCTTTGCTTCGTCGGTTCCTTCGTGCAATTCCACTAATTTGGTCCACAAGTCCTTTGCACTGATAAAGGGGCCGACGCGATTAAGCTCCTCCTTTGACAAGCCGCATTGGAGGATTTGAGTTGCCTTTGCGTCGGCTTTAACTTGTATCTTTGTAGCATTGGTCCATTGGTCATAATCCAAAGAATCACGCACATCGTTAGTCAGAAGTGTGAATCCCATTTGGATTATGATTCACATCTCGATTTGGGTCTTAAGGAAGCACTCCATCCGACCCTTCCAATAACGGAAGTCATCTCCATTGTAAAACGGAGGTCGGACGGTGTTAAAAACCTCGAGATGGGGCATTGATACAAAAAAAGAGCAAGGAAAACGAAGAAGAAACCTAGCAACAACAAAAACAAGTTGAATGTACTAAGACTTGCCTCTTGGATTAGTAGTGCGGGAGAAAATCTAAATGAATGAAAGAGCTTGTAAAAAATTCGAAATAAAAATGAAAATAAATCTGTAAAAAAAAACTAGATTGGTGGTTTCACCAAATCTTAGCACCCCTGGCTCTGATACCAATTGTTGGATCGATTAGAGCGCTAGAGGGGGGGTGAATAGTGCAAGACAAAATTCGTTCGTTCGATATAAAATGCGAGTGAGAGTAAATGGAGTGGAAAGAAAAAATTACTCATTTGTTTTTACTTGGTTCACAGCCTTCGGCTGCTAGTCCAAGGGCCTAACGGTCCTAGGCCACGTACGGAGGGCAAAACACTAAAAACACTCGTCCTCGTTAGAGGTAGGAGTAAGCGAATACAATCGATGAAAAAGCTCAAGGTAGAGGGACACTCCCCCTCTCCTTGTTATTATTAAAACACGATAAATAAAGATTTATATATGACAATAAAAGAGAAAATGAACAACTAAATAAAGTAAGAAAGTTAGGCACTTGTCGTCGGAGATGCAGTAGCACTTCATCGTCGTAAGGTCGTCGTAGAAGAGTATCGTCGCGGAGGATTTTTGGAGAGCTTTTGATCATGAAAATAGGGTGGAGAACCCCTATATTTATAGCCATGGAAACCCTAGATGTTCACGTCTTCAACCAATGAGAGCAAGCCTCCTATCCCTTCAAAAATGGAGATAAGCTTTGACTCTCCTCGAAGTTGATCCTTGACCAACAGTCAATTACTCCCCTTACCGATCATTGTGATGGATCGATCGGTGATACAAGCCCTCGATCTCGATGGCGAAGTTATCTCGAAAATACAATTAATACAAATAAATTAAATGACCATATACCATCGGATCTCGACTTAGACCTTCCATGGTGTTGGATCGAAATGAGCGCTAGAGGGGGGGGGGGTGAATAGCGATAGAAAATTTTTCTTTTTCGATGTTCGTGTTAAAAACTCAAGAGATAATTAATCGCAGCGGAATGTAAATGTAAAAACAAGAGAGACAAAGGTTTTACTTGGTTCGTAGCCGTAGGCTACTACTCCAAGGCCCTAGTGGTCCTTGACCACGCACGGAGGGCAAATTACTAAACAAACTCCTCCTCGTTGGAGGTAGGAGTTAATCGATACAAAAAACTTGAGGTAGAGGGACACTCCCCCTCTCCTCGTTACGATAAAAAAAAGCTTCGAAGAATGTAAATGAGCAACGACACTAAAATTAAAGCCGACGTACAAAAATAAAGGAAATGAAACCTAGACGTCGGAGAAGAAGAAGCACGTTGTTGTCGGTAGCTTTGCGGAGACTTTTTGGAAGCTTAGAATTGTTGTAAAAACCCTAGGTTTGGCCCTCCTTTTATAGCCTTTGAGCCCCTTTTCGAGTGGGTCTTCAACCAATCACAAATGGACACCAAACCTCTTTGAGGTGGAGTGATAAGCCTTGACTCCTCGAATCTGATCATTGACCATCAGTCGACTGATGGCCATCATCGATCGGATGATGGCGTCGATCGATTGATGACCTTCTCAGCGATCGATACACACGGCGATGAGTCCTCCAGTCGATCGTGATGCTTCTTTGCAAGTCAAAGTTAGCTCAATAAAAACATAATTTCGATGGTCGTCGACCATCCGATCTCGACCTAGACCATCTATAAGATGTCTTTGGTCGGATCTACGCTTAAGATCATCCCCGTAAAGAGGATACTACCTTACTTACTCTCGCACACACGAGCTTACCTCGATACTTACGTGTCGCTTTTGCTTCCGGCCTTCCACTCGATTCCTTCGGCTCCCTCCGAAGTAACTCGAGTATCGTCCAACCACCGCGGCTTCCTCTGGGTGTCGCTAGCCTTCAGCTCCAGCTATATCAATCTTCTGCAGACTCGATTCAGCTCGTGAGAAAACAAAATAGACTTAACTTTTGTGTCTTTGCTATAATCAAAACACAGGTTCGATTTCGGTGCCTCACTGCACCAACAATCTCCCCCTTTTTGATATATGGCAAAAACACACTAAGTTAAGGAAATTAAGTGCATGAAACAGTAAAGACAAGAAGCAAAAGTAGGAGTAGTAAAAATATTTCTCAAGTTCTCCCCTTAGAGGAACCCTCCCCCTTGACCGAGGGTGAGTACTTGAAAAAGACTTTTAGTTCTCCAAACACAAAAGTTAAGTTAGGCTTCTTAGAGTCAAAAATAAGTGCAAGTTAAGTAATCAAAAGTTAAGTCAAAAGGTTAATTATTCAAAAGGTTTAACTTTTGATTTCTTAACTTGGTCCATTAAAGTTTTCAATTCTGAAGAGTTGAGACCTAAACCTTACTCCCCCTTAACTTAGGCCAGAATCAAAGTTTTAAGTTAAGTTATCAATTTCAAAAATTTGAAATTGAACTTTGGCCTTTTCTCCCCCTTTTGACATAAATCAAGAAAAAAGTGGGGGGGGGGGGTTTAAGAAAACCCTAAGTCCAAGCATGATGATTTTAAAAATAGTATGTGAAAATAATTCATCTAAATGTTCAACTCTAGTTTGACTTGATTGAAATGATATTATCAACAAGTCCTGATTAGAGTTGGTTAATATTAGTTGCATATTTATACTCCGAGGTTCATATTGATGCACTTGATTTACATCTTGGAACCTGGAGTATGGTCCTAACATCTCACGCCCATCTACGTGGCTAAGTACACAAACACATTAGTCCTATGTGTTGTGAGATGTACTGGCTCCTTAAATCTATAGGTGCATGTTATCTAAGGTATGCCCTATGCTAGTTCCATCAAAATGAAAAATAAGAAATAGTAGTAAGAAAATATAGTTTGCAAGTTCTTATTCTATTACGCACATGCCCAATTTTCATCTTAATAGACTAAATTCGGCTTCGGGTAGGGGTTTAGTAAATAGGTCTGCTAGGTTAGATTTCGATTCGACGTACTCGAGTTGTATGGCTCCGTTGGCCACATGTTCTCGAATGAAATGGTGTTTGACTTCTATATGTTTGGTCATAGAGTGACATATTGGATTCTTTGTAAGATTAATTGAACTAATGTTATCTACGTGAAGTTTAGTATTCGTAAAGTCTAACTTAAAGTCGCGGAGAGTGTGCTTCATCCAAAGAAGTTGAGTGACACACTCACCCATCGCGATGTATTCGGCATCGGTGGTAGATAAGGCGACACAATGTTGCTTCCTACTGCACCAACTCACTAGACTCGAGCCGAGTAGTTGACAACAACCACTCGTGCTCTTTCTATCGAGTTTACTACCGGCATAATCCGAATCAGAGCCGATTAGTTCAACTCCGGTAGATCTAGGATACCAAATACCGACATTAAGTGTACCCTTTAGATATCTAAGGATACGCTTAACTAGGGTTAGGTGAGACTCCTTAGCACAGGTTTGAAACCTGGCGCACATACTTACTGCGAATAGGATGTCGGGTCGACTCGCAGTTAAGTATAGAAGACTTTCTATTGCGCTCCTATAGTACTTTAAGTCAATGGACTTACTTTCTAGGTCTTCTCCTATGTTAACATTTATCGCCATTGGGGTGTTTATTACCTTAGCGTCTTGCATTCCAAATCTTTTAATTAACTCCTTAGTGTATTTTTGTTGATATAGGTATATACCATCCTTAATTTGTTTAATTTGTAGACCTAAAAAGAAACTTAACTCGCCTACCAAGTTCATTTCGAACTCACTTTCCATGAGCGAAATGAACTCGTTTAGTAAGGCTAAGTTAGAGGTTCCAAAAATTATATCGTCTACGTAAATTTGAGCTATGAATATTTCTTTACCTAAGGTTTTTACAAAGAGAGTTGGGTCAACTAAGCCTTGGTTAAACCCTTTTGACTTAAGATGGATTGAAAGTCTCTCGTACCAAGCTCGAGGAGCTTGTTTAAGTCCATAGAGAGCTTTCTTAAGTTTTAGAACATGGTCGGGTTTATCTAGATTTTCGAATCCGGGGGGTTGGCTAACATAAACTTCTTCTTTAATGTATCCATTTAGGAATGCCGACTTAACATCCATTTGAAACAGCTTAAATCCTCGATGTGCGGCATAAGCTAGCAACATTCGAATGGATTCGAGTCTAGCTACTGGGGCATAGGTTTCGTCGTAATCTAAGCCTTCGACTTGGCTAAATCCTTTGGCGACTAACCTAGCCTTGTTTCTAACTACTTCACCTTTATCATCAAGCTTATTTTGAAACACCCACCTTGTTCCAATTATCGTTTTGTCTTTAGGTGGTGGTACTAATTCCCACACTTCGTTCCTAGTAAATTGAGCTAGCTCTTCTTGCATTGCAATAATCCAATCGGGATCAAGAAGAGCTTGTTCAATTGATTTGGGTTCTATCTTTGAAATTAAGGAAATTTGACTAAGGTTCCTATAGGATGCTCTAGTTCGAACTCCTAGATTAGGATCTCCTATCACTTGATCGATAGGGTGGTTAGTCTGAGTCCTAGATTGGGTTGGGTTTGTGTCACCTAATGCTTGATCAATGGGGTGACTTGGTTGAACACTAGTTTGGTTGGAGTCATCTATCACTTGATCAATAGAGTGACTAGGTTGACTTAGGTTAGGATTAACACTAGACACGATCTCGGAATCGGAGTAAGGTCTAGTATGCATCGGCTCGCGAAGTGGGGTTGCCGGGGGTTTTGTAGGTTCATGTCCTTCATCAAATACTACATTGATAGTCTCCTCGACTCTCAGGGTGTCGTGGTTATATACTCTATAAGCTCTACTTGTAGTCGAGTATCCTAGAAAGAGTCCGGTCGTGGTTTTGGATGTAAATTTCCCTAGGTAATCCTTAGTGTTTAGGATATGTACCTTACACCCAAATACCCTAAAGTACTTGATGTTAGGTATTTTATCGTGATAAATCTCGTACGAGGTCTTAAGGTGCCTCTTACTATATGATCCTATTTTGACATAGCAAGCCGCTAATCTAGCTTCGCCAAAACCTATCCGGTAGGTCGATTCGTTCAACATGGTCCTAGCGGCTTCTTGTAGAGTTCGGTTTTTCTGCTCCACTAGGCCATTTTGCTGAGGGGTCCTAGGGCAAGAGAATTCATGGTGGTATCCGTTAAGGTTACATAAGTCGGTGAACCTTTGATTTTCGAATTCACCACCATGATCACTTCTAAGTCTTTTAACCTTAAGGTCTTTTTGATTCTCGATTAATTTGAATAGATTGATTAATTGATCTAGGTATCACTTTTTATGCTTGATGAACCAAACCTGTAAACCTGGAGTAGTCCGCCAATTATGACTAAGAAATATTGACTTATTGAGTGACTTGGCTCCATGTGAATCGAATAGATCCATATGCAGGAGCTCAAGTACATTTGAGGTTCTGCTGTTAGTTAACTTGTGTTGTGTCCTAGGTTGTTTTCCTTGTTGACAAGCATTACATTTTATTAACCAAGTTGTTGAGGTTGGACTAAGCCACTGACTCATCTTATGGGCCGAGTCTTGGGTGCGAGTGAGAGTCGTTTGCCATACAACCATGATTCCTCTTGCCGTGTCATAAGACACTTAGTTGAGGAGTTGGTTAAGTTGATCGTATAAATGTTGTTATTTCTAGTTCCTTTAAGAATTGTTTTAGAGGTTTCGTTGGTATTAATTACGCATTCATTTTCTAGAAATATAACCTTATAGTTATTATCACACAATTGCCTTACACTAAGTAAGTTATATTCAAAATTCTCTACAAGTAATACATTTTTAATGACAAAATTCGTGTTAAGCTCGATATCACCTGATCCGATGATTTTGAGCTTGCCGTTATTCCCAAAGGCTACCGATCCTTGTCGTTTGAATCGAAGCTTTGCGAATTTGAGTTGATCCCCGGTCATGTGTCGGGAGCAACCGCTGTCCAACATCCATTGATCCTACACACAAGGTGGTTGGATTGGATGTTAGATTTTTGTTAAGAAAATTGGTTGTAAGTTGTTAACCCTAGGTCATCTCACCGGAGTCTATATGATCAAGCATGTTATACTTATGTGTTTTTGAGATGACTTCAAAGTTGATTAAGTGGATTTAGGTTCAAGTAATTTTATGTTGAGATGATTTCCAATTAAATTGATTAAGTGAATTTAGGTTCAAGTAGATTTAGGTTCAAGTGATTTTATGTTGAGATGATTTCCAATTAAATTGATTAAGTGAATTTAGGTTCAAGTAGATTTAGGTTCAAGTGATTTTATGTTGAGATGATTTCCAATTAAATTGATTAAGTGAATTTAGGTTCAAGTGATTTTATGTTGAGATGATTTCCAATTAAATTGATTAAGTGAATTTAGGTTCAAGTAGATTTAGGTTCAAGTGATTTTATGTTGAGATGATTTCCAATTAAATTGATTAAGTGAATTTAGGTTCAAGTAGATTTAGGTTCAAGTAAATTTATGTTAGATTTGGATTTAACCCAAGGCTTGTCAAGTTTACCTTTTCAAGATCATGGCTTCCAGGTCGTGGCGAGGCACAGGGGCCTTCTTTTATCGGATCATCGACCACTTCCTTAGACAAAGCCATTTTCAAGAAAATGATGACTTGACTCACCCAAGATTATTTCCTAGTCTAACTAGTTATTTTTGAAAAGAGGCTCCCGAGGCTCAATCTTTTGAAGGATTTTAGTTAGTTATGTTTTGAAAGAGGCTCCCGAGGCTCAATCTTTTGAAGGCTTTTAGTTGGTTATTTTTGTTCTAAGTGAGTTAAATCTAAGCATGCAATTTCTAAGTTAAAACACAAACATGTTTTGTACTGGCTCCCCCTAGACCGTTGAATCGGTTCGGTCTATCCACATAGTGGATTTGGTGCTTGGGAACCCAGTACGAGTTGGATCCTAGAGTTGAAATCAAAGTGGTCTTAGGGACCCATGCTTGGACACATTTTTTATGTCTACTTGCGATTGACATATACGACTTATTGGTCGTGTTTGAGCTAAACCCTAGTCCGGCCTTGTTGTACACGGCCCTTTGCGATCCAAGTAGGAGGTCAAGTCCTTTGGATCCCAAAGTAAACCTTTCCAACGTATTCCTAAGATCTTGACTTGACTTTTCAAGAGTGAGTTCTCAACCGAGTTTTTCAACCCGAGTTGAGTCCTTCTCTTGAACTCGACTAGTCGAAGAGGTTAGGAGACCTCGTGTTTGAGAGTTTAACTTCCTCAACTGTGGTCTCGACCTTGGACTCGGACTTAGCTAACTTCCTAGACAAAAACCTAACCGTATTATGTAAAGTATTAAATAAGGTTCGACTCACCTTAAGGGTATCTTTTGAACCGGATGCGTATCCGTGGCTTGACTTGAAGGTAGCTTCGTAGTCCGAGTCATCCTCAGGTTCTGACTCAAGTTCGGTCTCGGTGTCCGTGTCTGACTCAATTGATTTCGCCATGAAGACGTGATCTTCGTCTTCTTCGGATGACGCTTCTTCCCATGTCGTGTTGAGGGCCTTCTTATGCTTAGGTGCTTGGTGGTTGAGCTTGGGGCACTCGGACTTGATATGTCCAAACCTGTTGCACTCATAACACCTAATGTTAGAACTTTTAGGTTTACCTTGGTTGGGTCGAGTCGTAGTTCGCTTTTGTCCCTTGGCTATCCTTCGAGCTAGGTTCATTAGTTCGGCAGTCAACTCCGGGTCAACTTCTTCTTCGGACTCATCTTCCTCCTCGGGTGGTGGTGGCTTGCTTGCGATTTTCTTCTTCTTTGAACCTGCAAACAAGGCTATACCCCTCTCGGGTTCCGAGTTGGATTGTTCATGTAATTCGAAATCCGAAAAGAGTTCGTCTAACCTAATTTTAGAAAGGTCCTTGGAGACCTTATAGACATCAACCATGGATGCCCATAAGGTAGTCCTCGGAAAAGAGTTTAGGACATACCTAATAAGGTCGCGGTTTTCAACCTTTTGCCCGATTGCGTGTAGGTTGTTGACTATGTCTTCGACACGGGCGTGGAGTTGCGTCGTGGACTCGTGTTCCTGCATTTTTAGTGTGTACAATTTATTGAATAACAAATCACGTTTGCAAACCTTAGCTTGATCCGATCCTTCGTGTAACTCGATTAGTTTTGTCCAAAGATCCTTTGCACTTATGAAGGGGCCGACGCGATTTAGCTCCTCCTTGGACAAGCCGCATTGGAGGATTTGTGTTGCCTTGGCATCGGCTTCGACTTGTCGTTTTGTTGCAACGGTCCATTGATCATAATCCAAGGAGTCACCCACTTCATTAGTCGGAAGTGTGAAACCCGTTTGGATTATGATCCACATCTCGATTTGGGTTTTGAGAAAGCATTCCATCCGACCTTTCCAGTAACGGAAATCATCTCCGTTGTAAAACGGAGGTCGGACGGTGCTAAAACCCTCGAGATGGGCCATTAGAACAAAAAAACAAGGAGACTAAAAAGACGACCTAGCGCAAAAAACACGAAAGTACCAAGACTTGCGTCTTGGATTAGTAGTCTTGAAATAAAAGAAATAAACGAAAAATAGAAAGTTAAGCAAAGAAATAAGAAACTAAATAAAAAGTAAGTACTCACAACCTTCGATGTCCCCGAAAGGCTACTAGACGTCATTTTTTGAGGATGAAAACAGCTTGTTACGGGGGTAAACCCCCGTAAGAAGTGTAGATCTCTGCGAGAGCTTCGATTTGGTAGGTAGACCGTGTCGTGGGTCAACTTGTACGAAAAGTTATGCCCGTTTGACCGTCGGCTACTCCAAAAGCGAATACTTGCAAAACAAAATCAAACGAAGAGTACCAAGACTTCGTCTTGGATTAGTAGTGCGGGAGAAAAAATTTAAATGAAAAACAAATCTGGAAAAAAAAATGTTATATTGGTGGTTTCACCAAATCTAAGCGCCCCCGGCTCTGATACCAATTGTTGGATCGAAATGAGCGCAAGGGGGGGGGTGAATAGCGATAGAAAATTTTTCTTTTTCGATGTTCGTGTTAAAAACTCAAGAGATAATTAATCGCAGCGGAATGTAAATGTAAAAACAAGAGAGACAAAGGTTTTACTTGGTTCGTAGCCGTAGGCTACTACTCCAAGGCCCTAGTGGTCCTTGACCACGCACGGAGGGCAAATTACTAAACAAACTCCTCCTCGTTGGAGGTAGGAGTTAATCGATACAAAAAACTTGAGGTAGAGGGACACTCCCCCTCTCCTCGTTACGATAAAAAAAGCTTCGAAGAATGTAAATGAGCAACGACACTAAAATTAAAGCCGACGTACAAAAATAAAGGAAATGAAACCTAGACGTCGGAGAAGAAGAAGCACGTTGTTGTCGGTAGCTTTGCGGAGACTTTTTGGAAGCTTAGAATTGTTGTAAAAACCCTAGGTTTGGCCCTCCTTTTATAGCCTTTGAGCCCCTTTTCGAGTGGGTCTTCAACCAATCACAAATGGACACCAAACCGCTTTGAGGTGGAGTGATAAGCCTTGACTCCTCGAATCGATCATTGACCATCGATCGATGATGGCCATCATCGATCGGCCCGATGGCGCATCGATCGATTGATGACCTTCGGCGATCGTGATACACGCGGCGGTCGAGTCCTCCAATGGCGATCGTGATGCTTCTTTGCAAGTCAAAGTTAGCTCAATAAAAACATAATTTCGATGGTCGTCGACCATCCGATCTCGACCTAGACCATCTATAAGATGTCTTTGGTCGGATCTACGCTTAAGATCATCCCCGTAAAGAGGATACGACCTTACTTACTCTCGCACACACGAGCTTACCTCGATACTTACGTGTCACTTTTGCTTCCGGCCTTCCACTCGATTCCTTCGGCTCCCTCCGAAGTAACTCGAGTATCGTCCGACCACCGCGGCTTCCTCCGGGTGTCGCTAGCCTTCAGCTCCAGCTATATCAATCTTCTGCACACTCGATTCAGCTCGTGAGAAAACAAAATAGACTTAACTTTTGTGTCTTTGCTATAATCAAAACACAGGTTCGATTTCGGTGCCTCACTGCACCAACACATGGGAGGTCTTTGTCGGATCGTTGCCTAAGAACGTCCCCGTACAGAGGACACGACCATCCTTGCACTCACTCACATGAGCTTACCTCAACATTTACCTTGTGGCTTATGCTTTCGGTCTTCCACCTGATTCCTTTGACTCCCTTCGAAGTCATCCCGGTGTCGCCCGAACACCACGGCTTCCTCCGGGTGTCGCTGATCTTCAGCTCTAGCTTTAGCACTTTTCTGCACACTTGATTTAGCTCTTGAGATAACAAAATGAGCTTAACTTTGCATCGTTTTCTATAATCAAAACTCAGGTTCGACTTAGGTGCCTACTGCACCAACAATAACTAGCATCCACGATTAACTCAGGACATCCCAATGTCTCTAGCCAGTGAGGAATATCTGCTTGGATAAATCAAAGAGTATACCTCGTGCTAGTCTCAATAAAATAGATGGCATCCGAATCCATCAATTCATCGACTAGGGATAATTCCAATACATCAAAATTACACATGTGGAGATACTCACTAGTTGTGATCCAATCACAAATTCTCTCATGCTGTGAATTGTATTACGGACATTCAGTAAATGAGTTTAAGATCCAATCAAATACATGAAAACATATATACTAAAATAGTGAATCTTCATTTATCAAATAAATGGTACAACCATAAGGCGATTGTTGCCTTATGACACCTCTCATATATTACTAACAGACTCCCACTTGGCCTAATACCAATCGCCACGGTATCCAATACCATAAGCTCTAATATGACCCTCAAACTTACTTTGAGGTAAGGCCTTAGTTAAAGGGTCCGCTAAGTTCCTTTCAGTGGGAATATTCTCGATTTGTATTCCTTTTCTACTTATGATCTCTCTGATCAAATGATAGCGGTGAAGCACATGTTTCGATCGTTGATAAGACCACATCAAGTTCAGAGATGAACTTATCGATCCAAACCGCTTCCTTTGTTGCTTCCGAAGCTGCAATGTATTCTGCCTCAGTGGCAGAATCCACTATGGTGTCTTGCTTGGAACCTTTCAAACTTATTGCACCTCCATTCAAGGTAAATATGTAACAAGACTGAGACTTGAAATCATTCTTGTCTATCGAGAAGCTGGCATTTGTAAGCCCGCATATTACCATATCACCTTCTCCATATATTAGGAACACATCCTTAGTTCTTCTTAAGTACTTAAGGATTGTCTTAACAGCCGCCTAATGATCCATTCCTAGATAAGACTGATATCTGCTCGTGACACTTAGAGCATACAATACATCCGACATCATATATAACATAGCATACATGATAGATCCTATTGCGGATGCATAGGGAATTTACACATGCAAATCCTCTCGTCTTGAAGGGTTTTGCTTATCGAGTCTGTAAAGGGACACTTCGCTTCCCACTACACCTTGGTTGTTTGTTCATGGTGATCCCATCGATGTCCCTAGATTAAAAAATTTAATCCTAGACAAAAGGGATTGCTCAAACAACCAAGTCATCATCGTGCCATTCGTTTAGAGAGGTCACTTGAACAAACTCGTTGTTCAAGCGACCAACCTCTATTCTACGAGTAGCCACGGAATAGACGATATCCAGATCGCCAGTTTTTGTGTTTATGTTCGGGATCCAAATATTATTTAGCCACAAACAGAATTTATCATGCTCATAATTGGAAAAACAAATACAAGAAAGTAACAAAAGAGAATAGAGAATAGGTATACCTCTCGATCTTCTAATGTATGACCTTCCTCCTTTCGGACGTCGTGTGGGCGACGATTTACCAAAAGTTGAAGCTCCTAGATCACCAATCTTCCTTCCTTTCTCGTTTCGAGCAAGAGGAAGAATAGAAACAAAGCTCTATTCCTTCTTTCAACCAACCAACAACCTCCAAGGAAGGAGCTTGCCGCCGGCCAAGAAGGAGGAGGAGATTATGGTGGAAACCGGCCAAGAAACCAAGGGAAAGCCCTATATCTTGTTTCCACCACCTAAGGAGAAGGAGAAGAAGGAGTTTGGATGCCGGCCAAGGGCTGGAAAGAAGGTTGTGGGCGCCGGCCACCAAAGGAGAGGAAGAAGAAAGGAAAATACTTCCTTATTTGGTGCTGCCCAAGCCTCCAAAACCCTAAGCCTCCAAACCCTAATCCTATCTCTCCTAATGGCCGACCATGGAAGAGGGGAAGAAGATTAGGATGAGCTCTGGCCAAGGTAGAGGGGAGAAGTATATATGTCGGCAACAACTTGGGAAGAAGAAGAAAAGAGCTCTTCCTCATGTTGTCGCCCACCCCTAGCTCCCAAACCCTAGCCGCCCAAACCTAATCCTAAACATACTAGGATTCCTAGCCTCCAAAGGAAGCAAACCCTAATCCCCTTAAGCCATCATCAAGTTGCCGCCCAAGCCAATAAGCCTTATTTATAGAGTTGGGTTTATCCCTTGGATTAATGTCCACCATTGGTTATAGAGATTTAATCTCAACCATCGGATCTAGAGATTTAATCTCTACCATTGGATCTAGAGTTTTGTTTCTATCCATTGGATCTAAGCTTCATGAGGTGTTAATAGGCTACATTAGGGACCATGAGGAGGAGTTGGATCTTGGCCACCCATGGATCAAGCCCACATAAAGTCCGATCCATTAACGATAATCCAATCCACTAAAGGATTATCATTGATCTACCTCACCAAACCCCATAAGTTAATATGACCTCCATATATTATTTGTACATTTTCTCCCTGTGTTTAAGATCTCGAATGGCCATTGATTAATTAATTTACTGACCATTAATTAATCAACATCAATCTCCATGAGTAGTACCACTCAACCTTTTCATCATGCCGGACCAAGTCCACCTGCAGGGTTTACATGATGAACCTTATGAGCTCCTCAAGGGGACATCATCATCCTAATATATAGGACACGGTTTCCTCCTATAATCAATGGGACACCATATAAATAATATCATCTCCCAACTTACCGAGCCTATCGATTTAATCTATAAATCTCGCCCATTGGTAAATCAAAGAGATGACTACTAAGTATATGTGCCCGTTATTATATCGGGATTCATAGCATGTACAATATAATATCTGAGGTCCGATTCGATTATGTAGTTAGCAATAAATTGAATCACCTCTAAGTCGGTCCTGCTCAATACACTCAATGTGCACTAGTGTGATTCTATGGTCAAGACAAACCAATATCAAATCACACTACAACCATTCCGATGGTTTGTCCAAAGCCATCTCGGTTGTGAGCCTTTACTTATACTTTACAAGGAGCCGATAACATGATCTCCCGTGTGACACCACATACCATGTTATTTACAATGTAATGTATTAGACAATATGCATTGTTGGGTTTCCGACACCGCGGCGAGTGTGTGTTCGAACATGTTTCGTAAACATGTGCACAACGGAAGGAATAAAATAATAAATCTAATTTATTACAACACACACATCACACGCATGCATAGTACAACATGTGTAGACATAACCGTAATTTCAAATTTTGCAATAAAAGGAAATTTATACTAGGTATACCTTACGTATCACGTGTAGCGAGAAAGGCATCAACCGGAACGATTCTCGCTAGAATCGTCTCTATCCTTATCCATGCCGAGTATCTTCGGGATGACTTCACTAAGTCACGAGCCTCATCTTCGTACGGATTACTAGCCTCGTGTTGAAGACGACGTGATCGAGAGAAGATCACGATCCGAATCAAAATTCGGATCCAAAATGAGTCCTCAAAAACTCGCTTCTCCGGAGAGGTATTCGTCAACCGTTTGACGAATCCTTCGTCCTCCATCTATGAGGATTACCGGAGATCAAATCCCCGGTAAGGAAGGCACTGTCGGAACTCCAAACGTCGTCCAAACGATGCTCCGACAAGAGGGAAAAAAGCTGTCCAGAAAACTGGAGAGCTTTGGTGGAGACCTTGCGCCGGCCAAATAAGGAAAGCAATGTGCTCACCTTGTCGCCAGAGCCAAGGATGATCACCGGAGCTCCTCCTGCAGTAGCTCGATGCCGGCAAGTGGAGAAGACGGCAGCAGCTGGTCGCCGGTTGGAGGAGGTGGGCGGCGACAATTGGGTTGGCGCCGACTAGAGGGAGATGGTGGGCGGCCAAAACTAGGGTTGCCTTAATTATGGTTTATCAAAAACCCTTAAGCCCTATTTTATAGAGAACAAATTCTCTTAATGGTTATCGGATCATAACCATAAGGCCCGTTAACCCGCTCCATTAATTTAAGTTAAAATAAACCAAACCATGATGGTTTATTTTAAGTTAAAATGAATCGAACCAACTTTGGTTCATTCGTTTAAAATAAACCAAACCCTTTGGTTTATTCTCCTTCATTTGATTAGAACCAAACCAATTTGATTCATCCATCATGTCTTCATAAGACACGGCCCATCCACTCTTCCATTGCGACTGAAATGATTTCATGCTCGCTTCTTGTTTGGTCCAACCAAACCTAGTTTCTCTCGGTCTGAGAATCCCATTCTCAAGCTCATTTTAAATCCTTCGGATTACGCTCGTTGTGCGTGTGACCTAATAGGTTCTCGATTTATGTTGGCCGTCTATAATTAACCATTAATTATAGAACGATCATGAGTGGCACCTAGTAGTACATCATGATCCCCAATTAACCGAAAAGATCAACGGTTGATCCAGAACTATTTCGGAAACCCTTCAGCAGCTCGAATGAATCGTGCCCCATTCCCTTCACTCATCTTATACCCACTTGGTTCAGGACATGGTCTATAGTGTCAGTCCCCACTAGGCTGAGTGTTGAAGATTTGAGGCCGCTAGAGGGGGGGGTGAATAGCGTTGACCCAGTACGAAGATGGAAATCGATCGCGTTCGTGTCTACAATTACGTTAGTGCGCAGCGGAATATATATAATAAAAGCAATAACGAAAAACAATCACACGAACACAAACATATAACGTGGTTCGGAACCGAATGGTTCCTACTCCACGGGTCGAGCTCTAAAGAGCCCTAGTGATGCACACACACTCACTAATCACAAATACTCCTTCTCGACACAAGTCGGAGGTGGAGAAACCTCGTACAAAAGATTACAACAATAATCTACAAGATGCAAGCAAATACAAGTAAGAAATACAATGCAAGTAAAGGAAAAACAACTTTACAAGAACTTTGGATTGCTTGATCTTTGATTGCCTTGAACTAGCTTTGAAGGATGAAAGCACCAACTTCCCCTTCAATTTCGCCCAAGAAAATCGCGCTAAATCCCTCCTTCCGAGCCGCCTTTATAACTGCGTCGGCCGATTTTCTCGATCGGGCCGCCATAAGTCCCGATTCGATCGATGCCACTATTGTCATGAGACAACGGGTCGATCCACTGGAAAAACTCCAGCGGATCTCTTAGCGATCGATCGCCAACATTGGCGCGATCCGCTAACGCCCGTAGTCGATCGCCCTCGGCTACGGAGCGTTACGTGCTCGCGGCTCGCGGCGCCATCCATAGCATCCATGGCGCCGCCATCACCAATCGCTCCGGTGAGCGATCGGCTGCGAGCATCCGGCTCTAATCACGGCAAATAACTCAAGTCGACTCACGGCAGTCGAACCGGCCATAATGCCAGTCGACTGCCAACCTCAAAAATGAGGTTTCAACCCAAGTATGGTGCCCCATACTTGCTAGACCACCCTTAGCCTAGACCTAAGCCTTCTAGCCATCTCCATCAGCCTCACGCCTCTCGGATCCCTCCAAGTCATCCATGACTTGTTCATCCATCGCGCTAGCCTTCAGATGCTTCCATCAGTTATGTCATGCTAACGGTGTCTACACCGCCAAGGCACATTGGACTTACGCCGCCAAGACTCCGCTTGGACTTTACGCCGCCAATATCAATCCCCTTGGACTTCTCAAATGCCAAGACTCAAGCTTGGACTTTCCCTTGCCAACCCATGTTGGACTTTCCATGCCAAGACCCATGACTTGGACTTTCCATTTGCCAAGACCCATGCTTGGACTTCTCATGCCAAGTGCTCAAGACTTGGACTTTCCCAATTGCCAAGTGTCCCACTTGGACTTTCCATGCCAAGTACCCATGACTTGGACTTTACCTTGCCAAGACCCATGCTTGGACTTTCCCATAATCACATGGTCAACCCTGGTCAACCATCAAGTCAATTATAACCTAGGTCGATTGTGTAAACAATCTCCCCAACATATTAACCGACATTAATGTCAAACATCAATGCCAAAACACTTTGTTCAAATCCCTTTGTCAAACATCAAAACATCACTCGAGTCAAACTCGAGTCCTGGTCAATCGTGACCTGGGCCGATTGCACCAACACTGAGTATGTCACACCTAGCCCAAGTATCATTTCCTCATCCTACGGATTCTAGTTACTGCACATGTATCGAAGAGTACCTTACTCTAAACATGTATTGCTTTGGCCAAAGGCTTTAGTAACACTCCGACGAGAGGCCATGGGTATACATCTCCTCGCAAGGAGTGGTGAATCCTTTATAGGCTTTTCAAACACCTTCGATCACTTCGACTTATACCCAATCATCCCGGGTCCACATCTTTTAAGAGATGCTTGCTTAAGATGTTAAAGCATAAGTCTTCATGATCAAGATGACTTGAATACCGCAAGTCAAAGGAACATCGCACTTAAGCTGCAGTAAGAACTTCATTGACATATCTATATATGCAGAGAACCATATGAAGTCTTACGGCTGGTCACTCCAATGAACTAGTTACCATAACTAGCATCCACGATTAACTCCGGACATCACAATGTCTCCAGCCAGTGAAAATCAGCTGCTTGGATACACCAAGAAGTATACCTCGTGCTAGTCTCAACAGAATCAATGGTGTCCAAATCCATCAATTCATCAACTAGGGATAATTATGATACATCACAATTACACATGTAGAGATACTCACTAGTTGTGATCCAATCACAAATTTTCTCATGTTGTGAATCGTATCGTGGACATTCAGTAAATGAGTTTAAGATCTAATAAAATACATGAAAACATGTATACTCAAATAGTGAATCTTCATTTATCATATAAATGGTTCAAACATAAGGCGATTGCCTTAGGACATCTCTCCAGAACGGCGAATTCTCGCTTTAGGCTTTTGGGAGAGCGACTTAAGTCGCTGTAAGATCATGATGGGACACTCACAAAGTTCATTTTGCGAGTAGGGGCACTGCCCCTAACCCCAAAAGGGGCATTGTCCCACGATCGCGCTCGGAAATCGCTTAGCGGGACCGTTACGGAGTTACGAGGAGGGTGCCGACGACATATGACGGTCAAAGGAGACGCTTGGAGAAGTCGCTAACCCTAGGTTGACCGTCTTATCTTCTCATTGGCTTGAGAAGATCGTAGTAGGGCCATAACCTCATCACAATTTATATATATATATATATATATATATATATATATATATTTGTTTTTTCTTGTATGTATGTGATGCATGCTAGTAAATTTTGCTTGTATGTATATGATGCATGCTAGGATATTGTGCTTGTATGTATATGATGCATGCTAGTATATTTTGCTTGTATGTATGTGATGCATACTAGTGTAGGGTAATAAAGGCCTTAATGCATATATGATACCCATTCACGATTAGATTAGATCTTAATCGAATCAACTCGAAAATGCCTACCAAGTTTTGATACCCATCACTAACTCGATCATTTGTTGTTGTTGAATCTGCCAAAGCAGAGCAACGCATATTATCTTGGTAGGGTGCGCAGGGAAAATCTTGGTCCCGCTTATCATAGCTTGGGTGAGAATAAGCTCATTTAGATTGAGTAAAACTAGTTAATTCAATTGGATCGAGTAAAATTATAGGCATATTCCAACCGTTGGAAAGGTAGGATAAGATTACATTTACACTAAATCATGGCCGATTTAGCCAAAGCTAACTCAAGGTCTTTTGTAAATGTGGATCTTGATCCTATAAACAAGAGTTGCATAGAGATGTAATCGGTAATTTATTACCTACCAATCATACTAAATCTTTGGTGATTTAGCCAAAGCTAACTCAAGGCGTAGTATGATGTGGATCTTGTCCCGCGAGAATTATAGATAGTTTGTATGAATCTAGTAATGTAGTTTGACCACATCCATGACTCGATTCTACAAAAGTCCTATAATTCAGTGGGAGCATCATTTGATTAAAGGCCTAATTAAATGATAAATGGAATATAATATTAATTTTCTGCATTGTGTATGTTGTAGATTACCATGTCGACAAACACGAACACTCTCTCCCTGCATTTTGTCCTTCAGAATGACAAGCTTAATGGAGCTAATTTCCTGGACTAGTACAGGAATATGAGAATTGTTCTCACCCAAGAAAGAAAACTATATGTCCTAGAGCAGCCCATTCTGGAGGCATCTTCTGCCACTGCCTCGCGAGCTGACTGAGATGCTTACAAGAAGCATCAAGATGATGCATTAGATGTGTCATACCTCATGCTCGCGACCATGAACTCTGAGCTTCAGAAGCAACACGAGTTCATGAATGCTTTTGATATGGTTGAACATCTTCATCAACTGTATCAAGGACAAGCAAGGTACGAGAGATATGTGATCTCTAAGGCACTGTTTCAGTCCAAGATGCAAGATGGGGCTCTCGTAGGTCCATATGTACTCAAGATGATTGGGTACATAGAGAACCTATAGAGGTTGGGATTCCCACTTGGCCAAGAGTTGGCCATTGACTTGATCTTGCAATCTTTGCCACAAAGCTACAATCAATTTGTCATGAATTACAACATGAATGAAATTGATAAGTCACTACCTGAGATGCTTAGCTTGTTGAGAACTGCTAAGCTCAACCTTAAGAAGGAAAAAACCTGACTCCATTTTGATGGTGCAAACGAAGAAAGGCAAGGGCAAGCCTAAAGGTAAGGGGAAGTCCCAAGCCAAGGGCAAAGGCAATGCACTGAAACCGAAAGGAGGGGTGGCCAAGGAAGGAACTTGCTTCCACTGTAAGGAAGTTGGACACTAGAAGCATAACTGCAAAACATACCTGGAAGATCTTAAGAAGAAGAGAAGTGAGACTTCTACTTTAGGTATAAATGTTATAGAAGTCAATCTATCTATTTCTTCATCATGGGTATTAGATACCGGATGTGCGTCTCACATTTGTACCAATGTGCAGGCGCTGAGAAATAGTAGGGCATTGACGAAGGGTGAGGTGGACCTATGAGTAGGCAATGGAGCAAGGGTTGTTGTTGTTGTTTTAGGAACTTATGATGTATCTCTGCCCTCTGGGCTTGTACTAGAACTAGATGAATGTTGTTATGTGCCTGCTTTGACTAAGAACATAATTTCGATTTCTTGTTTGGACAAGAAATGCTTTTCATTTATAATAAAGAACAAATGTTATTCAGTTTATTTAAATGATATGTTCTATTGTATTGCACCTCGTCTAATGAACGGACTCTGCATTCTAGACTTAGAGATCCCCATCTATAACATAAGTACCAAAAGGTTCAAGTCAAATGAGTTGAACCAAACCTATCTCTAGCATTGTCGCTTAGGTCACATAAATGAGAGTTGCTTATCCCAGCTCCATAAGGATGGGCTGTTGGACTCATTTGATTTTGATTCATATGAGACATGCGAGTCTTGCCTTTTAGGCAAGATGACCAAGACTCCCTTTAGTGGACACAGCGAGAGAGGAGTAGACTTGTTAGGACTTATACATAATAATGTATGCGGCCCTTTCAATGTTGCTGTTAGAGGTGGTTATAGGTACTTTATTACATTTACTGATGACTTCAGTAGATATGGTTATGTGTATCTAATGACACATAAATCAGAATCCTTTGAAAAGTTCAAAGAATTCAAGAATGAAGTACAAAAACAACTTGGCAAGAGTATTAAGATACTTCGATCAGATCAAGGTGGTGAATACCTTAGCCATGAGTTTCGTGACTATCTAGCTGAGTGTAGGATTCTATCCCCACTCACTCCTCCTGGAACACCACAGTGGAATGGTGTATTTGAAAGGAGGAATCGTACCTTATTAGATATGGTACGATTTATGATGAGTCACACAGATCATCCTATATCCTTTTGGGGATATGCTCTAGACACAACAGCCTTCACACTTAACCGTGTACCATCTAAGGCTGTGATAAAGACACCATATACGATATCGACAGAGAGAAATCCCAAGATGTCTTTCATGAGGATTTGGGGTTGTGAGGCTTACGTTCGACGTCTAGTCTCAGACAAACTGGGACCCAAATCCGATAAGTGCTATTTTGTTGAATATCCCAAGGAAATGAAGGGATATTACTTCTACATTCCCAGTCAGCACAAGGTGTTTGTGGCAAAGACTGGGGTATTTCTAGAAAGGGATTTTGTTTATAGAAAATCTAGTGGGAGTACATTCGATCTTGAAGAAATTCAAGATAAGGACCATAACACTGAGGCCTTGATGGAGGTTGAACAAGAACCACAAAGTGTTGTGGGTGATGAGATTGTTGCACAAAGAGTTGTAGAACAACAACCTGTTCAGGTAGACCTACCTCTTCACAGGTATGATAGGGTACGTCGTCAGCCTGAGAGATACTCATTTCTTTTGTCTGACCATGATGATGTTATGCTCATTGAGAATGAGCCTACCTCCTATCAAGAAGCTGTGATGAGCTCAAATTCTGAGAAATGGCTAGAGGCCATGAGATTCGAGATGAAATCTATATACACCAACCAAGTATGGACTTTGGTTGATCCACCTGAAGGCGTCAAACCTATTGGGTGTAAGTGGGTCTTTAAGAGAAAGACTGACATGGATGGACTTACACATACCTATAAGGGCCGATTGGTGGCTAAAGGTTTCAAGCAAATTCATGGTTTTGACTATGATGAAACCTTTTCACCAGTGGCGATGTTTAAGTCCATTCGAATCATGCTTGCTATTGTAGCATACCACAATTGTGAGATCTGGCAGATGAATGTCAAAATCACGTTTCTGAATGGAAACTTGCTCGAGGATGTGTACATGACACAACCTGAGGGTTTTTTAAATCCATAACATATTGAGAAAGTATGAAAGCTGCAAAGGTCTATTTATGGGCTAAAGCAAGCTTCTCGGAGCTGGAATCTTCAATTTGATGATGCGATCAAACAGTTTGGTTTCATCAAGAATGAAGATGAACCTTATGTCTACAAGAGGGTTAATGGGAATACAGTTGTCTTCCTTGTATTGTATGTGGATGACATACTACTCATTGAGAATGACATCCCTTCGCTACAGTCTGTGAAGACTTGGCTAGGGACGTGCTTCTCAATGAAGGACTTAGGTGAAGTAGCCTGCATTCTAGACATCAAGATCTATAGAGATAGATCTAAGAGATTGCTTGGCCTAAGTTAGAGAACATATATTGACATGGTATTACTACGGTTTGCCATGCAGAATTCCAAGAAGGGACTTCTGCCGATGTCGTATGGTGTGAGTCTTTCGAAGAATCAAAGTACCTCTTCTAGAGAGGAGAGAGACCGCATGGATAAGATCCCTTATGCATCGGCCATATGATTTATCATGTACGCCATGCTATGTATTCATCCTGATGTCCCGTATGCTTTGAGCATGACGAGTAGATACCAGTCAAATCTAGGTGAGCGTCACTGGATAGCAGTCAAGAATATTCTTAAGTACTTGAGAAAGCCTAAAGAATATTTCTTGATATTTGGAGGCGATGAGGAGCTAGCTATAAAGGGTAATAGCGATGTCAGCTTCCAAACTGACCAGGATGATTATAGATCGCAGTCAGGGTTCGTGTTTTTCTTGAATGGTGGCACTGTGAGCTGGAAGAGTTTGAAGCAAGACACAGTTGCTGATTCTATAACAGAGGCCAAGTATATTGCAATATTAAAGGCAGCAAAGGAGGCAGTTTGGATCCGCAAGTCCATTACTGAGCTTGGGGTGGTTCCTAGCATAGCAGATCCTATAGAGCTCTATTGTGACAATAATGGAGCGATTGCGTAGGCTAAGGAACCTCGCTCACACCAGCGGACCAAACACATACTACGGCGCTTCCATCTCATTCGAGAGATTATCGATAAAAGAGATGTAAAGATTTGTAGACTACCCACAGAGGCTAACGTCGTAGATCCCTTGACCTAGGCTTTGGTATAGAAAAAGCATGATGGTCACACTAGGTCATTGGGTATTAGATACTACAGTGATTGACTCTAGTGCTAGTGGGAGATTGTTAGTGAAGGCCCTAGAGTCAATCATGTGATGATTATTGTATAGACTTTGTTGTATCATATTCCTATTTATAAAGGCATGGTTATTATACTTACTTGTATTGGTGCCAAATAACTAAGTATAATAATGTCCTTGAGTAGAAGGTTCTTATCTATATCAATCGATTGGTTGAATCGATAATGAGATGATATAGAGAATACTACTCTTAATGATTCCTAGTCAAGTATTAACATTCAGGGACAATGTTAATGCAAAGAGACTATCATGTAGGTCAACTCGATGACTTGATCTCACAAGTCATGGATATGTGATATCAAGTTGACACATGGGTATACATTGGAGAATGTATAATGAATGACCCGCCATGAAAAAGTATCATGGATCGTTATATGAGTGTCATATACTTTCTCATGTGACTATTAGTATGACTATTAGTCCTTGGACCTGAAGTCACCATGGTTCCCTACATAAGGAGTTGCATACTTTGGCTTCATCAAACGTCACCCGTAAATGGGTGGACTATAAAGGCAATTATTGTGTATGTAATAAATTATGCGGAGGGATGTGAGTAATGTAAATGAGATCTATCCCTCCTATATGAAGGGAGTGACATCGTTATTCTTGATAGAGTTAGATCACAAGTGCATGGTCATGCCCAAATGAGTCAATATGAGATATTGAGCTCATTTGATTAGAGTGAGTCTACTTGGAATTCAAGATATAGATTGTACCGAGAATGACACATTCTATGCCTCAATTGGTCAATCTAGATGTCAATGATAGAGGGACATTGTCACATATTGTGAGAGTCACAATTAGTAGTCACAGAGGTGATGTTGGATCTCAACATTCTTGTAACTTGGGTAGCAATGATGTGTTGCAAGATACCGCTCATTGCTTATGTTCCTAAATCGGTTTAGGAGCATTGTCAACATTACAAGAACCTATAGGGTCACACACAAAGGAAAATTAGATGGAGATTAGGTTCATATGATGAACCATGAGGATTAGGTTCATGGGATGAACCAAATTGGATTAAGAGTAATCCAAATTAGACTAATTGAGTTGGACTCAAGTTGATTCAAGTGTTAAATGAGTCTAATTTAGATTTGATTCATCGAGTCGATTTAAACTAATGAATTGAGATTCATTAAATCAAATAGACTTGAATCAAATGGTTGGATTTGATCAACCATGGGAGATAAGAGGTCAAGTTTGACTTGACTTGAGAGGAAAGCTGAATGGTCAATTTTGACTTGACCAATTTCCATGTCATGGTGACTTGGCATGGGGCTGGCCAATGATGATGCTCCACATCGTCATGGACACATCATGGGGTGCCACCTCATGAGGGAGACCAAGAGCCATTGGCTCTTGGAGTTACATGCATGCATGTAACCCCCTTATCGTGGTTGGCCACTATTGATGGGTTATGAAAATGTGAAGTTAAGTTGTGTAACTACATCTTCTTCCTCCTCTATTCCCTCAAGCTCTCTTTTCCTCATCTTGCCGTGAGCCTCTAAGGGGTGCTATCACACTCTAAGTGATATTCTCCACCTATTGTTCGTGTGGATACCAATAAATGAGTGTACACTTGACACTCTCGAGTTCCGCCAAGCCGTTTGGATGAGCGGAATAAGCGAAGGACGTCACATCGAGGGTAAACTCTTAACATATAGATCTAGAATAGATCTAAAGTTTTTAAACACGTACATGTAGTTTTATTTACTTTCGCACGGATTCGTGGCCGACTTCCGGGGTTTCCACAATGCAAAAAATAGTTTTTGCGGCTCGGATAGTCCAACAGGAGCATCATCATCATAGGGATCGGAAGAAGATTGGGAAAGTGAAGTAAGAAATCTCCCTACTCAAGATATTGTTTCTATGATTTCTAGTTTAATTAAGGATTTATTTAGAACCAAAAAGAAAAATAAATGCATGCAAAATAAAATTAAAAATCTAGATGAAAAGATCAAAAATGCATGTTCACTTGATAATGCTTCTTCTTCTAGTTTAAATGATGCATGCTTAGAAGAGAATAACATTTTAAGGGAAAAGATAGACTATCTCACTAAGGCCCTTGAAAAATTCACTATTGGCTCAAATACCTTGAATATGATTATTGGGAGAAAAAGGGAAAGCTTTAACAAGAAGGGCTTTGGATATAAGAGATCAAAAAATGAGAAAACTTACCATTGCTTAATTGCTAGAGGACAATCTAAAACAACCGTGGTAGCTAGGAAATGGATCCCTAAGAAGTACTTGGTGAATCCTATTGAAAAGAATTTATATTTGGTTCCCAAGTCAATCCTCAAGGGTTAGAGAAACATAAGATAGTCAACCATAAGTGGACTTATTTCATATCATGTCATTTGGTTGACTTATGAGTATGTTGGGTGATAATATTTGATTTATGACCATGATGAGCAATTATGGATAATCCTTGTTTTATGATCATGATGGGTGTTTATGGATGATACTTAACCTTGGGTAGAATTGCATGAAATTTATGTTAAGTATAATTACCTTTAGTTACATCTCACATTCACCATAAGGAGAACTTGATTGAAAAACATAGCAATGAGTGAAAAATTAGGTTGATACAAGTGATTCACTAATGGCTATGACATTTAGATGAGTCATTAAGTATATCATGATATAGTAATCATAGACCAACTATGGGGAAAACATATGCTTAATTCATGAACATATTGCCCAAAGATCATGGTTGGATATTTTTAATGATTTAAAACCATTTCATGTTTCAAAAACTGAGAGTTTATGTTTTGAAATGTAAAGTTGATACATAATTGAGCACTTTTACAACTTTTGAGTTTTTGTCTAATTTCGAAAATTGAATGTATTTTCATGAAAAATTATTTTTCCTTTATAGAGGAACTCATTATAAATGTTTTCCCCAAATTTTGTAATTTTTTGAATTTTGGTGAATTTTTAATGCATTTCTGAAGTTGGCTTAAATCAGAAAATGCTGATTTTCAGGTGCCAATCGACTAGTGTTCTGATGCAGGCAACTGGTGGACTGTGCACGAGCACAGTAACCTATTTTGGGGGTTTTCAGCCTATTTTGGTGATTTTATTCCCTTAGATATTGATGTTATGTTGTTTAACATAAGTATGATGTTTTTGATGGTGTCAAAGGGGGAGAAATATTAGAGTTTAAGTTAATCATACTAGGGAGAATTAGCATATGGTAAGGGGGAGTTTGCATGTGTTAAGGGAGATTTTTAATACTCATGTTATGATTTACATGCTTACTTTCCTTATGTATTTTGTTAATGTGTTACCTAACTTAAACATGTTGTCACACATTAAAAAGGGGGAAATTGCTAGGACAATCAACCCAAGTATGTGTTTGGTTTTGATGTGTGTGACAAAGGGTTTAAGATAGGTTGATTATGTGATTTGATGTGTGTGTTTAAGTTGTGTAGGACTTAGTAAATCACACATGTGTATCTTGATGAAGCATTGGCGAGTTCATCATTTCATGGCTCGGGTCCTTGAGTCAGTGAAGGATAACATGGAGAGAAGCCGTGAGCTTGGTGCATCCAAGGGACCGTCGGACGAAGAGCAAATGGAGTGAAGCCAAAGGAAGCAGACTTCAGGGCAAGAGGGAAGAATGGCATGGGAGAAGCCGTGGGCTTAGTGCATCCGAGAGACATAGCCACACGAAGAGAGCTTTGGTGAGGGACTCCATGGGAGATGAGAGATTGAGCGATTGTGACCAGAGACGGGGTAGCTCAAGTAGGTGAACTTGGCCAAGTGGCTAAAGTCAAGTGTCAGATGCTCAAACATGTGTTTGAGGTTTTACCCAATGGTCAGATACTCAAACATCTTGATGTTTGATGTTTTACCCTACAATAGTCGGCTGTCAAGTAATGTCAGTTGACTTGTCCGAGCCGACTAGTAGTTGATTGGTGTCAACTAGGGTTTTGTGGCCCAATAGTCAACTGCCAATGGATGTGATGTGAGCAAAATATATAGGGTTTTAGGAGTAGTTTTCGCTCACATCTCGTTTCATTTTATGTTTACTTCATGCATATTTTACTTTATTTTCCATGCATTTCCTGTTTTCTAGTTCCAAGATGTGCTCTGTATACTTTTGTGTGTAAGATAGCGTTTAATGGGGAAAATGGTGCACTTTCGAAGCAAAAAGCATATATTTGGTAGCTGGACGCATAAGGGAACATGGTCAAGGCGTGTGCCTACACACATCGGTGTTCAGGGGGCGAAAACGACCGCCATAGCCTGACACACAGCCAGACTATGTGTTTTCACACGACCGTGTGGTGGCCAGTCGATTTGACGTGACCAGGGTTTTTTCTAGATTTCGCAGTGATCTGACTCTTGTCTATATAAGGAAAGCTACGCCCAAACCTTAGGGGGGAGGTCGGACAACCAGGACGACACACCGGTGCTCTAAAAAGCACCAGGAACTCGCAACAGGGAGGAAGGAAGCCGCTCGAGATCCAAGTTCTTCACCTCAACGCCAGAGAGAAAGGCCTCAACGCATTGGTATCAATATTCTTTCCATGCTTTATCTTGTATATCTGAATTTGGCAATGCCTTGTGTTTCCTTTCTCGCATTCATGGAGTAGATTCTCTGATTTTCGGACTAGGGAGTAGTTTGTGTTGTGTTAGAACATGTTAGTTCATATATCTTTTCGTTCTTGAATCTATATTTGCAATTGGTGTTTGGTTTAGATCTATGGCTATTGTTTTGGTTTTATAGTCACTGTGCTCAGCCGATATGAGGGGTGACAACCCTCGTATCAAAGATTTAGGGGAATTAAAGAGGAACCTAGGGGTTGGCCTCATCGCCGGTAACTGTGGGCAGAAGGATGCGATAGAGTAGGAAACACGCCTTATTTTCGACTCGTCGCAGGGATCGATTCAACATCCAGGTACCAACTATCCCATCCTAAAGCCAAGGGTTGACCTGGTATGGCAGAGGTAGCTTTTGATAGATGCGAAGGTTCATCGGGGGAGTGTATGATGTCCTTTCCACAAAACCGTAGCTAGAAACCTAGACAAACCCAATTAACAACGTGTTCTGCAACACACAAACGAAATCGAAATCCTAGAATCCATCTAAAGACTCATAGCAACCCTTCTCTTCCTCCGTTTGACACCGTACTAGAGTTAGGACTGCCAACAACCCTCCTAATCGCAACCCTTAGAATCAAGTTTTGAACAATAACATCCACTGAATAGATTGGTATTCAAATCTCAATCTCTGTGGGATCGATAATATTTTTATTACTTGACAATATCCATGCACTTGTAAGCGTTGAGCGCGAGCGTGCACTTCGAGTCCTTGATGGTCTCCGTCTCGAGATTTGAGGTCGCGTTCACATGCATCAAGTTTTTGGCGCCGTTGTCGGGGACTGATTGATTCGATATCGAATCAAGAAGTGGATAATTGGATCAGACTTAGGTTAGATTTATTTACTTGCTTATTTTTATTTTTAATTTATTTTAATTTTTAGATTTTCCATTTCTAGATTTAGTTTTTATTTTATTTTAGCATTGATTCTCTATTTTATTATTGGCTCTTTGATTAGTTAGCTAGATTAGTCTATTTCTTGTTTTTGAGTATTAGGTAATACTCCTAATTTTGTCACTCGGTTCTTCGTATGCTTAGCACTTAGGATCGGAAGGCCTGATTTCGATCAATTTAGAAATCGAACGAACCTATCATCGCTGGAGAGCCGAACAGAAGAGGGTGGAGGACCAAGCTGCATCTGAAGTGAATATAGGTAGCCGACCTTTACGGGATCATGCAGCTCCTAGTGGTAGAAGATTTAGCCTGAGTATAGCTAGACCATCTATTTCGGCAAACAACTTTGAACTGAAGCCATCACTCATACATATGGTCCAGTAGAGTCAATTCGGGGGAGTTGCGATTGAAGACCTAAACCGGCACCTGGAGACATTTTTGGAAATCTGCTCGACGATTAAGATAATTGGAGTCTCTGCGGACGTGATCTGGCTGAGCCAATTCCCATTCTCATTGTGGGATAAGGCTAAGGCATGACTTCACTCCCTGCCTTCGGGAAGCATTATTACATGGGAGCAATGTGAGCAGCAGTTCTTAAACAAATACTTCCCACCAAGTAAAACTGCTCACATGTGTCATCTAATCATAAGCTTCCATCAGAAGGAAGAGGAGTCCCTATTTGAAGCTTGGGATCACTACAAGGGGCTACTTTACCAATGCCCCCACCATGGACTAGAAAGGTGGCTGGTGATCCACATATTCTACAATGGGATCACGTATGCTACAAAGATGTCCCTCGATTCTGCCGCAGGAGGAGCATTTATGAATAATACCATAGAGGAAGTGGAGGAGCTAATAGAAGAGGGGGCCCAGAACCACCATCAATGGGCTTATGAACGTGGTCACTCAGCTCCTGCAGTGGGACGATATGTTGTCAACTCCATCGACCACCTAGCAGCGATAATGGATGCGCTTAGCAGACGATTCGACTCTTTAAATCCTCCATCTGGATGTGCGGCCATTGACTTTGGAGAAGGAGCAGCAGCGTATCAGGAGGACTACTATAGAGGGTAGGGTGGCTCAGCAGAGCAGATTGAGCATTGCGATGCGGTTGGGGATTACAATCAAAGGCCCAATAACCCATTCTCTAGTACCTACAATCCCGGATAGACCCAGGTCCCAAAACCTAAATGCCCCGAGGAAATTTTAACCGAAAGGGGCATTGTCGATCATCTTAGCAGCAACAACAGAAGTCTAGGTTAGAATTGATGATGGAAGACTTCATTGCTGCCCAAACAAAGGCCAATGAAGAGTTCCGCCGCCAACATCAGAAAATAGAGGAGTCACTCAAAGACTTGAAGGCCACTGTTGACGATCTATCAAGTCACACAAGGATGTTGGGGACACAAGTGGCCCATATAGCCCAAACTGTGTCGCAACCTATGGATAATTCTCAGTCAATACCTGAGCCGAGTCAAGCTAAGGAGGAAGGAGTGTGCAGCGAGAGAGTAGCACAGCGAAACAGATTTGCCAAGGGGTGTGCAACCATGATTTCCACCCTACCAGACCAAGCTGAAATTGAAGATAATATTTCACCCCATCTTGAGGACCCTGGTGAATTTGTTATCCCCTACTCTATTTATGAGGAAAGCTTTGATGAAGCGTTGTGCGACTTGGGGTCATTAGTAAGTGTCATGCCTTACGCATACTATTTGAAGATGGGACTGAATAGGCTCAAAC
The DNA here is from genome assembly GCA_025175895.1 of Wurfbainia villosa. Taxonomy (NCBI): domain Eukaryota; kingdom Viridiplantae; phylum Streptophyta; class Magnoliopsida; order Zingiberales; family Zingiberaceae; genus Wurfbainia; species Wurfbainia villosa. The sequence continues at coordinate 19,439,365 of CM046000.1, read as the reverse complement.
CAGCGAACCTTGATATTTGTATGGGGGATGACTCAGTCAAGGAACCCGTCAACATGCTAACACTTGTGTTTTTGGTCGTCGAGAACTTCGTGATACATACAGATTTGATTATACCCGACACAGGGCCAGATCCCCAAAATCCCATCATCTTGGGAAGGCCCTTTCTGGCAACTGCGGGGGCATGCATAGATGTAAAGGCACACCAGATCTCCTTAGAGGTAGATGGGGAGATCATCCTCTTCATCCTATCAGAGTGTAGAGCTCCCTACCTAGACAGCTTTACTTTCAGCAGGATAAAGCTGAGCCCACCGGATGTAGACACTGAGACGGATGAATGGAGGTTCACAGAACCTCCAGACCCAAGTTGATAATGGAGTATGGTCGAGATAAACAACCTTAAACAAAGCGCTTCTTGGGAGGCAACCCAAGTTTAGTTTTTTAGGTTTTCTTTTGATTGTATTGCATTCATTTGGTTAATTTTAACTTTAATTTCTTTTTTGTTTAGCATTAGAAACAGAAAGAACTTGCTAGGTAAAAATAAAATCAATTTTTATCTTACAGGGCGAAGTGTGTGAGAAAATTCGTACCATTGTGCACAAAAGGAAAGAAATAGGGGACACATGGCCTGGCCGTGTGTTTTCCCATGGCCGTGCCCGACTAACCCGAGGCACACACGACCTAGCCGTGTGTTTTCACACGGTCGTGGCGTGTGAGGTTAAGTAGGGTACACTATGCATTTTTGCCCCAAATGCACCGTATGTATTGATTTTTCTTGCCCTAGTCATGTGGATCCTTCATCCCCACCACCTAGAAGCCTTTCCAACCTTCAAGAAATCCCAAAAGAAGGATGAGGAGGACCACGCAAGTGGCATCTCGACCCGGTGCTTCGGAGCGACGAGCAAGGAGAACTGATGTCCCTCAAGCTCCGGAGGAGGGTAACGCTCTTCCAACCCTTCTTTTTCGCAACAATGAGCATAGGGATAGATATAACATGCTTTATACTCATAAAATCACTGCAACTAGGTATCTTGATGAAGATTTACTAAAATCCTTAGGGTTGTTGGGTGACATTCAAGCCCTATTTTCAAAAATGGGGTGGGAAGAGATAATGGAAATAAGACACTCAACATACCGTAGGATAGTTTTAGAATTTTTGAGTTCCTTAGAAGCGGAAATCTTGATGGGAAGAGAGAGCGAAGAGGGTAGGATTACCTTTAGAATATTTACATTGAGCATGAATGGACACTACATCAATGGAATACATGCTTTGGCTTGCCTAGTGGTATAGAGAGAAGAACCTCAATTGGGTTTAACTCTCGGATCTTTTAGACCGAATTGATAGGAGAGCACGCTTATGACCCTTCTAAGACCAAAGCATCATGCCGCCAAAACCCTATTTTCCGATACCTCCACCGAATCATGGCAAGTACTATTTTTGGTCATGGAGAGATTGACAGTGTAGTGAGAGCTAGCGAGCTACTTTGCTTATAGGACATGCTACAAGAAAGGAGTAGCATAGATGTAGGGTCCCATTTCATTAGACACCTAGTGAAAATGGGCAAAGCAGTGAGAGCAGAGATTAGTGTGGGGGGGCTACTTACCCACATTTACCATAGGATAGGGTACGACTACACCATGCTAGATAGCATAGAGGGGAGCCCTAGGATCAATCTGGGAGTGTGTATGGCATGAAAATGATAGTGAGAGAGGGACACTTCTTGTGCTTTGTAAGTAAAAACCTATCATCCCTTAGGCTCCCCGACATTGTTTCTGGAAAAGTTCAATCTGGTGCATTTATAACAAAAATGGATTTAGTAGTAACAGAACAACACCAATGTCCTTGTAATCCTGATCAAAATCATACATCATCTCATTTAGCTCTGCTTCAGCAAAAGATTTTCCATTTGAAAGCATAGTCCAAACAACTTTATTGATTCTCACGGAAATCTGCATAGCTCAAGATGGACTTTTGCTCTTTCCTTTCTCCATTAAACGCAGTTGTGCAGTCCATCTCTTGATGACTCAAACTCCATCACAGAATTGCATATCTTTGTGGCCTTTCAGTGTTGCTCAAGCATGATGCTAATTTTCCATAGAGATCCTGAATTTTTCTTTGCTTGATCAGACACAATATTTTAAGTTAAAACAAACCGAACAAACTTTGGTTCATTCGTTTAAAACAAACCAAACCCTTTTGTTTATTCTCCTCCGTTGGATTAGAACCAAACCAATTTCATTCATCCATCAAGTCTTCATAAGACACGGCCCATCCATGCTTCCATTGCGACTAAAATGATTTCATGCTCGCTTCATGTTTGGTCCAACCAAACCTAGTTTCTCTCGGTCTGAGAATCTCATTCTTAAGCTCATTTTAAATCCTTCGGATTATGCTCGTTGTGTGTGTGACCAAATAGGTTCTCAGTTTATGATTGTCGTCTATAATTAACCATTAATTATAGAATGATCATGAGTGGCACCTAGTAGTACATCATGATCCACAATTAACCGAAAAGATCAACGGTTGATCCAGAACTATTTCTGAAACCCTTCAGCAGCTCGAATGAATCGTGCCTCATTCCCTTCACTCATCTTATACCCACTTGGTTCAGGACATGGTCTATAGTGTCAGTCTCCACTAGGCTGACTACGTCACACCTAGCCCAAGTATCATTTCCTCGTCCTACGGATTCTAGTTACTGCACATGTATCGAAGAGTACCTTACTCTAAACATGTAATGCTTTGGCCAAAGACTTTAGTAACAATCCGGCGAGAGGTCATGGGTATACATCTTCTCGCAAGGAGTGGTGAATCCTTTATAGGCTATTCAAACACCTTCGATCACTTCGACTTATACCCAATCATCCCGGGTACACATCTCCTCAGAGATGCTTGCTTAAGATGTCAAAGCATAAGTCTTCATGATTAAGATGACTTGAATACCGCAAGTCAAAGGAACATCGCACTTAAGCTGCAGTAAGAACTTCATTGACATATCTATATATGCAGAGAACCATATGAAGTCTTACGGCTGGTCACTCCAATGAACTAGTTACCATAACTAGCATCCACGATTAACTCCGGACTGTTAGTGAAAGCCCTAGAGCCAATCATGTGATGATTGTTGTATGGACTTTATTGTATCATATTCCTATTTATAAAGGCATGGTTATTATATTTACTTGTATTGGTGCCAAATAACTAAATATAATAATGTCCTTGAGTAGTAGGTTCTTATCTATATCAATCGATTGGTTGAATCGATAATGAGATGATATAGAGAACCCTACTCTTAATCATTCCTAGTCGAGTATTAACATTCAGGGACATTGTTAATGCATAGAGACTAGCATGTAGGTCAACAAGATGACTTGATCTCACAAGTCATGGATATGAGATATCAAGTTGACACATGGGTATGCATTGGAGAATGTATACTGAATGACCCGCCATGAGAAAGTATCATGGATCGTTATATGAGTGTCATATACTTTCTCATGTGGCTATTAGTATGACTATTAGTCCTTAGACCTGAAGTCACCATGGTTCCCTACATAAGGAGTTGCATACTTTGGCTTCGTCAAACGTCACCCGTAAATGGGTGGACTATAAAGGCGATTACTGGGTATATAATGAATTATGCGGAGGGATGTGAGTGATGTAGATGGGATCTATCCCTCCTATATGACGGGGGTGACATCGATATTCTTGATAGAGTGAGACCACGAAGTGCATGGCCATGCCCAAATGAGTCAATATGAGATATTGAGCTCATCTGATTAGAGTGAGTCTACTTGGAGTTCAAGATTTAGATTGTACCGAGGATGACACGATCTATGCCTCGATTGGTCAATCTAGATGTCAAGGATAGAGGGACATTGTCACATATTGTGAGAGTCACAATTAGTAGTCGCAAAAGGTGATGTTGGGGCTCAACATTCTTGTAACTTGGGTAGCAATGATGTGTTGCTAGATACCGCTCATTGCTTATGTTCCTAAATCGGTTTAGGGACATTGCCAACATTACAAGAACCTATAGGGTCACACACATAAGAGCAATTAGATGGAGATTAGGTTCATATGATTAACCATGAGGATTAGGTTCATGGGATGAACCAAATTGGATTAAGAGTAATCCAAATTAGACTAATTGAGTTAGACTCAAGTTGATTCAAGTGTTGAATGAGTCTAATTGAGATTTGATTCATCAAATCAATTTAAATTAATGAATAGAGATTCATTATATTAAATTGACTTGAGTCAAGTGGTTAGATTTGATCAACCATGGGAGATTAGAGGTCAAGTTTGACTTGACTTGAGAGGGAAGATGAAAGGTCAAGTTTGACTTGACCAAATGCCATGTCATGATGATGACTAGGCATGGCCGGCCAATGATGATGCTCCACATCATCATTGACTTTGTCAATTGGTGCCACCTCATGAGGGAGACCAAGGGACATGGGAGTTACATGCATGCATGTAACTCCCTCTCCTTGAAGTGGCCGGCCACTTTAGGGGTTTCATTAGGTGAATTCATTTGATGAGTTACTTTCATTACTTCATCTTCAACCTTGGAACCTCTCCTCTCAAGCTCTCCCTCTCATACCTCATCTTGCCGAGACACCATAGAGGAGTGCTAGCACACTCAAGTGTCTTTTTCTCCACCTATTGCTTGTGTGGATACCATAGAGGAGTGTGCACTTGACACTCTCGAGTTCCGGCGGACTTTTGGACGAGCGGGATAAGCGAAGGGCGTCGCTACGAGGGTAACGTTCTAACCTCTTAGATCTAAGGTAGATCTAGGATTTCTGTAAGCACATACATGTAATTATAATTTTTATACTTCGCACGGATCCGTGGCCGGGGGCTTCCGAGGTTTCTGCAACGCAAAAAGCAGTTTTTGCGGCTCGGAAAAACCCAACAGTGGTATCAGAGCCACGTGCGAAGCATGTATGTGTTTCGTCTTTGTAATTTTTGTATTAGATATAAAAATTACAGATTTATATGTTTCTGTAAATTTCCTAATTTTATAGAATTTTTGGGTATTTTTCTCAAAGAGTCGAAGAAACAAGTGTTGGGACACTTGTAGGCTTCAACCGTCGAGAAAAACTCTCCGAAACGGTGAGTTCTCGCTTTAGGTTTTTGGGACAGCGACTTAAGTTGCTGTAGGATCGTAGTAGGGACACTCACAAAGTTAATTTTGTGAGTATGGGCGCTGCCCTATCCCCGAAAGGGGCTTTGTCCCGCAATCGCGCCCGGAAACCGCTTAGCGGGACCGTTACGGAGAGGTGACTCATTAATTTGAAAAGAAAATTAGGAAAAATTATAAAATTTTTTGTAAAAATACATAATTTAGAATTATGTATAATTCTGTGATTTTCATGGCCCAATGACCCCAATTTGATTGGATTATGTGTGTTGTAATTCATAATACGGCCTGCGTGCCGTTTTGTGGTTGTGCGTGTTGTATAGTGTATGCGACCTGCGCGTCGTACCTCTTCTTTTGATATTCTAGTTGTAATTAGTTTTTAGACTCGAATGTAACTCGAGTTTCATATTTGTAATGTACAAAATGGAGTGGTGGAAAGTCCACTCGAAGACGAGATTACGAGAAGGGTGACGACGACACATGGCGGTTAAAGGAAGCGCTTGGAGAAGCCCCTAGCCTTAGGTTGACCGTCCGATCTTCTCATTGGCTTGAGAAGATCGTAGTAGGGCCATGACTATATCACATTTAATTATATATATATATATATATATGTTGATATATATATATATATATATTTAATTGATTTTGCTTGTATGTATGTGATGCATGCTAGTAGAATAATGCATGTATGTATATGATGCATGCTAGGATAATTTTCTTGTATGTATATGATGCATGCTAGAATAATGAATATATGTATATGATGCATGCTAATATAGGATAATAAAGGCCTAAATGCGTATAAGATACACATTACGATTAGATTAGATCATAATCTAATCAACTCGAAAATGCCTACCGAGCCTTGATACCCATCACTACCTCGATCATTTGTTGTTGTTGAATCTGCCAAAGCAGAGCAACGCATATTATCTTGGTAGGGTGCGGAGGGACAATCTTGGTCCCGCCTATCACGACTCGGGTTAGAGTAAGCTCAATTAGGTTGAGCAAAACTAGTTAACTCAATTGGATCGAGTAGAACTATAGGCATATTCCAATCGTTGGAAAGATAGGTTAAGATCGCATTTACACTAAATCTTGGGCGATTTAGCCAAAGCTAACTCAAGGTCTTTTGTAAATGTGGGTCTTAATCTTATAAACAAGAGTTGCATAGAGATGTAATCGGTAATGTGTTACCCACCGATCGTACTAAGTCTTGGACGATTTAGCCAAAGCTAACTCAAGGCTTAGTATGATGTGGATCTTGTCCCGCAAGAATTATAGCTAGTTTGTATGAATCTAGTAAAAGTGGTTTGACCACATCCATAACTCGATTCTACAAAATTCCTATAATTCAATGGGAGCATCATTTGATTAAAGGCCTAATTAAATGATAAAAGGAATATGATATTAATCCTGCATTGTATGTTGTAGATTACTATGTCAACAAACACGAACACTCTCTCTCTGCGATCTGTCCTTGAGAAGGACAAGCTCAATGGAGCAAATTTCTGGGTGATGCAGGGAACACAGAATTGTTCTCACCCAAGAAAGGAAGTTATGCGTCCTGGGCGAGCCCATTCGGAGGCACCTCCCGCCAATGCCTCACGGTGACAAAGATGCTTACAAGAAGCATCAAGATGATGCATTAGATGTGTCATGTCTAATGCTCGCGACCATGAACTACGAGCTTGAAGCCGAGTTCATGAATGCTTATGATATGGTTGGACATCTTCGTCAACTATATCAAGGACAAGCTAGGCATGAGAGATATGAAGTCTCTAAGGCATTATTTGGGTCCAAAATGCAAGAAGGGACTCCCGTAGGTACATATGTACTCAAGATGATTGGGTACGTAGAAAACCTACAAAGGCTGGGATTCCCACTTGGCCAAGAGCTGGCCACTGACCTAATCTTGCAATCTTTACCACAAGCCTTCAATCAATTTGTCATGAATTATAACATGAATGAAATTGATAAGCCATTGCCTGAAATGCTCAGCATGTTGAGAAGCTATGAGCTTAACCTTAAGAAGGGTAAATCTGACACCATTTTGATGGTGCAGAAGAAGAAAGGCAAGGGCAAGCTTAAAGGTAAGGGAAAGTCCCAAGCCAAGGGCAAAGGCAAAGAACTTAAACCCAAAGGAGGGGTAGCCAAGGAAGGGGCTTGCTTCCACTGCAAGGAAGCAGGACACTGGAAGCGTAACTGCAAGGCATACCTGGAAGATCTTAAGAAGAAGAGAAGTGAGACTTCTACTTCAGGTATAAATGTTATAGAAGTCAATATATCTATTTCTTCATCTTGGGTATTAGATACCGGATGTGCATCTCACATTTGTACCAATGTGCAGGCGCTGAGAAATAGCAAGGCATTGACAAAGGGCGAGGTGGACCTATGAGTAGGCAATGGAGCAAGGGTTGTTGTTGTTGCTGTAGGAACTTATGATCTATCTCTACCCTCTGGCCTTGTATTAGAATTAGATGAATGTTGTTATGTGTCTGCCTTAACCAAGAACATCATTTCAGTTTCTTGTTTGGACAAGAAAGGATTTTCATTTATAATAAAGAACAAATGTTGTTCAGTTTATTTAAATGATATGTTCTATTGTAGTGCACCTCTAATGAACGGACTCTACTTTCTAGACTTAGAGAGCCCTATCTATAACATAAGTACCAAGAGGTTCAAGTCAAATGAGTTGAACCAAACCTATCTCTGGCATTGTCGCTTAGGTCACATAAATGAGAGTCGCTTATCTCAGCTCCATAAGGATGGGCTGTTAGACTCATTTGATTTTGAATCATATGAGACATGCGAGTCTTGCCTTTTAGGCAAGATGACCAAGACTCCCTTTAGTGGATACAGCGAAAGAGCAACAGATTTGTTAGGACTTATACATAGTGATGTATGTGGTCCTTTCAATGTTGCTGCTAGAGGTGGTTACAGGTACTTCATTACATTTACTGATGACTTCAGTAGATATGGTTATGTGTATCTTATGACACATAAATCTGAATCCTTTGAAAAGTTCAAAGAATTCAAGAATGAAGTACAAAACCATCTTGGCAAGAGTATTAAGATACTTCGATCAGATCGAGGTGGTGAATACCTTAGCCATGAGTTTCGTGACTATCTAGCTGAGTGTGGGATTCTATCCCAACTCACTCCTCCTGGAACACCACAGTGGAATGGTGTATCCGAAAGGAGGAATCGTACCCTATTGGATATGGTACGATCTATGATGAGTCACACAGATCTTCCTATATCCTTTTGGGGATATGCTCTAGACACAGCAGCCTTTACCCTTAACCGTGTACCATCCAAGGCTGTGGTAAAGACACCATATACGATATGGACAGGGAAAAATCCCAAGATGTCTTTTATGAGGATTTGGGGTTGTGAGGCTTACGTTCGACATCAAGTCTCAGACAAACTGGGACCCAAATCCGATAGGTGCTATTTTGTTGGATATCCCAAGGATACAAAGGGATATTACTTCTACATTCCCAGTCAGCACAAAGTGTTTGTGGCAAAGACTGGGGTTTTTCTAGAAAGGGATTTTGTTTCTAGAAAAACTAGTGGGAGTACCTTCGATCTTGAAGAAATTCAAGATAAGGACCATAGCACTGAGGTCTTGATGGAGGTTGAACAAGAACCACAAAGTGTTGTGAGTGATGAGGTTGTTGCACAAAGAGTTGTGGAACAACCACCTGTTCAAGTAGACCTACCTCTTCGCAGGTCTGATAGGGTACGTCGTCAGCCTGAGAGATACTCATTTCTCTTGTCTGACCATGATGACGTTATGCTCATTGAGAATAAGCCTACCTCCTATCAGGAAGCTGTGATGAGCCCAGATTCTGAGAAATGGCTAGACGCCATGAGATCCGAGATGGAATCCATGTACACTAACCAAGTATGGACTTTGGTTGATCCACCTGAAGGGGTCAAACCCATTGGGTTTAAGTGGGTCTTTAGGAGAAAGACTGACATGGATGGACTTACGCATACCTATAAGGGCCGATTGGTGGCTAAAGGTTTCAAGCAAATTCATGGTATTGACTATGATGAAACCTTTTCTCCAGTGGCGATGTTTAAGTCCATTCGGATCTTGCTTGCTATTGCAGCATACCACGATTATGAGATCTGGCAGATGGATGTCAAAACCGCGTTTCTGAATGGAAACTTACTCGAGGATGTGTACATGACACAACCTGAGGGTTTTGTAGATCCACAGCATACTGGGAAGGTATGCAAGCTGCAAAGGTCTATTTATGGGCTAAAGCAAGCTTCTCGGAGTTGGAATCTTCGATTCGATGATGCGATCAAACAGTTTGGTTTCATCAAGAATGAAGATGAACCCTGTGTCTACAAGAGGGTTAATGGGAACACAGTTGTGTTCCTTGTATTGTATGTGGATGACATACTACTCATTGGGAATGACATCCCTTCGCTACAGTCTGTGAAGACTTGGCTGGGGACGTGCTTCTCAATGAAGGACTTAGGTGAAGCAGCCTGTATTCTAGGCATCAAGATCTATAGAGATAGATCTAAGAGATTGCTTGGCCTAAGTCAGAGTACATACATTGACACGGTATTACTTCGGTTTGCCATGCAGAATTCCAAGAAAGGACTTCTGCCGATGTCACATGGTGTGAGTCTTTCGAAGACTCAAAGTCCCTCTTCTAGAGAGGAGAGAGATCGCATGGATAAGATCCCTTACGCATCTGCTATAGGATCTATCATGTACGCCATACTGTGTACTCGTCCTGATGTCTCGTATGCTTTGAGCATGACGAGTAGATACCAGTCAGATCCAGGTGAGCGTCACTGGATAGCAGTCAAGAATATTCTTAAGTACTTGAGAAGGACTAAAGAATATTTCTTGATATTTGGAGGCGATGAGGAGCTAGCTGTAAAGGGTTACAGCGATGCCAGCTTCCAAACTGACCAGGATGATTATAGATCGCAGTCAGGGTTCGTGTTTTTCTTGAATAGGTAGCACTGTGAGCTGGAAGAGTTCCAAGCAGGACACAGTTATTGATTCTACAACAGAGGCCGAATATATCGGTGCTTCCATCTCATTCGTGAGATTGTCGATCGAGGAGATGTGAAGATTTGCAGAGTACCCACAGAGGCTAACATCGCAGATCCCTTGACCAAGGCTTTGGCACAGAAAAAGTATGATGGTCACACTAGGTCATTGGGTATTAGATACTACGGTGATTGGCACTAGTGCTAGTGGGAGATTGTTAGTGAAAGCCCTAGAGCCAATCATGTGATGATTGTTGTATGGACTTTATTGTATCATATTCCTATTTATAAAGGCATGGTTATTATATTTACTTGTATTGGTGCCAAATAACTAAATATAATAATGTCCTTGAGTAGTAGGTTCTTATCTATATCAATCGATTGGTTTAATCGATAATGAGATGATATAGAGAACCCTACTCTTAATCATTCCTAGTCGAGTATTAACATTCAGGGACAATGTTAATGCATAGAGACTAGCATGTAGGTCAACAAGATGACTTGATCTCACAAGTCATGGATATGAGATATCAAGTTGACACATGGGTATGCATTGGAGAATGTATACTGAATGACCCGCCATGAGAAAGTATCATGGATCGTTATATAAGTGTCATATACTTTCTCATGTGGCTATTAGTATGACTATTAGTCCTTAGACCTGAAGTCACCATGGTTCCCTACATAAGGAGTTGCATACTTTGGCTTCGTCAAACGTCACCCGTAAATGGGTGGACTATAACGGCGATTACTGGGTATGTAACAAATTATGCGGAGGGATGTGAGTGATGTAGATGGGATCTATCCCTCCTATATGACGGGGGTGACATCGATATTCTTGATAGAGTGAGACCACGAAGTGCATGGCCATGCCCAAATGAGTCAATATGAGATATTGAGCTCATCTGATTAGAGTGAGTCTACTTGGAGTTCAAGATTTAGATTGTACCGAGGATGACACGGTCTATGCCTCGATTAGTCAATCTAGATGTCAAGGATAGAGGGACATTGTCACATATTGTGAGAGTCACAATTAGTAGTCACAAAGGTGATGTTGGAGCTCAACATTCTTGTAACTTGGGTAGCAATGATGTGTTGCTAGATACCGCTCATTGCTTATGTTCCTAAATCGGTTTAGGGACATTGCCAACGTTACAAGAACCTATAGGGTCACACACATAAGAGCAATTAGATGGAGATTAGGTTCATATGATGAACCATGAGGATTAGGTTCATGGGATGAACCAAATTGGATTAAGAGTAATCCAAATTAGACTAATTGAGTTAGACTCAAGTTGATTCAAGTGTTGAATGAGTCTAATTGAGATTTGATTCATCAAATCAATTTAAATTAATGAATAGAGATTCATTATATTAAATTGACTTGAGTCAAGTGGTTAGATTTGATCAACCATGGGAGATTAGAGGTCAAGTTTGACTTGACTTGAGAGGGAAGATGAAAGGTCAAGTTTGACTTGACCAAATGCCATGTCATGATGATGACTAGGCATGGCTGGCCAATGATGATGCTCCACATCATCATTGACTTTGTCAATTGGTGCCACCTCATGAGGGAGACCAAGGGACATGGGAGTTACATGCATGCATGTAACTCCCTCTCCTTGAAGTGGCCGGCCACTTTAGGGGTTTCATTAGGTGAATTCATTTGATGAGTTACTTTCATTACTTCATCTTCAACCTTGGAACCTCTCCTCTCAAGCTCTCCCTCTCCAACCTCATCTTGCCGAGACACCATAGAGGAGTGCTAGCACACTCAAGTGTCTTTTTCTCCACCTATTGCTTGTGTGGATACCATAGAGGAGTGTGCACTTGACACTCTCGAGTTTCGGCGGACTTTTGGACGAGCGGGATAAGCGAAGGGCGTCGCTATGAGGGTAACGTTCTAACCTCTTAGATCTAAGATAGATCTAGGATTTCTGTAAGCACATACATGTAATTATAATTTTTATACTTCGCACGGATCCGTGGCCGGGGGCTTCCGAGGTTTCCGCAATGCAAAAAGCGGTTTTTGCGGCTCGGAAAAACCCAACACGGACATCACAATGTCTCCAGCCAGTGAGAATCAGCTGCTTGGATACACCAAGGTGTATACCTCGTGCTAGTCTCGACAGAATCAATGGTGTCCAAATCCATCAATTAATCGACTAGGGATAATTCCGATACATCAAAATTACACATGTAGAGATACTCACTAGTTGTGATCCAATCACAAATTTTCGCATGCTGTGAATCGTATTGTGGACATTCAGTAAATGAGTTTAAGATCTAATAAAATACATGAAAACATGTATACTCAAATAGTGAATCTTCATTTATCATATAAATGGTTCAAACATAAGGCGATTGCCTTATGACATCTCTCATATATCACTAACATGCATAACCATAAAAATATGCAAACAATGATCATGTGATTCTTATTTCAAAATAAAGATGTTCATGCAAAAGATAGACTTTTCAGTGTACATCCCTACACATCTTCTATGCGAGGACACATAGACTTCGAAAGGTGTATCTCATGTCTGATGTGAAGGAAACCTTTCTTGGATTCCGACATGCTAAACCTCTTTAGCATTCGATCTATATATGTAAACCACGAAAGACCAAGCAATCATTTCGATCTATCTCTGTAGATCTTTATCTTGAGGATGTAGGTCACTTCTCCCAGGTCTTTCAAGGAGAATGTTTTGGATAACCAAATTTTAACCAACTGTAAGACAGATATATCGTTTCCTATAAGTAATATGTCATCGACATACAACACTAGGGACATGACTGCACTCCCACTAACCTTCTTGTACACAAAGGGGTTCATCTGGATTTTGTGAGAAATCAAACCTTTTGATTGTCACATCAAAACGGATATTCCAGCTCATGGATGCTTGCTTCAATCCATAAATAGACCGTCGAAGTTTGCATACCTTGATTTTATCAACCGATGTGAAACTCTCAGGTTGTATCATATACACGTCCTCGAGTAGGTTTCCTTTATTTAAACCCGTTTTCACATCCTTTTGCCATATCTCATAATCATAATGAGCCGCTATGGCTAGGAGCATCCGAATGGATTTAAGTATAGCTACCGACGAATAGGTCTCGTCATAATCAACACCTTATTTTTGACGATAGCCTTTCACCACTAATCTAACCTTAAAGGTAATCACATTACCATCCTTGTCGGTTTTCTTCTTGAAAACCCACTTGCACCCTATAGGCTTAATGCCTTCAGGTGGGTCCACCAAGTTCCAAACTTGATTTTCATACATGGAATCCATTTCCGACTTCATGGCATCAAGTCATTTGTCCCTTTCTAAACTTTTCAAAACTTCTTCATAATTGGTAGGCTCCTCATCGTCAATAAGTAATACGTCGTTCGATTCACTTACGAGAAATCCATATCTCTGTGGAATGTTGCATGTCCTACCAGATATACGAAGATGTGTCACAATAGGTTCAGCCGATGTCTCATCACTATGAGTCATCGGTGATGGTGCTTGACCAGGTATCTCCTCAATGTCTACTGGAGTCTCTTGAACCTTCTCAAGTTCAACGACACTCTCACTGTTTTCTTGCAAGAGAAACTCTTTCTCTAGAAACACAGTATTCCTTGAAACAAACACTTTTTGTTCCAAGGGATGATAGAATTGGCAACCCCTCGTTTCCTTAGGGTATCCAATAAATAGACATTTATCAGACTTAGCATCCAATTTGTCTGACACAGTCCGCTTCACATAAGCAGGACACCCCCATATCTTTAAATAAGATAAATGAGATTTCTTACTTGCCCATATCTCATATGGAGTAGTAGAGACTTCCTTGGTCGAGACTCTATTTAACAAGTAAATAGCTATCTGAAGTGCATAGCCCCAAAAGCACATAGGGTGATTTGCATGATTCATCATTGACCTGACCATGTCCAACATGGTTTTATTTCGCCTCTTAGATACACCATTAAGTTATGGTGTATACGGCAGAGTCCATTGAGACAATATACCATCCCTTAGATAATCCAGAAACTCTTGACTCAAGTATTGTCTACCTCGATCCGATTAAAGTATTTTAATACTCTTGCCAAGTTATTTCTCTACTTCATTTCTGAATTCTTTGAACCTTTCAAAGGCTTCAGACTTGTGTTTCATCAAGGACACATACCCAAACCACGAGTGATCATCGGTGAAGGTCACTAAGTAGCTATAGCCTCCTAGAGCTTGAGTTGACATAGGTCCATATACATTAGTATGTATTAGACCAAGCAACTCTCCCACCATTTCACCTTTTCCCGTAAAAGGTAACTTAGTCATCTTGCCTTTTAAGCATGATTCGTATGTATCGTATGAATCTAATTTAAACGATTCTAGAATTCCACATTGGTGTAATTCGAACATGCATTTCTTGCTCACATGACCAAGACGACAATGCCACATGTAAGAGACTAATTGATTATCTTTTTGAGCTTGCTTGTTGCTCGCTTCAATATTGAGAATGTCACTGGATACGTCTACCATATATATACCATTGCACAATGTTCAAGTCCCATAAAGCACGCCATTCAAAGTTATGTTACAATAATTGTTACTAAAAGTCAAATGGTACCCATTTCTATTTAAACAAGAAATAGAAATGATGTTCTTTATCAACGAAGGAATATAAAAGCAATTATCTAGTTCTAAGACAAGTCCTGTAGGGAGTCTCAACAAATACATTTCGATGGCGAGTGCAGCAACCTTTGCTCCATTCCCAACACGTAAATTTGACTCTCCCTTGACGAGTCTTCTTCATTAAATATATGCGAGCCAACCCAGTATCCAATACCCAAGTGTTTGAGGAAAAAGAATGATAATCAATAACGAAGATATCTAAAGAAGATGGGGCATATGCTGCCTTATTCTTCTTCACAAACTCAAGATAAATCTTGCAGTTTCTTCGCTAATGGCCCTCCTTGCCATAATGATAGAAAGTGCCCTTTTGAGATGGTTCTGCCTTTTTATCCTTTTTCTTCTTCCCCTTCTGCTATTCTTTTGACTTCTTCTTAGAACCTTTCTTCGAGGAATCAACTAACAACACCGTCCCCTGCTCATGCTTCACAGAAGGCTCCACAGTCTTCAGCATGTTGAGCAGTACCACAGATGAACCATCTTGCATATCAGAGGTGAAGAGGAGCTTGGAGACTTAGAACCTTTCAGATCTCACTTGCTCATCAAACAACTCATAAAGATGAAAGACTATAGTATGAGCATTCATATGCTCATGCTGCTTTCGCAGCTCGGGTACCATCACGACTAGCATGATGCAACTCACTAGTTCAGAATCACTCACATGTTTCTAATAGGCCAATAATTGGTCCAGAGTTGCATCATCACTAGGACAGGCAAGAAGAGGCTCTTCGAGGACATACGCAAGCTTTTCTGCCTTGAAAATAATTCTCAAGTTTCTAAGCCAGTCCAAGAAGTTCGTCCCAGCCAATTTATGCGAATTCAAAATAGAGCAAAAATTTAAAGACATCATGATCAAGCGATTAACCTAGAAATACAAATCAAGCATATTTGAGAAAATGATTTTAAAATGCATCAATATACATTACAAAATCCCATTCATTTTCCAAATTTCAAAAACCCTCAAAATTAATTCGGGAGATCGTAGGTCCATCTTCGAATGGATTGATATCCAACATAGATAAGAACAACCTTGGAGTGAGTCCAACAAGCTATTCTTAGCTACGATGGTAGGTATCAAGTATACCAATTGCATATCACATATATGAAACTATCACAATGTGCTATCAACTAATTGAATGTTCACAAATACATCGGGTTGTTAACTCATTAACAAGTATGCAGCATATGCATAACACCCAACTTCACCTCCCTTCACATTGACCTTGGAGAGAGTTCAACAAGCCAATGCTCCAGGTTAAAGCCAATGCTCCAGGTTAAAGCCAACCCATTAATCGAAAAATAGTTTTAATATGGTTAGAGTGCATTCAACCAATTAGCCAAGCTTGGAGATAGTCCAACAACCCAAACTAACGATTGACCTCTGACTCTTACCATATTAGTAATAAACTATTCCAATGGTTTGAACATGTTCAGGTTCGAGCCGGGGTTAGAGAGAGTCCAGCAACCCAAATAAGAAACGGAACTCTGGCTCTAACCATATTAATGGAAGGTGCAGACTTTAATATTTTGTAAGGGATTTAATGTCTCATCCTCTTTGCATGCAAATAACTATTATCTACATGGCATGACACACATGATATACTTCTACATGTCACGACATGCATGACATAATAATATGCATCTAATGTAATTACATGACATACAATTATGGCATGTAGAAATAGTTTCCTTATTTGTCATTATTATTTTGGAAATAAAATATGTTTTAGATTTGATTTCCCAAATCAAATCATGATTAAATTAGGAAACAAATTTTCAAATCTAATTACATATTTTATTTATGGAAAGTGTTAATTGACTTTTGATTCCAGTTTTTTCATTAACGATTCCAGTTTTGACTTTTGATCGTGCTAGGGACTTGAAGATTGTTCTGGAGTGTTCTATCCATATTGGGGTTGATTTTTTTAGTATGA
Organism: Wurfbainia villosa; assembly: GCA_025175895.1. Taxonomy (NCBI): domain Eukaryota; kingdom Viridiplantae; phylum Streptophyta; class Magnoliopsida; order Zingiberales; family Zingiberaceae; genus Wurfbainia; species Wurfbainia villosa. Next base: position 19,422,580 of record CM046000.1, on the reverse strand, counting down.
AAAAATTGGATGGTTCCTCTAGCCTGGATTGTAAGTATTGGAGTAAGGATTGTTCATAGGTCGCTGGTTGAAATTGTTTAGGGCGTCGACTTTTTCGATGGATGTTCTTGAAGATAGGGTAAGTCCTACTTGGCAATTTTGAGCTACATGACCTGAAATTCCACATATCTCACAAGTAATATTAGTATAATTGACTGCATTCATATTAAAGTGCTCAAATTTGTTAGATAATTCATCTAATTTTGCAGTGAGTAAATTTATAGTGCTTACCTCATACTTAACTCGGGTACGAGTAGATACTCCCTTCTCGGTTGTCCACTGGTGGTGGTTAAGTGTGACATTTTCAATAATATCGAAGGCTTCGTCCAGTGTTTTGTTCCTAAGGGCTCCTCCTATAATTGAATCTAGAAGCACTTTTGTAGGATATGAGATACTGTTATAAAAGGTGTGAGTGATAAGCTATTTCTCCAATCCGTGATGTGGGCATTGCTGTAATATGTTGGTGCAGGGGCACCAGATAATAGAACCTGAGTTTTGATTATGGCAAACGATACAAAGTCAAGGTTATTTTGTTATCTCACGAGCTAAACCAAGTGTGCAGAAAATGTTAAGCTAAAGCTGAAGGTTAGCGACACCTGGAGGGAACCGTGGTGGTCGGCCAACACCGGGAGGACATCAGAGGGAGCCGAAGGAATCAGGTGGAGACCAGAAGCATGGCTTCAAAGGTAAATGTTGAGGTAAGCTCGAGTGAGTAAAGTGAAGTGAGGCCGTGTCCTTTGTACGGGGACGTCCTTAGGCGACGATCCGACCAAGACTTCCCATGGAAGGTCTATGTCAAGATCGGACGGCAAGTGGTGGTCGAATTCACTTATATTTTGAGCTAACTCTTTATTGTAGTCAAAAATCCTGGCCATCAGTTCAACCGGACAGTTCAACCGGGCCAATTCAACCGGCCAGTTCAACTACTGTTTGTATTACAACTTCGAGATGGCTCAAAACTCATACCTTTCTTCAAGGGTGAGGTGGCCATTGATGTAGGATCTTGATGTACTCGAGGAGGGGACTTCTAGAGCTATAAAAGGAGGTCCATTCCTCACCATTTCATCAATCCTAAGCTTCCAAAAAGCCTCCGCAATGCTACGACTCTCCGACAACAAAGTTCTAGTTCTCCGACATCTAGGTTTAATTGTTTATATTTTTGTTTAATCGGTATAATCATCATTTTCAGTTTATATTTTTCATATCAATTGTCTCGGAGTTTTTATCGTTACGAGGAGAGGGGGAGTGTCCCTCTACCTCAAAGCTTTGTGATTTTTCTTGTACTCGATTAACTCCTACCTCTAACGAGGAGGAGTTCTTTAGTGTTTTGCCCTTCGTGCATGATCAAGGACCACTAGGGCCTTGGAGTAGTAGCCAAAGGCTACGAACCAAGTAAAAATATCTTGTCTCTTTTATTGTTTCATTTATCTTTCTGCTGCACTTAATTGTTTTGAAACAAACTCGAAAAAAAAAAGGTTTATCGCTATTCACCATGCCCCCCTCTCTAGCAATTCGCTTTGATCCAATAATTGGTATCAGAGTCGGGGGCGCTTAGATTTGGTGAAACCACCAATCTAGCTTTTTTTATCGATTTGTTTTTTGTTCGTTTAAATTTTCTCCCGCACTACTAATCGAAGATGAAGTCTTGGTTGTAACATCCCAAAATTTAGTTACTATATTTTTATTTATATAGTTCGTAGTCGAGGATTGAACCATGAACCGTTGATTTGGGGGAATAGGCTTACCACCACTAAGTCATAAGATTACCAATGAGTAGGATATAACAAAATTTAAAGGGATAATTAGGTTAAGAAAAATCCTAATTTATATATATATTTCTTTTCTTTTCTCTCTCTAAAACCTCACGCCGACCTCTCTGTCTCTCTCTCTCGCTCATTTTTTTCCTCCAGCCGAATAGCCTTCTCCCCTCTCCTTCCCTAACCCTCCGACCTTATCTGCGTGGCGCTGTGCCGATTGCGAGAGCAAGAGGTTCCTACGTGGTGTGTCGCCGAGGACGAGAGAAGGAGTCCGATAAAGGGCGGTGAGGAGGAGGAGGATTGGAAATAAGGAAGCCGCCGAAGCAAGGAAGAAGGTTGTCTTCTCTTTAGATAATTCAAGAGGGGATTTTCAAGAGGGACTTGGTAGAGGATCATGCTAAAGCAAGGAAACACGTAGGAGGTCTTCTCTTTGCGAAGTCTAACGGTATAAATTGGTGAAAAAGCGTAGGATGTAAGTATCCCCTCACCTGCAGTATAAGTGCTTACGATGTAATGTTGTATGCTTGATTTTGAACGAAAGAATCTAGAACTATGTGTAGAAGGTTCGGCTAATAGGATTAGAGAAATTATTCTTGTTGAAATTCTTCCACGTTATGCATGTTAGATGATGATTTCTATTTATGTTAGCTTAATTTTCCTTATGTCACTACCTTATGCCATGTTAAATTGTACTCAATGCTGATTTATGCTATGCTACATGCTTATGTTTTCACCCATGTTAGGCATGACTCACGTATATGAAATGTCTAAGAAATGTTTCCCTAAGAGTGGGGACAAGAACACTCTTTAGGACAAAGAACATGTATGTTATTTTACTTTATGCATGACTTGTACCGGACCCTAACAAGGTCCACGGGATGAGCTCCAAGGTTGCCCTTAGGTCGACGGACATAATACGAACCTAGTAACCTAGTAGGTTCGGGAATAGCTACCTTGGATCTATTTAGGATGCGCACGAATGATGTATGTGATACAATGTCGGGCCCAATATGTTGAGATTATGTTTAAGTATATAAACTATACGTTTTCAAAAAGCATCCTGCAAATACCATTTTATGTTCATCGAATTATCATGTTTAGAGACAATGTACTGTTGCGATGAAAATGCTAAGTTTATGTTCTTTTCCTAAATTTATCATGTCTCTACTTTAAATAAATGTCGTGCTCATATGTTGTTTAAATGAACATGTCATTACTTTACGTTTAATTCATGATGCATGTTTTTGTGAGTAGGAAAGGACCTTACTAATCATATGTGCTTACAGTTTACTTTCCTTGTACTGCAGAAAAGGGCAAGGAATGGATAAATTAAAGGGAGCAGCAGGAGGGGCAAAGATGTGTGTGACAGTGGCATGGTGGACGAGATCATTTTTCATATACGAACTTATGCATGATTTTCAGTTTATGTGTAAACTGTTTGGAGACGTTAATGCTTTCTATGGTGGTTACTCATGTTTATTTTTATGAACCTTGAAATGTTTAATACATGTTTAGTTAAATAAATTGCTAAGACCTTTTGCCATGATTAAATTGTTAGGATGATTGGGTTAATGTAATTAGAGTTAAAAGTTGTAAAGTTTTTTTAAATGCTTTCGCTGTTATATGCATGAATGTATGATCGCGTAGCACCGCCGCCCGTTTATAGGATGTGTGTTAGGAGAATGGGAAGGGCGGGTATTACTGGTGGGATCAGAGCCCAGTTCTCCCTTTCCACTACACACACATCAAGCTTCCATCCTGCTGCTCCAAGTAAGACATTCTATGTCTACTCTATTTATTTCATGTATGATATATACGCTAAGAAATGTTTTTAGTTGGGTATGCATGAAAATAAGTAAGGATGATAAACCTATGTTGGCATTTTTTTTATCATTTATGAAGATAAGCATGGCCAGAAGACGCGGTAATGGAGGCAGTGAGACAGAATCTCCATAGGATCTTATGCATGTGGTTACTGAACTCCAGCGTCAAGTCGCTGAACAACAGAAAGTGATAAATGCCTTAATGACTCAGCAGGGAAACCCTAGTGGACCACCAGGGGACCAGCAGGCGCATCCAGATAGGCCTGCAGCTACACCAGTACCACCAGGAGGCTCTGGCCCGATTGTTCGACTAGAAGCTTACCTGATCCAGTGGCAAAGGCTGAAATCGGAGAATTTCTCAGATAATTGTGAACGATGGGATGCCCAGTCCTGGTTCAAAACGGTGGAAAGCATAGTAGAGCTGTCGGATTGGCCTGAATAGGAAAAGATTAAGTGCGCATCCTTTTGCCTTTCTGGAGATGCTCGAATGTGGTGGGAAAGAATTAAAGCAAAGAGGCAAGTAAACCAAATGAGATGGACGGACTTCGAAGCTGAATTTTTCGAAGAATTCTTCCATATGTGAGTGACCAACAAGCACTACGATGATTTCACCGGGTTCAGGCAAGGTGACCTATTAGTTAACAAAGCGGTGAAAAGATTCAACGGACTCGCACGCCTATGCCCAGAGTTGGTTAGCACAGAAAAAGAAAGGGTCAGACTTATGCTGAAGATGCTCCGACCTGAGATAGCTCTGAGCGTAGCCGACGGAGTGAATAGATCTCAGAGCACAGAGGAGATGTTCAGTAGTGCCCTAATCACCGAGCACTACATGAACAATATTAACTAGGAAAAGAAGGCATTGAGTAAAGGCAAGAGTCAAGGCCAGCCAGGAGGTCAGAAAGCTCAGGGTAACTGGAAAGGAAACTACAGTGGCAAGAGGAAACAATGGAATGACTCTAAAGGTGGTCCAGCGAACAAACAAGCCAAGATTCCCTAATGTACTACATGTGGGAAACCACATACCGTGGTGTGCTACAAGGGCACAAATAGATGCTACCGCTGTGGACTGGAAGGACCTCCTCAGCACCTCCTCAGCAGTATGCCCAGTACAGGGGTGCTTCTTCACAGCTACACCAGATGCAAGCTGCAATAGAAGGTACCTGGATAAGCCAAGGGAGATTGGAAGCCCCGCCAGTTGTGACGAATGCTAGGGTTTTATCTCTCACTAAGGAAGACGTGGAGAATGATTCTACTATTGTCACAGGTCAGATAATTATTTTCTGTCAGCATGCTAATGTATTATTTAATACTGGTGCAACACACTTGTTTGTCTCTACGCCTTTCACAAAGAAGATTGACATGCCCCCGCAAGTTTTGGATTGCGAGTTCTTAACGACTCTGCCCTCGGGAGAAGTAATGCATTCTACTCATATGCTGTGACCCGCACCCATCAGAATTGTAGACAGAGAACTCTACTGTGATCTGATAGTGCTCGGAATGCAGGATTATGATGTCATATTGGGTATGGATTTCTTAAGCAAGTACGGTGCTTCGATCGAGTGTCGTAAGAGAAAAGTGGTCTTTCAGCCTGAGGCAGAACCTATGTTTGAATTCATTGGAGAGCCATGGAACAGAACCTATAAATTCTTATCAGCTCTAAAGATACGCAAGATGTTAGATAGGGGATGCACTGGGTTTCTAGCACATGTGGTTGATACAAGTCAAGCCGAGGACCAGAAGCTAGAAGATGTCAAAGTGGTATGCCACTACACAGAGGTATTTCATGATGAACTACTAGGGTTAGCCCCTGATAGGGAAATTGAATTTGAGATCGAATTAATTCTTGGTACTCACCCGATCTCTAAAGCACCTTACCGGATGGCGCCGACCGAATTGAAGGAACTTCAGGGACAGCTACAGGAGTTACTCGACAAGGGTTTTATTCGCCCTAGTCACTCTCCATGGGGAGCTCCGGTACTATTCGTAAAGAAGAAGGATGGGACTATTGTTGGGGATCGAACGACCGGCTAGAGGAAGGTGAATAGCCCTCGATCGATGGATGACGGTATTTGCTCGTCTACAAAACTAATTAGCACAAACGGAAATAACAAAAACAAGACAAGCAAACAAACAAAGAAGAATACAAACGCTAACACCAAATATAACGTGGTTCATGGCTATGCCGCTAATCCACGGTCCGATTCGTCCAAGGTGAATCACTCCTCCAAAGCCAATCACTATTGATCTCTCCTTTGCACCAAGATAGGTGGAGGTAACATTTACAACCAAGATCACTCTTCTTAAAATAAGAATGAAGTAAAAGCAAGTAAGAAGAGTGGGAAGATGTTTATGGAACTTTGGGAGAAGATTTGAGTTCAAGCATTAGCCTCCCAAAGCCTCATCCCCTTCCCTTTTATAGAGGAAGAGGGTTTCTTCCCGTTGACACAGGAGCAGTCAACTGATGCCCCGATCAGTCGACTGGCCCTATAGTCGTTGCCCAATAACACCCACTTTCCACGTTAGATTTCATCCAACGGTATCATCATTAGTCGACTGATCTTACCATCAGTCGACTGATGTACCATCAGTCGAGTGCTCCGCGAGCTCAACTCCATTATGTGCCCGTGTACAGTGCCATCAGTTGACTGCCGTCCCTTGGTAGTCCACTGGTGTCGACATCAGTCGACTTCTAGTCCATGGCAGTCGACTGCTTAGGCCAAATTCCCATGAGTCGGACACTAGTCGAACCCATTCGACTCAGAGTAGTCGACTGCCGTTCCATGGTAGTCGACTGATGTCGGGAAAACTCATCTGACACATAGCCAAATGGCCAAGTTTCACCTAGGAGCTACTACCCCTTCCCGGGTTATATTCGTTCCCTCTCATCCCTTGGAGTCCCTCGCTTTCGAAGTTGTCTTCGTCCGGCCATGTCCCTCGGATGCACCAAGCGCACGACTCTGCAGCATCATCCTTCGCGTCTCGCCCTGAAGTCTATTTCCTCCGGCTTCACTCCAAGCTCCTCGTCCAGCGGTCCCTCGGATGCTCCAAGCGCACGACTTCCGCAAAGCTATCATTCACCGACTCAAGGACCGAGTCATGAGATGTGAAACTCGACAAGGCTCCATGTGCAAATTACTAAGTCCTTCACGACTTCAACGCACATATCAAACTATAATCACAACCTAACTTAAGCCCTTTGCCACACACATCAAAACCTTAGCATGGCAAGAGATTGCCCTAACAACTATGTGCCTGTGCATAGACTACCGAGCGCTAAATAATGTGACGATCAAGAATAGGTACCCTTTACCACGGATTGATGATCTGTTCGACCAGTTAAAAGGTGCCACCATCTTTTCAAAGATTGACCTCATATCTGGCTATCATTAAGTGAAAGTGAAACCAGATGATATACCGAAGACAACTTTCCGAACAAGATATGGACATTATGAGTTCGTAGTCATGCCTTTCGGAGTGACGAATGCTCCTGCTATGTTCATGGTCCTGATGAATCGGGTATTCTCGACGTTTCTTGACAAGTTCATGATCATCTTCATTGACGATATCCTCGTCTATTCGAAAAATCATGAAGAGCATGCCAAACACCTGAAGATGGTATTACAGATTCTTCGAGAAAAGCAACTATATGCTAAGTTCTCCAAATGTGAATTCTGGCTCGATCAAGTATCTTTTCTGGGTCATATTATATCCAAAGACAGAGTTATGGTAGACCCAAGAAAGATTGAAGTTGTGAGTAACTGGAGTAGGCCAAAGAATGCTAGTGAAGTGAGGAGTTTTCTCGGATTAGCGGGCTATTACCGGAAATTCGTAGAAGACTTCGCCAGAATAGCAGCACCTATGAGAGTTCTCACCCGGAAGAACAAGAAGTATGTATGGATGGAGGAATCTGAGAAGAGTTTCTTGGAGCTGAAAAGGAGACTTACAAGTGCTCCAATCCTTACTCTCCCAGAGAACGACAAGAGCTTCGACATGTACAGCGATGCCTACGGATTGGGACTCGGAGCTGTACTTATGTAGAGGGGTAAAGTTATTGCCTATGCCTCTAGGCAACTCAAGGAACATGAAAAGAACTATCCCACTCATGATTTAGAGCTAGCAGTTGTGGTCTTCTCTCTCAAGGTATGGAGGCACTATCTGTATGGAGCACAGTGCAAGATTTATACGGATCACCGGAGTCTGCGGTATTTCTTCACTCAGAAGGACCTCAATATGAGACAACACAGATGGCTGGAGCTCGTGAAGGACTATGACTACAAGATCTTTTACCATCCTGGAAAGGCTAACAAAGTGGTCGATGCACTCAGCATAAAGTACAGTGCCACCCTGATGTCCTTATCGGTATTGTCTCGACCGCTAGAGAAGGAAATTATGGGTTATGGAATCGAGGTTATTTCCGGGCAGCTTTCGACCATGGCAATAATACCTGCACTATTCGATGACATATTAGCAAAATAAAGTGATGATCCAATTCTCCAGAGGATGAAGCAAGAGATCCTAGATGGAAAAGGTGAGGGTTTCCGTATCGCCAATAGTGGAGTATTATACCTTAGGGATCGGTTATGTATCCCTAACGATCCGAAACTATGCAAAAAGATATTAGAGGAGGCTCATGGAACCCAGTATTCTATGCATCCGGGATCCACCAAAATGTATCAAGACCTGAAAGAGAAGTTCTGGTGGTCCGGTATGAAGAGGGACGTAGCTCAGCACGTCAGTACCTGCCTAACCTGCCAGCAAGTTAAAGCAGAACACCAGAGGCCTAGAGGAGTTCTACAACCGATCCAAATTCCGGAGTGTAAATGGGAAGACATCTCTAAGGATTTCATTTCAGGTCTTCCCAGGACTACGAACAGATATGACACTATATGGGTTATCGTTAACAGATTAACAAAGTCAGCTCATTTCCTAGTTATCAAGATGACATATTCGATTGAGCAACTGGCTCAATTATATCCTAAGGAAATAATCAGACTGCATGGTATTCCCAAGACCATCATTTCAGATAGGGATGGTCGCTTCACTTCACAGTTTTGGGGATGCGTTCATAAGGCACTTGGCATGAAGCTGCGTTTCAGTACCGCCTTTCATCCTCAAGCAGATGGGCAAAAAGAAAGGGTGAACCAAGTACTGGAAGACATGTTACGTGCTTGTGCCTTGGATTTCAATGGGAGTTGGTGGTGCTACTTATTTTTAGCGAAATTCACTTACAATAATAGCTACCAAGCTACCATCGGAATGGAACCTTATGAAGCATTATATGGGAGGAGATGTAGGTCTCCGATCTGTTGGTATGAAGGTGGTGAGAAGAAAGAGATGGGACTTTAGACGGATTTCATCGACGACACCACCCGAGAGATACAGAATATCCACCAAAGAATAGAGACTACTCAAAGCCGGCAGAAGAACTATGCGAATCAGCGATGTAGACCTTTGGAATTCAATGTCGGAGATTTGGTATTTCTCCGGGTAGCTCCTATGAAAGGAAAGCTAAGTCCGCGATACGTAGGACCGTACAAGATCCTGAAAAGAGTTGGCAAGGTAGCTTACGAGCTAGGACTACCTCAGGAGATGTCTGCTATTCACAACGTGTTCCATGTCTCGATGCATAAGAAGTGTATTTCCAATACCGACCAAGTGGTCAAGCCACAGACAGTGCAAATTCAAGAAGACCTGAGCTATGAAAGTCGACCTATCCGGATACTAGACCGAGAAGTCAAAATACTAAGGAATAAAGAAGTACCCTTAGTGAACACCCTATGGAAAAGTCAACGATACGAATAAGCCACCTGGGAACGTGAGGATGACATGAAGCAAAAGTACCCCATGTTGTTCTAAGTTTCGAGGACGAAACTTTTATAAGGTATAAGGGATTGTAACATCCCAAATTATAGTTACTATTTTTTTATTGAAAGGAAATATATATATATATATATATATATATATATATATATATATATATATATATATAGAAATAAGAATAAAAAAATGAATAAATAGTTCGTAGTCGAGGCTTGAACCATGAACCGTTGATTTGGGGGAATAAGCTTCCCACCACTAAGTCATAAGATTACCAATGAGTAGAATATAACAGAATATATCTATTGGTAGAAAAAAAAAAGAAGTTGATTAATATAGCTGATCATTTAAAGGGATAATTAGGTTATGAAAAATTCTAATTTATATATATATTTCTTTTCTTTCCTGTCTCTAAAACCTCACGGCGACCTCTCTCTCTCTCTCGCTCATTTTTTTCCTCCAGCCACCGAATAGCCTTCTCCCCTCTCCTTCCCTAACCCTCCGACCTTATCTGCATGGCGCTGCGCCGATTGCAAGAGCAAGAGGTTCCTACGTGGTGCGCCACCGAGGACGAGGGAACGAGTCCGATAAAGGGTGGTGACGAGGAGGAGGATTGGAAAGAAGGAAGCCACTGAAGCAAGGAAGAAGGTTGTCTTCTCTTTAGATAATTCAAAAGGGGATTTTCAAGAGGGACTTGGTAGAGGATCACGCTAAAGCAAGGAAACACGTAGAAGGTCTTCTCTTTGCGAAGTCTAACGGTATAAATTGGTGAAAAAGCATAGGATGTAAGTATCCCCTCACCTGCAGTATAAGTGCTTAGGATGTAATGTTGTATGCTTGATTTTGAACGAAAGAATCTAGAACTATGTGTAGAAGGTTCGGCTAATAGGATTAGAGAAATCATTCTTGTTGAAATTCTTCCACGTTATGCATGTTAGATGATGATTTCTATTTATGTTAGCTTAATTTTTCTTATGTCACTACCTTATGCCATGTTAAATTGTACTCATGTCGATTTATGCTATGCTACATGATTATGTTTTCACCCATGTTAGGCATGACTCACGTATATGAAATGTCAAAGAAATGTTTTCCTAAGAGTGGGGACAAGAACACTCTTTAGCACAAAGAGCATGTATGTTATTTTACTTTATGCATGGCTTGTACCGGACCCTAACAAGGTCCACGGGATGGGCTCCAAGGTTGCCCCTTGGTCGACGGACATAGTACGGACCTAGTAACCTAGTAGGTTCGGGATTAGCTACCTCGGATCTATTTAGGATGCGCGCGAATGATGTATGTGGTACAATGCTGAGCCCAATATGTTGAGATTATGTTTAAGTATATAAACTATACGTTTTCAAAGAGCATCCTGCATATACCATTTTATGTTCATCGAATTATCATGTTTAGAGACAATGTATTGTTACGATGAAAATGCTAAATTTATGTTCTTTTCCTAAATTGATCATGTCTCTACTTTAAATAAATGTTGTGCTCATATGTTGTTTAAATGAACATGTCATTACTTTACGTTTAATTCTTGATGTATGTTTTTGTGAGTAGGAAAGGACCTTACTAAGCCTATGTGCTTATAGTTTACTTTCCTTGTACTGTAGAAAAGGGCAAGGAATGGATAAATTAAAGGGAGCAGCAGGAGGGGCAAAGATGTGTGTGGTAGTGGCATGGTGGACGAGATCATTTTTCATATACGGACTTATGCATGATTTTCAGTTTATGTGTAAATTGTTAGGAGACATTAATGCTTTTTATGGTGGTTACTCATGTTTATTTTTATGAACCTTGAAATGGTTAATACATGTTTAGTTAAATAAATTGCTAAGACCTTTTGCCATGATTAAATTGTTAGGTTGATTGGGTTAATGTAATTAGAGTTAAAAGTTGTAAAGTTTTTTAAATGCTTCCGCTGTTATATGCATGAATGTATGATCGCGTAGCGCCGCCGCCCGTCTATAGGATGTGTGTTAGGAGGAAGAGAAGGGCGGGTGTTACATTGGTACTCTTCTTTTGGTTTTGTTTTGCATGTATTCGTTTTTGGAGTAGCCGATAGTAAAACGGGCATAACTTTTAGTACAAGTTGACCCACGAAACGGGCTACCTACCAAAACGAAGCTCTCTGAGAGATCTACATTTCTTACTAGGGTTTACCCTCATAACTAGCTGTCTTCATCTCCAAAAACCGACGTTTAGTACCCTTTCAGGGACATCGAAGGTTGTAAGTGTTCATCTTTGATTTTAGTTGGTTATTTCTCGTATATTCCTTTTGTTTCTTTTCAATTCCTACATTGCTAATCAAAGGCAAAGTCTTGGAACCTTTTTTGTGTTTTCTTTTATTATTTTGTGTGCATGGTTTTCTTTCCAAATGGCCCACATTTGAGGGGTACAACACCATTTGACCTCCGTTCTTTAACGGAGATGTTTTTCGTTACTGGAAAGGTCGGATGGAGTGTTTTCTAAAAATACAAGTCGAGTCTTGGATAATCATCCAAACCGGCTTTGCTCTACCCACCAATGATCAAGGCGAACCCACGGACTTTCACAAGTGGACCAGTGCAACCAAAAGACAAATTGAAGCCGATGCAAAGGCAACTCAAATGTTACAGTGTTGTTTGTCCAAGGAAGAGCTCAACCGCATCGGACCCTTCGTCAATACAAAAGATCTGTGGACAAAACTAATAGAACTACACGAAGGGACTAACGACGCAAAGGTAACTAAGCGTAACTTACTACTTAATAAATTGTATAACCTAAAAATGCAGGAATGTGAGACGGCAATGCAACTACACGCCCGCGTCCAGGACATTGTCAACGGCCTACACACCATCGGACACAAGGTCGAAAACCGCGACCTTATAAGGTACATTCTTAATTCATTTCCTAGGACTACCTTGTGGGCATCCATGGCCGATGCCTACAAGGTCTCTAAGGACCTTTCGAAGCTTAGGTTAGACGAGTTATTTTCCGAGTTTGAACTTCACGAGAAGACTAACATGGTCAGAGCCGAGAAAGGTATTGCTCTATTTCCAGGACAAAGAAGAAAGCCATATACCAGGCAAGAAAATGGACTCGAACCCAAAGACGAATCAGAGTCCGAATCCGAAGAGGTGGAAGCAATTGTAAACGTAGTGCGGAAGATCATTCGGAGAGAACTAAAGAACCAAAAGAGGGCACAATTCAAATCGAATCAAAAGAAGGTTTTTCATGCAACATGGGACAATGAAGATGTCGTCGGCATAGCGTGCAAGGCAAGACCCGAAGAGTCCGAGTCAGAGTCCGAATCCAAATCCAACTACAACACCGACTCCGAACTTGAGGACTACTTCGAGAAGCAACTCAAAGCTGGACCGAAAGGGAAAATTATGGTTAGCCACTCACTAATTCTTACGCTTTACAATACAATTAAATTGCTAAGTAGGAAATTAGCTAAATCCGAGTCTAGGGTAGAGTCCTTGGTTGAGGAGGTTGAAATCCTCAAACAAGAGACATCCCTAAACTCTTCGACTAGTCGAGTTCAAGAGGAGGACTCAACTCGAGTTGAAAAACTCGAAGAAGAGAACTGTCTCTTGAAAGGACAAGTCCAAGAGCTCGAAGCTCGGCTGAACAAGTTCTCGACGGGGTCCAAGAATATTAACCGACTTCTTGGAACTCAGAGAGCCGTGTACAACAGAGCCAGACTCGGATATAGCTCAAAGACTACGAATAGATCTTACATGTCTATCGTAAACCGTAGTCATCATCGAGTCCAAGCGTGGGTCCCGAAAACTTTATTAAACTCACATATAAGGACCAATAGGTTTTGGATTCCCCAGGATCAAGTTCATTACTTGACTAGACCATATTGGTTCAATAATTCAGGTGTTGGGGATCGGATGGCCGGCTAGAGGGGGGTGAATAGCCCTCGTTCGTTGGACGTCGTAATTCGCTCGTTCTTCTTGCATCGTGTGCTTGTCTACGATTGTTGTTAGCGCAGCGGAATACTAATACAAATATGAATACCAACAACAAATACAATCACATGCAAACACACACGATATACGTGGTTCAGAACCGAATGGTTCCTACTCCACGGGCGAGCTCCTCGAGCTCTAGTTATGCGCACGACACTAACTATAACACTCCTTTTCGACTACACGTCGGAGGTGGAGAAACCTCTCACAAGCAATTACACTAAGTAATGAAATACAAGCAATACAAAGACAAATACGAAATACACGTAAAGAACACTTTACAACGCTTGCTTTGAACCCTTTGCTTGTTGCTTGCTTAAGATGGCTCTTGAAGGTCTGGAATGCAGCAGCAATTCCCCTCCAATAGCTTCACAAAAGTCTTGGCGAAATCCTCCAACTCGAGCTCCATTTATAACCTGCATCAAGCTGTTTTCGCGCCCATCAGTCGACTGCCAAAAGGCCCCAGTCGACTGCCCCTGTGTCCGTTGTCTCACAACGGCCAGATCCACGTCGGACAAGTTCCAACGGATCTCCTACGATCATTTGCGAGGGCGGTCGATCAGTGACCTAATAATCGGCCCCGATCGACTACGGAGCGCGATCGTCTCGACACTTCCATCGATCATTGCCATCCCACGGCGGTCATTGCCTCGCGTCGATCATTGCCATCCCATGGCGGTCACCGCCAAGCACCAAACGACCTTACACCGGTCGAACTAGTCGACTTGGACGGAAACACCAAGTTGTTTGAGACTCCGACACTCAGTCTTAGCCACTTGGCTAAGTCCACATCCCTCATGGAGTTCCCCACCGAAGCTCTCTTCCCTCGGCCTACGTCCCTCGTATGCGCCAAGCGCATGGCTTCGCAACGCCATCCTTCGCGTCTCATACCCTAGAAGTATGCTTCCCTTTGGGCTCACTCCATTCGCTCCCTGTCTGGCGGTCCCTCGGATGCACCAAGCGCACGGCTTCGCAATGCCATCCTTCACCGACTCAAGGACCCCGAGCCTAGTGAACTTACCAAATCCTCAAGACTTCCCACATGCACCAAGCGCACGGCTTCGCAATGCATTTCTCACCAAGCACCAAGCGCACGGCTTCGCAATGCTTTGGATTTCCCATGCCAAGCACCAAGCGCACGGCTTCGCAATGCTTTGGACTTTCCACACCAAGCTCCATGCTTGGATTTTCTATGCCAACCCCATGTTGGACTTTCCCATGACAATCCCATGTCATGAGTTTTGTCTATCATCAAAATACCATCAAGGTGCTGCTCGAGTCAAACCTGGGCCGATTGCACTAACAATCTCCCCCTTTTTGATGATTGACAAAACTACCATCTCAAGTCTACGAATCTTCCCATATTGGCAATTCTCATATCCCAATGAGAATTCCAACGAACCCTAATTGGTAACTTGGTAACTTCTCCCCCTTTTTGACATTACATCAAAAAGGTCCTCCCCAAGGGTATGAATGTCTCATATCCCAATGAGATCTTACAATCTCTCCCTTGGAGGAACACATGCCTACAATCTTTCTAGTGATCCCATATCACTTAAAGAGAGGCAACCCAATTTCCTCCCATGAGGAAATACACATCCATCCTCCCATGATGGATACCTCCCCCTAAAGGCTTGCTCCCCCTTGACCATTGCACCAACAATGTCCTTGGAGAGTCCCTAAGCCAATAGGAACATTAACCAAATCAAAATTAAGGCAAAGTTCAACAATGAACTCTCTTCCACCTTAAAATTGATACTCACCCTCAACCCAACTCCTAATCCATATCCAATGGATTTCCACCCTCTCTTATGCTCTCCCAAGCATATCCTAGGGTTAGGAGTGATTAGAGGACCTTAACCTAGCTGAACATGGGCCTAATCATCAAGATTTACCCGAAATCAGCTTGGGCAGTCGATTGAAATCAATCGATCATTTTGCCACCTTCATCGATCATTGCCATCCATGGCGATCGATGATCTTGATTCAGTTTTCAGTTTCAGAAGGTGGATTTTCGAAATCCATAAGTAAATATACATACGTAGATAATTCTTGAAAATTGGTATGCATATTACTTAACCTAAACACTATGGGTGAAAAATATTGGAAAATTATTTTACCCATTAAATTAGGAGATTGATACAAAGTTCAAAAGTTTAGAAAAGCTTCAATAAAGAGCCCTCTTTGTATCATCCCATTCAATGGTGATAGCTATCAAAAGATAGGCTTCACCAAGGTTTTTCAAAATGTTTTCAAAATGTTTTTCAAACCTTTATTTTCTTTTTCCTAAACATCTCACCAATATCTAGATGTGTAAGACACATACATGTCAAAGTTTTGTGAGATGTGGGTTTTTTATTCTTTAAATGGTCTCATGCATATTTCTAGGCATAATTATTGATTCCCATCAAATCATGCCATAGTCCTTAATTTCATTTTAATTTATGCATCATGATGATTATGGCATAGATATGATATCTAATCATATATGACATCTAAACATAACTTTAAACATGATCATGACATTTTTATAGATAAAATGAAAATGATGTCATGACATGGCAAGGCAAATAAATCATGGCAAGAAAAATATACTAAGGTATAAAATACCTAAGTGTTAAAATTAATTTGCCATTTCTAGGGATTAAATTCACTTTGCCTTAATACCATTAATTTCCCTAGTGTGTCAAAAACCCAAAATGGCACACCATGACTTTTATGACCTAATTGTGCCAATCTAAATCATTTTTAACTTCTCAAGCATAATGGCACATCCTAATATGTCAACTCTACTAAGGTTAGGTTAACTACCCATCCACTTAGGTTGACACACCCTAACCCATTTAGCGTGAATCGATCACGCCCTTAGGAACCCAATATCTATTGGAGCTCCTTGGGTTAACAAGGTATTCCCTAGGGATAACTTCCCTAGATACCTTCCTAATGACCCTTTTAGCCTTTGAAGCCTTAGTCACATGGGTCTTACTTGGGTCAACTCTAGAGGTGACTCCTCCATTGACCTTCTTAGTGACTTTCTTGGTTTTCCTTAAGTCCTTAGCCACTAAGCACACACCATGACTAGACTTAGGGATATCTTCCCTATTAGCCTTGGTTTTTCTAGACCTAGAAATAGTTCCATAATCAAATGGAACATTATGATAAGTCTTCTTGGGCTTTGGTTTGTGACCCAAACCATCCTTGCCCTTAGACCGTTTTTGAACCTTAGGTCTTGACTTTTCGGCATTTGACCCTAGAATTGAAATTTCTATGATTCTAAGGGTTTTCTCTATTTTCTTAAGTCTTGATCTCAAGACTTGGTTCTCTAGCTCTAATTTTCCCATTTTTGAATTTTCATTAGGTTTAGTGGAAATGTTTTTCTTTTTAGGCATATGCCTGGATTTCTTGGGATTAACACCCACGTTTTCTTCTATTCTCCTAATGGACTCCTTTGGTAATATAGGTCTAGTGTTTTGGGTCCTAGATTTGTCCTTAGTCATATAAACATGCTTGGCACCAAGACAAACATATTTGTTTTTCCTAGCATGCTTTTCATTTATAATAGCAAGAGAGCTAAAGTAATTCTTAGCATGCTTTTTAACTCTAGGAATTAAAGGTGCATTAACTAAATTTACCTTAGGGTTAGCTTTAGGAGCTCCCCCTACATGAGTTGCACCTTCTTGCCCTTTCTTCCTCCCCCTAGGGCATTGGCTTCGGTAGTGTCCCTTTTGATTGCATTTAAAGCAAACAATGTGCTCTTTGCTCTTGATTTTGGGAACACCGGCATCGTTTGACTTTGGGTTGACTTTTGGTGTCGATGCCTTCTTCTTAGCCAATTTAGGGCACTTGCTTTTGTAATGCCCTTTCTCCCTACACTCAAAGCATATTATGTGATTTTTATTTAAAATAATAATGCTTGAGTTACCTAGGGAGGTGGTGGAGGCCTCTTCTTGATCTTCACTTCTCCCGGATGTGGATGCTTCTTGTTCTTGCTCCGGGATGGAAGATTGTCTTTCCTCCCCCTCAATGCTAGAGGTGGAGGTCTCCACCAAATCATCAACATCTTCGAATGTTGATGGTGCTTCTTCTACAGCATCCTCCTCTATTTGTGTCGGTTGGGAATTTTCTTGGAATTTCATTACCTTATTCCATAATTCCCTTGCATCCCTATAATCACCTAATCTAGACCAAATAGTATTAGGTAACAAATCACTAATCAATTTGATTACCTCAAGATTTGTCTTGAAATCCTTGACTTGGTCTTGGGTCCACCTAGACTTCTCAATTTTCTTGTTGTTTTTATCCCTAGGCATTTCAAAACCGTTTTCTATAATTAACATATAATCAAAATCGGTTTCTAGGTATACCTCCATTTTTCTTCTCCACCATAGAAATTCTCCTTCGAATTTTGGTGGTTGAAGGTTGTAGCCGGCCATCTTGAATTGCTCTCGCGGCGGTTAGTCCTTGAAGAGCGACCTCGGCTCTGATACCACTTGTTGGGGATCGGATGGCCGGCTAGAGGGGGGTGAATAGCCCTCGTTCGTTGGACGTCGTAATTCGCTCGTTCTTCTTGCGTCGTGTGCTTGTCTACGATTGTTGTTAGCGCAGCGGAATACTAATACAAATATGAATACCAACAACAAATACAATCACATGCAAACACACATGATATACGTGGTTCGGAACCGAATGGTTCCTACTCCACGGGCGAGCTCCTCGAGCTCTAGTTATGCGCACGGCACTAACTATAACACTCCTTTTCGACTACATGTCGGAGGTGGAGAAACCTCTCACAAGCAATTACACTAAGTAATGAAATACAAGCAATACAAAGACAAATACGAAATACACGTAAAGAACACTTTACAACGCTTGCTTTGAACCCTTTGCTTGTTGCTTGCTTAAGATGGCTCTTGAAGGTTTGGAATGCAGCAGCAATTCCCCTCCAATAGCTTCACAAAAGTCTTGGCGAAATCCTCCAACTCGAGCTCCATTTATAACCTGCATCATCAAGCATTTTCCGCCCAGTCGATCATTGCCAAAAGGCCCGGTCGATCGCCCTGTGTCCGTTGTCTCACAACGGCCAGATCCACGTCGGACAAGTTCCAATGGATCTCCTACCCGATCATTGCCAGTGGCGATCGGTGACCTAGTAGTCGATCGGCCCATCGGCTACGAGCGTCTGTGCTCTCGACACTTCCATCGATCATTGCCATCCCACGGCGATCGTTGTCGATGTCGATCGATCATTGCCGGCCCATGGCGATCGATCCTTCGTTCCGGTTACGTATTGCTTGTAATCGAAACACAGCACAGGCTCGATACCCTTTGTTGGGTTTCGACACATAGCGTGTGTGTGTTCGATCTGTGTTTACGTAAACATGAGCTGCGGAAGCAATTAAAAATAATAAATCTATATTTATTACAACACACACAACACATGCATGTTACAACAAGTGTGAACATAGCAAATGAAATTAAAAATTTGCCTAGAAGTATGCTTCCCTTTGGGCTCACTCCATTCGCTCCCTGTCGGCGGTCCCTCGGATGCACCAAGCGCCGCGGCCGCAATGCCATCCTTCACCGACTCAAGGACCCCGAGCCTAGTGAACTTACCAAATCCTCAAGACTTCCCACATGCACCAAGCGCACGGCTTCGCAATGCATTTCTCACCAAGCACCAAGCGCACGGCTTCGCAATGCTTTGGATTTCCCATGCCAAGCACCAAGCGCACGGCTTCGCAATGCTTTGGACTTTCCACACCAAGCTCCATGCTTGGATTTTCTATGCCAACCCCATGTTGGACTTTCCCATGACAATCCCATGTCATGAGTTTTGTCTATCATCAAAATACCATCAAGGTGCTGCTCGAGTCAAACCTGGGTCGATTGCACTAACATCAGGGAGAGCTAATACCAAAATAGTATATCCGATAACCTAAACCTCTTATTTATAGAATGGTTAGATAGGACTATAACTCGTCAATGCTTGATAACATAGTACCAGGATGTGGCGAGATGATAATACGCTAGGAAAATGGAGTCTCGTGTATTCGAGCTAGATAAGGCGTATCTAGTTTGGTTCACTTGACAGAGTGGAACTAGCTGAAGCTACCTCATCATATCCTAGACTAGTTAGACCAAGAAGTGGTCTTAGGTGAGTCAAGTTACTATTTTCTCGAAATTGGCTTTGTCTAAGGAAGTGGTCATTTTTTCGATCAAAGAAGACCCCTGTGCCTCGCCATGACCTGGAAGCCAAGATCTTGAAAAGGTGACTTGATGAGCTTAGGATCAAATTCAAATCTAATGCAAGGTTGACCAGTTTCAAATCATTAAATTTAATCAAGATAAAATTGGAATCATCTCACACAACATATAAGGTGAACCAATTCTAAGACACTTAGAATGTGTGAGATGAATAAGGAATAATTTCAATTCACATAGTCCTTTCAAAAATGTTATCTATTTTTCAAACTATCAAGCTTAAACGTTTATCTATACTCGGACAAAACTCTAAATATACAACCTTCTAGGTCAATGTTTAGCGTCCCCTAACTCTTATGTACCTTATATACTTGATTAAGGGGGAGAGCAAACTAACCCTAAGGGTTATATATTTTCAAAAGTTATTAGCGTATAAGTATTTTGAAACTCAAAGCAAATTTTATAAGTATTTTTGAAAATCAAATTAGTCTCAAGACTTATATTGTTGGTGCAGAGGGTTATACCTTGAACCAAAGTAAATAGAGACTCATGCTTGGACCCGTGTTAGATATTCTTTATGCATACGACCTTTTTTGTTAAAAACCCCTACTTTTTATATTATACAACCCCAAATCCTTTTTTATTTATGGAAAAAGGGGGAGAAGAGCACAAGTTAAGGGGGAGAATAAAAACTTAAAATTTTTAAGATTAACTTTTTGTTCTAAAACTCACCTAAGTTTAAGGGGGAATTTATTATAATGAGTGCGTCATTTACATTTACTCATTTTCCACATTACATTTTTCCTTAACTTTGCGTAAGTTTGCCATAGATCAAAAAGGGGGAGATTGTTGGTGCAGGGGCACCAGATGATCGAACCTGAGTTTTGATTATGGCAAACGATACAAAGTTAAGGTTATTTTGTTATCTCACGAGCTAAACCAAGTGTGCAGAAAATGCTAAGCTAAAGCTGAAGGTCAACACACTTGGAGGGAACCGTGGTGGTCGGCCAACACTGGGAGGACTTCAGAGGGAGCCGAAGGAATCAGGTGGAGACCGGAAGCATGGCTTCAAAGGTAAATGTTGAGGTAAGCTCGAGTGAGTAAAGTGAAGTGAGGTCGTGTCCTTTGTACAGGGAATTCCTTAGGTGACGATCCGACCAAGACTTCCCATGGAAGGTCTATGTCGAGATCGGACGACAAGTGACCGTCGAATTCACTTATATTTTGAGCTAACTCTTTATTGTAGTCAAAAATCCTGGCCATCAGTTCAACCGGGCCAGTTCAACTACTGTTTGAATTACAGCTTCGAGATGAGTCAAAACTCATCCCTTTCTTCAAGGGTGAGGTGGCCATTGATGTAGGATCTTGATGTGCTCGAGGAGGGGACTTCTAGGGCTATAAAAGAAGGTCCATTCCTCACCATTTCATCAATCCTAAGCTTCCAAATAGCCTCCGCAACGCTACGACTCTCCGACAACGAAGTTCTAGTTCTCCGACGTCTAGGTTTAATTGTTTATATTTTTGTTTCGTCGGTATAATCTTCATTTTCAGTTTATATTTTTCATATCAATTGTCTCAGAGTTTTTATCATTACGAGGAGAGGGGGAGTGTCCCTCTATCTCAAAGCTTTGTGATTTTTCTTGTACTCGATTAACTCCTACCTCTAACGAGGAGGAGTTCTTTAGTGTTTTTCCCTCCGTGCGTGGTCAAGGACCACTAGGGCCTTGGAGTAGTAGCCGAAGGCTACGAACCAAGTAAAAATATCTTGTCTCTTTTATTGTTTCATTTATCTTTCCGATGCACTTAATTGTTTTGAAACGAACTCGAAAAAAAAGGTTTATCGCTATTCACCCCCCCTCTAGCGATCCACTTCGATCCAACTCAATAGACCTTTGAATATGTCCAAAGCATAAAAAAGTGATTCTTCATCTTTTTGCATGAAGTTCGTGATTTGATGGCGGAGATTTGCTATTTTGTTTGGGGGAAAATATATGTCCAGAAATTTTTAATCTAGTTGATCCCATGTTGTGATGCAATTCGTAGGAAGAGAATGCAACCATGCCGTTACTTTGTCCCATAGAGAGAAAAGAAATAATCATAGTCTGATCGCATCTACAGAGGCTCCATTAAATTTTAAAGTTTCATAGAATTCTAAGAATACCTCTAAATGTAGATTAGGATCCTATGAATTGATGCTATTGAATCATGGATTGAAGTGCGGATTTCATCTTGAAATTAATGGCTTCTATTAGAGGTCATCGGATGCTTGATCTTAGCTCCCTTGTATATGGAGTTTCTATTGGGGTTTGTCTTCTTCATTCATTGCCATTTTAAAGGTTGGAGTTTCCTCTAGTCACTTTAGGAGTCTTCGTCTAGCGAGGAGAGATCTTTCGATTTTAGGATCTAGCTCTGTTAACTCCCTAGTAGACCTGTGTAGGTAACAAGAAGAGTGACTCCAATGAAAGTAAGTGTGGTAGATGAAATAAATGAAGTAAAATAAAATAGAAAATAAAAAATAAAAAAAATCTAGATTAATCTAATTGTAATCAAATTCAATATTGAGCGTAGACCCCAGCAACGGTGCCAAAAACTTGATAGCGTTAATCTGCAAGTGCACGATCATGGTCAAGTAATAAAATATCGATCCCACAGAGACTGATCATGTACCAGATGAATGCAAGGAAAGATTATCTAGAAGATTAAATAATTGAGTAAAGGTTGAATGAGAGAGGGAAAACAGAAGATCGGGACACGACTATAGGACTAGTTTATGAAACAATCTTAGGACTTTGGTTTCACTACAATGTCTAATGCCTCGGCAACTCTTGGTTAATATGTATTCTTGAAGGAAACCTATTTAAGGATATATTCGGGTTCTACTTTCATAGTTTTAGTTATTTTTGAGAACTTGTTGCAAATATTGAAACCTATCACGAGAACCTAGGCAGATCTCTGCTGAAGAACCAGTATAAATTACTTATAGAATCCATAAATTATTAGGTTCTAGGATAGGGTATGAAATATCTTTTGGAGCATTAATAGGTCGATGAACATATTTGCAACGATAGGCACCTATCATGAACCATGGTAGTGTAGGGATGTATACTGAAAAGTCTATCTTTTGTATGAACATCTTTATTTTGAAATAAGAATCACATGATCATTGTTTGCATTTTTATGGTTATGCAATATTGTCTAATACATTACATTGTAGATAACATGGTGTGTGGTGTCACATGGGAGATCATGTTATCGGCTCCTTGTAAAGTATAAGTAAAGGCTTACAACCGATATGACTTTGGATAAACCATCGGAATTATTGTAGTGTGATTTGGTATTGGTTTGTCTTGACCATAGAATCACACTAGTACACTTTGTGTGTATTGAGCAGGACCGACTTATGGGTGATTCGATTTATTACTGACTAAATAATTGAATCGGACCTCAGATATTATTTAGTACATGCTCTTAATCCCAATATAATAACGGACACATATACTTAGTATTCATCTTTTTGATTTACCAATGGGCGAGATTTATAGATTAAATCGATAGGCTCGGTAAGTTGGGAGATGATATTATTTATATGGTGTGCCGTTGATTATAGGAGGAAACCGTGTCCTATATATTAGGATGATGATGTTCCCTTGAGGAGCTCATAAGGTTCATCATGTAAACCCTGCAGGTGGACTTGGTCCGACATGATGAAAAGGTTGAGTGGAGTTAGATGTATATTAATTAATGGTCAGTAAATTTATTAATCGATGGACATTCAAGATCTTAAACATGGGGAGAAAATGTACAAATAATATATGGAGCCCATATTAACTTATGGGGGTTGGTGAGGTAGATCAATGATAATCCTTTAGTGGATTGGATTATCATTAGCGGATCAGACTTTATGTGGGCTTGATCCATGGGTGGGCAAGATCCAACTCCTCCTCATCGTCCCTAATGTAGCCTATTAACACCTCAAGAAGCTTAGATCCAATGGATATAAACAAAACTCTACATCCAAAGGTAGAGATTAAATCTCTAGATCCGACGGTTGAGATTAAATCTCTAAATCCGACGGTTGAGATTAAATCCCTAGAACCAATGGTGGAGATTAAAAGGAGGCTTATCCCTAACTCTTTAAAAGGAGGGCAAGGGGTTGGCGTGGAGAACAATTCAAGAGAAGCTAGGGTTTTGGAAGTTGGCGGCAATGCATAGGAGCTAGGGTTTGGGCTTGGGCGACACCTAATAAGGAAATATTTTCCTTGTATTCTTCTTCTTCCCCAAACTGCCGGCACCCTTGGAGTTCCTTCCATCCCTTGACCGGCATCCAAAACAGGTTCTCTCCTTCTCCTTGGCCGGTGGAACAAAGGTTTAGGGTCCTCCCTTGAAGCTTTTGGCCGGCCACTCTCAATCTCCTCTTCCTTCTTGGCCGGCGGAAAGCTTCCTCCTTGGAAGTTAATGGTTTGTTGAAAGAAGGAATAGAACTTTGTTTCTATTCTTCCTCTTTCTTTGAAAGAGCAAGGAAGGAAGATTTGTGATCTAGGAGCTTCAACTTTTGGTAGATCGTCGCCCACACGACGTCCGAAAGGAGGAAGGTCATACATTAGAAGATCGAGAGGTATATCGATTCTCTAATTTTTATATGTTACATGTTTGTATTTGTTTTTCAATTATGAGCATGATATAAATCTCTTTGTGGCTAAATAATACTTGGATCCCGAAGATAAACACAAAAACCGGTGATCTAGATATCGTCTATTCCGCGACTACTCGTAGAATAGAGGTTGGTCGCTTGAACAACGAGTTTGTTCAAGTGACCTCTCTAAACGAATATCACGATGATGACTTGGTTGTTTGAGCAATCCCTTTTGTCTAGGATTAAATTTTTTAATCTGGGGACATCGATGGGATCGCCATGAACAAACAACCAAGGTGTAGTGGGAAGCAAAGTTTCCCCTCACGGACTCGATAAGCAAAACCCTTCAATTGGTATCAGAGCCAAGGTTTCCCGTTTTGTGTATTTAGGATTCGATTAAGTTTTATGCATTTTTCATATATTATATGTGCCGCATAATAGTAGGATATGCGTAAGTTAACTCTTTGGTTGCAGGCATAAGATCTGACTATTATGGCCATATGTGTGTATATGTGATTGTTTGTGTGTAAATGTTTATTTTTTTGAATCCTCGGGGTTGACGAGGCTAGTATTTGATTTTTTGTAAATTAGATACGGCATTGTTTTTCCACTCTTTATTTTAGTTTACTTTCGATCTAGATTTCATGTACACTCCCTCGTGGAGTATAGGATCGATGGATGTAAATTAAAATAGATTTTAGTCTCGGCTCGGATGCGATGGGAGACATATTGAAGACAAAAGCCATAATAGTTGGAAAATAATTTATTTTTCATATTTATTGCTTATTGTTTGATATACATGTCGTAGGCTAGAAAATTCCTCATTTTCAAATTACTAAGTGGGAGAGGGATATTTTTATAAATCCCCACGGCCTCCATTACAATTTGACAAGTGATGCAAACAAACTTGCGCGTCGGCTCTGAATGCCTTCCTCCCCATCGGATGAGTTTGTTTGCGGATCACATGGTCGAATATGGTTATAGGAAATTATTAAGGAGCGTGTGTACTTCCCCATCGTAAGGCACATAACCCGAGATAATTACCTTCGTACCAAGTAATGGTGAACACTTAGATACAAATATAAGTATCCTCCCCATCGGAGTCACTGCTTTTATTTGTAGGGTCGAAGAGAAACCAACTATTTATTTTACTTGTCAAAAAGTTAGGTTGACAAGATAGTAAAATTAATGGGTAAAACCTCCTCTTACAAATGTAGAATTCGTATACGTTCACACTATCGTGGCATACGATATTCTCGGTGTTTTGAAGTGTTGGTTGATTTTTAAAATTTTATTGTTTGAGGAATCAATAATTTTTTGAAATCTACAGTAATGATCTATGTGATTCTCAGGATTTTCAAAAATGACTTTCAGTTGACTTGTTGTGATACTAAAGGAAAATAAGCTTACTGCACCCAAATTATGTTGATTGTAAAAGAATCTAGATATTGTCTTAACTGCTAAGGAGTACAAATATGTACTCTTCGAAGAGTGTCCTCCTAAGCTTGCGAATGAGCTGGAAGTCCTTGGAGCTGGAATTGATGGGGAAACCCAGGTCAATATCATTCTCCAATCGACAGAAAGGCTTGCTCAGGCTCAGGCCATGGTTGCTCAGAAGGTTTCTACTTCTAAGCCGAAAGGCAAGAAGAAGAAGAAACAAGGTGGAGCAAAGGTGGTGGGAGGATCTCAGGGAAGAGTGAAGAAGACGAAAGGCAAGTACTTCACTTGTATGTAGGATGGACATTGGAATAAGGACTGTCCTAATCCGAAACAGAACAAAGGTATATCCTTTGGTCTAGTCATTGAAACATATTTAGCGGTGTTATCTACCGGCACCTGGTGTGTAGATACGGGAGCCACTGATCATGTATGCAATACTTTACAAGGGTTCCAGGAAACCAGACGACTGAATGAGGGGGAGATTACCGTGTATTTGGGTGATGCCACAAAGGTGGCGACTGTTGTAGTGGGAGATGTGTTAGGGCAATCTCTTTCTGTAATATGGTTTTGATGGTGTGGCAAAGGGTTTAAGTTAGTTTAATATGTTGATTTGATATGTGCATTGAAGTCGTGCAGGACTTAGTAATTCGCACATGGAGCCATGGCGAGTTTCACATCTCATGACTCGTGCCTTGAGTCGGTGAAGGATAGCTTTGCAGAAGTCGTGCGCTTGGAGCATCCGAGGGACCGCCGGAGGAGGAGCTTGGAGTGAAGCCGGAGGAAGTAGACTTCGAGCCAAGAGACGCGAAGGAGCATTGCAGAGCTGTGCGCCTGATGCTGCCGAGGGACGTGGCCGCGAACGAAGAGAACTTCGAAGGCGAGGGACTCCGAGGGATGAGAGTGAGCGATTGTAACCTGGGAAGGGTAGCTCTTAGGTGAAACTTGGCCATTTGGCCAAATGTCGGATGGTTTTTCCCGACACCAGTCGACTGCCATGTCATGGCAGTCGACTGCTCTGAGTCGATGGTTCGATCGACTGGTATAATGTGGCTTAATCAAGTTGATCGATCAGCCCGGCATAGGCGGTCGGTGATAGCTGATCGATCGGCTACCAAGGGACGGCGGTCGACTAATATCCGTGCAGACGCAGAATGGAGTCGACCTCGTTAAGGACTCGACTGGTTGACATCAGTCGACTGATGGGTGCCATCAGTCGACTGATGCCAATACCGTTGGATGGAATCCAACGTGGAAAGCGGTCGTTATTGGGCAACGGCTACAGCACCAGTCGACTGATGGGTGCCATCAGTCGACTACTTTTGTGTCAACGGGAAGAAACCCTCTTCCTCTATAAAAAGGAAAGGGTTGGGGCTTTGGGGGGTTAATGCTCATACTCCAAATTGCTCCCAAAGTGCTCTAAGTGTTCTTCCACTCTTCTTACTAGTTTTATTTCCATTCTATTGTAAGAAGAGAGATTGTAAAGGTTACCTCCACCTAGCTTGGTGCAAAGGAGAGACCAATATTGGATTGGCTTTGAAGGAGTGATTCACCTCGGACGAATCGGGATCATGGATTAGCGGCGTAGCCGTGAACCACGTTACATTCTTTGTTAGCGTTTGTTTTCTCGTATTTCTATTTGCTTGTCTTTATTAGTCTTCCGCTTGCGCTAATTAGTTGTGTAGATGAGCAAATACCGGCATTCAAACGTAAAGGGCTATTCACCCCCCTCTAGCCGGCCAATCGATCTCCAACAAGTGGTATCAGAGCCAAGGAAAGCTTGTCGAGGACTAACCACCACAACAAGCAATTTTCAAAATGGCCGGCTCAAATATCCATCCACCGAAGTTCGACGGCGAATTCGCTTGGTGGAAGAAGTGAATGGAGGTATTCTTCGAAATCGACTTTGAAATTCTATTAATAATGGAAAACGGTTTCGAGTTGCCTAGGAACGAGGATGGGGAGCCATTGAAGAAATCAAGGTGGAGCAAAAGGCAAAGAGAAGAATACTTGGCAAATTCAAAGGCCAAGCACCACCTATACAATGTCCTCCCCCAACAAGAAGTCAATAGGATAGGGGAATGTTCTAGTGCTAAGGAGATGTGGGACAAGCTAGTGGAGCTTCACGAAGGTACCTCGGAGGCTAAGCTAGCAAGAAGAGACCTCCTCCGCTCCCAACTCTCAAACATCAAATTAGAAAAGGGAGAAAAGGTAACTTCCCTATATTCTAGATTTAAAGAAATATTAATTGGGCTAACAAGTGTAGGTGAGAAGCTATCAAACCGGGATATGGTAATGAAGGCCATAGATGCCTTTCCCCGGTCCTCAAGATGGAGCTCCATGGTGGACTCATTTTATATCTCCAAGAACTTAGAAGTAAGCACCTTGGAGGAATTCTTCTCAGCAATGGAGCTTCATGAAACTAGGCTAGAAGGAATACAAGAAGAGCCTAGAATCCAACCCTCAAGAGGAGTAGCCTTGATAGCGAACAAGGGGAAGAAGAAGATGGAAGTCCCCTCCTCCTCATCCGATGAAGCCTCTACCTCCTCCATGGATAGCACGGAAGAAGCCTACATGGTAAGGAAGGTAAGGCGTGCATTTAAGAATTTTGGATTTGATAAATCTCATGACAGGAATAGAAGACCAAGGGGGAAGGTCATATGCTATAATTGCCAAGGAGAGGGACATATAAGGGATAATTGTCCCCTCCTAAACAAGAGCAAGGAAGAAAGGAGGAAGAAAGAAGAAAAGAAGAAGAAGAAGGGAAGTAAGAAAAAGGAAGAAGAAAAGAAGGCAAAAGAAAAAGGGAAGGCCATGGCACTCAAAGCCAAGACATGGGATGACCTTGCCTCCTCATCCTCATCCGAAGAAGAAGAGCACGTCTACTCCAACCTAGCACTAATGGCTCTTCATGACTCGGATTGCTCCTCCTCCTCCTCAAATGAAGAATCAAGCTCAAGTGGGGAGAGCTCAAATGTTGGGGGAGCTTCTACATCCTCCTCATCCGAAGAAGAAGAGAATATGAAAACTATGGTAACGAATGCTTCCCCTAAGAAAATAGTTTCCATAATTTCTAGTTTAACTAAGGAGTTATTTGGCATGAAAAAGAAAAATAAAAGCATGCTTAATCAAATTAAGGCATTAGAAAATAAGCTAGAAAATGCATGCTTAAATAATAATGATAATGTTTCTTCTTGCCATGATGATGCATGCTCACATGACTATATGCTTTTGGATGTTAATGATGCATGCATAGAGAAAAATAGAGCATTAAGATAAAAGGTAGATTATTTAACCAAAGCCCTAGAGAAATTCACAATTGGCTCCAACACATTAAATATGATTATTGGGAGCCAAAGGGCAAGCTTCAATAAAAAAGGCCTAGGATATAAGGAAAAGAAAAATGAAAAGGCCTATAAATGCCTAATTGCTAGGGGACAAGATAAGAAGAAAGTAATTGCTAGGAAATGGATCCCCAAGGAATATCTAGTGAACCCAATAGGAAAGAACTTATTTTGGGTTCCAAAATCCATCCTTAAGGGTTAGAATAACCCTAGGGTAGTCAACCACATGGACCTAGCCTATATCATATTTTGGTTGACTTAGGATGACGGGACAACATTTTTTTTAGATAGTGTTGGGTGATGATAACGTACCCATAAATAGATAATAATGCTTAAATCATGATGATTGATGTAATTCCTATGTATATTTGCAATCATGATTTATGTTTTTGAAAATTGGCACGTTATCATGAGAAATAGGTTTGAATCATGCTTTAGGTAATACTTTGTTTATTATCATCATATAATACCTAATGCATGACTATTATTTGATGAATACATGAGTTTCATGATCATAATGTAGAATTCATTCATATATGTCTCTATGATCATGAGGATTATTAGGTTGATACTTAATCATGATAGAATTGCATGAATATATTGGTTAAGTATATACAAATGCCCCCTAGGATGCATCTCACACTCACCATAGGCTACCTGGATTGAAAACTTAGCATGAGTGAGATGTTAGGATGATACAAATGACCACTAATGCCTATGGCATTTAGATGGTCATTTAAAGTATCAAAATAGCAATAATAGACCAATCATGGGGAAGGCTTATGTTTAATTCATAGACATATTGCCCAAAGATCATGGTTGGATATTTCATATGTTTTCAAAACAATTTCTTACTTTAAAATATATGTATTCATGTTTTGAAACAATTGGATGCAAGACTAGGTGTTAAAATGAATACTCTTATGATCAAAAACCTAGTAGTTTTTAAAGCTTTTGAATTTTTGGCGAACACGCGGAAATATAATAATTTTTCATGGAAACAAATTTTTCACTGATAGATATACTTAAAATAAATGTGTTCCCCAAATTTCGTGATTTTTCGAATTTTTTGGAATTTTTAATGCATTTGAAATTCAGCAATCGGAAAATCCGAATTCACGTGCCCGGTCATTGAGTATACGAACGATCATTGATTCCGATTTTAAATCAACTTGTGGTATTTTCTTTCTATTAGACTTGATGTCATGTGTTTTTAACTTAGTGATAATCGGTGTCAAAGGGGGAGAAAATATTATGTTTAAGTTAATTATAAAAGGGGGAGAAATTTATGATAGGGAGAAATTTACATAGAGAGTTTCATGGATTAAGGGGGAGTTGCATGCTGCTATATCATGTTTATGTTTACATGCATTCTTTCCTTTAAAACTTATATCAAATGTTTTTACCTAACTTAAACGGATTGCCACACATCAAAAAGGGAGAGATTGTTAGGGCAATCTCTTGCCGTAATATGGTTTTGATGGTGTGGCAAAGGGTTTAAGTTAGTTTGATATGTTGATTTGATATGTGCGTTGAAGTCGTGCAGGACTTAGTAATTCGCACATGGAGCCATGGCGAGTTTCACATCTCATGACTCGTGCCTTGAGTCGGTGAAGGATAGCTTTGCGGAAGCCGTGCGCTTGGAGCATCCGAGGGACCGCCGGACGAGGAGCTTGGAGTGAAGCCGGAGGAAGTAGACTTCGAGGCAAGAGACGCGAAGGAGCATTGCGGTCGTCGCTGATCTTTGCGAGGACGTGGCCGCAAACGAAGAGAACTTCGAAGGCGAGGGACTCCGAGGGATGAGAGTGAGCGATTGTAACCTGGGAAGGGTAGCTCTTAGGTGAAACTTGGCCATTTGGCCAAATGTCGGATGGTTTTTCCCAACACCAGTCGACTGCTCTGAGTCGATGGTTCGATCGACTGGTATAATGTGGCTGAATCAAGTTGATCGATAGTTGCCGACATGATGGGTCGGTGATAGCTGATCGATCGGCCGCAGGGATCGGCGATCGGTGATGTCACCGCTGCGAACGCAGAATGGAGTCGACTCGTTAAGGACTCGATGGTTGACATCGATCGTGATGGGTGCCATCGATCGATTACCGCTGGATGGAATCCAGCGTGGAAAGCGGCCGTTATTGGGAACTCTTCCTCTATAAAAAGGAAAGGGTTGGGGCTTTGGGGGGTTAATGCTCATACTCCAAATTGCTCCCAAAGTGCTCTAAGTGTTCTTCCACTCTTCTTACTAGTTTTATTTCCATTCTATTGTAAGAAGAGAGATTGTAAAGGTTACCTCCACCTAGCTTGGTGCAAAGGAGAGACCAATATTGGATTGACTTTGAAGGAGTGATTCACCTCGGACGAATTGGGATCGTGGATTAGCGGCGTAGCCGTGAACCACGTTACATTCTTTGTTAGCGTTTGTTTTCTCATATTTCTATTTGCTTGTCTTTATTAGTCTTCCGCTTGCGCTAATTAGTTTTGTAGACGAGCAAATACCGGCATTCAAACGTAAAGGGCTATTCACCCCCCTCTAGCCGGCCAATCGATCTCCAACAAGATGTTCATTTATCTTTTGAGAAAAATAAACTTTTGGTTCTTAAGAATTGCCTTTATGTACCCTTATTTAGAAAGAATTTAATTTCAGTTTCTAAATTGTTTATGGATGGATATTCTATTTCTTTTAATGATAGAGTTGTTATAAAAAGGAATAGGGACATTATCTGTTCGGGTGCATTGATAAGAAATTTGTACACACTTGAACCAAAAGCTCCAACGATGCATATTGAAATTAATAACTCATCTTCTAATTCCAATAAGAGAAAAGAACCTTCGAAGATGAACCAAACATACCTTTGGCATCTTAGGCTTGGTAACATTAACCTAAGAAGAATTCAAAGGTTGATAGATGATGGACCTTTTGGTTCATTAGTGGTGGAGGATCTCCCAACCTGTGAATCTTGCTTGGAGGGTAAGATGACCAAGAGGCCTTTTAAGGCCAAGGGGTATAAAATCCAAAGATGTGTTAGAATTGGTTCATTCTGATTCGTATGGTCCTATGTCTATCCAAGCAAGAGGTAGTTTTGAATATTTCGTCTTTTTCATAGATGATTATTCAAGATATGGATGACACTACGATCTAATCGTGGTAGTAAGTACCTCTTGGGATAGTTTAGGAATTACTTATCAGAGGCTGGGATTCAATCCCAATTGTCTGCACCTGGCACACCCCAGCAGAATGGTGTAGCAGAGTGAAGGAATATGACTCTTATAGAGATGGTTAGATCAATGATGAGTTATTCTGAGTTGCCAAATACGTTCTGGGAATATGCTCTAGATACGGCGGTGTACATTCTGAACTTGGTTCCATCTAAATCAGTGCCTTCTACTCCCACAGAATTGTGGACTGGGCGAAAGTCTAGTCTAAGACATATTCGGATATGGGGGAGTCCAGCACATGTGCTGAAGGCAGATGCTGGTAAGTTGGAACCTCGTAAAGAAGTACGCATGTTCATTAGGTATCCTAGAGGAACGAAGGGTGGTTTGTTTTATAGTCCTAGAGATCAGAGGGTGATCGTTAGCATGAACGCCAGATTTCTAGAGGAAGACTATGTGATGAGCAACAAGCCCAAGAGTAAAATTGTTCTAAAGGAATTAAAAGGGGAAGTAACTTCTTTAGTACCACCGATACAAGAGGATATACCACATGTCACTACACCGCGTGTCGCAGAGGATACACAGGAGATACCTCGTCGTAGTGGGAGGGTTGTGAGACAGCCTGATAGATTCATCTTCTTGGCAGAATCTTCTGATTTGGTCCCTGGCGAACATGAACCTGATCCCTGGACATATGACGAGGCAATCCAAGATAAAGATGCAGTATCTTGGCAAAGTGCAATGAATGCTGAGATTGAATCTATGGATTCAAATCAGGTCTAGGAGCTAGTAGAACCACCCGATGGTGTAAAAACCATTGGATGCAAGTGGATCTACAAGAGAAAGAGAGGAATAGATGGGAAGGTTGAGACCTTCAAAGCGAGGCTTGTTGTGAAGGGGTATACTCAGTAAGAGGGTATCGATTATGAGGAGACCTTTTTGTCGGTAGCCATGCTTAAGTCTATCTGGATTCTCTTATGCATAGCAGCTCATATAGATTATGAGGTGTGGCAGATAGATGTCAAGACAGCTTTCCTTAATGGAAGTCTTGAGGAAAACATATATATGAAGCAACCAGAGGGATTCATTGCTAAAGGCAAAGAGCATCTTGTATGTAAGCTTAATCGGTCCATTTATGGATTGAAGCAAGCTTCAAGGTCTTGGGACATCCGCTTTGATGAGGTAATCCGGTCTTATGGATTTATACAAAGTCTGGATGAGTCTTGTGTATACAAGAGATGTGATGGAAACGTAGTGGTATTTCTTGTACTATACATAGATGACATTTTGTTAATTGACAACAATATCCAGGTGTTATCGGACGTAAGGGTATGGTTGTCCAAACAGTTTAATATGAAGGACTTGGGAGAGGTGGGACACATCCTTGGGATAAAGGTTATTAGAGATCATAGGAAAAAGATGTTGTGCTTATCCCAAGCTTCATACATTGACACGATTTTGGATTGTCTTAGCATGCAGAACTCCAAGAAGGTTTTTCTACCTTTCAGGCATGGAGTTCCTTTATCTAAGGAGATGTGTCCTAGATCATCTAAGGAGATAGAGGAGATGAAGGCGGTTCCTTATGCTTCGGCAGTAGGAAGCCTCATGTATGCGATGCAATGTACGAGACCAGATATCTGCTTTGTCATGGGCATGGTCAGCAGATATTAGAGTAATCCAGGACAGGGACATTGGATTGTGCTAAAGCATATATTGAAGTACCTGAGAAAGACTAGGGATTATATGCTGGTTTACCGGGCAGACCAATTACTCCCTGTGGGTTACATGGATTTTGACTTCCAATCTGATAGGGATAACAGTAAGTCTACCTCAGGTTTTGTGTTTACTTTGGGAGGTGGAGTCATTGTATGGTGGAGTGTCAAGAAGAAATGCATGGCGGACTCCACCATGGAAGCTAAGTATGTGGCAGCCTCTGAGGCGGCCAAAGAAGTTGTGTGGCTCAGGAACTTCCTAATGGACTTTAATGAGATTTTTGGTTTGCCTAGTACTATCACAATTTATTGTGATAATAGTGGTGCAGTTGCAAACTCAAAGGAACCATGAGCCCATAAGGCTAATAAACAAATAGAGCGCAAGTACCACCTGATACGAGAAATCGTAAAGAGAGGAGAAGTTGTTGTGGCCAAGATTGCATCAGAGGATAACCTAGCAGATCCTTTCACTAAGGTCCTTCCGGCGAGAGCTTTTAATAGGCATGTAGAGGGAATGAGGATCAGATGTATGACAGTATGAGGACAACATAGTCTTTTAGTATAAGTGGGAGATTGTAGAGATGTATACTGAAAAGTCTATCTTTTGTATGAACATCTTTATTTTGAAATAAGAATCACATGATCATTGTTTGCATTTTTATGATTATACAATATTGTCTAATACATTACATTGTAGATAACATGGTGTGTGGTGTCACATGGGAGATCATGTATCGACTCCTTGTAAAGTATAAGTAAAGGCTCACAACCGAGATGCCTTTGGACAAACCATCGGAATGGTTGTAGTGTGATTTCGTATTGGTTTGCCTTGACCATAGAATCACACTAGTACACTTTGTGTGTATTGAGCAGGACCGACTTAGAGGTGATTCGATTTATTGTTGACTACATAATCGAATCAGACCTCAGATATTATTTAGTACATGCTCTTAATTCCGATATAATAACGGGCACATATACTTAGTATTCATCTCTTTGATTTACCAATGGGCGAGATTTATAGATTAAATCGATAGGCTTGGTAACTTGGGAGATGATATTATTTATATGGTGTGTCGTTGATTATAGGAGGAAACAGTGTCCTATATATTAGGATGATGATGTCCCCTTGAGAAGCTCATAAGGTTCATCATGTAAACCCTGCAGGTGGACTTGGTCCGGCATGATGAAAAGGTTGAGTGGTACTACTCATGGAGTTAAATGTTGATTAATTAATGGTCAGTAAATTAATTAATCGACGGACATTCGAGATCTTAAACACGGGGAGAAAATGTATAAATAATATATGGAGCCCATATTAACTTATGGGGGTTGGTGAGGTAGATCAATGATAATCCTTTAGTGGATTGGATTATCATTAGTGGATCGGACTTTATGTGGGCTTGATCCATCGGTGGCAAAGATCCAACTCCTCCTCATGGTCCCTAATGTAGCCTATTAACACTTCATGAAGCTTAGATCCAATGGATAGAAACAAAACTCTAGATCCAAAGGTAGAGATTAAATCTCTAGATCCGACGGTTGAGATTAAATCTCTAGATCCGACGGTTGAGATTAAATCCCTAGAACCAATGGCGGAGATTAAAAGGAGGCTTATCCCTAACTTTATAAAAGAAGGGCAAGGGGTTGGCGTGGAGGGAAATTCAAGAGAAGCTAGGGTTTTGGAAGTTGCCAGCAAGGCATAGGATCTGGGGTTTGAGCTTGGGCAACACCTAATAAGGAAATATTTTCCTTGTGTTGTTCTTCTTCCCCAAGCTGCCGGCGCCCTTGGAGTTCCTTCCAGCCCTTGGTCAGCATCCAAAATAGGTCCTCTCCTTCTCCTTGGCTGGTGGAACAAAGGTTTAGGGTCCTCCCTTGAAGCTTTTGGCCGGCCACACTCAATCTCCTCTTCCTTCTTGGCCGGGGGCAAGCTTCCTCCTTGGAAGTTAATGGTTCGTTGAAAGAAGAAATAGAGTTTTGTTTATATTCTTCCTCTTACTTTGGAAGAGCAAGGAAGGAAGATTTGTGATCTAGGAGCTTAAACTTTTGGTAGATCGTCGCCCACTCGATGTCCGAAAGGAGGAAAGTCATACATTAGAAGCTCGAGAGGTATATCGATTCTCTAATTTTTATATGTTACATGTTTGTATTTGTTTTTCAATTATGAGCATGATATAAATCTGTTTGTGGCTAAATAATACTTGGATCCCGAACATAAACACAAAAACTGGCAATCCGGATATAGTCTATTCCGTGACTACTCGTAGAATAGAGGTTGGTCCCTTGAACAACGAGTTTGTTCTAGTGACCTCTCTAAACGAATAGCACGATGATGACTTGGTTGTTTGAGCAATCCCTTTTGTCTCGGATTAAATTTTTTAATCCGGGGACATCGATGGGATCGCCAGGAACAAACAACCAAGGTGTAGTGGGTAGCAAAGTTTCCCCTCATGGACTTGATAAGCAAAACCCTTCAGGTAGATCACTATAGTTAATGAAAGCCCTAGAAATAGATCATGAAATCCTCGAGAGATTCTTATTGCTTTTGGAGCATTCATAGGTCAATCAACTTATTTGCAACGGTGGGAACCTATCATGAACCCAGGAAGATCACTACAGTTAATAAAAGCCCTTAATTGCTATAGTTTCTCATGATTGGTTATACAAATCCAGGATAGTAAAACCCAAAAGCATGCCAATAAGTGATCAACAAACTCACAAGAAAATCCATATGCACCGTAAAACCAATTCGAGAAATTCACAATGAATAAATAAAAAGAGTCATGCAATCCAAGACAAACCGACAAAGAGCTACTTCCTAATCCTAAGATACAAGACTACTTCATAAAGAACTTACAAAATATAGATGATAGAAAAAGTAAGAATTAACCCAATGTCCTATGCTTTGAGTGCCTTTTCCTCGGCTTCAGGGCTTGCCCTGAGGATCTTATCTCGGATCTCCTATCTCGTTTGGAATATCTAGAATAATCTAGAATTCCCAGAATGC
This sequence comes from Wurfbainia villosa, assembly GCA_025175895.1. Lineage (NCBI taxonomy): Eukaryota > Viridiplantae > Streptophyta > Magnoliopsida > Zingiberales > Zingiberaceae > Wurfbainia > Wurfbainia villosa. The sequence continues at coordinate 19,385,686 of CM046000.1, read as the reverse complement.
CTTTCCCCTTGGTCCCGGGGGTCTTTTTATAGCTTTTTATGAAGAGAAAATTAGGAAATTAGTTGCAAGAAATTCAGAATAGCCTTGAGAAAAATTTGGATTTCGATAATCCCGTGACACGATCGTGCCATTTAGCATGACTTGGGCATGTTAGTTGCTATGGAATCCTGGAATGCCCTGAAATTGAATGTGCTGAAGAGGCTGAGCAAGGGCACGCCTTGGGTGTTTTGGACACTGGACACTCCAGAAAATTTGCATTGTGGCTCCATTTTCTCCCTGTTTCGTCATGGTTTTCCTCCATGCTCTATTATTTCTTCTTTTATCTAGATTTATGCCCTCCTGAGAATAAAAACATAGAAATAATATTTATTCGAACAAAAAGTATAATATGAAAGTAAATGATATATTTTATGCATGCTATGTGAATGAAATGCTAGAAAAACATGGTAAATAAATCCTAAAATATGCATGTGATTTAGACTCATCACTCGACAGTCGACCACTCAGCATTCGGCAACTCAGCCATTCGACACTCAACCACTCAACACTCAGTCATTCAACCTTATCAATTCAGCTCAATTCTTCATGACAGTTTGTGATAATCAATTAAAGCCACTAAATCTAAATTGATCTATAATTTCAAATTTAAACTATTATCACTATATCTCCGGACACAGTAGTTGTTGAACAGTGGTTTTGGTATTGGAAGTGGTTTGTGTTTTTTTTTGTAAACTACTATAAAAGAGCTACAGTAAAGGGACTAAAGTGGACCACAATCGCTACAGTAAAGGAGCTACGTTAATACAATGACAATTTACCAAAAAGTGCACCTAAAGTTCGACAATTCTTAAAAGGCGCACATAAGTTTCATAATGGCCAAAGGGTGCACCTAATTGTCATATTTTACCTCCCTCAAACTATTTTATTTAATTAATTAATTAGCATACATTCGACCCATAAGTGAAAATCCTGAGCCACCCAAACGTCACGTCCTACGTCCTGCCCTACTCAAACACAACATCGAGCTTCATGCTTCCCCACTTAGCTTTTGTGATTTCTTATTCATATTGGTGCACATCTCCTCTGGCTTCACATTCAAGGTTCTATTGTAGGATGATTTAGTTTTAATGGGTTTCAATGAAATTGTCTAAGGCCATTTCCTTTCCTTCTCTCATCTAAGTTTCTACGACAATTTCTATTTTACGGTTGCTAAATCGATTTTAGGGTTTTCGATGAAAGTCTCCTACCTCATAACCTTTAACTCTCTGGTTCATTAATACAGAATGGTTCAAGAATGTGGTTCAACCTTGCATTCATCTGCCAAGAGATGTTTCACATTCCTTGATTTAGTCAATAATGAAGTACTCAATTTCTTTCACATATTAATTAGGATTAGAATTTAGGAATGGTTTGCATTGGTCCCAACAAGCATACTATTTTGTTATTCTATATCTGAAGGTGATAAATCCAGGAATGAGTTTTTTTTTCCAAAAATCATTGATGGATAGTTTTATGAATGTCAAAATATGCAAAGCACAAGGTGTGGTTAATAAATATTTAGTTTGTATATAAGTGCAATATGATGGGAAAAAAATTAGGTTATAATTTTTTTTTATTTCCAAATTTCTAGGTTTCAAATGAGTGTGGGAAGAAGCTCTAATAGACCAGTGTTTTAGAAGACTCTAATAGTTTTTTTGAAGCTCAAACTAGTAAAGGAAAGCAACATGTTGTTGTTTGTTTACATAATAGACATGCAAAAATCATTAAACAATCCCCATTTGCTGTGTTTTTAAACATACAATAGATTCCATAAATACATGGCCTATTTTTGAATATATTTTAAAGTTGAGATTCAGCATCTCAAACCTTTAAGTTTGCATGTGTGTCAGTTTCTTCCACCAGAAGAGATGTCTCTTTTTTGCTTGGTATTCCAGATAAAGGTGCTTTTGTTCCCATCGATTCAACTAATGTATCGGGTGAACTTTTCCTTTCTCATTTCTCTAAAAAGGGCCTACGAGATCAAGAATAGAGTACTTGCTTAAAAGTTTTTCTTCTAAAGTTGAATTAAACGAAGATATGTTGATATTTTGTAACTCGTATATTTTGTATATATTTGCTTATGTATTGTTCTCTACTAGTACATATAAGGTTCCTATATGTCTTGTAGTTATTGTAGATGATTTAGATAAGATAGGAAATTTCAATTGAGTTGAAGCCATCCATCAATTTATGGCTCCACAATTACCTGTCATTGGTGATATATTTTCATATCCTAAGATATATGCACCGACCATGTCACTTTCTTACCTAAAGGAATTTGATGGGTTTTTAGCAGTAAGTTTCTATTGATAAACTTAATTGATTTTTTATATGGACATAAGTATGTAATAATTTGTATATGAAGCAGACTTGTTTTTTTTAGCATGTCACAATCCAGACACCATATAATACTGAAGAGGCATGAATAAATAAGTGGAGGACAACTCCTTCACATATTAGTAAGGTGAGAGCTTTATTGGAGCAAGTGTTACCTGAATAGGTAAATACTTAAGCCTTCAGTTAACAATTGTGTTATTTTTATTATTGAAATTATTGGGTGATATTTTGATAGGTTATTGTTGATATAGTCCCTACTCCTAGTGAAGTTACATTGCTTGAGAACCTTTATTATATCGATAATACTCCATATCCATTAGGGGCATCATCAACACATTCAATACCAGCAAGATACCCTACTACTGAATGTCATGACTGCACTATTTATCAAAATCGAATCAAAGAGATAACAATGGAGAACAAGACACTAACTGAAAGGGTTAAAGAATTACTTGAAATTATATAAAGAGAAGGCATGCATGCTGAATCAAATGACCCTGTAGTGGATCCTCATTCTGAATTGAAAAGAGTGACTACTAGAAGGATGACTAGAAGAGGATGTGATAGAAGTCACTATGATTACAGGGATACTCCTATTGATAGTCCTATTTGGGCAAAGTTGGTACCTCAAAAGAAGAGGAGCAAGAGACAAATTTGTGAGGCATCAGAAGAGCAGCACAAAAAAAAATATATAAAAGAAACAAAAGTCATTGGGGATAGGGGAAAATAAAAAATCAGTATCAATGAATTGTGAGGGAGGGGAAGTATCTGTATTCTGAAAGAAGATTCTAAAAAAAATTGAGAGGGAGGAAGCAAGGATTGATAAAATTGACAAAATGAGAATGAAAGTCATTGTTGTAAGACACTATGTGAAGAAGAATAAATTTGTGTATTCCTATTTATTTAAATTATTAAGTTGTTTTCTTTATTTTAGTATGTCAAGTAACAATTTAAGACGTACAAGAAGCAAAAACAAAGATGAAGATGTGTCCTACATGTTAAAAACAATGAGAAAAATAAAGTATGGTAGTGACATCCTTCATTACATTCTATAATTATGTTACAATAATATACAACGTGCAAATATTTATTTAAAAATTATTTTTTGTGTAGGCCTATTACAATTTTTTTTTGGCAGTGTAGGGGATCCTTGGATGGCTAGAGGGGGGTGAATAGCCTCTCTTGATTTATACAATTAGGTTTGCGGAAGAAAAAACAAATATGAAAGAACTCAAAAGACAAAAATACAATCGCTAACAAGGAAGTTTAACGTGGTTCGGAGAATATGCTCCTACTACACGGTGATCTGTAAGGTGGATCAACCTTAGCAAGTCTTCCACTAAAAAGCCTCCTTTTGATGATCACACCAAGGTGGAGAAGCCTTCTTTACAATGCACTCTTCTTCTTACAAATGATGAAAATTAAGAATAGATAAGAAGAGATTTGAAGCACTAAAAGAATTAGAGAAAACTTGGTGAGCTTGAGAGCAGAATTTTGAATGAGAGCACTAGCCCTCTCAAGCTCCGCAAGGCCTCCTTTTATAGAGAAGAGGCTGATTTTCCCATTGGGACTACAGAAGTCGACTGATCGAGCCATCAGTCGACTGCTGCTGTACCTGACCTCATCTAACAGTTTCTGATGAAGCCTGATCTGTGATTGTCACACCTCAACGGAACCTTGATCAGTCGACTGATGACACTAGTAGTCGACTGATTGAGCCATCAGTCAATTGCTCCAAACAATCAGTCGACTCAAAATATTTCTGTGCCCGTGTCCACTTATAAAAGTCGACTGCCATGGTATGGCGATCGTTGGACCGTAACTCAACTCGACTTGATTGGTGGTGATCGATCCAATCGAGACAAAACCGTAGTCGACTGACACACTTCAAGTATGATCAAGTCATACTTGAAATCAACTCCCTAGCCCCAGACTCAACCATCTAGCTCTTCCTTCAGCCTTGTGCCTCCAGGATTCCTCCGAGTCTATGACTCCTTCATCCTTGCGCTTGTCTTCAAGAGTTTCCTTCAATTTTGTCATGTATCAGGTTTCTCCTTTGCCAAAGTTCGCTTGGACTTTACGCCACCAAGACTACATGCTTTGATTTACGCTGCTAAGACCTTCCCTTTGGACTTCCTTTTCTAAGGTCCGCTTGGACTTTACGTCGCCAAGACTACATGTCTGGACTTATGTTGCCAAGAACATCCCTTGGACTTCTCTTGCCAAGATGACACTTGGACTTTTCTTTACCAAGTCTTCACACTTGGATTTTCCTGTCACTTAACACATTCACGGTTAGATCACAAATATTGCCTAACTATAAATGATTATCCAAACTTTAAAATACATAAATGCTTTGGGTATTATTGCAACAACAATCTCCTCCTTTTTGATGTTTGACAATCATTTAAGTTAGGTCTTTAAACATCATATATCTAAATATGAATTCTAACTTAAAGTCCCATTCTCCCCCTTTTACATACATCAAAAAGAGAAGAACTCATAGAAAATAAGTTCATGAATGAATAAAATTGATCATGCCTTGAACTAAGGTATAAGATAGATATAGGACTCCCCCTTAATCCAAGACATAGTTCATGATGTGTAAAAAACATGTTGAGCAAAGCATGAAAAAATATATAAGAAATATATCCTTACTTTGCACCAACAATAAACATAATAAAGATTTTGGGGATGAAGAAGATTGCATAATAAAATGTTAGTTATAGCCCTAGAACCAATCATGTGATGGTTGAATAGGGAACATTTTGTATCATATTCTATAAAGGCAAAGGATTGGTTATTATATATTTACGTCTTGCTTGTGCCAGCTAAATTAAATATATAATATGTTGGGTTTCCGGCACCGCGGCGTGTGTGTGTTCGATCATGTTTCGTAAACATGAGCACAGCGGAAGCAATTAAAAATAATAAATCTATATTTATTACAACACACACAACACACGCATGCTATTACAACAAGTGTAGACATAACCGTAAATTAAAATTTGCAATAAAAGAAAATTATCTACGTTATACCTTCCGTATGACGTGTAGCGGGAACGGCATCAACCGGAACAATCCTCGTAAGAATCGTCTCTATCCGTATCCACACCGAGCTCCTCAGGATGACTTCGCTAAGTCACGAGCTTCGTCTTCGTATGGGTTACTAGCCTCGTGTTGAAGACGACGTGATCGAGAGATGATCACGATCCGAATCCAAATTCGGATCCTAAAACGAGTTCTCAAAACTCGCTTCTCCGGAGAGGTATTCGTCAACCGTTTGACGAATCCTTCGTCCTCCACCTCAGAGGATTACCGGAGATCAAATCCCTGGTAAGTTAGCCACTGTCGGAGCACTAACCGTCGTCCAAACGACGCTCCGACGAGAGGAGGAGAAGCTGTCCAGAAAACTGGACAGCTTGGTGGAGGATATAGGCGTCGGCCAACCAAGGAAAGAAAAGCCTCACCTTGATGCCAAACCTATAGGAGATCACCGGAGGGTCGCCGGAGGTTCACCGGCTGAAGGTTGGTCACCGGCAACAAGTTGGAAGGCTGCACCACAAGCTGGGCGGCAACAAGATGTTGGGCGCCGAATTTTCCAACAAGGGGTGGGCGGCAGCTTTTTGTTGGGCGGCAACTAGGTTTAGGGTTTTTGGATGATTTGGGTTTAACAATCCCTTAAGCCCTCTTTTATAGAGAACTAATTCTCTTAATGGTTAATGGATCATATCCATAAAGCCCGTTAACCCGCTCCATTAGGATAAGTTAAAATAAACCAAACCATGATGGTTTATTTTAAGTTAAAACGAACCGAACCAACCTTTGGTTCATTCGTTTAATATAAACCAAACCCTTTGGTTTATTCTCATCCATTGGATTAGAACCAAACCATTTTGGTCCATCCATTATGTCTTCATAAGACACTGCCCATCCACGCTTCCATTGCGACTGAAACAATTTCATGCTAGCTTTATGTTTGGTCCAACCAAACATAGTTTCTCTCGGTCTGAGAATCTCATTCTCAAGCTCGTTTTAAATCCTTTGGATTACACTCGTTGTGCGTGTGACCAAATAGGTTCTCGGTTTATGTTGGCCGTCTATAATTAACCATTAATTATAGAACGATCATGAGTGTCACCTAGTAGTACATCATGATCCCCAATTAACCGAAAAGATCAACGGTTGATCCAGAACTATTTCTGAAACCCTTCAGTAGCTCGAATGAATCGTGCCCCATTCCCTTCACTCATCTTATACCCACTTGGTTCAGGACATGGTCTACTGTGTCAGTCCCCACTAGGCTGACTACGTCACACCTAGCCCAAGTATCATTTCCTCGTCTTACGGATTCTAGTTACTCCACATGTATCGAAGAGTACTTTACTCTAAACATGTAATGCTTTGGCCAAAGACTTTAGTAACAATCCGACGAGAGGCCATGGGTATACATCTCCTCGCAAGGAGTGGTGAATCCTTTATAGGCTATTCAAACACCTTCGATCACTTCGACTTATACGCAATCATCCCGGGTCCACATCTCCTCGGAGATGTTTGCTTAAGATGTCAAAGCATAAGTCTCCATGATCAAGATGACTTGAATACCGCAAGTCATAGGAACATCGCACTTAAGCCACAGTAAGAACTTCATTGACATATCTATATATGCAGAGAACCATATGAAGTCTTACGGCTGGTCACTCCAATGAACTAGTTACCATAACTAGCATCCACGATTAACTCCGGACATCACTATGTCTCCAGCCAGTGAGAATCAGCTGCTTGGATACACCAAGGAGTATACCTCGTGCTAGTCTCGATAGAATTGATGGTGTCCAAATCCATCAATTCATCGACTAGGGATAATTCCGATATATCACAATTACACATGTAGAGATACTCACTAGTTGTGATCCAATCACAAATTCTCTCATGCTGTGAATCGTATCGTGGACATTCAGTAAATGAGTTTAAGATCCAATCAAATACATAAAACATGTATACTCAAATAGTGAATCTTCATTTATCATATAAATGGTTCATACATAAAGCGATTGCCTTAGGACATCTCTCATATATTACTAACAGACTCCCACTTGGCCTAATGCCAATCGCTACGGTATCCAATACCATAAGCTCTAACATGACCCTCAAACTTACTTTGAGGTAATGCTTTAGTCAAAGGATCCGCTAAGTTCCTTTCAGTGGGAATTTTCTCGATTTGTATTTCGTTCCTACTTATGATCTCTCTGATAAGATGATAGCGGCGAAGCACATGTTTGGATCGTTGATGAGACCTTGGCTCTTTCGCCTGTGCAATTGCTCCATTGTTGTCGCAGTAGACCGGTATTGCTTCAACAATGGCCGGAATCACACCAAGTTCATGAACGAACTTCTTGATCCAAACCGCTTCCTTTGCTGCTTCCGAAGCTGCAATATATTCTGCCTCAGTGGTAGAATCCGCTACAGTCTCTTGTTTGGAACTTTTCCAACTCACTGCGCCCCCATTCAAGGTGAACACGTATCCAGACTGAGACCTGGAATCATCCTTGTCTGTCTGGAAGCTGGCATCCGTATACCTGCGTATCACCATGTCCCCTTCTCCATATATTAGGAACACATCCTTAGTTCTTCTCAAGTACTTAAGGATCGTCTTAACAGCCGCCCAATGATCCATTCCTGGATCGGATTGGTATCTGCTCGTGACACTCAGAGCGTACGATACATCGGGCCTCGTACATAACATAGCATACATGATAGATCCTATTGCGGATGCATAGGGAATCTTACTCATGCAAATCCTCTCGTCTTCTGTGCGCGGACACATAGACTTCGAAAGGTGTTCCCCATGCCTGATGGGTAGATAACCTTTCTTGGATTCCGACATGCTAAACCTCTTTAGCACTCGGTCTATATATGTAGACTGCGAAAGACCAAGCAACCGTTTCGATCTATCTCTATAGATCTTAATCCCAAGGATGTAGGTTGCTTCTCCCAGGTCTTTCATGGAGAATGTCTTGGATAACCAAACCTTAACTGACTGTAAGATTGACACATCATTTCCTATAAGTAATATGTCATCGACATACAATACTAGGAACACGACTGCACTCCCACTAACCTTCTTGTACACACAAGGTTCGTCTGGATTTTGTGAGAAATCAAACTTTTTGATTGTCTCATCAAAACGGATATTCCAGCTCCTGGATGCTTGCTTTAATCCATAAATGGATCATCGCAATTTGCATACCTTGGTTTTGTCAACCGATGTGAAACCCTCAGGCTGTATCATATACACGTCCTCGAGCAGTTTTCCATTAAGGAAAGCTGTTTTCACATCCATCTGCCATATCTCATAATCATAATGAGCCGCTATGGCCAGGAGCATCCGAATGGATTTAAGCATAGCTACAGGCGAATAGGTTTCGTCATAATCAACACCTTGTTTTTGGCGATATCCTTTCGCCACCAATCTAGCCTTATAGGTAATCACATTACCATCCATGTCGGTTTTCTTCTTGAAAACCCACTTGCACCCTATAGGCTTTATGCCTTCAGGTGGGTCAACCAAGTTCCAAACTTGGTTTTCGTACATGGAATCCATTTCCGACTTCATGGCACCAAGCCACTTATCCCTTTCTGAACTTGTCAGCACTTCTTCATAACTGGTAGTCTCCTCATCATCAATGAGTAACACGTCGTTCGATTCATTTACGAGAAATCCATATCTCTCAGGAATATTGCGTGTTCTACCAGATCTACGAAGATGTGGTGTTACAATAGGTCCAGGCGATTGCTCATCACTATGAGTTGTCAGCTGTTGTGCTTCACCAGGTATCTCATCAATGTCTATTTGAGTCTCTCGAGCCTCCTCAAGCTCAACGACACTCCCACTATTTTCTTGCAAGAGAAACTCTTTCTCTAGAAACACAGCATGCCTTGAAACAAACACCTTTTGTTCCACAGGATGATAGAATTGGTAACCCCTTGTTTCCTTAGGGTATCCAATAAATAGACATATATCAGACTTAGCATTCAGTTTGTCTGATACAGTCCGCTTCACATAAGCAGGACAACCCCATATCTTCAAGTAAGATACATGAGGTTTCTTACTAGCTCATATCTCATATGGAGTAGTAGAGACTACCTTGGTAGGCATTCTGTTTAACAAGTAAACAGCTGTCTGAAGTGCATAACCCCAAAAGGACTTGGGAAGAGTCGCATGATTCATCATTGACCTGACCATGTCCAACAAGGTCCGGTTATGCCTCTCAGATACACCATTATGCTGTGGTGTATAGGGCGGAGTCCATTGAGACAATATGCCATTGTCTCTTAGATAATCAAGAAACTCTTGACTTAAGTATTCACCACCTCGATCCGATCGAAGTATTTTAATACTTTTGTCATGTTGTTTCTCTACTTCATTTCTGAATTCTTTGAACTTTTCAAAGGCTTCAGACTTGTGTTTCATCAAGAACACATACCCAAACCGTGAGTGATCATCGGTGAAGGTAATGAAGTAGTTATAGCCTCCTAAAGCTTGAGTTGACATAGGTCCACATACATCAGTATGTACTAGACCTAGTAACTCTCCCACTCGTTCACCTTTTCCAGTAAAAGGTAACTTAGTCATCTTGCCTTTTAAGCATGATTCGCATGTATCGTATGAATCCAATTCAAACGATTCCAGAATTCCACATCGGTGTAATTCGGACATGCGTTTCTTGCTTATATGACCAAGACGACAATGCCACATATAGGAGTCTATTTGATTATCCTTTCGAGCACGCGTGTTGCTCGCTTCGATATTGAAGATGTCCGATCGTCCAACGTATAAATGCCATTACTCAAAGTTCCAGTTCCATAAAGTACGCCATTCAAAGTTATATAACAACAATTGTTACTAAACGTTAAATGGAAACCATTTCTATTTAAACAGGAAATAGAAACAATGTTCTTTATTAGAGAAGGAACATAATAGCAATTGTCCAGTTCCAAGACTAGTCCACTAGGGAGCTTCAGCAAATAAGTTCCGATGGCGACCGCAGCAACCTTTGCTCCATTGCCAACTCGCAAATTTGACTCCCCTCTGACAAGTCTTCTTCTATTCCTTAGCCCCTGTATGTCATTACATATATGTGAGCTACACCCAGTATCCAATACCCAAGTGTCTAAGGAAATAGAATGACAATCAATAACGAAGATACCTGAAGAGGATGGGGCATCGGATGCCTTCTTCTTCTTCATGGACTCAAGATAAGTCTTGCAGTTTCTTCGCCAGTGGCCTTCCTTGCCACAGTGATGGCAAGTGCCCTTTTGCGTTGGTTCCGCCTTCTTTGCCTTTTTCTTTCCTTTCTTCTGTTCTTTTGCCTTCCTCTTAGAACCTTTCTTTGAGGAATCAACTAACAGAACCGCCTTCTCCTCATGCTTTACAGAAGGCTCCACAGTCTTCAGCATATTAAGGAGCTCGGGAATGGTGGATTCCAATTTGTTCATCCGATAGTTCATCACAAATTGCGAGAAGCTCTTGGGCAAACAATGCAGAATTAAGTCAATACTTAACTCATGATCCATCACAAAACCGAGGGTAGCTAGCCGCTCGATGTACCCGTTCATCTTTAGCACAAACTGCACTACAGACGAACCTTCTTGCATCTTCGTAGTGAAGAGGAGCCTAGAGACCTCAAACCTTTCGGATCTCGCTTGCTCATCGAACAACTCATGAAGATGGAAGACCATAGTATTAGCATCCATATGCTCATGCTGCTTTTGCAGCTCAGGTACCATCGCCGCTAGCATGATGCAACTCGCCCATTTCGAGAATCTGTGCATGTTTACGATAGACCAACATTTGATGCAGGTTGCATCGTCCTTAGGACGGTCAGGAAGAGGCTCTTCAAGGACATATGCAAGCTTTTCCGCCTTGAGAACAATTCTCAGGTTTCTAAGCCAGTCCAGGAAGTTAGGCCCAGTCAGTTTGTTCGAATCCAAAATAGTGCGCAAATTCAAAGACGTCATGATCAATTTATTGACCTAGAAATACAAAACGAGCATATATGAGAAAATGATTTTAAAATGCATCAATATACATTTATAAATCCCATTCATTTTTTCGAATTTCAAAAACCCTTAAAATCACTTCGGGAGATCGTAGGTCTATCTCCGAATGGGCTGATATCCATCATAGATAAGAACAACCTTGGAGTGAGTCCAACAAGCCATTCTTAGCTATGATGGTGGGTATCAAGTATACCGATTACATATCATGTATATGTAACTATCACAATGTGCTATCAACTAATTGAATGTTTACACATACATTGGGTTGTTAACACATTAACAAGTATGCATCATATGCATAGCACCCAACATCACCTCTCTTCACATCGACCTTGGAGTGAGTCCAACAAATCGATGCTCCAAGTTAAAGCCGACCCATTAATCGCGAAATAGTTTTAATATGGTTAGAGCGCATTCAACCAATTAGCCAGGCTTGGAGTGAGTCCAACAACCCAAACTAACGATTGACCTCTGACTCTTACCATATTAGAGTTAAACTATTTCAATGATTTGAACATGTTCAGGTTCGAGCCGGGCTTGGAGTGAGTCCAACAACCCAAACAAGAAACAGAACTCTGGTTCTAACCATATTAATGGAAGGTGTAGGCTTTAATATTGAGTTAGGGTTTTATGTCTCATCCTCTTTGCATGCAAATAACTATTATCTACATGGCATGGCATACATGGCATACATCTACATGTCACGACACGCATGGCATAATGTTATGCATCTAATGCAATTACATGGCATACAATTATGTCATGTACATAATTTCCTTATTTGTCATAACTATTTATGGAAATAAAATATGTTTAAGATTTTATTCTCTAAATCAAATCATAATTAAATTAGGAAACAAATTTCCAAATCTAATCACATATTTTATTCATGGAATTATTTGATTAAGGAAAATCTATTTAGGAAACCAATTTCCTAAATCATTAAAACTACTTATAGAAATAAAATATTTTAAGATTTGATTTTCCAAATCAAATCATGATTAAATTAGGAAACAAATTTCCAGAATCTAATCAAATATTTTATTTATGGAAAATATCAATTTCCATAAATACTTCGACTTTCCAAAAGTGGAAGATTTCCATAAATACTTCTAGACTTTCCAAAATTGAAAAATTTCCATAAATACTTCTAAATTTCCAAAATTTAGAAAATTTCCAGAAATACATTATGACTATCGCAAAACCATTTTTACGATTATGTCGAAACACAACACAGGCTCGATACCCTTTGTTGGGTTTCCACATGGCGTGTGTGTGTTCGATCATGTTTCGTAAACATGAGCACAGCGGAAGCAATTAAAAATAATAAATCTATATTTATTACAACACACACAACACACGCATGCTATTACAACAAGTGTAGACATAACCGTAAATTAAAATTTGCAATAAAAGAAAATTATCTACGTTATACCTTCCGTATGACGTGTAGCGGGAACGGCATCAACCGGAACGATCCTCGTAAGAATCGTCTCTATCCGTATCCACGCCGAGCTCCTCAGGATGACTTCGCTAAGTCACGAGCTTCGTCTTCGTACGGGTTACTAGCCTCGTGTTGAAGACGACGTGATCGAGAGATGATCACGATCCGAATCCAAATTCGGATCCTAAAACGAGTTCTCAAAACTCGCTTCTCCGGAGAGGTATTTGTCAACCGTTTGACGAATCCTTCGTCCTCCACCTCAGAGGATTACCGGAGATCAAATCCCCGGTAAGTTAGCTGCTGTCGGAGCACTAACCGTCGTCCAAACGACGCTCCGACGAGAGGAGGAGAAGCTGTCCAGAAAACTGGACAGCTTGGTGGAGGATATAGGCGCCGGCCAACCAAGGAAAGAAAAGCCTCACCTTGATGCCAAACCTATAGGATATCACCGGAGGGTCGCCGGAGGTTCACCGGCTGAAGGTTGGTCGCCGGCAACAAGTTGGAAGGCTGCACCACAAGCTGGGCGGCAACAAGATGTTGGGCGCCGAATTTTCCAACAAGGGGTGGGCGGCAGCTTTTTGTTGGGCGGCAACTAGGTTTAGGGTTTTTGGATGATTTGGGTTTAACAATCCCTTAAGCCCTCATTTATAGAGAACTAATTCTCTTAATGGTTAATGGATCATATCCATAAAGCCTGTTAACCCGCTCCATTAGGATAAGTTAAAATAAACCAAACCATGATGGTTTATTTTAAGTTAAAACGAACCGAACCAACCTTTGGTTCATTCGTTTAATATAAACCAAACCCTTTGGTTTATTCTCATCCATTGGATTAGAACCAAACCATTTTGGTCCATCCATTATGTCTTCATAAGACACTGCCCATCCACGCTTCCATTGCGACTGAAATAATTTCATGCTCGCTTTATGTTTGGTCCAACCAAACATAGTTTCTCTCGGTCTGAGAATCTCATTCTCAAGCTCGTTTTAAATCCTTTGGATTACACTCGTTGTGCGTGTGACCAAATAGGTTCTCGGTTTATGTTGGCCGTCTATAATTAACCATTAATTATAGAACGATCATGAGTGGCACCTAGTAGTACATCATGATCCCCAATTAACCGAAAAGATCAAGGGTTGATCCAGAACTATTTCTGAAACCCTTCAGTAGCTCGAATGAATCGTGCCCCATTCCCTTCACTCATCTTATACCCACTTGGTTCAGGACATGGTCTATTGTGTCAGTCCCCACTAGGCTGACTACGTCACACCTAGCCCAAGTATCATTTCCTCGTCCTACGGATTCTAGTTACTCCACATGTATCGAAGAGTACTTTACTCTAAACATGTAATGCTTTGGCCAAAGACTTTAGTAACAATCCGACGAGAGGCCATGGGTATACATCTCCTCGCAAGGAGTGGTGAATCCTTTATAGGCTATTCAAACACCTTCGATCACTTCGACTTATACCCAATCATCCCGGGTCCACATCTCCTCGGAGATGTTTGCTTAAGATGTCAAAGCATAAGTCTCCATGATCAAGATGACTTGAATACCGCAAGTCAAAGGAACATCGCACTTAAGCCACAGTAAGAACTTCATTGACATATCTATATATGCAGAGAACCATATGAAGTCTTACGGCTGGTCACTCCAATGAACTAGTTACCATAACTAGCATCCACGATTAACTCCGGACATCACTATGTCTCCAGCCAGTGAGAATCAGCTACTTGGATACACCAAGGAGTATACCTCGTGCTAGTCTCGACAGAATTGATGGTGTCCAAATCCATCAATTCATCGACTAGGGATAATTCTGATATATCACAATTACACATGTAGAGATACTCACTAGTTGTGATCCAATCACAAATTCTCTCATGCTGTGAATCGTATCGTGGACATTCAGTAAATGAGTTTAAGATCCAATCAAATACATAAAACATGTATACTCAAATAGTGAATCTTCATTTATCATATAAATGGTTCATACATAAGGCGATTGCCTTAGGACATCTCTCATATATTACTAACATAATAATGCCCTAGAAAAGTAGGTTCTTATCTACAGCACATCAATTGGCAGAATGGATTATGAGAGGCTGTAGAGAACACTTTCCTAAATGTTCCTAGTCAAATATTAATATGCAAGGGCAATATTAATACATAAAGACTAGCATGTAGGTCAATTGATGACTTGATCTCACAAGTCATGGATATATGATATCAAGTTGACACATGGGTATATATTAGAGAATATATACTGAACTGACCCGCCATGAGAAAGTTTCATGGATCGTCATATGAGTGTCATAAACTTTCTCATATGACTATTGGTATGAATAGTCCTCAAACCTGAAGTCACTACGGTTCCCTACATAAGGAGTTATGTACTTTGGTATCGTCAAATGTCACATGCGTAGGGTGGACCATAAAAGCGATTCTTGGGTATATAACAAATTATGCGGAGGGATGTGAGTGATGTAGATGGGATCTATCCCTCCCATATGGCGGGAGTGATATCTGTGGGCCCCTTGATTGAGTAGAACTACTAAAACGCATGGCCATGCTCGAATGAGTCAATATGAGATATTGAGCTCATTTGTTTGAGTTAGTTTACTCAGGGATCAAGAAACACATAGATTGATCGAGGATGACACGGTCTATGCCTCATTGGTCAATCTGATATCAAGGATAGAAGGACACGGTCATACATTATAGTAGTCACGGAAAGGTTAGTCGGATCTTGACTTATTTCGTAACTTGGGTAGCAATGATGTATTGCTAGATGCCGCTCATTGCTTGTGTATCTAAAAGAGTTTAGATCCACTGCCAACGTTATGAGAGCCTATAGGGTCACACACAAAGAGCATGATGATTAGAAGAATTAGTGCATTCTAGTTTGACTAGAATAATTTGGTAATAAGCTTAAGTACAAAATGGTTTTTGGACTTTAAGCTTAATGAGAATTTTAGCTTATTGATTTAATGAGATTAATTCAATATGCTAAGCTTAATTGATTTAATAAGATTAACTCAATATGTTACCTTATTGATTTAATGAGATTAATTCAATATGATAACATAAGCTTATTGAATTAATAAGATTAATTCAACATCCATGAATGCCGCATAAGCATGCCACCTAAGCATGCCACATAAGCATGCCACCTAAGCTTGATGAGGTGGAAGGAGACAAAGGGTTTTGACCTTTGGATTTCCCCCACATGTGGCCGGCCAAACAAGGAGTGTAACTCCTTGTTTGATTATATTTCAATGCAATTGATTGCATTAAATGTGATAGGAGGTGAAGGGTTTTTCAATCCTATAAAACACCCCATGGGGTGGCCGACCAAGCTTGGTGGATTGGTTGAAGCCTGAGGCTTGGAGAGAGCTTGGTGGTGAGAGCATTTGGTTGTGTGGCTTTTGTGAGTGTAGTAAGAAGAGTAGTCTTCTTCTTCCTTTCTCTTTTTCCCTACCTTCCTCTCTTTTAGGGACTTCTCTAGCAAGAAGTAAAGGAGAGCTCTTCTAGTTTCTTTTGTGAGACAAGAGCTTGCTCGTGTGGATACATATAGAGGCACGGACATTTGAACGTGCTAAAAGATCCAACAAACCCAAGGAGAAGCCGGATTACAAAGGGCACGCAACAAAGGTAATATTCTCCTATAAGATAGGTTTTGAGAAATTTATTTTTGTACGAGGTTTTCTTTCGCAAGGATCACTTGGAAGGGATCCTAATTTTCCGTTCTTGCATATGCTATTTGCATATAGATCCTCTGATGGTATCAGAGCCACTTGCGAAAGATCGTATAAAAAATAGTTTTTCTCTATTTTATATATGATATACAAGTAGGATAAATTTTATTATGAGTTGATAATTGCATTAGCAATTTTTCAAACATAATAAAATATCCGATGTCTTTTAAAAGTTAAAAATGACATGGTGCATGGTTATGGCCTAGTCCCAAAAAAGTTTGTGAATGTGTGTTGTAATTCTTAATACGGCCTGCGAGTCATACCTTTCTCCTAAAAATCTTGTTGTAAAATTAGTTTTAGACTCGAATGTAACTCGAGTATTTCTCCTTTTGTAATATACAAAATAAAGATGGAGGGTCCATTGGAAGATGATGTTACAAGGAGGAAGTCAACAACACACGACAACCAAAAGGAAGCACTTGGGAGAAGATGCTATCCCTAGGTTAACCAATCCATCTTCTCATTGGCTTGAGAAGATTGTAGAATAAGGGTCATAACCATGACACGCTTAGTATGCTAATATGTATGTGATGCATGTTAATTTAGCTTATATGTGATGTATGCTAATATGTATGTGATGCATGTTTAAGTTTATTTCTTAATAAGTCTAAATGATATGCCTACCAAAGTTTGGTACTCACTACTTCCTCGATCATTTGTTATTGGGTTTGCCAAAGCAAAGCAATGCATTTTATCTTGGAAGAGTGCGAGTGGACAATCGTGATGTCCCGCTATCAAACTTGGTTAAGACTTAATTAAGAAAGTAGAGGCATATATTAGCTTTGAACATAAGTTTTAAAAATTAGTTTTGTGTGATTTCCGAACATCAGCTTTGTCTTAGAAGTGGTCGTTGCTCCGATATCAAAGAAGGCCTCTGTGTCTCGCCACAGCCTGGAAGTTGGTTTAGGAATAAGCACTAAACTAATCTAAACTTAACCAAAGCTATTAAAGAGTTACATCAGATGTAATTGGCAAAAGATTGCCTACCTAATCATACTACATCTTGGACGATTAGCCAAAGCTAACTCAAGACGAATTATGATGTGGATCTTTATCCCATATAAATTTATAGCTAAATAGAAGCTAATGATGTAAGCAAAATGTGTTTGCCTACATCAATAATTAGCTCATATCAAAGCTATGAGAATTTAGTGGGAGCCTCATTTAATTAAAGGCCTAATTAAATGACTTAGGTATGATACTTAATTTTGCATTTTAATGTTGTAGATCACCATGTCATCTAACAAAACACACCCCCTCAACTTGCGATCTGTCCTTGAGAAAGACAAGCTCAATGGAGCTAACTTTCTAGACTGGTATAGGAACTTGAGGATTATCCTCAAGCAAGAACGTAAACTGTATGTCCTAGAGCAGTCTATCCCTGAAACACCCGCCTTTGTGGCCACTCGTGCTAAAAAGGATGTTTATAAGAAGCATCAAGATGACGCATTAGATGTGTCATGTCTTATGCTTGCCACCATGAACTCTGAGCTTCAGAAGCAACATGAGAACATGGATGCCTATGATATGGTTGAGCATTTGAAACAACTATATCAAGGACAAGCTAGGCACGAGTGTTTTGAAGTGTCTAAAGCTCTTTTTGCATGCAAGATGCAAGAAGGAACACCTGTAGGAACTCACGTACTTAAAATGATTGGGTACGTTGAGAACCTTGAAAGACTAGGTTTTCCATTGAACCAAGAATTGGCAACCGATGTTATCCTGCAAACGTTGCCGGAAGCATATAATCAATTCGTCATGAATTATAACATGAATGAAATTGATAAACCTTTGCCTGAGATTCTCAGCATGTTAGAAGCTAGTTGACAGATCTCGAAGAAAGTTAGTAACGTACTAATGGTCAAGAAGGGCAAGGTAGCGCAAAGGCAAGGGTAAGACCAAGCCAAAGGCAAGGCCAATTCATCCACTTCAAAGGGTAAAGGTAAAGTACCTAAGGAAGGGAATTTGTTTCCATTGCGGTGAGGCTGGACCTTTGGGCGGGCTATGAAAGTCTACCTTGAGAAGTAAAGAATAAAGAAGTGGGACTTACGCCTCGGTATACGTTATAGAAGTTAATCTATCTATTTCTTCTACATGGGTATTAGATGGGATGTGCATCTCACATTTGTACTAATGTGCGAGGGGTGAGAAATAGTAGACTAATGGCAAAAAGCGAAGTGGACCTACAGTAGGCAATGGCGCATAAAGTTCTTTGCTTTAGGCTGTAGGAACATATTCTTTGTCTTTGCCCACTGGGCTTATCTTAGAACTAGAGGAGTGCTTTTATGTACCTGCATTAACAAAGAACATAATCTCTGTATCTTGTTTAGACAAGAAAAACTTTTCTTTTATAATAAAGGATAAATGTTGTTCCATTTATTTGAATGAAATGTTCTATTGTAATGCACCACTTATGAATGGTCTCTATGTTCTAGATTTAGAAAACCCAATTTATAACGTAAATACCAAACGGTTTAACTCGAATAATTTGAACCAAACATATCTCTAGCACTGTCGCCTAGGTCACATAAATGAAAAATGCATATCCCAACTCCATAAAGATGGATTATTGAACTCATTTGATTTTGAATCATATGAGATATGCAAATCTTGTCTTTTAGGAAAGATGACTAAAACTCCATTTAGTGGACATGGCGAGAGAGCGACGGACTTGTTAGGACTCATACATACTGATGTATGTGGCCCTTTCAATGTCGAAGCCAGAGGAGGCTATAAGTACTTTATTACTTTCACTGATTATATGAGTAGATTTGGCTACTTATATTTGATGAGACATAAGTCAGAATCCTTTGAAAAGTTCAAAGAATTTAAGAATGAAGTACAAAACCAACTTGGTAAGCGTATTAAGCTACTTCGATCAGATCGAGGTGGTGAATACCTTAGTCAAGAGTTTCGTGATCACCTGGCTGAGTGTGGGATAATATCCCAACTCACTCTACCTGGAACACCACAATGGAATGGTGTATCTGAGAGGAGAAATCATACTCTATTAGATATGGTACGATCAATGATGAGCCAGACTGATCTACCTACTTCCTTTTGGGGTTTAGCTCTAGAGACAGCCGCTTTCACACTTAATCGCGTCCCATCAAAAGCCGTAGAAAAGACACCATACACGTTATGGACTGGGAAGAGTCCCAAAATGTCTTTTATAAAGATTTGGGGTTGTGAAGCTTATGTTAGATGTCAAGTCTCAGATAAACTAGGACCCAAATCAGATAAGTGTTATTTTGTAGGATATTCCAAGGAAACTAAGGGATATTACTTTTACAATCCCACACATGGCAAGGTGTTTGTTGCCAGAAATGCTGTCTTTCTAGAAAGAGAATTTATTTCTAGAAAAACTAGTGGGAGTAAAATTCATCTTGAAGAAATTCAAGATGAAGATAATAATAAGGCTTCGATGGAAAATGAACAGGCACCACAAAGTGTTGTGGATGAGGAAATTGTTGCCCAAAGAGTTGTGGAGCAAACACCTGTTCATGTAGACCAACCTCTTCGTAGATCTGATAGGATCCGTCGTCAACCCCAAAGATATTCTTTTCTCTTGACTGACAACGGTGAAGTATTGCTTGTCGATCTTGACGAGCCTACATCCTATCAAGAAGCTATGATGAGCCCAAATTCCGAGAAATGGCTAGAGGCCATGAGATCCGAAATGGAATCCATGTACGCTAACCAAGTATGGACTTTGGTTGATCCACCTGAAGGGGTAAAACCTATTCGGTGTAAGTGGGTCTTTAAAGTAAAGACTGACATGGATGGTAATAAGCATACCTATAAAGGTAGATTGGTGGCTAAAGGATTCAAACAAATTCATGGTATTGACTATGATGAAACCTTTTCACCAGTTGCGATGCTTAAATCCATTCGGATCATACTTGCTATTGCAGCCTACCACGATTATGAGATCTGGCAGATGGATGTCAAAACTGCTTTTCTGAATGGAAAGCTACTCGAGGATGTGTACATGACACAGCCTAAGGGTTTTGAAGATCCAAAGCATCCTGGAAAGGTATGCAAACTGCAAAGGTCCATTTATGGACTAAAGCAAGCCTCTCGAAGCAGGAATCTTCGATTCGATGATGCAATCAAGGAGTTTGGTTTCATCAAGAATGAAGATGAACCTTGTGTCTATAAGAGAAATAGTGGGAGCACAGTTGTATTTCTTGTCTTGTATGTATATGACATACTTCTCATCGGAAATGATATTCCCTCACTCCAGTCTGTGAAGATGTGGTTAGGGAATTGTTTCTCGATGAAAGACTTAGGTGAAGGTGCCTATATTTTAGGCATCAAGATCTATAGAGATAGATCTAAAAGATTACTTGGCCTAAGTCAGAGTACATACATTGATAAAGTGCTAGATCATTTTGCTATGCAAAATTCCAAGAAAGGATTTCTGCCTTTATCACATGGTGTGAGTCTTTCGAAGACTCAATGTCCCTCTTCTAAGGAGGAGAGAGATCGCATGGATAAGATCCCTTATGCATCTGCTATAGGGTCTATCATGTACGCTATGCTTTGTACTCGTCCTGATGTCTCGTATGCTTTGAGCATGACGAGTAGATACCAGTCGGATCCAGGTGAAAGTCACTGGATAGCAGTCAAAAATATTCTTAAATACTTACGAAGAACGAAAGAATATTTCCTGATATTTGGAGGCAATGAGGAGCTAACTGTAGAGGGTTACAGTGATGCAAGCTTCCAAACAGACAAGGATGACTATAGATCGCAATCGGGGTACGTGTTTTGCCTGAATGGTGGAGTTGTGAGCTGGAAAAGTTCAAGCGAGGACCACGATTCTTGATTCTACGAAGTATATTGTTGCGTCGATGCAGAAAGGAGAGGTTTTGGCTCCGCAAGTTCATCAGTGAACTTGGGGTAGTTCCTAGCATTGCAGATCCAATAGACCTCTATTATGACAACAATGGGGCTATTGCACAGGCTAAGGAACCTCGATCACATCAGCGGACCAAACACATACTGCGGCACTTCCATCTCATTCGAGAGATCATCGATAGAGGAGATGTGAGGATATGTAGAGTACCGACAGAAGCTAACATCACAGATGTTGGTATTACCCAGAAGCTCTGATACCAATTGTTGGCAATCGTGCTATACCTCGGAATGCTCATAGGCTCCCATGTCCCCGGATTAAAATTTTCACTAATGAAAACTAATCCGGATGGGATGAGTTTCCTAAGCACAACCAATTTGTCGTCGTGCTAACGACTCGAGCGATCGCTTGAACAAACTAGTTGTTCAAGCAACACAACTCTTCTAGTCGGTTAGCCGCGGAAGAGACGACGAACGGATCGCCGGTTTTTGTGTTTGTCTTCGGGGTCCATGATTATACAATATATATTCATATACACACATGTATAATCATCATATATAAGAACATGCTCAGATCTGAAATTAAAGTTATAAAACTTTTATACCTCTTGATCTTCTATCGTATGTCCTAACCTCCTTGTAGACTTCGTGTGGGCGAAGATCCTCCACAAGTTGAAGCTTCTTAGATCTTCTTCAATCCAAAGAATGAAGAACTCTCTTTCCCTTCTTGCTTGAGCCAACCACCAATCCACAAAGGATTGATGCCGTCGGCCCCAAGAATAGAGAGAACATAATGGAAACAACCAAGCAACCGAACTAGGGACAAACCCTAGCTCCTAGTGCCGCCGGCCAAGAGGAAAACAAAGGGAAAAGAGGAATAGGTTGGGCACCACCAAAGGTATAGGAAAAAGGATAGGAACCGGCCAACACCCTAGGAAGAAGAAGAACACTTCCCCTATAGTTGCCACCTACCTTACCTTCCAAACCCTAGCCGCCCAACCAAGCTTCCTTTGGATTTCTTGCCGTCCAAGGTAGAGGAAGAGAAGGTAGTGGCCGTCCAACCCTTAGAAGGAAGAAGATGAGCCCTTCCCCTATAGTTGCCGCCCAACCATAACTTCCAAACCTAGCCGCCTAATCCAAAGAGCCAAACCCTAATCTAATTAGGGTTTCCTCCATAGGTGTCTTGCCGCCTAAGCATGGTGGAGAGGAGAGATCTAGGAGCTAGCCACCTCCAAGGAAGAAGACAAGCTCATCCATAGGTTGCCGCCCCCTCTAGCTCCACCACCTTGGCCGCCCAACCTAAGGAACCAAAACCCTAATTAGGGTTTCCTCCTTGAGGTTGCTTGCCGCCCAAGTAATGCTAGGCAAAACCCTAATTTCCTTAGCATCCATCATGAACCATCCATCAAACTTAGTTGCCGCCCAACCCATGCTCCCTTATATAGAACTTAGGAGAAAATTGGTTATTGATGAGGTAGCCAAAAATATAGGAACTAATTCCCAATTTTCTTGCCGCCCACCTTATCCAACCTTTCCTCTCCCTTTTATATAGAGTTAGGTTTAGGCCTTGGTTTAATCTCCACCGTCGGTTCTAGGGTTTTAATCTCAACCGTCGGATTTAGAGATTTAATCTCAACCGTCGGTTCTAGGAAATAATCCCAACCGTCGGATCTAGAGATTTAATCTCAACCGTCGGTTCTAGGAATTTAATCCCAACCGTCGGATCTAGAGATTTAATCTCAACCGTCATTTGATCTAGACTTCATGAGGTTTATATTAGGCTACGATAGGGACCATGAGGAGGAGTTGGGTCTTGGCCACCCGATGGATCGGAACCACACAAACATGATCCATCAATGATGTTCCATTCCACTAGAGGATCATCATCGAACTACCTCACCAACCCCCATAAATTAATATGGGCTCCATATATTATTTGTACATCCATCTCCCCGTGTTTAAGATATCAAATGTCCGTCAATTAATTGATTTACTGACCATCAATTAATTAACATCTAACTCCTCGAGTAGTACCACTCAACCTTATCATCATGTTGACTAAGTCAACCTGCAGGGTTTACATGATGAACCTTATGAGCTCCTCAAGGGGACATCATCAACCTAATATATAGGACACGGATTCCTCCTATAATCAACGACACACCATGTAAATAATATCACTTCCCAACTTACCGGGCATATTGATTTAATCCATAGAAATCTCACCCTCTGGTAAATCAAAGAAATAAATACTAAGTACATGTGCTCATTATTATATCGGGATTAAGAGCATGTACAACATAATATCCGAGGTCCGATTCAATTATGTAGTCAGCAATAAATTGAATCACCTCTATGTCGGTCCTGCTCAATACGCCGAGGTGTACTAGTGTAACTCTATGTTCAAGATAAAACAATACCAAGCTACACTACAACCATGCCAATGGTTTGTCCAAAACCATCTTGGTTGTGAGCCTCTACTTATATTCTACAAGGGACTGATAACATGATCTTCTGTGCCGCACCCAGGCACCATGTTATCTACAATGTAAAATATTAGACAATATGCACACATATAAATATAACGTGCAAAAAATGATCATGTGATTCTTATTTCAAAATAAAGATGTTCATACTAAAGAGCTAGGCTTTCAGTATACATCCCAACAATCTCCCACTTATACTAAAAGACTATGCTGTCATTATACTGCCATACATCTGATTCCCCTTCCCTCCACATGCCTATCAAAGCTCTCGCCAGAAGGGCCTTAGTGAAAGGGTCTACCAGGTCATCCTCTGATGCAATCTTGGCGACAGCAACTTCTACCTCCTTAACGATTTCTCGTATCAGGTGGTACTTGCACTCTATGTGTTTACTAACCTTATGGGCTCGTGGTTCCTTCGAGTTTGCAACTGCACCATTATTATCACAATAAATTGTGATAGTTCTGGGCAAACCAGGAATCACATCCAAGTCCATTAGGAAATTCCTGAGCCACATAGCTTCTTTGGCTGCCTCATAGGCTGCCACATACTCAGCTTCCATGGTGGAGTCCGCCACGCATTTCTGCTGGGCACTCCTCCATACAATGGCTCCACCTCCCAAAGTAAACACAAACCCTGAGGTAGACTTACTATTATCCCTATCAGATTGGAAATTAGAATCCGTGTAACCCACAGGGAGTAATTGGTCTGCCCGGTAAACTAGCATATAATCCCTAGTCCTTCTCAGGCACTACAATATATGCTTTACCGCAGTCCAATATCCCTGTCCTGGATTACTTTGATATCTGCTGACCATGCCCACGGCAAAGCAGATATCTGGTCTCGTACAGAGCATCGCATACATGAGGCTTCCTACTGCCGAAGCATAAGGGACCGCCTTCATCTCCTCTATCTCCTCAGATGATCTAGGATACATCTCCTTTGATAAAGGAACTCCATACCTGAAAGGTAGAAAACCCTTCTTGGAGTATTGCATGCTAAAACGATCCAAAACCATGTCTATGTATGAAGCTTGGGATAAGTACAACATCCTTTTCCAGTGATCCCTCGATCCCAAGGATGTGTCTAACCTCTCCCAAGTCCTTCATATCAAACTCATTGGACAACCATACCCTTACGTCTGATAACACTTCGATGTTGTCGCCAACCACCAAAATGTCATCTACATTTAGTACAAAAATACCACTACGTTTCCGTCACATCTCTTGTATACACAAGACTCATCCGAACTTTGAATAAATCCATAAGACTGGATTTACCTCCTCAAAGCGGATGTTCCAAGACCTCGAAGCTTGCTTTAATCCATAAATGGACCGATTAAGCTTACATACAAGATGCTCTTTGCCCTTAGCAATGAATCCCTCTGGTTGCTTCATATAGATGGATTCCTCAAGACTTCCACTAAGGAAAGCTGTCTTGACATCCATTTGTCACACCTCATAAATTCATATGAGCTGCTATGCATAGGAGCTCCCAGACCTGATTTGAATCCATAGATTCAATCTCAGTATTCATTTCACTTTGCAAAGATGCTGCATTTATATCTTGGATTGCCTCGTCATATGTCTAGGGATCAGGTTCATGTTACTTGAGGACCAAATCGGAAGATTCTCCCAAGAACATGAATCTATCAGGCTGTCTCACAACCCTCCCACTACGACGAGGTATCACCTGTGTATCCTGTGTGACACGCGGTGCAGTGACATGTGGTATATCCTCTTGTACCGGTGGTACTGAAGTCGGGACTTCCCCTATCAACTCCTCAAGAACAATCCTACTCGTGGGCTTGTGGTTCATCACATAGTCCTCCTCTAGAAATCTGACATTCGTACTAACGATCGCCCTCTGATCTCTAGGACTATAAAACAAACCACCCTTCGTCTCCTTGGGATAGCCAACGAACATGCATACTTCTGTACGAGGTTCCAACTTACCAGTATCTGCCTTCAGCACATGTGCTGGACTCCCCATATCCGAATATGTCTTAGACTAGGCTTTCGCCCGGTCCACAACTCTGTGGGATTAGAAGGCACTGATTTAGATGGAACCAAGTTCAGAATGTACACCGTCGTATCTAGAGTATATCCTCAGAACGAATCTGGCAAGTCAGAATAACTCATCATCATTCTAACCATCTCCATAAGAGTCCTCTTCCTTCGCTACGCTACACCATTCTGCTGGGGTGTGCCAGGTGCAGACAATTGGGATTGAATCCCAGCCTCTGATAAGTAATTCCTAAACTCTCCCAAGAGGTATTCACCACTACGATCAAATCGTAGTGTCATCTTGAATAATTGTCTATGAAAAAGACGAAATATTCAAAACTACCTCTTGCCTGGATAGACATAGGACCATACGAATCAGAATGAACCAATTCCAACACATCTTTGGATCTATACCCCTTGGCCTTGAAAGGCCTCTTGGTCATCTTACCCTTCAAGCAAGATTCGCAGGTTGGGAGATCCTCCACCACTAATGAACCCAAAGGTCCATCAGCTTTCAACCTTTGAATTCTGCTCAGGTTAATATGACCAAGTCTAAGATCCCAAAGATATGTTTGGTTCATCTTCGAAGGTTCTTTTCTCTTATCGGAATTAGAAGATGAGTTATTAACTTCAATTTGCATCATGGGAGCTTGTGGTTCAAATTATTAATTTCCTATCTATGTACCTGAATAGATAATGTCCCTATTCCTTTTATAACAAATCTGTCATTAAAAGGAATAGATTATCCATCCATAATTTAGAAACTGAAATCAATTCTTTCTAAATAAAGGTACATAAAGAAAATTCTTAAGAACCAAAAACTTTATTTTCTCAAAAGATAAATAAAACATCTCCCACTGCAATAGCCGCCATCTTCATGGCATTGCCCAAGTAAATGGTAATATCCCCTTTGGCTAGTTGTCAGGTTTCCTGGAACCCCTACAAAGTGTTGCAGACATGATTAGTGGCTCTCGTATCTACACACCAGGTGCCGGTAGATAACACCGCTAACCATGTTACAACGACTAGACCAAAAGATCTACTTTTGTTCTTGCTTCGGATTGGGATAATCCTTCTTCTCATGTCCGGTCTGCTAGTAAGTGAAGTACTTGCCTTTCGGCTTCTTCACTCCTCCCTGAGATCCTCCCACCACTTTTGCTCCACTTTGTTTCTCCTTCTTCTAGCCTTTCGGCTTAGAAGTTGAAACCTTTTGAGCAACCATGGCTTGAGGACACTCTCCGAAGATTGCATACTAGCAGATAAGACAATATTTGGATTCATTTCCAATCAATATAATTTGGGTACAATAAGTTTATTTCCTTTAGTATCAAAATAAGTGGACTGAAAGTCATTTTGAAAATCCTAAGAATCACATAGATCATTACTTTAGATTTCAAAAAATTATTGATTCCTCAAACAATAAAATTTCGAAATCAACCAACACCTCAAAACACCGAGAATATCGCATGCCACGATAGTGTGGACGTATACGAATTCTACATTTGTAAGAGGAGGTTTTTCCCATTAATTTTATTATCTTGTCAACCTTACTTTTTGACAAATAAAATTAATAGTTGGTTCCTCTTTGGCCCTACAAATAAAAGCAGTGACTCCGATGGGGAGGATACTTTTTATTTGTATCTAAGTGTGCACCATTACACGGTACTAAGGGAATTATTTCGGATTATGTGCCTTACCGATGTGGAAGTACACACGCTCCTAGATAATTTCCTATAACCATTATTTGACCTAGTGATCCGCAAACAAACTCATCCGCAGGGAGGAAGGCACTCAGAGCCGACACGCAAGTTTGTTGCATCACACGTCAAATTGTAATGGAGGCCGCGGGAATTAATTAAAATATCCCTCTCCCACTTAGTAAATTGAAAATGAGGAATTTTCAAGCACACACAACATGCTTATTATTACTGTAGATTTCAATAAAAATTATTGATTCCTCAAACAATAAAATTTTGAAATCCACCAACACCTCAAACACCGAGAATATCGCATGCCACGCTGTGTGGATGTATACGAATTCTACATTTGTAAGAGGAGGTTTAACCCATTAATTTTATTATCTTGTCAACCTTACTTTTGACAAATAAAATTAATAGTTGGTTTCTCTTCGGCCCTACAAATAAAACTACTTTTTATTTGCATCTAAGTGTGCACCATTACACGGTACTAAGGGAATTATTTCGGATTATGTGCCTTACCGCTGTGGAAGTACACACGCTCCTAGATAATTTCCTATAACCATTATTTGACCTAGTGATCCACAAACAAACCCGTCCTCGGGGAGGAAGGCACTCAGAGCCAACACACAAGTTTGTTTGCATCACACGTCAAATTGTAATGGAGGCCGCGGGAATTAATTAAAATGTCCCTCTCCCACTTAGTAAATTGAAAATGAGGAATTTTCAAGCACACACAACATGCATATAAAACAAATCAGCAATAAATATGGAAAAAACAGAATTTTTTCCAACTATTATGGCATTATTCTCCAATACGCATCCCGTCGTGCCGCCACCTTGTCCGCTCCTCCTACGCCATGTACGAGCCATCCGGAGATCCGAGCCGAGTATAAAACCTATTTTATTTTACATCCATCGATCCTATACTCCACGAGGGAGTGTACATGAAATCTAGATCGAAAGTAAAATAAAATAAAGAGTGGCTAAACAATGCCGTATTTAATTACAAAAATTAAATACTAATCTAGCCTCGCCAACCCCGAGGACTCAAATAATATACAATCACACACACATGCAATCACATACACACATATATAGCCATAATAGTTGGATCTTATGCCTGCAACCAAAAAGTTAGCCTACGTACATCCTACTATTATCCGGCATACACAATATATGATAAGTGCATGAAAGTAACCGAATCCAAAACACACAAAACCGGAAACCGTGGCTCTGATACCAAATGTTGGTATTGCCCAGAAGCTCTGATACCAATTGTTGGCAATCGTGCTATACCTCGGAATGCTCATAGGCTCCCATGTCCCCGGATTAAAATTTTCACTAATGAAAACTAATCCGGATGGGATGAGTTTCCTAAGCACAACCAATTTGTCGTCGTGCTAACGACTCGAGCGATCGCTTGAACAAACTAGTTGTTCAAGCAACACAACTCTTCTAGTCGGTTAGCCGCGGAAGAGACGACGGACGGATCGCCGGTTTTTGTGTTTGTCTTCGGGGTCCATGATTATACAATATATATTCATATACACACATGTATAATCATCATATATAAGAACATGCTCAGATCTGAAATTAAAGTTATAAAACTTTTATACCTCTTGATCTTCTATCGTATGTCCTAACCTCCTTGTAGACTTCGTGTGGGCGAAGATCCTCCACAAGTTGAAGCTTCTTAGATCTTCTTCAATCCAAAGAATGAAGAACTCTCTTTCCCTTCTTGCTTGAGCCAACCACCAATCCACAAAGGATTGATGCACGCCCCAAGAATAGAGAGAACATAATGGAAACAACCAACAACCGAACTAGGGACAAACCCTAGCTCCTAGTGCCCGCCAAGAGGAAAACAAAGGGAAAGAGGAATAGGTTGGGCACCACCAAAGGTATAGGAAAAGGATAGGAACCGCCAACACCCTAGGAAGAAGAAGAACACTTCCCTATAGTTGCCACCTACCTTACCTTCCAAACCCTAGCCGCCCAACCAAGCTTCCTTTGGATTTCTTGCCCAAGGTAGAGGAAGAGAAGGAGGAAGAAGATGAGCCCTTCCCCTCGAGGTGCCGACCAACCATAACTTCCAAACCTAGCCGCCTAATCCAAAGAGCCAAACCCTAATCTAATTAGGGTTTCCTCCATAGGTGTCTTGCCGCCTAAGCATGGTGGAGAGGAGAGATCTAGGAGCTAGCCACCTCCAAGGAAGAAGACAAGCTCATCCATAGGTTGCCGCCCCCTCTAGCTCCACCACCTTGGCGCCCAACCTAAGGAACCAAAACCCTAATTAGGGTTTCCTCCTTGAGGTTGCTTGCCCAAGTAATGCTAGGCAAAACCCTAATTTCCTTAGCATCCATCATGAACCATCCATCAAACTTAGTTGCCGCCCAACCCATGCTCCCTTATATAGAACTTAGGAGAAAATTGGTTATTGATGAGGTAGCCAAAAATATAGGAACTAATTCCCAATTTTCTTGCCGCCCACCTTATCCAACCTTTCCTCTCCCTTTTATATAGAGTTAGGTTTAGGCCTTGGTTTAATCTCCACCGTCGGTTCTAGGGTTTTAATCTCAACCGTCGGTTAGAGGGTTTTAATCTCAAACGTCGGATCTAGAGATTTAATCTCAACCGTCGGTTCTAGGAATTTAATCCCAACCGTCGGATCTAGAGATTTAATCTCAACCGTCATTTGATCTAGACTTCATGAGGTTTATATTAGGCTACGATAGGGACCATGAGGAGGAGTTGGGTCTTGGCCACCCGATGGATCGGAACCACACAAACATGATCCATCAATGATGTTCCATTCCACTAGAGGATCATCATCGAACTACCTCACCAACCCCCATAAATTAATATGGGCTCCATATATTATTTGTACATCCATCTCCCCGTGTTTAAGATATCAAATGTCCGTCAATTAATTGATTTACTGACCATCAATTAATTAACATCTAACTCCTCGAGTAGTACCACTCAACCTTATCATCATGTTGACTAAGTCAACCTGCAGGGTTTACATGATGAACCTTATGAGCTCCTCAAGGGGACATCATCAACCTAATATATAGGACACAGTTTCCTCCTATAATCAACGACACACCATGTAAATAATATCACTTCCCAACTTACCGGGCATATTGATTTAATCCATAGAAATCTCACCCTCTGGTAAATCAAAGAAATAAATACTAAGTACATGTGCTCATTATTATATCGGGATTAAGAGCATGTACAACATAATATCCGAGGTCCGATTCAATTATGTAGTCAGCAATAAATTGAATCACCTCTATGTCGGTCCTGCTCAATACGCCGAGGTGTACTAGTGTAACTCTATGTTCAAGATAAAACAATACCAAGCTACACTACAACCATGCCAATGGTTTGTCCAAAACCATCTTGGTTGTGAGCCTCTACTTATATTCTACAAGGGACTGATAACATG
Source organism: Wurfbainia villosa (assembly GCA_025175895.1). NCBI lineage: Eukaryota > Viridiplantae > Streptophyta > Magnoliopsida > Zingiberales > Zingiberaceae > Wurfbainia > Wurfbainia villosa. The sequence goes on along the minus strand of CM046000.1, from coordinate 19,354,540 downwards.
ATCTTCTGTGCCGCACCCAGGCACCATGTTATCTACAATGTAAAATATTAGACAATATGCACACATATAAATATAACATGCAAACAATGATCATGTGATTCTTATTTCAAAATAAAGATGTTCATACTAAAGAGCTAGGCTTTCAGTATACATCCCAACAATAGATCCATTGACCAAGGCTTTGGCACAGAGGAAGCATGATGGTCACACTAGGTCACTAGGTATTAGATATCATAGTGATTGGTACTAGTGCTAGTGGGAGATTGTTAGTTATAGCCCTAGAACCAATCATGTGATGGTTGAATAGGGAACATTTTGTATCATATTCTATAAAGGCAAAGGATTGGTTATTATATATTTACGTCTTGCTTGTGCCAGCTAAATTAAATATATAATAATGCCCTAGAAAAGTAGGTTCTTATCTACAGCACATCAATTGGCAGAATTGATTATGAGAGGCTGTAGAGAACACTTTCCTAAATGTTCCTAGTCAAGTATTAATATGCAAGGGAAATATTAATACATAAAGACTAGCATGTAGGTCAATTGATGACTTGATCTCACAAGTCATGGATATATGATATCAAGTTGACACATGGGTATATATTAGAGAATATATACTGAACTGACCCGCCATGAGAAAGTTTCATGGATCGTCATATGAGTGTCATAAACTTTCTCATGTGACTATTGGTATGAATAGTCCTCAAACCTGAAGTCACTACGGTTCCCTACATAAGGAGTTATGTACTTTGGTATCGTCAAACGTCACCCGTAACAGGGTGGACCATAAAGGCGATTACTGGGTATATAACAAATTATGCGGAGGGATGTGAGTGATGTAGATGGGATCTATCACTCCCATATGACGGGAGTGATATCTGTGGGCCCCTTGATTGAGTAGAACTACTAAAACGTATGGCCATGCTCGAATGAATCAATATGAGATATTGAGCTCATTTGTTTGAGCTAGTTTACTCAGGGATCAAGAAACACATAGATTGATCGAGGATGACACGGTCTATGCCTCATTGGTCAATCTGATATCAAGAATAGAAGGACACGGTCATACATTATAGTAGTCACGGAAAGGTTAGTCGGATCTTGACTTATTTCGTAACTTGGGTAGCAATGATGTATTGCTAGATGCCGCTCATTGCTTGTGTATCTAAAAGAGTTTAGATCCACTGCCAACGTTATGAGAGCCTATAGGGTCACACACAAAGACCATGATGATTAGAAGAATTAGTGCATTCTAGTTTGACTAGAATAATTTGGGAATAAGCTTAAGTACAAAATGGTTTTTGGACTTTAAGCTTAATGAGAATTTTAGCTTATTGATTTAATGAGATTAATTCAATATGCTAAGCTTAATTGATTTAATAAGATCAACTCATTATGTTACCTTATTGATTTAATGAGATTAATTCAATATGATAACATAAGCTTATTGAATTAATAAGATTAATTCAACATCCATGAATGCCACATAAGCATGCCACCTAAGCATGCCACATAAGCATGCCACCTAAGCTTGATGAGGTGGAAGGAGACAAAGGGTTTTGACCTTTGGATTTCCCCCTCATGTGGCCCGCCAAACAAGGAGTGTAACTCCTTGTTTGATTATATTTCAATGCAATTGATTGCATTAAATGTGATAGGAGGTGAAGGGTTTTTCAATCCTATAAAACACCCCATGGGGTGGCCGGCCAAGCTTGGTGGATTGGTTGAAGCTTGAGGCTTGGAGAGAGCTTGGTGGTGAGAGCATTTGGTTGTGTGGCTTTTGTGAGTGTAGTAAGAAGAGTAGTCTTCTTCTTCCTTTCTCTTTTTCCCTACCTTCCTCTCATTTAGGGACTTCTCTAGCAAGAAGTAAAGGAGAGCTCTTCTAGTTTCTTTTGTGAGACAAGAGCTTGCTCGTGTGGATACATATAGAGGCACGGACATTTGAACGTGCTAAAAGATCCAACAAACCCAAGGAGAAGCCGGATTACAAGGGCGCATAACAAAGGTAATATTCTCCTATAAGATAGGTTTTGAGAAATTTATTTTTTGTCACGAGGTTTTCTTTTCGAGATCACTTGGAAGGATCCTAATTTTCCGTTATGCTATTTTGCATCTGCGATCCTACATAAAACTCCGCTAAATTCATGTATCAGTTAGTCCTACTCCCCCTTATTTATTGTGCTTAACATACCATAGGGTTAGGACACCTATCATTGGAATCAAGACAAGACTCTGTTGGATCGATGTGGTTCGCTAGAGGGGGGGGGGGGGTGAATAGCGAAAAACCTTTTTCTTTCGAATTCGTTTCAAGACAAATATACGCAGTGGAAATGTAATGAAACAAAAAGAGACAAATTTATTTTTTACTTAGTTTGTAGCCTTCGGCTACTACTCCAAGGCCCTAACGGTCCTAGACCATGTACGGAGGGCAATTCACTAAAACACTCCTCCTCGTTGGAGGTAGGAGTTTGACGATTACAAAAAAACTTTCGAAGCAAAATGATAGAGAGACAAACCCTCTCTTCTATTAAAGTAAAATGCAACGATAGAAAAACCTCGAGTAAAGAGTTGCAATATTGAAAACAATAACAAGGATTATACCAACAACTAAAAAGAAAGACCTTAAGCTAGGGTTGTTGGCAACATTTCGTTGTCGGAGAGTCGCAGCGTTGCGGAAGCTTTTGAGCACTTAGAATTCATTATCAAACCCTAGGTTTGGCCCTACTTTTATAGCCTTTGAGCCCCTTTTCGAGAGGAACCCTAGCCAATCACAATTGAGCACCACTCCCCTTGAAATTTGGTGATAAACCTTGACTCCTCGAGGCTGATCCTTTGACCTTCAGTCAACTGATGGTCATCATCGTCGATCATCGATTGATGGCGGCATCGATCGAGTGCTAACCCTTGGCGATCATTGTTTGATCGGCGATCAGTCCTCAAGTAGCGATCGGTGATGCTAGGTGTAAGGCAAGTTGGCTCAAAGAAAATATTATTTCGATGGCCTTCGCCGTCCGATCTCGACCTAGACCATCTATGGGATGTCTTTGGTCGGATCTCGCTAAGATCATCCCGTAAGAGGATCACGAGCTCACTTACGCTCACACGAACTTACCTCGATGCTTACATGTTACTTTGCTTGCGCCTTCCACTCGATTCCCGGCTCCCTCTGAAGTCACTCGAGTGTCGCCCACCACCTGCTTCCTCCGGGTATCGCTAGCCTTGACTCGGCTATAGCAATTTACTACACACTCGATTCATTTCGTGAGATAATGACATGAGCTTAACTTTGTATCGTTGCTATAATCAAAATTCGAGTTAGACTTAGGTGCCTCGCACCAACAATCTCCCTCTTTTTGATTTATGGCAAACCCACATTAAGAAAAATAAATTAAGCAAAAGAGTATGAGATATACATGAATGTGTAGGAGTATAAAAACTATTTTCAAGTGCTCCCCCTTGAGGAAACCTCCTCCTTGACCGAGGGTGAGTACTTGAGAAAGAGTTTTAACTCTCCCCCTTGATATTTGCTACTAAAAAAGAATTAAGTAACCGAAATTACTTAATATTGGCCATAGTGTTTAAAATAAGTTTTAACTTAAGAAATAAAAAAATTTTCTTAACCTTGGCCTTTACTTCCATTTTGTTAACACTTGTTAACAAGTTAACTAAAAGTTAAGTAAATTATTTTCTGTTAACAAGTTAACTAAATGTGTTAAAGTTTGAGTAAAATTGATCCCTTAACTTTGGCCTATTTCTTCCCCTTTTGGCATATATCGAAAAGAGTGAGAGTTTATGCGGAATAAAACAAGTTTTAATTTTAAAGTCCAAGCATGTTCACATTATTTTGAAAATAATATCTGAAAATAACTTCATCTATAAAATGTTAGACTCATATTTGGCTTGATTGATATGGAAGATCAATCAGTCTGATCAGTCGGTTAGTATGTATGATTATACTCAGTGGTTCATAGCGATGCACTAGCTCTACATCTGGAACCAGGAGTAAGGTCCTAACATCTCACGCCCATCTACGTGGCTAAGTACACAAACACATTAGTCCTATGTGTTGTGAGATGTACTGGCTCCTTAAATCTATAGGAGCATGATATCTAAGGTATGTCCTATGCTAGTTCCATGAAATTAAAGAAATAGTAGTAAGAACATATAATTTGCAAGTACCTATTCTATTATGCACATGCCCAATTTTCATCTTAATAGACTAAATTACGGAGGGTAGGGTTTAGTAAATAGATCTGCCAAGTTAGACTTGATTCGACGTATTCGAGGTGTATGGCTCCGTTGGCCACATGTTCTCGAATGAAATGGTGTTTGACCTCTATATGTTTGGTCCTAGAGTGACACATCGGATTCTTTGTAAGATTAATTGAACTAATGTTATCTACGTGAAGTTTAGTATTCGTAAAGTCTAACTTAAAGTCGCGGAGAGTGTGCTTCATCCAAAGAAGTTGCATGACACACTCACCCATCGCGATGTATTCGGCTTCGGTGGTAGATAAAGCAACACAGTGTTGTTTACTGCACCAACTCACTAGACTCGAGCCGAGAAGTTGACAACAACCACTCATGCTCTTTCTATCGAGCTTACTACCGGCATAGTCCGAATCGGAGTAGCCGGTTAGTTCGAACTCGGTAGATCTAGGATACCAAATACCGACATTAAGTGTACCCTTTAGATATCTAAGGATACGCTTAACTAGGGTTAGGTGAGACTCCTTAGCACAGTTTGAAACACAGCGCACATACTTACTGCGAATAGGATGTCAGGTCGACTCGCAGTTAAGTATAGGAGACTTCCTATCGCGCTCCTATAGTACTTTAAGTCAATGGACTTACTTTCTAAGTCTTCTCCTATGTTAACATTTATCGCCATTGGGGTGTTTATTACCTTAGCGTCTTGCATTCCAAATCTTTTAATTAACTCCTTAGTGTATTTTTGTTGATATAGGCATATACCATCCTTAGTTTGTTTAATTTGTAGACCTAAAAAGAAACCTAACTCGCCTACCAAGTTCATTTCGAACTCACTTTCCATGAGTGAAACGAACTCGTTTAGTAAGGCTGAGTTAGAGGTTCCAAAAATTATATCGTCTACGTAAATTTGAGCTATGAATATTTCTTTACCTAAGGTTTTTACAAAGAGAGTTGGGTCAACTAATCCTTGGTTAAACCCTTTTGACTTAAGATGGATTGAAAGTCTCTCGTACCAAGCTCGAGAGCTTGTTTAAGTCCATAGAGCTTTCTTAAGTTTTAGAACATGGTCGGGTTTATCTAGATTTTGAATCCGGGGTTGGTAACATAAACTTCTTCTTTAATGTATCCATTTAGGAATGCCGACTTAACATCCATTTGAAACGACTTAAATCCTCGATGTGCGACATAAGCTAGCAACATTCGAATGGATTGAGTCTAGCTCTTGGGGCATAGGTTTCATTAAGTAATCTAAGACTTGACTTGGCTAAACCCTTTGGCGACTAACCTAGCCTTGTTTCTAACTACATCACCTTTATCATCAAGCAATTCGAAACACCCACTTTGTTCCAATTATCATTTTGTCTTTAGGTGGTGGTACTAATTCCCACACTTCATTCCTAGTAAATTGAGCTAGCTCTTCTTGCATTGCAATAATCCAATCGGGATCAAGAAGAGCTTGTTCAATTGATTTGGGTTCTATCTTTGAAATTAAGGAAATTTGACTAAGGTTCCTATAGGATGCTCTAGTTCGAACTCCTAGATTAGGATCTCCTATCACTTGATCGATAGGGTGGTTAGTCTGAGTCCTAGATTGGGTTAGGTTTGTGTCACCTAATGCTTGATCAATGGGGTGACTTGGTTGAACACTAGTTTGGTTGGAGTCATCTATCACTTGATCAATAGAGTGACTTGGTTGACTTAGGTTAGGATTAACACTAGACTTGATCTCCGGATCAGAGTTAGGTCTAGTGTGAATCGGCTCGCTAATTGGGGTTTCTAGGGGTTTTGTAGGTTCATGTCCTTCATCAAATACTACATTGATAGTCTCCTCGACTCTAAGGGTGTCGTGGTTATATACTCTATAAGCTCGACTTGTAGTTGAGTATCCTAGAAAGATTCAGTGGTAGTTTTCGATGTAAATTTTCCTAGGTAATCCTTAGTGTTTAGGATATGTACCTTACACCCAAATACCCTAAAGTACTTGATGTTGGGTACTTTATCGTGATAAATCTCGTATGAGGTCTTAAGGTGCCTTTTTACCATAAGGATCCTATTTTGGACATAGCATGCCGTACTCACGGCTTCTGCCCAAAACCTATCGGGTAGGTCGTATTCGTTTAACATGGTCCTAGCGGCTTCTTGTAGAGTTTAGTTTTTCCGCTCCACTAGGCCATTTTGTTGAGGGGTCCTAGGGCAAGAGAATTCTGTTGGGGATATTTCGAAACGGCTAGAGGGGGTGAATAGCGTTTTGTCCGTACGATGGAATTTGATCGTGATTGTGTCTACAATTTCGTTAGCGCAGCGGAATATAGATAGTAAAAGCAATAACGAAATACAATCACCAACGCAAGCACAACACGAGGATATAACGTGGTTCGGAACAACATGGTTCCTACTCCACGGATCAGGTTCATACGAACCCTAGCGATGCCACAAACACCACTAAGCAATAAAGCTCCTTCTCGACAATAAGTCGGAGGTGGAGAAACCTCGTACAATGAATTACAACAAGTAATACAAAGTAAACAAGCAAATACAAGTGAATATGTAAAGAACACTTTACAAACTAGGGTTTTGAGCGCTTGCTTGTCGGTTGCTTGGATGAGCTTGAAGGACCCTGAAATGCACCTGCAAATCGCCTTCAAATCGCCTCACCAAAGCCCCCAAAGGCGATCTTGCAATCTCCATGAATAGCTCCCTTTTATCACGTGTGGATTTCCGCCTATCATTCGATTGCCATAAGTCCCGGTCATCGTGATCGATGCCCCTTGTCGTGAGACAACGGCTCAATCCACGTTGGACAAGTTCCAGCGGGACTCTTTCGATCGGGCCAACATTGGCGATCGGCCCAGCGCCCGTAATCGGCCCGCGGTCAGCTCTGGGCGTTCGTGCTCGACACTCGTGAAGTCATTGCCATCCTTAGCGGCGATCATTGCGAGCCATCATCGATCGCTACAATGAGCGATCATTGCTAGAGCATTTTCAGCCTCAAGCTGGCAGTCGAACTCAAGTCGACTCACGGCAGTCGAACCGGCCATAATGTCAGTCGACTGCCAACCTCAAGAATGAGGTTTTAACCCAAGTATGATGCCCCCATACTTGCTAGACCACCCTTAGCCTAGACCTAAGCCTTCTAGCCACCTCCATCAGCCTCACGCCTCTCGGATCCCTCCAAGTCATCCATGACTTGTTCATCCATCGCGCTAGCCTCGGTGCTTCCCTCGGCTATTGTCATGCTAACGGTGTCTGCCTTGAGGCACATTGGACTTACGTTGTCAAGACTACTGCTTGGACTTTACACCGCCAACCATTGAACTTATCTTTGGCAAGACTCCGCTTGGACTTTACGCCGCCAATATCAAACCCTTGGACTTCTCAAATGCCAAGACTCAAGCTTGGACTTTCCCTTGCCAACCCATGTTGGACTTTCCATGCCAAGACCATGCTTGGACTTTCCTTGCCAACCCATGTTGGACTTTACATTACCAAGACCATGCTTGGACTTTTTCCTTGCCAACACATGTTGGACTTTAAATTGCCAAGACCATGCTTGGACTTTCCTTGCCAACCCATGTTGGACTTTACATTGCCAAGACCCATGCTTGGACTTTCCTTGCCAACCCATGTTGGACTTTACATTTCCAAGACCCATGCTTGGACTTTTCCCAATGCCAAGTGTTCAAGACTTGGACTTTACCAAATGATAATTACATTGTCATATGTTTTTGTCGAAACATCAAAACATCACTCGAGTCAAACTCAAGTCCTGGTCAATCGCGACCTGGGCCGATTGCACCAACAATCTTCCCCTTTTTGATGTTTGACAAAAACCAAACAAATTATTGAGTTAAAACACTAACTCAAATCCCTTACTAATTATCCCAAATTGGTAAATACTCTCCAAATATTCTCTCCCAAACATTCTCCCCCTTTTTGACATACATCAAAAAGGTTATCTCTCCCCAAGGAGGTCAAAGTCTCATGTCCCAATGAGATCTTACAATCTTTCCCTTGGTCCAAAAATACTTAGGATGTCTACCATCTTTCTAGTGATAAGTCCAATATCACTTAAGAGAGACACTCCTAAACACTCTCCCAATTTCCAAATTGGGTTTCTAAAAATCCATCAATTTCCCAAATTGATAACATTCTCCCCTTCAAGAAGAAAAACTATATCCATCATCCCAAGATGGATAATTCCCCCTAAAAGCCTGCTCCCCCTTGACCATTGCACCAACAATGTCCTTGGGAAGTCCCTAAGCCAATAGGAACTCTAAACTATGAAAATTAAGGTTAGAAATTCAACATTGAACTTTCCAACACCTTAACATTGATACAAACCCTAAACAACTCTCCTAATCCATATCCAATGGATTTTCACCCTTTATAATGCTTCCCAAAGCATATCCTAGGGTTAGGAGTGATTAGGGACCTTTACCATGGCTGAACACGGGCTAACCAAACCTAGTTTTCTCGAAATCAGCCTTGGCAGTCGACTACATCGCTACGGATCATTGCCACACTCATCGATCATTGCCTCGAGGCGATCGTGATAACTGAAATTTCTGAATTTCAGTTATTAGAATCGAGTTTTGGAAATTCATAAATAATTATACGTTTATCGACAAATCATGAAATTTGATACGTATAATACCTATGACCAATACAATGGGTGAAAAATATTTTAAAATTATTTTACCCATAAAATAGTGAATTTGATACAAAACTCAAAACCATTGAAATTTTTAATGTTTTGGCCCTATTTTGTATCAACTCTATCAATGGTGATTGCTATCAAAAGATAGACTTCACCAAGGTTTTTCAAAATGATTTTAAAATGTTTTCAAAACCTTATTTTGGATCATATTCCTTGGGCTCTATGCACATGACTTGTATACAAGCTTTCCCAATGATCCACATTTGAGATTAGATGAGTTTTAGTTCATCTAGATGCAAAAACTATGCACCTTGAACTTAACTCATATCCTAGCATCTCACATGTATCTAGGGTGTATAAATACACATACACGGTCATACATTATAGTAGTCACGGAAAGGTTAGTCAGATCTTGACTTATTTCGTAACTTGGGTAGCAATGATGTTTTGCTAGATGCCGCTCATTGCTTGTGTATCTAAAAGAGTTTAGATCCACTGCCAACGTTATGAGAGCCTATAGGGTCACACACAAAGACCATGATGATTAGAAGAATTAGTGCATTCTAGTTTGACTAGAATAATTTGGGAATAAGCTTAAGTACAAAATGGTTTTTGGACTTTAAGCTTAATGAGAATTTTAGCTTATTGATTTAATGAGATTAATTCAATATGCTAAGCTTAATTGATTTAATAAGATCAACTCATTATGTTACCTTATTGATTTAATGAGATTAATTCAATATGATAACATAAGCTTATTGAATTAATAAGATTAATTCAACATCCATGAATGCCACATAAGCATGCCACCTAAGCATGCCACATAAGCATGCCACCTAAGCTTGATGAGGTGGAAGGAGACAAAGGGTTTTGACCTTTGGATTTCCCCCTCATGTGGCGCCAAACAAGGAGTGTAACTCCTTGTTTGATTATATTTCAATGCAATTGATTGCATTAAATGTGATAGGAGGTGAAGGGTTTTTCAATCCTATAAAACACCCCATGGGGTGGCCGGCCAAGCTTGGTGGATTGGTTGAAGCTTGAGGCTTGGAGAGAGCTTGGTGGTGAGAGCATTTGGTTGTGTGGCTTTTGTGAGTGTAGTAAGAAGAGTAGTCTTCTTCTTCCTTTCTCTTTTTCCCTACCTTCCTCTCATTTAGGGACTTCTCTAGCAAGAAGTAAAGGAGAGCTCTTCTAGTTTCTTTTGTGAGACAAGAGCTTGCTCGTGTGGATACATATAGAGGCACGGACATTTGAACGTGCTAAAAGATCCAACAAACCCAAGGAGGAGCGGATTACAAGAGACGCAACAAAGGTAATATTCTCCTATAAGATAGGTTTTGAGAAATTTATTTTTGTATGCGAGGTTTTCTTTCATGAGATCACTTGGAAGGGATCCTAATTTTCCGTTGCGCATATGCTATTTTGCATACGCGATCCCTACATAAAACTCCCGCTAAATTCATGTATCAGTTAGTCCTACTCCCCCTTATTTATTGTGCTTAACATACCATAGGGTTAGGACACCTATCAATGGAATCAAGACAAGACTCTGTTGGATCGATGTGGTTCGCTAGAGGGGGGGGGGGTGAATAGCGAAAAACCTTTTTCTTTCGAATTCGTTTCAAGACAAATATACGCAGTGGAAATGTAATGAAACAAAAAGAGACAAATTTATTTTTTACTTAGTTTGTAGCCTTCGGCTACTACTCTAAGGCCCTAACGGTCCTAGACCATGTACGGAGGGCAATTCACTAAAACACTCCTCCTCGTTGGAGGTAGGAGTTTGACGATTACAAAAAAACTTTCGAAGCAAAATGATAGAGACACAAACCCTCTCTTCTATTAAAGTAAAATGCAACGATAGAAAAACCTCGAGTAAAAGAGTTGCAATATTGAAAACAATAACAAGGATTATACCAACAACTAAAAAGAAAGACCTTAAGCTAGGGTTGTTGGCAACACTTCGTTGTCGTAGAGTCGTCGGAGAGTCGCAGCGTTGCGGAAGCTTTTGAGCACTTAGAATTCATTATCAAACCCTAGGTTTGGCCCTACTTTTATAGCCTTTGAGCCCCTTTTCGAGAGGAACCCTAGCCAATCACAATTGAGCACCACTCCCCTTGAAATTTGGTGATAAACCTTGACTCCTCGAGGCTGATCCTTTGACCTTCAGTCAACTGATGGTCATCATCAGTCGATTGATGGCAGCATCAGTCGAGTGCTAACCTTCGGCAGTCGACTGTTTGACGGCAGTCGAGTCCTCCAAGCTGGCAGTCGACTGATGCTAGCTGTAAGGCAAGGTTGGCTCAAAGAAAATATTATTTCGATGGCCTTCGACCGTCCGATCTCGACCTAGACCATCTATGGGATGTCTTTGGTCGGATCTACGCTTAAGATCATCCCCGTAAAGAGGATACGAGCTCACTTACGCTCGCACACACGAGCTTACCTCGATACTTACATGTTACTTTTGCTTCCGGCCTTCCACTCGATTCCTTCGGCTCCCTCTGAAGTCACTCGAGTGTCGCCCGACCACCGCGGCTTCCTCCGGGTATCGCTAGCCTTCAGCTCCAGCTATAGCAATTTACTACACACTCGATTCAGCTCGTGAGATAATGACATGAGCTTAACTTTGTATCGTTTGCTATAATCAAAATTCAGGTTCGACTTAGGTGCCTACTGCACCAACAATCTCCCTCTTTTTGATTTATGGCAAACCCACATACAAAGTTAAGAAAAATAAATTAAGCAAAAAGAGTATGAGATATACATGAATGTGTAGGAGTATAAAAACTATTTTTCAAGTGCTCCCCCTTGAGGAAACCTCCTCCTTGACCGAGGGTGAGTACTTGAGAAAGAGTTTTAACTCTCCCCCTTGATATTTGCTACTAAAAAAGAATTAAGTAACCGAAATTACTTAATATTGGCCATAGTGTTTAAAATAAGTTTTAACTTAAGAAATAAAAAAAAATTGATTTCTTAACCTTGGCCTTTACTTCCATTTTGTTAACACTTGTTAACAAGTTAACTAAAAGTTAAGTAAATTATTTTCTGTTAACAAGTTAACTAAATGTGTTAAAGTTTGAGTAAAATTGATCCCTTAACTTTGGCCTATTTCTTCCCCTTTTGCCATATATCGAAAAGAGTGAGAGTTTGTCTGGAATAAAACAAGTTTTAATTTTAAAGTCCAAGCATGTTCCACATTATTTTGAAAATAATATACTGAAAATAACTTCATCTATAAAATGTTCGACTCATATTTGGCTTGATTGATATGGAAGATCAATCAGTCCTGGTCAGAGTCGGTTAGTATGTATGATTATACTCCGTGGTTCATAGCGATGCACTAGCTCTACATCTGGAACCAGGAGTAAGGTCCTAACATCTCACGCCCATCTACGTGGCTAAGTACACAAACACATTAGTCCTATGTGTTGTGAGATGTACTGGCTCCTTAAATCTATAGGAGCATGATATCTAAGGTATGTCCTATGCTAGTTCCATGAAATTAAAGAAATAGTAGTAAGAACATATAATTTGCAAGTACCTATTCTATTATGCACATGCCCAATTTTCATCTTAATAGACTAAATTCGGCTTCGGGTAGGGGTTTAGTAAATAGATCTGCCAAGTTAGACTTCGATTCGACGTATTCGAGGTGTATGGCTCCGTTGGCCACATGTTCTCGAATGAAATGGTGTTTGACCTCTATATGTTTGGTCCTAGAGTGACACATCGGATTCTTTGTAAGATTAATTGAACTAATGTTATCTACGTGAAGTTTAGTATTCGTAAAGTCTAACTTAAAGTCGCGGAGAGTGTGCTTCATCCAAAGAAGTTGCATGACACACTCACCCATCGCGATGTATTCGGCTTCGGTGGTAGATAAAGCAACACAGTGTTGTTTACTGCACCAACTCACTAGACTCGAGCCGAGAAGTTGACAACAACCACTCGTGCTCTTTCTATCGAGCTTACTACCGGCATAGTCCGAATCGGAGTAGCCGGTTAGTTCGAACTCGGTAGATCTAGGATACCAAATACCGACATTAAGTGTACCCTTTAGATATCTAAGGATACGCTTAACTAGGGTTAGGTGAGACTCCTTAGCACAGGTTTGAAACCTGGCGCACATACTTACTGCGAATAGGATGTCAGGTCGACTCGCAGTTAAGTATAGGAGACTTCCTATCGCGCTCCTATAGTACTTTAAGTCAATGGACTTACTTTCTAAGTCTTCTCCTATGTTAACATTTATCGCCATTGGGGTGTTTATTACCTTAGCGTCTTGCATTCCAAATCTTTTAATTAACTCCTTAGTGTATTTTTGTTGATATAGGCATATACCATCCTTAGTTTGTTTAATTTGTAGACCTAAAAAGAAACCTAACTCGCCTACCAAGTTCATTTCGAACTCACTTTCCATGAGTGAAACGAACTCGTTTAGTAAGGCTGAGTTAGAGGTTCCAAAAATTATATCGTCTACGTAAATTTGAGCTATGAATATTTCTTTACCTAAGGTTTTTACAAAGAGAGTTGGGTCAACTAATCCTTGGTTAAACCCTTTTGACTTAAGATGGATTGAAAGTCTCTCGTACCAAGCTCGAGGAGCTTGTTTAAGTCCATAGAGAGCTTTCTTAAGTTTTAGAACATGGTCGGGTTTATCTAGATTTTCGAATCCGGGGGGTTGGGTAACATAAACTTCTTCTTTAATGTATCCATTTAGGAATGTCGACTTAACATCCATTTGAAACAGCTTAAATCCTCGATGTGCGACATAAGCTAGCAACATTCGAATGGATTCGAGTCTAGCTACTGGGGCATAGGTTTCGTCGTAATCTAAGACTTCGACTTGGCTAAACCCTTTGGCGACTAACCTAGCCTTGTTTCTAACTACATCACCTTTATCATCAAGCTTAATTCGAAACACCCACTTTGTTCCAATTATCATTTTGTCTTTAGGTGGTGGTACTAATTCCCACACTTCATTCCTAGTAAATTGAGCTAGCTCTTCTTGCATTGCAATAATCCAATCGGGATCAAGAAGAGCTTGTTCAATTGATTTGGGTTCTATCTTTGAAATTAAGGAAATTTGACTAAGGTTCCTATAGGATGCTCTAGTTCGAACTCCTAGATTAGGATCTCCTATCACTTGATCGATAGGGTGGTTAGTCTGAGTCCTAGATTGGGTTAGGTTTGTGTCACCTAATGCTTGATCAATGGGGTGACTTGGTTGAACACTAGTTTGGTTGGAGTCATCTATCACTTGATCAATAGAGTGACTTGGTTGACTTAGGTTAGGATTAACACTAGACTTGATCTCCGGATCAGAGTTAGGTCTAGTGTGAATCGGCTCGCTAATTGGGGTTTCTAGGGGTTTTGTAGGTTCATGTCCTTCATCAAATACTACATTGATAGTCTCCTCGACTCTAAGGGTGTCGTGGTTATATACTCTATAAGCTCGACTTGTAGTTGAGTATCCTAGAAAGATTCTGGTCGTAGTTTTCGATGTAAATTTCCCTAGGTAATCCTTAGTGTTTAGGATATGTACCTTACACCCAAATACCCTAAAGTACTTGATGTTGGGTACTTTATCGTGATAAATCTCGTATGAGGTCTTAAGGTGCCTTTTTACCATAAGGATCCTATTTTGGACATAGCATGCCGTACTCACGGCTTCTGCCCAAAACCTATCGGGTAGGTCGTATTCGTTTAACATGGTCCTAGCGGCTTCTTGTAGAGTTCAGTTTTTCCGCTCCACTAGGCCATTTTGTTGAGGGGTCCTAGGGCAAGAGAATTCTGTTGGGGATATTTCGAAACGGCTAGAGGGGGTGAATAGCGTTTTGTCCGTACGATGGAATTTGATCGTGATTGTGTCTACAATTTCGTTAGCGCAGCGGAATATAGATAGTAAAAGCAATAACGAAATACAATCACCAACGCAAGCACAACACGAGGATATAACGTGGTTCGGAACAACATGGTTCCTACTCCACGGATCAGGTTCATACGAACCCTAGCGATGCCACAAACACCACTAAGCAATAAAGCTCCTTCTCGACAATAAGTCGGAGGTGGAGAAACCTCGTACAATGAATTACAACAAGTAATACAAAGTAAACAAGCAAATACAAGTGAAAATGTAAAGAACACTTTACAAACTAGGGTTTTGAGCGCTTGCTTGTCGGTTGCTTGGATGAGCTTGAAGGACCCTGAAATGCACCTGCAAATCGCCTTCAAATCGCCTCACCAAAGCCCCCAAAGAACTGATGCCGCAATCTCCATGAACAGCTCCCTTTTATCCTGCGTCGGGCTGGATTTCCGCCTATCAGTCGACTGCCATAAGTCCCCAGTCGACTGATGCCACTGTTGTCGTGAGACAACGGCTCAATCCACGTTGGACAAGTTCCAACGGGACTCTTGGCAGTCGACTGCCAACATTGGCAGTCGACTGCCAACGCCCGTAGTCGACTGCCCAGTCGGCTACGGAGCGTTCTGTGCTCGACACTCGACTGGCAGTCGACTGCCATCCCTTGGCAGTCGACTGCCAGAGCCATCAGTCGACTGCTACCAATGAGCAGTCGACTGCTAGAGCATTTTCAGCCTCAAGCTGGCAGTCGAACTCAAGTCGACTCACGGCAGTCGAACCGGCCATAATGCCAGTCGACTGCCAACCTCAAGAATGAGGTTTTAACCCAAGTATGGTGCCCCCATACTTGCTAGACCACCCTTAGCCTAGACCTAAGCCTTCTAGCCACCTCCATCAGCCTCACGCCTCTCGGATCCCTCCAAGTCATCCATGACTTGTTCATCCATCGCGCTAGCCTCCAGGTGCTTCCCTCGGCTATTGTCATGCTAACGGTGTCTACACCGCCAAGGCACATTGGACTTACGCCGCCAAGACTCCGCTTGGACTTTACGCCGCCAACCATTGGACTTATGCTGCCAAGACTCCCGCTTGGACTTTACGCCGCCAATATCAAACCCTTGGACTTCTCAAATGCCAAGACTCAAGCTTGGACTTTCCCTTGCCAACCCATGTTGGACTTTCCATGCCAAGACCATGCTTGGACTTTCCTTGCCAACCCATGTTGGACTTTACATTGCCAAGACCATGCTTGGACTTTCCTTGCCAACACATGTTGGACTTTAAATTGCCAAGACCATGCTTGGACTTTCCTTGCCAACCCATGTTGGACTTTACATTGCCAAGACCCATGCTTGGACTTTCCTTGCCAACCCATGTTGGACTTTACATTTCCAAGACCCATGCTTGGACTTTTCCCAATGCCAAGTGTTCAAGACTTGGACTTTACCAAATGATAATTACATTGTCATATGTTTTTGTCGAAACATCAAAACATCACTCGAGTCAAACTCAAGTCCTGGTCAATCGCGACCTGGGCCGATTGCACCAACAATCTTCCCCTTTTTGATGTTTGACAAAAACCAAACAAATTATTGAGTTAAAACACTAACTCAAATCCCTTACTAATTATCCCAAATTGGTAAATACTCTCCAAATATTCTCTCCCAAACATTCTCCCCCTTTTTGACATACATCAAAAAGGTTATCTCTCCCCAAGGAGGTCAAAGTCTCATGTCCCAATGAGATCTTACAATCTTTCCCTTGGTCCAAAAATACTTAGGATGTCTACCATCTTTCTAGTGATAAGTCCAATATCACTTAAGAGAGACACTCCTAAACACTCTCCCAATTTCCAAATTGGGTTTCTAAAAATCCATCAATTTCCCAAATTGATAACATTCTCCCCTTCAAGAAGAAAAACTATATCCATCATCCCAAGATGGATAATTCCCCCTAAAAGCCTGCTCCCCCTTGACCATTGCACCAACAATGTCCTTGGGAAGTCCCTAAGCCAATAGGAACTCTAAACTATGAAAATTAAGGTTAGAAATTCAACATTGAACTTTCCAACACCTTAACATTGATACAAACCCTAAACAACTCTCCTAATCCATATCCAATGGATTTTCACCCTTTATAATGCTTCCCAAAGCATATCCTAGGGTTAGGAGTGATTAGGGACCTTTACCATGGCTGAACACGGGCTAACCAAACCTAGTTTTCTCGAAATCAGCCTTGGCAGTCGACTCTGTCAGCTACCAGTCGACTGCCACACTCATCGATCACGCCACTCGAGCGGTCGTGATCTTGAAATTTCAGTTATTAGAATCGAGTTTTGGAAATTCATAAATAATTATACGTTTATCGACAAATCATGAAATTTGATACGTATAATACCTATGACCAATACAATGGGTGAAAAATATTTTAAAATTATTTTACCCATAAAATAGTGAATTTGATACAAAACTCAAAACCATTGAAATTTTTAATGTTTTGGCCCTATTTTGTATCAACTCTATCAATGGTGATTGCTATCAAAAGATAGACTTCACCAAGGTTTTTCAAAATGATTTTAAAATGTTTTCAAAACCTTATTTTGGATCATATTCCTTGGGCTCTATGTACATGACTTGTATACAAGCTTTCCCAATGATCCACATTTGAGATTAGATGAGTTTTAGTTCATCTAGATGCAAAAACTATGCACCTTGAACTTAACTCATATCCTAGCATCTCACATGTATCTAGGGTGTATAAATACACATACACGGTCATACATTATAGTAGTCACGGAAAGGTTAGTCGGATCTTGACTTATTTCGTAACTTGGGTAGCAATGATGTATTGCTAGATGCCGCTCATTGCTTGTGTATCTAAAAGAGTTTAGATCCACTGCCAACGTTATGAGAGCCTATAGGGTCACACACAAAGACCATGATGATTAGAAGAATTAGTGCATTCTAGTTTGACTAGAATAATTTGGGAATAAGCTTAAGTACAAAATGGTTTTTGGACTTTAAGCTTAATGAGAATTTTAGCTTATTGATTTAATGAGATTAATTCAATATGCTAAGCTTAATTGATTTAATAAGATCAACTCATTATGTTACCTTATTGATTTAATGAGATTAATTCAATATGATAACATAAGCTTATTGAATTAATAAGATTAATTCAACATCCATGAATGCCACATAAGCATGCCACCTAAGCATGCCACATAAGCATGCCACCTAAGCTTGATGAGGTGGAAGGAGACAAAGGGTTTTGACCTTTGGATTTCCCCCTCATGTGGCCCGCCAAACAAGGAGTGTAACTCCTTGTTTGATTATATTTCAATGCAATTGATTGCATTAAATGTGATAGGAGGTGAAGGGTTTTTCAATCCTATAAAACACCCCATGGGGTGGCCGGCCAAGCTTGGTGGATTGGTTGAAGCTTGAGGCTTGGAGAGAGCTTGGTGGTGAGAGCATTTGGTTGTGTGGCTTTTGTGAGTGTAGTAAGAAGAGTAGTCTTCTTCTTCCTTTCTCTTTTTCCCTACCTTCCTCTCATTTAGGGACTTCTCTAGCAAGAAGTAAAGGAGAGCTCTTCTAGTTTCTTTTGTGAGACAAGAGCTTGCTCGTGTGGATACATATAGAGGCACGGACATTTGAACGTGCTAAAAGATCCAACAAACCCAAGGAGAAGCCGGATTACAAAGGGCACGCAACAAAGGTAATATTCTCCTATAAGATAGGTTTTGAGAAATTTATTTTTTGTACGAGGTTTTCTTTCGCAAGGATCACTTGGAAGGGATCCTAATTTTCCGTTGCGCATATGCTATTTTGCATACGCGATCCCTACATAAAACTCCCGCTAAATTCATGTATCAGTTAGTCCTACTCCCCCTTATTTATTGTGCTTAACATACCATAGGGTTAGGACACCTATCATTGGAATCAAGACAAGACTCTGTTGGATCGATGTGGTTCGCTAGAGGGGGGGGGGTGAATAGCGAAAAACCTTTTTCTTTCGAATTCGTTTCAAGACAAATATACGCAGTGGAAATGTAATGAAACAAAAAGAGACAAATTTATTTTTTACTTAGTTTGTAGCCTTCGGCTACTACTCCAAGGCCCTAACGGTCCTAGACCATGTACGGAGGGCAATTCACTAAAACACTCCTCCTCGTTGGAGGTAGGAGTTTGACGATTACAAAAAAACTTTCGAAGCAAAATGATAGAGACACAAACCCTCTCTTCTATTAAAGTAAAATGCAACGATAGAAAAACCTCGAGTAAAAGAGTTGCAATATTGAAAACAATAACAAGGATTATACCAACAACTAAAAAGAAAGATTTTAAGCTAGGGTTGTTGGCAAACTTAGTCGGAGAGTCGCGGCGTTGAAGCTTTGAGCACTTAGAATTCATTATCAAACCCTAGGTTTGGCCCTACTTTTATAGCCTTTGAGCCCCTTTTCGAGAGGAACCCTAGCCAATCACAATTGAGCACCACTCCCCTTGAAATTTGGTGATAAACCTTGACTCCTCGAGGCTGATCCTTTGACCTTCAGTCAACTGATGGTCATCATCAGTCGATTGATGGCAGCATCAGTCGAGTGCTAACCTTCGGCAGTCGACTGTTTGACGGCAGTCGAGTCCTCCAAGCTGGCAGTCGACTGATGCTAGCTGTAAGGCAAGGTTGGCTCAAAGAAAATATTATTTCGATGGCCTTCGACCGTCCGATCTCGACCTAGACCATCTATGGGATGTCTTTGGTCGGATCTACGCTTAAGATCATCCCCGTAAAGAGGATACGAGCTCACTTACGCTCGCACACACGAGCTTACCTCGATACTTACATGTTACTTTTGCTTCCGGCCTTCCACTCGATTCCTTCGGCTCCCTCTGAAGTCACTCGAGTGTCGCCCGACCACCGCGGCTTCCTCCGGGTATCGCTAGCCTTCAGCTCCAGCTATAGCAATTTACTACACACTCGATTCAGCTCGTGAGATAATGACATGAGCTTAACTTTGTATCGTTTGCTATAATCAAAATTCAGGTTCGACTTAGGTGCCTACTGCACCAACAATCTCCCTCTTTTTGATTTATGGCAAACCCACATACAAAGTTAAGAAAAATAAATTAAGCAAAAAGAGTATGAGATATACATGAATGTGTAGGAGTATAAAAACTATTTTTCAAGTGCTCCCCCTTGAGGAAACCTCCTCCTTGACCGAGGGTGAGTACTTGAGAAAGAGTTTTAACTCTCCCCCTTGATATTTGCTACTAAAAAAGAATTAAGTAACCGAAATTACTTAATATTGGCCATAGTGTTTAAAATAAGTTTTAACTTAAGAAATAAAAAAAAATTGATTTCTTAACCTTGGCCTTTACTTCCATTTTGTTAACACTTGTTAACAAGTTAACTAAAAGTTAAGTAAATTATTTTCTGTTAACAAGTTAACTAAATGTGTTAAAGTTTGAGTAAAATTGATCCCTTAACTTTGGCCTATTTCTTCCCCTTTTGCCATATATCGAAAAGAGTGAGAGTTTGTCTGGAATAAAACAAGTTTTAATTTTAAAGTCCAAGCATGTTCCACATTATTTTGAAAATAATATACTGAAAATAACTTCATCTATAAAATGTTCGACTCATATTTGGCTTGATTGATATGGAAGATCAATCAGTCCTGGTCAGAGTCGGTTAGTATGTATGATTATACTCCGTGGTTCATAGCGATGCACTAGCTCTACATCTGGAACCAGGAGTAAGGTCCTAACATCTCACGCCCATCTACGTGGCTAAGTACACAAACACATTAGTCCTATGTGTTGTGAGATGTACTGGCTCCTTAAATCTATAGGAGCATGATATCTAAGGTATGTCCTATGCTAGTTCCATGAAATTAAAGAAATAGTAGTAAGAACATATAATTTGCAAGTACCTATTCTATTATGCACATGCCCAATTTTCATCTTAATAGACTAAATTCGGCTTCGGGTAGGGGTTTAGTAAATAGATCTGCCAAGTTAGACTTCGATTCGACGTATTCGAGGTGTATGGCTCCGTTGGCCACATGTTCTCGAATGAAATGGTGTTTGACCTCTATATGTTTGGTCCTAGAGTGACATATCGGATTCTTTGTAAGATTAATTGAACTAATGTTATCTACGTGAAGTTTAGTATTCGTAAAGTCTAACTTAAAGTCGCGGAGAGTGTGCTTCATCCAAAGAAGTTGCATGACACACTCACCCATCGCGATGTATTCGGCTTCGGTGGTAGATAAAGCAACACAGTGTTGTTTACTGCACCAACTCACTAGACTCGAGCCGAGAAGTTGACAACAACCACTCGTGCTCTTTCTATCGAGCTTACTACCGGCATAGTCCGAATCGGAGTAGCCGGTTAGTTCGAACTCGGTAGATCTAGGATACCAAATACCGACATTAAGTGTACCCTTTAGATATCTAAGGATACGCTTAACTAGGGTTAGGTGAGACTCCTTAGCACAGGTTTGAAACCTGGCGCACATACTTACTGCGAATAGGATGTCAGGTCGACTCGCAGTTAAGTATAGGAGACTTCCTATCGCGCTCCTATAGTACTTTAAGTCAATGGACTTACTTTCTAAGTCTTCTCCTATGTTAACATTTATCGCCATTGGGGTGTTTATTACCTTAGCGTCTTGCATTCCAAATCTTTTAATTAACTCCTTAGTGTATTTTTGTTGATATAGGCATATACCATCCTTAGTTTGTTTAATTTGTAGACCTAAAAAGAAACCTAACTCGCCTACCAAGTTCATTTCGAACTCACTTTCCATGAGTGAAACGAACTCGTTTAGTAAGGCTGAGTTAGAGGTTCCAAAAATTATATCGTCTACGTAAATTTGAGCTATGAATATTTCTTTACCTAAGGTTTTTACAAAGAGAGTTGGGTCAACTAATCCTTGGTTAAACCCTTTTGACTTAAGATGGATTGAAAGTCTCTCGTACCAAGCTCGAGGAGCTTGTTTAAGTCCATAGAGAGCTTTCTTAAGTTTTAGAACATGGTCGGGTTTATCTAGATTTTCGAATCCGGGGGGTTGGGTAACATAAACTTCTTCTTTAATGTATCCATTTAGGAATGCCGACTTAACATCCATTTGAAACAGCTTAAATCCTCGATGTGCGACATAAGCTAGCAACATTCGAATGGATTCGAGTCTAGCTACTGGGGCATAGGTTTCGTCGTAATCTAAGACTTCGACTTGGCTAAACCCTTTGGCGACTAACCTAGCCTTGTTTCTAACTACATCACCTTTATCATCAAGCTTAATTCGAAACACCCACTTTGTTCCAATTATCATTTTGTCTTTAGGTGGTGGTACTAATTCCCACACTTCATTCCTAGTAAATTGAGCTAGCTCTTCTTGCATTGCAATAATCCAATCGGGATCAAGAAGAGCTTGTTCAATTGATTTGGGTTCTATCTTTGAAATTAAGGAAATTTGACTAAGGTTCCTATAGGATGCTCTAGTTCGAACTCCTAGATTAGGATCTCCTATCACTTGATCGATAGGGTGTTTAGTCTGAGTCCTAGATTGGGTTAGGTTTGTGTCACCTAATTCTTGATCAATGGGGTGACTTGGTTGAACACTAGTTTGGTTGGAGTCATCTATCACTTGATCAATAGAGTGACTTGGTTGACTTAGGTTAGGATTAACACTAGACTTGATCTCCGGATCAGAGTTAGGTCTAGTGTGAATCGGCTCGCTAATTGGGGTTTCTAGGGGTTTTGTAGGTTCATGTCCTTCATCAAATACTACATTGATAGTCTCCTCGACTCTAAGGGTGTCGTTATATACTCTATAAGCTCGACTTGTAGTTGAGTATCCTAGAAAGATTGTAGTTTTCGATGTAAATTTCCCTAGGTAATCCTTAGTGTTTAGGATATGTACCTTACACCCAAATACCCTAAAGTACTTGATGTTGGGTACTTTATCGTGATAAATCTCGTATGAGGTCTTAAGGTGCCTTTTTACCATAAGGATCCTATTTTGGACATAGCATGCCGTACTCACGGCTTCTGCCCAAAACCTATCGGGTAGGTCGTATTCGTTTAACATGGTCCTAGCGGCTTCTTGTAGAGTTCAGTTTTTCCGCTCCACTAGGCCATTTTGTTGAGGGGTCCTAGGGCAAGAGAATTCTGTTGGGGATATTTCGAAACGACTAGAGGGGGTGAATAGCGTTTTGTCCGTACGATGGAATTTGATCGTGATTGTGTCTACAATTTCGTTAGCGCAGCGGAATATAGATAGTAAAAGCAATAACGAAATACAATCACCAACGCAAGCACAACACGAGGATATAACGTGGTTCGGAACAACATGGTTCCTACTCCACGGATCAGGTTCATACGAACCCTAGCGATGCCACAAACACCACTAAGCAATAAAGCTCCTTCTCGACAATAAGTCGGAGGTGGAGAAACCTCGTACAATGAATTACAACAAGTAATACAAAGTAAACAAGCAAATACAAGTGAATATGTAAAGAACACTTTACAAACTAGGGTTTTGAGCGCTTGCTTGTCGGTTGCTTGGATGAGCTTGAAGGACCCTGAAATGCACCTGCAAATCGCCTTCAAATCGCCTCACCAAAGCCCCCAAAGAACTGATGCTGCAATCTCCATGAATAGCTCCCTTTTATCGTATTTATCATTCGACGCCATAAGTCCCCCGATCGATGCCACCTTGTTGTCGTTAGACAACGGCTCAATCCAGGTTGGACATGTTCCACCGGGACTGTTGGCGGCCGATCGCTAACGCCGTAGTCGACCGCCCGATCGGCTCACGGAGCGCTCAATGCTCGACACTGATCGGAAGTCGATTGCCATCCTTGGCGCGATCGCCGAGCCATCGATCGCTACCAATGAGCTGATCGCTAGAGCATTTTCAGCCTCAAGATGGCAGTCGAACTCAAGTCGACTCACGGCAGTCGAACCGGCCATAATGTCAGTCGACTGCCAACCTCAAGAATGAGGTTTTAACCCAAGTATGGTGCCCCCATACTTGCTAGACCACCCTTAGCCTAGATTTAAGCCTTCTAGCCACCTCCATCAGCCTCACGCCTCTCGGATCCCTCCAAGTCATCCATGACTTGTTCATCCATCGCGCTAGCCTCCAGGTGCTTCCCTCGGCTATTGTCATGCTAACGGTGTCTACACCGCCAAGGCACATTGGACTTACGCCGCCAAGACTCTGCTTGGACTTTACGCCGCCAACCATTGGACTTATGCTGGCAAGACTCCCGCTTGGACTTTACGCCGCCAATATCAAACCCTTGGACTTCTCAAATGCCAAGACTCAAGCTTGGACTTTCCCTTGCCAACCCATGTTGGACTTTCCATGCCAAGACCATGCTTGGACTTTCCTTGCCAACCCATGTTGGACTTTACATTGCCAAGACCATGCTTGGACTTTCCTTGCCAACACATGTTGGACTTTAAATTGCCAAGACCATGCTTGGACTTTCCTTGCCAACCCATGTTGGACTTTACATTGCCAAGACCCATGCTTGGACTTTCCTTGCCAACCCATGTTGGACTTTACATTTCCAAGACCCATGCTTGGACTTTTCCCAATGCCAAGTGTTCAAGACTTGGACTTTACCAAATGATAATTACATTGTCATATGTTTTTGTCGAAACATCAAAACATCACTCGAGTCAAACTCAAGTCCTGGTCAATCGCGACCTGGGCCGATTGCACCAACAATCTTCCCCTTTTTGATGTTTGACAAAAACCAAACAAATTATTGAGTTAAAACACTAACTCAAATCCCTTACTAATTATCCCAAATTGGTAAATACTCTCCAAATATTCTCTCCCAAACATTCTCCCCCTTTTTGACATACATCAAAAAGGTTATCTCTCCCAGGAGGTCAATGTCTCATGTCCCAATGAGATCTTACAATCTTTCCCTTGGTCCAAAAATACTTAGGATGTCTACCATCTTTCTAGTGATAAGTCCAATATCACTTAAGAGAGACACTCCTAAACACTCTCCCAATTTCCAAATTGGGTTTCTAAAAATCCATCAATTTCCCAAATTGATAACATTCTCCCCTTCAAGAAGAAAAACTATATCCATCATCCCAAGATGGATAATTCCCCCTAAAAGCCTGCTCCCCCTTGACCATTGCACCAACAATGTCCTTGGGAAGTCCCTAAGCCAATAGGAACTCTAAACTATGAAAATTAAGGTTAGAAATTCAACATTGAACTTTCCAACACCTTAACATTGATACAAACCCTAAACAACTCTCCTAATCCATATCCAATGGATTTTCACCCTTTATAATGCTTCCCAAAGCATATCCTAGGGTTAGGAGTGATTAGGGACCTTTACCATGGCTGAACACGGGCTAACCAAACCTAGTTTTCTCGAAATCAGCCTTGGCAGTCGACTCTGTCAGCTACGATCATTGCCACTCATCGATCGCCACTCGAGCGGTCGACTGATAACTGAAATTTCTGAATTTCAGTTATTAGAATCGAGTTTTGGAAATTCATAAATAATTATACGTTTATCGACAAATCATGAAATTTGATACGTATAATACCTATGACCAATACAATGGGTGAAAAATATTTTAAAATTATTTTACCCATAAAATAGTGAATTTGATACAAAACTCAAAACCATTGAAATTTTTAATGTTTTGGCCCTATTTTGTATCAACTCTATCAATGGTGATTGCTATCAAAAGATAGACTTCACCAAGGTTTTTCAAAATGATTTTAAAATGTTTTCAAAACCTTATTTTGGATCATATTCCTTGGGCTCTATGCACATGACTTGTATACAAGCTTTCCCAATGATCCACATTTGAGATTAGATGAGTTTTAGTTCATCTAGATGCAAAAACTATGCACCTTGAACTTAACTCATATCCTAGCATCTCACATGTATCTAGGGTGTATAAATACACATACATGTCAATTGGATGTGAGATGTGGGTTTTGTTCTCCCTAAACTAGGGTTTCATCTATTTTTCTAAGGCAACTCTACTTGATTCCCTTATAAATGGGACTCCAAGTCATGCCAAAGTCCTTAACTCAATTTTAATCAAATTAATACATGAATGTATGATCATGGCAGAATAATAGCAATAATTAAGCATGGCCAATGATCATGATGTCATGGCATATGATAAAATCTAAAAACACATGGCATTGGTCCTTAATCCCTAAGCATACTCATGACATATAAATGATAGAACATAAACATGATGTCATGTCATGGCATATGGCAAACAAGGCATGACAAATAAAATATATAGGTATGGTAATACCTAAATTTTAATATTAATTGCCATTTGATATAATTAAGTATATTTTGCCATATTAACCTAAATATTCCCAAATGTGCCAAAAACCCAAATTGACACATTAAAACCTCTAAAACTAAATTGTGCCAATTTGATAAAATTATCAAACTTCTTAATTAATATTGGCACATTCTAAAAACCTTTAGGATTCAAATCAAACCACATTCCCAAGGTAACCATAACCTTGAAAATGACCTAAAATTCCACCTTTATCATGGTTGAGTTAGCTACCCATCCAATCAAGGTTGACACACCCTAACTCCATCTAGCGTGAATCAATCACGCTCTTAGGAACCCAAAACCGATTTGAGCTCCTAGGGTTAATTAGGTATTCCTTAGGGATAACCTCCCTAGATACCTTCCTAATGACCCTCCTAGGCTTGTTAGCCTTGGTCATTTGGGTCTTACTTGGGTTGACTCTAGGGGTAACTCCCCTTGTAACCTTCTTAGTGCCCACCCTAGGTTTCCTAGAAACCCTAGCAACTAGGCACACCCTTTGGTCAACTCTAGGGATAACCTCCCTATTGACCTTGGTCTTCCTAGACCTAGTTAGTATTCCATAATCTAGTGGAACACTATGGTAAGTCACCTTGGGCTTAGGTTTGTGACCCAAACCTTGCTTGCCCTTAGTTGACTTTTGACTCTTATGTCCTAAGTGTTGACTTTGAGATTTGGACCTAGACTTTTGATCATTTGACCCTTTAAATTGGTTTTGTATATTCCTAAGGGTCTTTTCTAGTTTTTCAAGCCTTGACCTCAAGGCTTGATTTTCAACCTCTAATTGCCCAATTGATTTTTGATTAAGTTTTTGGGCATTACCATTTTCTCTAGGCATATGCCTACCCTTCTTAGGGTTAATGCCTAAGTGGTTTTCTATTTTCCTAATGCTTTCCTTAGGAAGAGTTTTTCTAGGGACATTAATCCCAAATTTCTCCTTTCTTGAAAAATTTACCCTCTTGGCTCCTAAGCAAAAATATTTATCTCTAGCATGCTTTTCATGGTGAATTGCAAGAGAATTAATATTTCTAGCATGCTTTTGACTTTTAAATTTGGAAGGTGCATTATTAAAATATACCTTAGGGTTAGCTATAGAAGCTCCCCCTACTTGTGATGCTCCTCCTTGCCCCTTCTTCTTCCCCCTAGGGCATTGACTCCGATAATGCCCCTTTGAATTGCACTTGAAGCATATGATGTGCTCCTTTCCTTTAGGTGTTGGGGAACCGGCATCCTTGACTTTTGGTGCTGGTGGAGCTTTCCTAATCTTCTTGGGGCACTTGCTCTTATAGTGCCCGAATTCGCTACACTCAAAACACATAATATTATTTTTATTTGAAATTAGAGTGTTTGAGTTACCTAGGTTAGTGGTGGAGTTCGGAATTGACACTTCTTCATCTTGACTGGATGTAGAAGCTTCTTCTTGATGCTCCGGTGTTGAGGAAACTCTAATCTCCTCCTCAATCCTAGAAGTGGATGCTTCTTCCACTTCCTCCACCAACCCGGAAATTGACTCCCTATCAACTTCCGATTCTACTTCCTCTTCCTCTTTGGATGTTGATGATCTCTCAACCTCCAAGTTCTCACTTCCTTGTGAGGGTGATGCATTAGCCTCTTCGGTCTCTTCCTCTTGGACCATTAATGTGCTTTCATGGAGCTTGGCCACTTGGCTCCATAGCTTGTTTGCATCTACATAATTACCTAACATACACAAGATATTGTTAGGTATTAAATCAATTAACAACTTCATTACCTTCTCATTCTTTTCGAAGGCTTGGACTTGCTCTTCGGTCCATTTCTTTTTCTTGAGGAATCCACCTTTTGGTCCCCTTGGATAGCTATATCCTTCCATTAAGATAGACCATTCTTCGAAGTCCCTCATCATTAGGAAGTCTTCAATTCTTGACTTCCATTGCTTAAACCCTTCTTGTCCATAGAAGGAGTAAGGGATCAGTGTGTAAATATTCCATCCCAATTGTTCTTCCATCTTCACCCTCTAGCTTCTTTGTCCTAGCTCCCGGTGGTTAGTCCGTAGAAGAGCCCTGGGCTCTGATACCACTTGTTGGAGATATTTCAGAACGGCTAGAGGGGGGGTGAATAGCGTTTTGTCCGTACGATGGAATTTGATCGTGATCATGTCTACAATTTCGTTAGCACAGCGGAATATAGATAGTAAAAGCAATAACGAAATACAATCACGAACGCAAGCACAACACGAGGATATAACGTGGTTTGGAACCACACGGTTCCTACTCCACGGATCGGGTTCGTACGAACCCTAGCGATGCCACAAACACCACTAAGCAATAAATCTCCTTCTCGACAACAAGTCGGAGGTGGAGAAACCTCATACAATGAATTACAACAAGTAATACAAAGTAAACAAGCAAATACAAGTGAAAATGTAAAGAACACTTTACAAACTAGGGTTTTGAGCGCTTGCTTGTCGGTTGCTTGGATGAGCTTGAAGGACACTGAAATGCACCTGTAAATCGCCTTCAAATCGCCTCACCAAAGCCCCCAAAGAACTGATGCCACAATCTCCATGAACAGCTCCCTTTTATCCTGCGTCGGGCTGGATTTCCGCCTATCAGTCGACTGCCATAAGTCCCCAGTCGACTGATGCCACTGTTGTCGTGAGACAACGACTCAATCCACGTTGGACAAGTTCCAACGGGACTCTTGGCAGTCGACTGCCAACATTGGCGATCGGCGCTAACGCCCGTGTCGGCCCTTGTCGGCTCACGGTGTTCTGCTCGACACTTTCGGGTGGCGGTCATTGCCGAGCCATCGATCATTGCGAGCCATCGATCGATCGCTACCAATGAGTAGTCGACTGCCAGAGCCATCAGTCGACTGCTACCAATGAGCAGTCGACTGCTAGAGCATTTTCAGCCTCAAGCTGGCAGTCGAACTCAAGTCGACTCACGGCAGTCGAACCGGCCATAATGCCAGTCGACTGCCAACCTCAAGAATGAGGTTTTAACCCAAGTATGGTGCCCCCATACTTGCTAGACCACCCTTAGCCTAGACCTAAGCCTTCTAGCCACCTCCATCAGCCTCACGCCTCTCGGATCCCTCCAAGTCATCCATGACTTGTTCATCCATCGCGCTAGCCTCCAGGTGCTTCCCTCGGCTATTGTCATGCTAACGGTGTCTACACCGCCAAGGCACATTGGACTTACGCCGCCAAGACTCTGCTTGGACTTTACGCCGCCAACCATTGGACTTATGCTGCCAAGACTCCCGCTTGGACTTTACGCCGCCAATATCAAACCCTTGGACTTCTCAAATGCCAAGACTCAAGCTTGGACTTTCCCTTGCCAACCCATGTTGGACTTTCCATGCCAAGACCATGCTTGGACTTTCCTTGCCAACCCATGTTGGACTTTACATTGCCAAGACAATGCTTGGACTTTCCTTGCCAACACATGTTGGACTTTACATTGCCAAGACCATGCTTGGACTTTCCTTGCCAACCCATGTTGGACTTTACATTGCCAAGACCCATGCTTGGACTTTCCTTGTCAACCCATGTTGGACTTTACATTGCCAAGACCCATGCTTGGACTTTTCCCAATGCCAAGTGTTCAAGACTTGGACTTTACCAAATGACAATTACATTGTCATATGTTTTTGTCGAAACATCAAAACATCAGTCAAGTCAAACTTGAGTCCTGGTCAATCGCGACCTGGGCCGATTGTACCAACAAATTCATGGTGGTATCCGTTTAGGTTACAGAAGTTGGTGAACCTTTGATTTTCGAATTCACCACCATGATCGCTTCTAAGTCTTTTAACCTTATGGTTTTTTTGATTCTCGATTAATTTGAATAGATTGATTAATTGATCAAGGGTATCATTTTTATGTTTGATGAACTGAACCCTGGTAAACCTGGAGTAGTCGTCAATTATGACTAAGCAATATTGACTTTTATTGAGTGACTTGGCTCCATGTGAATCGAATAGATCCATATGCAGGAGCTCAAGTACACTTGAGGTTCGTTCTTGGATAGTTAACTTGTGTTGTGTCCTAGGTTGTTTTCCTTGTTGACAAGCATTACAGATTTTATTAACCAAGTTGTTGAGGTTGGGTAAGCCTCTGACTAAGCCACTCTGACTCATCTTGTGGACGAGTCTTGGGTGCGAGTGACCAAGTCGTCGGTGCCACAACCATGATTCCTCTTCCTGTGTCATAAGACATTTGGCTGAGGATTTGATTAAGTTAATTGTATAAATGTTATTTGTCCTAGTTCCTTTGAGTATTGTTTTAGCTGTTTTATTTGTTTTAATTACACATTCATTTTGTAAAAATATGACCTTATAGTTATTTTCACATAATTGGCTTACAATTATTTGTCACATATGACATATTCAAAATTCTCTACAAGTAATACATTTTTAATAACAAAATTCGAGTTAAGCTCGATATCACCTGATCCGATGATTTTGAGCTTGCCATTATTCCCAAAGGCTACCGATCCTTGTCGTTTGAATCGAAGCTTCGTGAATTTGAGTTGATCCCCGGTCATGTGTCGGGAGCAACCACTGTCCAACATCCATTGATCCTACACACAAGGTGGTTGGATTGGATGTTAGATTTTTTTAAAAAAAAAAAATTGGTTGTAAGTTGTTAAACCTAGGTCATCTCACCTGTGTCTATATGATCAAGCATGTTATACTTATGTGGTTTTTGTGAGATGACTTCCAATTAAGTTGATTAAGTGGATTTAGGTTCAAGTAATTTTATGTTATATTTGGATTTGACCCTAGGCTTGTCAAGTTTACCTTTTCAAGATCATGGCTTCCAGGTCGTGGCGAGGCGTAGAGGCCTTCTTTTATCGGATCATCGACCACTTCCTTAGACAAAGCCATTTTCAAGAAAATGATGACTTGACTCACCTAAGACTATTTCCTAGTCTAACTGGATATTTTTGAAAAGAGGCTCCCCGAGGCTCAATCTTTTCGAAGAATTTTAGTTGGTTATGTTTTTGAAAAGAGGCTCCCCGAGGCTCAATCTTTTCAAAGAATTTTAGTTGGTTATGTTCGTGTTCTAAGTGAGTTCACAAGTTTTAAAGCACAAACTTTCTAAGTTAAAGCATGCAATTTCTAAGTTAAAGCACAAACTTTCTAAGTTAAAACATGCAATTTCTTAGTTAAAGCACAAACATGTTTTGTACTGGCTCCCCTTAGACCGTTGAATCGGTTCGGTCTATCCACATAGTGGATTTGGTCCTTGGGAATCCAGTACGGGTTGGATCCTAGAATTGAAATCAAAAGGTTCTTAGGGACCCATGCTTGGACATGTTTCCTATGTCGACTTACAATCGACATATACGACCTATTAGTCGTGTTTGAGTTAAACCCTAGTCAAGCCTTGTTGTACACGGCCCTTTGAGATCCAAGTAGGAGGTCAAGTCCTTTGGATCTCGAAGTGAACCTTTCCAACGTGTTCCTAAGATCTTCGACTTGACTTTTCAAGAGTGAGTTCTCAACTTCGAGTTTTTCAACCCGAGTTGAGTCCTTCTCTTGAACTCGACTAGTCGAAGAGGTTAGGGAGACCTTGTGTTTGAGGAGTTTGACCTCCTCAACCAGGGTCTCGACCTTGGACTCGGATTTAACTAATTTCCTAGACAAAAACCTAACCGTATTTTGTAAAGTATTAAATAAAGTTCGACTTACTTTAAGGGTATCTTTTGAACCGGATGCGTATCCCTGGCTTGACTTGAAGGTAGCTTCGTAGTCCGAGTCATCCTCAGGTTCTGACTCAAGTTCAGGTTCGGTCTCCGTGTCTGACTCAATTGATTTCGCCATGAAGACGTGGTCTTTGTCTTCTTCGGATGACGCTTCTTCTCATGTCGCATTGAGGGCCTTCTTGTGCTTAGGTGCTTTGTGGTTGAGCTTGGGGCACTCGGACTTGATATGTCCAAACCTGTTACACTCATAACACCTAATATTAGAACTTTTAGGCTTACCTTGGTTTGGTCGAGTCGTGGTTCGCTTTCGTCCCTTGGCTATCCTTCGAGCTAGGTTCATTAGCTCAGCAGTCAATTCCGGGTCAACTTCTTCTTCGGACTCGTCTTCCTCCTCGGTTGGTGGTGGCTTGCTTGGCATTTTCTTCTTCTTTGAACCTGCAAACAAGGCTATACCCCTCTCGGGTTCCGAGTTAGACTGCTCATGAAGTTCAAAATTGGAAAAAAGTTCATCTAACCTAAGTTTAGAAAGGTTCTTGGAGACCTTGTAGGCATCGACCATGGATGCCCACAAGGTAGTCCTCGGAAAAGAGTTTAGAACATACCTTATAAGGTCGCGGTTTTTGACCTTTTGCCCGATTGTGTGTAGGTTGTTGACGATGTCCTGGACTCGGGCGTGAAGTTGGGTCGCGGACTCGTGTTCCTGCATTTTTAGGTTATATAGTTTATTGAAAAGAAGATCACGCTTACATACCTTGGCTTCATCGGTCCCTTCGTGTAGCTCCACTAGTTTTGTCCAAAGATCTTTTGCGCTTATGAAGGGGCCGACGCGATTTAGCTCCTCCTTGGATAGGCCGCATTGGAGGATTTGTGTTGCCTTGGCGTCGGCTTCGACTTGTCGTTTTGTCGCAATGGTCCATTGATCATAATCCAAGGAGTCACCCACTTCATTAGTCGGAAGTGTGAAACCCGTTTGGATTATGATCCACATATCGATTTGGGTTTTGAGAAAGCATTCCATCCGACCCTTCCAATAACGGAAGTCATCTCCATTGTAAAACGGAGGTCGGACGGTGCTAAAACCTTCGAGATGGGCCATTAGAACAAAAGACACAAAGAGACGAAGACGAAGAAACTAGCACCGACAAAAACACAAAAACAAGTACCAAGACTCGCGTCTTGGATTAGTAGTGCGGGAGAAAACTTAACAAAGCGAAATAAAATAAAACAAAACAAAATTAAAAGAAAAATAAATCTGTAAAAATGGCTAGATTGGTGGTTTCAACAAATCTTAGCCACCCCCGGCTCTGATACCAATTGTTGGATCGATGCGGTTCGCTAGAGGGGGGGGGGGTGAATAGCGAAAAACCTTTTTCTTTCGAATTCGTTTCAAGACAAATATACGCAGCGGAAATGTAAATGAAACAAAAAGAGACAAGTTTATTTTTTACTTGGTTCATAGCCTTCGGCTACTACTCCAATGCCCTAACGGTCCTAGACCATGTACGGAGGGCAATTCACTAAAACACTCCTCCTCGTTGGAGGTAGGAGTTTGACGATTACAAAAAAACTTTCAAAGCAAAATGATAGAGAGACAAACCCTCTCTTCTATTAAAGTAAAATGCAACGATAGAAAAACCTCGAGTAAAAGAGTTGCAATATTGAAAACAATAACAAGGATTATACCAACAACTAAAAAGAAAGACCTTAAGCTAGGGTTGTTGGCAACATTTCGTTGTCGGAGAGTCGCAGCGTTGCGGAAGCTTTTGAGCACTTAGAATTCATTATCAAACCCTAGGTTTAGCCCTCCTTTTATAGCCTTTGAGCCCCTTTTCGAGAGGAACCCTAGCCAATCACAATTGAGCACCACTCCCCTTGAAATTTGGTGATAAACCTTGACTCCTCGAGGCTGATCCTTTGACCATCAGTTGATTGATGGCCATCATCGATCGATGGCGGCATTCGAGTCTTGACCTTGGACCTTCGGCATTGTTTGGCGACGGTCGAGTCCTCAGTAGCAGTCGACTGATGCTAGCTGCAAGGCAAGGTTAGCTCAAAGAAAATATTATTTTGACGGCCTTCAACCATCCGATCTCGATCTAGACTATCTATGGGATGTCTTTGGTCGGATCTACGCTTAAGATCATCCCCGTAAAGAGGATACGAGCTCACTTACGCTCGCACACACGAGCTTACCTCGATACTTACATGTTGCTTTTGCTTCCGGCCTTCCACTCGATTCCTTTGTCTCCCTCCAAAGTCACTCGAGTGTCGCCCGACCACCACGGCTTCCTCCGGGTGTCGCTAGCCTTCAGCTCCAACTATAGCAATTTACTGCACACTCGATTCAGCTCGTGAGATAATGACATGAGCTTAACTTTGTATCGTTTGCTATAATCAAAACTCAGGTTCGACTTAGGTGCCTACTGCACCAACAGACTCAAGGCTGATTGTGTAGAAAAATCAGTGTGACAGTCGACTGAATACTCAGGCAGTCGATTACCAACCCTGAAACACTAAGTTCAGGTTTTCAGCCTAACTTCAAAAATGCATTAAAAATTCAATAAACATCGAAAAATCATGAAATTTTGTGGACACATTTCTAAAGTCATTATATATCAAGGAAAAATAAATTAAAAAATATATATTTTCTATATTTAAAAATTGACACAAATTAAAAACTAACAAAAGTTTTAAGGTTTTTCAAAACTTTGTGCCACTTTGCTTACCAAGTGATTTTTTTTTACAAAATATGATAAACATAGTTTAAAATATATTTTGTTTCACATTTCCCATTATGTTCATAGAGCTATATGCACATCAATTGTACACAAGCCTTCCCAATGATTGGTCCAATGAAGGATCAATGTCTCTAAATGGCACTTTTGTTCATAGTAATGCATCATAATAAGAATGATGAACCAAGTGCATCTTCCTAACATCTCACATGATGTCTAAGTGGCTCAATACAAGAATCATAGATTCTTAGGTGTTTTGTGAGATGCTTAGAGATATAGTACTAGATTTTCTATTGGATCATGCAAACCTAAACCTCTACTCTACTAAGCACATTCCAAGTTCTCTCCTATGTGATGAAAAATCTGCTTCGGGGAGAGCCTTGATGAAAATGTCGACAAGGTTGGACTTAGATTCTATGTAGTTGAGTTCAATATCCCCCTTTGCCACATGATCTCTAATGAAGTGATGATTCACTTCAATGTGCTTAGTCCTAGAGTGATGTATCGTATTTTTGGTCAAATTAATGGTACTCACATTATCACAATAAATCTTGATGTTGGAGTATTGTAGCTCATAATCCTCTAGAGTGTGTCTCATCCAAAGTAATTGAGCTACACAACCACCCATGGCTACATACTCGGCCTAGGTGGTGGACAAAGCAACACAAGGTTGCTTCCTACTACTCCAACTAACTAGGGAGGATCCAAGAAATTAGCACCCACCACTAGTACTCTTTCAATCCAATTTGCAACCTGCATAATCAGAATCGGTATACCCAAACAAATCAAAAGACCTAGTCCTAGGGTACCAAAGTCCAACACTTAGTGTGCCTTTAATGTATCTTAAAATTCTTTTAACGACCACTAAGTGAGACTCCTTGGCACAAGATTGGTATCTTGCACACATACCTACCGCAAATAAAATATCGGGTTTACTAGCAGTTAGGTATAATAAGCTACCAATATACTCCTATAAAGTTTTAGGTCAATTGATTTACCTTCATCATCATTGTCTATTTTAGTGTTAGTTGCCATTGGGGTCGATACTACCTTAGCATTTTCCAAACCAAAATTCTCAATCATTTCTTTGGTATATTTTGTTGGTGCAATCGGCCCAGGTCACGATTGACCAGACTCTAATTGGACTCGAGTAGTGTTTTGATGTTTGACATTGATGTTTGATAATGTGTTAAGGAGATTGTAGGTGCAATCGACCCATGTCATATTTGATGTTTGACAATGGTTTGACCATTGTCATGGGAGAAGTCCATGTCTTATGTACTTGGCATGAAAAGTCCAAGCTTGAGTCTTGGCATGGAAAGTCCAATATGGGTTGGCAAGGAAAGTCCAAGCATGGGTCTTCGCAAGGAAAGTCCAAGCATGGGTCTTGGCAAGGGAAAGTCCAAGCTTGAGTCTTGGCAAATGAAAAGTCTAAGGGGAATATTGGCGGCGTAAAGTCCAAGGGTAGAGTCTTGGCAGCATAAGTGCAATGGTTAGTGGCGTAAAGTCCAAGCAGAGTCTTGGCAGTGTAAGCCCAATGTGCCTTGGCAGTGTAGACCACATTAGCATGACAATAGCTGATGGAAGCACCTGAAGGCTAGCATATGGATGAACAAGTCATGGATGACTTAGAGGGATCCAATAGGTGTGAGGCTGACGAAGGTGGCTAGAAGGCTTAGGTCTAGGCTAAGGGTGGTCTAGCAAGTATGGGGGCACAATACTTGGGTTAAAACCTCAAGTTTGAGGTGTATCCGTCGATAGGGACTATGGTCAGTTGACTAATAGGAGTCGACTAGAGTTCGACTGCTGGAATTGGCATAGCAATATACTTCCAGCATTGGGTAGTCGACTGATGGCCTGAGCAGTCAACAGATGGCCTGAGCAGTCGACTAATGGCTTGAACAGTCGACTGTTGGTCGGGAATTCGGGGATTGAATGTTCCCGAGTCAACTGTTAGAGTTTGACAGTCGAGTGATGACCCGATTAGTCGACTAATGGATATAATCAGTCGACTGATGGTCTATCCGTTGGACTTATCTGACGTGGTTCATGCCGTTGTGAGACAATGGCTACAGGGGCAGTCGACTGATGGTCCTGATTAGTTGACTGCTAGGCGGAATCTAGCTCAATGAGAATCTTCAAAGGGAGCTCGTGGAGGAGGTTTTCGCCATCGGTTCTTGGACATCTTTGAGGCGATTTGCTGGTGCAAATCAAGGTCTTCAAGCATGATTCAAGCAATCAACAAGCAAGCATTCCAAAGCAATAGTTATAAAGTTTTCTTTACGTTGTTTTGTATATTCATCTTGTATTTGCTTGTTTTACTTTGTATTACTTGTTCTAATTCATTGTATGAGGTTTCTCCACCTTTGACTTGTTGTCGAGAAGGAGTTTATTAGATTAGTGGTGTGTGATTGCATCGCTAGGGCTCTTACGAGCCCAATCGGTGGAGTAGGAACCATTCGCTTTCGAACCATGTTATATTGTGTTGTCTCTTGTGCTTGTGTTGCATTTACTTTTATTATTATATATTCCACTACGTTAAAAAGTGTTGTAGAGATGAACGCGATCAAATTCCATCATCGACGAATGTGCTATTTGTTGGTGCAGTGGGCACCAAAGTCGAACCGGTATTTTGATTATGGCAAAAGGCTCAATAGTTAAGGGTATATTTGTTATCTTACGAGCTCAATTAAGTGTGCAGAAATGCTAAAGTTGAGCGGAAGGTCTGCGACACCCGGTGGGAACCGAGGTGGTCGGGCAACGCCAGAGGGACTTCGGAGGAAGCCGAGGTACTCGGGTGAAGACCGGAAGCGAGGCTACAAGGTAAGCTCGTGTGAAAGCGAAGCAAGGTCGTTAAGCGTAGATCCGACCCAATACCTCCAATGGAAGGTCTAGGTCGAGATCAGATGGTTAGAACCATCGTACTTTATATTTTAAGCTAACTTGTATCATAGCCCAAAACCCTTTGACTACGATCAACTGCTAGTCAAGTTCCGCCTCGAGAAGAGCTCAATTTCAAGGGGGTGAATTTGGACTTGACTCGTGTTTTGGTACAAAGGGTGATGTGGCATCAAGGTGGACATCCAAACCATCACCAAGCTTCCTTGTGGTGGACGCCCAAAATAAGGTGAGTTGGCACAAGATGGTTGGCTCCCATGATGTGGCACAAGTTGAATGGCTCCAACAAGTTGGCGCCCAAGGAGGTTGGAGGTGGCACAAGGTGGTTGGATGAAACACCTCATCCTTGAGTTGGCGCACAAGAAGGTTGGAGGTGGCACAAGGTGGTTGGATGAAACACCTCATCCTCAAGTTGGCGCCCAAGGAGGTTGGAGGTGGCACAAGGTGGTTGGATGAAACACCTCATCCTTGAGTTGGCGCACAAGAAGGTTGGAGGTGGCACAAGGTGGTTGGATGAAACACCTCATCCTTGAGTTGGGATAAGAACCTCACCTTGGACACTACCTATGTCTAAATTCATAGATCAATATCCATAAATAGACTTGTTCACTCCAAGCAAAAAAAAGAAATTAAGAGCTCTCAACACGCCGTCGTAACGCCGCTACTACTACTCACATTTGCTACGACGAAGTGCCGCCGACAACGAAAGCTACATCTTCTACTTATAAGAGTTGTCGGTATATTTATTTAAGTTCTACTTCTTTAAATTGTCTTTGTGCTTTAATCGTAACAAGGAAAGGGGGAGTGTCCCTTTGCCTTGATTTCTTTTTGTAATCGTTGCTCCTACCTCCAACGAGGAGGAGTGGTTTTAGTGAATTGCCCTCCGTACGTGATCAAGGATCACTAGGGCCGTGGATTAGCAATCGAAAGATTGTGAACCACGTAAAAATATCTTGTCTACTTTATATTTCCGTTTTGGATTCTCTACTTGCTTTTTACTTATTGCAAAAGTTTTTTTTTAACGACACCGTATCGCTATTCACCCCCCCCCCTCTAGCGACACTTTCGATCCAACAATTGGTATCAGAGCCGGGGGCGCTAAGATTCGGTGAAACCACCAATCTAGCTTTGTTTTTCTTTTTTTACAGATTTTTATTTATTTATTTCTGTTTGTATAATTATTTCACTTGCTTATCTTCTCCTACATATAGAATTGCATTAGAGGCTTTAGGATCGGGATAAGGTTGTCCTTCGGGTTAGATCCCGAGTAAGGTTGTCCTCCGGAACTTCAACGACATTCGCATTTGATTGTTTATTTCTTTTTGCAAGTTACATTTTATATATCTTTTTACTTCCCTTTACTAATCCAAGGCGAAAGTCTTGGAATATTCTTTCGTGTGTGTTTTGCAAGATTCTTTTAAATCGTTCTTCTTCTTGTTTTTAAATGGCCCATCTCGAAGGGTTTAGCACGCCCGACCCCCGTTTTACAGCGGTAATGACTTTCGTTATTGGAAGGGTCGGATGGAATGCTTTCTTAAAACCCAAATCGAGATGTGGATAAATAATCAAACGGTTTCACACTTCCTATTAATGAAGATGGTGAATCTTTGGAGTTCACGATCAATGGTCAAATTCCATGAAAAAACAAGTAGAAGCCGATGCCAAAACAACTCAAATCTTGCAATGTGGGTTGTCAAGGAAGAGCTCAACGCGTCGGCCCCTTCATTAGTGCAAAGGACTTATGGACCAAGCTAGTGGAACTACGAAGGCAGCGACACGAAGGTATGTAAAGAGATTTACTTTTAAATAAATTGTATAACTTGAAAATGCAGGAAAAGCGAGACCATGACTCAACTACATGCTCGTATCCAAGACGCCGTCAACCAACTCCATGCCATCGGACAAAGGTCGAGAATCGCGACCTTATCAGTATTCTCTTAACTCGTTTCCTAGGACCACCTTGTGGGCATCCATGGTCGATGCCTACAAGGTCTCCAAGGACCTTTCTAAAATTAGGTTAGGCAATTGTTTTGAACTTGAATTACATGAGCAAACTAACGTGGTCGGGCCGAGAAGAGTATTGCGTTAGTTGCGAGTTCCAAGAAGAAGAAGCCCCATAAAGCAAGCCACCCCCGAAGGAAGAAGGCGAGTCGAATCGGAGTAGACTCGAAATAGAATCCGAACTAGTCAATCTAGTTCGGAAGATGATCAAGAGGCAGCGACCAACAACTCAAGGTAAGCCTAAACCTAATTCAAATACTTCTAATTTTAGATGCTATGAGTGCAGCAGTTTGGTCACATCAAGTCCGAGTGCCCAAAGCTAAAGAATAGCATCAAAGACCAAGCGCTAAGCGCTACTTGGGAGGAGTTGTCGGAGGAAGAAGGCGATATCCAAGCTCTAATGGCCAAGCCGACCGAGCACGACTCGAAACCGAAGAAAGTCCGAGTCGAATCCGATGATGAGCTTCCATTCAAGACAAGCCACGGATCGTATCCGGTTCAAAAGAATCATTAAGGGTAAGTCGTTACTTAATACTTTGTATGGTGCAATTAAATTTTTAAATAAGAAACTAGCTAAGTCAGGAGTCCAAGGTCGAGACCCTAATTGAGAGGTTAACCTTCTCAAACATGAGGTCTCCTAACCTCTTCGACTACTCGTATTCAAGAGGAGGACTCAACTCAAGTTGAAAAGCTTGAAGTTGAGAACTCGCTTTTGAAAACACAAGTCGAAGACCTTAGAAGGCTGCGTTGGAAAGGTTCACTTTGGGATCAGGGACTTGACCTCTTACTTGGATCACAAAGGGCCGTGTACAACAAGGCGGACTCGGGTTTAACTCAAATACAACCAATAAGTCATATATGTCTATAGTAAACCAACATAAGAAAAATGTCCAAGCATGGGTCCCTAAGACCACTTTGATTTCAACTTTAGGATCTAACATGTATTGGGTTCCCAGGACCAAATTCACTATGTGAATAGACCCACTCGATTCAATGGTCGGAGCCAATACAAAATGTATTTTGTTAAGTCTTAGAAATTGCATGCTTAGTTTTCCTTTATTTTTAGAATGGTTAGATAGGACTCATAACCAACTAAAATCCTGCGAAAGATTGAGCCTCGGAGCCTCTTTTCAAAAATAAACCAACTAAAATCCTACGAAAGATTGAGCCTCGAGCCTCTTTTCAAAAATAACTAGTTAGACCAAGGCGTAGTCTCAAGTAAGTCGAGTTATCAATTTCTTGAAATTAGCTTTGTCTAAGGAAGTGGTCGTTGTTCCGATCAAAGAAGGCCTCTGTGCCTGCCACGACACGGAAGCTAATCTCTTGAAAAGATTACTTGATGAGCTTAGACTAAATCGAATCTAACCTAATGTTGGTTAATTTAA
This sequence comes from Wurfbainia villosa, assembly GCA_025175895.1. Taxonomy (NCBI): domain Eukaryota; kingdom Viridiplantae; phylum Streptophyta; class Magnoliopsida; order Zingiberales; family Zingiberaceae; genus Wurfbainia; species Wurfbainia villosa. The sequence continues at coordinate 19,313,735 of CM046000.1, read as the reverse complement.
ATTCATTAAAATTAATCAAGTAAAATTGAAAGTCATCTCACAATAACACATAGGAATAACATGTTTTGATCATGTAGATATTGGTGAGATGATTTAGGTTTAAAACTTACAAACAACCCTTTAGTAATTCCAATATCCGATCCAACTACCTTATGTGTAGGATCAATGGATGTTGGATGCTGGTTACTCTCGACACATGGCGGGATCAACTCAAATTTTCGGTTACGATTCAAGCGACAAGGATCGGTAGCCTTGGAAATAAGCAAGCTCAAAATCATCGGATCAGGTGATATTGAGCTCAACTCTAACTTTACAATTCAAAATGTCTTATTAGTAGAAAACTTTCAATATAATTTACTTAGTGTAAGCCAATTGTGTGATAACAATTATAAGGTCATATTTCTAGAAAATGAATGCGTAATCAAAATAAATGCAACATCTAAAATAATACTTAAAGGAACTAGGAGTAGCAACATCTACACAAAAAATTTACCCAACTCCTCAACCAAGTGTCTTATGACACAGCAAGAGGAATCTTGGTTATGGCACCGAAGACTCGGACACTCGCACCCAAGACTCGTCCACAAGATGAGTCAGAGTGGCTTGGTTATAGGTTTGCCTAAACTAAACAACTTGGATAATAAAATATGTAATGCTTGTCAACAAGGTAAACAATCTAGGACACAACATCAATTAACTAATCAAGAACGAACCAATAGTGTTCTTGAGCTCCTACACATGGATCTATTTGATTCACATGGAGCTAAGTCACTCAATGGTAGTCAATTTTGCTTAGTCATAATTGACGACTATTCTAGATTTACTTGGGTTAGGTTTATCAAACATAAAAATGATACCCTAGACCAACTAATCAATCTTTGTAGGTTAATCGAAAATCAAAAGAACCTTAAGATTAAAAGACTTAGAAGCGGTCATGGTGGTGAATTCGAAAACCACAGTTTACAGATTTACGTAACCTAAGCGGATACCACCATGAGTTTTCATGTCCTAGAACCCCACAACAAAATGGGTTAGTCGAGCGGAAAAATAGAACCCTACAAGAAGCCGCTAGGACAATGTTAAGCAGTATAACCTACCCGATAGATTTTGGGCGGAGTAGTACGACTTGCTATGTCCAAAATAGGATCCTTATGGTAAAGAGGCACCAAAAGACCTCGCGAGATTTATCACGATAAAATACCGAACATCAAGTACTTTAGGGTATTTGGATGCAAGGTACATATCTTAAACACTAAGGATTACCTAGGAAATTCAAATCCAAAACCTCTCTGGAACCTTTCTAGGATACTCAACCACCCGGTAGAGCTTATAGGGTATACAATCACGACACTCTTAGAGTCGAAGAAACCATTAATATAGTTTTGACGAAGGACACGAACCCGTTCAATCCTTAACAAAACCAACTAGCAAATCAACTTATAGCGAACCCGACTCGATCTTGAACTTGAATCTCGTCCTAACCCAAGTCATCCTATCGACCAAGTGATAGATGACTCTAACCCAAGTCAAACTAGAACTCACCCAAGTCATCCTATCGACCAAGTGATAGATGACCCTAACCCGAGTCACACTAAGACTCAAACAAATCATCCTATCAATCAAGTTATAGGTGATCCAAATTTAGGGTTCGAACTAGAGCTTCATATCGAAACCTTAGTCAAATCTTAATTTCCAAAATCGAACCCAAAACTATTGAACAAGCACTTCTTGATCCGATTGGATTATTGCTATGCAAGAAGAGCTAGCTCAATTCACTAGAAATGAAGTCGAATTAGTACCACCACCTAAGAAAAATCAATTATTGGAACAAGGTGGGTATTTGAAATAAACTTGATGATAAAGGTGAAGTAGTTAGAAATAAAGCTAGGTTAGTCGCAAAGGGTTTAGTCAAGTCGAAGGTTTAGATTACGATGAGACCCTCGCCCGTAGCGGACTAGAGTCCATCCGAATGTTGTTAGCATATCTGCACATCGAGATTTTAAATTGTTTCAAATGAATGTCAAGTCAGCATTTTTGAATGGATACATTAAGGAAGAAGTTTACGTCATCAACCTCCCGGATTGAAAATCTAGATAAACGACCATGTCCTTAGACTTAAGAAAGCCCTATATGGACTCAAACAAGCCCCAAGAGCTTGAGTACGAAGGCTTTCGATCTATCTTAAGTCCAAAGGATTCAACCAAGGTTTAGTCGACCCAACCTTATTCAGTAAAAACCGTAGGAAAAGAAATCTTTATAGCCCAAATCTATGTAGATGATATAATTTTTGGAACTACCAACTCGATCTGCTAAGCGAATTCATCTCACTTATGGAAAGTGAATTTGAAATGAATTTAGTAGGAGAGTTAAGTTTCTTCTTAGGTTTACAAATTAAACAAACTAAAGATGGAATATATTTACATCAACAAAAATATACTAAGGACTTAATAAATCGATTTGGAATGCAAGATGCTAAAATAATCAATACACCTATGGCAACTAATGTTAATATAAGCGAAGATGTAGAAGGAAAACCCGTTGACCTAAAATACTATAGGAGCGCAATAGGAAGTCTCCTATACTTAAGCATGAGCCGAGCATTTTATTCGGTAAGTATGTGCAAGGTTACAAACTTGTGCCAAGGAGTCTCACCTAACCCTAGTCAGCGTATCCTTAGATATCTAAAGGGCACGCTAAGCGTAGGTATTTGGTACCCTAGATCTACGAGTTTAATCTAATCGGCTACTCCGACTCCGACTATGCCGGTAGTAAACTCGATAGAAAGAGCACAGTGGTTGTTGTCAAATCCTCGGCTCGAGTCTAGTAAGTTAGTGCGAGGAAGCGACATTGCGTTGCCTTATCTACCACCGAATACGTTGCGATGGGTGAGTGTGTCTCTCAGCTCCTGTGGATGAAGCACACTCTCCAAGACTTTAGCTTAATCTTTAACAACATTAAAACCTACATAGATAACATTAGTTCAATTAACTTAACTAAAAATCCAATATGTCATTCTAGGACAAAACATATAGAAGTTAAACACCACTTCATTAGGGAACATGTAACTAATGGAACTATACAACTAGAGTATGTTGAGTCCAAATCAAACCTAGCGGACATCTTCACCAAACCACTACCCCGAATTTAGTTTATTAAGACGAAAGTTAGGTATGTGCGTAATAGAGTAGGATTTAAATTTTTCTATATATGTACTCTACTTTTGCTTCTTTTTATGAAATTAGCCTAAGTCTTACCTTAGAAATCATATACCTATAGATTTAAGGAGCCAACACATCTCACAACACATAGGACTAATGTGTTTGTGTACTTAGCCACGTGAGCAGGCGTGAGATGTTAGGACCTTACTCACAGTTCGATGTAGATTGATTGCATCGACATGAACCATGGAGTATAATTATTTAAAATTAATCAACTCCTTCAAGACTTATTGATCATTCTATATCAATCAAGTCCAATCGGAGTTGTACATTTTAGATGAACATATTTTCAAGCTTATTATTATTTTTAAAAAAAAATAAAAAAATATATTTATATTGGGAACTTGCTTGGACAAACAAACCCTAATATATATAGACAATCTTTTTTGAGTTGAGGCAGAGGGGGGAGAAAGTCACAAAAGGAAGGAAGAAAGTAAACAAAATTATTACCTTTTATATTAAGTAATTCCGTTTACTTAAGCAACTATTAAGGGAGTAAAATTATTTTTCAAGAACTCACCTTCGGTCAAGGGGGAGGTTACCTCAAAGGGGAGAACTTGAAACAATAATTTTTCTCACTCATATTTAATCTTTATGCTAGCTCATTCATCTTTATGCTAGCTCATTCATATTTAATCATTATGCTAGCTCATTCATATTTAATCTTTATGCTAGCTCATTCATATTTAATCTTTATGCTAGCTCATTCATGCTTAATCATTATGCTAGCTTACTGTTATGCTTAATTTTTCCTTAACTTTTGTGTCGGTTTGCCATGAATCAAAAAGGGGGAGATTGTTGGTGCAATGGGCACCAAAGTCGAACCGGTATTTTGATTATGGCAAAAGGCTCAATAGTTAAGGGTATATTTGTTATCTTACGAGCTCAATTAAGTGTGCAGAAATGCTAAAGTTGAGCGGAAGGTCTGCGACACCCGGTGGGAACCGAGGTGGTCGGGCAACGCCAGAGGGACTTCGGAGGAAGCCGAGGTACTCGGGTGAAGACCGAAAGCGAGGCTACAAGGTAAGCTCGTGTGAAAGCGAAGCAAGGTCGTTAAGCGTAGATCCGACCCAATACCTCCAATGGAAGGTCTAGGTCGAGATCAGATGGTTAGAACCATCGTACTTTATATTTTAAGCTAACTTGTACTGCAGTCCAAAACCCTTTGACTACAGTCAACTGCTAGTCAAGTTCCAGCCTCGAGACGAGCTCGAATTTCAAGGGGGTGAATTTGGACTTGACACGTGTTTTGGTACAAAGGGTGATGTGGCATCAAGGTGGACATCCAAACCATCACCAAGCTTCCTTGTGGTGGACGCCCAAAATAAGGTGAGTTGGCACAAGATGGTTGGCTCCCATGATGTGGCACAAGTTGAATGGCTCCAACAAGTTGGCGCCCAAGGAGGTTGGAGGTGGCACAAGGTGGTTGGATGAAACACCTCATCCTTGAGTTGGCGCACAAGAAGGTTGGAGGTGGCACAAGGTGGTTGGATGAAACACCTCATCCTCAAGTTGGCGCCCAAGGAGGTTGGAGGTGGCACAAGGTGGTTGGATGAAACACCTCATCCTTGAGTTGGCGCACAAGAAGGTTGGAGGTGGCACAAGGTGGTTGGATGAAACACCTCATCCTTGAGTTGGGATAAGAACCTCACCTTGGACACTACCTATGTCTAAATTCATAGATCAATATCCATAAATAGACTTGTTCACTCCAAGCAAAAAAAAGAAATTAAGAGCTCTCAACACGCCGTCGTAACGCCGCTACTACTACTCACATTTGCTACGACGAAGTGCCGCCGACAACGAAAGCTACATCTTCTACTTATAAGAGTTGTCGGTATATTTATTTAAGTTCTACTTCTTTAAATTGTCTTTGTGCTTTAATCGTAACAAGGAAAGGGGGAGTGTCCCTTTGCCTTGATTTCTTTTTGTAATCGTTGCTCCTACCTCCAACGAGGAGGAGTGGTTTTAGTGAATTGCCCTCCGTACGTGATCAAGGATCACTAGGGCCGTGGATTAGCAATCGAAAGATTGTGAACCACGTAAAAATATCTTGTCTACTTTATATTTCCGCTGTGCATTCTCTACTTGCTTTTTACTTATTGCAAAAGTTTTTTAACGACACCGTATCGCTATTCACCCCCCCCCCCTCTAGCGACACTTTCGATCCAACAATATTCACCCCCCCCCCTCTAGCGGGTGCACAGGTCCTAACATATTTGGTTTGGTATATATGGATTCCCTCATTTGTTTGTTTAACTTGTAAACCTAAAAAGAAATTTAACTCCCCAACTAGACTCATTTCAAACTCATTTTCCATATTTTTGATGAAGTCTTGAAGGAGTTTATCATATGTTGACCCAAAAATGATGTCATCAACATACACTTGGGCCACAAAGATATCCTTTGATTTTGACTTAATGAAAAGAGTTTAATCTACTCCCTTCTAAAAATCCTTAGAAATTATAAAAGATGGTAATATTTCATACCAAGCTTGAAGAGCTTGTTTTAACCCATATACAGCTTTTCTAAGCTTATATATGTGGTTTGGATAGTCAACACTCTCAAACACGGGAGGTTGTTCTACATACACTTCTTCCTTAATAAATCCATTTAAGAATGTCGATTTTACATCCATTTGATAAAGTTTAAACCACATGTAAGCAGCATATCCTAAAAGGATTCTAATTGACTCTAACTTACCAACCGAGGCATAAGTTTCATCATAGTCAAGCCCCTCAACTTGATTGAAATCTCTTGCAACTAACCTAGCTTTGTTTCTAGTTTTGTTTCCTTGATCATCTAGCTTATTCCTAAAGACCCATGGCTTCCTTCTTTTTCTTCTCCTTCTTGTCCTTCTTCATCTTTTCTTTTTCATCCTTCTTTAGTTCCGGGCAATTTGTCTTGAGGTGCCCCTTTTTATTGCAACCATAACAAGTGTCATTAGTGGTAGAAATTGAACTACTAGATGATTTACCATTTGAGGATTGGAACATCCTCCTAACATCCTTCTTGGTGAGTCTTATTGATTTCTCACCAAATCTCTTGACGTAGTGCACCACTTCACTTGCCAAAACTCCTCATCACTACTAGAAGACTCATCCTCCAACTCGGATGATGAAGAGACCTCGTTCTTCTCCTTCTTACCTACAACAAGAGCTACACCTTTTTCCTTTGACGAAGTGTTAGCTTGTTCATGCAATTCAAACTCACAAAACAATTCATCTAATTTAACTAAAGAAAGGTCCCTAGAAACCTTACAAGCATCTACCATTGATGTCCATAGGGTTGTTCTAGAAAAGGCTTGAAGAACATACCTTACTAGATCTCGATTCTCCACCTTCTCACCTATTACATGTAGTCCGTTGACCACCTCTTTCAATCTACCATGCATTTGGCTCACGATCTCATTTGTCTTCATGCTAAAGCTTTGGAGTTGACCTATCAATAGGTCTCTTTTGGCTCTCCTTGTCTCCTTGGATCCTTCATTAAGTTCAATGAGATTCTCCCAAAGCTCTTTTGCAGAGTTGAAGGGGTCGACCTTGCTCAATTGTTCCTTGGATAGAACACATTGGAGCATGGTTGTTGCTATGGCATTGGCTTGAGCCTTCTTCGTCATTTCTCTTGTCTAATCCTTGGTTGGTAGTAGTGCTCCAAACTTATCGACCGACTTCTCGAACCCATCTATAAAGCTAAACAAATTTTCAATATCATTCATTAAGTAATACTCCATCCCACCTTTCCAATAGGTGAAGTCATTTCCATCAAAGAAGGGAGGTCGAGCTATGCTATAACCCTCTTGAAATGACATCTTGCTCCAGTTGATTGTTAGATCCTCCGATGCAATCTGGGCTCTAATATCACTTGTAGTGGATCCTTGGATGGCTAGAGGAGGGTGAATATCCTCTCTTGATTTCTACAATTAGGTTAGCAGAATAAAAAACAAATATGAAAGAAATCAAAAGACAAAAATACAATCGCTTACAAGGAAGTTTAATATGGTTCAAAGATTATGCTCCTATTCCAAGGTGATCCATATGATGGATCAACCCTAGCAAGTCTTTCACTAAAAAGCCGCCTTTTGATGATCACACCAAGGTCGAGAAGCCTTCTTTACAATGCACTCTTCTTCTTACAAATGATGAAAATTAAGAATAGAGAAGAAGAGATTTTATACACTAAAAGACATAGAGAAAACTTCGTGAGCTTGAGAGTAGAGTTTTGAATGAGAGCACTAGCCCTCTCAAGCTCCCTAAGGCCTCCTTTTATAGAGAAGAGGCTGATTTTCCCATTGGGGCTGAAACAGTCGACTGATCGAGCCATTAGTCGACTTCTGCTGTAGCTGACCTCATCCAACGACTTTTGATGAAGCCTGATCTGTGATCGTCACACCTCAATGGAACTTTGATCAGTCGACTGATCACACTAGTAGTCGACTGATCGAGCCATCAGTCAATTGCTCCAAGCAATCAGTCAACTTAAAATGTTTCTATGCACGTGTCCACTTATAATAGTCGAATGCCATGGTATAGAAGTCGACTGATGGTGGACCAGTAGACTGCCAAATCCTAGCAGTCGACTATTGGACCATAGAACTCAGCCGACTTTAGTTGACTGGCTGATCAGTCGACTGGGACAAAGCCACAGTCGACTGACACACTTCAAGTATGATCAAGTCATACTTGAAATCAACTTTCTAGACCTAGACTCAACCTTCTAGCTCTTCCTTCAACATTGTGGCCCCATGGTCCCTCCATGTCCGCGACTCCTTCATCCTTATGCTTGCCTTTAAGAGCTTCCTTTGGTTTCGTCATGTCTCAGGTTTCTCCTTTGCCAAAGTCTGCTTGGACTTTACGCCACCAAGACTACATGCTTGGACTTATGCTACCAAGACCTTGCCTTTGGACTTCCTTTGCCAAGGTCCGCTTGGACTTTATGCCGCCAAGACTACATGCCTGGACTTATGTTGCCAAGACCCTCGCTTGACCTTCTCTTGCCAAGATCACACTTGGACTTTTCTTTTCTAAGTCTTCACACTTGGATTTTCCTGTCACTTAATACATTCATGGTTAGATCACAAATATTGCCTAACTATATATATTTATCCAAATATTAAAATACATAAATGCTTGGGGCATTATTGCACCAATAGAGAGGAAGAACCTTTTGTGTTAACTATGAATTCATTCTTATCTGAAGTAATTGGATGTGTTTTCACAAATGGAGAGTGTATTGATACATATTGTTCAATTGTTTTTAGGAGGTTTCCTCATCTTGTAGATCATATACCAAGTTTGTGTATTGCTTCTTCAGTTTCATTGAAAGGAATTTAAATTATCTAGTAGTATGTGTTGGTGCAGGGGCACTAGTTAATCAAACCTAAGTTTTGATTATGGCAAAGGCTCAAAGTTAAGTCATATTGTTATATGATATGTTGTTAACTGTGTAGAACCTGAATAGTCTTAGCTGAGCTCTGTGACACCAGGAGAGTCTCGATGCGTCAGAAGAGTCTGAACATTGGAGACAGCCATGGTAGATCAAATGCTAAGTAGCTCGACAAAGGGCCAAAAGGTAAAGCAAGGTAAGATCCGGGTGAGAAGCGATGGTAAGGACGCATCCTCAGTAAGGGGACAACTCTAGGCGTCGATCCATCTAAGGCTTCCGGAGGAAGGTTGAAGTTGAGATTGGACAGTCAAAAGGACTGCCACTATTAATGTACTTGAAGATACCGTCTTAATCTTGTAATGTAGATAAAGGACTGAAGAAGGACAAAGCACAAAGCACATTTGCCAAGCACCATTCATCAGTCAACTGATGCCAAGTTATATGCTCCAGTCGAGTCAGCTTCTCAACATAATTAACTGGTCCAGTCGACTGGAGGAAAATACTAGTCGATTGATGTCTCCAATGTTGGGTTTCCCTGCCACCGACGTGGGTGTGTGTTTGAACACGTTTCGTAAACATGCACACAACGGAAGCAAAAATAAGTAATAAACTAATTTATTACAACACACACACCACACGCATGCAAGGATACATCAAATGTAGACATAATCGCATTTTCAAATTTTGCAATAAAGAAACTAATCTAGGTATACCTAATGAATTACCTAGGATACTCGTAAGTTTCGCATCTATCCATATCCACACCGAGTATCGTCGGGATAGCTTCAACAAGCTACGAGCCCCATCTTCACAAGAGTTACTAGCCTCGCATCGAAGACATTGTGATCTGAGTGATGATCACAATCCGAATCCAAAAGCAAACTCACTTCTCGAAAGTGATTTTCGTCAACTAATTGACGAAACCTTGATCCTCCACCAAGAGGATTGTCGGAGATCCAATCCTAGGCAAGGAGGTCGCTGTCGGAGTTCCAAATGCCAGTTAAACGATGCTCTCGTCGCAAAAGACATAAGCTGTCCAAGAGGGCAGCTTCGTGGAGGAAGATTGTCGGGCAAGCAAGGATGGTCGGTGGCAACCAAGGGGGCTGGTGGCTGGTGGCAGTCCGACGATGGGGTTATTGGCCAACGGTTGGGGCTGTTGGCTGATGGTGGTGGCTGGCCGGCGGCTGGAGGAGGTAGCGGCCAAAGTGTTGGGTGGCACCAAGAGCTTGGGTGGCACACAAGGGAGAAGAGGAGAAGAGAAACTAGGGTTTTCCAAAAACCTAAGTCATTCGTTTCGGGTTATCACTCAACCCCGTTACTTATTGAGAATGTATCTCTTATCCAATAAGAGACCTTTTCTCAAGACCTCTTCTCTAAAACCTTTTCTCAAGGAACCTTTTCTCAAAGGGTTATTGGTTCACAACCAAAACCCTTTAACACGCTCCATTAACTTAAGTCAAAATAAACCAAACTGCGTTGGTCTATTTTAAGTTAAAACGAACCAAACCAACTTTGGTTCTTTCGTTTAAAACAAACCAAACCACTTTGGTTTATTTTCCACCATTGGATTAGAACTAAACCGATTTGGTTCATCAATCATGTATTCATAAGACTCGGCCCATCTATGCTTCCGATGCGACAAAAACAATTCCATGCTCGCTCCATGTTTGGTCCAACCAAATCAAGTCTCTCTCGATCTGAGAATTCCATTCTTAAAATCGTTTTAAATCCTTCGGATAGCACTCGTAGTGTGTGTGACCAAATAGGTTTCCTGTTTATGTTGGACGTTTATAATTAACTATTAATTTTAAAACGATCATGAGTAGCACCTAGTAGTACATCATGATCCCCAATTAACCTGAAAATCAACGGTTGACCCTAGAATGACTTCTGAAACCTTTAAGCAGCTACAATGAGTCGTGCCCCGTTCCCTTCACTCATCTTATAACCACTTGGTTTAGGACATGGTCTATTGTGTAAGTCCTCACTAGGATGACCATGTCACACCTAGCCCAAGTATTACTTCCTCATCCTCTAGATTCTAGTTACTACACATGTATCCAAGAGTACCATACTTTAAACATATAATGCTTTGGCCAAGGACTTTAGTAACAATTTGATGAGAGGCCATAGTATATACATCTCCTCGCAAGGAGTGGTGAATCCTTTATAGGCTATTCAAACACCTTTAGCCACTTCGACCTATACCCAATCATCCCGGGTCCACATCTCCTCGGAGACGCTTGCTTAAGATGTCAAAGCATAAGTCTACATGACCAAGATGACTTGAATGCCGCAAGTTGAAGGAACATCACACTTAAGCTTCAGTAAGAACTTCATTGACATATTCATATATGCAGAGAACCATATGAAGTCTTACATCTAGTCACTCCAATGAACTAGTTACCATAACTAGCATCCACGGTAAACTCCAAACATCCCAATGTCTCTAGCCAGTGAGAAACAACTATTTGGATAAACCAAAGTGTATAACTCATGCTAGTCTCAACAGAATTGATGGTGTCAGAATACATAAATTCATCGACTAGGGATAATTCTAATATATCACAATTACACAGGTAGAGATATTCACTAGTTATGATCCAATCACAAATTCTCTAATGTTGTGAATCGTATTGCGGACATTCAGTAAATGAGTTTAAGATCAAATCACATACATGAAAACATGTATACTCAAATAGTAAATCTTCATTTATCAAATAAATGGTACAACCATAAGGCTATTGCCATAAGACATCTCTCATATATAACTAACAAACTCTCACTTGGCCTAATGTCAATCGCCACGATATCCAATACTCTAAGGTCTAACATGACCCTTAAACTTACTTTGAGGTAAGACCTTAGTTAAAGGATCTACTAAGTTCTTTTCAGTGGAAATCTTCTCGATTTGTATTTCCTTCCTACTTATGATCTCTCTGATCAAATGATAGAGGCAAAGCACATATTTGGATCATTGATGATACCTTGGCTCCATTGCCTGTGCAATCGTTCCATTGTTGTCACAGTAAATAGGTATCACTTTAACAATGGTTGGAACAACACCAAGTTCAGAGATGAACTTATTGATCCAAACCACTTCTTTTTCTTCTTCCGAAGCTGCGATGTATTCTGCCTCAGTGGTAGAATCTTCTATAGTGTCTTGCTTGGAACTTTTCCAACTTATTGTGCCTCCATTCAAGGTGAATATGTACCCAAACTGAGACCTAGAATCATCCTTGTCTATCTGGAAGCTGACATCTGTATACCTGCATATTACCATATCACCCTCTCCATATATTAGAAACGCATCCTTAGTTCTTCTTAAGTACTTAAGGATTGTCTTAACAGTCGCCCAATGATCCATTCGTAGATCAGACTGGTATCTGCTCGTGACACTCAGAGTATACGATACATTGGCCCATGTACAAAACATAGCATACATGATAGATCCTATTGCAGATGCATAGGGGGTATTACTCATGCAAATCCTCTCATCTTCTGTGCACGTACACATAGACTTTGAAAGGTCTATCCCATTCCTGATGGAAAGGAAACCTTTCTTGGATTTCGACATGTTAAACCTCTTTAGCACTCGGTCTATATATGTAGACTGTGAAAGACCAAGCAACTGTTTTGATATATCTCTATAGATCTTAATCCCGAGAATATAGGTCGCTTCTCCCAGGTCATTCAAGGAGAATGTTTTGGATAACCAAATTTTAATTGACTGTAAGATAGATATATCATTTCCTATGAGTAATATGTCATCGACATACAACACCAGAAACACGACTGCACTCCCACTAACCTTATTGTACATGTTGGTGCAATCGGCCCAGGTCATGATTGACCATACTCGAGTTTGACTTGAGTAGTGTTTTGAGGTTTGACATTGATGTCTGATAATGTGTTGGGAAGATTGTTGGTGCAATCGACCCAGGTCATCTTTGTTATTTGATGATGGTTTGACCATTATCATGGGAGATGTCCAAGTCATGGGTACTTGGCATGGAAAGTCCAAGCATGGGTCTTGGCAAGGAAAAGTCCAAGCTTGAGTCTTGGCAAATGGAAAGTCCAACATGGGTTGACATGGAAAGTCTAAGGGTGTAGTCTTGGCCACGTAAGTCCAAGTGTGTAGTCTTGGTGGTGAAAGTCCAAGTCATGGGTACTTGCCAATTGAGAAGTCCAAGGGGAATATTGGCAGCGTAAAGTCCAAGGGTGGAGTCTTGGCAGCATAAGTCCAATGGTTGGCGGCGTAAAGTCCAAGTGGAGTCTTGCAGCGTAAGCCCAATGTGTCTTGGCGGTGTAGACCATATTAGAATGACAATAGTTGATGGAAGAACCTGAAGGCTAGCATATGGATGAAAAAGTCATAGATGACTTGGAGGGATCCAATAGGCGTGAGGCTGACGACGGTGGCTAGAAGGCTCAGGTCTAGGCTAAGGGTGGTCTAGCAAGTATGAGGGCATCATACTTGAGGTAAAACCTCATGTTTGAGGTGTATCAGTCGACTGGGACTATGGTCAATCGAATGATGGCCTAATTAGTCGACTGATCTTCTGATCAGTTGACTGTTGGTTGAGTTTTCGGGCACAGAAGGTTCCCGAGTCGACTGTTAGGGTTTGACAATCGAGTGATGACTCGATCAGTCGACTAATGGGTATGATCAGTCGACTGATGGTCTATCCATTTGAACTTATCCAATGTGGCTCATGTCATTGTGAGACAATGACTATAGGATCAGTCGATTGATGGTCTCGATTAGTCGATTGCTAGGTAAAATCATGCCTGAAAGGCAAAATCATGCCTGCATGCAGGTTATAAAAGCAGCTTGTGGAGAGGGATTTGGCTAATGTTCTTTGAGGAGTTTTGCGGCGATTTACTGGTGCAATTCGGAGTCTCCAATTGCAACTCAAGCAACCAAACAAACAATCTTCCAAAATATCAATTGTAAAGTTTTCTTTGCATTCTTTTATTGTATTTCTTTTGTAATTTCTTGTATTTCATTCTTATTGTTGTAAGAACTATTGTAAGAGGTTTTCTCCACCTCCGGATTATTCTGAGGAGTTATTGATTAGTGGTTACATGTGAATCACTAGAGCTCGTTTAGCTCATCCGTGGAGTAGGAACCATATGGTTACGAACCACGTTATATTCTTGTGTTCTTGTGTATTGTGTATTTCTACATTTCGTTATTGCTTTATCATTATTCCGCTGTGCATATTAACGATCATTGTAGACAAGCACGCAAGAACGATCAAATTCTATGAATCGACGTCGATTGACCCCCCTCTAGCTGGCGCACAGGTCCCAACAGTACACATAGGGTTTATCTGGATTTTGTGATAAATCAAACCTTTTGATTGTCTCATCAAAATGGATATTCCAGCTCCTGGATGTTTGCTTCAGTCCATATATGGACCGTCAAAGCTTGCATACCTTGGTTTTGTCAACCGTTGTAAAACCCTCAGGTTGTATCATATATACATCCTCGAGTAGGTTTTCATTAAGAAAAGTCATTTTTACATCCATCTGCCATATCTCATAATCATAATGAGCCTCTATGACCAGGAGCATCCGAATGGATTTAAGCATAACTACCGGTGAATAGGTCTCATCATAATCAACACATTTCTTTTGACGATAGTCTTTCGCCACTAATCTAGCCATAAAGGTAATCACATTACCATCCATGTCGGTTTTCTTCTTGAAAACCCACTTGCACCCTATTGGCTTAATGCCTTCAGGTGGGTCCACCAAATTCCAAACTTGATTTTTATACATGGAATCCATTTCCGACTTCATAGCTTCAAGCCATTTGTCCCTTTCTAAACTTTTCAGAACTTCTTCATAACTAGTAGGCTCCTCATCGTCAATGAGTAACTCATCATTCGATTATCTTACAAGAAATCCATATCTCTCAGGAATGTTGTGTGTCCTACCAGATCTATGAAGATATGGTGTCACAATAGGTTCAGTCGATGCCTCATCACTATGATTTATCGATTGATGTCCTTGACCAGGTATCTCTTCAATGTCTACTAGAGTCTCTTGAACCTCCTCAAGTTCAACGACACTCCCACAGTTTTCTTGCAAGAGAAACTCTTTCTCTAGAAACAAATACCTTTTGTTTCATAGGATGATAGAATTGATAATCCCTCATTTCCTTAGGGTATCCAATAAATAGATATTTATTAGACATAGCATCCAGTTTGTTTGATACAGTCTGCTTCATATAAGTAGGACAACCCCATATTTTCAAGTAAGATAAATGAGGTTTCTTACTATTCCATATCTCATATGGAGAAGTGGAGATTACCTTGGTTGGGACTCTGTTTAGCAAGTGAACAGCTGTCTGAAGTGCATAGCCCCAAAAGGACATGTGAAGATTCGCATGATTCATCATCGACCTAACCATGTCCAAAAAGGTTTGGGTTCGCATCTTAAATAGACCATTAAGCTGCGGTGTATACGGCGGAGTCCATTAAGACAATATACCATTGTCCCTTAGATAATCCAGAAACTCTTGACTCAAGTATTCACCACCTCGATTAGATCGAAGTATTTTAATAATTTTCCAAGTTGTTTCTCCATTTCATTTCTGAATTCTTTGAAATTTTCAAAGGCTTTAGACTTGTGTTTCATTAAGAACACATACCCATACCGTGAGTAATCATCGGTAAAGGTGATGAAATAGCCATAGCCTCCTAGGGCATGAGTTGACATAGGTTTGCATACATCAGTATATATTAGACCAATCAACTCTCCCACTGGTTCACCTTTTCCAGTAAAAGGTAACTTAGTCATCTTTCCTTTTAAGCATGATTCACATGTATCGAATGAATCAAATTCAAATGATTCTAGAATTCCACATCAGTGTAATTCGGACATGCATTTCATGTTTACATGGCCAAGACGACAATGCCACATGTAGGTGTCTAATTGATTATCTTTCTGAGCACGTTTGTTGCTCACTTCGATATTGAAAATGTTACCGAATACGTCTAACGTATATATTCCATTGCATAAAGTTCCAGTCCCATGAAGAACTTCATTCAATGGTATGTAACAACAATTGCTACTAAAAGTAAAATGATACCCATTTATATTTTAACAAGAAATAGAAATGATATTCTTTATCAATGAAGGAACGAAATAGAAATTGTCAAGTTCTAAGACAAGTTCTGTCGGGAGCTTCAATAGATACGTTCCGATGGCGAGTGCAACAACCTTTACTCCATTTCCAACATGAAAATTTGACTCTCCCTTGACGAGTTTACTTCTATTCCTTATGTCACACCCCGAGAGTGTGCCAATCCCGAAAATCGGACTGCATCTCCCCTGTACGTGATACAATTCCCTATTGCAACAAAGCCTATAGGCCACAATGACACAACATAATGAAGTATATAACCAAAGTCACAGCGGAATACACCAACAATAATAAAAATACAAAGACTCAAATACATGTGTACTAGTACGACTTTGACACAACAAGAAAACATGATCAAAACCAAATACATAACAACATAATCGATTACCAAACAACGAAAATAATATAGGATAGAAATCCAAAATATACAACACCAATATGGATTTGAATCTAAATACTAAAGGTGAGATGGGATCAGCTGGCGGTGCTCCGAGCATCCAAGGAATCTTCTACTTGTTTCCTAGGCGATAAGAAAACCCAGGGTCTCTGGTGGTGAGTATAAAATACAGCGGTAATATGCAAGGTAGTGCATGAACAAATAAAATATATAGAGCAACAGGTATACCTAGTGAGATCAACGTACATGTAGTCATAAAGGTGATAACAAATAACTATCAGTGTAAATGTAAAAAAAGCATAAACCACCAACTGATCAACTGTACATAATGTAATGTACTGACATACCTGAATGATCTGCAATGACACCACCTAAACAACCTGAACATATATACAACAATATAACACGTACGACGGGATAGAGTAAAACTACCTTCGTATTTAATACACGATCTTGCGAACATACTACAACAAACACAACAACATACCTGATCCAACCTACTCAACATCAAGGTACTGGTCAAATGCATACAACCATCCGGTCCAAGTCATACACTGGTATCCCACACACAATAGTATAGATCATGCAAATAACATGCAAGATGATGTACAATCAAATGCAGTAAACATAGCATAAACAAATGCAACAATACAACAAGTATATATATATATATAGACCGTATCTATATATATACTAATCACACACACACACATATATATATATACATAAATATATGTATATGTATATATATACAAATGCCCTCACACATGGCAATGCAAATACATGGTTATACCTGCACACTCCACTCACTACCACGACCCCAGTGTGGCCTAGGTGGCACGACATGACAACTATCCCAACTCAACAACAACCATTGCTCTTGATGGCCGAGTGGGCAGTATGAATAAGTAGCGATAAGCTAAAGAGCTATAGGATACACAATGAGGGTCCCTGCTGCTGGCCACTCCGATTGACACTACCCATATGTAGTCGAGTGCCACACACCCAGGACAACTACACACAACTCCAACTACCACTATCAATAGTGGTCAAGTGCAACACAACAATGAACTTCCCTCACACCAGTTACTACTATCACGAGCAACCGTGCAGGCAAGATGACTGACGACCCTCTCAACCACAAGGGAGACCAAGTCGCCAACATGCATGCAAATGGAATGAATGCACAACCACACATGCGTACACCCACAACACACTCTCTATCCCTCACAGAGTCGTACACAACTAACAATCGACTATGCTAGAACCTCTAGTCCATAGCGACACACTATCAACAACCCACACTACCATGTACAAGCATATGATTCGTAATAGTTATACAATGAAAGGTAAGATGGTACAACAACCAAATCTACATTAAGGACATCACCCATCCCCAGATGATTGTTCCTGACAACACAAGTCAAATCAATAACCAGACTCAGTTACATACCCATGGTTAAGCATATAAAGATCCACCTACCATAGCATTGGTAATTTATAACAATGATGAACGATATATAACGACAACAATAATATATCTCCAAGTGCAAAGAATTAAGTATCAAGCACTGAATAACATAAGTGGAGTCAAGGTAAAATATCAACCATATAGAAACTCATGCACTAAGAATAATCAACTACCTGACGAGGGTAGAATATTACCCACTCATTAAATAGAACACCAACTATCTTCACGTCCGAGAACTCTACCTCAAATCAAAGTCTTGGTTTATAACTTGTACTAGCTCGAAAGATCGTATCAAATCATACAATAGTGTAGTCCCATACACTTCCTAATCGAAGTTCCCTGTAATAAGGTTAAATCCATCACAACAATACATAATCCACAATCCAACTAAAATCATACTTCCATTAGTTATTAATCAACAAACCAATATTCACTAGCTATAAATCAAGCATCACATCCATAACAATCTAAATCCAGACTTACCAAGCTTAGCCTCTCCTGGCACAACTTTTTGATCCAAGGTTTAAAATATCAGATCTACTTAACTTCCCAAAAATACTATATGTAAATCTATAATTAACACCACTATATTAATGATCACAAACAAATATGATTGTTCTCCAACTATATCATTACTAGATCAAAGCTTACCTCTCCCCCTTCAATCGACCATAACTTATCAACAAGATAAATCCAATTCAATAACCCTGACACCTGCAAACACAATATACAAGCTTACATCCAACCTGCAAATTCTCAGATTTCCTTAATCTAAAGATGTATAGAGGTGTTTTACCACAAATCAAAGGTGAAGACTAAATGGAATCCCACGACAGATTCCCTGATCTAGCCTCTCGAACTAGCAATATGTGTTGTTAGGGTTCTTCCCATTCATGATGCCAACTCCAATCGAAATACCCAGTCTAAGCAATAGGAAGATAACTAAATTGCCCAAATAAACTGTATAGGCTATCATAATAGGAAATAGTTAATCGACAAGACTATATGCTTTGAAGAATCTATATAGAAACTTAGAGATGTAGCTGATGGTGAGATCGAGCTCAAAATGATTGACGCAGCAACAATCGTGAGGAGAATGTCACTGGATTCGTTACTCGGTTTGATTTGGGATGAAGGAGACGTCGCATGAACCGTCGACAGAGGAAGGAGATGGTAACTAACTCGAATGCACCCGCGATCGAAGACATCATTGACACTTATTGTTGACTGGATCCATAGAGCACAGCAAGAAGTAGCGCTGATCTTCCCGAGCTAAGCTTGCGTGAGTAAATCTGGCGGCATTGCCAAGCCAAGCTCGTGTGAAGGGGTGGTGTCCGACGTGGTGCTAGTGACAAATAGCAGCGTAGTGAGATGGCTTGGGCACCGACGAGAAAAGAGGAGGGGGGCTTGCAGTGTTGATGAGGAGAAGGAGAAAATGTTTGATCGATCGGATCGCTAGAGGGGGCGGTGAATAGCAATAAAAACTTTTGTTCATTTTCGATACTTGAGTTACGCAGCGGAAAGAATAAAACAATGTAAAAGTAAAGAAGACACGATGGTTTTTTTCTTGGTTGATAGCCTACGACAACTACTCCAAGGCCCTAGTGTTCCATGACCATGCACGGAGGGGAAATCACTAACAAACTCCTTCTCGTTGGAGGTAGGAGTTACTCGAATACAAAAACATGAAATGATCGAGATAGAGGGACACTCCACCTCTTCTCGTTACGATAAAAGCACGATAAAAAGAACTTAAGTACAGATTGAAACTAAACTAAACTTTTACTGAGACTCGTAGATGAAGAGAATTGAGCTCTAGTCATCGTGTATGCTGCGCTTCGTTGTAGAGATATCGGAGAGTCATAGCATATCGGAAGCACTTGGAGGCTTAGAGAATTGATGAAAAACCCTTAGACAAGCCCTCCTTTTAGAGTTTTGAGCCCCTCCTCGAGGGAATCTTCAGCCAATCAAATTTAGGCACCAAGCTCCTTGGAATGAAGTGATAAGGCTTGACTCCTCGAAGTTGATCCTTGACTATCCGTCGACTGATGACCATTATTAGTCGACTGATAGCAGCGCCCGTCGAGTCGTAACACTCAGCAGTCGACTGATTTAAGGCAGTCGAGTGGCTCTTCTTGGTAGACGACTGATGCTTGCTGAAATCACAAGTTAGCTTAATAAAAACATAATTTCGACGGTCGCAGACCATCCGATCTTGACCTAGACCATCCATGGGATGTCTTTGGTCGGATCTATGCTTAAGACCATCCCCGTAAGGAGGATACGACCTCACTTATTCTTACACACACGAGCTTACCTCGATACTTACTTTGTAGCTCTCACTTTTGACCTTCCACTCGATTCCTTCGGCTCCCTCCGAAGCCACTCGAGTATCGCCCGACCACCACGGCTTCCTCCGGGTGTCGCCAGGCATCAGCTCCAGCTATAGTACTTTTCTGCACACTCGATTCGGCTCGTGAGATAACGATATGAGCTTAACTTTGTATCATTTGCTATAATCAAAACTCAAGTTCAACTTAGGTGCTCACTGCACCAACAATCCCATACAAAGTTAAGGAAATAACATGCATGAAGAATAATAATATGCATGAAGAATAATACTATGCATGAAGAATATAATATTAAGTAGAGACAAAGCTCTTCTTCCAAGTACTCCCCCTTGAGGAAACCCCCCCCCCCCCCTTGACCGTGGGTGAGTCTTGAAAGAAGATCTTAATCTCCCCCTTGACATTTTTTTCTCTAGAAGAGTTTTTTAAGTAATTACTTAAAGTTTTGGCCATAGTATTAAAAATAAGTTTAAGTTAAGAATTTTCTTAACTTGGCCTTTCTCTCCCTTTTGTTAACTAAAAAGAGTTATGTTGCAAAAATTAAAGTTATGTAAACATTTACTTAACTTTTTGGCCATGATAATAAGTATGAAGTACTATGTTAAGTTATCAAAAAAAATGATTCCTTAACTTTGGCTTTTTTCTCCCCCTTTTGTCATATATCAGAAAGAGTAGGGGGTTTTGAACAAAATATAAGTATTAAGTTTAAGTTCCAAGTCCAAGCATGTTCCATATTATTTTGAAAATAATATACTAAAAATAAGCTCATCTATATAATGTCCAACTCTCATTTGACTTGATTGATATGAAGGATCAACAAGTCTTGGTCAGAGTCGGTTAATATATATGATTATACTTCGTGGTTCATGATGATGTACTAGCTCTACATCTGGAACCAGGAGTAAGGTCTTAACATCTCACACCCATCTACATGGCTAAGTTAAATCTATAAGTGCATGATATCTAAGGTATGTCCTAAGCTAGTTCCATGAGCATGAAAAAATAAAAGATATTAATAAGAAAATATAATTTGTAAATTCCTACTCTACTACGCACATGCCCAATTTTCGTCTTAATAGACTGAATTTGGCTTCGGGTAGGGGTTTAGTAAATAGATCTGCCATGTTGGACTTCGATTTGACGTATTCGAGTTGTATGGCTCCGTTGGCCACATGTTCTCGAATGAAATGATGTTTGACCTCTATATGTTTGGTCCTAGAGTGACATATTGGATTTTTAGTTAGGTTAATTGAGCTAATATTATCTACGTGAATTTTAGTGTATGTAAAGTCTAACTTAAAATCTCGGAGAGTGTGCTTCATCAAGAGAAGCTGAGTGACACACTCACCCATTGCGATGTATTCGGCTTTAGTGGTAGATAAGGACTTCGTTCCGGTTACGTATTGCTGCTTTGCAAACTCTTGGAGCTCGGTAGAGAAGTTGTAACCACTCGTACTCTTTCTACCGAGCTTACTACTTGCATAGTCCGAGTCGGAGTAGCTGATTAGTTCGAACTCGGTAGATCTAGGGTACCAAATACCGATGTTAAGTGTACCCTTTAGATATCTAAGGATACATTTAACTAGAGTTAGGTGAGATTCCTTGGCATAAGTTTAGAACCTTGCGCACATACTTACTGCAAATAAGATATCAGGTCGACTCGCAGTTAAGTAAAGGAGACTCCCTATCACGCTCCTATAGTATTTTAAGTCAATTGAATTTCCGGTTACATCTTCTCCTATATTTACATTTGTTGCCATTGGGGTATTAATAATTTTAGCATCTTGCATTCCAAAGTGTTTAATTAATTCCCTATTATATTTGCGTTGGTGTAAGTATATTCTATCTTTAGTTTGTTTAATTTGTAGACCTAAGAAGAAACTCAACTCACCTACTAAATTCATTTCAAATTCACTTTCCATAAGTGAAATGAATTTGTTTAGTAGGATTGTGTTGGTGGTTCCGAAGATGATATCATCTACGTAGATTTGGGCTATGAATATGTCTTTACCTACAGTTTTAACGAAGAGGATTGGATCGACTAGGCCTTGGTTAAATCCTTTGGACATAAGATAAATTGAATGCCTCTCGTACCAAGCTCGTGGAGCTTGTTTGAGTCCATAGAGAGCTTTCTTTAATCTAAGGACATGGTCGCGTTTATCTAGACTTTCGAAACTAGGGGGTTGACTAAGATAAACCTCTTCCTTAATATATCCATTCAAGAAAGCTGACTTTACATCCATTTGGAACAATTTAAATCCTCGATGTGTAGCATATGCTAATGACATTTGGATGGACTCTAATCTAGCTACTGGGGCATAGGTCTCGTCGCAATCTAAACCTTCGACTTGACTAAACCCTTTAGCGACTAATCTAGCTTTATTTCTAACTACTTCACCTTTATCATCAAGTTTATTTCGAAACACCCACATTGTTCCAACGATTGTTTTATCTTTAGGTGGTGGTACTAATTCCCATACTTCATTTCTAGTGAATTAAGCTAGCTCTTCTTGCATTCTAATAATCCAATCGGGATCAAGAAGAGCTTGGTCAATGGTTTTGGGTTCAATTTTGGAAATTAAGGAGATTTGACTAAGGTTTCAGTATGAAGCTCTAGTTCAAACTCCTAAGCTTGGATCACCTATCACTTGGTCGATAGGATGATTCGTTTGAGCCCTAGTTTGACTTGGGTTAGAGTCACCTATCACTTAGTCGATAGGATGATTCGTTTGAGTCCTATTTTGACTTGGGTTAGAGTTACCTATCACTTGGTCGATAGGATGACTTGGTTGACTTAGGTTAGGATTAATACTAGACTCGATCTCAAGATCGGAGTTGAGTCTGGTATGAATCAGCTCGCTAATTGAGGTTGCTAGGGGTTTTGTAGGTCCGTGTCATTCATCAAACACTACATTAATAGTCTCTTCCACCCTAAGGGTGTCACGGTTATATACCCTATAGGCTCTACTCGTAGTCGAGTATCCCAAAAAGATTCCAGTAGAGGTTTTGGATGTGAATTTCCCTAGGTAATCCTTAGTGTTTAAGATATGTACCTTACATAAAAATACCCTAAAGTACTTGATGTTAGGTATTTAATCGTGATAAATTTTGTACGAGGTCATAAGGTGCCTCTTTACCATAAGGATCCTATTTTGGACATAGCAAGCCGTACTAATGGCTTCTACCCAAAACCTATCGGGTAGGTTATACTCGTTTAACATTGTCCTAGCGGGTTCTTGTAGGGTTCTATTTTTACGTTCTACTAAGCCATTCTGTTGTGAGGTTCTAGGGCATGAGAACTCATGGTGCTATCCATTTAGGTTATAGAATTATGAAAACCTGTGGTTCTCGAATTCACCACCATGATCACTCCTAAGTCTTTTTGATTTTAAGGTTTTGTTGATTTTATATTAGTTTAAATAGGTTGATTAATTGATCTAGGGTATCACTTTTGTGTTTGATGAACCTAACCCAAGTAAATCTAGAATAGTCATCAATAATGACTAAGTAGAATTGACTCCCATTAAGTGACTTAGCTCCGTGTGAATCAAATAGATCCATGTGTAGGAGCTCAAAAACACTTTTGGTTCATTCTTGATTAGTTAGTTGATGTTATGTCCTAGATTGTTTACCTTGTTGACAAGCATTACATATTTTATTATCCAAGTTGTTGAGGTTAGGCAAACCTTGTTGGTGCAGTAGGCACCTAAGTTGAACCTGAGTTTTGATTATAGCAAACAATACAAAGTTAAGTTCATATTGTTATCTCACGAGCTAAATCGAGTGTGAAGAAAAGTGACAACGCTGGAGCTGAAGGCTAGCGACACCCGAAGAAAGCCGCGGTGGTCGGGTGACACTCGAGTGATTTCAGAGGAAGCCGAAGGAATCGAGTGGAAGGCTGGAGCCGAAAGCGACACAATAAGTATCGAGGTAAAGCTCGTGTGTGTGAGAGTAAGAGAGGTCGTATCCTCCTTACGGAGATGATCTTAAGCGTAGATCCGAACAAAGACATCCTATAGATGGTCTAGGTCAAGATCGGACGGTCGGCGACCGTCGAAATAATGTTTTTGTTAAGCTAACTTTGCCTTGCAGCTAGCATCAATCGACTGCCAACTTGGAGGACTCGACTGCTGTCCATCAGTCGACTATCTGCGGTCATCATTCGACTGGTGCTGACATCAGTCGACTGATGATCGCCATCAGTCGACTGATGGTCAAGGATCAACTTCAAGGAGTCAAGACTTATCACCTTATTTCAAGGGGATTGGTACTCAAATCTCATTGGCTGAAGTTCCTCTCGAGAAGGGGCTCAAAGGCTATAAAAGGAGGGCCTCTTCTAGGATTTGATCATCATTTCTAAGCTTTCAAAATCCTCTGCAACGCTACAACTCTCCGACAATGAAGTGCTACCTCTCTGATGCTCTTGGTTTAATTGTTTATATTTTCCATCAGTATAAGCTTCAATTCATTTTATCTTTTTCATATTATTGTCTCAGAGTTTTATCGTAACGAGGAGAGGGGGAGTGTCCATCTACCTCAAGCTTTGTGATTTCTTGTATTTGATCAACTCCTACCTCCAACGAGGAGGAGTTCGTTTAGTGTTTTGCCCTCCGTATGTCGTCAAGGACCACTAGGGCCTTGGACTAGTAGCCGAAGGCTATGAACCAAGTAAAAAATTCACTTGTCTCTTTTATTTGCCATTTATCTTTTTGTTGCATTTAATTGTCTACTCAATGAATTCGTATGAAAAGTTTTATTGCTATTCACCCCCCCTCTAGCGATCCGCTCGATCCAACAAACCTCTGACTAAGTCACTCTGACTCATCTTGTGGATGAGTCTTGGGTGTGAGTGATCGTGTCGTCGGTGCCACAACCAAGATTCTTCTTGTCGTGTCATAAGACACTTGGTTGAGGAGTTAGTTAAATATATAGTATAAATATTGTTATTTTTGGTTCCTTTAAAAATTCTTTTAGAAGTTTCATTTGTATTAATTACGCATTCATTTTCTAGAAATATGACCTTATAGTTATTATCACACAATTGGCTTACACTAAGTAAATTATATTAGAAATTTTCTACCAATAAGACATTTCGAATAATAAAGTTTAAGTTAGCTCAATATCACCTGACCCGATGATTTTGAGCTTGTCGTTGTTTCCGAAGGCTACCAACCCTTGTCGTTTGAATCGAAGCTTCAAAAACTTAAGTTGATCTCCGATCATGTGTCGGGAGCAACCACTGTCCAACATCCATTGATCCTACATACAAGGTAGTTGGATCGGATATTGGAATTCCTAAAGGTTGGTTGTAAATTATTAACCCTAAATCATCTCACCCATGTCTACATGATCAAGCATGTTAACCTTATATGTTTTGTGAGATGACTTCCAATTTTACTTGATTTAAATTTAAAGATTTGATCACTTGTCAACCTTGCGTTAGATTCGGATTTGACCTTAAGCACATCAAGTCACCTTTTCAAGATCATGGCTTCTAGGTTGTGGCGAGGCACAGAGGCCTTCTATGATCGGAAAAATGACCACTTCCTTAGACAAAACCATTTTCAAGAAAATAGAGACTTGACTCACCTAAGACCACTTCCTGGTCTAAGTAGCCTAGGATACAGCGAGGTAGCTTCAGCTAGATCCACTCAATCAAGTGCACCGAACTAGATACGCCTTATCTAGCCCAATACACGAGACTCTGCTTTCCTAGCATACTATCATCTCATCGTGTCCTGGTACTATGTTACCAAGTATTGATGAGTTATAGTCCTATCAAACCATTCTAAAAATAAAAATCAAAATAAATAAAAGACCTAAGCATGCAATTTCTAAGTTAAAGGACAAACATGTTTTGTACTGGCTCCCCTGGACTGTTGAATCAGTTCAGTCTCTCCACATAGTGGATTTGGTCCTTGGGAATCCAGTACTGGTTGGATCCTAAGTTTTAAATCAAAATGGTCTTAGGTACCCATGCTTGGACACATTTTTTATGTCGACTTACAATCGACATATACGACTTGTTGGTCGTATTTGAGCTAAACCCTAGTCCGACCTTGTTGTACACGGCCCTTTGCGATCCAAGTAGGAGGTCAAGTCCCTTGGATCCCAAAGTAAACCTTTCCAACGTGTTCCTAAGATCTTCGACTTGACTTTTCAAGAGTGAGTTCTCAACTTCGAGCTTTTCAACCCAAGTTGAGTCCTCCTCTCAAACTCGACTAGTCGAAGAGGTTAGGGAGACCTCGTGTTTGAGGAGTTTAACCTCCTCAACCAGGGTCTCAACCTTGGACTTGTACTTATCTAATTTCCTAGTTAAGAATTTAATCGTACTATAAAGTGAACTAATAAAGGATTGACTTACCTTAAGTGTATCTCTTGAACCATATGCAGATCCGTGGCTTGTCTTGAATAGAGCTTCGTAGTCCGATTCATCTTCGGGTTCAGGCTCGTGCTCCGGTTCCGACTCCATCTCTGATTCAGCCGGTTTAGACATGAAGATGTGATCATCATCTTCTTCCTCTGATGCTTCTTCCCACGTAGCGTTGAGTGCCTTTTTGAGTTTCTGTGCTTTGCTCTTGAGCTTCGGACATTCGGACTTGATATGACCAAACTTGTTGCATTTGTAACACCTAACATTAGAACTTTTAGGCTTACCTTTGTTGGGTCGAGTGACAGTTCACTTTCGGCCCTTGACCATCTTCCGAACTAGGTTGACTAGTTCGACTTCCATTTTAGGGTCGACCTACGAATCAGACTCATCTTCTTCTTTTTTCGGGGGTGGCTTGATTGCGGTTTTCTTCTTCGAACCTGCAAAAAGTGTTATACCCTTCTCGGGTTCTGAGTTAGACTATTCATGGAGTTCAAAATCCAAAAATAATTCATGTAATCTATGTTTAGAAAGAATCTTAGAAACCTTATAGGCATCGACCATGGATGCCCACAAGGTGGTCCTAAAAAATGAGTTTAGTACGTACCTGATGAGGTCGCGGTTTTCTACCTTTTGTCTGATTATGTGTAGGTTGTTGATGATATCTTGAAACCGAGCATGCAATTGTATCACCGTCTCATGTTCCAGCATTTTTAGATTATACAACCTATTGAAAAGGAGATCACACTTACATACCTTGGCTTCATTGGTCCCTTTGTGTAGTTCGACCAACTTTGTCCATAAGTCTTTGGCACTGATGAATGGGTCGACATGATTATGCTCCTCCTTGGATAAGCCGCATTGGAGGATTTGAGTCACCTTGGCATCGGCTTCAACTTGTCTTTTTGTAGCATTGGTCCATTGGTCATAATCCAAAGATTCACCCACTTCGTTAGTCGGAAGTGTGAATCCCATTTGGATTATGATCCACATCTCAATTTGGGTCTTAAGGAAGCACTCCATCTGACCCTTCTAATAACGGAAGTCATCTATGTTGTAAAACGGAGGTCAGACGGTGCTAAAACCCTCAAGATGGGCCATTGACACAAAAAGAGTAAGAAAATGAAGTGAGAGAAAAAAAAGGAAAACCTAGCAACGACACAAACAAGCGAAATGTACCAAGACTCGCGTCTTGGATTAGTAGTGCGGGAGAAAAAAAACTCTACGAATGAAAGAGAACGAAAAAAACACAATAAATAGAAATAAAAATTAAAAAAACTGTAGAAAAGCTAGATTGGTGGTTTCACCAAATCTTAGCACCTCCGGCTCTGATACCAATTGTTGGATCGAGCGGATCGCTAGAGGGGGGATGAATAGCGATAAAAACTTTCGTTCATTTTCGATACTTGAGTTACACACCGGAAAGAATAAAACAATGTAAAAGTAAAGAAGACACGAGGATTTTTTACTTGGTTCGTAGCCTATAGCTACTACTCCAAGGCCCTAGTGGTCCTTGACCACGCACGGAGGGAAAATCACTAACGAACTCCTCCTCGTTGGAGGTAGGAGTTAATCCAATACAAAAACATGAAAGGATCGAGATAGAGGGACACTTCCCCTCTTCTCGTTACGATAAAAGCAAGATAAAAAGAACTTAAGTATAGATTGAAACTAAACAAAACTTTTACCGATGACTCGTAGATGAAGAGAATTGAGCTCTAGTCGTCGTGTCTCCAGTGCTTCATCGTAGAGATGTCGGAGAGTCATAGTGTATCAGAAGCACTTGGAGGCTTAGAGAGTTGATAAAAAACCTTAGACAAGCCCTCCTTTTATAGTTTATGAGCCCCTCCTCGAGGGGATCTTCAGCCAATCAAATTTAGGCACCAAGCTCCTTGGAATGAGGTGATAAGGCTTGACTCCTCGAAGCTTATCCTTGATCATCAGTCAACTGATGGCAACGCCAGTCGAGTTGCAACACTCAGCAGTCAACTGATTTAAGGCAATCGAGTGGCTCTTTTGGGCAGTTGACTGATGCTTGCTGAAATCATAAGTGTTGGAATGTATACTGAAAGCCTAGCTCTTTGTGTATGAACATTTTTATTTTGAAATAAGAATCACATGATCATTGTTTGCACTTTATATTTATTATATGTGTGCATATTGTCTAATATTTTACATTGTAGATAACATGGTGCTTGGTGTGGCACAGAAGATCATGTTATCAGTTCCTTGTAGAATATAAGTAGAGGCTCACAACCAAGATGGTTTTGGACAAACCATTGGCATGGTTGTAGTGTAGCTTGGTATTGTTTTGTCTTGAACATAGAGTTATGCTAGTACACTTAGGTGTATTGAGCAGGACCGACATAGAGGTGATTCAATTTATTGCTGACTACATAATTGAATCAGACCTCGGATATTATGTTGTACATGCTCTTAATCCCGATATAATAACGGGCACATGTACTTAGTATTTATTTCTTTGATTTACCAAAGGGTGAGATTTAGATGGATAAAATCAATATGCCCGGTAAGTTGGAAAATGATATTATTTACATGGTGTGTCGTTGATTATAGGAGGAAACCGTGTCCTATATATAGGTTGATGATGTCCCCTTGAGGAGCTCATTAGGTTCATCATGTAAACCCTGCAGGTTGACTTAGTCAACATGATGATAAGGTTGAGTGGTACTACTCGAAGAGTTAGATGTTAATTAATTGATGGTCAGTAAATCAATTAATTGACGAACATTCGATATCTTAAACACGGGGAGATGGATGTACAAATAATATATGGAGCCCATATTAATTTATGGGGGTTGGTGAGGTAGTTCAATGATGATCCTCTAGTGGAATGGAACATCATTGATGGATCAAGTTTGTGTGGTTCCGATCCATCGGGTGGCCAAGATCCAACTCCTCGTCATGGTCCTTATCGTAGCCTAATATAAACCTCATGAAGTCTAGATCAAATGTTGGGATTAAATCCCTAGAACCGACGGTTGAGATTAAATCTCTAGAACCGACGGTGGAGATTAAATCCCTATAACCGACGGTTGAGATTAAATCTCTAGAACCGACGGTGGATATTAAATCCCTAGAACCGACGGTGGAGATTAAATCTCTAGAACCGACGGTTGAGATTAAATCCCTAGGTGGAGATTAAATCTCTAAGATCCGACGGTTGAGATTAAATCTCTAGAACCAATGGAGGAGATTAAACCTAGGCCTAAACCTAACTCTATATATATGGGCTTAAGGTGGGCGGCAAGGGACGTTGATGGAGTTGGATGTTTTGAAGATTAGGGTTTTGCCCATCAATGGCTTGGACGGCAAGAAACCCTAAGGAGGAAACCCTAATTAGATTAGGGTTTGGCTCCTTTGGTTGGGCGGCAAGGTTTGGAAGGATAGGGGCGGCAACTATAGGAGAAGAGCTCTTCTTCTTCCTAGGGAAGGTGGCCGGTTCCTAGATCTCTTCCTTCCACCTTGGTTGGGCGGCAAGAAAGCCTAAGGAGGAAACCCTAATTAGGGTTTGGCTCCTATGGTTGGGCGGCTAGGGTTTGCTAGAAGGTGGGTGGCAACTATAGGAGAGGATCTCTTCTTCTTCCTAGGGTGTGGCCGGCTCCTTCCTCTATTCCCTCCACCTTGACCGGCGCCGAACATATTCCCTTTCTCCTCTTCACTCCATCTTGGCCGGTGGCACTAGAAGCTAGGGTTTGTCCCTAGTTTGGTTCCTTGGTGGTTTCCATTTAGTTCTCTCTATTCTTGGGGCCGGCGGCATTAATCCTTTATGGATTGGTGGTTGGCTCAAGCAAGAAGGGAAGGAGAGTTCTTCTTTCTTTGGATTGAAGAAGATCTAGGAGGCTTCAACTCATGGAGGATCTTCGCCCACACGATGTCCACGAGGAGGATAGGACATACGATAGAAGATCGAGAGGTATAAAAGTGTTACAACTTTTATTTTTGATCTTTGCATGTTCTTATTGATATGCTAGCTTATGTTCTTTATGTTAGTATGTGTTGATTATACTAGTTTACATTTGTAGGTATTTGTATAATCATGGACCCCAAAGATAAACACAAAAACCGATGATCCGTCCGTCGTCTCTTCCGCGGCTAACCGACTAGAAGAGTTGATTGCTTGAACAACAAGTTTGTTCAAGCGATCGCTCGAGTCGTTGGCACGACGACGAATTGATTGTGCTTAGGAAACTCTGTTGGATCAATGTGTTTCGCTAGAGGGGGGGGGTGAATAGCGAAAGAAAAAACTTTTTAGAATTCGTTTCAAGACAAATATACGCAGCGGAAAGATAAGCAAAACAAAAAGTAAAGGAGACAATAGAAACAAGATATTTACTTGGTTCGTAGCCGAAGGCTACTACTCCAAGGCCCTAGTGGTCCTTGACCACGCACGGAGGGCAAATCACTAAACAAACTCCTCCTCGTTGGAGGTAGGAGTTAATCGATACAAAAAAACTTGAGGTAGAGGGACACTCCCCCTCTCCTCGTTACGATAGAAAAATAGCTTCGAAGAATGTAAATGAGCAACGACACTAAAATTAAAACCGACGTACAAAAATAAAGGAAATGAAACCTAGACGTCGGAGAAGAAGAAGCACGTTGTTGTCGGTAGCTTTGCGGACACTTTTTGGAAGCTTAGAATTGTTGTCAAAACCCTAGGTTTGGCCCTCCTTTTATAGCCTTTGAGCCCCTTTTCGAGTGGGTCTTCAACCAATCACAAATGGACACCAAACCGCTTTGAGGTGGAGTGATAAGCCTTGACTCCTCGAATCTGATCATTGACCATCAGTCGACTGATGGCCATCATCAGTCGACTGATGGAAGCATCAGTCGATTGATGACCTAAACGATCGATACACACGGCCGATCGAGTCCTCCAAGCCGGGCAATGATCGATGCTTGCTGCAAGTCAAAGTTAGCTCAACAAAAACATAATTCCGACGATCTTCGACCATCCGATCTCGACCTAGACCACCTATGAGATGTCTTGGGTCGGATCTACGCTTAAGATCATCCCTGTAAAGAGGATACGACCTCACTTACGCTCACACACACGAGCTTACCTCGATACTTACATGTTGCTTTTGCTTCCGGCCTTCCACTCGATTCCATCGGCTCCCTCCGAAATCACTCGAGTGTCGCTCGACCACCGCGGCTTTCTCCGGGTGTCGCTAGCCTTCAGCTCCAGCTATATCAATCTTCTGCACACTCGATTCAGCTCGTGAGAAAACAAAATAGACTTAACTTTGTGTCTTTGCTATAATCAAAACACAGGTTCGATTTCGGTGCCTCACTGCAACAACAATCTCCCCCTTTTTGATATATGGCAAAAACACACAAAGTTAAGGAAATTGAGTGCATGAAACAGTAAAGACAAGAAGCAAAAGTAGGAGTAGTAAAAATATTTCTCAAGTTCTCCCCTTAGAGGAACCCTCCCCCTTGGTCGAGGGTGAGTACTTGAAAAAGACTTTTAGTTCTCCAAACACAAAAGATAATGAGTTAAGTAAATGGCATTACTTAACTTAGGCTTCTTAGAGTCAAAAATAAGTGCAAGTTAAGTAATCAAAAGTTAAGTCAAAAGGTTAATTATTCAACAAGGTTTAACTTTTGATTTCTTAACTTCGGCCTTTAAAGTTTTCAATTCCGAAGAGTTGAAACCTAAACCTTACTCCCCCTTAACTTAGGCCAGAATCAAAGTTTTAAGTTAAGTTATCAATTTCAAAAATTTGAAATTGAACTTTGGCCTTTTCTTGAACCTTAACTTTGGCCTTTTCTCCCCCTTTTGACATAGATCAAGGAAAAAGTGGGGGGGTTTTAAGAAAACCCTAAGTCCAAGCATGATGATTTTAAAAATAGCATGTGAAAATAATTCATCTAAATGTTCAACTCTAGTTTGACTTGATTGAAATGATATTATCAACAAGTCCTGATTAGAGTTGGTTAATATTAGTTGCATATTTATACTCCGAGGTTCATATTGACGCACTTGATCTACATCTTGGAACCTGGAGTAGGGTCCTAACATCTCACGCCCATCTACGTGGCTAAGTACACAAACACATTAGTCCTATGTGTTGTGAGATGTACTGGCTCCTTAAATCTATAGGTGCATGTTATCTAAGGTATGTCCTATGCTAGTTCCATCAAAATGAAAAAATAAGAAATAGTAGTAAGAAAATATAGTTTGCAAGTTCTTATTCTATTACGCACATGCCAAATTTCGTCTTAATAGACTAAATTCAGCTTCGGGTAGGGGTTTAGTAAATAGGTCTGCTAGGTTAGATTTCGATTCGACGTACTCGAGTTGTATGGCTCCGTTGGCCACATGTTCTCGAATGAAATGGTGTTTGACTTCTATATGTTTGGTCCTAGAGTGACATATTGGATTCTTTGTAAGATTAATTGAACTAATGTTATCTACGTGAAGTTTAGTATTCGTAAAGTCTAACTTAAAGTCGCGGAGGGTGTGCTTCATCCAAAGAAGCTGAGTGACACACTCACCCATCGCGATGTATTCGGCTTCGGTGGTAGACAAGGCAACACAATGTTGCTTCCTATCGCACTAACTCACTAGACTCGGAGTAGTTGACAACAACCACTCGTGCTCTTTCTGTCGAGTTTACTACCGGCATAATCCGAATCGGAGTAGCCGATTAGTTCGAACTCAGTAGATCTAGGATACCAAATACCGACATTAAGTGTACCCTTTAGATATCTAAGGATACGCTTAACTAGGCTTAGGTGAGACTCCTTGGCACAGGTTTGAAATCTGGCGCACATACTTACTGCAAATAAGATATCAGGTTGGCTTGCAGTTAAGTACAGGAGACTCCCTATTACACTTCTATAGTATTTTAAGTCAATGGGCTTACTTTCTAGGTCTTCTCCTATGTTAACATTAATCGCCATTGGGGTGTTTATTATCTTAGCGTCTTGCATTCCAAATCTTTTAATTAACTCCTTAGTGTATTTTTGTTGATATAGGTATATACCATCCTTAGTTTGTTTAATTTGTAGACCTAAAAAGAAACCTAACTCGCCTACCAAGTTCATTTCGAACTCACTTTCCATGAGTGAAATGAACTCGTTTAGTAAGGCTGAGTTAGAGGTTCCAAAAATTATATCGTCTACGTAAATTTGAGCTATGAATATTTCTTTACCTAAGGTTTTTACGAAGAGAGTTGGGTCAACTAAGCGTTGGTTAAACCCTTTTGACTTAAGATGGATTGAAAGTCTCTCGTACCAAGCTCGAGGAGCTTGTTTGAGTCCATAGAGAGCTTTCTTAAGTTTTAGAACATGGTCGGGTTTATCTAGATTTTCGAATCCGGGGGTTGGCTAACATAAACTTCTTCTTTAATGTATCCATTTAGGAATGTCGACTTAACATCCATTTGAAACAGCTTAAATCCTCGATGTGCGGCATAAGTTAGCAACATTCGAATGGATTCGAGTCTAGCTACTGGGGCATAGGTTTCGTCGTAATCTAAGCCTTCGACTTGGCTAAATCCTTTGGCAACTAACCTAGCCTTATTTCTAACTACTTCACCTTTATCATCAAGCTTGTTTCGAAACACCCACCTTGTTCCAATTATCGTTTTGTCTTTAGGTGATGGTACTAATTCCCACACTTCATTCCTAGTAAATTGAGCTAGCTCTTCTTGCATTGCAATAATCCAATCGGGATCAAGAAGAGCTTGTTCAATTGATTTGGGTTCTATCTTTGAAATTAAGGAAATTTGACTAAGGTTCCTATAGGATGCTCTAGTTCGAACTCCTAGATTAGGATCTCCTATTACTTGATCGATAGGGTGGTTAGTCTGAATCCTAGATTGGGTTGGGTTTGTGTCACCTAATGCTTGATCAATGGGGTGACTTGGTTGAACACTAGTTTGGTTGGAGTCATCTATCACTTGATCAATAGAGTGACTAGGTTGACTTAGGTTAGGATTAACACTAGACCGATCTCGGATCAGAGTAAGGTCTAGTATGAATCGGCTCGCTAATTGGGGTTGCCGGGGGTTTTGTAGGTTCATGTCCTTCCTCGAATACTACATTGATAGTCTCCTCGACTCTAAGGGTGTCGTGGTTATATACTCTATAAGCTCTACTTGTAGTCGAGTATCCTAGAAAGATTCCGGTCGTGGTTTTGGATGTAAATTTCCCTAGGTAATCCTTAGTGTTTAGGATATGTACCTTACACCCAAATACCCTAAAGTACTTGATGTTAGGTATTTTATCGTGATAAATCTCGTACGAGGTCTTAAGGTGCCTCTTTACCATAAGGATCCTATTTTGGACATAGCAAGCCGTGCTAACGGCTTCTGCCCAAAACCTATCGGGTAGGTCGTATTCGTTCAACATGGTCCTAGCGGCTTCTTGTAGAGTTCGGTTTTTTCGCTCCACTAGGCCATTTTGTTGAGGGGTCCTAGGGCAAGAGAATTCATGGTGGTATCCGTTTAGGTTACAGAAGTAGGTGAACCCTTGATTTTTGAATTCACCACCATGATCGCTTCTAAGTCTTTTAACCTTAAGGTCTTTTTGATTCTCGATTAATTTGAATAGATTGATTAATTGATCTAGGGTATCACTTTTATGCTTGATGAACCTAACCCAGGTAAACCTGGAGTAGTCGCCAATTATGACTAAGCAATATTGACTTCTATTGAGTGACTTGGCTCCATGTGAATCGAATAGATCCATATGCAGGAGCTCAAGTACATTTGAGGTTCTGCTTCTGGTTAGTTAACTTGTGTTGTGTCCTAGGTTGTTTTCCTTGTTGACAAGCATTACAGATTTTATTAACCAAGTTGTTGAGGTTGGGTAAGCCTCTGACTAAGCCACTCTGACTCATCTTGTGGACGAGTCTTGGGTGCGAGTGACCGAGTCGTCGGTGCCACAACCATGATTCCTCTTGCCGTGTCATAAGACACTTAGTTGAGGAGTTGGTTAAGTTGATCGTATAAATGTTGTTATTTCTAGTTCCTTTAAGAATTGTTTTAGAGGTTTCGTTGGTATTAATTACGCATTCATTTTCTAGAAATATAACCTTATAGTTATTATCACACAATTGGCTTACACTAAGTAAGTTATATTCAAAATTCTCTACAAGTAATACATTTTTAATGACAAAATTCGTGTTAAGCTCGATATCACCTGATCCGATGATTTTGAGCTTGCCGTTATTCCCAAAGGCTACCGATCCTTGTCGCTTTGAATCAAGCTTTGCAAATTTGAGTTGATCCCGGTCATGTGTCGAGCAATCACGTCAACATCCATTGATCCTACACACAAGCTGGTTGGATTGGATGTTAGATTTTTGTTAAGAAAATTGGTTGTAAGTTGTTAACCCTAGGTCATCTCACCGGAGTCTATATGATCATGCATGTTATACTTATGTGTTTTTGAGATGACTTCCAATTAAGTTGATTAAGTGGATTTAGGTTCAAGTAATTTTATGTTGAGATGATTTCCAATTAAATTGATTAAGTGAATTTAGGTTCAAGTAGATTTAGGTTCAAGTGATTTTATGTTGAGATGATTTCCAAT
Source organism: Wurfbainia villosa (assembly GCA_025175895.1). Classification (NCBI taxonomy): domain Eukaryota; kingdom Viridiplantae; phylum Streptophyta; class Magnoliopsida; order Zingiberales; family Zingiberaceae; genus Wurfbainia; species Wurfbainia villosa. The sequence continues at coordinate 19,277,823 of CM046000.1, read as the reverse complement.
TAAATTGATTAAGTGAATTTAGGTTCAAGTGATTTTATGTTGAGATGATTTCCAATTAAATTGATTAAGTGAATTTAGGTTCAAGTAGATTTAGGTTCAAGTGATTTTATGTTGAGATGATTTCCAATTAAATTGATTAAGTGAATTTAGGTTCAAGTAGATTTATGTTAGATTTGGATTTAACCCAAGGCTTGTCAAGTTTACCTTTTCAAGATCATGGCTTCCAGGTCGTGGCGAGGCACAGGGGCCTTCTTTTATCGGATCAACGACCTCTTTCTTAGACAAAGCCATTTTCAAGAAAATGATGACTTGACTCACCCAAGATTATTTCCTAGTCTAACTGGTTATTTTTGAAAAGAGGCTCCCCGAGGCTCAATCTTTTCGAAGGCTTTTAGTTGGTTATGTTTTTGAAAAGAGGCTCCCCGAGGCTCAATCTTTTCGAAGGCTTTTAGTTGGTTATTTACGTGTTCTAAGTGAGTTCACGAAAAAAAAAACAAAAAAAAATCTAAGCATGCAATTTCTAAGTTAAAACACAAACATGTTTTGTACTGGCTCCCCCTAGACCGTTGAATCGGTTCGGTCTATCCACATAGTGGATTTGGTCCTTGGGAACCCAGTACGAGTTGGATCCTAGAGTTGAAATAAAAGTGGTCTTAGGGACCCATGCTTGGACACATTTTTTATGTCTACTTACGATTGACATATAAGACTTATTGGTCGTGTTTGAGCTAAAACCTAGTCCGGCCTTGTTGTACACGGCCCTTTGCGATCCAAGTAGGAGGTCAAGTCCTTTGGATCCCAAAGTAAACCTTTCCAACGTATTCCTAAGATCTTTGACTTGACTTTTCAAGAGTGAGTTCTCAACTTCGAGTTTTTCAACCCGAGTTGAGTCCTTCTCTTGAACTCGACTAGTCGAAGAGGTTAGGGAGACCTCGTGTTTGAGGAGTTTAACTTCCTCAACTAGGGTCTCGACCTTGGACTCGGACTTAGCTAACTTCCTAGACAAAAACCTAACTGTATTATGTAAAGTATTAAATAAGGTTCGACTCACCTTAAGGGTATCTTTTGAACCGGATGCGTATCCGTGGCTTGACTTGAAGGTAGCTTCGTAGTCCGAGTCATCCTCAGGTTCTGACTCAAGATCGGTCTCCGTGTCTGACTCAATTGATTTCGCCATGAAGATGTGATCTTCGTCTTCTTCGGATGACGCTTCTTCCCATGTCGCGTTGAGGGCCTTCTTATGCTTAGGTGCTTGGTGGTTGAGCTTGGGGCACTCGGACTTGATATGTCCAAACTTGTTGCACTCATAACACCTAATGTTAGAACTTTTAGGTTTACCTTGGTTGGGTCGAGTCGTAGTTCGCTTTCGTCCCTTGGCTATCCTTCGAGCTAGGTTCATTAGTTCGGCAGTCAATTCCGGGTCAACTTCTTCTTCGGACTCATCTTCCTCCTCGGGTGGTGGTGGCTTGCTTGCGATTTTCTTCTTCTTTGAACCTGCAAACAAGGCTATACCCCTCTCGGGTTCCGAGTTGGATTGTTCATGTAATTCGAAATCCGAAAAGAGTTCGTCTAACCTAATTTTAGAAAGGTCCTTGGAGACCTTATAGGCATCAACCATGGATGCCCATAAGGTAGTCCTCGGAAAAGAGTTTAGGACATACCTAATAAGGTCGCGGTTTTCGACCTTTTGCCCGATTGCGTGTAGGTTGTTGACTATGTCTTGGACACGGGCATGGAGTTGCGTCGCGGACTCGTGTTCCTGCATTTTTAGTGTGTACAATTTATTGAATAACAAATCACGTTTGCAAACCTTAGCTTGATCCGATCCTTCGTGTAACTCGATTAGTTTTGTCCAAAGATCCTTTGCGCTATGAAGGGGCCGACGCGATTTAGCTCCTCCTTGGACAAGCCGCATTGGAGGATTTGTGTTGCCTTGGCATCGGCTTCGACTTGTCGTTTTGTTGCAACGGTCCATTGATCATAATCCAAGGAGTCACCCACTTCATTGGTCGGAAGTGTGAAACCCGTTTGAATTATGATCCACATCTCAATTTGGGTTTTGAGAAAGCATTCCATCCTACACTTCCAATAACAGTAGTCATCTACATTGTAAAACGGAGGTCTTACGGTTCTAAAACACTCGAGATGGGCCATTAGAACAAAAAAACAAGGAGACTAAAATGAAAACCTAGCAACAACAAAACACACGAAAGTACCAAGACTTGCGTCTTGGATTAGTAAAAGGGAAATAAAAAGAAATAAACGAAAAATAGAAAGTTAAGCAAAGAAATAAGAAACTAAATAAAAGTAAGTACTCACAACCTTGATGTCCCGAAAGGCTACTAAACGTCGTTTTTGAGGATGAAAACAGCTTGTTACGGGGTAAACCCCATAAGAAGTGTAGATCTCATGAGAGCTTCGATTTGGTAGGTAGACCGTGTCGTGGGTCAACTTGTACGAAAAGTTATGCCTGTTTGACCGTCGGCTACTCCAAAAGCGAATACTTGCAAAACAAAATCAAACGAAGAGTACCAAGACTTCGTCTTGGATTAGTAGTGCGGGAGAAAAATTTAAACGAACGAAAAACAAATCTGTAAAAAAAATGTTAGATTGGTGGTTTCACCAAATCTAAGCGCCCCCGGCTCTGATACCAATTGTTGGATCAATGCGGTTCGCTAGAGGGGGGGGTGAATAGCGAAAGAAAAAACTTTTTAGAATTCGTTTCAAGACAAATATACGCAGCGGAAAGATAAGCAAAACAAAAAGTAAAGGAGACAATAGAAACAAGATATTTACTTGGTTCGTAGCCGAAGGCTACTACTCCAAGGCCCTAGTGGTCCTTGACCACGCACGGAGGGCAAATCACTAAACAAACTCCTCCTCGTTGGAGGTAGGAGTTAATCGATACAAAAAAAACTTGAGGTAGAGGGACTCTCCCCCTCTCCTCGTTACGATAGAAAAATAGCTTCGAAGAATGTAAATGAGCAACGACACTAAAATTAAAACCGACATACAAAAATAAAGGAAATGAAACCTAGACGTCGGAGAAGAAGAAGCACGTTGTTGTAGCTTTATGACACTTTTTGGAAGCTTAGAATTGTTGTCAAAACCCTAGGTTTGGCCCTCCTTTTATAGCCTTTGAGCCCCTTTTCGAGTGGGTCTTCAACCAATCACAAATGGACACCAAACCGCTTTGAGGTGGAGTGATAAGCCTTGACTCCTCGAATCTGATCATTGACCATCAGTCGACTGATGGCCATCATCAGTCGACTGATGGAAGCATCAATCGATTGATGACCTTAGGCAGTCGACTGATACACGACAGTCGAGTCCTCCAAGCTGGCAGTCGACTGATGCTTGCTACAAGTCAAAGTTAGCTCAACAAAAACATAATTCTGACGATCTTCGACCATCCGATCTTGACCTAGACCACCTATGAGATGTCTTGGGTCGGATCTACGCTTAAGATCATCCCTGTAAAGAGGATACGACCTCACTTACGCTCACACACACGAGCTTACCTCGATACTTACGTGTTGCTTTTGCTTCCGGCCTTCCACTCGATTCCATCGGCTCCCTCCGAAATCACTCGAGTGTCGCTCGACCACCGCGGCTTTCTCCGGGTGTCGCTAGCCTTCAGCTCCAGCTATATCAATCTTCTGCACACTCGATTCAGCTCGTGAGAAAACAAAATAGACTTAACTTTGTGTCTTTGCTATAATCAAAACACAGGTTCGATTTCGGTACCTCACTGCACCAACAAACTCATCCCATCCGGATTAGTTTTCATTAGTGAAAATTTTAATCCGGGGACATGAGAGCCGATGAGTCTCCGAGAAGCCGATTCCCAACAATTAGTATCAGAGCCACAGTTTCCGGTTTTGTGTGTTTTGGATTCGGTTACTTTCATGCACATATCATATATTGAGTATGTCGAATGATAGTAGGATGTGCGTAGGCTAACTCTTTGGTTGCTGGCATAAGATCCGACTATTATGGCTATATGTGTCTATGTGATTGTTTGTGTGTGATTGTATATTATTTGAATCCTCGGGGTTGACGAGGCTAGATTAGTATTTAATTTTTTTAATTAAATACGGCATTGTTTAGCCAATCATTTTTGTTTACTTTCGATCTAGATAGTTTGTACACTCCTTTGTGGAGTATAGGATCGATGGATGTAAATTAAAATCATATATCTTGGCTCGGATCTCTTTGGTGACTTGCGCACGGGAAAAGGTCGAGCGGATGAGGTGGCGACACGACGGGACACATATTGGAGAACAAAGCCATAATAGTTGGAAAAATTCTGTTTTTTCCATATTTATTGCTGATTTGTTTTATATGAATGTTGTGTGTGCTTGAAAATTCCTCATTTTCAATTTACTAAGTGGGAGAGAGATATTTTAATTAATTCCCACGACTTCCATTACAATTTGACGTGTGATGCAACAAACTTGCGTGTCGGCTCTGAGTGCCTTCCTCCCCATCGGATGAGTTTTTTTGCAGATCACTAGGTTAAATATGGTTATAGGAAATTATTTAGGAGCGTGTGTACTTCCACATCGGTAAGACACATAATCCGAGATAATTGCCTTAGTACCGAGTAATGGTAAACACTTAGATGCAAATAAAGGTATCCTCCCCATTGGAGTCACTGTTTTTATTTGTAGGGCCAAAGAGAAACCAACTATTAATTTTATTTGTCAAAAAGTAAGGTTGACAAGATAATAAAATTAATGGGTAAAACCTCCTCTTACAAATGTAGAATTCGTATACATCCACACTATCGTGGCATGCGATATTCTCGGTGTTTTGAGGTGTTGGTTGATTTAGAACAATGCCATAATAGTTGGGAAAATTCTGATTTTTTCCATATTTATTGCTGATTTGTTTTATATGCATGTTGTGTGTGCTTGAAAATTCCTCATTTTCAATTTATTAAGTGGGAGAGGGATATTTTAATTAATTCCCGCGGCCTCCATCACAATTTGACGTGTGATGCAACAAACTTGCGTGTCGGCTCTGAGTGCCTTCCTTGCCATCGGATGAGTTTGTTTGTGGATCACTAGGTCAAATAATGGTTATAGGAAATTATTTAGGAGCGTGTGTACTTCCACATCTGTAAGGCACATAATCCGAGATAGTTCCCTTAGTATCATGTAATGGTGCACACTTAGATGCAAATAAAAAGTATCCTCTCCATCGGAGTCACTGCTTATTTGTAGGACCAAAGAGGAACCAACTATTAATTTTATTTGTCAAAAAGTAAGGTTGACAAGAAAATAAAATTAATGGATAAAACCTCCTCTTACAAATATAGAATTCGTATACGTCCACACTATCGTGGCATGCGATATTCTCGGTGTTTTGAGGTGTTGGTTGATTTCAGAATTTTATTGTTTTGAGGAATCAATAATATTTGAAATCTAATATTTTGATCATTGTGATTCTTAGGATTTTCAAAAATGACTTTCAGTCCACTTACTATGATACTAAAGGAAATAAACTTACTGTACCCAAATAATGTTGATTGGAAAAGAATCTAGATATTGTCTTAACTGTTAAGGAGTACAAGTATGCACTCTTCAAAGAGTGTCCTCAAGCGATGGTTGCCCAAAAAGGTTTCTACTTCTAAACCGAAAGGCAAGAAGAAGAAGAAACAAGGTGAAGCAAAGGTGGTGGGAGGATCTCAGGGAGGAGTGAAGAAGCCGAAAGGCAAGTACTTCACTTGCAAGCAGACTGGACATAAGAAGAAGGATTATCCCAATTCGAAGCAAGAACAAATGTATATCCTTTGGTCCAGTCGTTGAAACATGATTAGCGGTGTTATCTACCGGCACCTGGTGTGTAGATACGAGAGCCACTAATCATGTCTGCAACACTTTGCAGGGGTTCCAGGAAACCCGACGACTAGCTAAAGGGGAGATTACCATTTACTTGGGCAATGCCATGAAGGTGGCGGCTATTGCAGTGGGAGAAGTTTTATTTATCTCTTAAGAAAAATAAAACTTAGGTTCTGGAAAATTCCCTATATGTACCTTTATTTAGACATAATTTAGTTTCAGTTTCTAAATTATTATGGATGGATATTCTATTTCTTTTAATGACAGAGTTGTTATAAAAAGGAATAGGGAGAATATCTATTCAGGTACATTGAAAGGAAATTTGTATACAAAGCCTCCCACGATGCAAATTGAAGTTAATAACTCATCTTCTAAGTCCAATGAGAGAAAAGAACCTTCGAAGATGAACCAAACATATCTTTGGCTTCTTAGGCTTGGTCACATTAACTTAAGCAGAATTTAAAGGTTGATAGCTGATGGACCTTTGGGTTCATTAGTGGTGGAGGATCTTCCAACCTACGAATCTTGCTTGGAGGGTAAGATGACCAAGAGGTCTTTTTAAGGCCAAGGGGTATAGAGCCAAAGATGTGTTAGAAATGGTTCATTCTGATTTGTGTGGTCCTATGGCTATCTACGCAAGAGGTGGTCTTGAATATTTCATCTCTTTCATAGACAATTATTCAAGATATGGATTACACTACGATCTGATCGTGGTGGAGAATACCTCTTGGGAGAGTTTAGGAACTACTTATTAGAGGCTGGGATTCAATCCCAATTGTCTGCACCTGGCATACCCCAGCAGAACGGTGTAGCAGAGCGAAGGAATAGGACTCTTATGGAGATGGTTAGATCGATGATGAGTTATTCTGACTTGCCAGATTCATTCTGGGGATATGCTCTAGATACGCCGGTGTACATTCTGAACTTGGTTCCATCTAAATCAATGCCTTCTACTCCCACAGAGTTGTGGACTGGGCAAAAGCCTAGTCTGAGACATATTCGGATATGGGAGTCCAGCACATGTGCTGAAGGCTGATGCTGGTAAGTTGGAACCTTGTACAGAATTGTGCTTGTTTGTTGGCTATCCTAGGGGAACGAAGGGTGGTTTGTTTTATAGTCCTAGAGATCAGAGGGTGATCGTTAGTACGAATGCCAGATTTCTAGAGGAGGACTATGTGATGAACCATAAGCCCATGAGTAGGATTGTTCTTGAGGAGTTGACAGGGGAAGTCCCGACTTCAGTACCACCGATACAAGAGGATATACCACATGTTACTGCACCGCGTGTCACAAAGGATACACAGGTGATACCTCATCGTAGTGGGAGGGTTGTGAGACAGCCTGATAGATTCATGTTCTTGGGAGAATCTTCCGATTTGGTCCCTAGCAAACATGAACCTGATCTTTGGACATATGACGAGGCAATCCAAGATAAAGATGCAGCATCTTTGCAAAGTGCAATGAATACTGAGATTGAATCTATGGATTCAAATCAGGTCTGGGAGCTCTTATGCATAGCAGCTCATGTGGATTATGAGGTGTGGCATATGGATGTCAAGACAGCTTTCCTTAATGGAAGTCTTGAGGAGAACATCTATATGAAGCAACCAAAGGGATTTATTGCTAAGGGCAAAGAGCATCTTGTATGTAAGCTTAATCGGTCCATTTATGGAATGAAACAAGCTTCGAGGTCTTGGAACATCCGCTTTGATCAGGTAAATCCAAACTTATGGATTTATTCAAAGTCTGGATGAGTCTTGTGTATACAAGAGATGTGACGGAAACGTAGTGGTATTTCTTGTACTATACGTAGATGACATTTTGTTAGTTGACAACAATATCATAGTGTTATCGGACGTAAGGGTATGGTTGTCCAAACAGTTTTGAAGGACTTGGGAAAAGTGGGACACATCCTTGGGATCAAGGTTAGTGTGCTAATCCCAAGCTTCATACATAGACACGATAATGGATCATTTTAGCATGCAAAACTCCAAGAAAGTTTTTCTACCTTTCAGGCATGGAGTTCCTTTATCTAAGGAGATGTGTCCTAGATCATATGAGGAGATAGAGGAGATGAAGGTGGTTCTTTATGCTTCGAGAGTAGGAAGCCTCATGTATACGATGCTATGTACGAGACCCAATATCTGCTATGCCGTGGACATGGTCAGCAGATATCAGAGTAATCCAGGACAGGGACATTGGACTGCGATAAAGCATATATTGTAGTGCCTGAGAAGGACTAGGGATTATATGCTAGTTTACCGGGCAGACCAATTACTCCCTGTGGGTTACATAGATTCCGATTTCAAATCTGATAGGGATAACAGTAAGTCTACCTCAGGTTTTGTATTTACTTTGGGAGGTGGAGCCATTGTATGGAGGAGTGTCCAGCAGAAATGCGTGGCGGACTCCACCATGGAAGCTGAGTATGTGGCAGCCTCTAAGCCGGCCAAAGTAGCTGGGTGGCTCAGGAACTTCCTGATGGACTTGGATGTGATTCTTGGTTTGCCCAGAAATATCACAATTTATTGTGATAATAATGGTGCAGTTGCAAACTCAAAGGAACCACTAGCCCATAAGGTAAGTAAATGCATAGAGTGCAAGTACCATTTGATACGAGAAATCGTAAAGGAGGTAGAAGTTGCTGTCACCAAAATTGCATCAGAGGATGACCTGGTAGACCCTTTCACTAAGGCCCTTCTAGTGAGAGCTTTGATAGGAATGTGGAGGGAAGGGGAATCAGATGTATGGCAGTGTGATGACAGCATAGTCTTTTAGTATTAATGGGAGATTGTTGGAATGTATACTGAAAGCCTAGCTCTTTGTGTATGAACATTTTTGTTTTGAAATAAGAATCACATGATCATTGTTTGCACTTTATATTTATTATATGTGTGAATATTGTCTAATATTATACATTGTAGATAACATGGTGCTTGGTGTGGCACAGAAGATCATGTTATCAGTTCCTTGTAGAATATAAGTAGAGGCTCACAACCAAGATGGTTTTGGACAAACCATTGGCATGGTTGTAGTGTAGCTTGGTATTGTTTTGTCTTGAACATAGAGTTACACTAGTACACTTAGGTGTATTGAGCAGGACCGACATAGAGGTGATTCAATTTATTGCTGACTACATAATTGAATCGGACCTCGGATATTATGTTGTACATGCTCTTAATCCCGATATAATAACAGGTACATGTACTTAGTATTTATTTCTTTGATTTACCAAAGGGTGAGATTTAGATCGATTAAATCAATATGCCCGGTAAGTTGCGAAATGATATTATTTACATGGTGTGTCGTTGATTATAGGAGGAAACCGTGTCCTATATATAGGTTGATGATGTCCCCTTGAGGAGCTCATTAGGTTCATCATGTAAACCCTGCAGGTTGACTTAGTCAACATGATGATAAGGTTGAGTGGTACTACTCGAGGAGTTAGATGTTAATTAATTGATGGTCAGTAAATCAATTAATTGACGGACATTCGATATCTTAAACACGGAGAGATGGATGTACAAATAATATATGGACCCCATATTAATTTATGGGGGTTGGTGAGGTAGTTCAATGATGATCCTCTAGTGGAATGGAACATCATTGATGGATCAAGTTTGTGTGGTTCTGATCCATCGGGTGGCCAAGATCCAACTCCTCCTCATGGTCCCTATCGTAGCCTAATATAAACCTCATGAAGTCTAGATCAAATGTTGGGATTAGATCCCTAGAACCGACGGTTGAGATTAAATCTCTAGAACCGACGGTGGAGATTAAATCCCTATAACCGACGATTGAGATTAAATCTCTAGAAACGACGGTGGAGATTAAATCCCTAGAACCGACGGTGGAGATTAAATCTCTAGAACTGACGGTTGAGATTAAATCTCTAGATCCGATGGTTGAGATTAAATCCCTAGGTGGAGATTAAATCTCTAAGATCCGACGGTTGAGATTAAATCTCTATGATCCGACGGTTGAGATTAAATCTCTAGAACCAATGGAGGAGATTAAACCTAGGCCTAAACCTAACTCTATATATATGGGCTTAAGGTGGGCGGCAAGGGAGGTTGATGGAGTTGGATGTTTTGGAGATTAGGGTTTTGCCCATCAATGGCTTGGGCGGCAAGAAACCCTAAGGAGGAAACCCTAATTAGATTAGGGTTTGGCTCCTTTGGTTGGGCGGCAAGGTTTGGAAGGAGAGGGGCAGCAACTATAGGAGAAGAGCTCTTCTTCTTCCTAGGGAAGGTGGCCGGTTCCTAGATCTCTTCCTTCCACCTTTGTTGGGCGGCAAGAAAGCCTAAGGAGGAAACCCTAATTAGGGTTTGGCTCCTATGGTTGGGCAGCTAGGGTTTGCAAGAAGGTGGGCGGCAACTATAGGAGAGGAGCTCTTCTTCTTCCTAGGGTGTGGCCGGCTCCTTGCTCTATTCCCTCCACCTTGACCGGCGCCCAACATATTCCCTTTCTCCTCTTCACTCCATCTTGGCCGGCGGCACTAGAAGCTAGGGTTTGTCCCTAGTTTGGTTCCTTGGTGGTTTCCATTTAGTTCTCTCTATTCTTGGGGCCGGCGGCATTAATCCTTTATGGATTGGTGGTTGGCTCAAGCAAGAAGGGAAGGAGAGTTCTTCTTTCTTTGGATTGAAGAAGATCTAGGAGGCTTCAACTCGTAGAGGATCTTCGCCCACACAATGTCCACGAGGAGGATAGGACATATGATAGAAGATCGAGAGGTATAAAAGTTTTACAACTTTTATTATTGATCTTTGCATGTTATTATTGATATGCTAGCTTATGTTCTTTATGTTAGTATGTGTTGATTATACTAGTTTACATTTGTATGTATTTGTATAATCATGGACCCCGAAGATAAACACAAAAACCGGCGATCCGTCCGTCGTCTCTTCCGCGGCTAACCGATTAGAAGAGTTGATTGCTTGAACAACAAGTTTGTTCAAGCGATCGCTCGAGTCGTTGGTACGACGACGAATTGATTGTGCTTAGGAAACTCATTCCATCCGAATTAGTTTTCATTAGTGAAAGTTTTAATCCGGGGACATGGGAGCCGATGAGTCTCCGAGAAGCCGATTCCCAACAATAAGTTAGCTTAATAAAAACATAATTTCGACGATCGCCGACCGTCCTTTCTCGACCTAGACCATCCATGGGATGTCTTTGGTTGGATCTACACTTAATACCATCCCCGTAAGGAGGATACAGTCTCACTTACGCTCACACACACGAGCTTACCTCAATACTTACTTTGTACCTCTCACTTCCGGCCTTCCACTCGATTCCTTCAACTCCCTCCGAAGTCACTCGAGTGTCACCCGACCACCGCGGCTTCCTCCGGGTGTCGCCAGCCTTCAGCTCCAGCTTTAGTACTTTTCTGTGCACTCGATTCAGCTCGTGCGATAATGATATGAGCTTAACTTTGTATCGTTTGCTATAATCAAAACTCAGGTTCGACTTAGGTGCCCACTGCACCAATAGAAAAGAATCAGCACAAGAGGAATTGGGAGCAAAATTGGGATGGGGAAGGAGAAGAAGATTAGGGAAAATAACTAAACCTAAATTTAGATATTTAAACCTTGGCTTATTAAACCCATTAACCCAAAAAGATTTTATAAAGCCTATCTATTTTATCCCCATGAACCATTCAAAAAAACTTCCGTTTAAATCCAGAAAAATTTATAAAAGTTCTTGAAAAATTATATTCAATAATTCCTTGATTAACAAGGGATATTCTATTTTATTTTTTATTTTTTATTTTTTTATTTTTTCGATATCTTACATTCTCCCCCACTAATAAAAATTTGGTTCCCAAATTTCTTACTCAAGTACTAATAAGCAATGTCACACTGCTTAACTCAATTACTTAGAGAAAACCACACACCAAGTAACTAAGTGAACTACTGATAGTCTCATAAATCTATCACGTATACTCTCAACAGGCCATCTAAAGTATGAATAATACCTCCATATTGACCACCTATCAAAAAGTAAGTAACTGTACTAGAGTGGAGCTTGATATCCGTGACATGTTGGAGACTTTGCCAAAATCGTAAGGTGAATCATGAATCACTATCGGAAATGATACTCAAGGATACTCCAAGAAAATAAAAAATCTCCTTGCAGTATAATTTCATCGAGTAACCCAACGGAATACATCTTACGCCTCGGTAGAAAATGAGCGGACCTAGTTAATCGACCACTGATTACCCCAAATCGCATCAAGTCCTTTCCGAATTCTAGATAATCTCCTGACACAATCCATCATACTAGGCTACCACTTTCATCTCGGTACATAACCCTACTAGTCACTAGTATTCCACTTTTACTAGTTGACACACCGAACACTATACTACGAAATCAACAATGTCCTACACATCGTTCCACCACTAAGAATGTTTCAAAACTCACTATTTTCCAAATACATCACCAATCTCAGATGAAGAGCTTTCTGAATCAAGTTGTCCTGAAACTGAAACAACTCTGGGTCATGGTCTTCCTTGAAGATGAAGAATCTCTCTATCATCACAACAAAGATCTATCTTCTTTCCAGAATCATAAGTAACTCTTCCTAAATTCGAGTGCAACTTTGTAACTCACTATTCTCCTTAGAGACGGAGAAATATTTTCTCATAAGAGAAATCTACTATCCAAAATCTACTCTATCACAAAAGGACTAGAAGTGACTGAGAGACGATAATGACCAATCTCCCTCGCTGCATCTGTTCGTGTCCTCACCACTCTATAGTAGCTACCCAGTATCTAGCCAATACTCCATGAGAACTCTTGCTCTATACATCTACAACCCCTCAATTGTCATAAGCCTAGGATATGTCCCATTCAACTGCATCGGAATCGCTCCGATCCCTGAATGATGCATTTGTGTACAATATCCTTCCATCCACCCCGGAAGGAATAACTAATACTTGTGCAAAAGTTAACAATCGTCAGAGCCCTGAAAACTAGTTTCACAAGCTCCTGACCAAGTAAATTCCATCACCTTCCAGATCAAACAAGTTAGTGATATACTAACGCTAGTAACATCCTATCCACATCTGTTGGTGCAACAATGCCCCAAGCATTTATATGTTTTGATGTTTGGATAATCATCTAAGTTAGGGAACAAATTATAATCTAATGGTGAACATGATTAAGTGACAGGTAAAGGCAAAGTCCAAGTATGATCTTGGCAAGAGAAGTCCAAAGTAAAGGTTTGGCGGCATAAGACCAAACATGTTATCTTGGTGGCACTAAGTCCAAACGGACCTTGGCAAAGGAAGTCCAAAGGCAAGTCTTGGCAGCGTAAGTCCAAGCATGTAGTCTTGGCGGCGTAAAGTCCAAGCACGCCTTGGCAAAGGAAAACCCAAGACATGACAAAACCGAAGGAAGCTCTTGGAAGCAAAGCGCAAAGGATGAACAAGTCACGGACTCGGAGGGATCTTGGAACCGTAAGGCTTAAGGAAGAGCTAGAAGGTTGAGTCTAGGTCTAGGGGGTGAAATCAAGTATGAAATACTCATACTTGATATGTATCAGTCGACTGATACGATGTATCAGTCGACTGGTCAAGTGCTCGACTGAGTCAGGGTGAAACCCTGACTATCAGTCGACTGCCTTGGCAATGGTAGTCGACTGATGATGCTATCAATCGATCGCCACCGGTGGCCGATCAAGGCAAAACAGTACGCATGGAGTCCCACTCGACTACGGCTTGTGATCACTCGACTGATCACTTCATCAGTCGACTGATGGAGGGATCAGTCGACTGATGAGAATGTCGTTGGACGAAATGACTCTAAATCCCACGAATCCGGCTGTTCAGAGGTCGTTAATCGTGCCGGCAGTCGACTGATGCTGTGCATCAGTCGACTGATCGTGCTCCAACAGGAAAATCAGCCCTCTCTCTATAAAAAGAGGGTTGGTGGAGGGTTTTTGGAGTTAATGCTTATTCTCTGATTCTTTTCCAAAGCCTCCATGAGTTTTATAGCTTTCTAAGTGATCTTAAATCCCCTCCTCTTCTCTCTAAGCTTAAGTTTCATTCTTTGTAAAGAAGAGGAGTTGTGTTGTAAAGGAAAGCTTCTTAGTGGAATTGCTTGGGTTGATCCACCTTAAGGATCGCCGTGGAGTAGGAGCGTTATCTCCGAACCACGTAAAGGCTTTTGTTTGCATTGCTTTTTGTTTTTACATATATTATTTGTGTTTGCTTCCGCTAATCACTCTTGTAGAAATGAAAAGCACTATTCACCCCCCTCTCGCTTCCAAACCATCACCAACAAGTGGTATCAGAGCCCGGATCGCATCGGAAGATCTAGCAATCAACCGGAGCAAAGATGGCTTTTCAAGAGGGGTATAGCACGGCGAGGCCTCCGTTCTTCGACGAAAATGACTTCAGATATTGGAAAGGTAGGATGGAGTATTACTTAATCAATGATATTGAGAATTGGTTTAGTGTTGTAGATGGTTTCAAGAAGCCGGTTGACGAATTCGGAGCACCACTACCGACAAAAGATTGGACAAGAGAGATGGCCAAGAAAGTACAAGCAAATGCAAAAGCAACGACCACACTTCAATGTGGTCTATCCAAGGAGCAACTCTCTAAAGTCGGGCCCTTCAACTCCGTAAAAGAGCTTTGGGAGAAGCTCATCGAACTCAACGAAGGATCCAAAGAAACAAGAAGGGCCAAGAGAGATCTTTTGATTGGCCAACTCCAAAGCTTCACCATGAAGACAAACGAGACCGTGAGCCAAATGCACGGGAGTTTCAAGGAAGTAGTCAACGGACTACATGTTATAGGTGAGAAGGTCGACAACCGAGACCTTGTAAGGTATGTGTTACAAGCTTTCCCTAGAACCACCTTCTCGCTTCCAAACCATCACCAACAAGTGGTATCAGAGCCCGGATCGCATCGGAAGATCTAGCAATCAACCGGAGCAAAGATGGCTTTTCAAGAGGGGTATAGCACGGCGAGGCCTCCGTTCTTCGACGACAATGACTTCAGATATTGGAAAGGTAGGATGGAGTATTACTTAATGAATGATATTGAGAATTGGTTTAGTGTTGTAGATGGTTTCAAGAAGCCGGTTGACGAATTCGGAGCACCACTACCGACAAAAGATTGGACAAGAGAGATGGCCAAGAAAGTACAAGCAAATGCAAAAGCAACGACCACACTTCAATGTGGTCTATCCAAGGAGCAACTCTCTAAAGTCGGGCCCTTCAACTCCGTAAAAGAGCTTTGGGAGAAGCTCATCGAACTCAACGAAGGATCCAAAGAAACAAGAAGGGCCAAGAGAGATCTTTTGATTGGCCAACTCCAAAGCTTCACCATGAAGACAAACGAGACCGTGAGCCAAATGCACGGGAGTTTCAAGGAAGTAGTCAACGGACTACATGTTATGTTAGTGAAAGCCCTAGAGCCAATCATATGATGATTGTTGTATGGACTTTATTGTATCATATTCCTATTTATAAAGGCATGGTTATTATATTTACTTGTATTGGTGCCAAATAACTAAATATAATAATGTCCTTGGGTAGTAGGTTCTTATCTATGTCAATCGATTGGATGAATCGATAATGAGATGATATAGAGAACACTACTCTTAATCATTCCTAGTCGAGTATTAACATTCAGGGACAATGTTAATGCGTAGAGACTAGCATGTAGGTCAACAAGATGACTTGATCTCACAAGTCATGGATATGAGATATCAAGTTGACACATGGGTATGCATCGAGAATGTATACGAATGACCCGCCATGAGAAAGTATCATGGATCGTTAATAGAGTGTCATATACTTTCTCATGTGGCTATTAGTATGACTATTAGTCCTTAGACTGAAGTCACCATGGTTCCCTACATAGGAGTTGCATACTTTGGCCGTCAAGCGTCACGTAAATGGGTGGACTATAAAGCGATTCTTGGGTATGTAGCGAATTATGCGGAGGATGTGAGTGATGTAGATGGGATCTATCCCTCCTATATGGCCAGGGGTGACATCGATATTCTTGATAGAGTGAGACCACGAAGTGCATGGCCATGCCCAATGAGTCAATATGAGATATTGAGCTCATTTGATTAAGTGAGTCTACTTGGAGTTCAAGATTTAGATTATGCAGGATGACACGGTCTATGCCTCGATTGGTCAATCTAGATGTCAGGATAGAGGACATTGTCACATATTGTGAGAGTCACAATTAGTAGTCACAAAGGTGATGTTGGAGCTCAACATTCTTGTAACTTAGGTAGCAATGATGTGTTGCTAGATACGCTCATTGCTTATGTTCCTAAATCGGTTTAGGGACATTGCCAGCGTTACAAGAACCTATAGTCACACACATAAGAGCAATTAGATGGAGATTAGGTTCATATGATGAACCATGAGGATTAGGTTCATGGGATGAACCAAATTGGATTAAGAGTAATCCAAATTAGACTAATTGAGTTAGACTCAAGTTGATTCAAGTGTTGAATGAGTCTAAGTGAGATTTGATTCATCAAATCAATTTAAATTAATGAATAGAGATTCATTATATTAAATTGACTTGAGTCAAGTGGTTAGATTTGATCAACCATGGGAGATTAGAGGTCAAGTTTGACTTGACTTGAGAGGGAAGTTGAAAGGTCAAGTTTGACTTGACCAAATGCCATGTCATGATGATGACTAGGCATGGCCGGCCAATGATGATGCTCCACATCATCATTGACTTGGTCAATTAGTGCCACATCATGAGGGAGACCAAGGGTCATGGGAGTTACATGCATGCATGTAACTCCCCCTCCATGAAGTGGCCGGCCACCATTTGGGGGTTATGTGAGTGAAAATTCATTTTGTGAGTAATCACTCATTACTTCATCTTCTTCCTTGGGAATTTTCCTCTCAAGCTCTCCCTCTCCTTCCTCTCTTTGGCCGAACCAACCAAGGAGTGCTAGCACACTCAAGGTTGAGTTTTCTTCCACCTATTGCTTGTGTGGATACCATAGAGGAGTGTGCACTTGACACTCTCGAGTTCCGGCGGACTTTGGACGAGCGGGATTTGCGAAGAGCATCGCATCAAGGGTAACATCCTTATCTCTTAGTTCTAAGGTAGATCTAGAGGATTTTGTAAGCACATACATGTAATTAGTTTTAATACTTCTTACTTGCGGATCCGTGGCGGGACTTAGGTTTCATTTAGCGGTTTTGCGGCCGGAAAACAAGATGGTATCGAGCCACGTCTGAAGCATGTATGTGTTCATTTTTGTGGTTTTTTATATTAGATATAAAAATTACAGATTTTATGTTTCTGTAAATTTCCTAATTTTATAGAATTTTTGGGTATTTTTCTCGTAGAGAGCACAACGAGTGTTGGGACACTCGTGAAGCTTCAACCGGAGAAAAACTCTCGAATCGGCGAGTTCTCGCTTTAGGTTTTTGGGACAGCGACTTAAGTCGCTGTAGGATCGCTAGGGACACTCGCGAAGTTTATTTTTGCAGTAGGGCGCTGCCCCTATCCCCGAAAGGGGCCATGTCCTGCGATCGCGCGAAACTCATAAATTCGAAATAAATTAGGAAAAATTATAGAAATTTTCTGTAAAAATACATAATTTTGAATTATGTATGATTCTGTGATTGTCATGGCCCAATAACCCAATTGGATTGGATTATGTGTGTTGTAATTCATAATACGGCTGCGTGCGTTTGTGGTTGTGCGTGTTGTAAAATGTTTGCGACCTCGCGTCGCACCTCTTCTTTAATATTCTAGTTGTAAATAGTTTTAGACTCGAATGTAACTAGAGTTTCATATTTGTAATGTACAAAAATGGAGCGGTGGAAAGTCCACTTGAAGACGAGCTTACGAGAAGGGTGACGACGACACATGGCGGTCAAAGGAAGGCTTGGAGAAGCCGCTAGCCTTAGGTTGACCGTCCGATCTTCTCATTGGCTTGAGAAGATCGTAGTAGGGCCATGACTATATCACATTTAATTATATATATATATATATGTTGATATATATATATTTAATTGATTTATGCTTGTATGTATGTGATGCATGCTAGTGGAAAAATGCTTGTATGTATATGATGCATGCTAGGTTAATTTTCTTGTATGTATATGATGCATGCTAGAATAATGAATGTATGTATATGATGCATGCTAATATAGGATAATAAAGGCCTAAATGCGTATAAGATACACATTACGATTAGATTAGATCATAATCGAATCAACTCGAAAATGCCTACCGAGCCTTGATACCCATCACTACCTCGATCATTTGTTGTTGTTGAATCTGCCAAAGCAGAGCAACGCATATTATCTTGGTAGGGTGCGGAGGGACAATCTTGGTCCTGCCTATCACGACTCGGGTTAGAGTAAGCTCAATTAGATTGAGCAAAACTAGTTAACTCAATTGGATCGAGTAGAACTATAGGCATATTCCAATCGTTGGAAAGATAGGTTAAGATCGCATTTACACTAAATCTTGGGCGATTTAGCCAAAGCTAACTCAAGGTCTTTTGTAAATGTGGGTCTTAATCCTATAAACAAGAGTTGCATAGAGATGTAATCGGTAATGTGTTACCCACCGATCGTACTAAGTCTTGGGCGATTTAGCCAAAGCTAACTCAAGGCTTAGTATGATGTGGATCTTGTCCCACAAGAATTATAGCTAGTTTGTATGAATCAAGTAAATGTGGTTTGACCACATCCATAACTCGATTCTATAAAATTCCTATAATTCAGTGGGAGCATCATTTGATTAAAGGCCTAATTAAATGATAAAAGGAATATGATATTAATTCTCTGCATTGTATGTTGTAGATTACTATGTTAAACAACACGAACACTCTCTCTCTGCGATCTGTCCTTGAGAAGGACAAGCTCAATGGAGCAAATTTCCTGGACTGGTACAGGAACCTGAGAATTGTTCTCACCCAAGAAAAGAAGCTGTACGTCCTAGAGCAGCCCATTCCGGAGGCACCTCCTGCCACTGCCTCGCGAGCTGACAAAGATGCTTACAAGAAGCACCAAGATGATGCATTAGATGTGTCATGTCTAATGCTCGCGACCATGAACTCTGAGCTTCAGAAGCAACATGAGTTCATGAATGCTTATGATATGGTTGGACATCTTCGTCAACTATATCAAGGACAAGCTAGGCATGAGAGATATGAAGTCTCTAAAGCACTATTTGGGTCTAAAATGCAAGAAGGGACTCCTGTAGGTTCATATGTACTCAAGATGATTGGGTACGTAGAAAACCTACAAAGGCTGGGATTCCCACTTGGCCAAGAGCTGGCCACTGACCTAATCTTGCAATCTTTGCCAAGAGCCTTCGATCAATTTGTCATGAATTATAACATGAATGAAATTGATAAGCCACTTTACTGAAATGCTCAGCATGTTGAGAACTGCTGAGCTTAACCTTAAGAAGAGTAAATCTGACACCATTTTGATGGTGCAGAAGAAGAAAGGCAAGGGCAAGCCTAAAGGTAAGGGAAAGTCCCAAGCCAAGGGCAAAGGCAAAGAACTTAAACCCAAAGGAGGGGTAGCCAAGGAAGGGGCTTGCTTCTTCCGCAAGGAAGCGAGGACATTGGAAGCGTAAGCTGAGGCATACGGAAGATCTTAAGAAGAAGAGAAGTGAGACTTCTACTTGGTATAAATGTTATAGAAGTCAATCTATCTATTTCTTCATCATGGGTATTAGATAGGATGTGCATCTCACATTTGTACCAATGTGCGTGAGAAATAGCGGGGCATTGACAAAGGGCGAGGTGGACCTACGAGTAGGCAATGGAGCAAGGGTTCTTCTTTATTCTTTGTAGGAACTTATAATCTATCTCTACGCCCTCAGGCTTGTACTAGAATTAGATGAATGTTGTTATGTGCCTCGCTTAACTAAGAACATCATTTCAGTTTCTTCTTTGGACAAGAAAGGGTTTTCATTTATAATAAAGAACAAATGTTGTTCAGTTTATTTAAATGATATGTTCTATTGTAGTGCACCTCTAATGAACGGACTCTACTTTCTAGACTTAGAGAGCCCTATCTATAACATAAGTACCAAGAGGTTCAAGTCAAATGAGTTGAACCAAACCTATCTCTGGCATTGTCGCTTAGGTCACATAAATGAGAGTCGCTTATAAAAGCTACATAAGGATGGGCTGCTAGACTCATTTGATTTTTAATAATATTAGACATGCGAGTCTTGCCTTTTATGCAAGATTAACAAGACACCCATTAGTGGACAAAGAGAAAGAGCAAGATTTGTTAGGACTTATACATAGTGATGTATGTGGTCCTTTCAATGTTGCTGCTAGAGGTGGTTACAGGTACTTCATTAAATTTATTGATGACTTTAGTAGATTTTGTAATGTGTATCTTATGACACTTAAATCAGAATCCTTTGAAAAGTTCAATGAATTCAAGAATGAAGTACAAAACCAGCTTGGCAAGAGTATTAAGATACTTGATCGGATCGAGGTGGTGAATACCTTAGCCATGAGTTTCGTGACTATCTAGGTGAGTGTGGGATTCTATCCCAACTCACTCCTCTGGAACACCACGGTGGAATGGTGTATCCGAAAGGAGGAATCGTACCCTATTGGATATGGTACGATCTATGATGAGTCACCAGATCTTCCTATATCCTTTTGGGGATATGCTCGACACAAGACCTTTACCCTTAACCGTGTACCATCCAAGGTCTGGTAAAGACACCATATACGATATGGACAGGAAAAATCCCAAGATGTCTTTTATGAGGATTTGGGGTTGTGAGGCTTACGTTGACGTCAAGTCTCGGACAAAGCTGGGACCCAAATCCGATAGGTGCTATTTTGTTGGATATCCCAAGTCTACAAGGGATATTACTTCTACATTCCCAGTCAGCACAAAGTGTTTGTGGCAAAGACTGGGGTTTTTCTAGAAAGGGATTTTGTTTCTAGAAAAACTAGTGGGAGTACCTACGATCTTGAAGAAATTCAAGATAAGGACCATAGCACTGAGGCCTTGATGGAGGTTGAACAGGAACCACAAGGTGTTGTGGGTGATGAGGTTGTTGCACAAAGAGTTGTGGAACAACCACCTGTTCAAGTAGACCTACCTCTTCGCAGGTCTGATAGGGTACGTCGTCAGCCTGAGAGATACTCATTTCTCTTGTCTGACCATGATGACGTTATGCTCATTGAGAATGAGCCTACCTCCTATCAGGAAGCTGTGATGAGCCCAGATTCTGAGAAATGGCTAGACGCCATGAGATCCGAAATGGAATCCATGTACACTAACCAAGTATGGACTTTGGTTGATCCACCTGAAGGGGTCAAACCCATTGGGTGTAAGTGGGTCTTTAGGAGAAAGACTGACATGGATGGACTTACGCATACCTATAAGGGCCGATTGGTGGCTAAAGGTTTCAAGCAAATTCATGGTATTGACTATGATGAAACCTTTTCTCCAGTGGCGATGTTTAAGTCCATTCGGATCTTGCTTGCTATTGCAGCATACCACGATTATGAGATCTGGCAGATGGATGTCAAAACCGCGTTTCTGAATGGAAACTTACTCGAGGATGTGTACATGACACAACCTGAGGGTTTTGTAGATCCACAGCATACTGGGAAGGTATGCAAGCTGCAAAGGTCCATTTATGGGCTAAAGCAAGCTTCTCAGAGCTGGAATCTTCGATTCGATGATGCGATCAAACAGTTTGGTTTCATCAAGAATGAAGATGAACCCTGTGTCTACAAGAGGGTTAATGGGAACACAGTTGTGTTCCTTGTATTATATGTGGATGACATACTACTCATTGGGAATGACATCCCTTCGCTACAGTCTGTGAAGACTTGGTCGGACGTGCTTCTCATGAAGGACTTAGGTGAAGCGACGTATTCTAGGCATCAAGATCTATAGAGATAGATCTAAGAGATTGCTTGGCCTAAGTCGAGTACATACATTGACAGTATTACTTGGTTTGCCATGCGAGAATTCCAAGAAAGGACTTTGATGTCACATGGTGTGAGTCTTTCGAAGACTCAAAGTCCTTCTTCTAGAGAGGAGAGAGACATGGATAAGATCCCTTACGCATCGCTATAGGATCTATCATATGCCATCTTTGTGTACTCGTCCGATGTCTCGTATGCTTTGAGCATGGCGAGTAGATACCCGATCGGATCCGGTGGCGTCATCGATAGCGATCAAGAATATTCTTAAGTACTTAAGAAGGACTAAAGAATATTTCTTGATATTTGGAAGGCAATGAGGAGCTAGTCAGAAGGGTTACAAGCGATGCCGGCTTCCAAAGCACGGCGGGATGATTACGGATCGCGATCGAGGTTCGTGTTTTGCTTGAATGGTGGCGCGTGAGTCGAAGAGTTCGGCGAGACACGATTCTTGATTCTACAAACGAGTATATCGCTGCATCTGAGGCAGCAAAGGAGGCAGTTTGGATCCGCAAGTTCATTACTGAGCTTGGGGTGGTTCCTAGCATTGCATATCCTATAGAGCTCTATTGTGACAACAATGGAGCGATTGCACAGGCTAAGGAACCTCGCTCACACCAGCGGACCAAACACATACTACGGCGCTTCCATCTCATTCGAGAGATCATCGATAGAGGAGATGTGAAGATTTGCAGAGTACCCACAGAGGCTAACATCGCAGATCCCTTGACCAAGGCTTTGGCACAGAAAAAGCATGATGGTCACACTAGGTCATTGGGTATTAGATACTACGGTGATTGGCACTAGTGCTAGTGGGAGATTGTTAGTGAAAGCCCTAGAGCCAATCATATGATGATTGGTGTATGGACTTTATTGTATCATATTCCTATTTATAAAGGCATGGTTATTATATTTACTTGTATTGGTGCCAAATAACTAAATATAATAATGTCCTTGGGTAGTAGGTTCTTATCTATGTCAATCGATTGGATGAATCGATAATGAGATGATATAGAGAACATTACTCTTAATCATTCCTAGTCGAGTATTAACATTCAGGGACAATGTTAATGCGTAGAGACTAGCATGTAGGTCAACAAGATGACTTGATCTCACAAGTCATGGATATGAGATATCAAGTTGACACATGGGTATGCATTGGAGAATGTATACTGAATGACCCGCCATGAGAAAGTATCATGGATCGTTATATGAGTGTCATATACTTTCTCATGTGGCTATTAGTATGACTATTAGTCCTTAGACCTAAAGTCACCATGGTTCCCTACATAAGGAGTTGCATACTTTGGCTTCGTCAAACGTCACCCGTAAATGGGTGGACTATAAAGGCGATTACTGGGTATGTAACGAATTATGCGGAGGGATGTGAGTGATGTAGATGGGATCTATCCCTCCTATATGACGGGGGTGACATCGATATTCTTGATAGAGTGAGACCACGAAGTGCATGGCCATGCCCAAATGAGTCAATATGAGATATTGAGCTCATTTGATTAGAGTGAGTCTACTTGGAGTTCAAGATTTAGATTGTACCGAGGATGACACGGTCTATGCCTCGATTGGTCAATCTAGATGTCAAGGATAGAGGGACATTGTCACATATTGTGAGAGTCACAATTAGTAGTCACAAAGGTGATGTTGGAGCTCAACATTCTTGTAACTTGGGTAGCAATGATGTGTTGCTAGATACCGCTCATTGCTTATGTTCCTAAATCGGTTTAGGGACATTGCCAGCGTTACAAGAACCTATAGTCACACACATGAGAGAAATTAGATGGAGATTAGGTTCATATGATGAACCATGAGGATTAGGTTCATGGGATGAACCAAATTGGATTAAGAGTAATCCAAATTAGACTAATTGAGTTAGACTCAAGTTGATTCAAGTGTTGAATGAGTCTAATTGAGATTTGATTCATCAAATCAATTTAAATTAATGAATAGAGATTCATTATATTAAATTGACTTGAGTCAAGTGGTTAGATTTGATCAACCATGGGAGATTAGAGGTCAAGTTTGACTTGACTTGAGAGGGAAGTTGAAAGGTCAAGTTTGACTTGACCAAATGCCATGTCATGATGATGACTAGGCATGGCCGGCCAATGATGATGCTCCACATCATCATTGACTTGGTCAATTAGTGCCACATCATGAGGGAGACCAAGGGTCATGGGAGTTACATGCATGCATGTAACTCCCCCTCCATGAAGTGGCCGGCCACCATTTGGGGGTTATGTGAGTGAAAATTCATTTTGTGAGTAATCACTCATTACTTCATCTTCTTCCTTGGGAATTTTCCTCTCAAGCTCTCCCTCTCCTTCCTCTCTTTGGCCGAACCAACCAAGGAGTGCTAGCACACTCAAGGTTGAGTTTTCTTCCACCTATTGCTTGTGTGGATACCATAGAGGAGTGTGCACTTGACACTCTCGAGTTCCGGCGGACTTTGGACGAGCGGGATTTGCGAAGGGATCGCATCAAGGGTAACATCTTTATCTCTTAGTTCTAAGGTAGATCTAGAGGATTTTGTAAGCACATACATGTAATTAGTTTTAATACTTCTTCGCACGGATCCGTGGCCGGGACTTTCGGGGTTTCCGCAACGCAAAAAGCGGTTTTTGCGGCCCGGAAAAGCCCAACATGTTATAGGTGAGAAGGTCGACAACCGAGACCTTGTAAGGTATGTGTTACAAGCTTTCCCTAGAACCACCTTATGGGCTTCAATGGTAGATGCCTATAAAGTCTCTAGGGATCTTTCATTAGTCAAGTTAGATGAGCTATTTTGTGAATTTCAATTACATGAACAAGCTAACACTTCATCCAAAGAGAAGGGTATAACTCTTTTTGTAGGAAAGAAGGAGAAGATGAAGGAGAAGAAGGAAGTGTCCTCCTCATCCGAATCCGAGGAAGACTCATCAAGTAGTGAAGATGAGTTATCGGCAAGCGAGGTGGCA
Organism: Wurfbainia villosa; assembly: GCA_025175895.1. Lineage (NCBI taxonomy): Eukaryota > Viridiplantae > Streptophyta > Magnoliopsida > Zingiberales > Zingiberaceae > Wurfbainia > Wurfbainia villosa. The sequence goes on along the minus strand of CM046000.1, from coordinate 19,253,072 downwards.
CATTACGTCAAGAAGTTTGGTGGGAAGTCAAGGAGACTCACCAAGAAAGATGTGAAGAGGATGTTCCAATACTCAAGAGGTAAATCTTCAAATAATTCAAATTCTACCTCTAACGTGACTTGTTTTGGTTGCAACAAGAAAGGGCATATAAAGCCAAATTGCCCGGAACTAAAGAAGAAGGGGGTGAAGGAAAAGAAAAAGAAGGAAAAGAAGGAGAAGAAGAAGAAGAAGGCGATGGTGGCACAAAAATGGGACACTCTAAGCATGGAGGAGTCTTCCGACGATGAAGAAGTTTGCCATGCCACCCGGAATCTAGCCCTCATGGCATTGGAGGAAGTAGCCGGGAGCTCAAGCGAGGAGTCTTCTTCCTCTTCAAGCGATGAATCAACATCAAGTGATGATGATGAGGTAAACAACTCATCTAAAGTAGATTTACTTTACAAGACTATTGCATGTTTACAAAATGCTTTAAATAGATCGAAAAATAGGATTAAGGATCTAAAATTAGAGATCAAATCACTTAAGAGTGTAGATTCATCATGTGGTAAACCATCTAGTGATATTGATGAATGTACTCTTAGGGATGAAAATGATGAGTTAAGAAAAGAAATAGGTAAATTAAGAGCATGCTTAGAAAAATTCACCAATGGTTCAAAATACCTAGACATGATTATTAAGGATCAAAGGGCTATCTACAACAAGGCCGGATTAGGATATAGGCCTAAGGAAAAAGAGGTAGCATTTACATCTCTTGTTAGTAGAAAATCAATAATTAAAAGCAAGGGGAGAAAGGCATGGGTACCTAAGAAATGTATAATTGATGCTAGTCGTCCTAGGATTTGGGTACCTAAGGATTGTGTTTTTCATGTGATATAGGTAGAAGAACCAAGCTTGTGGATAGTTGATAGTGGGTGCTCAAAGCATATGACCGGGGATGAGAGAAAATTCTCCACTATCAACCACACTAGCAAAGAAAATGTCTCATTTGGTAATAGCGGCAAACTTAAGTTTCTAGGAAAGGGCACAATTGAGGTATCCCCCAATCTTGTCATTCATAAAGTGCTATTAGTTAAAAATATGAAATTTAATTTACTTAGTGTAAGCCAACTATGTGATGCAAACTTTGATGTTAAATTTGATTCATAAAAATGTTTTATAAGACACAAAACTATAAATGATTGCATGTTAGTAGGTTTTAGGAAATCAAATATATATTATGTTGATTTATCCTATGCTACTAATGCTTCCACTAAGTGTCTTATTGCAAAAGTGGAAGAAAGTTAGCTTTGGCATAGGAGGCTAGGACACATAAACATGAAGAATATAGCCAAAATAGCGAAATTGAAGCTAGTCAAAGGATTGCCTAAAGTCAAATTTGTCAAGGACAAGATGTGTGATGCATGCCAAGAAGGGAAACAATCAAAAACATCACACAAAGGTAAAAATTTACTTAGTACCGCTTTACCGTTAGAATTATTACATATGGATTTATTTGATTGTCATAGTACCCCATCTATAATTGGTAGTAAATATTACATGGTAATAGTAGATGATTTCTCTAGGTTTACTTGGATATTTTTCTTGAAAAATAAAGATGAAACCTTAGGAATAATCATAGGATTTAGCAAAAGAGTAGAAAATGAAAGAAAACACAAAATCAACCGGATCCGTAGTGATCATGGTGGAGAATTTGAGAATTCTAATTTTTCAAATTTTTTCTTAGAACAAGGGTACAAGCATGAGTTTTCTTGTCCTAGAACATCCCAACAAAATGGGGTTGTGGAAAGGAAAAATCGTGCCCTACAAGAAGCGGCTAGGATAATACTTAACGCATACTCCTTACCTAGCTACTTGTGGGCGGAAGTGGTTAATACCGCTTGATATATCCAAAATAGGATATTGAATCATAGGATTTTAGGAAAAACTCCATTTGAATTGTGGAGTGGTACAATTCCAACGATTCATTATTTTAAGGTCTTTGGATGTAAAGTCTATATTTTAAATACCAAAGACAACCTAGGTAAGTTTGAGTCCAAAGCGGATGAGGGAATCCTAGTTGGATACTCATCCACTAGTGTAGGGTATAGAGTTTACAATAAAAGGACTCAAAGGATTGAAGAATCTTCAAATGTTCAATTTGATGAATCCTCCAATACATATCCTAGGAAATCCTCTATTGATGATGATATTAATAATGAAAATCAAGAAATCACCCAACAATTTCAAGATTTAACCTTAGGGGGTAATAATCAAGGGGGAGGATTGAATCAAGGGGGAGTAAGAGATGATTCCGATGATGATCATAGGATTGAGGTTGATCATGATCAAAATCAACTTAATACACCTCCTAGAACCATAAGAGTTCATCAAGCCTTAGATCAAATTGTGGGTGAATTATCTCAAGGAGTTAGCACTAGGTCATTCCATAGGGATCCCACTAGTCATATAGCTCTAATTTCTCAAATTGAGCCCAAAACAATTAAAGATGCATTACTTGATCCGGATTCGATCTTAGCAATGCAAGATAAATTGGCTCAATTTGAAAGGAGTCAAGTATGAGAGTTAGTTCCTAGACCAAGTGAAAACACCATTGTTACTACAAGATAGGTCTTTAGGAACAAACTAGATGACCAAGGAAATATCACTAGAAATAAAGCAAGATTAGTTGCAAGGGGCTTTAATCAAGTTGAAGGACTTGACTATGATGAAACATATGCCCCGGTTGCTAGGTTAGAGTCCATTAGAATACTTTTAGGGTATGCCTCCTATATGGGTTTCAAACTCTATCAAATGGATGTCAAATCGGCATTCCTAAATGGGTTTATTAAGGAAGAGGTGTATGTAGAACAACCTCCTGGGTTTGAAAATATGGACTACCCAAACCATGTATACAAGCTTAGGAAAGCTTTATATGGGTTGAAACAAGCTCCCCGGGCTGTGTATGAAAGATTATCATCTTTCTTAATCTCTAAGGATTTTAAAAGGGGTAGTATAGATCAAACTCTCTTTATAAAGTCAACATCTAAGGACATCTTTGTAGCCCAAGTATATGTTGATGACATTATCTTTGGGTCAACAAATGATGAACTCCTTCAAGACTTTATTCAAAATATGAAAAAAGAGTTTGAAATGAGTCTAGTTGGGGAATTAAATTTCTTCCTAGGATTGCAAGTCAAACAAACTAGTGAAGGTATTTATATTTATCAAACCAAATATGCTAAGGAAATGATTAAGAAATTTGGTTTGGAAAATGCTAAGGTGGATTCAACTCCAATGGCAACCAATACTAAAATAGATAGTGATAGTGAAGGAAAACAAATAGATCTTACACTTTATAGGAGTATGATTGGTAGCCTTTTGTACTTAACCGCTAGTAGACCCGACATATTATTTGCGGTTGGTATGTTTGCTAGGTATCAATCATGTGCTAAAGAATCTCATTTAGTTGCCGTTAAGAGAATTTTAAGATATGTTAAAGGCACACTAAATGTAGGTCTATGGTACCCTAGGACTAGGTCTTTTGATTTTATTGGGTACACCGATTCCGATTATGCCGATTGCAAATTGGATCGGAAGGGTACTAGTGGTGGATGCCAATTCCTTGGGTCCTCCCTAGTTAGTTGGAGTAGTAGGAAGCAACCTTATGTTGCTTTATCCACCACCGAGGCCAAATATGTGGCTATGGGTGGTTGTGTAGCTCAACTACTATGGATGAAACATACCTTAGAAGATTATGAGCTATCTTACTCCAACATGAAAGTATTTTGTGATAATGTGAGCACCATTAACTTGACCAAAAATCCGGTGCATCACTCTAGGATCAAGCACATTGAAGTGAAACATCACTTCATTAGAGATCATGTGGCAAAGGGGGACATGGAGCTTAATTACATTGAATCCAAGTCCAACCTAGCCGACATATTTACCAAGGCTCTTCCTGAGGTAGAATTTTCATCACTTAGGAGAGAACTTGGAATGTCCTTGGTTCAGTAAAGGTATAAGTTTGCATGATCCTATAGAAATACTAGGATTTATAATTTTGAGCATCTCACAAAATACCTAAGAAACCATGATTTTTGTATTGAGCAACTTAGACAACATGTGAGATGTTAGGAAGATGCACTTGGTTCATCATGCTTGTTATGATGCATTACTATGGACCAAAGTGTCATCTAGAGACATTGATCCTTCATTGGACCAATCATTGGGAAGGCTTATACACAATTGATGTGCATATAGCTCCAAGAACATGATTGGAAATGTCAAATAAAACATATTTTAAACTATGTTTATCATACTTTGAAAAACAGTTTTCAAGTGAAACACAAAAGTGATACAAAGTTTGCAAAATTTTAGAACTTTTGCTAGTTTTCAAAGTATTTTTCCTTGATAAAGTATGATTTCAGAAATGTGTACACAAAATTTCGTGATTTTTCGTGGCTTCTGGAATTTCTGACGCATTTCTGAATTTGGGTGAAAAATTTGAATTTAGATTACTGAGCGTGTGATCATTGGTTCAGAAACCAATCGACTGATACACTGTGTTTTTGGAAAATTAGCTCCATTTTTTGATATTTAGTGTATCCTTGTTGATCTAAAACTATAGCTTGATAATATTGAGTATAAACAACTTGTATGACTGTTTAATGCGGTGTTTTAGGGGGAGTTTCACATAACGTAACTTTCTTATTCCAAAAAGTTATATTGTTGGTGCAAAGTTAGAAGTTAAATCCTCAAATTACTTGATAGACTTTTGCTCCACATGTTTTGTTTACTCATCATGAACTATATCTTGGATTAAGGGGGAGCTAAAATTTGTATCTATACTTTAGTTCAAGATTATAATACATTCAATTCTTCTATGAATTATATGATTTCTTCTCTTTTTGATGTATGTCAAAGGGGGAGAAGAAATGTTTAAGTTAGAAATTGGATATATGATTGTGTGATTATGTGTATCTTTTAAAGACCTAACTTAAATGATTGCCAAACATCAAAAAGGGGGAGATTGTTGGTGCAACAATGCCCCAAGCATTTATATGTTTTGATGTTTGGATAATCATCTAAGTTAGGCAACAAATTGTAATCTAATGGTGAACATGATTAAGTGATAGGTAAAGGCAAAGTCCAAGTATGATCTTGGCAAGAGAAGTCCAAAGTAAAGGTTTGGCGGCATAAGACCAAACATGTTATCTTGGCGGCATTAAGTCCAAACGGACCTTGGCAAAGGAAGTCCAAAGACAAGTCTTGGTAGCGTAAGTCCAAGCATGTAGTCTTGGCGGCGTAAAGTCCAAGCAGGCCTTGGCAAAGGAAAACCCAAGACATGACAAAATCGAAGGAAGCTCTTGGAAGCAAAGCGCAAAGGATGAACAAGTCGCGGACTCGGAGGGATCCTGGAAGCGCAAGGCTTAAGGAAGAGCTAGAAGGTTGAGTCTAGGTCTAGGGGGTGAAATCAAGTATGAAATACTCATACTTGATATGTATCAGTCGATTGATACCGTGTATCAGTCGACTGGTCAAGTGCTCGACTGAGTCAGGGTGAAACCCTGACTATCAGTCGATTGCCTTGGCAATGGTAGTCGACTGATGATGCTATCAGTCGACTGCCAACAGTGGCAGTCGACTAATCAAGGCAAAAATAGGCACAGAATGGAGTCCCACTCGACTACGGCTTGTGATCACACGACTGATCACTTCATTAGTCGACTGATGGAGGGATCAGTCGACTGATGAGAATGCCATTGGACGAAACGACTCTAAATCCCACGAATCCGACTGTTTAGAGGCCATTAATCACGCCGGCAGTCGACTGATGTTATGCATCAGTCGACTGATCATGCTCCAATGGGAAAATCAGCCCTCTCTCTATAAAAAGAGGGACGGTGGGGGTTTTTGGGGTTAATTCTTATTCTTTGATTCTTCCCCAAAGCCTCCACGAGTTTTCTAGCTTTCTAAGTGATCTTAAATCCCCTCCTCTTCTCTCTAAGCTTAAGTTTCATTCTTTGTAAAGAAGAGGAGTTGTGTTGTAAAGGAAAGCTTCTTAGTGGAATTGCTTGGGTTGATCCACCTTAAGGATCGCCATGGAGTAGGAGCGTTATCTCCGAACCACGTAAAGGCTTTTGTTTGCATTTCTTTTTGTTTTTACATATATTATTTGTGTTTGCTTCTGCTAATCACTCTTGTAGAAACAAAAAGCGCTATTCACCCCCCCCCTCCCCTCTAGCTTCCAAACGATCACCAACAACATCTATGGTAATAACCAAATCCATACAAGGAAGCCACCATCTACGGTGGTCGAGTGCACAACTACGACTACCACTCTCAACACTGGCCAAGTTACGCAACTCCAAGGACCACAAATTGATTCAACTGCTTCCAGGATACTCGATTCCTCAAGGCCATGGACAACTAAATCGTTAACTAAGTCTAACAATTTTATCAAAAGTTCATAAAATTCATACTAAATATGAAATCATTTTCTACACACCCGTATCCCTTTTTTTTTCTCTAAACTGTTGATATCTCAATCAATACACCGATAATGATAATTGTATGATGCCAAGTCACTACAATATCAACACTCAAATCATAAATCAACCTGAGAGTATACACAGATGTCTTTTAGCTGATCTAGACATATCATTTTATCCACAATGAAGGATATTCATTCTCAATAGCTATTGCATTCCATCATCGATAATCGATGCATAATCTCAAAGGTCCATCTATCTTTCAAGAAAGAGTTTCGGATCTTCTCAAGAAGAAATACTGGGATAGATAAATATCCCATCCAACACCTCCTATATTCGTAACTTATGTTCTTCCAATTTCCATAGTGTTTAGCAACATTGATACCAATAAAGTTATCTCATGGTAAAATCGTCATTCTAACAAATACCTCCTGTGCATCATCAACCTTGCCCGATCAATGAGGGTATCAAACAACTTGATTAGGCTGACAACCAAACGAATGACACTGCATTGAGCAAATCACGAGCTTCAACTACTTTGTCTGCTTTACACCAACCCTCGGCCAACACACTATAAGTAAAAATATTTGGCTCTAAAATATCATTACCTCAATCGGTAAAGTAATCATCAGAAATTTTCTTCTGATATGAGGTCTTCAGTATCAAAACTATTTCCGAAATTACTTCGATCGCATACTCCATTGCCTATGCGGTGACAAGAATGGAAGTTCATCCAAAACTACATCCAAATACTCTCGGATTATATGCACATCCGAGAGACCTATTATACCATAATTTCTACAATTTAACCATCCATGAGGATATGTTTACAGTAAATGTATGTCTATCAAAGTCTAAGGGCATCTTTTGACTTCTTGGTTGTTGGTCAACCTCTCACCTAACGGTAGAGATACCACAGACCCACAAGTCGATGTATAGGAACCCTTCTAATCCGAACTAAGAATGTTCTAGACATAGATACCTGTAAACTACCAGTATCTCTCAATATATTAACTTAGAGGATAAACTAAAGTAATACCCTGAACTACCAATCCATCGACCCTCTACATCTCCTCTCGAGTAAAGATGTAAACCCGTCCAACTTCTGTTCTTGATGGCTAAGTTATGCAGGTGCAAAAGAACTATCATGGAGGAACTAAACTCAACTACTGAAACTGAAATGTAAACTACAAAGACTACAATAGAGGTGGTAAACACTATTGTACTAGTAGAGAGTACACCACCGATTGTAAAGTATTGAATAACTACCAACATCGTAGCACACTCCAACTCTACAAATACTATAGATGTGCCTGAGGTGAAGACAGTTGTTGTTGACTGGATGCTTGAGTCTTCTGAGATGTCTTTTGATGATACTGCTGAGTAAATTGCTTCCTCTAGAAGGAAGTATCAAACAACCCCAACTATGCCTGAAGTAGTAGATCATTGCTGGTGTAATAACCCATTCTTCTGTGATGATCTCTGCTGTCGAGATTGTGCATCATCCCCCCTGAAAGCAATGTCAATGGTCTTAAACTGAGTTTCCAAAGTACACCTCCTCAAATGTACTATTTGCTTATAATAGCAATAGATTGTTGGATCGAAAGTGTCGCTAGAGGGGGGGGTGAATAGCGATACGGTGTCGTTAAAAAAAAAACTTTTGCAATAAGTAAAAAGCAAGTAGAGAGTGCACAGCGGAAATATAAAGTAGACAAGATATTTTTACGTGGTTCACAATCTTTCGATTGCTAATCCACGGCCCTAGTGATCCTTGATCACGTACGGAGGGCAATTCACTAAAACCACTCCTCCTCGTTGGAAGTAGGAGCAACGATCACAAAAAGAAATCAAGGCAAAGGGACACTCCCCCTTTCCTTGTTACGATTAAAGCACAAAGACAATTTAAAGAAGTAGAACTTAAATAAATATACCGACAACTCTTATAAGTAGAAGATGTAGCTTTCGTTGTCGGCGGCACTTCGTCGTAGCAAATGTGAGTAGTAGTAGCGGCGTTACGACGGCGTGTTGAGAGCTCTTGATTTCTTATCTTTGCTTGGAGTGAACATGTCTATTTATGGATATTGATCTATGAATTTAGACATAGGTAGTGTCCAAGGTGAGGTTCTTATCCCAACTCAAGGATGAGGTGTTTCATCCAACCACCTTGTGCCACCTCCAACCTTCTTGTGCGCCAACTCAAGGATGAGGTGTTTCATCCAACCACCTTGTGCCACCTCCAACCTCCTTGGGCGCCAACTTAAGGATGAGGTGTTTCATCCAACCACCTTGTGCCACCTCCAACCTCCTTGGGCGCCAACTTGAGGATGAGGTGTTTCATCCAACCACCTTGTGCCACCTCCAACCTTCTTGTGCGCCAACTCAAGGATGAGGTGTTTCATCCAACCACCTTGTGCCACCTCCAACCTCCTTGGGCGCCAACTTGTTGGAGCCATTCAACTTGTGCCACATCATGGGAGCCAACCATCTTGTGCCAACTCACCTTATTTTGGGCGTCCACCACAAGGAAGCTTGGTGATGGTTTGGATGTCCACCTTGATGCCACATCACCCTTTGTACCAAAACACGAGTCAAGTCCAAATTCACCCCCTTGAAATTCGAGCTCTTCTCGAGGCTGGAACTTGACTAGCAGTTGACTGTAGTCAAAGGGTTTTGGACTGCAGTACAAGTTAGCTTAAAATATAAAGTACGATGGTTCTAACCATCTGATCTCGACCTAGACCTTCCATTGGAGGTATTGGGTCGGATCTACGCTTAACGACCTTGCTTCGCTTTCACACGAGCTTACCTTGTAGCCTCGCTTCCGGTCTTCACCCGAGTACCTCGGCTTCCTCCGAAGTCCCTCTGGCGTTGCCCGACCACCTCGGTTCCCACCGGGTGTCGCAGACCTTCCGCTCAACTTTAGCATTTCTGCACACTTAATTGAGCTCGTAAGATAACAAATATACCCTTAACTATTGAGCCTTTTGCCATAATCAAAATACCGGTTCGACTTTGGTGCCCACTGCACCAACATAGATGAACTGATCCAATAGGCAATCTGACTTTTCATGTCATTGTGTCCCGCACTGCACGCACATAATCCCTTTGGAGACTTTCTTTTGATTTCGCTGATAAGATGAGAAAGTTCTGATTATCCACAGTTGGTCTTCTATGATCAGATAATAGCTCATAACCCATGACTCCAATATTACTACTTTTATCCAACATTTGGAGACTTCTGATTTTAATAATTTGACTTGTAATATCTGCTTATCGGTCTCCAACCCTTAAACACTTGTACGGAGTCATTTCTAAACTCATGACTCGTTTCAATGTCTTTCGGTAGGATCTGATAGAAGATCCAAATATCCTAATCCAACTATAAGCAATAAATCATGGTGGCTTAAAACATCCATTCACATTATTGAGGTATTCGGTGGTCATAACCTCTGCAAGTCTAACAACTCTGCATGGTACTCCCATTACCAAACAATCATCCTACTTGATGCTCAAGAATTCCCTGACAATGAGTCAAAGAAAGTGACGTAGGGAAATCATGTCTCACAATATCACTAAATCGTGATCAAGTGATATGTTATTCCCTGAAGATGGTATTGCTTATTTGATCCCGATAATGGTATGCAACTCATCTTTCCCCACATATCACGAGTTAAGTACTCAAAAGTACCTTCAAAATTATACAATCCAGCACGACCAACTCAAAGATCAAAATCCCTATGAAACACCCTATACTAATCCTCCACTATCTGCATCAACAATAGCATACATGCCTTATCCATTACCCTATAGGTAATGATTTGACTAGCATAGTTAATAAAAATCCTTAAGACTTTAATCTTTAATCTCCATAAGTAATGTGACTATCTGACCCTGCTTTCCGACTTGGTATCAGTCAGCTCTCAAAGGTAATTCACCTTTTGAATAGCAGGTACATGTCTAATAATCTCAATATGTCATTCCCGTAGGCATGGTCAGTTCTATGTAGGCCGAAGGAGGAAGGTGGTTTTGGCTTGAGGGACTTGATGTCTTGGAACCTTACACTTCTAGCAAAGGGCCTATGGCGTATACAGGACAAGCCAGATTCACTATGGATACGATGGGTACATCATCACTACCTTCGACAGTCCGATATTTGGGGGCTGGCACTGAGGCACACGGACTCTCCACTCATGAAGTGTGTTCTACATATCAGAGATAGCATCATGGCCACTGCAGGTAGCCCCGTAGCTGCGTTACACACTTTAGAGAGATGGTTCAGCAGACAATGAGGTGGAGTGGGGTGTGCTTATGACAATTTCAGAGAGCATTGGCCGAGGAAACCATGGGTCAGGATGGTATGGCGGGAAGACATTCAGCCAAGTCACCGGTTCACATAGTGGCTGCTGGCGAGTGGGAGATTACCTACCAAAGACCAGCAGAGCTACATTGAGGACAGGAGATGTGCCTTTTGCCAGTTGGAGGAGGAGACACAGGATCATGTATTCTTCAGATGTTAGATCATCAGATAGTTGTGGGGGCGAGTGAGGAGGTGGCTGCAGATGCGACCAGAGATGAGCACGTATAGACGCATGCTACGCATCTTCAGACTACAGTATCGGGAGAACTTAGTCTAGATGAGAGCACGATATATAGCCCTAGGAGCAACAGTGCACTATGTATGGAGGGCTAGAAATGAGATCAGATTTGAGGGTACCCGGTTTGATGTGGAGAGGATTTTTAGGAGGATACAGATACATGTATATAGAGCGCAAAAACAAACTTGTGCATATTAGGGCATACGGGTGAAATAGTGGCCAGGGCACTATTCACCCAGGGCAGTTAAAAAATAACTTATGCAAATTAGGGGATATGGGTGAAATAATGCCCAGGGCACTATTCACCCAAAGGCAGTTTTATTTATTTTAAAAAAAGGCACCCAGGACACTATTCACCTTGGGAGCAGACGTAGTTTTTGGAAAAAAAACCTTGAGAGCAGACGTAGTTTCTGAAAAAAAAAGCGGTGAATGTAGATTGGATTGGAATTAGGCAGATTAGATTGGATGTTGGAATTTGGTGAAGTTGTAACCTCAAATTAGAGTTCGAGGCAGATTGGAGTTCGTTTGGTGTACAGTTGACATTTTGTGTACAGATTGTGGGTTGATGGTGAATAGAACCACCTTAAAGATCTATCTAGTCCGCAGCAAATGACTCGCAGTAAAGACTTACCAAATCTGTTTTTGGCTGGGGCTTGGCCAATAAGCCTTTTGTGTGAATAGATCCACCGTAATGATCTATCTAGTCCATGGCAAATGGCTCATGGTAAAGACGCCACAAATCCATTGACAGTTGACCACTTTCTAAAAGTGGGTACCCGACACTGGGGGGGAGCCGACATAGGTTGGAGGATGGGAGATCTTACCGAATGTTGGATTGGCCAGAGGATGATAGAGTTACAGGAGTATATTGGCGATCAGATCATGCAGGAGTCGCATCAGGGAGGGTGCGCTCGAATACAAGAGGAGAGGTTGGCACAGGATATGGTCACGCTTCCATCTACCGCAGCATGACAGAAAAGGGATGACTGACCATTGTATACAAGAGGGTTTTGGTACAGAGAGTGTGATGATATTCATGTGAGCACATGTACTTCCTACCTTGGACGTCTACTTAGATCGGACATTTCGTCGAATATGACATGTATAGAGTCCTTGGATCATGTATGTTTGTGCCTTTTGATGATATATATATTTACCTTCATAAAAAAAAATAAAAAAATAAAAAATATGTCATTCCCGTGGTCAACTCAAACCATGGTTACCAATAATGACTAACACACTACATGTCATGCACTGTTATAAGCAACTAAATGCATAGCCAACAAAAGATATGAGATAACAATTAGCATACCTTATCCCTTGCATCTCGGAGACGTCCCACAACAACCAGATCCAAGAACTCACAAAACGAAAATCGAGTAAAACAAAACTCGATGTCCAAATGAAATAAAATCCGAAAGTGGACTTCGTAAACTAAGGCTTTGATACCAATAAAATTGTCATGCCCCGAGAGTATGTCGAGCCCAAAAATCGGACAGCATCTCCCCTGTACATGATATAATTCCCTGTTGATACAAAGCCTATGGGCCACAACCTCACAACATAATGAAGTATATAACAAAAGTCACAGTGGAATACACCAACAATAATAAAAATACAAAGACTCAAATACATGCGTACCGGTACGACTTTGACACAACAAGAAAACATGATCAAAACAAAATACATAGCAACATAATCAATTACCAAACAATGAAAAAATATATAAGATAGAAATCCAAAACATACAATCCAAAGTATACAACACCAATATGGATTTCAATCCAAATACTCAAGGTGAGATGGGATCGGCTGGCGGTGTTCCGAGCATCCAGGGAATATTCTACCTGTTACCTGGGTGATAAGAAAACCCAGGGTTTGTGGTGGTGAGTATAAAACTCAGTGGTAATATGCAAGGTAGTGCATGAACAAATAACATATGTAGAGCAACAGGTATACAAATGATGATCAACAGGTATACCTAGGGAGATCAACGTACATGTAGTCGTAGAGGTGATAACAAATAACTATTAGTGTAAATCTAAACAGAGCATAAACCACCAATTGATCAACTGTACATAATGTAATGTATTAGAATATTTGAATGGTCCGCAATGACACCACCTAAACAACCTGAACAAATATAAAACAATATAGCACGTACGACATGATAGAGTAAAACTACCTCCGTATTTAATACACGATCTTGCAAACATACTACAACAAACACAACAACATACATGATCCAACCTACTCAACATCAAGGTACTGGTCAAATGCATACAACCGTCTGGTCCAAGTCATACACTGGTATCCCACACACAAAATTATAGGTCATGCAAATAACATGCTGTTGGGATGTATACTGAAAAGTCTATCTTTTGTATGAACATCTTTATTTTTGAAATAAGAATCACATGATCATTGTTTACATACTTTTATGGTTATGCATATTGTCTAATACATTACATTGTAGATAACATGGTGTGTGGTGTCACACGGGAGATCATGTTATCGGCTCCTTGTAAAGTATAAGTATAGGCTCACAACCGAGATGCCTTTGGACAAACCATTGGTATGGTTGTAGTATGATTTGGTATTGGTTTGTCTTGACCATAGAATTACACTAGTACACTTTGTGTGTATTAAGCAGGATCGACTTAGAGGTGATTCGATTTATTGTTGACTACATAAACGAATCGGACCTCAGATATTATATTGTACATACTCTTAATCCCGATATAATAATGGGCACATATACTTAGTATTCATTTCTTTGATTTACCAATGGGCGAGATTTATAGATTAAATCGATAGGCTCGGTAAGTTGGGAAATGATCTTATTTATATGGTGTGTCGTTGATTTTAGGAGGAAACCGTGTCCTATATATTATGATGATGATGTCCCCTTGAGGAGCTCTTAAGGTTCATCATGTAAACTCTGCAAGTGTACTTGGTCCGGCATGATGAAAAGGTTGAGTGGTACTACTCATGGAGTTAGATGTTGATTAATTAATGGTCAATAAATTAATTAATTGACGTACATTCGAGATCTTAAACACGGGGAGAAAAATGTTCAAATAATATATGGAGCTCATATTAACTTATGGGGGTTGGTGAGGTAGATCTATGATAATCCTCTAGTGGAATGAATAATCATTAATGGATCGGACTTTATGTAGGCTTGATCCATTGGGTGGCCAAGATTCAACTCCTCCTCATGGTCCCTATTGTAGCCTATTAATACCTCATGAAGCCTAGATCCAATGGATAGAAACAAAACTCTAGATCCAAAGGTAGATATTAAATCTCTAGATCTGACGGTTGAGATTAAATCTCTAGATCCGACGATTGAGATTAAATCCCTAGAACCAATGGTGGAGATTAAAACAAGGCTTGAGCCCAACTCTATTAATAGAGAATTAAGGTGGGCGGCAAGGCTTGATGGCTTAGGGAATTAGGGTTTGCTTCCCTTGGGCGGCAAGCAATCCTAATTAGGTTAGGATTAGGAGTGGGTGGCTAGGGTTTTGGGTGTTGGAGAAGGCGGCGACAAGAGGAGATGCTCCTTTCATCTTCTTCCTAAGGTGTTGCCGGCAACCTATCCTTCTTCCCTTTGTTTTGGCCGGTGCTCAACATATCCTTCTTCCCCTCTTCTTTGGCCGGCAATTAGGAGAGCTAGGGTTAGGGTTTTGGGTGGCTACGAGGAGAAGGGTTGGTTTCTTTTCTCTTCTCCAAGTGTTGACCGGTGCCCAAGCTCTCATTGATTCTCTTTTGGCCGATTTCCATGCTCCATGTTCTCTTCCTTGGCTGGCACCAACATCGAGTCTATTGACTTGGTGGTCGGTTCTAGAAAGGAAGAAGAGTTATATTTTATGATCTTCCTTTGTTCGGAGTGAACAAGGAAAGGAAGATTGGTGATCTAGGAGGCTTCGACTTTTGAAAGATTGTCGCCCACACGACATCCAAAAGGAGAAAGGACATACAATAGAAGATCAAGAGGTATAACAAGAGGTATAATCTTTTTTATTTTGATTAGTGTTCTTTTGTATTGTGTCTATAATTGTTTTTCAATTATATGCATGTTGTATGTCGTTGTTTACTTTATGTATGTGGTTAAATATACTTGGACCCCGAACATAAACACAAAAGCTGGCGATCCGTACATCATCTATTTCGCGATTATTCGTAGAATAGAGGTTGGTCGCTTGAACAATAAGTTTGTTTAATTGACTACTCTAATCGAATAGCACGACGATGACAAGGTTGCTTGGGCAATCCCTCTTGTCAAGGATAAATTTTTTTTATCCGGGGACGTAGAAGGGATCGCCATGAACAAGCGACCGAGTTGAAGTGGGAAGCGAGTTTCCTACTTTCAAGTGGTATCAAAGCCACAGTTTCCGATTTTGTGTGTTTAGGATTCGGTTACTTTTATGCACT
This sequence comes from Wurfbainia villosa, assembly GCA_025175895.1. Classification (NCBI taxonomy): domain Eukaryota; kingdom Viridiplantae; phylum Streptophyta; class Magnoliopsida; order Zingiberales; family Zingiberaceae; genus Wurfbainia; species Wurfbainia villosa. Next base: position 19,237,570 of record CM046000.1, on the reverse strand, counting down.
TTTCATATATTATATGTGTCGGATAATAGTAGGATATGCGTAGGTTAACTCTTTGGTTGCAGGCATAGGATCTAACTATTATGGCCATATGTGCGTATGTGATTGTATGTGTGTAAATGTATATTTTGTTGAATCCTCGGGGTTGACGAGTCTAGTATTTGATTTTTTGTAAATTAGATACGACATTGTTTAGCCACCCTTTTTATTTTAGTTTACTTTCGATCTAGATTTCATGTACACTCCCTTGTGGAGTATAGGAGCGATGAATGTAAATTAAAATAGATTTTAGTCTCCGCTCGGATCTCCAGATGGCTCGTACATGGCGTCGGAGGAGCGGACGAGATGGTGATACGACGGGAGACAAATTGAAGACAAAAGCCATAATAGTTGGAAAATTTTTATTTTTCATATTTATTTCTCATTGTTTGATTTCCATGTCGTAGGCTAGAAAATTCCTCAATTTCAAATTACTAAGTGGGAGAGGTATATTTTTATAAATTCCTACGGCCTCCATTACGATTTGACATGTGATGCAAACAAACTTGTGCGTCGGCTCTGAGTGCCTTCCTCCCCATCGGATAAGTTTGTTTGTGGATCACAAGGTCGAATATGGTTATAGGGAATTATTAAAGAGCGTGTTTACTTCTCCATTGGAAGGCACATAACCCGAGATAATTACTTTGGTATCGAGTAATGGTGAACACTTAGATCCAAATAGGAGTATCCTCCCCATCGGAGTCATTGCTTTTATTTGTAGGGCCGAAGAGAAGCCAACTATTAATTTTATTTGTCAAAAATTTAGGTTGACAAGATAGTAAAATTAATGGGTAAAACCTCCACTTACAAATGTAGAATTCGTATATGTCCACACGATCGTGGCATATGATATTCTCGGTGTTTTGAGGTGTTGGTTGATTTTAAAATTTTATTGTTTGAGGAATTAATAATTTTTGAAATCTAAAGTAATGATCTATGTGATTCTTAGGTTTTCTTTCAAAATGACTTTCAGTCCACTTGCTATGATACTAAAGGAAAATAAACATACTATACATAATTATGTTGATTGGAAAAAGGAATCTTGACATTATCTTAACTGCTGAGGAGTACAAATATATACTCTTCGAAGAGTGTCCTCCTAAGCCTGCGAATGAGATGGAAGTCCTTGGAGCTGAGATCGATGGGGAAACCCAGGTCAATATCACTCTCCAGTCGACAGAAAGGCTTGCTCAGGCTCAGGCCATGGTTGCCCAAAAGCTTTCTACTTCTAAGCCGAAAGGAAAAAAGAAGAAGAAATGAGGTAGAGCAAAGGTGGTGGGAGGATTTCTGAAAGGAGTGAAGTAGTCGAAAGGTAAGTACTTCACTTGTAAGCAGATTGGACATTGGAAGGACTGTCCCAATCCGAAATAGAACAAAGGTATATTCTTTGGTCTAGTCGTTGAAACATGTTTAGCGGTGTTATCTACCGGAACTTGGCGTGTAGATACAGGAGCCACTGATCATGTCTGCAATACTTTGTAGGGGTTCCAGGAAACCCGACGACTAACTAAAGGGGAGATTACCGTTTACTTGGGCACTTCCACAAAGGTGACGGCTGTTGTAGTGGGAGATGTTTATTTGTCTTTTGAGAAAAATAAAGTTTTGGTTCTTAAGAATTGCCTTTATGTACCTTTATTTAGAAACAATTTAATTTCGATTTCTTATTTGTGAATGGATACTCTATTTATTTTAATGACAGAGTTGTTATAAAAAGGAATAGGGAGATTATCTGTTCTGGTGCATTGATAGGAAATTTGTATACACTTGAACTAAAAGCTCCCACGATGCAAAAAGAAGTTAATAACTCATCTTCTAAATAAGAGAAAAGAACCTTCAAAGATGAACCAAACATATCTTTGGCATCTTAGGCTTGGTCATATTAACCGAAGCAGATTTCAAAGGTTGATAGCTGATGGACCTCTAGGTTCATTAGTGGTGGAGGATTTCCCAACCAGCGAATCTTGCTTGGAGGGTAAAATGACCAAGGGCCTTTTAAGGCCATGGGGTATAGAGCAAAAGATGTGTTAGAATTGGTTCATTCTGATTTGTGTGGTCCTATGACTATCTAAGATAGAGGTGGTTTTGAGTATTTCGTCTCTTTTATAGATGATTATTCAAGATATGGATACATTTACTTGATGCGCCGCAAGTCTGAATGTTTTGACAAGTTCAAAGAATTCAAGGCTAATGTGGAGAAACATCAAGGTAAAAGTATCAAGACACTACGATCTGATCGTGGTGGTGAGTACCTCTTGGGAGAGTTTAGGAATGACTTATCAGAGGCTAGGATTCAATCCCAATTGTCTGCACCTGACATACCCCAGCAGAATGGTGTAGCAGAGCGAAGGAATAGGATTCTTATGGAGATGGTGAGATTGATGATGAGTTATTCTGAGTTGCCAGATTCGTTATGGGGATATGCTCTAGATACGGCGGTGTACATTCTGAACTTTGTTCCATCTAAATCAGTGCCTTCTACTCCCACAGAATTGTGGACTGGGCGAAAGCCTAGTCTAAGACATATTCAGATATGGGGGAGTCCAGCACATGTGCTGAAGGCAGATGCTTGTAAGTTGGAACCTCGTATAGAAGTGTGCATGTTCGTTGGCTATCCTAGAGGAATGAAAGGTGGTTTGTTTTATAGTCCTAGATCTCAGAGGGTGATCATTAGCACGAATGCCAGATTTCTAGAGGAAGACTATGCAATGAACCACAAGCCCATGTGTAAGATTGTTCTGGAGGAATTGAAAGGGGAAGTCACTTCTTCAGTACCACCGGTACAAGAGGATTTATCACAAGTCACTGCACCGCATGTCACAGAGGATACACATGTGATACCTCATCATAGTGGGAGGGTTGTGAGTAGCCTGATAGATTCATGTTCTTGGGAGAATCCTTTGATTTGGTCCCAGACGAACATGAACCTGATCCCTGGATGTAACGCCCATAAAAAGTCTCCAGCAATTTTACGAGGATTTTTGGCTTTACGATAATGGGCTTTATGGGGTTTTTCCGAAAATAAAAGGAAATAGCCAAAAAGAGATGCAAGGCCTAGGAATTGAACCCCAAACCTCTAGAGATAGCCAAGCCCTATAGATGCACCCACTAACCATAAGCCCAATAGGATTACATCATTAAGAGAAGAGGGGAATTATAGATAAGGGTGATGAGGGTAAATGAAGGGGCAGAGAAAAGAAAAGGGGAACTTCCCTTCCTCCCTTTATAAAGAAGAAGGAAGTTCCCATTTGGCCACTTCTTCCTCTCCTCTTCATCCTCACCGAAACAACCTTGCTCCCCCTCTCCATTTGCACCTTTGGCCGAAATCCCTCCAAGCAAGAAGAAGGCTAGGGTTGGCTTCCATTAGGTCATCTTCCAACTAAAAAGCAAAGCGAAGGATGTAAGATTTCCTCACCTGCAGTATATTAGTTTTGTAGGATGAATTACATGAAAGAATAAGAGTTTGGAGCTTCATATGTTCGGCCAACTAATCTCTTGGGCTAGGATTCATGGAATATGCTATTAGGGAAACCTTTTATATGTTGTATGCTCCAAGTAGGGATCCTTAGGTAACAAAAGTCCAAGGGTTTTAACCCTATATGTTTCGGCCACCAAGGGTTTAGGGTTAGGGTTTCATGAAGAGCTCCCCCTTATGAAGTTAGGTTATGATATATGCCTACACGAATAGATTTAGGTGATAAAAATCCAAAGATCTTAACCCTACAAGTTTCGGCCAAACCATGAAATCAGGGTTAGGGTTGCATGAAAATATTTCTAAGGATACTATGATAGGTTATAAGGCTTCATGAATGAATTTTAGGGGACAAACCCAAGCTTGAGCCCTCACAAGTTTCGGCCAACCCATGAAATTAGGGTTAGGGTTGCATGAAAATATTTCTAAGGATACTATGATAGGTTATAAGGCTTCATGAATGAATTTTAGGGGACAAACCCAAGCTTGAGCCCCTCACAAGTTTCGGCCAACCCATGAAATTAGGGTTAGGGTTGCATGAAAATATTTCTAATGGTGCTATGATAGGTTATAAGGCTTCATGAATGAGTTTTAGGGGACAAACCCAAGCTTGAGCCCTTCACAAGTTTCGGTCAACCAAGGAAACTAGGGTTAGGGTTGCAAGAAAAAGGCTTCTAAGGGAACTAGGGGATGTTGTATGCCTCATGTAGGAGTTTTAGGTGATGAACATGCTTTGTGATTAATATGCCATGAATATGCCAAAGAAATAGGCTTCATGTTATGATGTAATGTGCCATGAAATATGCTTAGGTGATGAACATGTTTTTTTAGGATTTAATATGCCTTGAATATGCCTAGGAAACATGCTACATGTTATGATGTAATGTGCCATGAAATATGCTTAGGTGATGAACATGTTTTTATGATTTAATATGCCTTGAATATGCCTAAGAAACATGCTACATGTTTATGGTGTAATGTGCCACGCAATATGCTTGTGTGATGAACATGTTTATACTTTAGGACCCCTTTAGGGTACTCTTATGTTATGAATGCATGTGCCCTTATGATAAGATGGAGATGCTTCCCTTTCAAGTAGGGATCAAGAGCTCTCCTTATGATAAGATGGAGATGCTTCCCTTTCAAGTAGGGATCAAGAGCTCTCCTTAAGATAAGATAAAGTGGAGATGCTTCCCTTTCAAGTAGGGATCAAGAGCTCTCCTTATGACAAAATAAGGTTAAGATGCTTCCCTTTTTATGTTGGGGATCAAGAGCATTCTTTATACTATGACAAGAAAAGAAAGGAATTAAGTATTTTACTTTGTAAGAGGTTAAGTACCCAACCCGTCAGGTGGTCGTTAATCAAATCCATAGGGACATAAGAAGACGTAAGAGGTCTTGCCCTGGTAAGACGTAAGAGGTCTTGCTCTGGTAGGTCTGGTGGCTCGCTACCCCAGCCTATTAGGGAATGCACATTATGTGGTACTTAACTTGGGGCCCCCCAAACAAGTTATGATGATATTGAAGTATCTATATGTATATGTTTTGAAAAGAAAAGACTTTTATGAAATTGTGTATGCTTATGTTAAAGATTATGAATGCTTACGAACTCGTCCGTTATGCATTTTAGATGCTATGAAGTTATGATGCTTACAGTAGTTTAAGAATACTTGTGATTTTGTGCCTTATGCATGTTTAGGATTTATGCCATTATAAATGTTTATGCTCAAGTTAAAAAAAAAATGCTTATGAGTATGTCCTTTATGCATTTTAGATGCTATGAAGTTATGATGCTTACAGTAGTTTAAGAATGCTTGTGATTATGTACCTTATGCATGTTTAGGATTTATATCATTATAAATGTTTATGCTCAAGTAAAAAAAAATGCTTATGAGTATGTCCTTTATGCATTTTAGATGCTATGAAGTTATGATGCTTACAGTAGTTTAAGAATGCTTGTGATTATGTACCTTATGCATGTTTAGGATTTATATCATTATAAATGTTTATGCTCAAGTTAAAAATGCTTATGATTATGTCCTCTATGCATGTTAGACTCTATGAAGTTATGATGCTTGCAGTAGTTTAAGAATACTTGTGATTTTGTGCCTTATGCATGTCTAGGATTTATGTCATTATAAATGTTTATGCTCAAGTTAAAAATGCTTATGATTATGTTCTTGAAGCATGTTAGATTTTACTAAGTTATAATGCTTATAGTAAGAACATTTGGGGTTTATGTACTTCCTGCATGTCTAAGATTTATATCATGAATGCTTATGTTTAGATTATGCCCTGCTTGGTGTTAATTATGCTTAGCATGCTGATGTAAACTCTATGCCATGCTTAGGTTTCATTACATGGTATGTTGTTGATTAGTGTTACTATGGAATACTTAGGCCATTTATGCTAGCATGCTTATGTTTCTAATTGCTTGATGAAGTTCGTATTTTTTTTTGTGAGTAGGCAAGAATCTTACTAAGCTTTATGCTTATAGTTTATGTTGTCCATATACTGCAGATCAAGGAAACCTGAACTAGAGGAGGTAGCAGGAAGGGCCCAGTGTGTGTGATAGTGGCATGGTGGAGAAAGACCCTACTACTATCTGCTTATATTTATATGCTCAATTAACAACTTAAGACCTTGCTTCCGCTTATAAGACTTGTGAATTATTAGTACCATGTTGGATATTGCTTAGTTATGTTATTGTTCAATTACTTAAGAATGTTGATATGATAGAACTCACGAATGGATCCTTATGATGGGCATGTTATGAAATGAGATAAGATATGGTAACATGCTAACTATGAATAAGATAGGTGATGCATGTAGAAAAGAAGGTTTATGCCATGATAACATGCTTAAGTAAATGGTGAAATGATCCATGTGTATTATGTTTTAAAAGAAAAAAAAAGAAAGGGGTAAAAGTAGCGCCGCCCTGAGAGCAGATAAGGGTGGGCGTTACACTGGACATATGACGAGGCAATCCAAGATAATGATGCAGTATCTTGATAAAGTGCAATGAATACTGAGATTGAATCTATGGATTCAAATCAGGTCTGGGAGCTAGTGGAACCACCGGATAGTGTAAAAACCATTGGATACAAGTGGATCTACAAAAGAAAGAGAGGAATAGATGGGAAGGTTGAGACCTTCAAAGCGAGGCTTGTTGCAAAGGGGTATGCTCAGAAAGAGGGTATCGATTATGAGAAGACTTTTTCGCTGGTAGTCATGCTTAAGTCTATCCGGATTCTCTTATGCATTCCAGCTCATAGGGATTATGAGGTGTGGCAGATGGATGTCAAGACAACTTTCCTTAATAGAAGTCTTGAGGAAAACATCTATATGAAGCAACCAGAGGGATTCATTATGAAGGGCTAAGAGCATCTTGTATGTTAGCTTAATCGGTCCATTTATGGATTGAAGCAAGCTTCGAGGTCTTGGAACATCCGCTTTGATGAGGTAATCCAGTCTTATGGATTTATTCAAAGTCCGGATGAGTCTTGTGTATACAAGAGATGTGAAAGAAATATAGTGGTATTTCTTATACTATACGTAGATGACATTTTGTTAATTGACAACAGTATCAAGGTGTTATCAGACGTAAGGGTATGGTTGTCCAAACAATTTGATATGAAGGACTTGGGAGAAGTGGGGCACATACTTGGGATCAAGGTTATAAGCGATCGCAGGAAAAGGATGTTGTGCTTATCTCAAGCTTCATACATAGACACTATTATAAATCGTTTTAGCATGCAAAACTCCAAGAAAGGTTTTCTACCTTTCAGGCATGGAGTTCCTTTATCTAAGGGGATGTATCCTAGAACATCTGAGGAGATAGAGGAAATGAAGTCGGTTCCTTATGCTTCGATGGTAAGAAGCTTCATATATGCGATGCTATGTATGAGACCAGATATCTGCTTTGTCGTGGGCATGGTCAGCAAATATCAGAGTAATCTAGGGTAGGGACATTGGACTACGGTAAAGCATATATTGAAGTACCTGAGAAGGACTAGGGATTATATGCTAGTTTACCAGGCAGACCAATTACTCCCTGTGGGTTACACAGATTTTGACTTCCAATCAGATAGGGATAACAGTAAGTCTAACTTAAATTTTCTGTTTACTTTGGGAGGTGGAGCCATTATATGGAGGAGTGTCAAAAAGAAATGCGTGGTGGACTCTACCATCGAAGCTGAGTATGTGGCGACCTCTGAGGCGGCCAAGGAAGCTGTGTGGCTCAGGAACTTCCTGATGGACTTGGATGTGATTCCTAGTTTGCCCAAAACTATCATAATTTATTGTGATAATAGTGGTGCAGTTGCAAACTTGAAGAAACCACGAGCCCATAAGGCAAGTCAACACATAGAACGCAACTACCACCTAATATGAGAAATTGTAAAGGAGCTAGAAGTTGTTGTCGCCTAGATTGCATCAGAGGATGACCTGGTAGACCCTTTCACTAAGGCCCTTCTAGCGAGAGCTTTGATAGGCATGTGGAGGGAAGGGGAATCAGATGTATGACAGTTTGAGGACAACATAGTCTTTGAGTATAAGTGAGAGATTGTTGGGATGTATACTGAAAAATCTATCTTTTATATGAACATCTTTATTTTTGAAATAAGAATTACATGATCATTGTTTGCATACTTTTATGGTTATGCATATTGTCTAATACATTGCATTGTTGATAACATGGTGTGTGGTGTCACACGGGAGATCATGTTATCGGCTCCTTGTAAATTATAAGTATAGGCTCACAACCGAGATGGCTTTGGACAAACCATTGGTATGGTTGTAGTGTGATTTGGTATTGGTTTGTCTTGACCATAGAATCAAACTAGTACACTTTGTGTATTAAGAAGGACCGACTTAGAGGTGATTCGATTTATTGCTGACTACATAATCGAATCGGACCTCAGATATTATATTGTACATACTCTTAATCCCGATATAATAACGGGCACATATACTTAGTATTCATTTCTTTGATTTACCAATGGGTAAGATTTATAGATTAAATCGATAGGCTCGGTAAGTTGGGAAATGATATTATTTATATGGTGTGTCGTTGATTATAGGAGGAAATCGTGTCCTATATATTAGGATGATGATGTCCCCTTGAGGAGCTCATAAGGTTCATCATGTAAACCCTACAGCTGGACTTGGTCCGGCATGATGAAAAGGTTGAGTGGTACTACTCATGGAGTTAGATGTTTATTAATTAATGGTCAGTAAATTAATTAATCGACGGACATTCGAGATCTTAAACACGAGGAGAAAAATATACAAATAATATATAGAGCCCATATTAACTTATGGGGGTCGGTGAGGTAGATCAATGATAATCCCCTAGTAGAATGGATAATCATTAATGGATCGGACTTTATGTGGGCTTGATCTATTGGGTGGCCAAGATCCAACTCCTCCTCATGGTCTCTATTGTAGCTTATTAATACCTCATGAAGCCTAGATCCAATGGGTGGAAACAAAACTCTAGATCAAAAGGTAGAGATTAAATCTCTAGATCCGACGATTGAGATTAAATCCCTAGAACCAATGGTGGAGATTAAAACAAGGCTTGTGCCCAACTCTATAAATAGAGAATTAAGGTGGGCGGCAAGGCTTGATGGGTTAGGGGATTAGGGTTTGCTTCCCTTGGGCGGCAAGCAATTCTAATTAGGTTAGGATTAGGAGTGGACGGCTAGGGTTTTGGGTGTTGGAGTATGCGGCAACAAGAGGAGAAACTCCTTTCATCTTCTTCCTAAGGTGTTTCTGGCAACCTATCCTTCTTCCCTTTGTTTTGGACGGTGCTCAACCTATCCTTATTCCCCTCTTCTTTGGCCGGCAATTAGGAGAGCTAGGGTTAGGGTTTTGGGTCGCTATAAGGAGAAGGGTTGGTTTCTTTTCTCTTCTCCAAGTGTTGGCCTGCGCCCATGCTCTCATTTATTCTCTTTTGGCCGATTCCCATGCTCCATGTTCTCTTCCTTGGCAGGCGGCAACATCGAGTCTATTGACTTGGTGGCCAGTTGTAGAAAGGAAGAAGAGTTTTATTTTATGATCTTCCTTTGTTTGGAGTGAACAAGGAGAGGAAGATTGGTGATCTAGGAAGCTTCGACTTTCTGAAGATCGTCGCCTACACGACGTCCAAAAGGAGGAAGGACATACAATAGAAGATCAAGAGGTATAGCAAGAGGTATAATCTTGTTTATTTTGATTAGTGTTCTTTTATATTATGTCTATAATTGTTTTTCAATTATATGCAAGTTGTATGTGGTTGTTTACTTTATGTATGTGGTTAAATATAGTTGGACCCCGAACATAAACACAAAATCTGGCGATCCATACATCGTCTATTCTGCGGCTATTCGTAGAATAGAGGTTGGTCGCTTGAACAACAAGTTTGTTCAAGTGACTACTCTAATCGAATAGCATGACGATGACAAGGTTGCTTGGGCAATCTCTCTTGTCAAGGATAAATTTTTTTTATCTTGGGACGTAGAACGGATCGCCGTGAACAAGCGACCGAGTTGAAGTGGGAAGTGAAGTTTCCTACCTTCACATGCAAGATGATGTACAATCAAATGCAGCAAACATAGCACAAACAAATACAACAATACAACAAGCATATATATATATATATATATATATATATATATATATATATATATATATATATATATATATATATATATATATATATATATATATATATATATATATACTGTTTACACTCACACACACATATATATACATAAATATATGTATATGTATATATATAAATGCCCTCACAAATGGCAATGCAAATGCATAGTCATTCCTGCACACCCCACTCGCTACCATGACCCTAGTGTGGCCTAGGTGGCACGACTTGACAACTGTCCCAACTCAACAACAACCACTGCTCTCGAGTGACCGAGTAGGAAGTAGCAATAAGTAGCAATAAGATAAAAAGTTATAAGCTGCACAATAGGGGTCCATGCTGCTAGCCACTCCGATTGACACTACCCATGAGTGGTTGAGTGCTACACACCCAGGACAACTGCATGCAACTCCAACTACCACTATCAATAGTGGCCTGGTGCAGCACAACAAATGAACTTTCCTCACACCAGTTACTACTATTACTAGTAACTGTGGAGGTAGGATGACTGACGACCCTCTCAATCACATGGGAGACCAAGTCATCATCATGCATGCAAATGGAATGAATGCACAACCACACATACGAACACCCACAACACACTCTCTATCCCTCAGAGAGTCGTACACTAATAACAATCGACAATGCTAGGACCTCCAGTACGTAGCGACACACTGTCGACAACCCACACTACCATGTATAGGCATATGATCCGTAATAGTTATACAACGAAAGGTAAGATGATACAACAACCAACTCTACATTAAGGACATCACCCATCCCCGAATGATTGTTCCTGATGACACGAGTCAAATCAATAACCAGACTCAGCTATATACCCATGGTTAAGCATTAAAGATCCACCTACCATAGCATTGGTAATTTATAACAATGATGAACGATATATAACGACAACAACAGTATATCTCAAAGTGAAAATTAAGACTTAAGTATCAAGCACAGAATAACATGAGTGGAGTTAAGGTAAAATATCAACCATATTGAAACTCATACACTAAAAATAATCAACTACTTGACGAGGGTAGAATATTACCCACCCGTTAAATAGAACACCAACTGTCTTCACGTCCGAGAACTCTGCCTCAAATCAAAGTCTGGGTTTATAACTCGTAGTAGCTCGAAAGATCGGATCAAATCATACAATAGTGTAGTCCCATACACTTCCTAATCAATGTTCCCTGTAATTAGGTTAAATCCATCACAACAACACATAATCCATAATCCAACTAAAAGCATACTTTCATTAGTTATTAATCAACAAACCAATAATAACTAGCTATAAATCTAGCATCACATCCATAACAATCCAAATCCAGACTTACCAAGCTTAGCCTCTCCTGGCACAACTTCTTGATCCAAGGTTTAAAATATCAGATCTACTCAACTACCCAAAAATTATGTAAATCTACAATTAATGCCACTATATTAATGATCACGAACAAATATGATTGTTCTCCAACTATATCATTACTAGATCAAAGCTTACCTCTACCCCTTCAATCGACCGCAACTTATCAACAAGATAAATCCAATTCAATAACCCTAACACCTGCAATCACAATATACAAGCTTACATCCAACCTGCAAATTCTCAGATTTCTTAATATAAAGAAGTAGAGAGGTCTTTTGCCACAAATGGAAGGTGAAGACTAAATGGAATCCCACGGAAGATTCTCTGATCCAGCCTCTCGAACCCGCAATATGTGTTGTTAGGGTTCTTCCCGTTCATGACAACAACTCCAGCCAAAATCCCCAGTCTAAGCAACAGGAAGATAACAAAATTGCCCAAATAAACTGTATAGGCTATCATAATAGGAAATAGTTAATCGACAAGACTATATGCCTTGAAGAATCTGTATAGAAACTTAGCGATGCATCTGATGGTGAGATCGAGCTCAAAATGATTGACGCATCAATAATCGTGAGGAGAATGCCACTCGATTCGTCGCTCAATTTGATTTGGGAAGAAGACAATGTCGCATTAACCATCGATAGAGGAAGGAGATGACAACCAACTCGATTGCGCCCACGATCGAAGAGGTTGTTGACTCTCATCGCCGACTGGATCCGCGGAGCACAACAAGCGACAGTGCTGATCTTGCCGAGCTAAGCTTGAATGAGTAGATCCGACGACATTGTCGAGCCAAGATTGCGTGAAGGGGCGGCGTCCGACATGGTGATGGCGACGAATAGTAGCACGGTGAGATAGCTTGGGCACCGACGAGCAAAGAGGAGGGGAGGGTGAAGGGTTTAGCTTATAGAGTCCGTGAGGGGAAACTTTGCTTCCCACTTCACCTCGGTTTGCTTAACCATGGTGATCCCTTCGATGTCCCCGGATTAAAAAAATTTAATCCTAGACAAAAGGGATTGCCCAAACAACTAAGTCATCGTCGTGCTATTCGTTTAGAGAGGTCACTTGAACAAACTCGTTGTTCAAGCAACCATCCTCTATTCTACGAGTAGCCACGGAATAGACGATGTCTGGATCGTCGGTTTTTGTGTTTATGCTCGGGATCCAAGTATTATTTAGCCATATACAAATTTATATCATGCTCATAGTTGAAAAACAAATACAAACATGTAACATATAAAGATTAGAGAATCGATATACCTCTCGATCTTCTAATGTATGACCTTCTTCCTTTCGGACGTCATGTGGGCGACACTCTACCAAAAGTCGAAGCTCCTAGATCGCAAATCTTCCTTCCTTGCTCTTCCAAAGCAAGAGGAAGAATAGAAACAAGGTTCTTCTCCTCCCTAAAACAAACCAACAAGGAACAAATAGAATCCTTGCCGCCGGCTAACTAGGAGGAGGAGTTTGTGGTGGAATCCGGCCAAGACACCAAGGGAAAGCCCTATATCTTGTTTCCACCACATAAGGAGGAGAAGAGAAGCTTTGGCCACCAGCCAAGGTTGGAAAGGGGTTGGAAAAGTTGTTGGATGCCGACCAATGAAGGAAGAAGAAGAAAGAAAAACCTTCATTACTTCGTGCCGCCCAAGCCTCCAAACCCTAGCCCTAATCCTATCTCAACTAGGATTCCTCTCTTGCCGCCCAAAACCCTAGCTCTCTTGGATATCCTTCACACCAACCCCCTTTCCCTCCTTTTATAGAGTTAGGGATAAGACATGATTTAATCTCCTCCATTGGTTCTAGGGATTTAATCTCAACCGTCGGATCTAGAGATTTAATATCAATCGTCGGATCTTAGAGATTTAATCTCTACCTATGGATCTTAGAATTTTGTTTCTATCCATTGGATCTAAGCATCATGAGGTGTTAATAGGCTACATTAGGGACCATGAGGAGGAGTTGGATCTTGGCCACCCATGGATCAAGCCCACATAAAGTCCGATCAACTAATGATAATTCAATCCACTAAAGGATCATCATCGATCTACCTCACCAACCCCCATATGATAATATGGGCTCCATATATTATTTGTACATTTTCTCCCTGTGTTTAAGATCTCGAATGTCCGTCGATTAATTAATTTACTGACCATTAATTAATCAACATCTAACTCTATGAGTAGTACCACTCAACCTTTTCATCATGTCGGACCAAGTCCACCTGCAGGGTTTACATGATGAACCTTATGAGCTCCTCAAGGGGACATCATCATCCTAATATATAGGACATGTTTTACCCCTATAATCAATGACACACCATATAAATAATATCATCTCCCAACTTACCGAACCTATCGATTTAATCTATAAATCTCTCCCATTGGTAAATCAAAGAGATGAATACTAAGTATATGTGCCCGTTATTATATCGGGATTAAGAGAATGTACATAATAATATCTGAGATCCGATTCGATTATGTAGCCAGTAATAAATCGAATCACCTCTAAGTTGGTCCTGCTCAATACACTCAAAGTGCACTAATGTGATTCTATGGTCAAGACAAACCAATACCAAATCACATTACAACCATTCCGATGGTTTGTCCAAAGCCATCTCGGTTGTGAGCCTTTACTTATAATTTACAAGGAGCCGATAACATGATCTCCTGTGTGACACCACACACCATGTTATCTACAATGTAATGTATTAGACAATATTGCATAACCAAAAAAATGCAAACAATGATCATGTGATTCTTATTTCAAAATAAAGATGTTTATACAAAAGGTAGACTTTTCAGTATACATCCCTACAATCTCCCACTTATACTAAAAGACTATGTTGTCCTCAAACTGCCATACATCTGATCTCCATTCCCTCCACATGCCTATCAAAAGCTCTCGCCGGAAGGGCCTTAGTGAAAGGATCTGCCAAGTTATCCTCTGATGCAATCTTGGCCACTGCAACTTCTCCTCTCTTTACGATTTCTCGTATCAGGTGGTACTTGCGCTCTATGTGTTTACTAGCCTTATGGGCTCGTGGTTCCTTCGAGTTTGCAACTGCACACCTATTATCACAATAAATTGTGATAGTTCTGGGAAAACCTGGAATCACATCCAAGTCCATCAGGATGTTCCTGAGCCACACAGCTTCTTTGGCCGCCTCAGAGGCTTCCACATACTCAGCATCCATGGTGGAGTATGCCACGCATTTCTGCTTGACACTCCTCCATACAATGACTCCACCTCCCAAAGTAAACACAAAACCTGAGGTAGACTTACTGTTATCCCTATCAAATTGGAAGTCGGAATCCATGTAACCCACAGGGAGTAATTTGTCTACCCGGTAAACCAGCATATAATCTCTAGTCCTTCTCAGGTACTTCAATATATGCATTACCGCAGTCCAATGTCCCTGTCATGGATTACTCTGATATCTGGTGACCATGCCCACGGCAAAGAAGATATCTTGTCTCGTACATAGCATCGCATACATGAGGCTTCCTACTGCCAAAGCATAAGGAACCGCCATCATCACCTCTATCTCCTCAGATGATCTAGGACACATCTCCTTAGATAAAGGAACTCCATGCCTGAAAGGTAGAAAACCCTTCTTGGAGTTTTGCATGCTAAAACGATCTATAATCGTGTCTATGTATGAAGCATGGGATAAGCACAACATCCTTTTCCTGTGATCCCTTATAACCTTGATCCCAAGGATGTGTCCCACCTCTCCCAAGTCCTTCATATCAAACTGATTGGACAACCATACCCTTATGTCCGATAACTCTTTAATATTGTTGCCAATCAACAAAATATCATCTACGTAAAGTACAAGAAATACCACTATGTTTTCGTCACATCTCTTGTATACACAATACTCATCCGAACTTTGAATAAATCCATAAGACTGGATTACCTCATCAAAGCGGATGTTCCAAGACCTCGAAGCTTGCTTCAATCCATAAATGGACCGATTAAGCTTACATACAAGATGCTCTTTGCCCTTAGCAATGAATCCCTCTGGTTGCTTCATATAGATGTTTTCCTCAAGACTTCCATTAAGGAAAGTTGTCTTGACTTCCATCTTCCACACCTCATAATCCATATGAGCTGCTATGCATAAGAGAATCCGGATAGACTTAAGCATGGCTACCGGCGAAAAGGTCTCCTCATAATCGATACCCTCTTTCTGAGTATACCCCTTCACAACAAGGCTCGCTTTGAAGGTCTCAACCTTCCCATCTATTCCTCTCTTTCTCTTGTAGATCCACTTGCATCCAATAGTTTTTACACTATCGGGTGGTTCTACTAGCTCCCAGCCCTGATTTGAATCCATAGATTCAATCTCAGCATTCATTGCACTTTGCCAAGATACTGCATCTTTATCTTGGATTGCCTCTTCATATGTCCAGGGATCAGGTTCATGTTTGCAAGGGACAAAATTAGATGATTCTCCCAATAACATGAATCTATTAGGCTGTCTCACAACCCTCCCACTACGACGAGGTATTAGCTGTGTATCCTCTGTAACACGCGGTACAGTGACATCTGGTATATCCTCTTCTACTGGTGGTACTAAAGAAGTGACTTCCCCTTTTAACTCCTCCAGAACAATTTTACTCTTGGGCTTGTGGCTCATCACATAGTCTTCCTCTAGAAATCTGGCGTTCGTGCTAACGATCACCCTTTAATCTCTAGGACTATAAAACAATCCACCCTTCGTTCCCCTGGGATAGCCAACGAACATGCGTACTTTTGTGTGAGGTTCCAACTTACCAGCATCTGCCTTCAGCACATGTGCTGGACTCCCCCATATCCAAATATGTCTTAGACTAGACTTTCGCCCAGTCCACAACTCTGTGAGAGTATAAGGCACTGATTTAGATAGAACCAAGTTTAGAATGTACACCACCGTATCTAGAGCATATCCCTAGAATGAATCTGGCAACTCAGAATAACTCATCATCGATCTAACCATCTCCATAAGAGTCATATTCCTTCGCTCTGCTACACCATTCTGCTGGGGTGTGCTAGGTGCAGTCAATTGGGATTGAATCCCAGCCTATGATAAGTAGTTTCTAAACTCTCCCAAGAGGTACTCACCACCACGATCAGATCGTAGTGTCTTGATACTTTTACCTTGACATTTCTCCACATCAGCCTTGAATTCTTTGAACTTGTCAAAGCATTCAGACTTGTTGCGCATCAGGTAAATGTATCCATATCTCGAGTAATCATCTATAAAAGAGATGAAATACTCGAAACCACCTCTAGCCTGGATAAACTTAGAACCACACAAATCAGAATGAACCAATTCTAACACATCTTTGGCTCTATACCCCTTGGCCATAGAAGGCCTCTTGGTCATCTTACCCTCCAAGCAAGATTCGCAGGTTGGGAGATCCTCCACCACTAATGAACCCAAAGGTCCATAAGCTATCAACCTTTGAATTCTACTTAGGTTAATGTGACCAAGCCTAAGATGCCAAAGATATGTTTGGTTCATCTTTGAAGGTTCTTTTCTCTTATTGGAATTAGAAGATGAGTTATTAATTTCAATATGCATCGTGGGAGGTTTTGGTTCAAGTGTGTACAAATTTCCTATCAATGTACCCGAACAGATAATGCCCCTATCTCTTCTTATAACAACTCTGTCATTAAAAGAAATAGAATATCCATCCATAAACAATTTAGAAACCGAAATTAAATTCTTTCTAAATAAGGGTACATAAAGGCAATTCTTAAGAACCAAAAGTTTATTTTTCTCAAAAGATAAATGAACATCTCCCACTACAACAGCCGCCACCTTCATGGCATTGCCCAAGTACATGGTAATCTCCCCCTCAGCCAGTCGTCTGGTTTCCTGGAACCCCTATAAAGTATTGCAGACATGATCAGTGGCTCCCGTATCTACACACCGTGTGCTGTAGATAACACCGCTAAACATGTTTCAATGACTAGACCAAAAGATGTACCTTTGTTCTTGCGGTTGGGGCAGTCCTTCTTCCAGTGTCCAGTCTGCTTACAAGTGAAGCACTTGCCTTTCAGCTTCTTCACTCCTCCCTGAGTACCTCCCACCGCCTTCACCCCAGTTTATTTCTTCTTCTTCTTGCCTTTCATCTTAGAAGTAGAAACCTTTTGGGTCACCACGACATGTGTCTGAGCACTCTGACGAAATAGTCCCTCTGCCGCCTGGAGTTCTGTCAGAAGTTCCGCCAACGAATACAACCTCTTTTTCATGTTGTAGTTAAAACGAAACTGCTCAAAACTCCTAGGTAGAGACTGGAGTATGATGTCGACCTGGGTCTCCCCATTGATCTCATCTCCTAGGACCTCCAGCTCATTCAAATGAGCCATCATCTTGAGAACATGATCCTTCACGGGTGTTCTCTCGATCATGGTGGTCGTCATCAAGTTTCTCATGGCTTCTTGCCTCGCAGCCCGATTCTGGTGTCCGAAAAGCTCCTTGAGATTGAGCATCATATCATAAGCAGTGGATATGGCTTGATGCTGATGTTGCAGTACATTTGACATAGATGCCAAAATGTAACACCGCGCCATCTCATCGGCCTTGATCCACTTCTTATAGCTCTCTCTCTCCTTTTCCCCAGAATCATCTGCAGGCTTGGGAGGACACTCTTCGTGGAGTACATATTTGTATTCCTCAGCAGTCAAGACAATGTCTAGATTCCTCTTCCAATCAACATAGTTGGGTCCAGTAAGTTTGTTCTCTTTCAGTATCACAGCAAGTGGGTTGAAAGTTATTTTGAAATAAAACCTAAGAATCACATAAATCAAAACATTAGATTTCAAAAAATTATTGATTCCTCAAACAATAAAATTTTAAAATCAACCAACACCTCAAAACACCGAGAATATCATATGCCATGATAGTGTGGACGTATACGAATTCTACATTTATAAGAGGAGGTTTTACCCATTAATTTTACTATCTTGTCAACCTACCTTTTTGACAAGTAAAATTAATAGTTGGTTCCTCTTTGGCCCGACAAATAAATACAGTGACTCCGATGGGGAGGATACTTATATTTGTATCTAAGTGTTCACCATTACTCAGTACCAAGGTAATTATCTCGGGTTATGTGCCTTTCGATAGGGAAGTATATACGCTCCTTGATAATTTCCTATAACCATATTTGACCTTGTGATCCGCAAACAAACCCATCCGATATGGAGGAAGGCACTCAGAGCCGACGCGCAAGTTTGTTTGCATCACTTGTCAAATCGTAATGAAGGCCGTGGGAATTTTAAAAAAAATTCCCTCTCCCACTTAGTAATTTGAAATTGAGGAATTTTCCTAGCCTACGACTTGCATATCAAACAAAAAGCAATAAATATGAAAAATAAATTTTTTTCCAACTATTATGGCTTTTGTCTTCAATATGTCTCCCGTCACATCGCCATCTCGTCCGCTCCTCCTATGCCATGTACGAGCCATCCGGAGATCCGAGCCAAGACTAAAACCTATTTTAATTTACATCCATCGATCCTATACTCCGCGAGGGAGTGTACATGAAATATAGATCGAAAGTAAAATAAAATAAAAAGTGGCTAAACAATGTCGTATCTAATTTACAAAAAATCAAATACTAGCCTCGTCAACCCCGAGGATTCAACAAAATAAATATTTACACACATATAATCACATACACACATATGGCCATAATAGTCGGATCTTAAGCCTGAAACCAAAGTGTTAAACTACGCATATCCTACTATTATCCGGCACATATAATATATGAAAAGTGCATAAAAATTAACCGAATCCTAAACACACAAAACCAGAAACCCTTTCTCTGATACCAATTGAAGGGTTTAACTTATCGAGTCTGTGAGGGGAAACTTCGCTTCCCACTTCACCTCGATTTGCTTGACTATGGCGATCCCTTCGATGTCCCCAGATTAAAAAAAATTTAATCCTAGACAAAAGGGATTGCCCAAACAACCAAGTCATCGTCATGCTATTCGTTTAGAGAGGTCACTTGAACAAACTCGTTGTTCAAGCGACCATCCTCTATTCTACGAATAGCCGCGGAATAGATGATTTCCGGATCGCCGGTTTTTGTATTTATGCTCGGGATCCAAGTATTATTTAGCCATATATAGATTTATATCATGCTCATAGATGAAAAACAAATACAAACATGTAACATATAAAGATTAGAGAATCGATATACCTCTCGATCTTCTAATGTATGACCTTCCTCCTTTCGGACGTCGTGTGGGTGATGCTCTACAAAAAGTCGAAGCTCCTAGATCGCAAATCTTCCTTCCTTGCTCTTCCAAAGCAAGAGGAAGAATAGAAATAAGGTTCTTCTCCTCCCTAAAACCAACCAACAAGGAACAAATAGAATCCTTGTCGCCGGCTAACTAGGAGGAGGAGTTTGTGGTGGAATCCGGCCAAGACACCAAGGGAAAGCCCTATATCTTGTTTCCACCACCTAAGGAGATGGAGAAGAGAAGCTTTGGCCACCGGCCAAGGTTGGAATGGGGCTGGAAAAGATGCTGGACGTTGGCCAATGAAGGAAGAAGAAGAAAGGAAAACCTTCCTTATTTGGTGCCGCCAAAGCCTCCAAACCCTAACCCTAATCCTATCTCAACTAGGATTCCTCTCTTGCCGCCCAAAACCCTAGCTCTCTTGGATATCCTTCACGCCAACCCCCTTGCCCTCCTTTTATAGAGTTAGAGATAAGTCATGATTTAATCTCCTCCATTGGTTCTAGGGATTGAATCTCAACCATCGGATCTAGAGATTTAATCTCAACCGTCGGATCTTAGAGATTTAATATCTACCTATGGATCTTAGAATTTTGTTTCTATCCATTGGATCTAAGCTTCATGAGGTGTTAATAGGCTACATTAGGGACCATGAGGAGGAGTTGGATCTTGGCCACCCATGGATCAAGCCCACATAAAGTCCGATCCACTAATGATAATCCAATCCACTAAAGGATCATCATCGATCTACCTCACCAACCCCCATATGATAATATTGGCTCCATATATTATTTGTACATTTTCTCCCCGTGTTTAAGATCTCGAATGTCTGTCGATTAATTAATTTACTGACCATTAATTAATCAACATCTTACTCCATGAGTAGTACCACTCAACTTTTTCATAATGCCGGACCAAGTCCACCTGCAGGGTTTACATGATGAACCTTATGAGCTCCTCAAGGGGACATCATTATCCTAATATATAGGACACGGTTTCCTCCTATAATCAACGACACACCATATAAATAATATCATCTCCCAACTTACCGAGCCTATCGATTTAATCTATAAATCTCGCCTATTGGTAAATCAAAGAGATGAATACTAAGTGTATGTGCCCGTTATTATATCGGGATTAAGAGCATGTACATAATAATATCTGAGGTTTGATTCGATTATGTAGTCAGTAATAAATCGAATCACCTCTAAGTTGGTCCTACTCAATACACTCAAAGTGCACTAATGTGATTCTATGTTCAAGACAAACCAATACCAAATCATACTACAACCATTCTGATGGTTTGTCCAAAGTCATCTCGGTTGTGAGCCTTTACTTATACTTTACAAGGAGCCGATAACATGATCTCCCGTGTGACACCACACACCATGTTATCTACAATGTAATGTATTCGATAATATTGCATGACCATAAAAATGCAAACAATGATCATGTGATTCTTATTTCAAAATAAAGATGTTCATACAAAAGGTAGACTTTTCAGTATACATCCCTATAGAGGGCTCACGGCATTGATGAGGAGAAGGAGAAAAGAATCGGTGCAAGAGTAATCGGGAGGAAAATCGGGATGGGGGAGGGGAAGAAGATTAGGGAAAATAACTAAATCTAAGTTTAGTTATTTAAACCTAGGCTTATTAAACCCATTAACCCAAAGAGATTTTATAATGCCTATTTATTTTATCCCCATGAATCATCCATAAAAATTTCCATTTAAATCTAGAAAAATTTATAAAAATTCCTGAAAAATTATATTAAATAATTTTTTGATTAACAAGGGATATTCTATTCTATTTTATTTTATTTTATTTTATTTTATTTTTTTTATTTTTTTTATTTTTTCAATATCTTACACCTTAGCCCCTTTATGTCATTACATATATGTGAGCCACACCAAGTATCTAATAGCCAAGTGTCTAAAGAAATAGAATGACAATCAATAACGAAGATATCTGAAGATGATGGGGCATCGGATTGTCAGGGATCGGAACGGCCGGCTAGAGGGGGGTGAATAGCCCTTTTCGTTTGGATGCCGGTATTTGCTCGTCTACAAAACTAATTACCGCAAGCGGAAGACTAATAAAGACAAGCAAATAGAAATACGAGAAAACAAACGCTAACAAGGAATGTAACGTGGTTCACGGCTACGCCGCTAATCCACGGTCCCCGATTCGTCCTCGGTGAATCACTCCGCTAAACCAATCCACTAAATGGTCTCTCCTTTGCACCAAGCTAGGTGGAGGTAACCTTTACAATCAAGATCACTCTTCTTACAAATAGAATGGAGTAAAAGCGAGTAAGAAGAGTTTAGAGCTTGTGGGGCACTAGGAAGATCACTTGGAGCATAAGCATTAGCCTCTGAAAGGCTTACACCCTCTCTTTTTATAGAGAGGGATGATTTCTTCCCGTTGGCTGCCATCGATCACCGCCTTGGCGATCATTGCGTTACTACAACGGCCTCGAACACGCCGGATCCCGACCGTTGTAGTCCAACGGGAACTCTTAGCGATCGTGATGAACCTTATCGGGCCGATCAGCTGCCTCCGTAGTCGACGCGATCGGCCACGAACGGTGCGGTCGAAACCCTATTGACCGATCGCCGCTTGGTGACGCGATGATATTCTTGGCAATGCCCACGTATGGCGATCACGCGCAATCCGATCGATCGTATACGGTCGAACTACACTCGACTTCGAGGCGATTGCCATCGCCATGATATGGCGATCGTGTCGAAACCCATCCGACACTTGGCCAAATGGCCAAGTTTCACCTAAGAGCTACCCTTCCCCAGGTTACAATCGCTCACTCTCATCTCTCGGAGTCCCTCGCCTTCGAAGTTCTCTTCGTTCTCGGCCACGTCCCTCGGCAGCATCAGGCGCACGGCTCTGCAATGCTCCTTCGCGTCTCTTGCCTCGAAGTCTACTTCCTCCGGCTTCACTCCAAGCTTCTCGTCCGGCGGTCCCTCGGATGCTCCAATCGCACGGCTTCCGCAAAGCTATCCTTCACCGACTCAAGGCACGAGTCATGAGATGTGAAACTTGCCACGACTCTATGTGCGAATTACTAAGTCCTGCACGACTTCAACGCACATATCAAATCAACATATCAAACTAACTTAAACCCTTTGCCACACCATCAAAACCATATTACGGCAAGAGATTGCCCTAACACGGATGTCTTCTCTTTCTTCACAGACTCAAGATAAATCTTGCAGTTTCTTCGCCAATGGCCCTCCTTGCCATACTGATGGCAAGTTTCCTTTTGAGTTGGTTCCATCTTCTTTACCTTTTTCTTCTTCCCCTTGTGTTGTTCCTTTGACTTCCTCTTAGAACCTTTCTTAGAGGAATCGACTAACAGCATTGTCTTCTCCTCATGCATCACAGAAGGCTCCACAGTCTTCAACATGTTGAGGAGCTCAGGAATTATGGTTTCAATTTTGTTCATCCGGTAGTTCATCACAAACTGTGAGAAACTCTTGGGCAAACAATGTAGAATTAAGTTAATACTTAATTCATGATCCATGACAAAATCGAGTGTCGCTAGTCGCTCGATGCTGTTGGGTTTCCGGCACCGCGGCGTGTGTGTGTTCGATCACGTTTCGTAAACATGAACACAGCGGAAGCAATAAAAATAATAAATCTATATTTATTACAACACACACAACACACGCATGCATATTACAACAATTATAGACATAACCGTAAATTTAAATTTGCAATAAAAGGAAATTTATCTACGTTATACCTTTCGTATGACGTGTAGCGGGAACGGCATCAACCGGAACGATCCTCGCTAGAATTGTCTCTATCCATATCCACGCCGAGTTCCTCGGGATGACTTCGCTAAGCCACGAGCTTCATCTTCGTACGGGTTACTAGCCTCGTGTTGAAGACGACGTGATTGAGAGATGATCACGATCCGAATCCAAATTCGGATCCTAATACGAGTTCTCAAAACTCGCTTCTCCGGAGAGGTATTCGTCAACTAATTGAAAAATCCTTCGTCCTCCACCTCAGAGAATTACCGGAGATCGAATCCCCGGTATGTTAGCCGTTGTCGGAGCTCTAACCGTCATCCAAACGACGCTCCAACGAGAGGAGAAGAAGCTGTCCAGAAAACTGGACAGCTTTGTGGAGGAGTAGGTGCCGGCCAAAACAAGGAAGCCAAGTGCTCACCTTTTCACCGAGGCCTAGGAAGATCACCGGAGGGTCGCCGGAGGATCACCGGCTGAAGCTTGGATGCTGGCAAGGACTTGGACGGCGGCACAAGAAGCTGGGCGGCAATGGAGTTGGGCGGCAATGAGGGTTGGGCGGCAACTCCTTGCTAGGGCTTGGATTAGGGCTTAATTATCCATTAAGCCCTCTTTTATAGAGAACTAATTCTCTTAATGGTTATTGGATCATAACCATTAGGCCCGTTAACCCGTTCCATTAAGATAAGTTAAAATAAACCAAACCATGATGGTTTATTTTAAGTTAAAACGAACCAAACCAACTTTTGGTTCATTCGTTTAAAATAAACCAAACCCTTTGGTTTATTCTCCTCCATTGGATTAGAACCAAACCATTTTGGTTCATCCATTATGTCTTCATAAGACATGGCCCATCCACGCTTCCATTGCGACTGAAACGATTTCATGCTCGCTTTATGTTTGGTCCAACCAAACCTAGTTTCTCTCGGTCTGAGAATCCCATTCTCAAGCTCGTTTTAAATCCTTTGGATTACGCTCGGTGTGCGTGTGACCAAATAGGTTCTCGGTTTATGTTGGCCGTCTATAATTAACCATTAATTATAGAACGATCATGAGTGGCACCTAGTAGTACATCAT
Organism: Wurfbainia villosa; assembly: GCA_025175895.1. Lineage (NCBI taxonomy): Eukaryota > Viridiplantae > Streptophyta > Magnoliopsida > Zingiberales > Zingiberaceae > Wurfbainia > Wurfbainia villosa. The sequence continues at coordinate 19,212,963 of CM046000.1, read as the reverse complement.
GATCCCCAATTAACCGAAAAGATCAACGGTTGATCCAGAACTATTTCTGAAACCCTTCAGTAGCTCGAATGATTCGTGCCCCATTCCCTTCACTCATCTTATACCCACTTGGTTCAGGACATGGTCTATTGTGTCAGTCCCCACTAGGCTGACTATGTCACACCTAGCCCAAGTATCATTTCCTCGTCCTACGGATTCTAGTTACTCCACATGTATCGAAGAGTACCTTACTCTAAACATGTAATGCTTTGGCCAAAGACTTTAGTAACAATCCGACGAGAGGCCATGGGTATACATCTCCTCGCAAGGAGTGGTGAATCCTTTATAGGCTATTCAAACACCTTCGATCACTTCGATTTATACCCAATCATCCCGGGTCCACATCTCCTTAGAGATGTTTGCTTAAGATGTCAAAACATAAGTCTCCATGATCAAGATGACTTGAATACCGCAAGTCAAAGGAACATCACACTTAAGCCACAGTAAGAACTTCATTGACATATCTATATATGTAGAGAACCATATGAAGTCTTACGGCTGGTCACTCCAATGAACTAGTTACCATAACTAGCATCCACGATTAACTCCGGACATCACAATGTCTCCAGCCAGTGAGAATCAGCTGCTTGGATACACCAAGGAGTATACCTCGTGCTAGTCTCGACAGATTTGATGGTGTCCAAATCCATCAATTCATCGACTAGGGATAATTTCGATACATCACAATTACACATGTAGAGATACTCACTAGTTGTGATCCAATCACAAATTCTCTCATGCTGTGAATCGTATCGTGGACATTCAGTAAATGAGTTTAAGATCCAATCAAATACATAAAACATGTATACTCAAATAGTGAATCTTCATTTATCATATAAATGGTTCATACATAAGGCGATTGCCTTAGGACATCTCTCATATATTACTAACAGACTCCCACTTGCCTAATGCCAATCGCTACTGATCCAATACCATAAGCTCTAACATGACCTCAAACTTATTTGAGGTAATGCTTAGTCCAAGGGATCCGCTAAGTTCCTTTCAAAGGGGAATTTTCGATTTGTATTTCGCTCCTACCGATGATCTCTCCGATAAGATGATAGCGCGGCTACACATGTTTGGATCGCTGATGAGACCTTGGCTCTTTCGCCGCAATTGCTCCATTGTTGTCGCAAAGACCTGCATTGCTTCAACAATGGCCGAATCACACCAAGTTCATGAACGAACTTTGATCCAAACCGCCTCCTTGCCGCTCGCCGCAATATATTCTCGCCTCGGGTAGAATCCGCTACGCCTCTTGTTTGGAACTTTTCCAACTCATCGCGCCCCATTCAAGGTGAACACGATCCGCATCAGACTGGAATCATCCTTGTCCCTCGAAGCCGCATCCGTGATACCCGAGATCACCATGTCACCTTCTCCATATATTAGGAACACATCCTTAGTTCTTCTCAAGTACTTAAGGATCGTCTTAACAGCCGCCCAATGATCCATTCCTGGATCGGACTGGTATCTGCTCGTGACACTCAGAGCGTACGATACATCGGGCCTTGTACATAACATAGCATACATGATAGATCCTATTGCGGATGCATAGGGAATCTTACTCATGCAAATCCTCTCGTCTTCTGTGTGCGGACACATAGACTTCGAAAGGTGTACCCCATGCTTGATGGGTAAGAAACCTTTCTTGGATTCCGACATGCTAAACCTCTTTAGCACTCGGTCTATATATATAGACTGCGAAAGACCAAGCAACTGTTTCGATCTATCTCTATAGATCTTAATCCCGAGGATGTAGGTTGCTTCTCCCAGGTCTTTCATGGAGAATGTCTTGGATAACCAAACCTTCACTAACTATAAGATTGAAACATCATTTCCTATTAGTATGTCATCGACATACAATACTAGGAACACGACTGCACTCCCACTAACCTTCTTGTACACACAAGGTTCATCTGGATTTTGTGAGAAATCAAACTTTTTAATTGTCTCATCAAAACGGATATTCCAGCTCCTGGATGCTTGCTTCAATCCATAAATGGAGCGTCGCAATTTGCATACCTTGTTTTTATCAACCGATGTGAAACCCTCAGGCTGTATCATATACACGTCCTCGAGCAGGTTTCCATTAAGGAAAGTTGTTTTCACATCCATCTGCCATATCTCATAATCATAATGAGCCGCTATGGCCAGGAGCATCCAAATGGATTTAAGCATAGCTACAGGCGAATAGGTTTCGTCATAATCAACACCTTGTTTTTGACGATATCCTTTCGCCACCAATCTAGCCTTATAGGTAATCATATTACCATCCATGTCGGTTTTCTTCTTGAAAACCCACTTGCACCCTATAGGCTTTATCCCTTCAGGTGGGTCAACCAAGTTCCAAACTTGGTTTTCATACATGGAATCCATTTCCGACTTCATGGCACCAAGCCACTTATCCCTTTCTGAACTTGTCAGCACTTCTTCATAACTGGTAGGCTCCTCATCATCAATGAGTAACACGTCGTTCGATTCACTTACGAGAAATCCATATCTCTCAGGAATATTGCGTGTTCTGCCAGATCTACGAAGATGTGGTGTTACAATAGGTCCAACCGATTGCTCATCACTATGAGTTGTCGGCTGTTGTGCTTCACCAGGTATCTCGTCAATGTCTATTTGAGTCTCTCGAGCCTCCTCAAGCTCGACGACACTCCCACTGTTTTCTTGCAAGAGAAACTCTTTCTCTAGAAACACAGCATGCCTTGAAACAAACACCTTTTGTTCCACAGGATGATAGAATTGGTAACCCCTTGTTTCCTTAGGGTATCCAATAAATAGACATTTATCAGACTTAGCATCTAATTTGTCTGATACAATCTGCTTCACATAAGCAGGACAACCCCATATCTTCAAGTAAGATACATGAGGTTTCTTACTATTCCATATCTCATATGGAGTAGTTGAGACTACCTTGGTAGGCATTCTGTTTAACAAGTAAACAGTTGTCTGAAGTGCATAACCCCAAAAGGACTTGGGAAGAGTTGCATGATTCATCATTGACCTGACCATGTCCAACAAGGTCCGGTTACGCCTTTCAGATACACCATTATGCTGTGGTGTATAGGGCGGAGTCCATTGAGACAATATACCATTGTCTCTTAGGTAATCAAGAAACTCTTGACTCAAGTATTCACCACCTCGATCCGATCGAAGTATTTTAATACTCTTGTCATGTTGTTTCTCTACTTCATTTCTGAACTCTTTGAACCTTTCAAAGGCTTCAGACTTGTGTTTCATCAAGAACACATACCCAAACCGTGAGTCATCATCGGTGAAGGTAATGAAGTAGCTATAGCCTCCTAATGCTTGAGTTAACATAGGTCCACATACATCAGTGTGTATTAGACCTAGTAACTCTCCCACTCGTTCACCTTTTCCAGTAAAAGGTAACTTAGTCATCTTGCCTTTTAAGCATGATTCGCATGTATCGTATGAATCCAATTCAAACGATTCCAGAATTCCACATCTGTGTAATTCGGACATGCGTTTCTTGCTTATATGGCCAAGAAGACAATGCCACATATAGGAGTCTATTTGATTATCCTTTCGAGCACGCGTGTTGCTCGCTTCAATATTGAAAATGTCACTGGATACGTCCAACGTATAAATGCCATTACTCAAAGTTCCAGTTCCATAAAGTACGCCATTCAAAGTTATATAAAAACAATTGTTACTAAACGTCAAATGGAAACCATTTCTATTTAAGCAGGAAATAGAAACAATGTTCTTTATTAGAGAAGGAACATAATAGCAATTGTCCAGTTCTAAGACTAGTCCACTAGGGAGCTTCAGCAAATAAGTTCCGATGGCGACCGTAGCAACTTTTGCTCCATTGCCAACTCACAAATTTGACTCCCCTCTGACAAGTCTTCTTCTATTTCTTAGCCCCTGTATGTCATTAAATATATGTGAGCCACACCCAGTATCCAATACCCAAGTGTCTAAGGAAATAGAATGACAATCAATAACGAAGATACCTGAAGAGGATGGGGCATCGGATGCCTTCTTCTTCTTCATGGACTCAAGATAAATCTTGCAGTTTCTTCGCCAAAGGGCCTTCCTTGCCACAATGATGGCAAGTGCCCTTTATACTGGTTCCGCCTTCTTTGCCTTTTGTTCTTTCCTTTCTTCTATTCTTTTGCCTTCCTCTTAGAACCTTTCTTTGAGGAATCAACAATCGTAACCGCCTTCTCCTCATGCTTCACAGAAGGCTCCACAGTCTTCAGCATATTGAGGAGCTCGGGAATGGTGGATTCCAATTTGTTCATCCGATAGTTCATCACAAATTGCGAGAAACTCTTGGGCAAACAATGCAGAATTAAGTTAATACTTAACTCATGATCCATCACAAAACCGAGGGTAGCTAGCCGCTTGATGTACCCGTTCATCTTTAGCACAAACTGCACTACAGACGAACCTTCTTGCATCTTCGTGGTGAAGAGGAGCCTAGAGTCCTCGAACCTTTCGGATCTCGCTTGCTCATCGAACAACTCATGAAGATGGAAGACCATAGTATTAGCATCCATATGCTCATGCTGCTTTTGTAGCTCAGGTACCATCGCCGCTAGCATGATGCAACTCGCCGCCACGACCGCTTACATGCTTCTGATAGACCAACATTTGGTCTGGAGTTGCATCGTCCTTAGGACGGTCAGGAAGAGGCTCTTCAAGGACATATGCAAGCTTTTCCGCCTTGAGAACAATTCTCAGGTTTCTAAGCCAGTCCAGGAAGTTAAGCCCAGTCAGTTTGTTCGAATCCAAAATAGTGCACAAATTCAAAGATGTCATGATCAATTTATTGACCTAGAAATACAAAACGAGCATATATGAGAAAATGATTTTAAAATGCATCAATATACATTTATAAATCCCATTCATTTTTCGAATTTCAAAAACCCCAAAATCACTTCAGGAGATCGTAGGTCCATCTCCGAATGGGTTGTATCCATCATAGTTATGAACAACCTTGGAGAGAGTCCAACAAACCATTCATAACTACGACGGTAGGTATCAACTATACCGATTGCATATCACGTATATGCAACTATCACAATGTGCTATCAACTAATTGAATGTTCACACATACATCGGGTTGTTAACACATTAACAAGTATGCATCATATGCATAGCACCCAACTTCACCTCCCTTTACATCGACCTTGAGAGAGTCCAACAAGCCGATGCTCAGTGTTAAAGCCAACCCATTAATCGACATAGTTTTAATATGGTTAGAGCGCATTCAACCAATTAGCCCAGCTTGGAGAGAGTCCAACAACCAAAGCTAACGATTGACCTCGACTCTTACCATATTAGTATTAAACTATTCCATGGTTTGAACATGTTCGGGTTCGAGCCGGGCTTGGAGAGAGTCCAACAACCCAAACAAGAAACGGAACTCTGGTTCTAACCATATTAATGGAAGGTGTAGGCTTTAATATTATTTAAGGGTTTTATGTCTCATCCTCTTTGCATGCAAATAACTATTATCTACATGGCATGGCATACATGACATACATCTACATGTCACGACACGCATGGCATAATGTTATGCATCTAATGCAATTACATGGCATACAATTATGTCATGTATATAATTTCCTTATATGTCATAACTATTTATGGAAATAAAATATGTTTAAGATTTGATTCTCCAAATCAAATCATAATTAAATTAGGAAACAAATTTCCAAATCTAATCACATATTTTATTCATGGAATTATTTGATTAAGGAAAATCTATTTAGGAAACCAATTTCCTAAATCATTAAAACTACTTATGGAAATAAAATATTTTAAGATTTGATTTCCACAATCAAATCATGATTAAATTAGGAAACAAATTTCAATAATCTAATCAAATATTTTATTTATGGAAAATATCAATTTCCATAAATACTTCCAACTTTCCAAAAGTGGAAGATTTCCATAAATACTTCTAGACTTTCCAAAATTGAAAAATTTCCATAAATACTTCTAAATTTCCAAAATTAGAAAATTTCCAGAAATACATTATGACTATCGCAAAACCATTTTTATGATTATGTCGAAACACAACCTGGGCTCTGATACCACTGATGGGTTTCCGGCACCGCGGCGTGTGTGTGTTCGATCACGTTTCGTAAACATGAACACAGCGGAAGCAATAAAAATAATAAATCTACATTTATTACAACACACGCATGCATATTACAACAAGTGTAGACATAACCGTAAATTTAAATTTGCAATAAAATGAAATTTATCTACGTTATACCTTTCGTATGACGTGTAGCGGGAACGGCATCAACCGGAACGATCCTCGCTAGAATCATCTCTATCCGTATCCATGTCGAGTTCCTCGGGATGACTTCGCTAAGCCACGAGCTTCATCTTTGTATGGGTTACTAGCCTCGTGTTGAAGACGACGTGATCGAGAGATGATCACGATCCGAATCCAAATTCGGATCCTAATACGAGTTCTCAAAACTAGCTTCTCCGGAGAGGTATTCGTCAACTAATTGACGAATCCTTCGTCCTCCACCTCAGAGGATTACCGGAGATCGAATCCCCGGTAAGTTAGCCGTTGTCGGAGCTCTAACCGTCATCCAAATGACGCTCCGACGAGAGGAGAAGAAGCTGTCTAGAAAACTGGACAGCTTGGTGGAGTAGGTGCCGGCCAAAACAAGGAAGCCAAGTGCTCACCTTTTCACCGAGGCCTAGGAAGATCACCGGAGGGTCGCCGGAGGATCACCGGCTGAAGCTTGGATGCCGGCAAGGACTTGGACGGCGGCACAAGAAGCTGGGCGGCAATGGAGTTGGGCGGCAATGAGGGTTGGGCGGCAACTCCTTGCTAGGGCTTGGATTAGGGCTTAATTATCCATTAAGCCCTGTTTTATAGAGAACTAATTCTCTTAATGGTTATTGGATCATAACCATTAGGCCCGTTAACCCGCTCCATTAAGATAAGTTAAAATAAACCAAACCATGATGGTTTATTTTAAGTTAAAACGAACCGAACCAACTTTTGGTTCATTCGTTTAAAATAAACCAACCCCTTTGGTTTATTCTCCTCCATTGGATTAGAACCAAACCATTTTGGTTCATCCATTATGTCTTCATAAGACACGGCCCATCCACGCTTCCATTGCGACTGAAACGATTTCATGCTCGCTTTATGTTTGGTCCAACCAAACCTACTTTCTCTCGGTCTGAGAATCCCATTCTCAAGCTCGTTTTAAATCCTTTGCATTACGCTCGTTGTGCGTGTGACCAAATAGGTTCTCGGTTTATGTTGGTCGTCTATAATTAACCATTAATTATAGAATGATCATGAGTGGTACCTAGTAGTACATCATGATCCCCAATTAACCGAAAAGATCAACGGTTGATCCAGAACTATTTCTGAAACCCTTCAGCAGCTCGAATGATTCGTGCCCCATTCCCTTCACTCATCTTATACCCACTTGGTTCAGGACATGGTCTATTGTGTCAGTCCCCACTAGGCTGACTACGTCACACCTAGCCCAAGTATCATTTCCTCGTCCTACGGATTCTAGTTACTCCACATGTATCGAAGAGTACCTTACTCTAAACATGTAATGCTTTGGCCAAAGAATTTAGTAACAATCCGACGAGAGGCCATGGGTATACATCTCCTCGCAAGGAGTGGTGAATCCTTTATAGGCTATTTAAACACCTTCGATCACTTCGACTTATACCCAATCATCCCGGGTCCACATCTCCTTAGAGATATTTGCTTAAGATGTCAAAGCATAAGTCTCCATGATCAAGATGACTTGAATACCGCAAGTCAAAGGAACATCGCACTTAAGCCACAGTAAGAACTTCATTGACATATCTATATATGCAGAGAACCATATGAAGTCTTACGGTTGGTCACTCCAATGAACTAGTTACCATAACTAGCATTCACAATTAACTCCGGACATCACAATGTCTCCAGCCAGTGAGAATCAGCTGCTTGGATACACCAAGGAGTATATCTCGTGCTAGTCTCGACAGATTTGATGGTGTCCAAATCCATCAATTCATCGACTAGGGATAATTTCGATACATCACAATTACACATGTAGAGATACTCACTAGTTGTGATCCAATCACAAATTCTCTCATGCTGTGAATCGTATCGTGGACATTCAGTAAATGAGTTTAAGATCCAATAAAATACGTAAAACATGTATACTCAATTAGTGAATCTTCATTTATCATATAAATGGTTCATACATAAGGCGATTGCCTTAGGACATCTCTCATATATTACTAACAGATGCACCCATTCATCTTTAGCACAAATTGCACTACAGATGAACCTTCTTACATCTTAGAGGTGAATAGGAGCTTCGAGACATTGAACCTTTCAGATCTCACTTGCTCATCAAAAAACTCTTGAAGATGAAAGACTATAGTATTTGCATCCATATGCTCATGGTGTTTTTGAAGCTCGGGTACCATCACAGCTAGCATGATGCAACTCGCCTATTCAGAATCATTCACATGTTTCTGATAGGCCAACAATTGGTCCGGAGTTACATCATCACTAGGACAGGCGGGAAGAGGCTCTTCAAGGACATATGCAGGCTTTTCTACCTTGAGAATAATTCTCAAGTTTCTAAGTCAGTCCAAGAAGTTTAGCCCAGTCAATTTATTTGAATCCAAAATAGATTGCAAATTCAAAGACATCATGGTTAAGCGATTAACCTAAAAATACAAATCGAGCATATATGAGAAAAATTATTTAAATGCATCAACATATATTTATGAATCCCATTCATTTTTCTAAAACAAAAATGCTCAAAATTAATTCGGGAGATCATAGGTCCATCCCCGAATGGGTTGATATCCAACATAGATAAGAACAATCTTGGAGAGAGTCTAACAAGTCATTCTTAGCTACGATGGTAGGTATCAAATATACCAATTACATATCACGTATATGTAACTATCACAATGTGTTATCGACTAATTGAATGTTCACACATATATTGGGTTATTAACACATTAATAAGTATGCATCATATGCATAGAACCCAACTTCACCTCCCTTCACATTGACCTTGGAGAGATTCCAACAAACTGATGCTCCAAGTTAAAACTCACCCATTAATCGCGAAATAGTTTTAATATGGTCAGAGTGCATTCAACCAATTAGCCAGGCTTGGAGAGAGTCCAACAACCCAAACTAACGATTGACCTCTGACTCTTACCATATTAGTAATAAATTATTTCAATGGTTTGAACATGTTCAAGTTTGAGCCAGGCTTGGAGAGAGTCCAACAACCCAAACAAGAAATGGAACTCTGGTTCTAACCATTTTAATGGAAGGTGTAAGATTTAATATTTCTAAGGGATTTAAGGTCTCATCCTCTTTGCATGCAAATAACTATTATCTACATGACATGACACACATGACATACATCTACATGTCATGACATGAATGACATAATGATATGCATCTAATTATGGCATGTACAAATAGGTTTCCTTATTTGTCATAACTAATTTTGGAAATAAAATATGTTTGAGATTTGATTTCTCAAATAAAATCTTGATTAAATTAAGAAACAAATTTTCAAATCTAATCATATATTTTATTTATGGAAAATATTAATTAAGAAAATTCAAATTTAATTTAGGAAACAAATTTCCTAAATTGTAATTTCCTAATCACATTAGAAAATTTCTAATTTGAATTTCTTTACTAATTAAAATTTCCATAATTATTTCTAAACTTTCCAAAAGTAGAAAATTTCCAAAAATACCATTATGACTATCGAAAAACAATTTTATGATTATGTCGGAACACAATCGGACTCTGATAACACTGTTGGGATTCCTTGGCACCGACGTGGGTGTGTTCGAACACGTTTCGTAAACATGCATACCGCGGAAGCAAAAACAAGTAATAAACTAATTTATTACAACACACACACCACACACATGCAAGGATACATCAAATGTAGACATAATCACATTTTCAAATTTTTTCAATAAAGAAACTAATGTAGGTATACTTGATGAATTACGTGAAGCAGAAATGACATAAACCTTAGTGACCCTCGTAAGTTTTGCCTCTATCCATATCCACGCCGAGTATCGTCGAGATAGCTTCAACAAGCTACGAGCCCCATCTTCACAAGAGTTACTAGCCTCACGTCGAAGATGTTGTGATCCGAGAGATGATCACAATCCAAATTCAATTCGAATCCAAAAGCGAGTTTCGCAAACTCACTTCTCGAAAGCGGTTTTTATCAACCGATTGACGAAACCTTGATCCTCCACCAAAGATCCAATCTGTTGAAGATTCCGAGATCATGCGAAGTGGAATAAAGCGAATAAAAATAATTTTTATTACATCCCAGATATCACTTGGGGCTAGAAAAACTTGCTTTGGCATAATCGCTTGAAAACACACAAGTAGAAGGAGAAATTATACCTTCGAGATTCTTTTGAATCCGTTGAAACCACAAGCAAGACCAATGGGCCTTGCCTCTATCAGTATCCACGTCGGGATCACCTGAGACAACTCCTAGAGCAGCAAGCCTTTGCCTCCAATTGGTGCTAGCCAACCAGTGGAGACAAAGGAAGAGGAGAGAGGAAAGACCAAAGATGGCTACCAAGGGAAAACCTAAAACAAAAAAACCTTAGCCAAAGATTATCAAGGGATCCTTTTATATATCTCCTAATTAGGTCATCTTATGAGGCTTAAATGGAACATATCTTACCATAATTATCCCATAATTAAGGTAATAACAATCAAGGAAATTTCCATAAGAGAAAATCTCCAAAATCGGCAGAGACACAACACGACCGTGTGGATTCACATGGCTTGGTCGTGTGTCTCTCTGGGCGTAGCCCAAACTTTTCCAATTTGTGGCCACAGCCAAGCACGGCTCGTGCCAAGTTAGGCATGACCGTGTGAGGCTCTGTATGGTCCATTTGACTTTGTTTAAGTATAATATAGTCGTGATAAGTCCTACAAGTCCATAGAAAGTTCCATATCCTTCGTTTCGCACCCCCTTGGTCTGGTCCAACCATACATATCCTCTCCTAATGAGAATCTCATTCTCAGACTTGTTTTACATCTCGAGATCGCCCATAGTGTGTGTGACCCAATAGATTCCTAGTTATGTTGGCTATTCATAATTAACCCCTTAATTATGAATAGATCACGAGTGGCACCTAGCAGTACATCATGACCACCAATTGATCGTAAAGTCTAAATCGACTTCAGAACATTTTTTGAACACTTCAACAGCTCCAGTTGTTCGTGTCTTCTTCCTTTCACTCATCCTATACCCACTTGGTTTAGGACATGGTCTCTGTGTTCATCCCCACTAGGAAGACTATGTCCCACCTAGCCCAAGTTTATTTCCTTGTCTTGTGGATTTAAGTTACTCCAACATGTTCCCAAGAAGACGACCTTCTTAACATGCTTACTCTGGCCAGAGACTTTCGAGTAGCAATCCTGACAAGAGGCCTAGGGTATACATTATAGGGATATATACTGAAAAGTCTACCTTTTGTATGAACATCTTTATTTTGAAATAAGAATCACATGATCATTGTTTGCATATTTATATGGTAATGCAATATTGTCTAATACTTTACATTGTAGATAACATGGTGTGTGGTGTCACACCGGAGATCATGTTATCGGCTCCTTGAAAAGTATAAGTAAAGGCTCACAACCGAGATGGCTTTGGACAAACCATTGGAATGGTTGTAGTGTGATTTGGTCTTGGTTTGTCTTGACCATAGAATCACACTAGTGTACTTTGTATGTATTGAGTAGGACCGAATTAGAGGTGGTTTGATTTATTGCTGACTACATAATCGAATCGGACCTTAGATATTATTTAGTACATGCTCTTAATCCAGATATAATAACGGACACATATACTTAGTACTCATCTCTTCGATTTACTAATGGGCGAGATTTATAGATTAAATCGATAGGCTCGGTAAGTTAGGAGATGATATTATTTATATGGTGTGTCATTGATTATAGGAGGAAACCATGTCCTATATATTAGGATGATGATATCCCCTTGAGGAGCTCATAAGGTTCGTCATGTAAACCCTACAGGTGGACTTGGTCCGGCATGATGAAGAGGTTGAGTGGTACTACTCAAGGAGTAGATGTTGATTAATTAATGGTCAGTAAATTAATTAATCAACGGACATTCGAGATCTTAAACACGGGGAGAAAATGTATAAATAATATATGGAGCCCATATTATCATATGGGGGTTGGTGGGGTAGATCAATGATGATCCTTTAGTGGATTGGATCATCATTAGTGGATCGGACTTTATGTGGGCTTGATCCATAGGTGGCCAAGATCCAACTCCTTCTCATGGTCTCTAATGTAGCCTATTAACACCTAATGAAACTTAGATCCAATGGATGAAAACAAAACTCTAGATCCAAAGGTAGAGATTAAATCTCTAAATCCAACGGTTGAGATTAAATCTCATGATCCAACGGTTGAAATTAAATCCCTAGAACCAATGGAGGAGATTAAATCATGGCTTGAGCCCAACTCTATAAATAGAGATCATGAAGTGGGCTGAAATAAGATGATGGCTTAAGGGGATTAAGGTTTGCTTCCTTTGGAGGCTAGGAATCCTAGTTGGTTTAGGATTAGGTTTGGGTGGCTAGGGTTTTGGGAGCTATGGGTGGGCGGCAACTAGAGGAGGAGTTTTTCTTCTTCCTCCTAAGGTGTGGGCAGTTCCTTCCATCTTCCCTCTACCTTGGCTTGTGCTCATCCTAATCTTCTTCCCCACTTCCATGGCTGGCTATTAGGAGAACTAGGATTAGGGTTTGGAGGCTTAGGGTTTAGGAGGCTTGGGTGGCACCAAATAAGGAAGTAGTTTGCTTTCTTCTTCCTATCCTTTGGTGGCCAGCGCCCACAGCCCTATCCCAGCCCTTGGTCGGCATCCAAAGACCCCTTCTCCTTGTCCTTAAGTGGTGGAAACAAGATATAGGGCTTTCCCTTGGTGTCTTGGCCGGTTTCCACCATTATCTCCTTCTCCTTGTTGGTCGGCAGCAAGCATTCTCCTTGTTGCTTTTTGGTTGGCCATAAGAAGGAGAAGAGCTTTGTTTCTATTCTTCCTCTTGTTTTGGAAAAGCAAGGAAGGAAGATTTGCGATCTAGAAGCTTCGACTTTTGGTAGAGCGTCGCCCACACGACGTCCGAAAGGAGGAAGGTCATACATTAGAAGATCGAGAGGTATATTGATTCTCTAATTTTTATATGTTACTTGTTTGTATTTATTTTTCAATTATGAGCATGATATAAATCTGTATATGGCTAAATAATACTTGGATCCCGATCATAAATACAAAAACCGGTGATCCGGACATCGTCTATTCCGCGGCTACTCGTAGAATAGAGGATGGTCGCTTGAACAACGAGTTTGTTCAAGTGACCTCTCTAAACGAATATCACGACGATGACTTGGTTGTTTGGGCGATCCCTTTTGTCTAGGATTAAATTTTTTTAATCCAGGGACATCGAAGGGATCGCCATGATCAAGCAACCGAGGTGAAGTGGGAAGCGAAGTTTTCCCTCACAGACTCGATAAGCTAAAACCATTAAATTTGTATGAGAGCTACTGGGGCCAAAACCCTACAATTGGTATCAGAGCCAACATTTCTGGTTTTGTGTGTTTAGGATTCGGTTAATTTTTATGCACTTTTTGATATATTATATGTGTCGGATAATAGTAGGATATGCGTAGTTTAACTCTTTGGTTGCAGGCATAAGATCCGACTATTATGGCCATATGTGTGTATGTGATTGTATGTGTGTAAATGTTTATTTTGTTGAATCCTCGGGGTTGACGAGGCTAGTATTTATTTTTTGTAAATTAGATACGGCATTGTTTAGCCACTCCTTTTATTTTAGTTTACTTTTTATCTAGATTTCATGTACACTCCCTCGTGGAGTATAGGATCGATGGATGTAAATTAAAATAGGTTTTAGTCTTGGCTCGGATCTCCAGATGGCTTGTACATGACGTAGGAGGAGCGGACGAGATGGCGTTGCGACGGGAGACATATTGAAGACAAAAGCCATAATAGTTGGAAAATAATATATTTTTCATATTTATTGCTTTTTATTTGATATGCATGTCGTAGGCTAGGAAAATTCCTCATTTTCAAATTACTAAGTGGGAGAGGAATATTTTTATAAATTCCCATGACCTCCATTACGATTTGACAAGTGATGCAAACAAACTTGCGCGTCGGCTCTGAGTGCCTTCCTCCCCATCGAATGAGTTTGTTTGCGGATCACAAGGTCGAATATGGTTATAGAAAATTATTAAGGAGCGTGTGTACTTCCCCATCGTAGGGCACATAACTCGAGATAATTACCTTGGTACCAAGTAATGGTGAACACTTAGATACGAATATAAGTATCCTCGCCATCGGAGTCACTGCTTTTATTTGTAGGGTAGAAGAGAAACCAACTATTAATTTTACTTGTCAAAAAGTTAGGTTGACAAGATAGTAAAATTAATGGATAAAACCTCCTCTTACAAATGTAGAATTCGTATACATCCACACTATCGTGGCATACGATATTCTCGGTGTTTTGAGGTCTTGGTTGATTTTGAAATTTTATTGTTTGAGGAATCAATAATTTTTTGAAATCTACAGTAATGATCTATGTGATTCTTAGGATTTTCAAAAATGACTTTCAGTCCACTTACTATGATACTAAAGGAAATAAACTTACTATACCCAGATAATGTTGATTGGAAAAGAATCTAGATATTGTCTTATCTACTTAGGAGTACAAGTATGCACTCTTCAAAGAGTGTCCTCAAGCCATGGTTGCTCAAAAAGAATTCTACTTCTAAGCCGAAAGGTAAGAAGGAGAAACAAGGTGGAGCAAAGGTGGTGGCGGATCTCAGGGAGGAGTGAAGAAGCCAAAAGGCAAGTACTTCACTTATAAGCAGGATGGACATTGGAAGAAGGACTGTCCCAATCCAAAGCAGAACAAAGATATCTTCTTTGGACTAGTCGTTGAAACATGATTAGCAGGTGTTATCTACCGGCACCTGGTGTGTAGATATGGGAGCCACTAATCATGTCTGCAATACTTTGCAGGGGTTCCAGGAAACCCGACGACTAGCTAAAGAGGAGATTACCATTTACTTGGGCAATGCCTTGAAGGTGGCGGCTATTGCAGTGGGAGAAGTTTTATTTATCTATTGAGAAAAATAAAACTTAGGTTCTGGAAAATTCCCTTTATGTACCTTTATTTATAAAGAACTTAGTTTCAGTTTCTTAATTGTTTATGGATGGATATTCTATTTATTTTAATGAAAGAGCTGTTATAAAAAGGAATAGGGAGAATATCTGTTCAGGTACATTGATAGGAAATTTGTATACACTTGAACCAAAACCTACCATGATGCAAATTGAAGTTAATAACTCATCTTCTAATTCCAATAAGAGAAAAGAACCTTCGAAGATAAACCAAACATATCTTTGGCATCTTAGGCTTGGTCACATTAACCTAAGAAGAATTCAAAGGTTGATAGCTGATGGACCTTTGAGTTCATTAGTGGTGGAGGATCTCCCAACCTGTGAATCTTGCTTGGAGGGTAAGATGACCAAGAGGCCTTTTAAGGCTAAGGGGTATAGAGCCAAAGATGTGTTAGAAATGGTTCATTCTGATTTGTGTGGTCCTATGACTATCCAGGCAAGAGGTGGTCTTGAATATTTCGTCTCTTTCATAGACGATTATTCAAGATATGGATGACACTACGATCGGATCGTGGTGGTGAGTACCTCTTGGGAGAGTTTAGGAACTACTTATTAGAGGATCGGAATCAATCCCAATTGACTGCACCTAGCACACACCAGCAGAATAGTGTAGCAGAGCGAAGGAATAGGACTCTTATGGAGATGGTTAGATCGATGATGAGTTATTCTGACTTGCCAGATTCATTCTGGGGATATGCTCTAGATACGGCGGTATACATTCTGAACTTGGTTCTATCTAAATCAGTGCCTTCTACTCCTACAGAGTTGTGGACTGGGCGAAAGTCTAGTCTAAGACATATTCAGATATGGGAGAGTCCAGCACATGTGCTGAAGGCAGATGCTAGTAAGTTGGAACCTCATACAGAAGTACGCATGTTCATTGGCTATCCTAGAGGAACGAAGAGTGGTTTGTTTTATAGTCCTAGAGATCATAGGGTGATCGTTAGCACGAACACCAGATTTCTAAAGGAAGACTATGTGATGAGCCACAAGCCCAAGAGTAAAATTGTTCTGGAGGAGATAAAAGGGGAATTCACTTCTTTAGTATCACCGGTACAAGAGGATATACCACATGTCACTACACTGTGTGTCATAGAGGATACACAAGTAATACCTCATCGTAGTGGGAGGGTTGTGAGACAGCCTGATAGATTCATGTTCTTGGGAGAATCTTCTGATTTGGTCCTTGGCGAACATGAACTTGATCCCTGGACATATGACGAGGCAATCCAAGATAAAGATACAGTATCTTGGCAAAGTGCAATAAATGCTGAGATTGAATCTATGGATTCAAATAAGGTCTGGGAGCTAGTAGAGCCACCCGATGGTGTAAAAACCATTGGATGCAAGTGAATCTACAAAAGAAAGAGAGGAATAGATGGGAAGGTTGAGATCTTCAAAGCAAGGCTTGTTGTGAAGGGGTATACTCAGAAAGAGGGTATCGATTATGAGGAGACCTTTTCGCCAGTAGCCATGATTAAGTCTATTTGGATTCTCTTATGCATAGCAGCTCATATGGATTATGAGGTGTGGTAGATGGATGTCAAGACAGCTTTCCTTAATGGAAGTCTTGAGGAAAACATCTATATGAAGCAGCCAGAGGGATTCATTGCTAAGGGCAAAGAGCATCTTGTATGTAAGCTTATGTTGGAATGTATACTGAAAGACTAGCTCTTTTTGTATGAACATTTTATTTTCGAATAAGAATCACATGATCATTGTTTGCACTTTATATATTTATTATATGTGTGTGCATATTGTCTAATATTTTACATTGTAGATAACATGGTGCTTGGTGTGGCACAGAAGATCATGTTATCAGTCCCTTGTAAAATATAAGTAGAGGCTCACAACCAAGATGGTTTTGGACAAACCATTGGCATGGTTGTAGTGTAGCTTGGTATTGTTTTGTCTTAAACATAAAGTTACACTAGTACACTTAGGTGTATTGAGCAGGACCGAAATAGAGGTGATTCAATTAATTACTGACTACATAATTGAATCGGACCTCGGATATTATGTTGTACATGCTCTTAATCCCGATATAAGAACGGGCACATGTACTTAGTATTTATTTCTTTGATTTACCAGAGGGTGAGATTTAGATGGATTAAATCAATATACCCGGTAAGTTGGGAAATAATATTATTTACATGGGGTGCCGTTAATTATAGGAGGAAACCGTGTCCTATATACTAGGTTGATGATGTCCCCTTGAGGAGCTCATAAGGTTCATCATGTAAACCCAGCTGGTTGACTTAGTCAACATGATGATAAGGTTGAGTGGTACTACTCGAGGAATTAGATGTTAATTAATTGATGATCAGTAAATCAATTAATTGACGGACATACGATATCTTAAACATGGGGAGATGAATGTACAAATAATATATGGAGCCCATATTAATTTATGGGGGTTGGTGAGGTAGTTCAATCATGATCCTCTAGTGGAATGGAACATCATTGATGGATCAAGTTTGTGTGGTTCCAATCCATCGGGTGGCCAAGATCCACCTCCTCCTTATGGTCCCTATCGTAGCCTAATATAATCCTAAAGAAGTCTAGATCCAAGGATGTAAAACAAAACTCTAAGAACCAACGGTTGGGATTAAATCCCTAGATCCGATGGTTGGGATGAAACCCTAGAACCAACGGTTGGGATTAAATCCCTAGATCCAATGGTTAGGATGAAACCCTAAAATCAACGGTTGGGATTAAATCCCTAGATTCGACGATTGGGATGAAACCCTAGATCCGACGGTTGGGATGAAAACCTAGATCCGACGGTTGGGATGAAATCCTAGATCCGACGGTTGGGATGAAACCCTAGATCCGACGGTTGGGATGAAACCCTAGATCCGACGGTTGGGATAAAACCCTAGATCCGATGGTGGAGATTAAATCCCTAGATCCGACGGTGGAGATTAAAGGAGGCTTAGGCCCAACTCTATATATAGATGGCTAAGGCTTGGGCGGCAAGAGAGAGATTGGAAATTAGGGTTTGGCTCATCTCAAAGTGGGCGGCAACAAACCCAAGAGGAGCTAGGGTTTTGGGCGGCTAGAAGTGGCCGGCAAGTTTGTTCTCCCTAGGGTTTTGGCCGGCGCCCTCATCCTATTCTCATCCATTGCCGGTGTTCATTGTTAGTAATATATGAGAGATGTCCTAAGGCAATCGCCTTATGTATGAACCATTTATATGATAAATGAAGATTCACTATTTGAGTATACATGTTTCATGTATTTGATTGGATCTTAAACTCATTTATCAATGTCCACGATGTGATTCACAAAGATGAGAGAATTTGTGATTGGATCACAACTAGTGAGTATCTCTACATGTGTAATTGTGATGTATCGAATTATCCCTAGTCGATGAATTGATGGATCCGACACCATCAATTCCGCTGAGACTAGCACGAGGTATACTCCTTGGTGTATCCAAGCGGTGATTCTCCGGATGGAGACATAGTGATGTCCGAGTTAATCGTGGATGCTAGTTATGGTAACTAGTTCATTGGAGTGACCATCGTAAGACTTCATATGGTTCTCTGCATATATAGATATGTCAATGAAGTTCTTACTGTGGCTTAAGTGCGATGTTCCTTTGACTTGCGGTATTCAAGTCATCTTGATCATGGAGACTTATGCTTTGACATCTTAAGCAAACATCTCTAAGGAGATGTTGACCCGGGATGATTGGGTCTAAGTCGAAGTGATCGAAGGTGTTTGAATAGCCTATAAAGGATTCACCACTCCTTGCGAGGAGATGTATACCCATGGCCTCTCGTCGGATTGTTACTAAAGTCTTTGGCCAAAGCATTACATGTTTAGAGTAAGGTACTCTTCGATACATGTGGAGTAACTAGAATCCGTAGGACGAGGAAATGATACTTGGGATAGGTGTGACGTAGTCAGCCTAGTGGGGACTGACACTATAGACCAAGTCCTGAACCAAGTGGGTATAAGATGAGTGAAGGGAATGGGGCACGATTCATTCGAGCATCGAAGGGTTTCGTAAATAGTTACGGATCAACTGCTGATCTTTTGGTTAATTGGGGATCATGATGTACTACTAGGTGCCACTCATGATCGCTCTATAATTAATGGTTAATTATAGACGCCAACATAAACCGAGAACCTATTTGGTCACACGCACAACGAGTGTAATCCAAAGGATTTAAAACGAGCTTGAGAATGGGATTCTCAGACCGAGAGAAACTATGTTTGGTTGGACCAAACATAAAGCAAGCATGAAATTGTTTCAGTCGCAATGGAAGCGTGGATGGGCCGTGTCTTATGAAGACATAATGGATGGACCAAAATGGTTTGGTTCTAATTCAATGGATAAGAATAAACCAAAGGGTTTGGTTTATTTTAAACGAATGAACCAAAAGTTGGTTCGGTTCGTTTTAACTTAAAATAAACCATCATGGTTTGGTTTATTTTAACTTATCTTAATGGAGCGGGTTAACGGGCTTTATGGATATGATCCATTAACCATTAAGAGAATTAGTTCTCTATAAAAGTGGGCTTAAGGGATTGTTAAACCCTAACTAATCCAAACCCTAACCCCCCCTTGAGTTGCCGCCCACTCCTTGGAGGAGTTAATCGGCGCCAACCGCCGCCGCCCAGCTTTGTGCCGCCGTCCAAGACCCTTGCCGGCGTCCAAGCTCCAGCCGGTGAACCTCCGGCGACCCTCCGGTGATCTCCTAAAGGTTCGGCATCAAGGTGAGCTTTTTCTCTCCTTGTTTTGGCCGGCGCCTACTCCTCCACCAAGCTGTCCAGTTTTCTGGACAGCTTCTTCTCCTCTCGTCGGAGCATCGTTTGGACGACGGTTAGTGCTCCGACAGTGGCTAACTTACCGGGGATTTGATCTCCGGTAATCCTCTGAGGTGGAGGACGAAGGATTCGTCAAACGGTTGACGAATACCTCTCTGGAGAAGCGAGTTTTGAGAACTCGTTTTAGGATCCGAATTTGGATTCAGATCGTGATCATCTCTCGATCACGTTGTCTTCAACACGAGGCTAGTAACCCGTACGAAGACGAAGCTCGTGACTTAGTGAAGTCATCCCGAGGAGCTCGGCGTGGATACGGATAGAGACGATTCTTACGAGGATCGTTCCGGTTGATGCCGTTCCCGCTACACGTCATATGGAAGGTATAACGTAGTTTAATTTTCTTTTATTGCAAATTTTAATTTACGGTTATGTCTACACTTGTTGTAATAGCATGCGTGTGTTGTGTGTGTTGTAATAAATATAGATTAATTATTTTTAATTGCTTCCGCTGTGCTCATGTTTACGAAACATGATCGAACACACACACGCCGCGGTGCCGGAAACCCAACATTCATCTCTTCCTCCTCCTTTTCTCATTGGTGGCCGGCGGTTTTCCAACTCCTTGGTGGCCGGCACTTCTCCAACCTCTAGGTGGCTGGCGGCAACACTTCAACAAGTTGGCCGGCGCTCATCCACTCGTTCCTTGGCCGGCGGTTGCATCAAACTCCCTTGCTTGGTGGCCGGTTCTAGAAAGGAAAGGTTTTGTTGGTTCTTCTCTTTGTTCGCAGCAGACAAGGAAGGGAAGAACGCGGTCTAGAAGGCTTCTACTCGTGGAGGATCTTCGCCCACACATCGTCCACGAGAAGGATAGGACATACGGTAGAAGATCGTGAGGTATAAAAGTTTTACAACTTTATATTCTGATCTAAGCATGTTCTTTTATGTGTTGATTATACAAGTGTGCATTAGTATATATTTTGTATAATCATGGACCCCGAAGACAAACACAAAAACCGGCGATCCATCCGTCGTCTCTTCCGCGGCTAACCAACTAGAAGAGTTGTGTTTCTTGAACAACTAATTTGTTCAAGCGATCACTCAAGTTGTTAGCACGACGACGAATTGGTTGTTCTAAGAAAACTCATCCCATCCGGATTAATTCTTTCATTAGTGAAAATTTTATTCCGGGGGACATGGGAGCCAATGAGTCTCCGAAGCGACTCCCTACAATTGGTATCAGAGCCACGATATTCAGTTTTGTGTGTTTTGGATTCGGTTACTTTCATGCACATATCATATATTGAGTATGCCAGATAATAGTAGGATGTGTGTAGGCTAACTTTTTGGTTGTAGGGATAAGATCCTACTATTATGGCTATTTGGTTGTATGTGATTTTTTTGTGTGTGATTTTATGTATATTATTTGAATCCTCGGGGTTGACGAGGCTAGATTAGTATTTATTTTTTGTAATTAAATATGGCATTTTTTAGCCGCTCATTTTAGTTTACTTTCAATCTAGATTATTTGTACACTCCTTCGTGGAGTATAGGATCGATGGATGTAAATTAAAATGATATATCTCGGCTCGGATCTCTTTGGCGACTTGCGCACAGGAAAAGGTGGAGCGGACGAGGTGGCGACACGACGGGATGCATATTGGAGAACAATGCCATAATAGTTGGAAAAATTCTGTTTTTTCCATATTTATTGCTGATTTGTTTTTATATGCATGTTGTGTGTGCTTTAAAATTCTCAATTTCAATTTACTAAGTGGGAGAGGGATATTTTAATTAATTCCCGTGGCCTCCATTACAATTTGACGTGTGATGCAACAAACTTGTGTGTTGGCTCTGAGTGCCTTCCTCCCTGCAGACGGGTTTGTTTGCGGATCACTAGGTCAAATAATGGTTATAGGAAATTATCTAGGAGCATGTGTACTGTTGGTGCAACAATGCCCCAAGCATTTATATATATTTTGATGTTTGGATAATCATCTAAGTTAGGCAATGTTTTGTGATCTAATTGTATACATGTTTAAGTGACAGGAAAATCCATGTATGAAGACTTGGTAAAAGACAAGTCCAAGTGTGATCTTGGCAAAGAGAAGTCAAGGAAAGGTCTTGGCAGCATAAGTCCAAGCATGTAGTCTTGGCGGCGTAAATTCCAAGCAGTCCTTGGAAAAGGAAGACCAAAGGAAAGTCTTGGCGGCATAAGTCCAAGCATGTAGTCTTGGCAGCGTAAAGTCCAAGCGTACTTTGGCAAAGAAGAAACCCAAAGCATGACGAAACCGAAGGAAGCTTTTGAAGGCAAGCGCATGGATGGAGTCGTGGACTCAGAGAAATCCTAGAGGAGCAAGGCTGATGGAGAAGCTAGAAGGTTAAGTCTAGGCTTAGGTTATGTTTTCAAGTATGAGCCATGGTGTCGATCGAGCACAAATCGACAAATAAATAGCATGACTAGCCGAGCCGATTGATCGACCGCGATATCGATCAGGTGATTGCCATTATTGGTAGTCGATCGGTGATCGATAGTCTTCCGTTAGCGATGGCAAAGTCTGGCAAAATGACGCAAATCCCGCAAATCCGGCTCGTGGCCGCTAGAATCGGGCGGCAATGATCGTGATGTAAGTCATCAGTCGACTGATAGACCTCCAACGGGAAAAAGAGGCTCTTTCCTATAAAAAGAGCCCAAGGGGAGCAAGAAGGGGCTAATGCTTATATTCTGATCTTTCTTCTAAGCTCCTACAAGTTTTCCAAGCTTTCTAAGTGTATTAATCTCCTTTCTCCTCTCAAATCTTCATTGTAATCTTTTGTAAGAAGAGGAGGTCTTTGTAAAGAGAAAGCTTCTTAGTGAAATTGCTTGGGTTGATCCACCTTAAGGATCGCCGTGGAGTAGGAGCGTTATCTCCGAACCACGTAAAGGCTTTGTTAGCATTGTTTTTTTGTTTTTACATATATTATTTGGGTTTGCTTCCGCTAATTACTCTTGTAGAAACGAAAAGCGCTATTCACCCCCCCTCTAGCTTTCAAACGATCCCTAACAAGTGGTATCAGAGCCCGGATCGCATCGGAAGATCTAGCAATCAACCGGAGCAAAGATGACATTTCAAGAGGGGTATAGCACGGCGAGGCCTCCGTTCTTTGACGACAACGATTTTGGATATTGGAAAGGTAGGATGGAGTATTATTTAATGAACGATATTGAAAATTGGTTTAGTATTGTGGATGGTTTTGAGAAGCCGGTCGACGAATTCGGAGCACCACTACCGACAAAGGATTGGACAAGAGAGATGGCCAAGAAAGCACAAGCGAATGCAAAAGCAACGACCACACTTCAAAGTGGTCTATCCAAGGAGCAACTATCTAAGGTCGGGCCATTCAACTCCGCAAAAGAGCTTTGGGAGAAGCTCATCGAACTCAACGAAGGATCCAAAGAGACAAGAAGGGCCAAGAGGGATCTTTTGATTGGCCAACTCCAAAGCTTCACTATGAAGACAAATGAAACGGTGAGCCAAATGCACGGGCGCTTCAAGGAGGTAGTCAACGGACTACACGTTATAGGTGTAAAGGTCGACAACCGAGAGCTTGTGAGGTATGTACTACAAGCCTTCCCTAGTACCACCTTATGGGCCTCAATGGTAGATGCCTATAAGGTCTCTAGGGATCTTTCATTAGTTAAATTAGATGAGTTATTTTGTGAATTTCAATTGCATGAACAAGCTAACACTTCATCCAAAGAGAAGGGTATAGCTCTTGTTGTAGGAAAGAAGGAGAAGAAGAAAAAGGAAAAGAAGGAGGTGTCTTCCTCATCCGAATCTGAGGAGGACTCATCAAGTAGTGAGGATGAGTTGTCGGCAAGTGAGGTAGCACACTACGTCAAGAAATTTGGTGGGAAGTCAAGGAGGCCCACCAAGAAAGATGTGAAGAGGATGTTTCAATCCTCAAGAGGTAAATCTTCTAACAATTCAAATTCTATTTCTAACGTGACGTGTTTTGGTTGCAACAAGAAAGGGCATATAAAGCCCAATTGCCCGGAACTAAAGAAAAAGGAGGAGAAGGATAAGAAGAAGAAGGAAAAGAAGAAGAAGGAGGCGATGATGGCACAAACATGGGACACTCTAAGTATGGAGGAGTCTACCGACGATGAAGAAGTTTGCCATTCAACCCGAAACTTAGCCCTCATGGCATTGGAAGAAACCGGAAGCTCAAGCGAGGAGTCTTCTTCCTCTTCAAGTGATGAATCATCATCAAGTGATGATGATGAGGTAAATGACTCACCCAAAGTAGATTTACTTTATAAGACTATTGCATGTTTACAAAATGCTTTAAATAGATCAAAAACTAGGATTAAGGATCTAAAATTAGAAATCAAATCATTTAAGAATATAGATGCATCATGTGATAAACCATCTAGTGATGATGATTGTACTCTTAGGGATGAAAATGATGAGTTAAGAAAAGAAATAAGTAAATTAAGAACATGCCTAGAAAAGTTCACTAATGGTTCCAAATATCTATATATGATTATTAAGGACCAAAGGGCAATTTACAATAAGGCCGGTTTAGGATATAGACCTAAGGAGAAAGAAGTAGCATTTGCATCCCTAGTTAGTAGAAAATCCATGATTAAAAGCAAGGGGAGAAAAGCATGGGTACCAAAGAAATTTATAATTAATGCTAGTGGTCCTAAGATTTGGGTACTTAAGGATTGTGTTTTTCATGTGACATAGGTAGAAGAACCAAGCTTGTGGATAGTTGATAGTGGGTGCTCAAAGCATATGACCGGGGATGAGAGAAAATTCTCCACTATCAACCACACAAGCCAAGGAAAAGTGTCTTTTGGTAATAGCGGCAAACTTAAATTTTAGGAAAGGGCACCATTGAGGTATCTCCCAATCTTGCTATTCATAAAGTTCTATTAGTTAAAAATATGAAATTTAACTTACTTAGTGTAAGCCAATTATGTGATGCAAATTTTGATGTTAAGTTTGATTCCTCAAAATGCTTTATAAGACACAAAACTATAAATGATTGCATGTTAGTAGGCTTTAGACAATCAAATATATATTATGTTGATTTATCTTATGCTACTAATCCTTCCACTAAGTGTCTTATTGCAAAAGAGGAAGAAAGTTGGCTTTGGCATAGGAGACTAGGTCACATAAACATGAAGAATATAGCCAAAATAGCAAAATTGAAGCTAGTCAAAGGATTGCCTAGAGTCAAATATCTCAAGGACAAGATGTGTGATGCTTGTCAAGAAGGGAAACAATCAAAAACATCATACAAAGGTAAAAATTTACTTAGTACCGCTTTACCATTAGAATTACTACATATGGATTTATTTGATTGCCATAGTACCCCATCTATAATTGGTAGTAAATATTGCTTGGTAATAGTAGATGATTTTTCTAGGTTTACTTGGGTGTTTTTCTTGAAAAATAAGGATGAAGCCTTAGAAATAATCATAGGATTTAGCAAAAGAGTAGAAAATGAAAGAAAACTCAAAATCAACCAGATCCGTAGTGATCATGGTGGAGAGTTTGAGAATTCTAACTTTTCAACTTTTTGCTTAGAACAAGGGTACAAGCATGAATTTTCTTGTCCTAGAACACCCCAACAAAATGGGGTTGTGGAAAGAAAAAATCATGTCATACAAGAAGCGGCTAGGACAATGCTTAATGCATATTCCTTACCTAGCTACTTGTGGGCGGAAGCGGTTAATACCGCTTGCTATATCCAAAATAGGGTATTAATTCATAGGTTTTTAGGAAAAACTCCATTTGAATTATGGAATGGTACAATTCCAACAATTCATTATTTTAAGGTCTTTGGATGTAAAGTCTATATCTTAAATACCAAAGACAACCTAAGTAAATTTGAGTCCAAAGCGGATGAAGGAATCCTAGTTGGATACTCATCCACTAGTGTAGGATATAGAGTTTACAATAAAAGGACTCAAAAGATTGAAGAATCTTCAAATGTTCAATTTGATGAAACTTCAAATACATACCCTAGAAAATTCCCTATTGATGATGACATAAATAATGAAAATCAAGAAATTACCAAACAATTTCAAGATTTAAACTTAGGGGGTAATAATCAAGGGGGAGGATTGGATCAAGGGGAAGTAAGGGATGATTCCGATAATGAACATAGAATTGAAGTAAATCATGATCAAACTCAACTTGATACACCTCCTAGAACCATAAGAGTTCATCAAAGTCACCCATTAGATCAAATTGTGGGTGAATTATCTCAAGGAGTTAGGACTAGGTCATTCCATAGGGACCCCACTAGTCATATAGCTCTAATTTCTCAAATTGAGCCCAAAAACATTAAAGATGCATTACTTGATCTGGATTGGATCTTAGCAATGCAAGATGAATTGGCTCAATTTGATAGGAGTCAAGTGTGGGAGTTAGTTCCTAGACCAAGTGAAAACACTATTATTACTACAAGATGGGTCTTTAGGAACAAACTAGATGACCAAGGTAATATCACTAGAAATAAAGCACGATTAGTTGCAAGGGGTTTTAATCAAGTTGAAGGACTTGATTATTATGAAACATAGTTGCTAGATTAGAGTCCATTAGAATACTTTTAGCATATGCCTCCTATATGGGTTTCAAACTCCATCAAATGGATGTCAAATCGGCATTCCTAAATGGGTTTATTAAGGAAGAGGTGTATGTAGAACAACCTCCCGGGTTTGAAAATATGGACTACCCAAACCATGTATACAAACTTAGGAAAGCCTTATATGGTTTGAAACAAGCTCCCCGGGCTTGGTATGAAAGATTGTCAACTTTCCTAATCTCTAAGGATTTCAGAAGGGGTAGTATAGATCAAACTCTCTTTATAAAGTCAACATCTAAGGACATTTTTGTAGCCCAAGTATATGTTGATGACATTATCTTTGGGTCAACAAATGATGAGCTTCTTGAAGACTTTATTCAAAATATGGAAAAAGAGTTTGAGATGAGTCTAGTTGGAGAATTAAATTTCTTCCTAGGTTTGCAAGTTAAACAAACTAGTGAAGGAATTTACATTTATCAAACCAAATATGCTAAGGAAATGATTAAGAAATTTGGTTTAGAAAATGCTAAGGTAGTGTCAACTCCAATGGCAACCAATACCAAAATAGATAGTGATAGTGAAGGAAAACAAATAGATCTTACCCTTTATAGGAGCATGATTGGTAGCCTCTTGTATTTAACCGCTAGTAGACCCGACATATTATTTGCGGTTGGTATGTGTGCTAGGTATCAATCATGTGCTAAGGAATCTCATTTAGTTGCCGTTAAAAGAATTTTAACATGTCAAGGGCACACTAAATGTAGGTCTATGGTACCCTAGGACTAGGTGTTTTGATTTAATTGGGTACACCGATTCCGATTATGCCGGTTGCAAATTGGATCGGAAGAGTACTAGTGGTGGATGCCAATTCCTTGGGTCCTCCCTAGTGAGTTGGAGTAGTAGGAAGCAACCTTGTGTTGCTTTATCCACCACCGAGGCCGAATATGTTGCTATGGGTGGTTGTGTAGCTCAACTATTATGGATGAAACATACCTTAGAAGATTATGAGCTAACTTACTCCAACATGAAAGTACTTTGTGATAATGTGAGCACCATTAACTTGACCAAAAATCCGGTGCATCACTCTAGGACCAAGCATATTGAAGTGAAACATCACTTCATTAGAGACCATGTGGCTAAGGGGGACATTGAGCTTAATTACATTGAATCTAAGTCCAACCTAGCCGACATCTTTACCAAGCCTCTCCCCGAAATAGAATTTTCATCACTTAGGAGAGAACTTGGGATGTGCTTTGTAGAATAGAAGTGTAGTTTTGCATGATTCTATAGAAATACTAGGATTTATACCTTTAACCATCTCACAAAACACTTAGGAAACCATGATTTTTGTATTGAGCCACCTAGACAACATGTGAGATGTTAGGAAGATGCACTTGGTTCATCATGCTTGTTATGATGCATTACTATGAACCAAAGTGTCATCTAGAAACATTAATCCTTCATTGGACCAATCATTGGGAAGGCCTATGTACAATTAATGTGCATATAGCTCCAAGAATATGATTGGAAATGTCAAATAAAATAAAATATAAACTATGTCTATCAAACCTTGAGAAACAATTTCCTATTGATAAGCCAAAGTGATACAAAGTTTTGCAAAAATATCATAACTTTTGCAAAATCTCAAGATTGTGTCAATATCAAAATCTAGAGGTAATATAATTTTAAAATAATTTTTCCTTGATAGGAAATGATCTAACAATATTACCCACAAAATTTCGTGATTTTTTGATCTTTATTGAATTAATTATGAATTTTAAGATCGATATCATCGATCGACCGGTACCTAACGCCACTTCGACTATACGCTAATATCGAACCGGCTTACTCGGTTCGTTATCGTCGACCGCCATTTATGGCGATCGACGCATGTAATCGCTCAGATGCGATCGTCGGCTCGATCGATATCGCCTGACCGCCATTTATGGCGGCAAATGACCGACGCGCATGTAATCGCTCGTATGCGATCGCGGCTCGACCGATCACCATCATTCACGCCGACTAACAGCGAATCGTGTCACGGTTTTTAGGGCTTTCCACCGGTTTGACTCGCCAGAACCTCTCGATTTCTCTCTTCTTTTCCTCTTCCGACGACCTTCCACCGCACCTCTTAGCCGTTCTCCTTTGTTTTCCGGTGACTTCATCGACACGTGATCCCATTTGGAGTGCTCTCCAACTCGAGGACCTTCTCTTGTTACTCCGTCAGCGCCTAGTTTCAAATACTGGCTAGGGTTCCGTGGTCCCAAGATCGATCTTTGTTCACCATGCTGCCTAGGTATATTTTCATTCCTGATCAATGTTTGTTTTGTTCCTATGATTGTATTTCACTAACCCATGCTTGTCTTGTTGTCTCTGTCCATGCATCATCAACCTACATTGTGCATATTTTTTTTGTGTTGTCTTTTCACCCATTTAGAATTAAGCACTTTGCTACTAAAGCGGGCACCTCCGACCAATGAGGGCCCGTCAAACCCTCAACCCTCTGTTGATCCTCGATTTCCAAATTCCGCCCTTGAAAGTGCTTTCCATAAAAACAAATTCCAACTTATTCCACCTAGATCAATGGATTCCAAGTTTCTTAAAAACTACTGTTTCGACATTGTTCAAATCATCCAACATTACAACCTTGAGTCTTTAGTTTTCTGTGAACATCACGTAAATATCACCCTTCTCTGAATTTTTCAACAACCTACGACCTGGAGATGGTGAGATAATCGGACTCGCATTGCTCAGCGCGATCCGGATTTCGATCCCAGATCTGACCAATTTTCTCGGATGTCTTTCTTCCGAGAATGATTTCACTCTATATCCATCTTGAGTGAACCTCTTCCATCTCCCTTTGAGGAGATTTCTTTAGATTCCTTCATGATACTTTCTATCACTATCCTCGACCTTTGAACACCAATTTATTTCAATCACAAGAACTTTCTGCCTCTGACAATGTCCTTTATAAGGTCGTTGCTCATTGTCTTCTCCCCATAGTTACCCGTGGTTTGGCCTTGGTTCGCCCTCCACACTTACTTCTCATGCATTTCTTTCGTCAATACTTAGACATTAACATTGGTCTCAATACCTTCTAATGCATCATTCATTTCATAAGGCCAAACAATGGGAAGATTCACATACCATTTGGAAATGTCCTCACTCAATGGCTCAGCTCTGTAGGCATTGATGTCAATATAGGAGTCATTAAAGTCATGAATAGAAAATATGATCAGATGACTCGACGGAGTTTCTCATTGGCGGGCCTGAAGGCCGACAGAGGATCCGGGGACCCAAAGACGGGTAGCAAAGTGCCGCCCAAAGACTAGAGGATGCCACTGCGGAAGGAGTTGTTGAGGGTGGTGCTGCAGGTGTTGCTAAGGGGACTGATGCGGGGGAGACTGCTGCAGGCGATACTATTCTACCAGACACATCCCTCAGTGCCCGCTTCGATGCTTTTGCGGAGCGGGTGGACACACGTTTTGAGGAGTTGTGCCTAGAGCATCAGGAGCTCCTCTCCCTCGTGAGAGAGGTGCATCGGCAGCAGCAGGACATCTTGGCGATTCTCCGCCCTGCTGTACCTGGACACCCACCTCATGATGGTTCGTCATCTGCACCGATGGATGCTGAGGATGACGTTCGTTAGCTCGCTTGTTTTCTTTGTTATTTTCTTTTTGGCCGTATGTACGGCATAAACTCCTACTTATGTAATGACTTTTGATTAATGAAATGAAATTGTGTTTTTTTATTCACTTCTATTAGTGCCTACAATTTGTTATTTGTCAAGTTTAGAAGTCGAGCATATCGTACAAAGTTATGAATATTGATACGATACAATTACACTTTTTGCGTCATAATTTTGTTATTTTAAATATCGTATCAATCCATTAATCTGATGAACATGTTTTTCGTCTAATATTTTTCATATGTTATATTAGTCGAATAAAATGTGTATGCCACGTTTCGTGATTTTTGGACACCCACGTAATTTTCTACGCATTTTCAAACCTTGACTGAAAAACTCAAATTGATTTATACGATATCGATCACCGTTATTAGCGATCGCCATTTGCAGCGATTGGTGATGCCTATTCCAGTCGAACCGGTGTCACTGCTTTGGAATGGAAAGCAGTTTTTCATCGGTTAAAAGGTTCAATTTTGGACATTATACGATTTCCACAGTATATACATGATACCTTGTATGGAAAGGCAGATTTTCTTGGTGCACTGGTTTAGGGGGAGCTACATCCCTTATTTATATAATTGTTGGTGCAAGGCTAGGACATATTTGCCTATTCTATTGCTTATGTTTTGTTTCACATGTTATTTACACATCATGAAACATGTCTTGGATTTAGGGGGAGCTTCATATCAATTTTATACCTTTGTTCAAGATGTGTCAATTATAATTCCTTCCTGCACTTATTGGATAACCTCTTCTCTTTTTGTTGTATGTCAAAGGGGGAGAAGGGATATTTAAGTTAGAATTCATATTGAAATATGTTTATAAAGAAGACTAACTTAAATGATTGTCAAACATCAAAAAGGGGGAGATTGTTGGTGCAACAATGCCCCAAGCATTTATATATATTTTGATGTATGGATAATCATCTAAGTTAGGCAATGTTTTGTGATCTAATTGTATACATGTTTAAGTGACAGGAAAATCCAAGTATGAAGACTTGGTAAAAGACAAGTCCAAGTGTGATCTTGGCAAAGAGAAGTCAAGGAAAGGTCTTGGCAGCATAAGTCCAAGCATGTAGTCTTGGCGGCGTAAAGTCCAAGCAGTCCTTGGAAAAGGAAGACCAAAGGAAAGTCTTGGCGGCATAAGTCCAAGCATGTAGTCTTGGCGGCGTAAAGTCCAAGCGTACTTTAGCAAAGAAGAAACCCAAAGCATGACGAAACTGAAGGAAGCTTTTGAAGACAAGCGCATGGATGGAGTCGTGGACTCAGAGAAATCCTAGAGGCGCAATGCTGATGGAGAAGCTAGAAGGTTAAGTCTAGGCTTAGGTTATGTTTTCAAGTATGAATTAGTCATACTTGAGTGTGATCATTGGAACATGGTGTCGGTCGAACTGGCTCTTAAAATACAACATTAGAGGTTGGAAGGTCATATCGATCGGGTTATCGATCAACCGGTGACGATCGACTCGATCGGCTGCGACATACAAGCCGGAAGTCGATCGCCACAAGCAGAAATGGCGTGGCCGATCGGTCCATCGGCTACGAAGCGAAGATCCGATCGGCCGCCCTTTGTTGGCCCGATCGATAGTCTTCCGTTGGCGATGACGACGAAATCCCGCAAATCCGGCTGTTCCGGCCGTTTAGAATCGATCGAATGATCGATGTAAGTCATCGATAGACCTCCAACAGGAAAAAGACGCTCTATCCTATAAAAAGAGCCCAAGGGGAGCAAGAAGGGGCTAATGCTTATATTCTGATCTTTCTTCTAAGCTCCTACAAGTTTTCCAAGCTTTCTAAGTGTATTAATCTCCTTTCTCCTCTCAAATCTTCATTGTCATCTTTTGTAAGAAGAGGAGGTCTTTGTAAAGAGAAAGCTTCTTAGTGAAATTGCTTGGGTTGATCCACCTTAAGGATCGCCGTGGAGTAGGAGCGTTATCTCCGAACCACGTAAAGGCTTTGTTAGCATTGTTTTTTTGTTTTTACATATATTATTTGTGTTTGCTTCCGCTAATTACTCTTGTAGAAACGAAAAGCGCTATTCACCCCCCCTCTAGCTTTCAAACGATCCCTAACATGTACATCCACAGCGGTAAGACACATAATCCAAAATAATTCTCTTAGTATTGATTTAATGGTGCACACTTAGATGCAAATAAGAGTATCCTCCCCATCGGAGTCACTGCTTTTATTTGTAGGGGCAAAGAGGAACCAACTATTAATTTTATTTGTCAAAAAGTAAGGTTGACAAGATAATAAAATTAATGGGTAAAACCTCCTCTTACAAATGTAGAATTCGTATACGTCCACACAGCGTGGCATGCGATATTCTCGGTGATTTGAGGTGTTGGTTGATTTTGGAATTTTATTGTTTTGAGGAATCAATCATATTTGAAATCTAATATTTTGATCATTGTGATTTTTAGGATTTTCAAATGGCTTTCAACCCACTTGCTATGATTTTAAAAGAAAATAAGCTTATTGGACCAAACTATATTGATTGGAAAAGAAATCTGGATATTGTCTTAACTGCGGAGGAGTACAAATTTATACTCTTCGAGGTCTGTCCTCCTAAGCCCTCCGATGACTCTGATGAAAAGGAGAAAGAACGTTATAAGAAATGGGTCAAGGCAGATGAGATGGCGCGGTGTTACATTTTGGCATCTATGTCAAATGTGCTGCAACATCAGCATCAGGCCATAGCCACAGCTTATGACATGATATTCAATCTCAAGGAACTTTTCGAACATCAGAGTAGGGCGGCTAGATAGGAGGCAATGAGAAACTTGATGACGACCACCATGATCGAGGGAACACCCGTTAGGGATCATGTTCTCAAGATGATGGCTAATCTTAATGAGATGGAAGTCCTCGGAGCTGAGATCGATGGGGAAACCCAGGTCGATATCATTCTCCAGTCTCTGCCTAGGAGTTTTGAGCAGTTTTGCCTCAATTACAACATGAACAAGAGGTTGTATTCATTGGCGGAGCTTCTGACAGAACTCCAGGCGGCAGAGGGGCTTTTTCGTCAAAGTGCTCAAGCCATGGTCGCTCAGAAGGTTTCTTCCTTTAAACCGAAAGGTAAGAAGAAGAAGAAGCAAGGTGGAGCGAAGAAAGTGGCAGTGGGGCCTCAGGCAGGAGTGAAGAAGCCGAAATGCAAGTGATTCACTTGCAAGCAGACTAGACATTGGAAGGCGGACTGTCCTCGCCGAAAGAACAAAGGTATATCTTCTTTTTTAGTTGTTGAAACATGTTTAGCGGTATTATCTACCAGTGCCTGGTGTGTAGATACATGAGCCACTGATCATATCTGCAATACTTTGCAGGGGTTCCAGGAAACCCGACGACTAGCTGAGGGAGAAATTACCGTCTTCATGGGCAATGCTTCAAAGGTGGCGGCTATTGTAGTGGGAGACGTTTATTTATCTTTTGATAGGAATAAAGTTTTGGTTTTGAGAAATTGTCTTTATGTACCTACTTTTAGAAAGAATTTAATTTCAGTTTCTAAATTATTTATGGATGGATATTCTATTTCTTTTAATGACAAAGTGGTTATAAAAAGGAATAGGGAGATTATCTGTTCTGGTACATTGGTTGGCAATTTATATACTCATGAACCGAAAACTCCCACGATGCATATAGAAGTCAATAACTCATCTTCTAAGTCTAATAAGAGAAAAGAACCTTCGCAAATGAACCAGACATATCTTTGGCATCTAAGGCTTGGTCATATTAACCTAAGCAGAATTCAAAGGTTGATAGCTGATGGACCTTTGGGTTCATTAGTGGTGGAGGATCTCCCTGTTGCGATTTCCCGAGCCGCAAAAATAGCTTTTTGCGTTGCGGAAACCTCGGAAGCCCCGGTCATGGATCCGTGCGAAGTATAAAAATTATAATTACATGTATGTGCTTACAGAAATCCTAGATCTACCTTAGATCTAAGAGGTTAGAATGTTACCCTCGTAGCGACGCCCTTCGCTTATCCCGTTCGTCCAAAAGTTCGCCGGAACTCGAGAGTGTCAAGTGCACACTCCTCTATGGTATCCACACAAGCAATAGGTGGAGAAAACTCAACCTTGAGTGTGCTAGCACTCCTTGGTTGGTTCGGCCAAAGAGAGGGATGGGAGAGGGAGAGCTTGAGAGAAAAAGTTCCAAGGAAGAAGATGAAGTTAAGAGTGTAACTCACCAAATGAATTCACCACCCATAACCCCAAAGTGGCCGGCCACTTCATGGAAGGGGGGTTACATGCATGCATGTAACTCCCATGACCCTTGGTCTCCCTCATGATGTGGCACCAATTGACCAAGTCAATGATGATGTGGAGCATCATCATTGGCCGGCCATGCCTAGTCATCATCATGACATGGCATTTGGTCAAGTCAAACTTGACCTTTCATCTTCCCTCTCAAGTCAAGTCAAACTTGACCTCTAATCTCCCATGGTTGATCAAATCTAACCACTTGACTCACGTCAATTTAATTTAATGAATCTCTATTCATTAATTTAAATTGATTTGATGAATCAAATCTCAATTAGACTCATTCAACACTTGAATCAACTTGAGTCTAACTCAATTAGTCTAATTTGGATTACTCTTAATCCAATTTGGTTCATCCCATGAACCTAATCCTCATGGTTCATCATATGAACCTAATCTCCATCTAATTGCTCTTATGTGTGTGACCCTATAGGTTCTTGTAACGTTGGCAATGTCCCTAAACCGATTTAGGAACATAAGCAATGAGCGGTATCTAGCAACACATCATTGCTACCCAAGTTACAAGAATGTTGAGCTCAACATCACCTTTGTGACTACTAATTGTGACTCTCACAATATGTGACAATGTCCCTCTATCCTTGACATCTAGATTGACCAATCGAGGCATAGACCCGTGTCATCCTCAGTACAATCTAAATCTTGAACTCAGTAGACTCACTCTAATCAAATGAGCTCAATATCTCATATTGACTCATTTGGGCATGTAACCATACGCCGTGGTCTCACTCTATCAAGAATATCGATGTCACTCCCGTCATATAGGAGGGATAGATCCCATCTACATCACTCACATCCCTCCGCATAATTTGTTACATACCCAGTAATCGCCTTTATAGTCCACCCATTTACGGGTGACGTTTGACGAAGCCAAAGTATGCAACTCCTTATGTAGGGAACCATGGTGACTTCAGGTCTAAGGACTAATAGTCATACTAATAGCCACATGAGAAAGTATATGACACTCATATAACGATCCATGATACTTTCTCATGGCGGGTCATTCGATATACATTCTCGATGCATACCCATGTGTCAACTTGATATCTCATATCCATGACTTGTGAGATCAAGTCATCTTGTTGACCTACATGCTAGTCTCTACGCATTAACATTGTCCCTGAATGTTAATAGTCGACTAGGAATGATTAGAGTAGTGTTCTCTATATCATCTCATTATCGATTCAACCAATCGATTGATATAGATAAGAACCTACTACTCAAGGACATTATTATATTTAGTTATTTGGCACCAATACAAGTAAATATAATAACCATGCCTTTATAAATAGGAATATGATACAATAAAGTCCATACAACAATCATCATATGATTGGCTCTAGGGCTTTCACTAACAATCTCCCACTAGCACTAGTGCCAATCACGGTAGTATCTAATACCCAATGACCTAGTGTGACCATCATGCTTTTTCTGTGCCAAAGCCTTGGTCAAGGGATCTGCGATGTTAGCCTCTGTGGGTACTCTGCAAATCTTCACATCTCCTCTATCGATGATCTCTCGAATGAGATGGAAGTGTCGTAGTATGTGTTTGGTCCGCTGGTGTGAGCGAGGTTCCTTAGCCTGTGCAATCGCTCCATTGTTGTCACAATAGAGCTCTATAGGATCTGCAATGCTAGGAACCACCCCAAGCTCAATAATGAACTTGCGGATCCAAACTGCCTCCTTTGCTGCCTCAGATGCAGCGATATACTCGGCCTCTGTTGTAGAATCAGCAACTGTGTCCTCGCTTGAACTCTTCCGACTCACGCGCCACCATTCAAGCAAAACACGAACCCGATCGCGATCTGTAATCATCACGTGGGTTTGGAAGGCCGCATCGCTTGTAACCCTTTACAGCTAGCTCCTCATCGCTTCCAAATATCAAGAAATATTCTTTAGTCCTTCTTAAGTACTTAAGAATATTCTTGACTGCTATCCAGTGACGCTCACCTGGATCTGTCTGGTATCTACTCGTCATGCTCAAAGCATACGAGACATCAGGACGAGTACACAGCATGGCGTACATGATAGATCCTATAGCATATGCGTAAGGGATCTTATACATGCGGTCTCTCTCCTCTCTAGAAGAGGGACTTTGAGTCTTCGAAAGACTCACACCATGTGACATCGGCAGAAGTCCTTTCTTGGAATTCTGCATGGAAACCAAGTAATCTGTCATCGATGTATGTACTCTGACTTAGGCCAAGCAATCTCTTAGATCTATCTCTATAGATCTTGATGCCTAGAATACAGGCTGCTTCACCTAAGTCCTTCATTGAGAAGCACGTCCCGAGCCAAGTCTTCACAGACTGTAGCGAAGGGATGTCGTTCCCAATGAGCAGTATGTCATCCACATATAATACAAGGAAGACAACTGTGTTCCCATTAACCCTCTTGTAGACACAGGGTTCATCTTCATTCTTGATGAAACTAAACTGTTTGATCGCATCATCGAATCGAAGATTCCAGCTCCGAGAAGCTTGCTTTAGCCCATAAATGGACCTTTGCAGCTTGCATACCTTCCCAGTATGTTGTGGATCTATAAAACCCTCAGGTTGTGTCATGTACACATCCTCGAGTAAGTTTCCATTCAGAAACGCGGTTTTGACATCCATCTGCCAGATCTCATAATCGTGGTATGCTGCAATAGCAAGCAAGATCTGAATGGACTTAAACATCGCCACTGGAGAAAAGGTTTCATCATAGTCAATACCATGAATTTGCTTGAAACCTTTAGCCATGTGCTTCGTTCAGTTGTGTTGTTCGATGATCGAATCCAGGAAGAAGGCTAGAAGATGAGGCCCAAATCGAGAATGTGCATCCTTGGTGGATCGACAAAGTCCATAATTGGTTAGTGTACATGGATTCCATCTCGGATCTCATGGCGTCTAGCCATTTCTTAGAATCTGGGCTCATCACAGCTTCTTGATAGGAGGTAGGTTCATTCTCAATGAGCATAATGTCATCATGGTCAGACAAGAGAAATGAGTATCTCTCAGGCTGACGACATACCCTATCAGACCTGCGAAGAGGTAGGTCTACTTGAACAGGTGGTTGTTCCACAACTCTTTGTGCAACAACCTCATCACTCACAACACTTTGTGGTTCTGTTCAACCTCCATCAAGGCCTCAGCTATGGTCCTTATCTTGAATTTATTCAAGATCTAAGTTACTACCACTAGTTTTTATAGAAACTAAATCGCTTTATATAAAAACGCAGTCTTTGCCACAAACACTTTGTGTTGACTGGGAATGTAGAAGTAATATCCCTTAGTATCCTTGGGATATCCAACAAAATAGCACCTATCGGATTTGGGTCCCAGTTTGTCTGAGACTTGACGTCGAACGTAAGCCTCACAACCCCAAATCCTCATAAAAGACATCTTGGGATTTTTCTCTGTCCATATCGTATATGGTGTCTTTACCCTGACCTTGGATGGTACGGTTAAGGGTAAAGGCTGCTGTGTCGAGCATATCCCCAAAAGGATATAGGAAGATCTGTGTGACTCATCATAGATCGTACCATATCCAATAGTGTACGATTCCTCCTTTCGGATACACCATTCCACTGTGGTGTTCCAGGAGGAGTGAGTTGGGATAGAATCCCACACTCAGCTAGATAGTCACGAAACTCATGGCTAAGGTATTCACCACCTCGATCTGATCGAAGTATCTTAATACTCTTGCCAAGCTGGTTTTGTACTTCATTCTTGAATTCTTTGAACTTTTAAAGGATTGATTTATGTGTCATAAGATACACATAACCATATCTACTGAAGTCATCAGTAAATGTAATGAAGTACCTGTAACCACCTCTAGCAGCAACATTGAAAGGACCACATACATCACTATGTATAAGTCCTAACAAATCTGTTGCTCTTTCGCTGTGTCCACTAAAGGGAGTCTTGGTCATCTTGCCTAAAAGGCAAGACTCGCATGTCTCATATGATTCAAAATCAAATGAGTCTAGCAGCCCATCCTTATAGAGCTGAGATAAGCGACTCTCATTTATGTGACCTAAGCGACAATGCCAGAGATAGGTTTGGTTCAACTCATTTGACTTGAACCTCTTGGTACTTATGTTATAGATAGGGCTCTCTAAGTCTAGAAAGTAGAGTCCATTCATTAGAGGTGCACTACAATAGAACATATCATTTAAATAAATTGAACAACATTTGTTCTTTATTATAAATGAAAAACCTTTCTTGTCCAAACAAGAAACTGAAATGATGTTCTTAGTTAAGGCAGACACATAACAACATTCATCTAATTCTAGTACAAGCCCAGAGGGTAGAGATAGATCATAAGTTCCTACAGCAACAGCATCAACCCTTGCTCCATTGCCTACTCGTAGGTCCACCTCGCCCTTTGTCAATGCCCTGCTATTTCTCAGCCCCTGCACATTGGTACAAATGTGAGATGCACATCCGGTATCTAATA
This sequence comes from Wurfbainia villosa, assembly GCA_025175895.1. Classification (NCBI taxonomy): domain Eukaryota; kingdom Viridiplantae; phylum Streptophyta; class Magnoliopsida; order Zingiberales; family Zingiberaceae; genus Wurfbainia; species Wurfbainia villosa. Next base: position 19,173,875 of record CM046000.1, on the reverse strand, counting down.
CCCATGATGAAGAAATAGATAGATTGACTTCTATAACATTTATACCTGAAGTAGAAGTCTCACTTCTCTTCTTCTTAAGATCTGCTACGCTAATGTCCTGCTTCCTTGTAGTGGAAGCAAGCCCCTTCCTTGGCTACCCCTCCTTTGGGTTTAAGTTCTTTGCCTTTGCCCTTGGCTTGGGACTTTCCCTTACCTTTAGGCTTGTCGTTGCCTTTCTTCTTCTGCACCATCAAAATGGTGTCAGGTTTATCCTTCTTAAGGTTAAGCTCAGCAGTTCTCAACATGCTGAGCATTTCAGGCAATGGCTTATCAATTTCATTCATGTTATAATTCATGACAAATTGATTGAAGGCTTGTGGCAAAGATTGCAAGATTAGGTCAGTGGCCAGCTCTTGGCCAAGTGGGAATCCCAGCCTTTGTAGGTTTTCTACTTACCCAATCATCTTGAGTACATATGTACCTACGGGAGTCCCTTCTTGCATTTTGGACCCAAATAATGCCTTAGAGACTTCATATCTCTCATGCCTAGCTTGTCCTTGATATAGTTGACGAAGATGTCCAACCATATCATAAGCATTCATGAACTCGTGTTGCTTCAAGCTCGAGTTCATGGTCGCGAGCATTAGACATGACACATCTAATGCATCATCTTGATGCTTCTTGTAAGCATCTTTGTCACCGCGAGGCATTGGAGGTGCCTCCTGAATGGGCCGCCCAGACGCATAACTTCCTTTCTTGGGTGAGAACAATTCTCAAGTTCTGCATCACCAGAAATTTGCTCCATTGAGCTTGTCCTTCTCAAGGACGGATCGCAGAGAGAGAGTGTTCATGGTTGTGACATAGTTATCTACAACATACAATGCAGAGAATTAATATCATATTCCTTTATCATTTAATTAGGCCTTTAATCAAATGATGCTCCCACTGAATTATAGGAATTTTGTAGAATCGAGTTATGGATGTGGTCAAACCACATTATTAGATTCAAACAAACTAGCTATAATTCTTGCGGGACAAGATCCACATCATACTAAGCCTTGAGTTAGCTTTGGCTAAATCGCCCAAGACTTAGTACGATCGGTGGGTAACACATTACCGATTACATCTCTATGCAACTCTTGTTTATAGGATTAAGACCCACATTTACAAAAGACCTTGAGTTAGCTTTGGCTAAATCGCCCAAGATTTAGTGTAAATGTGATCTTAACCTATCTTTCCAACGATTGGAATATGCGTATAGTTCTACTCGATCCAATTGAGTTAACTAGTTTTGCTCAATCTAATTGAGCTGACTCTAACCCGAGTCGTGATAGGCGGGACCAAGATTGTCCCTCTGCACCCTACCAAGATAATATGTGTTGCTCTGCTTTGGCAGATTCAACAACGACAAATGATCGAGGTAGTGATGGGTATCAAGGCTCGGTAGGCATTTTCGAGTTGATTCGATTATGATCTAATCTAATCGTAATGTGTATCTTATACGCATTTAGGCCTTTATTATCCTATATTAGCATGCATCATATACATACATTAATTATTCTAGCATGCATCATATACATACAAGAAAATTAACCTAGCATGCATCATATACATACAAACATTTTTCTACTAGCATGCATCACATACATACAAGCAAAAAAAAAAAAAGCAATTAATTATATATATATATATATATATATATATCAACATATATATATATAATTAAATGTGATATAGTCATGGCCCTACTACGATCTTCTCAAGCCAATGAGAAGATCGGACGGTCTACCTAAGGCTAGCGGCTTCTCCAAGCGCTTCCTTTGACCGCCATGTGTCGTCGTCACCTTTCTCGTAAACTCGTCTTCAAGTGGACTTTCCACCGCTCCATTTTTGTACATTACAAATACGAAACTCGAGTTACATTCGAGTCTAAAACTATTTACAACTAGAATATTAAAAGAAGAGGTGCGACGCGCAGGTCGCAAACACTTTACAACACGCACAACCACAAAACGGCACACAGGCTGTATTATGAATTACAACACACATAATCCAATCCAATTGAGTTATTGGGCCATGACAATCACAGAATTATACATAATTCTAAATTATGTATTTTTACAAAAAATTTCTATAATTTTTCCTAATTTATTCTGAATTTATGAGTCACCCCTCCGAAACGGTCCCGCTAAGCGGTTTCCGTGCGCGATCGCGGGACATGGCCCCTTTCGGGGATAGGGGCAGCGCCCCTACTCGCAAAATAAACTTCGCGAGTGTCCCTACAATGATCTTACAGCGACTTAAGTCGCTGTCCCAAAAACCTAAAGCGAGAACTCGCCGATTCGGAGAGTTTTTCTCGACGGTTGAAGCCTACGAGTGTCCCAACACTCGTTGCTTCGACTCTACGAGAAAAATACCCAAAATTCTATAAAATAAGAAAATTTACAGAAACATATAAATGTGTAATTTTTATATCTAATATAAAAACTACAAAAATGAAACACATACATGCTTCGCACGTGGCTCTGATACCACTGTTGGGATTTCCCGAGCAGCAAAAACCGTTTTTTGCGTTGCGGAAACCTCGGAAGCCCCGGCCACGGATCCGTGCGAAGTATAAAAATTATAATTACATGTATGTGCTTACAGAAATCCTAGATCTACCTTAGATCTAAGAGGTTAGAATGTTACCCTCGTAGCGACGCCCTTCGCTTATCGCCGTCCCAAAAGTTCGAACTCGAGAGTGTCAAGTGCACACTCTCTATGGTATCCACACAAGCAATAGGTGGAGAAAACTCAACCTTGAGTGTGCTAGCACTCCTTGGTTGGTTCGCCAAAGAGAGGGATGGGAGAGGGAGAGCTTGAGAGAAAAAGTTCCAAGGAAGAAGATGAAGAGTGTTACTCACCAAATGAATTCACCACCCATATCCCCAACGTGGTCGGCCACTTCTTGGTAGGGGGGGTACATGCATGCAGGTAACTCCCATGAGCCTTGGTCTCCCTCATGATGTGGCACCACTGATAAGTCAATGATGATGTGGAGCATCATCATTGGCCGACCATGCCAAGTCATCATCATGACATGGCATTTGGTCAAGTCAAACTTGACCTTTCATCTTCCCTCTCAAGTCAAGTCAAACTTGACCTCTAATCTCCCATGGTTGATCAAATCTAACCACTTGACTCAAGTCAATTTAATTTAATGAATCTCTATTCATTTAATTTAAATTGATTTGATGAATCAAATATAAATTAGACTCATTCAACACTTGAATCAACTTGAGTCTAACTCAATTAGTCTAATTTGGATTACTCTTAATCCAATTTGGTTCATCCCATGAACCTAATCCTCATGGTTCATCATATGAACCTAATCTCCATCTAATTGATCTTATGTGTGTGACCCTATAGGTTCTTGTAACGTTGGCAATGTCCCTAAACCAATTTAGGAACATAAGCAATGAGCGGTATCTAGCAACACATCATTGCTACCCAAGTTACAAGAATGTTGAGCTCCAACATCACCTTTGTGACTACTAATTGTGACTCTCACAATATGTGACAATGTCCGTCTATCCTTGACATCTAGATTGACCAATCGAGGCATAGATCGTGTCATCCTCGGTACAATCTAAATCTTGATCTCCAAGTAGACTCACTCTAATCAAATGAGCTCAATATCTCATATTGACTCATTTGGGCATGGCCATGCACTTCGTGGTCTCACTCTATCAAGAATATCGATGTCACTCCCATCATATAGGAGGGATAGATCCCATCTACATCACTCACATCCCTCCGCATAATTTGTTACATACCCAGTAATCACCTTTATAGTCCACCCATTTACGGGTGACGTTTGACGAAGCCAAAGTATGCAACTCATTATGTAGGGAACCATGGTGACTTCAGGTCTAAGGACTAATAGTCATACTAATAGTCACATGAGAAAGTATATGACACTCATATAACGATCCATGATACTTTCTCATGGCGGGTCATTCAGTATACATTCTCCAATGCATACGCATGTGTCAACTTGATATCTCATATCCATGACTTGTGAGATCAAGTCATCTTGTTGACCTACATGCTAGTCTCTACGCATTAACATTGTCCCTGAATGTTAATACTCGACTAGGAATGATTAAGAGTAGTGTTCTCTATATCATCTCATTATCGATTCAACCAATCGATTGATATAGATAAGAACCTACTACTCAAGGACATTATTATATTTAGTTATTTGGCACCAATACAAGTAAATATAATAACCATGCCTTTATAAATAGGAATATGATACAATAAAGTCCATACAACAATCATCATATGATTGGCTCTAGGGCTTTCACTAACACTCCCAACCTGCGAATCTTGCTTGGAAGGTAAAATGACCAAGAGGCCTTTCAAGGCCAAGGGGTATAGAGCCAAAGATGTGTTAGAATTGGTTCATTCTGATTTGTGCGGTCCTATGTCTATCCAGGCAAGAGGTGGTTTTGAATATTTCATCTCATTTATAGACGATTATTCAAGATATGGATACATTTACTTGATGCGCTGCAAGTCTGAATGCTTTGACAGGTTCAAAGAATTCAAGGCTGATGTGGAGAACCGTCAAGGTAAAAGTATCAAGACATTACGATCTGATCATGGTGGCAAGTACCTCTTGGGAGAGTTTAGGAATTACTTATCAGAGGCTGAGATTCAATCCCAATTGTCTGCACCTGGCACACCCCAACAGAATGGTGTAGCGGAGCGAATGAATAGGACTCTTATGGAGATGGTCAGATCGATGATGAGTTATTCTGAGTTACCTGTTTCGTTCTGGGGGTATGCACTGGATACGGAAATGTATACTCTGAACTTGGTTCCATCAAAATCAGTACCTTCTACCCCTGTAGAATTGTGGACTGGGCGAAAGCCTAGTATAAGACATATTCGGATATGGGGGAGTCCATCACATGTGCTGAAGGCTGATGCTGGTAAGTTGAAACCTTGTACAGAAGTGTGCATGTTTGTTGGCTATCCTAAGGGAACGAAAGGTGGTTTGTTTTATAATCTTAGAGATCAGAGGGTGATCGTTAGCACGAACGTCAGATTTCTAGAGGAAGATTATGTAATGAACCACAAGCCCAAGAGTAGGATTGTTCTTGAGGAGTTGACAGGGGAAGTCCCGACTTCATTACCACCGGTACAAGAGGAGATACCACAAGTCACTGCACTGCTTGTCACAGAGCATACACAGAAGGCACCTCGTCGTAGTGAGAGGGTTGTTAGACAACCCGAGAGATTCATGTTTTTGGGAGAGTCTTCGGACTTAGTCCCTGGTGAATATAAACCTGATCCCTAGACATATGACGAGGCACTCCAAGATAGAGATGCGGTATCTTGGCAAAGAGCGATGAATTCAGAGATAGAATCTATGGATTCTAATCAAGTCTGGGAGCTAGTAGAACCACCCGATGGTGTAAAAGCCATTGGATGCAAGTGGATCTACAAGAAAAGGGAGGAGTAGACGGGAAGGTTGAGACCTTCAAAGCTAGGCTTGTTGCGAAAGGGTATATTCAGAAAGAGGGCATCGATTATGAGGAGACCTTTTCATTGGTAGTTATGCTTAAGTCTATCCGGATTCTCTTATCTATAGCTTCTCATATGGATTATGAGATTTGGCAGATGGATGTCAAGACAGCTTTCCTTAACGGAAGTCTTGAGGAGAACATCTATATGCGACAACCAGAGGGATTCATTGCTAAAGGTAAAGAGCATCTTGTATGTAAGCTTAATCGGTCCATTTATGGATTGAAGCAAGCTTCTAGATCTTGGAACATCTGCTTTGATGAGGTAATCCAGTCATATGGATTTATTCAAAATCCGGATGAGCCTTGTGTATACAAGAGATGTTACGGAAACGTAGTGGTGTTTCTTGTACTATACGTAGATGACATTTTGTTAGTTGGCAACAATATCAAAGTGTTATCAGACGTAAGGGTATGGTTGTCCAAACAGTTTGACATGAAGGACTTGGGAGAAGTGGGACACATCCTTGGGATCAAAGTTATAAGGGATCGCAAGAAAAGGATGTTGTGCTTATCACAAGCTTCATACATTGACACTATCCTTGCTCGTTTTAGCATGCAGAACTCCAAGAAAGGTTTTCTACCTTTTAGGCATGGAGTTCCTTTATCTAAACAGATGTGTCCCAAAACATCAAAGGAGATAGAGGGCATGAAGGCGGTTCCTTATGCTTCAGCAGTAGGAAGCCTTATGTATACTATGCTATGTACGAGACCAAATATCTGCTTTGTCGTGGGCATGGTTAGCAGATCTCAGAGTAATCCTGGACAGGGACATTGGACTGTGGTAAAGCATATATTGAAGTACCCGAGAAGGACTAGGGATTATATGTTGGTTTACCGGGCAGATCAATTAGTCCCTGTGGGTTACACGGATTCGGATTTCCAATCAGATAGGGACAAGAGTAAGTCTACCTCGGGGTTTGTGTTTACTTTTGGAGGTGGAGCCATAGTATGGAGGAGTGTCAAGCAGAAATGCATGGCGGACTCTACCATGGAAGCTAAGTATGTGGCAGCCTCGGAGCCAGCCAAGGAAGTTGTATGGCTCAGGAACTTCTTGATGGACTTGGATGTGATTCCTGGTTTGCCCAGAACTATCACAATTTATTGTGATAAGAGTGGTGCAGTTGCAAACTCGAAGGAACCACGAGCCCATAAGGCGAGTAAACACATAGAGCGCAAGTACCACCTTATACGAGAGATCGTAAAGCAAGGAGAAGTTGCTGTGGGCAAGATTGCATCAGAGGATAACCTGGCGGATCCATTCACTAAGGCCCTTCCAGCGAAAGCGTTTGATAGGCATGTGGAGGACATGGGGATCAGATGTATGGCAGTGTGATGACGGCATAGTCTTTTAGTATAAGTGGGAGATTGTTGGATTGTATACTAAAAGCCTAGCTCTTTTTGTATGAACATTTTATTTTGGAATAAGAATCACATGATCATTGTTTGCACTTTATATATTTATTATATGTGTTTGCATATTGTCTAATATTTTACATTGTAGATAACATGGTGCTTGGTGTGGCATAGAAGATCATGTTATCGGTCCCTTGTAAAATATAAGTAGAGGCTCACAACCAAGATGATTTTGGACAAACCATTGGCATGGTTATAGTGTAGCTTGGTATTGTTTTGTCTTGAACATAAAGTTACACTAGTACACTTAGGTGTATTGAGCAGGACCGACATAGAAGTGATTCAATTAATTGCTGACTACATAATCGAATCGGACCTCGGATATTATGTTGTACATGCTCTTAATCCCGATATAATAACGGGCACTTGTACTTAGTATTTATTTCTTTGATTTACCAGAGGGTAAGATTTAGATGGATTAAATCAATATGCCCGGTAAGTTGGGAAATAATATTATTTGCATGGTGTGTCGTTGATTATAGGAGGAAACCATGTCCTATATACTAGGTTGATGATGTCCCCTTGAGGAGCTCATAAGGTTCATCATTTAAACCCAGCTAGTTGACTTAGTCAACATGATGATAAGGTTGAGTGGTACTACTCGAGGAATTAGATGTTAATTAATTGATGGTCAGTAAATCAATTAATTGACGGGCATACGATATCTTAAACATGGTGAGATGAATGTACAAATAATATATGGAGTCCATATTAATTTATGGGGGTTGGTGAGGTAGTTCAATGATGATCCTATAGTGGAATGGAACATCATTGTGTTGGATCGAAAGTGTCGCTAGAGGGGGGGGGGGGGTGAATAGCGATACGGTGTCGTTAAAAACTTTTGCAATAAGTAAAAAGCAAGTAGAGAATGTACAGCAGAAATATAAAGTAGACAAGATATTTTTACGTGGTTCACAATCTTTCGATTGCTAATCCACGGCCCTAGTGATCCTTGATCACGTACGGAGGGCAATTCACTAAAACCACTCCTCCTCGTTGGAGGTAGGAGCAACGATTACAAAAAGAAATCAAGGCAAAGGGACACTCCCCCTTTCCTTGTTACGATTAAAGCACAAAGACAATTTAAAGAAGTAGAACTTAAATAAATATACCGACAACTCTTATAAGTAGAAGATGTAGCTTTCGTTGTCGGCGGCACTTCGTCGTAGCAAATGTGAGTAGTAGTAGCGGCGTTACGACGGCGTGTTGAGAGCTCTTGATTTCTTATCTTTGCTTGGAGTGAACATGTCTATTTATGGATATTGATCTATGAATTTAGACATAGGTAGTGTCCAAGGTGAGGTTCTTATCCCAACTCAAGGATGAGGTGTTTCATCCAACCACCTTGTGCCACCTCCAACCTTCTTGTGCGCCAACTCAAGGATGAGGTGTTTCATCCAACCACCTTGTGCCACCTCCAACCTCCTTGGGCGCCAACTTGAGGATGAGGTGTTTCATCCAACCACCTTGTGCCACCTCCAACCTTCTTGTGCGCCAACTCAAGGATGAGGTGTTTCATCCAACCACCTTGTGCCACCTCCAACCTCCTTGGGCGCCAACTTGTTGGAGCCATTCAACTTGTGCCACATCATGGGAGCCAACCATCTTGTGCCAACTCACCTTATTTTGGGCGTCCACCACAAGGAAGCTTGGTGATGGTTTGGATGTCCACCTTGATGCCACATCACCCTTTGTACCAAAACACGAGTCAAGTCCAAATTCACCCCCTTGAAATTCGAGCTCTTCTCGAGGTCGAACTTGACTACAGTTGATCGTAGTCAAAGGGTTTTGGACCGCAGACAAGTTAGCTTAAAATATAAAGTACGATGGTTCTAACCATCCGATCTCGAAACCTAGACCTTCCATTGGAGGTATTGGGTCGGATCTACGCTAACGACCTTGCTTCGCTTTCACACGAGCTTACCTTGTAGCCTCGCCTGGCCTCTTCACCCGAGTACCTCTTCCTCCTCAAGTCCTCTGGGCGTTCGACCACCCTGTTCCCACCGGTGTCGCACCTTCCGCCAACTTTAGCATTTCGCACTTTAATTGAGCTCGTAAGATAACAAATATACCCTTAACTATTGAGCCTTTTGCCATAATCAAAATACTGGTTCGACTTTGGTGCCCATCGCACCAACAATCTCCCCTTTTGATTCATGGCAAACCGACACAAAGTTAAGGAAAAATTAAGCATAACAAAGAAGCTAGCATAATGATTAAGCATGAATGAGCTAGCATAAAGATTAAATATGAATGAGCTAGCATAAAGATTAAATATGAATGAGCTAGCATAATGATTAAATATGAATGAGCTAGCATAAAGATTAAATATGAATGAGCTAGCATAAAGATTAAATATGAGTGAGAAAAATTATTGTTTCAAGTTCTCCCCTTTGAGGTAACCTCCCCCTTGACCGAAGGTGAGTTCTTGAAAAATAATATTTACTCCCCCTTAATAGTTGCTTAAGTAAACGGAATTACTTAATATAAAAGGTAATAATTTTGTTTACTTTCTTCCTTACTTTTGTGACTTTCTCCCCCTTTTGCCTTAACTCAAAAAGTTTGTAAATATATTTTAGGGTTTGTAAGTCCAAGCAAGTTCCCAATATAAATATATTTTTTTTTAAATAATAATAAGCTTGAAAATATGTTCATCTAAAATGTACAACTCCGGTTGGACTTGATTGATATAGAATGATCAATAAGTCTTGAAGGAGTTGATTAATTTTAAATAATTATACTCCATGGTTCATGTCGATGCAATCAATCTACATCCGAACTGTGAGTAAGGTCCTAACATCTCACGCCTGCTCACGTGGCTAAGTACACAAACACATTAGTCCTATGTGTTGTGAGATGTGTTGGCTCCTTAAATCTATAGGTATATGATTTCTAAGGTAAGACTTAGGCTAATTTCATAAAAAGAAGCAAAAGTAGAGTACATATATAGAAAAATTTAAATCCTACTCTATTACGCACATACCTAACTTTCGTCTTAATAAACTAAATTCGGCTTCGGGTAGTGGTTTGGTGAAGATGTCCGCTAGGTTTGATTTGGACTCAACATACTCTAGTTGTATAGTTCCATTAGTAACATGTTCCCTAATGAAGTGGTGTTTAACTTCTATATATTTTGTCCTAGAATGACATATTGGATTTTTAGTTAAGTTAATTGAACTAATGTTATCTATGTAGGTTTTAATGTTGTTAAAGATTAAGCTAAAGTCTTGGAGAGTGTGCTTCATCCAAGCCGAGAGACACACTCACCCATCGCAACGATTCTCGGTGTGGTAGATAAGGCAACGCAATGTCGCTTCCATCGCACTAACTTACTAGACTCGAGCCGAGGATTTGACAACAACCACTGCGTGCTCTTTCTATCGAGTTTACTACCGCATAGTCAGTCGAGTAGCCGATTAGATTAAACTCGGTAGATCTAGGGTACCAAATACCAACGAAAAGCGTGCCCTATAGATATCAAAGGATACGCTTGACTAGGGTTAGGTGAGACTCCTTGGCACAGGTTTGTAACCTTGCGCACATACTTACCGCGAATAAAATGTCGGGTCGGCTCGCGGTTAAGTATAGGAGACTTCCTATTGTGCTCCTATAGTATTTTAGGTCAACGGGTTTTCCTTCTACATCTTCGTTTATATTAACATTAGTTGCCATAGGTGTATTGATTATTTTAGCATCTTGCATTCCAAATCGATTTATTAAGTCCTTAGTATATTTTTGTTGATGTAAATATATTCCATCTTTAGTTTGTTTAATTTGTAAACCTAAGAAGAAACTTAACTCTCCTACTAAATTCATTTCAAATTCACTTTCCATAAGTGAGATGAATTCGTTTAGCAGGATCGAGTTGGTAGTTTCAAAAATTATATCATCTACATAGATTTGGGCTATAAAGATTTCTTTTCCTACGGTTTTTACGAATAAGGTTGGGTCGACTAAACCTTGGTTGAATCCTTTGGACTTAAGATAGATCGAAAGCCTTTCGTACCAAGCTCTTGGGGCTTGTTTGAGTTCATATAGGGCTTTCTTAAGTCTAAGGACATGGTCAGGTTTATCTAGATTTTCGAATCCGGGAGGTTGACTGACGTAAACTTCTTCCTTAATGTATCCATTCAAAAATGCTGACTTGACATCCATTTGAAACAATTTAAAACCTCGATGCGATATGCTAACAACATTCGGATGGACTCTAGTCGCTACGGGCGTAGGTCTCATCGTAATCTAAACCTTCGACTTGACTAAACCCTTTTGCGACTAACCTAGCTTTATTTCTAACTACTTCACCTTTATCATCAAGTTTATTTCGAAATACCCACCTTGTTCCAATAATTGATTTTTCTTTAGGTGGTGGTACTAATTCCCAGACTTCATTTCTAGTGAATTGAGCTAGCTCTTCTTGCATAGCAATAATCCAGTCGGGATCAAGAAGTGCTTGTTCAATAGTTTTGGGTTCGATTTTGGAAATTAACGAGATTTGACTAAGGTTTCGATATGAAGCTCTAGTTCGAACCCCTAAATTTGGATCACCTATAACTTGATTGATAGGATGATTTGTTTGAGTCTTAGTGTGACTGGGGTTAGGGTCATCTATCACTTGGTCGATAGGATGACTTGGGTGAGTTCTAGTTTGACTTGGGTTAGAGTCATCTATCACTTGGTCGATAGGATGACTTGGGTTAGGACGAGATTCAAGTTCAAGATCAGAGTCGGGTTCGTGTCCTTCGTCGAAAACTATATTAATGGTTTCTTCGACTCTAAGAGTGTCGTGATTGTATACCTATAAGCTCTATGGTGGTTGAGTATCCTAGAAAGGTTCCAGAGAGGTTTTGGATTTGAATTTCCTAGGTAATCCTTAGTGTTTAAGATATGTACCTTGCATCCAAATACCCTAAAGTACTTGATGTTCGGTATTTTATCGTGATAAATCTCGCATTTGAGGTCTTTTGGTGCCTCTTTACCATATGATCCTATTTTGGACATAGCAAGCCGTACTAACGGCCTCCGCCAAAATCTATCTGCAGGTTATACTGCTTAACATTGTCCTAGCGGCTTCTTGTAGGGTTCTATTTTTCCGCTCGACTAACCCATTTTGTTGTGGGGGTTCTAGGACATGAAAACTCATGGTGGTATCCGCTTAGGTTACGTAAATCAGAAACCCGTGGTTTCTAATTCACCACCATGATCGCTTCTAAGTCTTTTAATCTTAAGGTTCTTTTGATTTTCGATTAACCTACAAAGATTGATTAGTTGGTCTAGGTATCATTTTTATGTTTGATAAACCTAACCCAAGTAAATCTAGAATAGTCAATTATGACTAAGCAAAATTGACTACCATTGAGTGACTTAGCTCCATGTGAATCAAATAGATCCATGTGTAGGAGCTCAAGAACACTTTTGGTTCGTTCTTGATTAGTTAATTGATGTTGTGTCCTAGATTGTTTACCTTGTTGACAAGCATTACATATTTTATTATCCAAGTTGTTTAGTTTAGGCAAACCTATAACCAAGCCACTCGACTCATCTTGTGGACGAGTCTTAAAAGCAGTGTCCGAGTCTTGTGCCATAACCAAGATTCCTCTTGTGTGTCATAAGACACTTGGTTGAGGAGTTGGGTAAATTTATTGTGTAGATGTTGCTACTCCTAGTTCCTTTAAGTATTATTTTAGATGTTGCATTTATTTTGATTACGATTCATTTTCTAGAAATATGACCTTATAATTGTTATCACACAATTGGCTTACACTAAGTAAATTATATTGAAAGTTTTCTACTAATAAGACATTTTGAATTGTAAAGTTAGAGTTGAGCTCAATATCACCTGATCCGATGATTTTGAGCTTGCCGCTATTCAAGGCTACCGATCCTTGTCGCTTGAATCGTGAATCAAAATTTGAGTTGATCCCTGGCCATGTGTCCGAGTAACTATCGCCCAACATCCATTGATCCTACACATAAGGTAGTTGGATCGGATATTGTAATTACTAAAGGGTTGTTTGTAAGTTTATAAACCTAAATCATCTCAACAATATCTACATGATCAAAAAATGTTATTCCTATGTGTTATTGTGAGATGACTTTCAATTTTACTTGATTAATTTTAATGAATTTAAATTAACCAACATTAGGTTAGATTCTAAGCTCATCAAGTAATCTTTTCAAGAGATTAGCTTCGTGTCGTGGCGAGGCACGAGGCCTTATTTGATCGGAACAACGACCACTTCCTTAGACAAAGCTAATTTCAAGAAATTTATAACTCGACTTACTTGAGACTACGTCTTGGTCTAACTAGTTATTTTTGAAAAGAGGCTCCCCGAGGCTCAATCTTTTCGTAGGATTTTAGTTGGTTTATTTTTGAAAAGAGGCTCACCGAGGCTCAATCTTTTCGCAGGATTTTAGTTGGTTATGAGTCCTATCTAACCATTCTAAAAATAAAGGAAAAACTAAGCATGCAATTTCTAAGACTTAACAAAATACATTTTGTATTGGCTCCCCGACCATTGAATCGAGTGGGTCTATTCACATAGTGAATTTGGTCCTTGGGAACCCAATACATGTTAGATCCTAAAGTTGAAATCAAAGTGGTCTTAGGGACCCATGCTTGGACATTTTTCTTATGTTGGTTTACTATAGACATATATGACTTATTGGTTGTATTTGAGTTAAACCCGAGTCCGGCCTTGTTGTACACGGCCCTTTGTGATCCAAGTAAGAGGTCAAGTCCCTTGATCCCAAAGTGAACCTTTCCAACGCAGTTCCTAAGGTCTTCGACTTGTGTTTTCAAAAGCGAGTTCTCAACTTCAAGCTTTTCAACTTGAGTTGAGTCCTCCTCTTGAATACGAGTAGTCGAAGAGGTTAGGGAGACCTCATGTTTGAGGAGGTTAACCTCCTCAATTAGGGTCTCGACCTGGACTAGGAAGTAGCTAGGTTCTTATTTAAAAAATTAATTGCACCATACAAAGTATTAAGTAACGACCGACTTACCCTTAATGATTCTTTTGAACCGGATACGGATCCGTGGCTTGTCTTGAATGGAAGCTCATCATCGGATTCGGACTCGGACTCTTCTTCGGTTTCGGAGTCGTGCTCGGTCGGCTTGGCCATTAGAGCTTGGATATCGTCTTCTTCCTCTGACAACTCCTCCCAAGTAGCGTTTAGCGCTTTCTTGGTCTTTGATGCGTTATTCTTTAGCTTTGGGCACTCGGACTTGATGTGGCCAGAACTTTGTTGCACTCATAGCATCTAAAATTAGAAGTATTTGAATTAGGTTTAGGCTTACCTTGAGTTGTTGGTCGTTTTCGTCTCTTGATCATCTTCGAACTAGATTGACTAGTTCGGATTCTATTCGAGTCTACTTCCGATTCGGACTCGTCTTCTTCCTTGGGGTGGCTTGCTTGCGGGCTTCTTCTTCTTGGAACACGCAACTAACGCAATACTCTTCTCGGCAGGACCACGTTAGTTTGCTCATGTAATTCAAGTTCTGAAAACAATTCGTCTAACCTAATTTTAGAAAGGTCCTTGGAGACCTTGTAGGCATCGACCATGGATGCCCACAAGGTGGTCCTAGGAAACGAGTTAAGAGAAAACCTGATAAGGTCGCGATTCTCGACCTTTTGTCCGATGGCATGGAGTTGGTTGACGATGTCTTGGATACGAGCATGTAGTTGAGTTGCGGTCTCGTTTTCCTGCATTTTCAAGTTATACAATTTATTTAAAAGTAAATCTCTTTTACATACCTTCGTGTCGTCGGTGCCTTCGTGTAGTTCCACTAGCTTGGTCCATAAGTCCTTTGCACTAAGGAAGGGGCCGACGCGGTTGAGCTCTTCCTTGGACAACCCACATTGCACGATTTGAGTTGCCTTGGCATCGGCTTCTACTTGTTTTTTCATGGAATTTGACCATTGATCGTAACCCAAAGATTCACCATCTTCATTAATAGGAAGTGTGAAACCGGTTTGGATTACGATCCACATCTCGATTTGGGTTTTAAGAAAGCATTCCATCCGACCCTTCCAATAACGAAAGTCATTACCGTTGTAAAGCGGGAGGCGGTGCTAAACCCTTCGAGATGGGCCATTTAAAAACAAGAAGAAGAAGAACGAAAAGAATCTTGCAAACACACACGGAAAGAATATTCCAAGACTTTCGTCTTGGATTAGTAGTCTTGAAGTAAAAAGATATATAAAATGTAACTTGCAAAAGAAATAAACAATCAAATGCGAATGTCGTTGAAGTTCGAGGACAACCTTACTCGGGATCTAACCCGAAGGACAACCTTATCCGGATCCTAAAGCCTCTAATGCAATTCTATATGTAGGAGAAGATAAGCAAGTGAAATAATTATACGAAAACAGAAATAAATAAATAAATAATCTGTAAAAAAAGAAAAACAAAGCTAGATTGGTGGTTTCACCGAATCTTAGCGCCCGACTCGATACCAATTGTTGGATCGAAAGTGTCGCTAGAGGGGGGGGTGAATAGCGATACGGTGTCGTTAAAAACTTTTGCAATAAGTAAAAAGCAAGTAGAGAATGCACAGCGGAAATATAAAGTAGACAAGATATTTTTACGTGGTTCACAATCTTTCGATTGCTAATCCACGGCCCTAGTGATCCTTGATCACGTACGGAGGGCAATTCACTAAAACCACTCCTCCTCGTTGGAGGTAGGAGCAACGATTACAAAAAGAAATCAAGGCAAAGGGACACTCCCCCTTTCCTTGTTACGATTAAAGCACAAAGACAATTTAAAGAAGTAGAACTTAAATAAATATACCGACAACTCTTATAAGTAGAAGATGTAGCTTTCGTTGTCGGCGGCACTTCGTCGTAGCAAATGTGAGTAGTAGTAGCGGCGTTACGACGGCGTGTTGAGAGCTCTTGATTTCTTATCTTTGCTTGGAGTGAACATGTCTATTTATGGATATTGATCTATGAATTTAGACATAGGTAGTGTCCAAGGTGAGGTTCTTATCCCAACTCAAGGATGAGGTGTTTCATCCAACCACCTTGTGCCACCTCCAACCTTCTTGTGCGCCAACTCAAGGATGAGGTGTTTCATCCAACCACCTTGTGCCACCTCCAACCTCCTTGGGCGCCAACTTGAGGATGAGGTGTTTCATCCAACCACCTTGTGCCACCTCCAACCTTCTTGTGCGCCAACTCAAGGATGAGGTGTTTCATCCAACCACCTTGTGCCACCTCCAACCTCCTTGGGCGCCAACTTGTTGGAGCCATTCAACTTGTGCCACATCATGGGAGCCAACCATCTTGTGCCAACTCACCTTATTTTGGGCGTCCACCACAAGGAAGCTTGGTGATGGTTTGGATGTCCACCTTGATGCCACATCACCCTTTGTACCAAAACACGAGTCAAGTCCAAATTCACCCCCATGAAATTCGAGCTCTTCTCGAGGCTGGAACTTGACTAGCAGTTGACTGTAGTCAAAGGGTTTTGGACTGCAGTACAAGTTAGCTTAAAATATAAAGTACGATGGTTCTAACCATCTGATCTCGACCTAGACCTTCCATTGGAGGTATTGGGTCGGATCTACGCTTAACGACCTTGCTTCGCTTTCACACGAGCTTACCTTGTAGCCTCGCTTCCGGTCTTCACCCGAGTACCTCGGCTTCCTCCGAAGTCCCTCTGGCGTTGCCCGACCACCTTGGTTCCCACCGGGTGTCGCAGACCTTCCGCTCAACTTTAGCATTTCTGCACACTTAATTGAGCTCGTAAGATAACAAATATACCCTTAACTATTGAGCCTTTTGCCATAATCAAAATACCGGTTCGACTTTGGTGCCCACTGCACCAACACATTGATGGATCAAGTTTGTGTGGTTCCGATCCATCAGGTGGCCAAGATCTAACTCCTCCTTATGGTCCCTATCGTAGCCTAATATAATCCTAAAGAAGTCTAGATCCAAGGATGTAAAACAAAACTCTAAGAACCAATGGTTGGGATTAAATCCCTAGGTCCGATGGTTGGGATGAAACCCTAGAACCAACGGTTGGGATTAAATCCCTAGATCTGATGGTTAGGATGAAACCCTAAAATCGACGGTTGGGATTAAATCCCTAGATCCGACGGTTGGGATGAAAACCTAGATCCGACGGTTGGGATGAAATCCTAGATCCGACGGTTGGGATGAAACCCTTGAAACGACAGTTGGGATAAAACCCTAGATCCGACGGTGGAGATTAAATCCCTAGATCCGACGGTGGAGATTAAAGGAGGCTTAGGCCCAACTCTATATATAGATGGCTAAGGCTTTGGCGGCAAGAGAGAGATTGGAAATTAGGGTTTGGCTCATCTCAAAGTGGGCGGCAACAAACCCAAGAGGAGCTAGGGTTTTGGGCGGCTAGAAGTGGGCGGCAAGCTTGTTCTCCCTAGGGTTTTGGCTGGCGCCCTCATCCTATTCTCATCCATTGCCGGTGTTCATCTCTTCCTCCTCCTTTGCTCATTGGTGGCCGGCGGTTCTCCAACTCCTTGGTGGCCGGCACTTCTCCAACCTCTAGGTGGCCGGCAGCAACACTTCAACAAGTTGGCCGGCGCTCATCCACTCGTTCCTTGGCCGGCGGTTGCATCAAACTCCCTTGCTTGGTGGCCGGTTCTAGAAAGGAAAGGTTTTGTTGGTTCTTCTCTTTGTTCGCAGCGGACAAGGAAGGGAAGAACGCGGTCTAGTAGGCTTCTACTCGTGGAGGATCTTCGCCCACACGTCGTCCACGAGAAGGATAGGACATACGGTAGAAGATCGTGAGGTATAAAAGTTTTACAACTTTATATTCTGATCTAAGCATGTTCTTTTATGTGTTGATTATACAAGTGTGCATTAGTATATATTTTGTATAATCATGGACCCCGAAGACAAACACAAAAACCGGCGATCCGTCCGTCGTCTCTTCCGCGGCTAACCAACTAGAAGAGTTGTGTTGCTTGAACAACTAGTTTGTTCAAGCGATCACTCAAGTTGTTAGCACGACGACAAATTGGTTGTGCTAAGGAAACTCATCCCATCCGGATTAATTCTTTCATTAGTGAAAATTTTAATCCGGGGGACATGGGAGCCAATGAGTCTCCGAAGCGACTCCCTACAGCTTAATCAGTCAATTTAGGGATTGAAGCAAGCTTCAAGATCTTGGAAACATCCGCTTTGATTAGGTAATCCAGTCTTATGGATTTATTTAAAGTCCCGATGAGTCTTGTGTATACAAGAGATGTGAGGAAACGTAGTGGTATTTCTTGTACTATACATAGATAACATTTTGGCGATTGGCAACAATATCAAAGTGTTATCGGGCGTAAGGGTATGGTTGTCCAAATAGTTTGATATGAAGGACTTGGGAGAAGTGGGACACATCCTTGGGATCAAGGTTATTGTGCTTATCCCAAGCTTCATACATAGACACAATTTTGGATCATTTTAGCATGCAGAACTCCAAGAAAGGTTTTCTACCTTTCAGGCATAGAGTTCCTTTATCTAAGGAGATGTGTCCTAGAACATCTAAGGAGATAGAGGAGATGAAGGCGGTTCCTTAGGCTTTGGCAGTATGAAGCCTCATGTATACGATGCTATGTACAAGACCAGATATCTGCTATGCCATCGGCTTGGTCAGTAGATATCAGAGTAATCCATGACAGGGACATTGGACTACGGTAAAGTATATATTGAAGTGCCTGAGAAGGACTAGGGATTATATGCTAGTTTACCGGCCAGATCAATTACTCCCTGTGGATTACATGGATTGCGACTTCCAATCTGATAGGGATAACAGTAAGTCAACCTCAGGTTTTGTGTTTACTTTGGGAGGTGGAGCCATTGTATGGAGGAGTGTCAAGCAGAAATGCGTGGCGGACTCCACCATGGAAGCTGAGTATGTGGCAGCCTATGAGGCGGGCAAAGAAGCTGTGTGGCTCAGGAACTTCCTGATGGACTTGGATGTGATTCTTGGTTTGCCCAGAAATATCACAATTTATTGTGATAATAATGGTGCAATTGCAAACTCGAAGGAAACACGAGCTCATAAGGCAAGTAAACACATAGAGCGCAAGTACTACCTGATACGAGAAATCGTAAAATAGGTAGAAGTTGTTGTTGGGGGATCGAGACGGCCGGCTAGAGGGGGGGTGAATAGCCCTCGTACGATGGATGTCATAAATTGTTCGTCTACAAAACGTTAGCGCAAGCGGAATATGAAAATATAAAAAAAGACTAAGCAAAAGATAAACAAAACAATACAAACACGAGATGTAACGTGGTTCACGGCTACGCCGCTTATCCACGGTCCGATTTGTCCATGGTGAATCACTCCGCAATATATCTACTAGATCTCTCTTTTGCACAAAGCTAGGTGGAGGTAACCTCTTTACACAAAAACACTCCTCTTACAAATATAATGGAAATAAGCTCAAGTAAGAGGATGGAAAGCTTTAGGGAACTTTAGGAGAGTGTTAGAGCATAAGCATTAGCCTCCCAAAGCCCCATCCCCTTCCTTTTTATAGAGGAAGAGGGTTTCTTCCCGTTGAGACAGGAGCAGTCGACAGATGCCCTCGACCAGTCGACTGGTCCTGTAGCCGTTGCCCAATAACGGCCGCTTTCCACGTTGGATTCTCTTCAACGGTATTGGCATCAGTCGACTGATGGCGCCCATCAGTCGACTGATGTCAATCAGTCGAGTGCTCCGTAAGATCGACTCCATTCTGTGCCCATGCAGGTCATCACGATCGCCGCCTTGGCGATCGATCGCCATCACCAACCGCCCATGCGAGTTGATCGATCAACTTGATTCAGCTGACTTAAACCAGTCGATCGAACCATCGACTCAGATCAGTCGACTGCCATGACATGGCAGTCCACTGGTGTCGGGAAAACTCATCCGACACTTGGCCAAATGGCCAAGTTTCACCTAAGAGCTACCCTTCCCGGGTTACAATCGCTCACTCTCATCCCTCGGAGTCCCTCACCTTCGAAGTTCTCTTCGTTCGCGGCCACGTCCCTCGGCAGCATCAGGCGCACGGCTCTACAATGCTCCTTCGCGTCTCTTACCTCGAAGTCTACTTCCTCTGACTTCACTCCAAGCTTCTCATCCGGTGGTCCCTCGGATGCTCCAAGCGCACGACTTCCGCAAAGCAATCCTTCACTGACTCAAGGACCGAGTTATGAGATGTGAAACTCGCCACGACTCCATGTGCGTATTACTAAGTCCTGTACGACTTCAACGCATATATCAAATCAACATAACAAACTAACTTAAACCCTTTGCCACACACATCAAAACCTAATCCTGGCAAGAGATTGCCCTAACAATTGTTGTCTCCTAGATTGCATCAGAGGATGACCTGGTAGACCCTTTTCACTAAGGCCCTTCTAGCGAGAGCTACGATAGGCATTTGGAGGGAAGGGGAATCAGATGTAAGGCAGTATGAGGATAGCATAGTCTTTTAGTATTAGTGGAAGATTGTAGGGATGTATACTAAAAAGTCTACCTTTTGTATGAACATCTTTATTTTAAAATAAGAATCACATGATCATTGTTTGCATATTTATATGGTTATGCAATATTGTCTAATATTTTACATTGTAGATAACATGGTGTGTGGTGTCACATGGGAGATCATGTTATCGGCTCCTTGAAAAGTATAAGTAAAGGCTCACAACCGAGATGACTTTGGACAAACCATCGGAATGGTTGTAGTGTGATTTAGTATTGGTTTGTCTTGACCATAGAATCACAATAGTGCACTTTGTGTGTATTGAGCAGGACCGACTTAGAGGTGATTCGATTTATTGCTGACTACATAATCGAATTGGACCTCAGATATTATTTAGTACATGCTCTTAATCCCGATATAATAATGGGCACATATACTTAGTACTCATCTCTTTGATTTACCAATGGCCGAGATTTATAGGCTCGGTAAGTTGGGAGATGATATTATTTATATGGTGTGCCGTTGATTATAGGAGGAAAATGTGTCCTATATATTAGGATGATGATGTCCCCTTGAGGAGCTCATAAGGTTCATCATGTAAACCCTACAGGTGGACTTGGTCTGGCATAATGAAAAGGTTGAGTGGTACTACTCAAGGAGTTAGATGTTGATTAAATAATGGTTAGTAAATTAATTAATTGACGGATATTCGAGATCTTAAACACGGGGAGAAAATGTAAAATTAATATATGGAGCCCATATTATCATATGGGGGTTGGTGAGGTAGATCAATGATGATTGTTGGGTCGGATCGATTGGCCGGCTAGAGTGGAGTGAATAGCCCTCGTTCGTTGGATGTCGTAATTCGCTCATCTACAAAAGATTAGCGCAAGCAGAATATGCAAATAAAGACAAGCAAATAGAAATTACAAGAAAGCAAATGCTAACAAGAAGTTGTAACATGGTTCACGGCTACGCCGCTAATCCATGGTCTGATTCGTCCAAGGTGAATCACTCCTCCAAAACCAATCCAATATTGGTCTCTCCTTTTCACCAAGCTAGGTGGAGGTAACCTTTACAACCAAGATCACTCTTCTACAATGGAATGAAGATTAAAGCAAGTAGAGGAGTGGAAAAACGTTTAGGGCACTTTGGGAGTAGTTGGGCGTTCAAGCATTAACCCCCCAAAGCCCTATCCCCTTCCTTTTTATAGAGGAAGAGGGTTTCTTCCCGTTGACACAGGAGCAGTCGACTGATGCCCTCGATCAGTCGACTGATCCCGTAGCCGTTGCCCAATAACGGCCGCTTTCCACGTTGGATTCCATCCAACGGTATTGGCATCAGTCGACTGATCCTACCATCAGTCGACTGATGCTCGATCAGTCGAGTGCTTAACTGAGTCGACTCCATTCTCGGTTCGCAGCAGCGGTGCCATCGATCAAGCCATTCCCGGCTGATCATGTTGACATCACCGATCGCTACTATGACAATGATCGCCAAGCACTAGACTGGTCTTATACCAGTCGATCGACCTATCGACTCAGATCAGTCGACTGCCATGACATGGCAGTCGACTGGTGTCGGGAAAACCCATCCGACATTTGGCCAAATGGCCAAGTTTCACCTAAGAGCTACCCTTCCCGGGTTACAATCGCTCACTCTCATCCCTCGGAGTCCCTCGCCTTCGAAGTTCTCTTCGTTCGCGGCCACGTCCCTCGGCGATCAGCGCACGACTGCGCAATGCTCCTTCGGCCTCTTGCCTCAAGTCTACTTCCTCGGCTTCACTCCAAGCTCCTCGTCCGGCGGTCCTGGATGCTCCAAGCGCACGGCCTGCAGAAGCTATCCTTCACCGACTCAAGGCACGAGTCATGAGATGTGAAACTCGCCACGGCTCCATGTGCAATTCACCCAAGTCTGCCGCGACTTGGCGCACATATCAAATCAACATATCAAACTAACTTAAACTCTTTGCCACACCATCAAAACCATATTACGGCAAGAGATTGCCCTAACAATCTCCCCCTTTTTGATGTGTGGTAATCCGTTTAAGTTAGGTAAAAACATTTGATATAAATTTTAAAGGAAAGAATGCATGTAAACATAAACATGATATAGCAACATGCAACTCCCCCTTAATCCATGAAACTCCCCCTTAATTTCTCCCCCTATCATAATTAACTTAAACATAATCATTTCTCCCCCTTTGACACCATCAAAAAGATTATCACTAAGTTAAAAGCACATGACATCAAGTCTAATAGAAAGAAAATATCACAAGTTGATTTAAAATCGGAATTCAGCCTTTACTGTTCTGGTATTCAGGTCATTAGTCGACTGGTTCAGACTACCAGTCGACTGGCACGCTATTTTCGGGATTTCTGATTTCTGGGGTGAATTTCAGAAATGCATTAAAAATTCCAGAAAATTTGAAAAATCATGAAATTTGGGGAACACATTTCTTTTAAGTATATCTATCAGTGAAAAATATGTTTTCATGAAAAATCATTATATTTCCACGTATTTGCCAAAAATCCAAAAGCTTTAAAAACTACTAGGTTTTTTATCATAAGAGTATCCATTTTAACACCTAGTCTTGCATTCAATTGTTTCAAAACAAGAATACATGTATTTTTAAGTAAGAAATTGTTTTGAAAAACATATGAAATATCCAACCATGATCTTTGGGCAATATGTCTATGAATTAAACATAAGCCTTTCCCATGATTGGTCTATTATTGCTATTTTGATACTTTAAATGACCATCTAAATGTCATAGGCATTAGTGGACATTTGTATCATCCTGACATCTCACTCATGCTAAGTTTTCAATCAAGGTAGCCTATGGTGAGTGTGAGATGCATCCTAGGGGGTATTTGTATATACTTAACCAATATATTCATGCAATTCTATCAAGGTTAAGTATCAACCTAATAATCCTCATGATCATAAAGGCATATATGAATGAATTCTACATTATGATCATGAAACTCAAGTATTCATCAAATAATAGTCATGCATTAGGTATTATATGATGATAATAAACAAAGTATCACCTAAAGCATGATTCAACTCTATTTCTTATGATTACGTGCCAAATATTAAAATCATAAATCATGATTTCAAACATTCATAGAAATTACATTAATCATCATGATTTAAGCATTATTATCTATTTATGGGCACGTTATCATCACCCAACACTATTCTAAAAATGTTGTTCCGCCATCCTAAGTCAACCAAAATATGATATAGGTCAATTACATATGGTTAACTACCCTAGAGTTATCCTAACCCTTAAGGATGGATTTTGGAACCCAAAATAAGTTTTCCTATTGGGTTCACTAAGTATTCCTTGGGGATCCATTTCCTATCAATTATTTTCTTTTTATCTTGTCCCCTAGCAATTAGGCATTTATAGGCCTTTTCATTTTTCTTTTCTTTGTATCCTAGGCCCTTTTTATTGAAGCTTGCCCTTTGGCTCCCAATAATCATATTTAATGTGTTGGAGCCAATTGTGAATTTTTCTAGGGCTTTGGTTAAATAGTCTACCTTTTCCCTTAGTGCCCTATTTTTCTCTATGCATGCATCATTAACATCCAAAGGCATATAGTCATGTGAACATGCATCATTTAAGCTAGAAGAAATATCATTATTATTTAAGCATGCATTTTCTAGCTTATTTTCTAATGCCTTAATTTGATTAAGCATGCTTTTATTTTTCTTTTTCATTCCAAATAAGTCCTTAGTTAAACTAGAAATTATGGAAACTATTTTCTTAGGAGAGGGATTCGTTACCATAGTTTCTATGTCCTCTTCTTCTTCGGATGATGAGGATGTAGAAGCTCCCCTTCATTTGAGCTCTCCCCACTTGAGCTTGATTCTTCATTTTCGGTGGAGGAGGAGCAATCCGTGTCATGAAGAGCCATTAGTGCTAGGTTGGAATAGACATGCTCTTCTTCTTTGGATGAGGATGAGGAAGCAAGGTCATCCCATGTCTTTGCTTTAAGAGCCATGGCCTTCCCTTTTCCTTTTGCCTTCTTTTCTTCTTCCTTTCTCTTGCTCCCCTTCTTCTTCCTCTTTTCTTCTTTCTTTTTCTTTTCTTCCTTGCTCTTGTTTAGGAGGGGACAATTATCCCTTATATGTCCCTCTCCTTGGCAATTATAGCATATGACCTTCCCCCTTGGTCTTCTATTCCTATCATGAGATTTATCAAATCTAAGATTCTTAAATGCACGCCTTACCTTCCTTACCATGTAGGCTTCTTCCGTGCTATCCATGGAGGAGGTAGAGGCTTCATCAGATGAGGAGGAGGGGATTTCCATCTTCTTCTTCCCTTTGTTTGCTATCAAGGCTACTCCTCTTGAGGGTTGAATTCTAGGCTCTTCTTGTATTCCTTCAAGCCTAGTTTCGTGGAGCTCCATTGTTGAGAAAAAAATCCTCCAAGGTACTTACTTCCAAGTTCTTGGAGATGTAAAACGAATCCACCATGGAGGTCCATCTTGAGGACTGGGGAAAGGCATCTATGGCCTTCATTACCATATCTCGGTTGGAGAGCTTTTCTCCTACACTTGTTAGCCCAATTAGTATTTCCTTAAATCTAGAGTGTAGGGATTTTACCTTCTCTCCCTTTACAAGTTTGATATTGGACAATTGGGAGCGAAGAACGTCTCTCCTTGCTAGCTTTGCCTCGGATGTGCCTTCATGGATTTCTATTAGTTTCTCCCACATCTCCTTGGCGCTAGCACATTCTCCTATCCTATTGACTTCTTGTTGAGGGAGGACATTGTATAGGTGGTGCTTGGCAATTGAATTTGCCAAATATTCTTCTCTTTGCCTTTTGCTCCACCTTGATTTTTCCAATGCCTCCCCATCTTCGTTCCTAGGCAACTCGAAACCGTTTTCCATAATTAACAATATTTCAAAGTTGGTTTCGAAGAATACCTCCATTCTCTTTTTCCACCAAGAGAATTCACCGTCGAACTTCGGTGGGTGGATGTTTGAGCCGGCCATTTTTGATGTAGAGCTTGTTGCGGTGGTTAGTCCGGTGACAAGCTTTCCTTGCTCTGATACCACTTGTTGGGTCGGATCGATTGGCCGGCTGGAGGGGGGTGAATAGCCCTCGTTCATTGGATGTCGTAATTCGCTCGTCTACAAAAGATTAGCGAAAGCAGAATATGCAAATAATGACAAGCAAATAGAAATTACAAGAAAGCAAACGCTAACAAGAAGTTGTAACGTGGTTCACGGCTACGACGCTAATCCACGGTCCGATTCATCCAAGGTGAATCACTCCTCCAAAACCAATCCAATATTGGTCTCTCCTTTGCACCAAGCTAGGTGGAGGTAACTTTTACAACCAAGATCACTCTTCTACAATGGAATGAAGATTAAAGCAAGTAGAGGAGTAGAAAAACGTTTAGGGAACTTTGGGAGTAGTTGGGCGTTCAAGCATTAACCCCCAAAGCCCTATCCCCTTCCTTTTTTATAGAGGAAGAGGGTTTCTTCCCGTTGACATAGGAGCAGTCGACTGATGCCCTCGATCAGTCGACTGATCCCGTAGCCGTTGCCCAATAACGGCCGCTTTCCACGTTGGATTCCATCCAACGGTATTGGCATCAGTCGACTGATCCTACCATCAGTCGACTGATGCTCGATCAGTCGAGTGCTCAACTGAGTCGACTCCATTCTGCGTCTGCAGCACGCCATCACGATCGCATTCCTCAATGATCGGCCGCTCGATTATCATCGATCACCATGGCGCTAATCGCCAAGCACTAGATCGGTCTTATACTACCGATCGAATCGGACCGCCATGACATGGCAATCGACTGGTGTCGGGAAAACCCATCTGACATTTGGCCAAATGGCCAAGTTTCACCTAAGAGCTACCCTTCCCGGGTTACAATTGCTCACTCTCATCCCTTGGAGTCCCTCACCTTCGAAGTTCTCTTCGTTCGCGGCCACGTCCCTCGGCATCATCAGGCGCACAACTCTGCAATGCTCCTTCGCGTCTCTTGCCTCGAAGTCTACTTCCTCCGGCTTCACTCCAAGCTCCTCATCCGGCGGTCCCTCGGATGCTCCAAGCGCACGGCTTCCGCAAAGCTATCCTTCACCGACTCAAGGCACGAGTCATGAGATGTGAAACTCGCCACAGCTCCATGTGTGAATTACTAAGTCCTGCACGACTTCAACGCACATATCAAATCAACATATCAAATTAACTTAAACCCTTTGCCACACCATCAAAACCATATTACGGCAAGAGATTGCCCTAACAATGATCCTTTAGTGGATTGGATCATCATTAGTGGATCGGACTTTATGTGGGCTTGATCCATGGGTGGCCAAGATCCAACTCCTCCTCATGGTCCCTAATGTAGCCTATTAACACCTCATGAAGCTTAGATCCAATGGATGAAAACAAAACTCTAGATCCAAAGGTAGAGATTAAATCTCTAGATCCGAGGGTTGAGATTAAATCCCTAGAACCAATGGAGGAGATTAAATCATGGCTTGAGCCCAACTCTATAAATAGAGATCATGAAGTGGGTGGCAAGAAGATGATGGCTTAAGGGGATTAGGGTTTGCTTTCTTTGGAGGCTAGGAATCCTATTTGGTTTAGGATTAGGTTTGGGTGGCTAGGGTTTTGGGAGCTATGGGTGGGCGGCAACTCAAGGAGGAGTTTTTCTTCTTCCTCCTAAGATGTGGCCGGTTCCTTCCATCTTCCCTCTACCTTGGCTTATGCTCATCCTAATCTTCTTCCCCACTTCCATGGCTGGCCATTAGGAGAGCTAGGATTAGGGTTTGGAGGCTTAGGGTTTAAGAGGCTTGAGTGGCACCAAATAAGGAAGTAGTTTGCTTTCTTCTTCCTATCCTTTGGTGGCCGGCTCCCACAGCCCTATCCCAGCCCTTGGTCGGAACCCAACGACCCCTTATCCTTCTCTTTAAGTGGTGGAAACAAGATATAGGGCTTTCCCTTGGTGTCTTGGCCGGTTTCCACCATTATCTCCTTCTCCTTGTTGGCCGGCGGCAAGCATTCCTTGTTGCTTGTTGGTTGGCCATAGGAAGGAGAAGAGCCTTGTTTCTATTCTTCCTCTTGCTTTGGAAAAGTAAGGAAGGAAGATTTGCAATCTAGGAGCTTCAACTTTTGGTAGAGCGTCGCCCACACGACGTCCGAAAAGAGGAAGGTCATACATTAGAAGATCGAGAGGTATATCGATTCTCTAATTTTTATATGTTACATGTTTGTATTTGTTTTTCAATTATGAGCATGATATAAATCTGTATATGGCTAAATAATACTTGGATCCCGATCATAAATACAAAAACTGGCGATCCGGACTTCGTCTATTCCGTGACTACTCATAGAATAGAGGATGGTCGCTTGAACAACGAGTTTGTTCAAGTGACCTCTCTAAACGAATAGCACGACGATGAATTAGTTGTTTGGGCAATCCCTTTTGTCTAGGATTAAATTTTTTTAATCCGGGGACATCGAAGGGATCGCCATGATCAAGCAACCGAGGTGAAGTGGGAAACGAAGTTTCCCCTCACGGACTCAATAAGCTAAAACCATTAAATTGGTATGAGACCTTCTGGGGCCAAAACCCTACATACATCTCCTTTATCAGGAGTGGTGAATCCTCTATAGGCTATTAAACACCTTCGACCACTTTGTCTTATACCTAATCATCCCGGAGTTACACCTACTATGTAAATGACTGTGAACAAGTCAAAGTATAAGGCGCCATGATCAAGGTGACTTGAATACCTCAAGTCTAAGGAAGCTCGCACTCAAGGCGCAATGAGATCTTCAACCACATATAGAACCATATGAAGCTTCATAGCAGGCCACTCCAATGAACTAGTTACCATAACTTGCATCCACATATTCACTCTCAGCATCCCTATGCTTTCATTCAATGAGTACCGAATGCTTGGATAAACCAAGGAGAATAACATGCGCTAGTCTCACAGAATTAATGATGTCCAATCTCATCAATTCATCGACAAGGGATAGTTTCAATACTTGCATATTTACACATGATGAGATACCCACTAATTGTGATCCAATCACAATTTCTCTCATGCTATGCATCGTATTGTGGATTTCAGTATATAAGTTTAAGATCCAATCAAATACATAGATAATGTATACTCAAATAGTGAATTTTATTAATAACTTCTAAGGTGATTGCCTTAGGACACCTCTTAATTAGATCAACTCCCACTTGGCCTATAGACAATCGCCTTGATATCTAATACCATAGGCCTCTATATGCCTCTTGAACTTTTCTTGGGGAAGAGACTTTGTCAAGGGATCTGCTAGATTCTTATTTGTGGAAACTTTCTCTATTTGTACGTCTCTTCTACCAATAATCTCTCTGATCATATGGTAACGACGTAGTACGTGTTTGGATCGCTGATGAGACCGTGGTTCCTTCACTTATGCAATGGCGCCATTATTGTCTTAGTAAATTGGTAATGCTTCAACAATGCTCGGAACTACTCTAATTTCAGTAATGAACTTCTTTATCTAAACTGCCTCCTTTGCTGCTTCAGAAGTTTTAATGTACTCTGCCTCCGTAGTAGAATCAACAATAGTATCTTGTTTGTAACTCTTCCAACTTACCGCACCTCCATTCAAGATGAATATGTATCTAGACTGAGATTTGGAATCATTCTTATCTATCTTGAAACTGGCATCAGTATACCCTCTTACTACCATATCACCTCCTCCATATACCAAGAACAAATCCTTAGTCCTTCTCAAGTACATAAGGATTGTCTTGACATCCACCCAATGGTCCATACCAGGATCCGACTAGTATCTACTCGTAATGCTCAAAGCGTACGATACATCGGGCCTCATACATAACATAGCATACATGATCGATCCTATAGCTAATGCATATGAGATCTGACTCATACGAATCCTCTCATCTTCAGTGTGCGGGAACATAGACTTCGAAAGGTGAATCTCATGCCTCATGGGAATAAAACCTTTCTTGGATTCTTCCATGCTAAACTGTTTTAGCACTTTGCCTATGTATGTAGACTGTGAAAAACCAAGAAACCAATTCGATCTATCTCTATAGATCTTAATTCCCAAAATATAGGTTGCTTCTCCCATGTCTTTCATGGAGAACATTTTGGACAACCAAACCTTGACTGTTTAGAAAACAGGAATATCGTTTCCTATAATTACTATGTCATTGACATACAATACTAGGAGTACGACTGCACTCCCACTAACCTTCTAATACACACAGGGCTCCTAATGATTTTGTGAGAAATCAAACTATTTGATTGCCTCATCAAAATGGATATTACAACTCCTAGATGCTTTCTTCAATCCATAAATGGAATGTTGAAGCTTGCATACTTTGTTCTTTTGAATTGATGTGAAACCCTCAGGTTGTATCATATATACATCCTCAGATAGGTTTCCATTAAGGAAAGTTGTTTTCACATCCATCTACCATATCTCATAATCAAAATGAGCCGCCATGGCTAGGAGTATCCAAATGGATTTAAGCATTGCTATTGGTGAATAGGTTTCGTCATAGTCAACACCTTGCCTTTGACGATAGCCTTTAGCCACTAATCTAGCTTTATAGGTAATAATATTACCATCTATGTCAGTTTTCTTCTTGAAAACCCACTTGCACCCTATAGGCGTTATGCCTTCGGGTGGGTCTACCAAGTTTCAAACCTGGTTTTCATACATGGAATCTATTTCCGATTTCATGACTATTAGCCATCTGTCCCTGTCTGAACTATTCAACTCTTCATAATTAGTAGGTTCCACATCATCTATGAGCAACACGTCATTAGATTCACTTATGAGAAATTCATATCTCTCAGGAACCCTACGTGTCTTACTAGATCTACGAGGAGATGGTGCATTATTAGGTTCAACTATTACCACATTTGAATGAGTAATCAGCTGTGATTCTTGACTAGGCATCTCTTCTGTGGCTACCAGAGCCTTTTAAACTATGCTTAGTTAAACCTCACTACACTACAACAAAAATGACATAAGACAACACCACAAAGACAACGGTTTTAGGGGAAACCGTTGTCTTTTTGTTAAAAGACAACGGTTTTTGACAAAACCGTTGTCTTTGAGCGGCCACATAACACAAACGACAACGGTTTTACAGTATCCGTTATCATTGAGCATATTTTTTTTTAAATCAACAACACATTTTACAACGGTTTTCCAGAACTGTTGTCTTTAAGATTTTTTTTTTTTATATTAACAACAGTTGGGACAACGGTGCAATCAACCGTTGTCAATGAGGATTTTTTTGTTGTCGTTGTGATAATATTACAACGGTTTTAAACCGTTGTCAATAAAATTTTAAAAGTTTATAATACTATTTTTTTTAATTTTTTTTACTATTTTTTAAAAATTATTGGAAATAACACAACGGTGATTTTTTTAATACTATTTTATTATTATAATACAACGGTGAAATTATTTTTTTAATTATTAATACTATTTTTTTTAAAATTATTAGAAATAAGGTTTTTTTTTTAAATATAAATATATACGTTTACAAAAATATATTTAAAAGTTTATATATATTTTTTAAACAATATATTACAATAATATTTTTTTTTAAAGTTTATATATATTTAAAAATTTGTTAGGTTAAATAATTCTTCCCTAAACTTCTCCGTCGTTCTTACTTCCCAAAAACCTCCGCCGTTCTTACTTCCCAAAATTTCTCTTCCCAAAATTATATATATTAAAATTTGTTAGGATTTTAATACTTAGGTTGTTTTCCTTTGTTTTTTCCCCATTTCTCTTCCGTCTTTTTTTCTCCCACGGAACCTAGGTTTCTCCTCTTCTCTTTTTATCACAAGGCGACGACAACACCGCAAGGCGACATGGAGTAGGCTGCGGAGCGACACGAGGTTGGTCATGAGGCTTCCTGCGCGCTGGCCATGTCCTCGGAGATTCGGTGCTCCGTCAGCTGGACCTCCCTCCGGAGGACCTTGACGGCGGTGCGCTGGTCTGGGGAGAGGAGGCAGTGGCCGAGTAGGAGGCTGAAGGTGAGGGAGGGCTTCCACCCGACGACCCAGAGAAAGATGCGTTCGAAGGGGGTGAGCCAAGGGTGGGTGAGGGCGCGGAAGACGTCGGAGTCAGCGAGGCAGACCTTGGCATCGCAGTAGTTGCGGTAGTAGGAGAGGACGACGACAACGGTTGGAACAAAAAAAAGTGGCAGTAAATCACCACTTTTAGATCTTCTCAAAGATCTCTGATTCGTATCATGATTGGAAACCTAAAAAAAAAAGTGGTCTTTTAGATGCGATCCTAGTTAACTCAGTCACAAGAAATCACCATTTATTTTGTAGATATGCTTAGATCCTAGTTTTCTACCTGATGATTCTTCTTCCTTTTTGTTTTGGTTCTCAAATGCGCATTGTTCCATCCCAGGCAAATTTATAATTATGGTTTTTCTTTCTGATACAGATGAGCATTTACTAATTGACAGGCAAACAAACTTAACTAGAAGGGTATTCATCTATATCTATCATTTATCATTCTATTGTCTTATGTACTTCATAACTAGATTTTTTATTAAAATATCTTAATGAATGTTGAAGAGTCTGTCTCGCTGATCTTTCCGATATTCTTATTTATTCTAGAAATTGAACGAGGGAATGCAAGAGAGGACATGTATATCAGTTTGCTGTTAAAGAAGATGATTGCTCTTTGGGTGTTTCCTACAACAGTTGACTTAAATTTGAATTTGTGATGAGTAGAACAATTCACTTGCAGGTTCTTGTTGACTTAAATTACTTGCTACCGTTTTGTTTTCTTGTTTTATTTCAGTTAATTTCTTATCCCTGTTGGTTGGATTTTCCTGGATTGATCGATTAGGGGTTTTCTTTGCGATACTGGGATCGGTGCTGTTCTTGCCAAGGTTTTACTACACAAGGATAGCGTATTACACGTACAAGGGTTATAAAGGCTTCGCCTTTGACAACATTCCTATGGTTTTTAATCTTTCAATTATGAGAGATTCGGCTCTGTATGACTTCTTCCCTCTATAGATTACATAATGGAAGCTATACTAGGTTCTTTATCTTCTTGTCCCTTTTCGTAATTGGTCAACTTGGTATGTAGATACTGCATTAAATCAAACCTTTAAAGTGCTTGTTGAACAGTCCAAATTAAAAAGAA
Organism: Wurfbainia villosa; assembly: GCA_025175895.1. Classification (NCBI taxonomy): domain Eukaryota; kingdom Viridiplantae; phylum Streptophyta; class Magnoliopsida; order Zingiberales; family Zingiberaceae; genus Wurfbainia; species Wurfbainia villosa. Next base: position 19,141,258 of record CM046000.1, on the reverse strand, counting down.
GTTATTTGTTGCCTTTTAGATCAAATGAAATGTTAGTTAAAGTTTCATACTATGTAATTGCTCTTTACCCTGTTTAAATATTTTGATAGATCATGCTTTAGGTGTCTTGTTATTATTTACCTTAATGTTGTCCCTTTTAAATGTGGTTTCTGCAGTTAAAGGTTAATTCTTTTTGAACCTCTCAACTAATTTTCGCCTTGACATTGTTTGGACTAGGATCTTTGTGTTATCTAGGGATAAGAAAGGAAAAGATTTATCAATTTCTCTTATTTACTACTTGGAAGAAAGCAAAGAGCACTTGGAGGGAATTTAATTCCATCCAAAATTCTCTATATTTTCCCTTCCCAAATGGAAAGAAATATAGTTTAAGAATTTAAACATGTATGCAATGATATTATTTCTTTCTTTATGATTACAATTAAATATGATCAATTGAATATAGTGGAAGTAAGACAATATTATTCTTTTTTCTTTCCTCTTAATTTGCTTAATTGTCCTCCTACTTTTCCAACGACATTAGGAACAAATGATAGCCAGAGAGGCCTAAATTTAGAGGATATCTAGTGGTTAAAACAAATATATAACGATTTGGGATGTGGGCATAAGAAATGTAAACTGAAAGTTGTTAATTCTGATATGAGCCTGTACTCTACATTCTTGTGCATGTTTTGTTAGTCCATTGTCTTGTGCAAGAAAATACTTTTCCCCCCTTTTATTAGTCTATATCATTTTATTTCTGTTCATCTGCAGGTGTTTGACATAGCCAATAAGTTATTTTGACTCAAATGAGATTTCATTGCACTGAAAGAAAACATCAGGTCCATATAATTGTTTTGACATTTGTTTTCTCAAAATATTATCAGTTGGGTTGTTTCAACTAATTTTTGTTTTGCTTGGTGATGCTAACATAAAAAAGCAGCATGCCAATGTTAGGATTAATGAAATTACTATTTACTTCGGATGGCTTTTTCAAGTTTGGGACAATGTTGTGTCTTCAGTTTAAACCCTTGGAGTAATTTTTTTTTTCTGTGATTGTGAGTCTAATGAATGATGTGCTAGATGTTTCTGTCACCGAAAAGTATATCTCAGCCGACTAAACTTGGTAATTTTTGCTTTTCAGAGAGATGCAAAGCCATTATTTGAGAAAACTTTATATCAAATTTATACTCATTTGATACATTTTTCGTGTAGTATTTTCCATTTTCTGTATCCAGGTATTTTAGATTGGCTTGGTAATGTTTTCATCCTTTTAGAATACAATCAACCCCTCATAGAAAGTATATCATTTGGCATCTACGATTTTCTTTCTCCTTGGTATTTGTTTTTTACCTTGCTCCTCAAAGCTTGCATTATTCATCTTGCTTCATGACCCATAGCCTATCAGTTCTTTTTTCTTTTTTTATTATTTTATTATCTTGCAAGTTTCCTATCAGAAACTTGCATATTTTTGAATTTTGGAGATGGAACATGCTTTGTGAGCTTGCCCTTGCCCCTGTCAATTTCATCACTTGTGTCTCTTTAGTTTAGCCTTTTTTAATTGATGTCTGATATTAGTATTAATATTATATCTCATATTTGAAAGAATTTACTTAGTCCATGGTGTTTTAAATAAATTGGTGGATGGTACTTTGGCTAAATATGCATGCACTATTGAAGGAGCAAAAGTTTAAACTTTTTAAGATGCTTGAGCAAATGGCCAACCATAAGAGAGCAATTGAACTTTTTAAGATGCTTTCAGTCTTTTCTATTGCTCTCAGCTTGACTAGTGCATTATATGATTTGATCTGTCTTTGTATGAAGGTGGAAGCAGTGGCAAAGATTCATACCAAACTGAGCCCCATTGGACAGTATTGTTGCTGGAAGCAGAGGACTCCGCAAACTCAAAGAAGTCTCAACTCATGCTCTCACTCTCTACGCATTAAAATCCCGACACTATTATGGGTTATTCACGGTCAGATATAACTGCTGTTTCTGTTTGTAGTTTGAATTAGCTCCTCGTAGTGGCCTGTTGCCCGCGTTATTATCACACAAATGCATCATCCACACGATTTTCAAGCATGCAAAACTCTTTCCAGGTTTAAAAGTCCCTGCTTGGAAGTTGGAAGACCACCCAAAAATTCAAGAACTGCTACTGCTGCACGCCAGGGGCAACAGATTTCATCAATATCTCTTTCCTGCATTTTTCGTCTAAAAATGTAATGTGACCTTGTATTTTACATTGCTACAAGTGGAGTGTATATATGTGTTTTCTATAATTCTTATTGATGTTGTATGATTTATATTAAAAATGCAACATCTACAACGGTTTATTATGTGTATAATGTGTTGAGAAATGACAACGCTGAAAAAACCGTTGTCTATGAGCAAAAAAAAAACCGTGGTAAATTGGGGGTCGACAACAGTGAAAAACCGTTGTAGATTTAAGGAAAGACAACGGTGAAAAACCGTTGTCTATTAGGAAAAAAAACCGTGGTAAATCAACCCGTTGTGAATAGTGGTTTGGTCAAAGACAACGGTTAAAAACCGTTGTCTTATCTTTGAAAAGACAACGGTTTTTCAACGTTGTCTTTAACCAAACCACTATTCACAACAGGTCGATTTACCACGGTTTTTTTTCCTAATAGACAACGGTTTTTCACCGTTGTCTTTCCTTAAATCTACAACGGTTTTTCACCGTTGTCTTTGACCGACCCACTTTTCACAACGGGTCGATTAACAACAGATTTTTTGGCTAATAGACAACGGTTTTTCACCGTTGTCTATTCGATTTTTTGGTGTAGTGCTATCACTGTTTTCCTGTAAGAGAAACTCCTCTAGTAATAAAGCATGCCTTGAAACAAATACCTTTTGTTCTATGGGATGATAGAATTGGTAACCCCTCATTTCCTTAGGGTAACCAATAAATAGACACTTGTCAAACTTAGCCTCTATCTTGTCTGATATTGTAATCTTCACATAAGCAGGACAACCCCATATCTTCAAATAAGATAATTGAGGTTTTTTACTTTTCCACATCTCATATGGAGTAGTAGAGATTGTCTTAGTCGGGACTCTATTTAACAAGTAAAAAGTGGTCTAGAGTGTGTAACTCCAAAAGGTTTTTGGAAGACTTGCATGATGCACCAATGACCTAACCATGTCCAACAAGGTTCGGTTTCGCCTTTCATCCACACAATTTTTTTGTGGCATGTAAGGTGGAGTCCTTTGAAACAAGATTCCATTGTCCCTTAGATAATCTTGAAACTCTTTGCTTAAGTATTCACTACCTCGATCTGATCAAAGTACATTAATATTTTTCCCAAGTTGTTTCTCTACTTCCTTTCTAAAATCTTTAAACCTTTCAAAGACTTCAGACTTGTATCTTAATAGATACAAATACCCATATCGTGAATAATCATCGATAAAGGTAATGAAGTAGCTATAACCTCCTATGACATGAGTTGACATTGGTCCACATACATCGGTATGTATAAGGCCCAATACGTCAACTACTTGTTCACCCTTTCCTCTGAAAGGTTGTTTAGTCATCATTCCTTTTAAGCATGAAACACATGTGTCTAATGAATCTGATTCATAATTTTGGTGAAATTGGCCCAGGTCACGATTGACCATACTCGAGTTGGACTCGAGTAGAGTTTTGATGTTTAACAATGTTTTGGGGAGATTGTTGTTGCAATCGACCCGGGCCATGATTGACTAGACTTGAGTGGTATTTTGATGTTTGACGATGGTTTGACCATTGTTTGACTATATGGTTAACATGGGATTGACCATATAATGGAGAAGTCCAAGTCATGTTTACTTGGCATGAAAAGTCCAAGTCATGGGTACTTGGCATGGAAAGTCCAAGCATGAGTCTTGGCAAGGGAAAGTCCAAGCTTGAGTCTTGGCAATTGGAAAGTCCAACATGTGTTGGCATGGAAAGTCCAAGCATGGGTCTTGGCAAGGGAAAGTCCAAGCTTGAGTCTAGGAAAATGGAAAGTCCAACATGGGTTGGCAAGGGAAGTCCAAGGGGTGATATTGGTGGCGTAAAGTCGAAGGGTGGAGTCTTGGCGGCATAAGTCCAATGGTTGGTGGCATAAAGTCCAAGCGGGAGTCTTGGCAGTGTAAGCCCAATGTGCCTTGGTGGTATAGACCAACATAGCATGACAATAGCTGATGGAAGCACCTTAAGGCTAGCGTATGGATGAATAAGTCATGGATGACTTAGAGGGATCCGATAGGCGTGAGGATGACAGAGGTGGCTGGAAGGCTTAGGTCTAGGCTAAGGGTAGTCTAGAAAGTATGAGGGTATCATACTTGGGGTTAAACCTCATTTTTTAGATTAACAGTCAACTAGGGCTTTGGATCAGTTGACTGGTCAAGTTTTTTGACACTTGGCAGCTGAGTCGACTGGGATTATAGCAAGTCGAACTGCTCGGACTCGACTGGTGTTCGATTGCAGGAAATAGCCTGACAGTCGACTGCCAGCATTGTGCAGTCGACTGATGGCTTGAGCAGTCGACTGCCATGCTTGGCAATCAACTGCTGGTCGGTGTTGGGGGAGTAGAATGCTCGATAGCCGATTGGCTAGTTTGTTACGACTAGCCAACTATGTAGTCAGCAATAAATCGAATCACCTCTAAGTCAGTCCTGCTCAATACACACAAAGTGCACTAGTGTAATTCTATGGTCAAGACAAACCAATACCAAATCACACTACAACCATACCAATGGTTTGTCTAAAACCATCTCGATTGTGAGCCTTTACTTATACTCTAAAAGGAACTGATAACATGATCTCCCATGTGACACTACACACCATATTATCTACAATGTAATGTATTAGACAATATGCATATCCATAAATATGCAAATAATTATCATGTGATTCTTATTTCAAAAATAAAGATGTTCATACAAAAGATAGACTTTTCAATATACATCCCAACAAGAAGAAGAGGAGTACGAATCGGAGGTGAACAATGAGATGGAGACCGAGCTAGTGAATCTAGTTCGGAAGATGATCAAGAGCAGAAGATGACCTATCAAGCAATCCAAGGAGAAGAGACCCGAGCAAGGTTCAAATTACAAATGTTGTGAATGCAACAAAAGGGGTCACATCAAATTCGATTGTCCAAAGCTAAAGAACAAGAAACCACAAGCAAAGAAATCCTTCAACACAACTTGGGAAGAGTCATCAGAGAAAGAAGATGAACTCAACAACCTAGCATTCATGGCCAAGCCAACCAAGCCCAAAGACGAATCCAAACCCGAAACAAACTATGAGTCTGAGACCGAGTCCGACTCCAGATCCGACAACGAACTTCAATTCAAGACAAGCCACGGATCCACATCCAGTTCAAAAGATTCGATCAACATAAGTCAATCTAATTGATACTTTATATAGTGCAATTAAATACTTAACTAATAATTTAGCTAAGTTTTAGTCCAAGGTCGAGACCTTGGTTAAGGAGGTTAAACTCCTTAATCATGAGGTCTCCCTAACCTCTTCGACTAGTCAAGTTCAAGAGGGAAACTCAACTCAAGTTGAAAAACATGAGGAGAAGAATTCTCTCTTGAAAGGACAAGTGCAAGAGCTTAGGAAAACATTGGAAAGGTTTACTTTGGGGTCCAAGGGTCTTGACCTACTACTTGGCTCGCAAAGGTCATGTACAATAAGGTCGGACTCTGATTTAGATAAACCACAATGAACAAATCTTATATGTCGATTTTTAGTCGAAATAGATAAAAAGTCCAAGCTTGGGTCCCTAAGACCTTTTTGAATTCACAATTAAGATCAACTAAGTATTGGGTTCCCAAGGACCAAATCCACTATGTGGAAAGACCACATCAGTTCAATGGTCCAGGGGGATCTAGTACTAAAATTGTATGCTCTACTTCTTGATTTTTCTTTGCATGCTTAGTTACTTTTTATTTTAATTTTTAGAATGGCTAGATAGATTCAATAGTCAGTCAATCTTGATAACATAGTATCAAGATGCGGCGAGATGATAGTACATTAGGGAAACGAGGTCATGTGTATCCGAGCTAGATAAGGAGTATCCAGCTTGGTGCACTCGGGTAAGTGGAACTAGCTGAAGCTACCTCATCACATCCTAAACTAGATAGACCAGAAAGTAACCCTAAGTGACTTAAGTGAACATTTTCTTGAAATTGGCTTTGTCGAAGGAAGTGGTCATTGTTTCGATCAAAGAAGGCCTCTGTGCCTCGCCACGACCTGGAAGGCATTTTCTTGAAAAGTTTACTTCACTATCTAAAGGTTAAATCTCAATCTAACACAAGGTTGATTATCTTCAAATCACTAAATTTAATCAAGTTAAAATTGAAGTCATCTCACAAAACATATAAGGTTAACATGTTTGATCATGTAGATAGGTTGAGATGATTCCTAGGTTAAAACTTTCAAACAACATTAAAATTCTAATATCTAATCCGACTACTATATGTGTAGGATCAATGGATATTGGACAGTGGGTGCTCCCGACATATGATTGGAGACCAACTAAAATTTCAAGCTCAGATTCAAAAACCAAGGATCGATAGCAATCGGAAACATTGGGAAGCTCAAAATCATCGGATCTGGTGATATTGAGCTAAACTCGAACTTCATATTTCATCAAGTACTTTTAGTTGAACATTTTCAATTTAATCTCCTCAGTGTTAATCAATTGTGTGACAACAACTATAAGGTCATCTTCTTACAAAATGAATGCCTAATTAAAAATAGTGATAACTCAAAAACTAAACTTAAGGGAACTAGAATAGTAACATTTATACAATCAATTTACCTAACTCCTCAACCAAGTGTCTAATGACACAGCAAGAGGAATCTTGGTTGTGGCACCAATGACTCGGCAATTATCATCCAAGACTCATACACAAAATGAGTCAGAGTGGTTTAGTTAGAGGTGTACCCAACCTAAATAACCTTGAAGATAAAATATGTAATGCTTGTCAACAAGGTAAACAAACTAGGACTTCACATCAACTAACTAATCAAGAAAGAACAAAAAGTGTACTTGAGCACCTACACTTAGATCTCTTTGACTCTCATGGAGCCAAGTCACTAAATGGAAGCCAATACTGTCTAATTATAGTCGATGATTACTCTAGGTTCACATAGGTTAGGTTTTTAAAACATAAAAGTGAAACGTTAGATCAACTCACCAATTTATGCAAACTAATAGAGAATGAAAAGAATCTTAAGATAAAAAGAATTAGAAGTGATCATGGTGGTGAATTTGAAAACCATAGGTTCACCGACTTTTGCAACAAAATAGGTACCACCATGAGTTCTCCTTCCCTAGGACTCTTCAATAAAATGGTCTAGTTGAACGTAAGAATAGACCCTATAAGAAGCCACTAGAACTATGTTAAACGAATTCAACTTACCTAATAGGTTTTGGGCAGAAGCGGTCAATATAGCCTGCTATGTTCAAAATAGGAATCTATTAGTTAAAAGACACATTAAAACATCATACAAAATTTATTACGAAAATTTTCCAAACATTAAGTATTTTAGGGTTTTTGGATGTAGGGTACACATATTAAACACTAAAGATTCCTTAGGGAAATTCACCTCTAAAACTAGTACGGGAACTTTTCTAGGATACTCAACCACTAGTAAAGCATGTAGGGTGTATAACAATGAAACCATAAAAATATAAGAAACAATCAACGTAGTATTTGATGAAGAAAACAAAACCACAAAACCCGAAGTAGGATTGATTAATGAACAAATTGAAGATAGATCTGAACCTAATTCACAAAATGAATCTAGTGTAGATCCTAACCCAAATCAATCTAGATTACAAACAAACCATCCTATTGATCAAGTAATAGGTGATCCTAATTTAGGTGTTCAAACTAGAGCGTCATATAGAAACCTAAGACAAATTTCACTCATCTCAAAAATCGAGCCCAAAACAATTGAACAATCTCTTCTTGACCCTGATTCGATTATAGTTATGCAAGAAGAGTTAGCTCAATTTATTAGGAGTCAAGTTTGGGAATTACTACCCCCACCTAAGGGAAAAACAATAATTGGAACAAGGTGGGTATTTCGAAACAAACTTGATGATAAGGGAGAGGTTGTTAGGAATAAAGCTAGGTTAGTTGCTAAAAGATTTAGTCAAGTAGAGGGGTTAGACTATGATGAAACATATGCACCCATAGCTAGACTTGAATCTTTTAGAATGTTATTAGCCTATGCTGCACATCGAAGATTCAAACTATTTCAAATGGATGTTAAGTTAGATTTTTTGAATGGATTTATTAAGGAAGAGGTTTATATTAGCCAACCACTTGGATTTGAAAGTTTAGACAAACCTTACCATGTCTTCAAACTTAGAAAAGTGTTATATAGATTAAATCAAGCTCCTAGAGCTTGGTATGAAAGTCTTTCAATTTACCTTAAGTCTCAGGGATTTAATCAACGTTTAGTTGACCCAACCCTTTTTGTAAAGACCATAGGAAAATAAATATTTATTGCACAAATTTATATAGATGACATAATTTTTGGAACAACTAATTCAATGCTCCTAAATGAGTTCATTTAACAAATGGAAAGTGAATTCAAAATGAACTTAGTATGTGAGCTTACTTTCTTCTTAGGGTTACAAATAAAACAAACTAGAGAAGGAATTTACTTACACCAACGTAAATATGATAAGGAATTAATTAATATATTTGGAATGCAAAATGCTAAGGAAATTAACACACCAATGGCTACCAATGTAAACATAGGAGAAGACTTAGAAGGAAAAAAGCAATCGATTTAAAGTACTATAGGAGCACGATAGGTAGTCTTCTATACTTAACTACGAGTCCTAAGGCACATCTCTGAAAGCATGCACCTATAGATTTATGGAGCCAACACATCTCACAACACATAGGTTCAATGTGTTTGTATACCAAGCCACGTAGATAGGCATGAGATGTTAGGATCTTACTCCTGATTCCAGATGTAGATCTAGTGCATCGATATGAATCATGGAGTATAATTATTTACATTAACCAACTCTAATCAAGACTTATTGATCATTTTATATCAATAAAGTCAAAAAGAGTTGAACATGCAATTAGTTGAATTTATATTGAAACAATTATTTTTAAAATTAAAAGGGACGTGCTTCGACTTATTTTCTAAAGTTTTTTTACAAACCCCGAAATATTTTTGATTTATGGAAAAAGAGGGAGAAGAGAATCAAAAGTTAAGGAATCAAAAGATTTTTTTGAAAACTTAACTTTCTTTACTCACCTAAGGTCAAGGGGGAGGTAACCTCAAGAGGGAGGATTTGAAAAAAGAATATATTAATCACACTTACTATTTCATTACTATTTCATTCATACTAACTAACTCATGTTTACTACATTATACTTATGCTTACTTACTCATACTCATGTTTACTACATGTTTGCTTCATAGTTACACTTGCTTACTTATATTTCATGCTTACTCATGTTTGCTACTACTATTCTTTATATGCCCAAATTTTCCTAAACTATGAATCGGTTTTCCATAAATCAAAAAGGGGGAAATTATTGGTGACGGGCCACCAGATAATCGAACCAAGGTTTTGATTATGGAAAAGGTTCAAAGTTAAGCTATTATTGTTATCTCATGTGTTGGTTTGAGTGTGCACGAAATGATTAAGCTAAGCTAATGGTCAACAACACCCGGAGAATCTCTGGATGATAAACCATGGGGGTCGAGCGACACCAGGAGAACCTCATGGAGTCGAGGAACTTCGGTGGCAACCGGAAGCTAAGCGAATGGTCAGAAGGCCTAGAGGTAAGCAATTCTTGCAGAGTAATGGTGAGGCCATGCCCTTTGTACGGGGATGAACTTGTTAGTGAAAGCCCGAGATCCAATCATGTGATGATTGTTGTATGGACTTTAGTGTATCATATTCCTATTTATAAAGGCATGGTTATTATATTTACTTGTATTGGTGCCAAATAACTAAGTATAATAAAGTCCTTGGGTAGAAGGTTCTTATCTATATCAATCAATTGGTTGAATCGATAATGAGATGATATAGAGAACACTACTCTTAATCATTCCTTGTCAAGTATTAACATTGAGAGACAATGTTAATGCGTAGAGACTAGCATGTAGGTCAACTCGATGACTTGATCTCATAAGTCATGGATATGAGATATCAAGATGACACATGGGTATGCATTAGAGAATGTATATTGAATGACCCGCCATAAGTAAGCATCCTTGATCGTTATATGAGTGTCATATACTTTCTCATGTGACTATTAGTATGACTATTAGTCCATGGACCTAAAGTCACCATGGTTCCCTACATAAGGAGTTGCATACTTTGGCTTCGTCAAACATCACCCGTAAATGGGTGGAGTATAAAGGCGATTACTGGGTATGTAACAAATTATGCGGTGAGATGTGAGTGATGTAGATGAGATCTATCCCTCTTATATGATGGGAGTGACATCGTTATTCTTGATAGAGTAAGACCACGAAGTGCATGGCCATGTCCAAATGAGTCAATATGAGATATTGAGCTCATTTGATTAGAGGGAGTCTACTTGGAGTTCAAGATATAGATTGTACCGAGGATGACACGGTCTATGCCTCAATTGGTCAATCTAGATGTCAAGGATAGAGGGACATTGCCACATATTGTGAGAGTCACAATTAGTAGTCACAAAGGTGATGTTGGATCTCAACATTCTTGTAACTTGGGTAGCAATGATGTGTTGCTAGATATTGTTCATTGCTTATGTTCCTAAATTGGTTTAGGAGCATTGCCAACGTTACAAGAACCTATAGGGTCACACACAAAGAGCAATTAGATGGTAATTAGGTTCATGGGATGAACCAAATTGAATTAAGAGTAATCCAAATTAGACTAATTGAGTTAGACTCAATTTGATTCAAGTGTTGAATGAGTCTAATTTAGATTTGATTCATTGAGTAAATTTAAAATAATGAATAGAGATTCATTAAATCAAATTTACTTGAATCAAGTGGTTAGATTTGATCAACCAAGGGAGATAATAGGTCAAGTTTGACTTGACTTGAGAGGGAAGATGAATGGTCAATTTTGACATGACCAATTGCCATGTCATGGTGACTTGGCATGGGGGTCGGACAATGATGATGTTCAAGATCATCATGGACTCATCATGGGGTGCCACCTCATGAGGGAGACAAAGAGTCATTGGCTCTTTGAGTTACATGCATGCATGTAACCCCCCAAAAGAGTGGTCGGCCACTTTACTTTGCATTATTGTGTGAAGTTATTTGGTAGTAACTTCATCTTCTTCCTTGGATCTTCTCTCTTCTCAAGCTCTCCATCCTCTCTTCTTGCCGTGGATTTCAAGGAGTGTTAGCACACTCTTAGTTCTCTTTTCTCCACCTATTGTTCGTGTCGATACCAATAAAGGAGTGTACACTTGACACTCTCGAGTTCCGGCAATCCGTTTGGACGACCGTGATAAGCGAAGGGCGTCACTTCAAGGATAAACTCTTAACATGTAGATCTAGAGTAGATCTAATGTTTTTAAACACGTACATGTAGTTTTATTTACCTTCGCATGAATCCGTGGCCGACTTCCGGAGTTTCCGCTCGGATAGTCGAACAGTGGTATCAGAGCCACGTGCGAAGCTTGTATGTGTTTTTGTCTTGTAGTTTTTGTATTAGATATAAAAATTACAGAACCATAAGTTTCTGTAAATTTCCTATTTTTATTGATTTTTTTGGATATTTTTCTCAAAGAGTCGAAGCAACAAGTGTTGGGACACTTGTAGGCTTCAACCACCGAGAAAAACTCTCTGAAACGGCGAGTTCTCGCTTTAGGTTTTTGGGAAAGCGACTTAACTCTCTGTAACATCAAGATGAGACACTCGTAAAGTTCATTTTGTGAGTAGGGGCACTGCCCCTAACCCCAAAAGGGGCATTGTCCCGCGATCGCGCCCGGAAACCGCTTAGCGGGATCGTTACGGAGATGTGACTGATAAAAATTGAAAGAAATAGGAAAAATTATAGAAATTTCTGTAAAATAAATAATTTAGAATTATGTATAATTATGTGATGGTCATGGCCCAAGAACCCCAATGTGATTGGATAAATGTGTTGTAATTCATAATACGGCTTGCGTATCGTTTTTGTGGTTGTGCATGTTGTATATGGTATGCGACTTGCGCGTCATGCCCCTTCTTTTAATATTCCAGTTGTAAATAGTTTTAGACTCAAATATAACTCGAGTTTTGTGTTTGTAATGTACAAAATGGAGCGGTGGAAGGTCCACTATTAGACGGAGTTACGAGGAGGGTGCCGACGACACATAGCAGTCAAAGGAGGCGCTTGGAGAAGTCACTAACCCTAGGTTGACCGTCTGATCTTCTCATTGGCTTGAGAAGATCGTAGTAGGGCCATGACCTCATCATAATATATATATATATATATATTTGTTTCTGCTTGTATGTATGTGATGCATGCTAGTAAATTTTGCTTGTATGTATATGATGCATGCTAGGATATTTTGCTTGTATGTATATGATGCATGCTAGTATATTACTTGTATGTATGTAATGCATGATAGTGTAGGGTAATAAAGGCCTTAATGCATATATGATACACATTCACGATTAGATTAGATCTTAATCGAATCAACTCGAAAATGCCTACCAAGTTTTGATACCCATCACTACCTCGATCATTTATTGTTGTTGAATCTGCCAAAGCAGAGCAACGCATATTATCTTGGTAGGGTGCGGAGGGACAATCTTGGTCCCGCCTATCATAGCTTGGGCAAGAATAAGCTCAATTAGATTGAGTAAAATTAGTTAACTCAATTGGATTGAGTAAAACTATAGGCATATTCCAACCATTGGAAAGGTAGGATAAGGTTACATTTACACTAAATCTTGAGTGATTTAGCCAAAGCTAACTCAAGGTCTTTTGTAAATGTGGATCTTGATCTTATAAATAAGAGTTGCATATAGATGTAATCGGTAATTTGTTACCTACCGATCATACTAAGTCTTAGGCGATTTAGCCAAAGCTAACTCAAGGCGTAGTATGATGTGGATCTTATCCCGCGAGAATTATAGCTAATTTGTATGAATCTAGTAATGTGGTTTGACCACATCCATGACTCGATTCTACAAAAGTCCTATAATTCAGTGGGAGCATCATTTGATTAAAGGCCTAATTAAATGATAAATGTAATATGATATTAATTTTCCGCATTGTGTATGTTGTAGATTACCATGTCGACAAACATGAACACTCTCTCCCTGCGTTCTGTCCTTGAGAAGGACAAACTCAATGGAGCTAATTTCCTGGACTGGTATAGGAATTTGAGAATCGTTCTCACCCAAGAAAGAAAATTATACATCCTAGAGCAGCCCATTTTGTAGGCACCTCCTGCCACTGCCTCGCGAGCTGACTGAGATGCTTACAAGAAGCATCAAGATGATGCATTAGATGTGTCATGACTCATGCTCGCGACCATGAACTCTGAGCTTCAAAAGCAACATGAGTTCATGAATGCTTTTGATATGGTTGAACATCTTCGTTAACTATATCAAGGACAAGCAAGGCACGAGAGATATGAGATCTCTAAGGCATTGTTTCAGTCCAAGATGCAAGATGAGACTCCCGTAGTTCCATATGTACTCAAGATGATTGGGTACATAGAAAACCTACAGAGGTTGGGATTCTCACTTGGCCAAGAGCTGGCCACTGACTTGATCTTGCAATCTTTGCCACAAAGCTACAATCAATTTGTCATGAATTACAATATGAATGAAATTGATAAGCCACTGCCTGAGATCCTTAACATGTTGAGAACTATTGAGCTCAACCTTAAGATGGGAAAATCTAACTCCATTTTGATGGTGCAAAAGAAGAAAGGCAAGGGCAAGCCTAAAGGTAAGGGAAAGTCCTAAGCCAAGGGCAAAGGCAAGGCACTGAAACCGAAAGGAGGGGTAGCCAAGGAAGGGACTTGCTTCCACTCTAAGGAAGCTGGACACTGGAAGTGTAACTGCAAAGCATACCTGGAAGATCTTAAGAAGAAGAGAAGTGAGACTTCTACTTCAGGTATAAATGTTATAGAAGTCAATCTATCTATTTCTTCATCATGGGTATTAGATACCAGATGTGCATCTCACATTTGTACCAATGTGGAGGCACTGAGAAATAGCAGGGCATTGACGAAGGGCGAGGTGGACCTATGAGTAGGCAATGGAGCAAGGGTTGCTGCTGTTGCTGTAGGAACTTATTTTCTATCTCTGCCCTCTGGGCTTGTACTAGAACTAGATGAATGTTGTTATGTGCTTGCTTTAACTAAGAACAAAATTTTTTTTTCTTGTTTGGACAAGAAAGGCTTTTCATTTATAATAAAGAACAAATATTGTTTAGTTTATTTAAATGATGTGTTATATTGTAGTGCACCTCTAATGAACGGACTCTAAATTCTGGACTTAGAGAGCCTCATCTATAACATAAATACCAAAAGGTTCAACTCAAATGAGTTGAACCAAACCTATCTCTGGCATTGTCGCTTAGGTCACATAAATGAGAGTCGCTTATCCTAGCTCCATAAGGATGGGCTACTGAACTCATTTGATTTTGAATCATATGAGACAAGCGAGTCTTACCTTCTAGGAAAGATGACCAAGACTCCCTTTAGTGGACACAACAAAAGACCAACAGACTTGTTAGGACTTATACATAGTCATGTATGTGACCCTTTCAATGTTGTTGCTAGAGGTGGTTATAAGTACTTCATTACATTTATTGATGACTTCAGTAGATATGGTTATGTGTATCTGATGACACATAAGTCGGAATACTTTGAAAAGTTCAAAGAATTCAAGAATGAAGTACAAAACCAGCTTGGCAAGAGTATTAAGATACTTCGATCAGATCGAGGTGGTGAATACCTTAGCCATGAGTTTCGTGACTATCTAGCTGAGTGTGGGATTCTATCCCAACTCACTCCTCCTGGAACACCACAGTGGAATGGTGTATCCAAAAGGAGGAATCGTACCCTATTAGATATGGTACGATCTATGATGAGTCACACAGATCTTTCTATATCCTTTTGGGGATATACTCTAGACACAACAACCTTCACACTTAACCATGTACCATCCAAGGCTGTGATAAAGACACCATATACGTTATGGACAGGGAGAAATCCCAAGATGTCTTTCATGAGGATTTGGGGTTGTGAGGCTTACGTTCGACGTCAAGTCTCAGACAAACTGGGACCCAAATCCAATAAGTGCTATTTTGTTGGATATCCTAAGGAAACGAAGGGATATTACTTCTACATTTCCAGTCAGCACAAAGTGTTTGTGGCAAAGACTGGGGTATTTCTAGAAAGGGATTTTATTTCTAGAAAAACTAGTGGGAGTACATTCGATCTTGAAGAAATTCAAGATAAGGACCATAGCACTGAGGCCTTGATAGAGGTTGAACAGGAACCAAAAAGTGTTGTGGGTGATGAGATTGTTGCACAAAGAGTTGTGGAACAACAACCTGTTCAGGTAGACCTACCTCTTCGCAGGTTTGATAGGGTACGTCGTCAGCTTGAGAGATACTCATTTCTCTTGTCTGACCATAATGACGTTATGCTCATTGAGAATGAGCCTACCTGCTATCAAGAAGCTGTGATGAACCCAAATTCTGAGAAATGGCTAGAGGCCATGAGATTCGAGATGAAATCCATGTACACCAACCAAGTATGGACTTTGGTTGTTCCAATTGAAGGCGTTAAACCCATTGGGTGTAAGTGGGTCTTTAAGAGAAAGATTGACATGGATGGACTTATGCATACCTATAAAGGCCTATTGGTGGCTAAAGGTTTCAAGCAAATTCATGGTATTGACTATGATGAAACCTTTTCTCCAGTGGCGATGTTTGAGTCCATTCGGATCATGCTTGCTATTACAGCATACCATGATTATGAGATCTGGCAGATGGATGTCAAAACTGCATTTCTGAATGGAAACTTGCTCGAGGATGTGTACATGGCACAACCTGATGGTTTTATAGATCCACAACATACTAGGAAAGTATGCAAGCTGTAAAGGTCCATTTATGGGCTAAAGCAAGCTTCTCAAAGCTGGAATCTTCTATTCGATGATGCGATCAAACAATTTGGTTTCATCAAGAATGAAGATGAACCCTGTGTCTACAAGAGGGTTATTGGAAATATAGTTGTCTTCCTTATATTGTATGTGGATGACATACTACTCATTGGGAATGACATCCCTTCGCTACAGTCTGTGAAGACTTAGCTGGGGACGTGCTTCTCAATGAAGGACTTAGGTAAAGCAACCTTTATTCTAGGCATCAAGATCTATAAAGATAGATCTAAGAGATTGCGATTGCTTGGCCTAAGTCAAAGTATATATATTGACATGGTATTACTACAGTTTGCCATGCAGAATTCCAAGAAGGGACTTCTCCTGATGTCACATGGTGTGAGTCTTTCGAAGACTCAAAGTCCCTCTTCTAGAGAGGAGAGAGACTGCATGGATAAGATCCTTTATGCATCTGCTATAAGATCTATCATATACGCCATACTGTGTACTCGTCCTAATGTCTCGTATGCTTTGAGCATGACGAGTAGATACCAGTCAGATCCAGGTGAGCGTCAATGGATAGCACTCAAGAATATTCTTAAGTACTTGAGAATGACTAAAGAATATTTCTTAATATTTAGAGGCGACGAGGAGCTAGGTGTAAAGGATTACAGCGATGTCAGCTTCCAAACTGACCAGGATGATTATAGATCACAGTCAGAGTTCGTGTTTTGCTTGAATGGTGGCTCTGTGAGGTGGAAGAGTTCGAAGCAGGACATAGTTGTCGATTCTACAACAGAGGCCGAGTATATCGCTGCATCAGAGGCAGCAAAGGAGGTAGTTTGGATCCGCAAGTTCATTACTAAGCTTGGGGTGGTTCCTAGCATAGCAGATTTTATAGAGCTCTATTGTGACAACAATGGAGCGATTATGCAGGCTAAGGAACCTCGCTCACACCAACGGACTAAACACATACTACGGCGCTTCCATCTCATTCGAGAGATTATCGATAGAGGAGATGTGATGATTTGCAGAGTACCCATAGAAACTAACATCACAGATCCCTTGACCAAGGCTTTGGCACAGAAAAAGCATGATGGTCACACTAGGTCATTAGGTATTAGATACTACAGTGATTGGCACTAGTGCTAGTGGGTGATTGTTAATGAAAGCCCTAGAGCTAATCATTTGATGATTGTTGTATGGACTTTAGTGTATCATATTCCTATTTATAAAGGCATGGTTATTATATTTTCTTGTATTGGTGCCAAATAACTAAGTATAATAACGTCCTTGGGTAGAAGGTTCTTATTTATACCAATCGATTGGTTGAATCGATAATGAGATGATATAGAGAACACTACTCTTAATCATTCCTAGTCAAGTATTAATATTCAGGGACAATGTTAATGCGTAGAGACTAGCATGTACGTCAACTTGATGACTTGATCTCACAAGTTATGGATATGAGATATCAAGTTGACACATGGGTATACATTGGAGAATGTATATTAAATGACCTGCCATGAGAAAGTATCATAGATCGTTATATGAGTGTCATATACTTTCTCATGTGACTATTAGTACGACTATTAGTTCTTGGACGTGAAGTCTGTTAGTAATATATGAGAGATGTCCTAAGGCAATCACCTAATGTTTGAACCATTTATATGATAAATGAAGATTCACTATTTGAGTATACATGTTTTCATGTATTTGATTAGATCTTAAACTCATTTAATGAATGTCCACGATACGATTCACAACATAAGAGAATTTGTGATTGAATCACAACTAGTGAGTATCTCTACATTTGTAATTGTGATGTATCAAAATTATCCCTAGTCGATGAATTGATGGATTTGGACACCAATGATTATGTCGAGACTAGCACGAGATATACTCCTTGGTGTATCCAAGCAGCTGATTCTCACTGGCTGGAGACATTGTGATGTCCAGAGTTAATCATGGATGTTATTTATGATAACTAGTTCATTGGAGTGACTAGCCGTAAGATTTCATATGGTTCTCTGCATATATAGATATGTCAATGAAGTTCTTACTGTAGCTTAAGTGCGATGTTCCTTTGACTTATGGTATTCAAGTCATCTTGATCATAAAGACTTATGCTTTGACATCTTAAGCAAACATCTCTAAGGAGATGTGGACCCGGGATGATTGGGTATAAGTCGAAGTGATCGAAGGAGTTTGAATAGCCTATAAAGGATTCACCACTCTTTGCGAGGAGATATATACCCATGGCCTCTCGTCGGATTGTTACTAAAGTCTTTGGCCAAAGCATTACATGTTTAGAGTAAGGTACTCTTTGATACATGTGCAGTAACTAGAATCCGTAGGATGAGAAAATGATACTTGGGCTAGGTGTGACGTAGTCAACCTAGTGGGGACTGACACTATAGACCATGTTCTGAACCAAGTGGGTATAAGATGAGTGAAGGGAATGGGGCACGATTCATTCGAGCTGCTGAAGGATTTCAGAAGTAGTTCTGGATCAACCGTTGATCTTTTCGGTTAATTGGGGATCATGATGTACTACTAGGCGCCACTCATGATCGTTCTATAATTAATGGTTAATTATAGACGGCCAACATAAAACGAGAACCTATTTGGTCACATGCATAATGAGCGTAATCCGAAGGATTTAAAATGAGCTTGAGAATTAGATTCTCAGACCAAGAGAAACTAGGTTTGGTTGGACCAAACATGGAGCGAGCATGAAATCGTTTCAGTCGCAATGGAAGCGTGGATGGGCCATGTCTTATGAAGACATGATGGATGAACCAAATTGGTTTGGTTCTAATCCAATGGAGGAGAATAAACCAAAGGGTTTGGTTTGTTTTAAACGAATGAACCAAAAGTTGGTTCGGTTCGTTTTAACTTAAAATAAACCATCATGGTTTGGTTTATTTTAACTTAAATTAATGGAGCAGGTTAACGAGCTTTTAGTTATGATCCGATAACCATTAAGAGAATTTTTTCTCTATAAAATAGGGCTTAAGGGTTTTGTTAAACCCTAATCCAAGTCCTTGCAACCCTAAGTTGCCGTCCCCTCCTCTCCTTGGTGTAGTCGGCGCCAACCCCACCTTGCTGCCGCCCACCACCACCCAGCTCACTTGCCGGCGTTCAGAAGGTGCTGTCCTTCCCTCTTGCCAGCGACGAGCTGCTGCCGGAGGAGCTCCGGTGATCTCCTTTGTGTCCGGCGACAAGGTGATCCTCAACCTTCCTTATTTGGCCGGCCCCTATTCCTCCACCAAAGCTGTCCAGTTTTCTGGACAAATTGTTTTCTTCTTGTCGGAGCGTCATTTGGACGACGTTTGGAGCTCCGATAGTGGTAGCCTTGCCGGGGATTCGATCTCCGGTAATCCTCATAGGTGGAGGACGAAGGATTCATCAAACGGTTGACGAATACCTCTCCAGAGAAGCGAGTTTTTGAGGACTCGTTTTGTATCCGAATTTTGATTCGGATCGTGATCTTCTCTCGATCACATCATCTTCAACACGAGGCTAGTAACCTGTACGAAGACGAGGCTCGTGACTTGGTGAAGTCATCCCGAAGATACTCAGAGTGGATACGGATAGAGACGATTCTAGCGAGAATCGTTCCGGTTGATGCCTTTCCCGCTACACGTGATACGTAAGGTATACGTAGTATACGTTTCCTTTTATTGAAAAATTTGAATTTACGATTATGTCTACACATGTTCTACTATGCATGCATGTGATGTGTGTGTTGTAATAAATTAGATTTATTATTTTATTCCTTCCGTTGTGCACATGTTTGCGAAACATGTTCGAACACACACTCGCCGCGGTGCCGGAAACCCAACAGTGGTATCAGAGCCAAGGTTGTGTTTTGATATAATCGTAAAATGGTTTTGCGATAGTCATAATGATATTTCTGGAAATTTTCTACTTTTGAAAAGTTAGAAGTATTTATGGAAATTTTTTAATTTTGGAAAGTCTAGAAATATTATGGAAATCTTCTACTTTTGGAAAGTTGGAAGTATTTATGGAAATTGATATTTTCCATAAATAAAATATTTTATTGGATTTTGGAAATTTGTTTCCTAATTTAATCATGATTTGATTTAGGAAATCAAATCTTTAAATATTTTATTTCCATAAGTAGTTTTGATGATTTAGGAAATTGGTTTCCTAAATTGACTTTCTTTAATCAACTATTTCCACAAATAAAATATATGATTAGATTTGGAAATTTGTTTCCTAATTTAATCATGATTTGATTTAGAGAATCAAATCTTAAACATATTTTTTTCCATAAATAGTTATTACATATAAGGAAATTTTGTACATGACATAATTGTATGTCATGTAATTGCATTAGATGGATATCATAATGTCATGCGTGTCGTGACATGTAGATGTATGCCATGTATGTCATGCCATGTAGATAATAGTTATTTGCATGCAAAGAGGATGAGACATAAAAACCCTAACTCAATATTAAAGCCTACACCTTCCATTAATATGGTTAGAACCAGAGTTCCGTTTCTTGTTCGGGTTGTTGGACTCTCTCAAAGCCCGGCTCGAACCCGAACATGTTCAAACCATGGAATAGTTTAATACTAATATGGTAAGAGTCAGAGGTCAATCGTTAGCTTTGGTTGTTGGACTCTCTCCAAGCCAGGCTAATTGGTTGAATGCACTCTAACCATATTAAAACTATTTCTCGATTAATGGGTTGACTTTAACCTAGAGCATCGGCTTGTTGGACTCTCTCCAAGGTCAATGTAAAGGGAGGTGAAGTTCGGTGCTATGTGTTAGAGATTTGAGGCCGCTAGAGGGGGGTGAATAGCGTAGATGACCGTACGTAGATGGAATTCTTTCGCATTCGATCGTCTACAATCTTGTTAGCAAAGCAGAATAGTAATAACAAATAAATATAACAAGACACACAATCACAACACGATCATATAACGTGGTTCGGAACCACACGGTTCCTACTCCACGGATTGAGCTCTAATGAGCTCTAGCGATGCCAATGCAATCACTAATCAATAAACTCCTTCTCGACAACAAGTCGGAGGTGGAGAAACCTCGTACACAAGATTACAACAATAATCTAAAGAAATACAAGCAAATACAAAGGAAATGTAAAGAACACTTTACAAAACTAGGGTT
Organism: Wurfbainia villosa; assembly: GCA_025175895.1. Classification (NCBI taxonomy): domain Eukaryota; kingdom Viridiplantae; phylum Streptophyta; class Magnoliopsida; order Zingiberales; family Zingiberaceae; genus Wurfbainia; species Wurfbainia villosa. The sequence goes on along the minus strand of CM046000.1, from coordinate 19,120,020 downwards.
TGAGCGCTTTGCTTGTTGGTTGCTTGGATGAGGTTGAAGGGCCCTGAAATGCACCTGCAAATCGCCTTCAAATCGCCTCAAGAAAGCTGCCCAAGAACTGATGCCGCAATCTCCATGAACAGCTTCCTTTTATCTCGCGTCGGGCTGGATTTCGCCGGGCCGATCGCCATAAATCACCCGGGCCGATCGCCAACATCAGATGTGAGACAACGGCTCAATCCACATTGGACAAGTTCCAACGGGACTCTCACCACGATCGCCAACATTGGCCGATCGCTAACGCCGTAGTCGATCGCTTCACGGCCACGGAGCGCGCTTCATAACTCGATCGGCGACTACCATCCTTGGGCCGATCACTATCGACATCGGGCCGACCGCTCCCATGAGCAATGACGCCAGAGCCCTAAAAGCTCTCAAACGGCAGTCGAACTCAAGTAGACTCCCGTCAGTCGAACCGGCCATAATGTCAGTCGACTGCCAACCTCAAGAATGAGGTTTTAACCCAAGTATGGTGCCCCCATACTTGCTAGACCACCCTTAGCCTAGACCTAAGACTTCTAGCCACCTCCATCAGCCTCACGCCTCTCGGATCCCTCCAAGTCATCCATGACTTGTTCATCCATCGCGCTAGCCTCCAGGTGCTTCCCTCGGCTATGTCATGCTAACGGTGTCTACACCGCCAAGGCACATTGGACTTACGCCGCCAAGACTCTGCTTGGACTTTACGCCGCCAACCATTGGACTTATGCTGCCAAGACTCCCGCTTGGACTTTACGCTGCCAATATCAAACCCTTAGACTTCTCAAATGCCAAGACTCAAGCTTGGACTTCCCATTTGCCAAGACCCATGCTTGGGCTTCTCATTTGCCAAGACCTATGCTTGGACTTCTCATGCCAAGTGCTCAAGACTTGGACTTTCCCAATTGCCAAGTGTCCCACTTGGACTTACCTTGCCAAGACCCATGCTTGGACTTTCCCATAATCACATGGTCAACCCTGGTCAACCATTAAGTCAATTATAACCTGGGTCGATTGTATAAACAATCTCCCCAACATATTAACCGACATCAATGTCCAACATCAATGTCAATCCTATGTCAAACATACTTTGTCAAACATCAAAACATCACTCGAGTCAAACTCGAGTCTGGTCAATTGTGACCTGAGCCGATTGCACCAACAATCTCCCCCTTTTTGATGTTTGACTAAAACCAAATAAAAACCTTGAGTTAGTACACTAACTCAAATCCCTTACCAATTATCCCAAATTGGTAAACACTCACAAAATGTTCTCCCCCAAACATTTAAGTGAAAATTATAAACTAAATGTTCTCCCCCAAACATTCTCCCCCTTTTTGACTAACATCAAAAAGGTTATCTCTCCAAGGAGGTCAATGTCTCATGTCCCAATGAGATCTTACAATCTCCCCCTTGATCCAAACATACCTAGGATGCCTACAATCTTCCTAGTGATAAGTCCCATATCACTCAAGAGAGGCAATCCTATTCACTCTCCCAATTTCCAAATTGGGTATCAAAAACCATCAATTTTCCCAATTGATGATATTCTCCCAATAACCTCTCCTTTTCAAGGAGAAAAACACATCCATCATCCCAAGATGGATACCTCCCCCTAAAGGCTTGCTCCCCCTTGACCATTGCACCAACAATGTCCTTGGGAAGTCCCTAAGTCAATAGGAACTCTAACCCATCAAAATTAAGGTTCTAAGTTCAAACTTGAACTCTCCACACCCTAAATTTGATACTCTGACCTAACACCTTTCCTAATCCATATCCAATGGTTTTTCACCCTTTATAATGCTTCCCAAGGCATATCCTAGGGTTAGGAGTGGTTAGGGACCTTAACCGTGGCTGAAAATGGGCTAAACAACCTTGTTTTTTCCCAAAATCAGACCTGACAGTCGACTCGAATCAATCGATCGCCACTCCATCACCGATCGCCACCAATGGCATCGACATAACAAATTTTCCAACTATCGAATCAATTTTAAAATCATAACTAATTATACGTATATCAAAAAATCACGAAATTTGATACGTATAATACTTATGACCAAAACAATGGGTGAAAAATATTTGAAAATTATTTAACCCATAAAATAGTGAAATTGCTACAAAATCCAAAAGTGACTAAAAACTTTAAAGTTTAAGCTCACTTTGTATCAATCTCATCAATGGTGATTGCTATCAAAAGATAGACTTCACCAAGGTTTTTCAAAATGATTTAAAAATGTTTTCAAAACCTTATTTTGGATCATATTCCTTGGGCTCTATGCACATGACTTGTATCCAAGCTTTCCCAATGATCCACTAATGAAATTAGATGAGTTATAGTCCATCTAGATGAAAAAACTATGCACCTTGAACTCAACTCATATCCTAGCATCTCACATGTATCTAGGGTGTATAAATACACATACATGTCAATTGGATGTGAGATGTGGGTTTTGGTTACCTTAATCTAGGATTTCATGCATTTTTCTAAGGCAACTCTACTTGATTCCCTTATGAATGGGACTCCAAGTCATGCCAAAGTCCTTAACTCAATTTTAATCAAATGCATGAATGATTATGGCATTAATGAAGATATAAATAAGTATATGCTCATAATCATGATGTCATGGCATAAAATGAACTTTTAAAAACACATGACATTAATCCTTAATTCTAAAACATGATCATGATATTTTAAATGATTAGAATAAATATGATGTCATGGCATGTTATATGGCAATCAAAGCATGACATATAAAATAGATAGGTATAGCAATACCTAAATTTTAATATTACTTACCATTTGATATAATTAATCACATTTTGCCATATTTCTACTTTTCTCCCTAGTGTGCCAAAAACCCAAAATGGCACACTAACCACTAAACTTAAATTGTGCCAAAATGATCATTTTATCAAACTTCATAATTAATATTGGCACATCCTAAAGTCTTTTAGGATTAAAATCAAAAACTATTTCCAAGGTAACCATAACCTTGAAAATATCCTAAAGTGCCACCTTTGCCATGGTTAGGTTAACTACCCATCCAATCAAGGTTGGCACACCCTAAACCCACCTAGCGTGAATCAATCACGCTCTTAGGAACCCAAAACCGATTTGAGCTCCTTGGGTTAACTAGGTATTCCTTAGGGATAACCTCCCTAGATACCCTCCTAATGACTCTCCTAGGCTTGTTAGCCTTGGTCATTTGGGTCTTGCCATGGTTAACTTTAGGGATTGCCTCCCTAATAACCTTCTTAGTGGCCACCCTAGGTTTCCTAGAAACCCTAGCCACTAGGCATACCCTTTGGTCAACTCTAGGGATGACTTCCCTATTGACCTTGGTCTTCCTAGGTTTAGTTCCATAATCAAATGGAACATTGTGATAGGTTTCCTTGGGCTTAGGTTTGCCCTTGGATGACTTTTGACTCTTAGGTCCTTGGTGTTGACTTTGACTTTTGGACCTTGACTTTTGATCGTTTGACCCTTTAAATTGATTTTGTATAATTTTAAGGGTCTTCTCAAGTTTTTCAAGCCTTGACCTCAAGACTTGATTCTCTAACTCTAATTGCTCAATTTTTGAATTTTGATTTAAATCATGGGCATGGGACTTTCTAGGCATATGCCTAGTCCACTTGGGATTGAAACCTAGGTGCTCTTGCACCTTTCTAATGGTCTCCCTAGATAAAATTGGTCTAGTAATATTTGACCTAGGTTTATCCTTAGATGAATTATTTTTAGGGACATTAGTCCCAAATTTCTTCCTATTATCTAAGTGAATACTTTTAGCTCCTAAGCAAAAGTATTTATTCCTATTTGCATGCTTTTCATAAAATGCAATAGAATTGAAACTCCTAGCATGCTTCTTATCCCTAGAATTGAAGGTGCATTAATAAATTTTACCTTAGGGTTTGCCTTGGAGGCTCCCCCTACTTGTGTAGCTCCTTCTTGCCCCTTCTTCTTCCCTCTTAGGCATTGACTCCGGTAATGTCCCGGTAACCGGCATTTGAAGCAAATCACTTGCTCCTTGCTCTTTTGTATTGAGGGACCGACATCCTTAACTTTTGGAGCCGGTGGAGCTTTCCTAATCTTCTTTGGGCACTTGCTCTTATAATGCCCGGTTTCCCTACACTCAAAACATATTATATGCATTTTATTATTAACACATATGTTTGAGTTACCTAGGTCAATGGAGACCGGAATTGAACTTTGGGCTTCTTCATCTTGACCGGATGTCGAAGCTTCTTCTTGATGTTCCGGTGTGGAAATTCTCTCCTCCCCCTCAATCCTTGAGGTGGATGCTTCTTCCACTTCCTCCACCAATCCGGAAGTTGATTCCCTATCAACTTCGGACTCCTCAAGCTCTATAGATGGGGATGTGCTTGCTTGAGCTTGAGAGGGTAAGCACTCTTCTTCTTCTTCTTCTTGTTGGATTGATGATGGATTTTCGTGAAGCTTTGCCACTTGGCTCCACAACTCCTTAGCATCCATATAGTCCCCTACCATACACACAATCTCATTAGGGAGCAAATCAAGAATAAATTTTACTACCTTCATGTTTTTCTCGAAGGCTTGGAGTTGATCTTCACTCCACTTCTTCTTCTTGAGGAACCCTCCCTTTGGTCCTATCGGATAGCTATATCTCTCCATTAAAATGGACCATTCTTCGAAATCCCTCATCATTAGGAAGTCCTCAATTCTTGCCTTCCATTGTCTAAATCCTTCTTGTCCATAGAAGGAATAGGGGACCGGTGTGTTGATGTCCCATCCGAGCTTGTCTTGGAATTCCATCTTTACCCTCTAGCCTTTTAGCTCCCGGCGGTTAGTCCGTAGAAGAGCCCCGGGCTCTGATACCACTTGTTAGAGATTTGAGGCCGCTAGAGGGGGGTGAATAGCATAGATGACCGTACGTAGATGGAATTCTTTCGCATTCGATCGTCTACAATCTTGTTAGCACAGCGGAATAGTAATAACAAATAAATATAACAAGACACACAATCACAACACGATCATATAACGTGGTTCGGAACCACACGGTTCCTACTCCACGGATTGAGCTCTAACGAGCTCTAGCGATGCCAATGCAATCACTAATCAATAAACTCCTTCTCGACAACAAGTCGGAGGTGGAGAAACCTCGTACACAAGATTACAACAATAATCTAAAGAAATACAAGCAAATACAAAGGAAATGTAAAGAACACTTTACAAAACTAGGGTTTGAGCGCTTTGCTTGTTGGTTGCTTGGATGAGGTTGAAGGGCCCTAAAATGCACCTGCAAATCGCCTTCAAATCGCCTCAAGAAAGCTCCCCAAGAAGCGATGCATAATCTCCATGAACGACTTCCTTTTATCTCGCGTCGGCTTTGGATTTCCACTGTCGATCATTGCCATAAATCACCCGATCATGCCAAGACCAACGTAGATGTGAGATAACGGCCGGCTACGAAGCATTACGCTTGCAACCGATGGCGGCTACCATCCCTTGGCATTGCAGCGATCGCTGCCGATCATCGTCGATCGGCCGAGCCCTAAAAGCTCTCAAACGACAGTCAAACTCAAGTCGACTCCCGTCAGTCGAACCGGCCATAATGCCAGTCGACTGCCAACCTCAAGAATGAGGTTTTAACCCAAGTATGGTGCCCCCATACTTGCTAGACCACCCTTAGCCTAGACCTAAGCCTTCTAGCCACCTCCATCAGCCTCACGCCTCTCGGATCCCTCCAAGTCATCCATGACTTGTTCATCCATCGCGCTAGCCTCCAGGTGCTTCCCTCGACTATGTCATGCTAACGGTGTCTACACCGCCAAGGCAAATTGGACTTACGCCGCCAAGACTCCGCTTGGACTTTACGCCGCCAACCATTGGACTTATGCTGCCAAGACTCTCGCTTGGACTTTACGCTGCCAATATCAAACCCTTGGACTTCTCAAATGCCAAGACTCAAGCTTGGACTTCCCATTTGCCAAGACCCATGCTTGGGCTTCTCATTTGCCAAGACCCATGCTTGGACTTCTCATGCCAAGTGCTCAAGACTTGGACTTTCCCAATTGCCAAGTATCCCACTTGGACTTACCTTGCCAAGACCCATGCTTGGACTTTCCCATAATCACATGGTCAACCCTGGTCAACCATTAAGTCAATTATAACCTTGGTCGATTGTATAAACAATCTCCCCAACATATTAACCGACATCAATGTCCAACATCAATGTCAATCCTATGTCAAACATACTTTGTCAAACATCAAAACATCACTCGAGTCAAACTCGAGTCTGGTCAATTGTGACCTGGGCCGATTGCACCAACACTATGCATATGATGCATACTTGTTAATGTGTTAACAACCCGATGTATGTGTGAATATTCAATTAGTTGATAGCACATTGTGATAGTTGCATATACGTGATATGCAATTGGTATAGTTGATACCTACCATCGTAGTTATGAATTGCTTGTTGGACTCTCTCCAAGGTTGTTCATATCTATGATGGATATCAGCTCATTCAGAGATGGACCTACGATCTCCCGAAGTGATTTTGGGGTTTTTGAAATTCGAAAAATGAATGGTATTTATAAATGTATGTTGATGCATTTTAAAATCATTTTCTCATATGCTCATTTTGTATTTCTAGGTTAATCGATTGATCATGATGTCTTTGAATTTGCACACTATTTTGGATTCAAACAAATTGACTGGGCCTAACTTCCTGGACTGGCTCAGAAACCTGAGAATTGTTCTCAAGGCGGAAAAGCTAGCATATGTCCTTGAAGAGCCTCTTCCCAACCGTCCTAAGGACAATGCAACTCCAGACCAAATGTTGGTCTATCAGAAGCATGTGGCAGATTCTGAGCTGGCGAGTTGCATCATGCTAGCTGCGATGGTACTTGAGCTACAAAAACAACATGAGCATATGGATGCTAATACCATGGTCTTCCATCTTCATGAGTTGTTTGATGAGCAAGCGAGATCCGAAAGGTTCGAAGTCTCCAGGCTCCTCTTCACCACGAAGATGCAAGAAGGTTCGTCTGTAGTACAGTTTGTGCTAAAGATGAACGGGTACATCGAGCGGCTAGCCACCCTCAGATTTGTGATGGATCATGAATTAAGTATTGACTTAATTCTGCATTGTTTGCCCAAGAGTTTCTCACAATTTGTGATAAACTATCGGATGAACAAATTAGAATCCACTATTCCTGAGCTCCTCAATATGCTGAAGACTATGGAGCCATCTGTGAAGCATGAGGAGAAGGCAGTTCTGTTAGTTGATTCCTCAAAGAAAGGTTCTAAGAGGAAGGCAAAGGAACAGAAGAAAGGCAAGAACAAGAAGGCAAAGAACGCAGAACCAGCACAAAAGGGCACTTGCCATCATTGTGACAAGGAAGGCCACTGGCGAAGAAACTGTAAGATTTATCCGATGCTCCATCCTCTTCAGGTATCTTCGTTATTGATTGTCATTCTATTTCCTTAGACACTTGGGTATTGGATACTGGGTGTGGCTCACATATATGTAATGACATACAGGGGCTAAGGAATAGAAGAAGACTCGTCAGAGGGGAGTCAAATTTGCGAGTTGGCAATGGAGCAAAGGTTGCTGCGGTCGCCATCGAAACTTATTTGCTAAAGCTCCCTAGTGGACTAGTCTTGGAACTGAACAATTGCTATTGTGTTCCTTCTCTAATAAAGAACATTGTTTCTATTTCTTGTTTAAATAGAAATGGTTACCATTTGATGTTTAGTAACAATTGTTGTTATATAACTTTGAATGGCATACTTTATGGAACTGGAACTTTGAGCAATGTCATTTATACGTTTGACGTATCTAGTGACTTTTTCAATATCGAAGCGAGCAAGAAGCGTGCTCGAAAGGATAATCAATTAGACTCCTACATGTGGCATTGTCGTCTTGGCCATGTAAGCAAGAAACGCATGTCCGAATTACACTGATGTGGAATTTTGGAATCGTTTGAATTGGATTCATAAGATACATGTGAATCATGCTTGAAAGGCAAGATGACTAAGTTACCTTTTATAGGAAAAGGTGAACGAGTGGAAGAGTTGCTAGGTCTAATACATACTGATGTATGTGGACCTATGTCAACTCAAGCTTTAGGAGGCTATAACTACTTCATTACCTTCACCGATGATCACTCACGGTTTGGGTATATGTTCTTGATGAAACACAAGTCTGAAGCCTTTGAAAGGTTCAAAGAGTTCAGAAATGAAGTAGAGAAACAACATGACAAGAGTATTAAAATACTTCGATCGGATCGAGGTGGTGAATACTTAAGTCAAGAGTTTCTAGATTATCTAAGAGACAATGGTATATTGTCTCAATGGACTCCGCCATATACACCACAGTATAATGGTGTATCTGAGAGGTGTAACCGGACCTTGTTGGACATGGTCAGGTCAATGATGAATCATGCGAATCTTCCCAAGTCCTTTTCAGGCTATGCACTTCAGACAGATGTTTACTTGTTAAACAGAATGCCAACTAAGGTAGTCTCCACTACTCCATATGAGATATGGAATAGTAAGAAACCTCATGTATCTTACTTGAAGATATGGGGTTGTCCTGCTTATATGAAGCAGACTGTATCAGACAAATTGGATGCTAAGTCTGATAAAAGTCTATTTATTGGATACCCTAAGGAAACAAGGGGTTACCAATTCTATCATCCTGTGGAACAAAAGGTGTTTGTTTCAAGGCATGCTGTGTTTCTAGAGAAAGAGTTTCTCTTGCAAGAAAATAGTGGGAGTGTCGTCGAGCTTGAGGAGGCTTGAGAGACTCAAATAGACATTGATGAGATACCTGGTGAAGCACAATAGCCGATAACTCATAGTGATAAGCAATCGGCTTGACCTATTGAAACACCACATCTTCGTAGATCTGGTAGAACACGTAACATTCCTGAGAGATATGGATTTCTCGTAAGTGAATCGAACGATGTGTTACTCATTGATGATGAGGAGCCTACCAGTTATGAAGAAGTGCTGACAAGTTCAAAAAGGGATAAGTGGCTTGATGCCATGAAGTCGAAAATGGATTCCATGTATGAAAACCAAGTTTGGAACTTGGTTGACCCACCTGAAGGCATCAAGCCTATAGTGTGCAAGTGGGTTTTCAAGAAGAAAACTGACATGGATGGTAATGTGATTACCTATAAGGTTAGATTATGGTGAAAGGATATCGTCAAAAATAAGGTGTTGATTATGACGAAACCTATTCACCTATAGCTATGCTTAAATCCATTCGGATGCTCCTGGCCATAGCGGCTCATTATGATTATGAGATATGGCAAATGAATGTGAAAACAACTTTCCTTAATGGAAACCTGCTCGAGGACGTGTATATGATACTGCCTGAGGGGTTCACATCGGTTGATAAAACTAAGGTATGCAAATTGCGACGGTCCATATATGGATTGAAGCAAGCATCCAGGAGCTGGAATATCTGTTTGATGAGACAATCAAAAATTTTGATTTCTCACAAAATTCAGACGAACCTTGTGTGTACAAGAAGGTTAGTGGGAGTGCAGTCGTGTTCCTAGTATTGTATGTCGATGACATATTACTTATAGGAGACGACGTTTCAGCCTTACAGTCAGTAAAGATTTGGTTATCCAAGACATTCTCCATGAAAGACCTGGGAGAATCAACCTACATCCTCGGGATTAAGATCTATAGAGATAGATCGAAACAGTTGCTTGGTCTTTAGCAGTCTACATATATAGACCGAGTGATAAAGAGGTTTAGCATGTCAGAATCCAAGAAAGGTTTCCTACCCATCAGGCATGGGATACACCTTTCGAAGTCTATGTGTCCGCGCACAGAAGACGAGAGGATTTGCATGAGTAAGATTCCCTATGCATCCGCAATAGGATCTATCATGTATGCTATTTTATGTACGAGGCCCGATGTATCGTATGCTCTGAGTGTCACGAGCAGATACCAGTCTGATCCAGGAATGGATCATTGGGTGACTGTTAAGATGATCCTTAAGTACTTAAGAAGTGCTAAGGATGCATTCCTAATATATGGAGAAGGGGACATGGTGATACGTGGGTATAGGGATACCAGCTCCAGACAGACAAGGATGATTCCATGTCTCAGTCTGGGTATGTATTCACCTAGAAGGGAGGCGCAATAATTTGGAAAGGTTCCAAGCTTGACAATATAGCAGATTCTGCCACTAAGGCAGAATACATTGCAGCTTTGGAAGCAGCAAAGGAAGCGGTTTGGATCAAGAAGTTCATCTCTGAACTTGATGTGGTCTTATCAATGATCCAAACATGTGCTTCGCGCTATCATTGTATCAGAGAGATCATTAGTAGGAAGGAAATACAAATCGAGAAAATCCCCACTGAAAGCAACTTAGCGGATCCTATGACTAAGGCATTACCTCAAAGTAAGATTGAGGGTCACGTTAGAGCCTATGGTATTGGATACCGTAGCAATTGGCATTAGGCCAAGTGGGAGTTTGTTAGTAATATATGAGAGATGTCCTATGGCAATCGCCTTATGTTTGAACAATTTATATGATAAATGAAGATTCACTATTTGAGTATACATGTTTTCATGTATTTGATTAGATCTTAAACTCATTTACTGAATGTTCACGATACGATTCACAGCATAAGAGAATTTGTGATTGAATCACAACTAGTGAGTATCTCTACATGTGTAATTGTGATGTATCGAAATTATCCCTAGTCGATGAATTGATGGATTTGAACACCAATGATTCTGTCGAGACTAGCACGAGGTATACTCCTTGGTGTATCCAAGCAACTTATTCTCATTGGCTGGAGACATTGTGATGTCCAGAGTTAATCGTGGATGCTATTTATGGTAACTAGTTCATTGGAGTGACCAGCCGTAAGACTTCATATAGTTCTCTCCATATATAGATATGTCAATGAAGTTCTTACTGCAGCTTAAGTGCAATGTTCCTTTGACTTGCGGTATTCAAGTCATCTTGATCATAAAGACTTATGCTTTGACATCTTAAGCAAACATCTCTAAGGAGATGTGGACCCGAGATGATTGGGTATAAGTCGAAGTGATCGAAGGTGTTTGAATAGCCTATAAAGGATTCACCACTCCTTGTGAGGAGATGTATACCCATGGCCTCTCGTCGGATTGTTACTAAAGTCTTTGGCCAAAGCATTACATGTTTAGAGTAAGGTACTCTTCGATACATGTGCAGTAACTAAAATCCGTAGGACGAGAAAATGATACTTGGGCTAGGTGTGACGTAGTCAATGTTAGTACTTATAATATCCACATATCTCCACAATGGTATGATATTGTCCACTTTGGGCCTAAGCCCTCATGGTTTTGTTTTTGGGCTCTACCCAAAAGGCCTCATACCAATGGAGATATCTTTTTTCTTATAAGCACATGATCTTTTCCATGTCTTACCAATGTGGGACTTTGATTGTATTCCCCATACTCCCAACAATCCCCCCCTCAAACGAAGGACCATATTGGGCCCCCCCTCAAGCCTATCCCTCCTCGAAGGATTTTCTCTTGATGTCCGATCTTCAACCCACCAGGACTTCCTGCCAGTTGTTCGGTCCCCCCGACCCAACTAGACTTCCTTCCTGATGTCTGGTTCTCTTGATCCGGACGTGGGAGCTCAACTTCCTTCGTTCGAGGTTCATGGCTTGACATAAAGATTAAATATGAATGAGCTAGCATAAAGATTAAATATGAATGAGCTAGCATAATGATTAAATATGAATGAGCTAGCATAAAGATGAATGAGCTAGCATAAAGATTAAATATGAGTGAGAAAAATTATTGTTTCAAGTTCTCCCCTTTGAGGTAACCTCCCCCTTGACCGAAGGTGAGTTCTTGAAAAATAATTTTTACTCCCCCTTAATAGTTGCTTAAGTAAACGGAATTACTTAATATAAAAGGTAATAATTTTGTTTACTTTCTTCCTTACTTTTGTGACTTTCTCCCCCTTTTGCCTTAACTCAAAAAGTTTGTAAATATATTTTAGGGTTTGTAAGTCCAAGCAAGTTCCCAATATAAATATATTTTTTTTTTCTTTTTTTTTTTTTAAAATAATAATAAGCTTGAAAATATGTTCATCTAAAATGTACAACTCCGGTTGGACTTGATTGATATAGAATGATCAATAAGTCTTGAAGGAGTTGATTAATTTTAAATAATTATACTCCATGGTTCATGTCGATGCAATGAATCTACATCCGAACTGTGAGTAAGGTCCTAACATCTCACGCCTGCTCTCGCATAAGTACACAAACACATTAGTCCTATGTGTTGTGAGATGTGTTGGCTCCTTAAATCTATAGGTATATGATTTCTAAGGTAAGACTTAGGCTAATTTCATAAAAAGAAGCAAAAGTAGAGTACATATATAGAAAAATTTAAATCCTACTCTATTACGCACATACCTAACTTTCGTCTTAATAAACTAAATTCGGCTTCGGGTAGTGGTTTGGTGAAGATGTCCGCTAGGTTTGATTTGGACTCAACATACTCTAGTTGTATAGTTCCATTAGTTACATGTTCCCTAATGAAGTGGTGTTTAACTTCTATATGTTTTGTCCTAGAATGACATATTGGATTTTTAGTTAAGTTAATTGAACTAATGTTATCTATGTAGGTTTGTTAAAGATTAAGCTAAAGTCTTGGAGAGTGTGCTTCATCCACAGGAGCTGAGAGACACACTCACCCATCGCAACGTATTCGGCTTCGGTGGTAGATAAGGCAACGCAATGCTGCTTCCTACTGCACCAACTTACTAGACTCGAGCCGAGGATTTGACAACAACCACTCGTGCTCTTTCTATCGAGTTTACTACCGGCATAGTCGGAGTCGGAGTAGCCGATTAGATTAAACTCGGTAGATCTAGGGTACCAAATACCTACGTTTAGCGTGCCCAAATACCACTGTCCAACATCCATTGATCCTACACATAAGGTAGTTGGATCGGATATTGGAATTACTAAAGGGTTGTTTGTAAGTTTTTAAACCTAAATCATCTCACCAATATCTACATGATCAAAACATGTTATTCCTATGTGTTATTGTGAGATGACTTTCAATTTTACTTGATTAATTTTAATGAATTTAAATTAACCAACATTAGGTTAGATTCGGATTTAGTCTAAGCTCATCAAGTAATCTTTTCAAGAGATTAGCTTCCAGGTCGTGGCGAGGCACAGAGGCCTTCTTTGATCGGAACAACGACCACTTCCTTAGACAAAGCTAATTTCAAGAAATTGATAACTCGACTTACTTGAGACTACGTCTTGGTCTAACTAGTTATTTTTGAAAAGAGGCTCCCCGAGGCTCAATCTTTTCGTAGGATTTTAGTTGGTTTATTTTTGAAAAGAGGCTCCCCGAGGCTCAATCTTTTCGCAGGATTTTAGTTGGTTATGAGTCCTATCTAACCATTCTAAAAATAAAGGAAAATCTAAGCATGCAATTTCTAAGACTTAACAAAAATACATTTTGTATTGGCTCCCCCTGGACCATTGAATCGAGTGGGTCTATTCACATAGTGAATTTGGTCCTTGGGAACCCAATACATGTTAGATCCTAAAGTTAAAATCAAAGTGGTCTTAGGGACCCATGCTTGGACATTTTTCTTATGTTGGTTTACTATAGACATATATGACTTATTGGTTGTATTTGAGTTAAACCCGAGTCCGGCCTTGTTGTACACGGCCCATTGTGATCCAAGTAAGAGGTCAAGTCCCTTGGATCCCAAAGTGAACCTTTCCAACGTGTTCCTAAGGTCTTCGACTTGTGTTTTCAAAAGCGAGTTCTCAACTTCAAGCTTTTCAACTTGAGTTGAGTCCTCCTCTTGAATACGAGTAGTCGAAGAGGTTAGGGAGACCTCATGTTTGAGAAGGTTAACCTCCTCAATTAGGGTCTCGACCTTGGACTCGGACTTAGCTAGTTTCTTATTTAAAAATTTAATTGCACCATACAAAGTATTAAGTAACGACCGACTTACCCTTAATGATTCTTTTGAACCGGATACGGATCCGTGGCTTGTCTTGAATGGAAGCTCATCATCGGATTCGGACTCGGACTCTTCTTCGGTTTCGAGTCGTGCTCTCGGCTTGGCCATTAGAGCTTGGATATCGCCTTCTTCCTCCGACAACTCCTCCCAAGTAGCGTTTAGCGCTTTCTTGGTCTTTGATGCGTTATTCTTTAGCTTTGGGCACTCGGACTTGATGTGACCGAACGCTGCACTCATAGCATCTAAAATTAGAAGTATTTGAATTAGGTTTAGGCTTACCTTGAGTTGTTGGTCGTTTCGCCTCTTGATCATCTTCGAACTAGATTGACTAGTTCGGATTCTATTTCGAGTCTACTTCCGATTCGGACTCGCTTCTTCCTTCGGGGTGGTTTTGCTTGCGGGCTTCTTCTTCTTGGAACTAACGCAATACTCTTCTCGGCCCGACCACGTTAGTTTGCTCATGTAATTCAAGTTCAAAACAATTCGTCTAACCTAATTTTAGAAAGGTCCTTGGAGACCTTGTAGGCATCGACCATGGATGCCACAAGGTGGTCCTAGGAAACGAGTTAAGAGAATACGATAAGGTCGCGATTCTCGACCTTTTGTCCGATGGCATGGAGTTGGTTGACGATGTTTTGGATACGAGCATGTAGTTGAGTTGCGGTCTCGTTTTCCTGCATTTTCAAGTTATACAATTTATTTAAAAGTAAATCTCTTTTACATACCTTCGTGTCGTCGGTGCCTTCGTGTAGTTCCACTAGCTTGGTCCATAAGTCCTTTGCACTAATGAAGGGGCCGACGCGGTTGAGCTCTTCCTTGGACAACCCACATTGCAAGATTTGAGTTGCCTTGGCATCGGCTTCTACTTGTTTTTTCATGGAATTTGACCATTGATCGTAACCCAAAGATTCACCATCTTCATTAATAGGAAGTGTGAAACCGGTTTGATTATAATCCACATCTCGATTTGGGTTTTAAGAAAGCATTCCATCCGACCCTTCCAATAACGAAAGTCATTACCGCTGTAAACGGGGGTCGGGCGTGCTAAACCCTTCGAGATGGGCCATTTAAAAACAAGAAGAAGAACGATTTAAAAGAATCTTGCAAAACACACACGAAAGAATATTCCAAGACTTTCGCCTTGGATTAGTAGGGGAAGTAAAAAGAAGATATATAAAATGTAACTTGCAAAAAGAAATAAACAATCAAATGCGAATGTCGCTGAAGTTCGGAGGACAACCTTACTCGGGATCTAACCCAAGGACAACCTTATCCGGATCCTAAAGCCTCTAATGCAATTCTATATGTAGGAGAAGATAAGCAAGTGAAATAATTATACGAAAACAGAAATAAATAAATAAAAAATCTGTAAAAAAAACAAAGCTAGATTGGTGGTTTGACCGAATCTTAGCGCCCCCGGCTCTGATACCAATTGTTGGATCGAAAGTGTCGCTAGAGGGGGGGGGGTGAATAGCGATACGGTGTCGTTAAAAACTTTTGCAATAAGTAAAAAGCAAGTAGAGAATGCACAGCGGAAATATAAAGTAGACAAGATATTTTTACGTGGTTCACAATCTTTCGATTGCTAATCCACGGCCCTAGTGATCCTTGATCACGTACGGAGGGCAATTCACTAAAACCACTCCTCCTCGTTGGAGGTAGGAGCAACGATTACAAAAAGAAATCAAGGCAAAGGGACACTCCCCCTTTCCTTGTTACGATTAAAGCACAAAGACAATTTAAAGAAGTAGAACTTAAATAAATATACCGACAACTCTTATAAGTAGAAGATGTAGCTTTCGTTGTCGGCGGCACTTCGTCGTAGCAAATGTGAGTAGTAGTAGCGGCGTTACGACGGCGTGTTGAGAGCTCTTGATTTCTTGTCTTTGCTTGGAGTGAACATGTCTATTTATGGATATTGATCTATGAATTTAGACATAGGTAGTGTCCAAGGTGAGGTTCTTATCCCAACTCAAGGATGAGGTGTTTCATCCAACCACCTTGTGCCACCTCCAACCTTCTTTTGCGCCAACTCAAGGATGAGGTGTTTCATCCAACCACCTTGTGCCACCTCCAACCTCCTTGGGCGCCAACTTGAGGATGAGGTGTTTCATCCAACCACCTTGTGCCACCTCCAACCTTCTTGTGCGCCAACTCAAGGATGAGGTGTTTCATCCAACCACCTTGTGCCACCTCCAACCTCCTTGGGCGCCAACTTGTTGGAGCCATTCAACTTGTGCCACATCATGGGAGCCAACCATCTTGTGCCAACTCACCTTATTTTGGGCGTCCACCACAAGGAAGCTTGGTGATGGTTTGGATGTCCACCTTGATGCCACATCACCCTTTGTACCAAAACACGAGTCAAGTCCAAATTCACCCTTGAAATTCGAGCTCTTCTCGAGGTCGGAACTTGACTAGCGCTTTATTTGTAGTCAAAGGGTTTTGGGCTGATACAAGTTAGCTTAAAATATAAAGTACGATGGTTCTAACCATCTGATCTCGACCTAGACCTTCCATTGGAGGTATTGGGTCGGATCTACGCTTAACGACCTTGCTTCGCTTTCACACGAGCTTACCTTGTAGCCTCGCTTCCGGTCTTCACCCGAGTACCTCGGCTTCCTCCGAAGTCCCTCTGGCGTTGCCCGACCACCTCGGTTCCCACCGGGTGTCGCAGACCTTCCGCTCAACTTTAGCATTTCTGCACACTTAATTGAGCTCGTAAGATAACAAATATACCCTTGACTATTGAGCCTTTTGCCATAATCAAAATACCGGTTCGACTTTGGTGCCCACTGCACCAACAGTCAACCTAGTGGGGACTGACACTATAGACCATGTCCTGAACCAAGTGGGTATAAGATGAGTGAAGGGAATGGGGCACGATTCATTCGAGCTGCTGAAGGGTTTCAGAAGTAGTTCTGGATCAACCGTTGATCTTTTCTGTTAATTGGAATCATGATGTAAGATTAGGAGCCACTCATGATCATTCTATAATTAATGGTTAATTATAGACGGCCAACATAAATCGAGAACCTATTTGGTCACACGCACAACGAGCGTAATCCGAAGGATTTAAAACGAGCTTGAGAATTAGATTCTCAGACTGAGAGAAACTAGGTTTGGTTGGACCAAATATGGAGCGAGAATGAAATCGTTTCAGTCGCAATGGAAGCGTGGATGGGCCATGTCTTATGAAGACATGATGGATGAACCAAATTGGTTTCGTTCTATTCAAATGGAGGAGAATAAATCAAAGGGTTTGGTTTGTTTTAAACGAATGAACCAAAAGTTGGTTCAGTTCATTTTAACTTAAAATAAACCATCATGGTTTGGTTTATTTTAACTTAAATTAATGGAGCGGGTTAACGGGCTTTTGGTTATGATCAGATAACCATTAAGAGATTTTGTTCTCTATAAAATAGGGCTTAAGGGTTTTGTTAAACCCTAATCCAAGTCCTTGCAACCCTAAGTTGCTGCCCCCTCCTCTCCTTGGTGTAGTCGGCGTCAACCCCACGTTGTCGCCGCCCACCACAACCCAGCTCCCTTGCCGGCGTTCAGAAGGTGCTGTCTTTCCCTCTTGCTGGCGACGAGCTGCTGCCGGAGCAGCTCCGGTGATCTCCTTTGGGTCCGGCGACAAGGTGAGCCTCAACCTTCCTTATTTGGCCTGCCCCTATTCCTCCACCAAAGCTATCCAGTTTTCTGGACAGCTTGTTTCCTTCTTATCGGAGCATCGTTTGAATGACATTTGGAGCTCCGAAAGTGGTAGCCTTACTAGGGATTCGATCTCCGGTAATCGTCATAGGTGGAGGACGAAGGATTCGTCAAACGGTTGACGAATACCTCTCCGTAGAAGCGAGTTTTTGAGGACTCGTTTTGGATCCGAATTTTGATTCGGATCGTGATCTTCTCTCGATCACGTCATCTTCAACACGAGACTAGTAACCTGTATGAAGATGAGGCTCGTGACTTTTTGAAGTCATCCCGAAGATACTCGGCGTGGATACGGATAGAGACGATTCTAGCGAGAATCGTTCCGGTTGATGTCTTTCCCGCTACACTTGATACGTAAGGTATACGTAGTATAAGTTTCCTTTTATTGCAAAATTTGAATTTACGGTTATGTCTACACATGTTGTACTATGCATGCGTGTGATGTGTGTGTTGTAATAAATTAGATTTATTATTTTATTCCTTCCGCTGTGCACATGTTTGCGAAACATGTTCGAACACACACTCGCCGCGGTGTCGGAAACCCAACAAAGTCATCATGGTTCTCTACATAAGGAGTTGCATACTTTGGCTTCGTCAAACGTCACCCGTAAATGGGTGGACTATAAAGGCGATTACTCGGTATGTAACAAATTATGTGGACGGATGTGTGTGATGTAGATGGAATCTATCCCTCCTATATGATGGGAGTGACATCGTTATTCTTGATAGAGTTAGACCATGAAGTGCATGGTCATGCCCAAATGAGTCAATATGAGATATTGAGATCATTTGATTAGAGTGAGTCTACTTGGAGTACAAGATATAGATTGTACCGAGGATGACATGGTCTATGCCTCAATTGGTCAATCTAGATGTCAAGGATAGAAAGATATTGTCACGTATTGTGAGAGTCACAATTAGTAGTCACAAAGGTGATGTTGGATCTCAACATTCTTGTAACTTGGGTAGCAATGATGTGTTGCTAGATACCGCTCATTTCTTATTTTCCTAAATCGATTTAGGAGCATTGCCAACGTTACAAGAACCTATAGGGTCACACACAAAGGGCAATTAGATGGAGATTAGGTTCATATGATGAACCATGAGGATTAGGTTCATGGGATGAACCAAATTGGATTAAGAGTAATCTAAATTAGACTAATTGAGTTAGACTCAATTTGATTCAAGTGTTGAATGAGTGTAATTTAGATTTGATTCATTGAGTCAATTTAAAATAATGAATAGAGATTCATTAAATCAAATTTACTTGAATCAAGTGATTAGATTTGATCTACCAAAGGAGATAATAGGTCAAGTTTGACTTGACTTGAGAGGGAAGATGAATGGTCAATTTTGACTTGACCAATTGCCATGTCATGGTGACTTGGCATGGGGGCCGGCCAATGATGATGTTCCACATCATCATGGACTCATCATGAGGTGCCACCTCATGAGGGAGACCAAGAGTCATTGGCTCTTGGAGTTACATGCATCCATGTAACCCCCCAAAAGAGTGGTCGACCACTTTACTTTGCATTAGTGTGTGAAATTATTTTGTAGTAATTTCATCTTCTTCCTTGGATCTTCTCTCTTCTCAAGCTCTCCATCCTCTCTTCTTGCCGTGGACTTCAAGGAGTGCTAGAACACTCTTAGTTGTCTTTTCTCCACCTATTGTTTGTGTGGATACCAATAGAGGAGTGTACATTTGACACTCTCGAGTTCTGACAATCCGTTTGGACGAGCGGGATAAGCGAAGGGCATCGCTTCAAGGGTAAACTCTTAATATGTAGATCTAGAGTAGATCTAAAGTTTTTAACACGTACATGTAGTTTTATTTACCTTCGCACGGATCCGTGGCCGACTTCTAGGGTTTTCACAATGCAAAAAGTAGTTTTTGCGGCTCGGATAGTCCAACAAAACTTAGGCGGCAATCAGACTAAGACTTCTGGGGGAAGGACTAGGTCGAGATTGGACGATAAGAAACCATCATAAGTTCCATTACTTTGCCTTTCTGTGCTAACTCTTTATTGCAGTTGAGTGATCTGGCAGTCGACTGAAGGCTTTTGGCAGTCGATTACTCCTACCATCAGTCGACTGCTAAAGGTCATCAGTTGACTACTATTTAAATTGGTAAGATCAAAGAAGGTCAAGATATGCTCCCCTTATCTTAGGGTGATGTGGCTTTTTGACCAAGATCTAGATCTCAACGAGCTAGGGTTTGGAGGGCTATACAAGAGGAGATTTCACCCTTTTGTTGTTAGTAATATATGAGAGGTGTCCTAAGGCAATCGACTTATGGTTGTACCATTTATTTGATAAATGAAGATTCACTATTTGAGTATACATGTTTTCATGTATTTGATTGGATCTTAAACTCATTTACTAAATGTTTGCAATATGATTCACAGCATGAGAGAATTTGGGATTGGTCACAACTAGTGAGTTTCTCTTTATGTGTAATTGTGATGTATTAGAATTATCCCTAGTCGATGAATTGTTGGATTTGGACACCATCAATTCTGTGGAGACTAGAACGAGGTATACACTTTGGTGTATCTAAGCAGCTGATTCTCACTGGATGGAGACATTATGATGTTCGGAGTTAATCGTGGATGCTAGTTATGGTAACTAGTTCATTGGAGTGACTAACTGTAAGACTTTATATGGTTCTCTGCATATATGGATATGTCAATGATGTTCTTACTGCAGCTTAAGTGCGATGTTCCTTCAACTTGCAGCATTCAAGTCATCTTGTTCATGAAGACTTATGCTTTGACATCTTAAGCAAGCATCTCCGAGGAGATGTGGACCCGGGATGATTGGGTATAAGTCAAAGTGGCCGAAGGTATCTGAATAGCCTACAGAGGATTCATCGCTCCTTGCGAGGAGACGTATACCCTATGGCCTCTTGTCAGACTGTTACTAAAGTCTTTGGCCAAAGCATTACATGTTTAGAGTATGGTACTCTTGGATACATGTGCAGTAACTAGAATCCTAAGGACGAGGAAGTAATACTTGGGCTAGGTGTGATGTAGTCAACTTAGTGGAGACTGACACAATAGACCATGTCATGAACCAAGTGGGTATAAGATGAGTGAAAGGAATGGGGCACGATTCATTGTAGCTGCTGAAGGGTTTCAAAAATCATTCTGGAATCAACCGTTGATTTTTCGGTTAATTGGGGATTTCTATAATTAACGATGGTATAGATGGCCAACATAAACCGGGAACCTACTTGATGCTTTGCTGGCGTAATCTAAAGGATTTAAAGCGATAAACCAAAGTGGTTTGGTTTGTTTTAAACGAATGAACCGAAGTTGGTTTGATTCATTTTAACTTAAAATAGACCAACTCGGTTCGGTTTTTTTAACTTAAGTTATTGGAACAGGTTAACGGGTTTTGGTTTATGAACCAATAACTCTAAGGATATGGTTTCTTATTGGTTAAGAAACACGTTCTCTATAAAAGCACGGCTAGATGTTTGGAGAGCCATAAGTTTTTATTTTTGGAAACATCTCATCCTCTCCTCTCTCTCTCTTCTCCTTGTCGCCGCCCCTTTGTGCCGCTGGCGTCCAGCTGCTACTGGACACCCCTCCGGTGACCCTCCGACGATCCACTTGGCTCTAATGACCAAGGATTAGCCGGCCACCTCCTTTGGCCGACGCCATGTCCTCCACCAAGCTGTCCAATTTTTGGACAGCTTGTTTCCTTCTTGTCGGAGCATCATTTGGACGGCGTTTGGAGCTCCGACAATGACTTCCTTGCCGGGGATTGGATCTCTGGTAATCCTCATAGGTGGAGGACCAAGGATTCGTCAATCGGTTGATGAATACCTCTCCGAAGAAGCGAATTTTTGGGGACTCATTTTGCATCGGAATTTTGATTCAGATTGTGATCTCCTCTCGATCACATCGTCTTTGACATAAGGCTAGTGACTCCTATGAAGATGAGGCTCATAGTTTGGTGAAGCTATCCCAATGGTACTCAGCGTGGATACGGATAGAGACAATTCTAGAGAGAGTTGCTCCGGTTATTGTCATTCTCATTGCACATGATACATCAGGTATAACTAGCATAATTTTCTTTTATTTTAAAATTTGAAGCTGCGATTATGTCTACACATATTGTATCTTGCAAGAGTGTGGTGTGTGTGTTGTAATAAATTAGATTTATTGCTGTTAATTATCCCGCTGTGCACATGTTTACGAAACATGTTCAAACATACACTCGCTGCAGTGCCGGGGAAACCCAATAGTGGTATTAGAGCCCAAATTATGTTTCGACATAATCGTAAAATTGTTTTGCAATAGTCATAATTGTATTTATGGAAATTTTCTACTTTTAGAAAGTTTAGAAGTATTTATGGAAATTTCCTAATCTTGGGAACTTTAGAAGTATTTATGGAAATCTTCTACTTTTGGAAAGTTTAGAAGTATTTATGGGAATTAACACTTTCCATAAATAAAATATGTGATTAGATTTGAATTTTTTTTTCCTAATTTAATCATGATTTGATTTGGGGAATCAAATCTAAAATATATTTTATTTCCATAAATAGTTTTGACAATTTAGGAAATTTATTTCCTTAATTAAATTTGACTTTCCTTAATTAACACTTTGCATAAATAAAATAAGTGATTAGATTTGGAAATTTGTTTCCTAATTTAATTATGATTTGATTTGGGAATCAAATCTCAAATATATTTTATTTCCATAAATATTTATGACAATTAAGGAAATTTTTGTATATGCCATAATTGTATGCCATGTAATTGCATTAGATGCATATCATTATGTCATGCGTGTCGTGACATGTAGATCTATGTCATGTATGTCATGTCATATAGATAATAGTTATTTGCATGCAAAGATGATGAGACATTAAAACTCTTACATAATATTAAAGCCTACACCTTCCAAGCTCGGGTTGAACCTGAACATGTAAAGAGTTTTGTTTCTTGTTTGGGTTGTTGGACTCTCTCCAAGCTCGGCTCGAACCTGAACTTGTTCAAACCATGGAATAGTTTAATACTAATATGGTAAAAGTCAGAGGTCAATCGTTAGCTTTGGTTGTTAGACTCTCTCTAAGCCAGGTTAATTGGTTGAATGCACTCTAACCATATTAAAATTATTTCTCGATTAATGGGTTGGCTTTAACTTGGAGCATCGGCTTGTTGGACTCTCTCCAAGGTCGATGTGAAGGGAGGTGAAGTTGGGTGTTATGCATATGATGCATGCTTGTTAATGAGATAACAACCCGATGTATGTGTGAACATTCAATTAGTTGATAGCACATTGTGATAGTTGCATATATGTGATATGCAATCGGTATACTTGATACCTACCATTGTAGCTATGAATGGCATGTTGGACTCTCTCCAAGGTTGTTCATATCTGTTGGTGCGGTAGGCATCTAAGTCGAACCTGAGTTTTGATTATAGCAAACGATACAAAGTTAAGCTCATAATATTATCTCACGAGCTGAATCAAGTGTGCAGAAAAGTGCTTACACTGGAGCTGAAGGCTAGCGACAGCCGAAGGAAGCCGCGGTGGTCGGGCGACACTCAACTGATTTTGGAGAAAGCCGAAGGAATCGAGTGGAAGGTCAGAAGCGAAAGAGACACAGTAAGTATTGAGGTAAGCTCGTGTGTGTGAGCGTAAGAGAGGTCATATCCTCCATACGTGGATGGTCTTAAGTGTAGATTCGACCAAAGTTATCCCATGGATGGTCTAGGTCGAGATCGGACGGTCGGCAGCTGTCGAAATAATGTTTTTGTTAAGCTAACTTTTGACTTCAGCTAGCATCAATCGACTTCCATCTTGGAGCACTCGACTGCCCATGATCAGCACTCAACTTATACTGCCATCAGTCGACTGATGATGGCCATCAGTTGATTGATGGTCAAGGATCAGCTTCGAGGAGTCAAGCCTTATCACCTCATTTCAAGGGGATTGGTGCTCAAATATGATTGGTTGAAGATCCTCTCAAGAAGGGACTCCAAGGCTATAAAAGGAGGGCATCTCCTAGGGTTTTCTCATCAATTCTAAGTTCCCAAAAGCCTCCGCAATGCTGCGACTCTCTGACAACGAAGTGCTACTTCTCTGACGATCTAATCTTATGTTCTCATTTCTTATTCTTCAGTATAAGTTTTAAATTAGTTTATCTCTTTTCATATTATTGTCTCGGAGTTTTTTATCGTAACGAGGAGAGGGGGAGTGTCCCTCTACCTCAAGCTTTTGTGATTTCTTGTATTCGATTAACTCCTACTTCCAACGAGGAGGAGTTCTTTAATGCTTTGCCCTCCGTGCGTGTTCAAGGACCACTAGGGCCTTGGATTAGTAGCCGAAGGCTACGAACCAAGTAAAAAAAAATACTATTGTCTCATTTATTTTGCATTTATCTTTCGATGCATTTACTTGTGTCTAGAAATGAATTCGAACGAAAAAGTTTTATCGCTATTCACCCCCCCCCCTCTAGCAATGTGCTCGATCCAACAATTGGTATCAGAGCCGGGGTGCTAAGATTTGGTGAAACCACCAATCTAGCTGTTTACAGATTTTTTTTCTTTTTTTTTCTATTTATTTCGAATTTATTTCATTCGTTTAGTTTTTTTCCCGCACTACTAATCCAAGACGTGAGTCTTGGTACATTTCGATTGTTTGTGTTGTTGTTAGGTTTTTTTGTCATCATTCTCTTTTTTTTTTGTATCAATGGCCCATCTCGAGGGTTTTAGTACCGTTCGACCTCTGTTTTACAATGGAGATGACTTTCTTTATTAGAAGGCTCAGATGGAGTGCTTTCTTAAGACCCAAATCGAGATGTGGATCATAATCCAAATGGGATTTACAATTCCAACTAACGAAGTGGGTGAATCTTTGGATTATGACCAATGGACCAATGCTACAAAAAGACAAGTCGAAGCGGATGCCAAGGCGACTCAAATCCTCCAATGCGGTTTGTCCAAGGAGGAGCTTAATCGCGTCGACCCCTTCATTAGCGCAAAGGATATTTGGACAAAACTAGTGGAGCTACACGAAGGTACCAATGAAGCCAAGGTATGTAAGCGTGATCTCTTGTTCAATCAGTTATATAATCTAAAAATGCAGGAACACGAGACGGAGATACAACTTCATGCCCGCGTTCAAGATATCGTCAACAATCTACACGCAATCAGATAAAGGGTCGAAAACCGCGACCTTATTAGGTATGTACTAAACTCATTTCCTAGGACTACCTTGTGGGCATCCATGGTCGATGCCTACAAGGTCTCCAAGGATCTTTCAAAACTTAGATTAGATGAGTTGTTTTACGATTTTGAACTCCATGAATAGTCTAACTCAGAACCCGAGAAGGGTATAGCACTTTTTGCAGGTTCGAAGAAGAAAACTGCGAGCAAGCCACCCCCGAAGGAGGAAGAAGATGAGTCTGATTCGAAGGTCGACCCGGAAATGGAGGTTGAACTAGTCAACCTAGTTCAGAAGATGGTCAATGGCCGAAAGCGAACCGTCACTCGACCCAATGAAGGTAAGCCTAAAAGTTCTAATGTTAGGTGTTACGAATGCAACAGGTTTGGACACATCATGTCCGAATGTCCGAAGCTCAAGAGCAAAGCACCAAAACACAAAAAGACACTCAATGCTACATGAGAAGAAGCATCCAAGGAAGAAGACAATGATCGCATCTTCATGGCTAAACCAGTTGAATCAGAGACAGAGTCAGAACCGGAACATGAATCTGAAACCGAAGACGAATCAGACTGCGAAGCTCTATTCAAGACAAGCCACAGATACGCATCCAATTCAAAAGATACACTCAAGGTAAGTCGATCCCTTATTAGTACGCTTTATAGTTCAATTAAATTCTTAACTAGGAAATTAGCTAAGTCCGAGTCCAAGGTAGAGACCCTGGTTGAGAAGGTTAAACTCCTCAAACACGAGGTCTCCCTAACCTCTTCGACTAGTCGAGTTCGAGAGGAGGACTCAACTCGGGTTGAAAAGCTCGAAGTTGAGAACTCACTCTTGGAGAGTCAAGTCAAAGATCTTAGGAACACATTGGAAAGGTTTACTTTGGGATCCAAAGGACTTGACCTCCTACTTGGATCGCAAAGGGACGTGTACAACAAGGTCAGACTAGGGTTTAGCTCAAATACGACCAACAAGTCGTATATGTCGATTGTAAGTCGACATAAAAAACATGGCCAAGCATGGGTCCCTAAGACCTCTTTGATTTCAAACTTAGGATCGGACCAGTACTGGGTTCCCACGGACCAAATCCACTATGTGGAGATACTGAACCGATTCAACGGTCCAGGGGAAGCCAGTACAAAACTTGTTTCTGCTTTAACTTAGAAATTGCATGCTTAGGTTCTTTATTTATTTTGATTTTTCTTTTTAGAATGGTTAGATAGGACTATAACTCTTCAATACTTGATAACATAGTACTAGGATGCGGCGAGATGATAGTACGCTAGGAAAGCGGAGTCTTGTGTAGTCGGGCTAGATAAGGCGTATCTAGTACGGTGCACTTGACCGAGTGGAACTAGCTGAAGCTACCTCGCCGTATCTAGACTAGTTAGACCAGGAAGTGGTCTTAGGTGAGTCAAGTCTCTATTTTCTTGAAAATGGCTTTGTCTAAGGAAGTGGTCATTTTTCTGATCAAAGAAGGCCTCTGTACCTCGCCATGACCTGGAAGCCATGATCTTGAAAAGGTGACTTGATGAGCCTAAGGTAAAATCCGAATCTAACGCAAGGTTGACAATTGCTCAAATCATTAAATTTAAATCAAGTAAAATTGGAAGTCATCTCACAAGAATATATAAGGTTAACATGCTTGATCATGTAGACATGGGTGAGATGATTTAGGTTAATAATTTTCAACCAACCTTTAATAATTCCAATATCCAATCCAATTACCTTGTATGTAGGATCAATGGATGTTGGACAGTGGTTGCTCCCGACATATGACCGGGGATCAACTCAAGTTTTCGAAGCTTCGATTCAAATGACAAGGATTGGTAGCCTTCGGAAACAATGACAAGCTCAAAATCATCGAATCAAGTGATATTGAGCTCAACCCTAACTTTATTATTCAAAATGTCTTATTGGTAGAAAATTTTCAATATAATTTACTTAGTGTAAGCCAATTGTGTGGTAATAACTATAAGGTCATATTTCTAGAAAATGAATCCGTAATTAATGTTGTGCAATGGGCACCTAAGTCGAACCTAAGTTTTGATTATAGCAAACGATATAAAGTTAAGCTTATATTGTTATCTCACGAGCTAAATCAAGTGTGCAGAAAAGTCTCAATGCTGGAGCTGAAGGCTAGCGACACCCGGAGGAAGCCGCGGTGGTCGGGCGACACTCGAGTTACTTCGGAGGGAGCCGAAGGAATCGAGTGGAAGGCCGAAAGAAAAAGCGACACGTAAGTATCGAGGTAAGCTCGTGTGTGCGAGCGTAAGTGAGGTCGTATCCTCTTTACGGGGATGATCTTAGGCGACGATCCGACCCAAGACTTCCCATGGAAGGTCTATGTTGATATCGGACGGCAAGTGGCCGTCGAATCCACTTATATTTTGAGCTAACTCTTTATTGTAGTCAAAAATCCTGGCCATCAGTTCAACCGGCCAGTTCAACCGGCCAGTTCAACCGGTGGTCAAAAATCAGCCTCGAGGAGTCAAGCTTTATCACCATTTTTCAAGGAGTTTTGTGCACATTTGTGATTGGTTGAAGACCCATTCATTAAGGGGCTTAAAGGCTATAAAAGGAGGGCCAAACCTAGGGTTTCATCCTCAATTCTAAGTGCTCAAAAGCCTCCGTTATGCTGCAACTCTCCGACGACTCTACAACAATGAAGTGCTGCCAACAACCCTAGCTTAAAGTTTCTTTTGTTTAGTTGTTGGTATAATCTTAATTTGATATTGCTTTCAATATTGCAATTCTTTTTAATCGAGGCTTTTCGTTGCATTTTACTTTAATAGAAGAGAGGGTTTGTCTCTCTATCTTTTTGCTTCGAAGGCTTTTGTAATCGTAAAACTCCTACCTCCAACGAGGAGGAGTGTTTTAGTGAATTGCCCTCCGTACACGGTCTAGGACCGTTAGGGCCTTGGAGTAGTAGCCGAAGGCTACGAACCAAGTAAAAAAACTATTTGTCTCATTTAGTTTTTATTTACATTTCCGCTGCGTTTAATTGTCTATCGAACGATTTAAAAGAAAAGTTTTTATCGCTATTCACCCCCCCCCTCTAGCGATCCGCTTCGCTCCAACAATTGGTATCAGAGCCGGGGGTTGCTAAGATTTGGTGAAACCACCAATCTAGCCATTTTTCACAGATTTATTTTTCTTTTATTTCTGTTTATTTCTAATTTATTTCGCTTTGTTAAATTTACTTCCGCACTACTAATCCAAGACGTGAGTCTTGGTACTTTGTTTTGTGTTTTTGTCGTTGCTAGTTTCTTCGTCTTCGTCCCTTTTTGTCTTTTGTTCTAATGGCCCATCTTGAGGGTTTTAGCACCGTCCGACCTCCGTTTTACAATGGAGATGACTTCCGTTATTGGAAGGGTCGGATGGAATGCTTTCTCAAAACCCAAATCGAGATGTGGATCATAATCCAAACGGGTTTCACACTTCCGACTAATGAAGTGGGTGACTCCTTGGATTATGATCAATGAACCATTGCGACAAAATGACAAGTCGAAGCCGACGCCAAGGCAACACAAATCCTCCAATGCGGCTTGTCCAAGGAGGAGTTAAATCACGTCGGCCCCTTCATTAGCGCAAAGGACCTTTGGACAAAGCTGATCGAGTTACATGAAGGATCGGATCAAGCTAAGGTTTGCAAATGTGATTTGTTGTTCAATAAATTGTACACACTAAAAATGCAGGAACACGAGTCCGCGACGCAACTCCACGCCCGTGTCCAAGACATAGTCAACAACCTACACGCAATCGGGCAAAAGGTCGAAAACAGCGACCTTATAAGGTATGTTCTAAACTCTTTTCCGAGGACTACCTTGTGGGCATCCATGGTCGATGCCTACAAGGTCTCCAAGGACCTTTCTAAACTTAGATTAGATGAACTCTTTTCGGATTTTGAATTACATGAGCAGTCCAACTCGGAACCCGAGAGGGGTATAGCCTTGTTTGCAGGTTCAAAGAAGAAGAAATTCGCAAGCAAGCCACACCAACTGAGGAGGAAGATGAGTCCGAAGAAGAAGTTGACCCGGAATTGATTGCCGAACTAATGAACCTAGCTCAAAGGATAGCCAAGGGACGAAAGCGAACCACAACTCGACCCAACCAAGGTAAGCCTAAAAGTTCTAATATTAGGTGTTATGAGTGTAACAGGTTTGGACATATAAAGTCCGAGTGCCCCAAGCTCAACCACCAAGCACCTAAGCACAAGAAGGCCCTCAATGCGACATGGGAAGAAGCCATCCAAGAAGACGAAGACCACATCTTCATGGCGAAATCGATTGAGTCCGACACGGAGACCGAACTCGAACTTGAGTCGAACTCGAGGATGACTCTGACCACGGTTACCTTCAAGTCAAGCCACGATACGCATCCGGCTCAAAAGATACCCATAAGGTGAGTCAACCTTATTTAATACTTTACATAATACGGTTAGGTTTTTGTCTAGGAAGTTAGCTAAGTTCGAGTCCAAGGTCGAGACCCTGGTTGAGGAAGTTAAACTCCTCAAACACGAGGTCTCCCTAACCTCTTCGACTAGTCGAGTTCAAGAGAAGGACTCAACTCGGGTTGAAAAACTCAAAGTTGAGAACTCACTCTTGAAAAGTCAAGTCGAAGATCTTAGGAATACGTTGGAAAGGTTTACTTTGGGATCCAAAGGACTTGACCTCCTACTTGGATCGCAAAGGGCCGTGTACAACAAGGTCGGACTAGGGTTTAGCTCAAACACGACCAATAAGTCGTATATGTCAATCGTAAGTAGACATAAAAAATGTGTCCAAGCATGGGTCCCTAAGACCACTTTGATTTCAACTCTAGGATCCAACTCGTACTGGGTTCCCAAGGACCAAATCCACTATGTGGATAGACCGAACCGATTCAACGGTCTAGGGGGAGCCAGTACAAAACATGTTTGTGTTTTAACTTAGAAATTGCATGCTTATATTTATTTTTGTTTTTTTTCTTTCGTGAACTCACTTAGAACACGTAAATAACCAACTAAAATCCTTCGAAAAGATTGAGCCTCGGGGAGCCTCTTTTCAAATAATCAACTAAAATTCTTCGAAAAGATTGAGCCTCGGGGAGCCTCTTTTCAAAAATAACTAGTTAGACGTGGAAATAATTTTAGGTGAGTCAAGTCATCATTTTCTTGAAAATGGCTTTGTCTAAGGAAGTGGTCGATGATCCGATAAAAGAAGGCCCCTGTGCCTCGCCACGACCTGGAAGTCATGATCTTGAAAAGGTAAACTTGACAAGTCTAGGGTCAAATCCAAATCTAACATTACTTAAACATAAATGCACTTAATCAACTTAATTAGAAGTCATCTCACAAAGAACACATAAGTATAACATGCTTGATCATATAGACTCCGGTGAGATGACCTAGGTTTAACAACTTACAACCAATTTTTTTTTTAAAAAAAATATAATAATCTAACATCCAATCCAACCACCTTATGTGTAGGATCAATGGATGTTAGACAGCGGTTGCTCCCGACACATGACCGGTGATCAACTCAAATTCGCGAAGCTTCGATTCAAACAACAAGGATCGGTAGCCTTTGGGAATAACGACAAGCTCAAAATCATCGGATCAGGTGATATCAAGCTTAACTCGAATTTTGTTATTAAAAATGTATTACTTGTAGAGAATTTTGAATATAACCTGCTTAGCGTAAGCCAATTATGTGACAATAATTATAAGGTCGTATTTTAAGAAAATGAATGTGCAATTAAAACAAATGAAACAGCTAAAACAATACTCAAAGGAACTAGGACAAATAACATTTATGTTGGGTTTCCGGCACCGCGGCGTGTGTGTGTTCGATCATGTTTCGTAAACATGAACACAGCGGAAGCAATAAAAATAATAAATACTCCTATTTATTACAACACACACAACACACGCATGCATATTACAACAAGTGTAGACATAACCATAAATTTAAATTTGCAATAAAAGGAAATTTATCTACGTTATACCTTTCGTATGACGTGTAGCGGGAACGGCATCAACCGGAACGATCCTCGCTAGAATCGTCTCTATCCGTATCCACGCCGAGTTCCTCGGGATTACTTCGCTAAGCCATGAGCTTCGTCTTCGTACGGGTTACTAGCCTCGTGTTGAAGACGACGTGATCGAGAGATGATCACGATCCGAATCCAAATTCGGATACAAAACGAGTCCTCAAAACTCGCTTCTCCGGAGAGGTATTCGTCAACCGATTGAAGAATCCTTCGTCCTCCACCTCAGAGGATTACCGGAGATCGAATCCCCGGTAAGTTATCCGCTGTCGGAGCTCTAACCGTCGTCCAAACGACGCTCCGATGAGAGGAGAAGAAGCTGTCCAAAAAACTGGACAGCTTGGTGGAGGAGTAGGCGCCGGCCAAAACAAGGAAGCCAAGTGCTCACCTTTTCACCGAGGCCTAGGAAGATCACCGGAGGGTCGCCGGAGGGTTCACCGGCTGAAGCTTGGACGCCGACAAGGAGATGAAGGTGGCACAACAAGCTGGGCGGCAGCCTAGGGTTGGCGCCGAGCAACTCCAAGGGTGGGCGGCTGTTGGGTTTCCGGCACCGCGGTGTGTGTGTGTTCGATCATGTTTCGTAAACATGAGCAGAGCGGAAGCAATTAAAAATAATAAATCTATATTTATTATAACACACACAACACACGCATGCTATTACAACAAGTGTAGACATAACAGTAAATTAAAATTTGCAATAAAAGAAATTATCTACGTTATACCTTTCGTATGACGTGTAGCGGGAACGACATCAACCGGAACGATCCTCGTAAGAATCGTCTCTATCCGTATCCACGTCGAGCTCCTCGGGATGACTTCGCTAAGTCACGAGCTTCATCTTCGTACGGGTTACTAGCCTCGTGTTGAAGACGACGTGATCGAGAGATGATCACGATCCGAATCCAAATTCGGATCCTAAAACGAGTTCTCAAAACTCGCTTCTCCGGAGAGGTATTCGTCAAACGTTTGACGAATCCTTCGTCCCCCACCTCAGAGGATTACCGGAGATCAAATCTCCGGTAAATTAGCCGCTGTCGGAGGACTAACCGTCGTCCTAACGACGCTCCGACGAGAGGAGGAGAAGCTGTCCAGAAAACTGGACAGCTTGGCGGAGGATATAGGCGCCGGCCAACCAAGGAAAGAAAAGGCTCACCTTGATGCCAAACCTATAGGAGATCACCGGAGGGTCACCGGAGGTTCACCGGCTGAAGCTTGGTCACCGGCAACAAGTTGGACGGCGGTACTCTAGGGTTGGCGCCGAAAACCTTCTTCAAGGGATGGGCGGCAACTCCAAGGGCTAGGGTTTGGATTAGGGCTTAATTATCCATTAAGCCCTCTTTTATAGAGAACTAATTCTCTTAATGATTAATGGATCATATCCATAAAGCCCGTTAACCCGCTCCATTAAGATAAGTTAAAATAAACCAAACCATGATGGTTTATTTTAAGTTAAAATGAACCGAACCAACCTTTGGTTCATTCGTTTAATATAAACCAAACCCTTTGGTTTATTCTCATCCATTGGATTAGAACCAAACCATTTTGGTCCATCCATTATGTCTTCATAAGACACGGCCCATCCACGCTTCCATTGCGACTGAAACAATTTCATGCTCGCTTTATGTTTGGTCCAACCAAACATTGTTTCTCTCGGTCTGAGAATCCCATTCTCAAGCTCGTTTTAAATCCATTGGATTGCACTCGTTGTGCGTGTGACCAAATAGGTTCTCGGTTTATGTTGGCCGTCTATAATTAACCATTAATTATAGAACGATCATGAGTGGCACCTAGTAGTACATCATGATCCCCAATTAACCAAAAAGATCAACGGTTGATCCAGAACTATTTCTGAAACCCTTCAGTAGCTCGAATGAATCGTGCCCCATTCCCTTCACTCATCTTATACCCACTTGGTTCAGGACATGGTCTATTGTGTCAGCCCCACTAGGCTGACTACGTCACACCTAGCCCAAGTATCATTTCCTCGTCCTACGGATTCTAGTTACTCCACATGTATCGAAGAGTACCTTACTCTAAACATGTAATGCTTTGGCCAAAGACTTTAGTAACAATCTGATGAGAGGCCATGGGTATACATCTCCTCGCAAGGAGTAGTGAATCCTTTATAGGCTATTCAAACACCTTCGATCACTTCGACTTATACCCAATCATCCCGGGTCCACATCTCCTTAGAGATGTTTGCTTAAGATGTCAAAGCATAAGTCTCCATGATCAAGATGACTTAAATACCGCAAGTCAAAGGAACATCGCACTTAAGCCACAGTAAGAACTTCATTGACATATCTATATATGCAGAGAACCATATGAAGTCTTACGGCTGGTCACTCCAATGAACTAGTTACCATAACTAGCATCCACGATTAACTCCGGACATCACTATGTCTCCAGCCAGTGAGAATCAGCTGCTTGGATACACCAAGGAGTATACCTGCTAGTCTCGACTAATTGATGGTGTCCAAATCCATCAATTCATCGACTAGGGATAATTCCGATACATCACAATTACACATGTAGAGATACTCACTAGTTGTGATCCAATCACAAATTCTCTCATGCTGTGAATCGTATCGTGGGCATTCAGTAAATGAGTTTAAGATCCAATCAAATACATAAAACATGTATACTCAAATAGTGAATCTTCATTTATCATATAAATGGTTCATACATAAGGTGATTGCCTTAGGACATCGCTCATATATTACTAACAGACTCCCACTTGGCCTAATGTCAATCGCTACGGTATCCAATACCATAAGCTCTAACATGATCCTCAAACTTACTTTGAGGTAATGCTTTAGTCAAAGGATCCGCTAAGTTCCTTTCAGTGGGAATTTTCTCGATTTGTATTTCGTTCCTACTGATGATCTCTCTGATAAGATGATAGCGGCGAAGCACATGTTTGGATCATTGATGAGACCACATCAAGTTCATAGATGAACTACTTGATCCAAACCGCTTCCTTTGCTACTTCCAAAGCGGCAACGTATTCTGCCTTAGTGGCAGAATCCGCTATAGTGTCAAGCTTGGAACCTTTCCAACTTATTGCGCCTCCATTCTAGGTGAATAAATACCCAGACTAAGACATGGAATCATCCTTGTCTGTCTGGATCTGGCATCCGTATACCCACGTATCACCATGTACCCTTCTCCATATATTAGGAACACATCCTTAGTTCTTCTCAAGTACTTAAGGATCGTCTTAACAGCCGCCCAATGATCCATTCCTGGATCGGACTGGTATCTGCTCGTGACACTCAGAGCATACGATACATCGCCGTGTACATAACATAGCATACATGATAGATCCTATCATGGATGCATAGAGAATCTTACTCATGCAAATCCTCTTGTCTTCTCGTGGCGCGACACATAGACTTCGAAAGGTGTACCCCATGCCCGATGGGTAGGAAACCTTTCTTGATTCCGACATGCTAAACCTCTTTAGCACTCTGGCCTATATATGTAGATCGCGAAGACCAAGCAAACTGCTTCGATCTATCTCTATAGATCTTAATCCCAAGGATGTAGGTTGCTTCTCCCGTGTCTTTCATGGAGAATGTCTTGGATAACCAAACATTAATCGATCAGAAGATTGACACATCGCTTTCCTATAAGTAATATGTCATCGACATACAATACTAGGAACACGACTGCACTCCCACTAACCTTCTTGTACACACAAGGTTCGCCTGGATTTTGTGAGAAATCAAACTTTTTGATTGTCTCATCAAAACGGATATTCCAGCTCCTGGATGCTTGCTTCAATCCATAAATGGATCGTCGCAATTTGCATACCTTGGTTTTGTCAATCGATGTGAAACCTCAGTATCATGTACACGCCCTCGAAGGTTTCCATTAAGGAAAGTTGTTTTCACATTCATCCGCCATATCTCATAATCATAATGAGCCGCTATGGCGGGAGCATCCGAATGGATTTAAGCATAGCTACAGAATAGGTTTCGTCATAATCAACACCTTGTTTTTGACGATATCCTTTCGCCACCAATCTAGCCTTATAGGTAATCACATTACCATCCATGTCGGTTTTCTTCTTGAAAACCCACTTGCACCCTATAGGCTTTATGCCTTCAGGTGGGTCAACCAAGTTCCAAACTTGGTTTTCGTACATTGAATCCATTTCCGACTTCATGGCACCAAGCCACTTATCCCTTTCTGAACTTGTCAGCACTTCTTCATAACTGATAGGCTCCTCATCATCAATGAGTAACACGTCGCTCGATTCACTTACGAGAAATCCATATCTCTCAGGAATATTGCGTGTTCTACCAGATCTACGAAGATGTGGTGTTACAATAGGTCCAGCCGATTGCTCATCATTATGAGTTGTCAGTTGTTGTGCTTCACCAGGTATCTCATCAATGTCTATTTGAGTCTCTCGAGCCTCCTCAAGCTCGATGACACTCCCACTGTTTTCTTGCAAGAGAAACTCTTTCTCTAGAAACAGCATGCCTTGAAACAAACACCTTTTGTTCCACAGGATGATAGAATTGGTAACCCCTTGTTTCCTTAGGGTATCCAATAAATAGACATTTATCAGACTTAGCATCCCTTTATGTCGACATACAGTCCGCTTCACATAAGCAGGACAACCCCATATCTTCAAGTAAGATACATGAGGTTTCTTACTAGCCCATATCTCATATGGAGTAGTAGAGACTACCTTGGTCGGGATTCTGTTTAACAAGTAAATAGCTGTCTGAAGTGCATAACCCCAAAAGGACTTGGGAAGAGTCGCATGATTCATCATTGATCTGACCATGTCCAACAAGGTCCGGTTACGCCTCTCAGATACACCATTATGCTGTGGTGTATAGGGCGGAGTCCATTGAGACAATATGCCATTGTCTCTTAGATAATCAAGAAACTCTTGACTTAAGTATTCACCACCTCGATCCGATTAAAGTATTTTAATACTTTTGTCATGTTGTTTCTCTACTTCATTTCTGAATTCTTTGAACCTTTCAAAGGCTTCAGACTTGTGTTTCATCAAGAACACATACCGAAACCGTGAGTGATCATCGGTGAAGGTAATGAAGTAGCTATAGCCTCCTAATGCTTGAGTTGACATAGGTCCACATACATCAGTATGTATTAGACCTAGTAACTCTCCCACTAATTCACCTTTTCCAGTAAAAGGTAACTTAGTCATCTTGCCTTTTAAGCATGATTCGCATGTATCGTATGAATCCAATTCAAACGATTCCAGAATTCCACATTGGTGTAATTCGGACATGCGTTTCTTGCTTATATGGCCAAGACGACAATGCCACATATAGGAGTCTATGTGATTATCCTTTCGAGCACGCGTGTTGCTCGCTTCGATATTGAAAATGTCATTGGATACGTCCAACGTATAAATGCCATTACTCAAAGTTCCAGTTCCATAAAGTACGCCATTCAAAGTTATATAACAACAATTGTTAATAAACGTTAAATGGAAACCATTTCTATTTAAGCAGGAAATAGAAACAATGTTCTTTATTAGAGAAGGAACATAATAGCAATTGTCCAGTTCCAAGACTAGTCCACTAGGGAGCTTCAGCAAATAAGTTCCGATGGCGTAGCAAAGAACCTTTGCTCCATTGAACTCAACTCGCAAATTTGACTCTCGACAAGTCTTCTTCTATTCCTTAGCCCTCAGTATGTCATTACATATATGTGAGCTACACCCGATCCAATACCCAAGTGTCTAAGGAAATAGAATGACAATCAATAACGAAGATACCAAGAGGATGGGGCATCGGATGCCTTCTTCTTCTTCATGGACTCAAGATAAATCTTGCAGCTTTCTTCGCATGGCCTTCCTTGCCACAGTGATGGCAAGTGCCCTTTGCATACCGGGTTCCGCCTTCTTTGCCTTTTTCTTTCCTTTCTTCTGTTTCTTTTGCCTTCCTCTTAGAACCTTTCTTTGAGGAATCAACTAATGTAACCGCCTTCTCTCATGCTTTATGTAAGGCTCCACAGTCTTCAAAGATATTAAGGAGCTCGGGAATGGTGGATTCCAATTTGTTCATCCGATAGTTCATCACAAATTGCGAGAAGCTCTTGGGCAAACAATGCAGAATTAAGTCAATACTTAACTCATGATCCATCACAAAACCGAGGGTAGCTAGCCGCTCGATGTACCCGTTCATCTTTAGCACAAACTGCACTACAGACGAACCTTCTTGCATCTTCGTAGTGAAGAGGAGCCTAGAGACCTCGAACCTTTCGGATCTCGCTTGCTCATCGAACAGCTCATGAAGATGGAAGACCATAGTATTAGCATCCATATGCTCATGCTGCTTTTGCAGCTCAGGTACCATCGCCGCTAACATGATGCAACTCGCCAGCTCAGAATCTGCCACATGTTTCTGATAGACCAACATTTGGTCTGGAGTTGCATCGTCCTTAGGACGGTCAGGAAGAGGCTCTTCAAGGACATATGCAAGCTTTTCCGCCTTGAGAACAATTCTCAGGTTTCTAAGCCAGTCCAGGAAGTTAGGCCCAGTCAGTTTGTTCGAATCCAAAATAGTGCGCAAATTCAAAGACGTCATGATCAATTTATTGACCTAGAAATACAAAATGAGCATATATGAGAAAATGATTTTAAAATGCATCAATATACATTTATGAATCCCATTCATTTTTCGAATTTCAAAAACCCTTAAAATCACTTCGGGAGATCGTAGGTCCATCTCCGAATGGGCTGATATCCATCATAGATAAGAACAACCTTGGAGTGAGTCCAACAAGCCATTCTTAGCTATGATGGTTGGTATCAAGTATACCGATTACATATCATGTATATGTAACTATCACAATGTGCTATCAACTAATTGAATGTTTACACATACATTGGGTTGTTAACACATTAACAAGTATGCATCATATGCATAGCACCCAACTTCACCTCTCTTCACATCGACCTTGGAGTGAGTCCAACAAATTGATGCTCCAAGTTAAAGCCGACCCATTAATCGCGAAATAGTTTTAATATGGTTAGAGCGCATTCAACCAATTAGCCAGGCTTGGAGTGAGTCCAACAACCCAAACTAACGATTGACCTCTGACTCTTACCATATTAGAGTTAAACTATTCCAATGATTTGAACATGTTCAGGTTCGAGCCGGGCTTGGAGTGAGTCCAACAACCCAAACAAGAAATAGAACTCTGATTCTAACCATATTAATGGAAGGTGTAGGCTTTAATATTGAGTTAGGGTTTTATGTCTCATCCTCTTTGCATGCAAATAACTATTATCTACATGGCATGGCATACATGGCATACATCTACATGTCACGACACGCATGGCATAATGTTATGCATCTAATGCAATTACATGGCATACAATTATGTCATGTACATAATTTCCTTATTTGTCATAACTATTTATGGAAATAAAATATGTTTAAGATTTGATTCTCCAAATCAAATCATAAATAAATTAGGAAACAAATTTCCAAATCTAATCACATATTTTATTCATAGAATTATTTGATAAAGGAAAATCTATTTAGGAAACCAATTTCCTAAATCTTTAAAACTACTTATGGAAATAAAATATTTTAAGATTTGATTTCCCAAATCAAATCATGATTAAATTAGGAAACAAATTTCCAGAATCTAATCAAATATTTTATTTATGAAAAATATCAATTTCCATAAATACTTCCAACTTTCCAAAAGTGGAAGATTTCCATAAATACTTCTAGACTTTCCAAAATTGAAAATTTTCCATAAATACTTCTAAATTTCTAAAATTTAAAAAATTTCCAGAAATACATTATAACTATCACAAAACCATTTTTACGATTATGTCGAAACACAACCTGGGCTCTGATACCATTGTTGGGTTTCCGGCACCGCGGCGTGTGTGTGTTCGATCATGTTTCGTAAACATGAGCACAACGGAAGCAATTAAAAATAATAAATCAATATTTATTACAACACACACAACACACGCATGCTATTACAATAAGTGTAGACATAACCGTAAATTAAAATTTGCAATAAAAGAAATTATCTACGTTATACCTTTCGTATGACGTGTAGCGGGAACGGCATCAACCGGAACGATCCTCGTAAGAATCGTCTCTATCCGTATCCACGCCGAGCTCCTCGGGATGACTTCGCTAAGTCACGAGCTTCGTCTTCGTACGGGTTACTAGCCTCGTGTTGAAGACGACGTGATCGAGAGATGATCACGATCCGAATCCAAATTCGGATCCTAAAACGAGTTCTCAAAACTCGCTTCTCCGGAGAGGTATTCGTCAACCGTTTGACGAATCCTTCGTCCCCCACCTCAGAGGATTACCGGAGATCAAATCCCTGGTAAGTTAGCCGCTGTCGGAGCACTAACCGTCGTCCAAACGACGCTCCGACGAGAGGAGGAGAAGCTGTCCAGAAAACTGGACAGCTTGGTGGAGGATATAGGCGCCGGCCAACCAAGGAAAGAAAAGGCTCACCTTGATGCCAAACCTATAGGAGATCACCGGAGGGTCGCCGGAGGTTCACCGGCTGAAGCTTGGTCGCCGGCAACAAGTTGGACGGCGGCACAAGAGGTTGGGCGGTGGCACTCTAGGGTTGGCGCCGAAAACCTTCTTCAAGGGGTGGGCGGCAACTCCAAGGGCTAGGGTTTGGATTAGGGATTAATTATCCATTAAGCCCTCTTTTATAGAGAACTAATTCTCTTAATGGTTAATGGATCATATCCATAAAGCCCGTTAACCCGCTCCATTAAGATAAGTTAAAATAAACCAAACCATGATCGTTTATTTTAAGTTAAAACGAACCGAACCAACCTTTGGTTCATTCGTTTAATATAAACCAAACCCTTTGGTTTATTCTCATCCATTGGATTAGAACCAAACCATTTTGGTCCATCCATTATGTCTTCATAAGACCACGGCCCATCCACGCTTCCATTGCATTGAAACAATTTCATGCTCGCTTTATGTTTAGTCGACCAAACATAGTTTCTCTCGATGCGAGAATCCCATTCTCAAGCTCGTTTTAAATCCTTTGGATTACACTCGTTGTGCGTGTGACCAAATAGGTTCTCGGTTTATGTTGGCCGTCTATAATTAACCATTAATTATAGAGCGATCATGAGTGGCACCTAGTAGTACATCATGATCCCCAATTAACCGAAAAGATCAGCGGTTGATCGAACTATTTACGAAACCCTTGATGGCTCGAATGAATCGTGCCCCATTCCCTTCACTCATCTTATACCCACTTGGTTGGGACATGGTCTATTGTGTCGATCCCCACTAAGTGACTCGTCACACCTAGCCCAAGTATCATTTCCTCGTCCCTCAGTTCTAGTTACTCCACATGTATCGAAGAGTACCTTACTCTAAACATGTAATGCTTTGGCCAAAGACTTTAGTAACAATCAGGCGAGAGGCCATGGGTATACATCTCCTCGCGAGTGGTGAATCCTTTATAGGCTATTCAAACACCTTGATCACTTGACTTATACCCAATCATCCGGGTCCACATCTCCTTAGAGATGTTTGCTTAGATGTCAAAGCATAAGTCTCCATGATCAAGATGACTTGAATACATAAGTCGAAGAACATCGCACTTAAGCCCGCAGTAAGAACTTCATTGACATATCTATATATGCGAGAGAACCATATGAAGTCTTACGGTGGTCACTCGATGAACTAGTTACCATAACTAGCATCCACGATTAACTCGGACATCACTATGTCTCCGGCCCGGTGAGAATCGGTTTGCTTGGATACACCAAGGGTATACCTCGTGCTAGTCTCGGCGAATTGATGGTGTCCAAATCCATCAATTCATCGACTAGGGATAATTAGATACATCACAATTACACATGTAGAGATACTCACTAGTTGTGATCCAATCACAAATTCTCTCATCTTTGTGAATCGTATCGTGGACATTGATAAATGAGTTTAAGATCCAATCAAATACATAAAACATGTATACTCAATAGTGAATCTTCATTTATCATATAAATGGTTCATACATAAAGCGATTGCCTTAGGACATCTCTCATATATTACTAACAGACTCACTTGGCCTAATGCCAATCGCTCGGTATCAATACCATAAGCTCGAACATGACCCTCAAACTTATTTTGAGGTAATGCCTTAGTCAAGGATCCGCTAAGTTCCTTTCGGTAGAATTTTCTCGATTTGTATTTCGTTCCCTCACGATGATCTCTCGATAAGATGATAGCGGCGAAGCACATGTTTGGATCATTGATGAGACCACATCAAGTTCGAGATGAACTACTTGATCCAAACCGCTTCCTTCTTCTTTGCTTCAAAGCTGCAATGTATTCTGCCTTAGTGGCAGAATCCGCTATAGTGTCAAGCTTGGAACCTTTCCAACTTATTGCGCCTCCATTTCAGGTGAATACATACCCAGACTGAGACATGGAATCATCCTTGTCTGTCTGGAGCTGGCATCCGTATACCCACGTATCACCATGTACCCTTCTCCATATATTAGGAACACATCCTTAGTTCTTCTTAAGTACTTAAGGATCGTCTTATGATCCCAATGATCCATTCTGGATCGGGTAGTATCTGCTCATGACACTTAGAGCATACGATACATCGGGCCTCGTACATAACATAACATACATGATAGATCCTATTGCGGATGCATAGGGAATCTTACTCATGCAAATCCTCTTCTTGTGACACGTAGTGGACACATAACTTGAAAGGTGTACCCCATGCACGATGGGTAGGAAACCTTTCTTGGATTGACATGCTAAACCTCTTTAGCACTCGGTCTATATATGTAGACTGCGAAAGACCAAGCAACCGTTTTGATCTATCTCTATAGATCTTAATCCCGAGGATGTAGGTTGCTTCTCCCAGGTCTTTCATGGAGAATGTCTTGGATAACCAAACCTTCAGCTTGTAAGATTGAAACATCGTTTCCTATAAGTAGTATGTCATCGACATACAATACTAGGAATCTGTCTAACCTTCTTGTACACATAAGGTTAAATGCGGATTTTGTGAGAAATCAAACTTTTGATGGTCTCATCAAAGCGGATATTCCGACTCTGGATGCTTGCTTCAATCCATAAATGGACCGTCGCAATTTGCATACCTTGGTTTTATCAACCGATGTGAAACCCTCAGGCTGTATCATATACACGTCCTCGAGCAGGTTTCCATTAAGGAAAGTTGTTTTCACATCCATCTGCCATATCTCATAATCATAATGAGCCGCTATGGCCAGGAGCATCCGAATGGATTTAAGCATGGCTACAGGCGAATAGGTTTCGTCACCTTGTTTTTGACGATATCATTTCGCCACCAATCTAGCCTTATAGGTAATCACATTACCATCCATGTCGGTTTTCTTCTTGAAAACCCACTTGCACCCTATAGGCTTTATCCCTTCAGGTGGATCAATCAAGTTCCAAACTTGGTTTTAATACATGGAATCCATTTCCGACTTCATGGCACCAAGCCACTTATCCCTTTCTGAACTTGTCAGCACTTCTTCATAACTGGTAGGCTCCTCATCATCAATGAGTAACACATCGTTCGATTCGCTTACGAGAAATCCATATCTCTCAGGAATATTGCGTGTTCTACCAGATCTACGAAGATGTGGTGTTACAATAGGTCCAGCCGATTGCTCATCACTATGAGTTGTCGGCTGTTGTGCTTCACCAGGTATCTCATTAATGTCTATTTGAGTCTCTCAAGCCTCCTCAAGCTCGACGACACTCCCACTGTTTTCTTGCTAGAGAAACTCTTTCTCTAGAAACACAGCATGCCTTGAAACAAACACCTTTTATTCCACAGGATGATAGAATTGGTAACCCCTTGTTTCCTTAGGGTATCCAACAAATAGACATTTATCAGACTTAGCATCCAATTTGTCTGATACAGTCCACTTCACATAAGCAGGACAACCCCATATCTTCAAGTAAGATACATGAGGTTTCTTACTATTCCATATCTCATATGGAGTAGTTGAGACTACCTTGGTAGGCATTCTGTTTAACAAGTAAGCTGTATGGAAGTGCATAGCCCCAAAAGGACTTGGGAAGAGTTGCATGATTCATCATTGACTGACCATGTCCAACAAGTCCGATTCGCCTCTCGGATACACCATTATCTTTGTGGTGTATAGGGCGGAGTCTATTGAGACAATATGCCATTGTCTCTTAGATAATCAAGAAACTCTTGACTTAAGTATTCACCACCTCGATCCGATCGAAGTATTTTAATACTCTTGTCATGTTGTTTCTCTACTTCATTTCTGAATTCTTTGAACCTTTCAAAGGCTTCAGACTTGTGTTTCATCAAGAACACATACCCAAACCGTGAGTGATCATCGGTGAAGGTAATGAAGTAGCTATAGCCTCCTAATGCTAGAGTTGACATAGGTCCACATACATCAGTATGTATTAGACCTAGTAACTCTCCCACTCGTTCACCCTTTCCAGTAAAAGGTAACTTAGTCATCTTGCCTTTTAAGCATGATTTGCATGTATCGTATGAATCCAATTCAAACGATTCCAGAATTCCACA
The DNA here is from genome assembly GCA_025175895.1 of Wurfbainia villosa. NCBI lineage: Eukaryota > Viridiplantae > Streptophyta > Magnoliopsida > Zingiberales > Zingiberaceae > Wurfbainia > Wurfbainia villosa. The sequence goes on along the minus strand of CM046000.1, from coordinate 19,076,494 downwards.
TCGGTGTAATTCGGACATGCGTTTCTTGCTTATATGGCCAAGACGACAATGCCACATATAGGAGTCTATTTGATTATCCTTTCGAGCACGCTTGTTGCTCGCTTCGATATTGAAAATATCACTGGATACGTCCAACGTATAAACATCATTGCTTAAAGTTCTAGTCCCTTAAAGAACTCCATTCAAAGTTATGTAACAACAATTGTTACTAAAAGTCAAATGGTACCCATTTCTTTTTAAACAAGAAATAGAAATGATGTTCTTTATCAACGAAGGAACATAAAAGCAATTGTCCAGTTCTAAGACAAGTCCTACAGAGAGTTCCAACAAATACGTTCCGATGGCGAGTGCAGCAACCGTTGCTCCATTCCCAACACGTAAATTTGACTCTCCCCTTGACGAGTCTTCTTCTATTCCTTAGCCCATGTATGTCATTACATATATGTGAGCCACACCCAGTATCAAATACCCAAGTGTCTGAGAAAATAGAATGACAATCAATAAAGAAGATTTCTGAAGAAGATGGGGCATCCGATGCCTTATCCTTCTTCACGGACTCAAGATAAATCTTGCACTTTCTTCGCAAATGGCTCTCCTTGCCATAATGATGGCAAGTTTCCTTTTGTGCTAGTTCTACCTTCTTAGCCTTTCTCTTCTTTCCCTTCTGCTGCTCCTTTGACTTCCTCTTAGAACCTTTCTTCGAGGAATCAACTAATATAGTCCTGCTCATGCTTCTCAGAAGACTCCACAGTCTTCAGCATATTGAGCAGTACCACAGATGAACCTTCTAGCATCTCAGAGGTGAAGAGGGGCTTTGAGACTTCGAACCTTTCGAATCTCACTTGCTCATCAACCAACTCACAAAGATGAAGGACTACGATATGAGCATCCATATGCTCATGCTGCTTTCGTAGCTTGGGTTCCATCGCGGCTAGCATGATGCAACTCATTTGTTCAGAATCACTCACATGTTTCTAATAGGCCAACAATTGGTCCAGAGTTGCATCGTCACCAGGACGGGCGGGAAGAGGCGCTTCGAGGACATTTGTAAGCTTTTCAACCTTGAGAACAATTCTCAAGCTTCTAATCCAGTCCATGAAACTCGGCCCAGTCAATTTATTCGAATCCAAAATGGAACGCAAATTAAAAGACAACATGATCAATTTTAGAAATACAAAACGAGCATATATGAGAAAGATAATTTTTAAAATGCATCAATATACATTTATAAATCCCATTCATTTTTTGAATTTCAAAAACCCCAAAATCACTTCGGGAGATCGTAGGTCCATCTCCGAATGGGCTGATATCCATCATAGTTATGAACAACCTTGGAGAGAGTCCAACAAGCCATTCATAACTACGACGGTAGGTATCAACTATACCGATTGCATATCACGTATATGCAACTATCACAATGTGCTATCAACTAATTGAATGTTCACACATACATCGGGTTGTTAACACATTAACAAGTATGCATCAAATGCATAGCACCCAACTTCACCTCCCTTTACATCGACCTTGGAGAGAGTCCAACAAGCCAATGCTCCAGGTTAAAACCAACCCATTAATCGGGACATAGTTTTAATATGGTTAGAGCGCATTCAACCAATTAGCCCAGCTTGGAGAGAGTCCAACAACCAAAGCTAACGATTGACCTCTGACTCTTACCATATTAGTATTAAACTATTCCATGGTTTGAACATATTCGGGTTCGAGCCGGGCTTGGAGAGAGTCCAACAACCCAAACAAGAAACGGAACTCTGGTTCTA